>CM076956.1:7719510-8969510 GCA_039566865.1 Aurelia coerulea
CCCCAAAAGAAATAATTGAGAAACTCTTAAGTTTAAAAATATGTATTGACTTGGACCTCATTATGTAATCGTGGCCACGCCATTTCCGCGTTTCCTTGCATCCATTCGACCGCATATTTCGTTTGCAACGTCAAAGGTTAACGTTTTTCGACGTCATTGAGATCACTGTGGAGTCCAGGCCCCTGTCTAAAATGACGTCAGGGATTCAGTTGTTGTTGTTTGTGGTTTAGCGTTACGTAGTCAATTACAGAATATGGACCCTGTCATGGACCGACTACACAAAAGTGATGCCACCCTGTCCCGGAGTAGCGATCCTGAAAATGATACCCGGGATGATACCCTGTTTAGCAGCAAGTCCCCGCATGGAAACATATAAATATAAGAGTAACCCCCTCCCCCCCCCCTACAAATGAGCAGTCCAAATATGCTTCCTTGTTTTACTGCTGCTTCAAGATGAGTTCACAAGATGAGATCGTTCACCAGGGGCGTCGAGAGACGGGTCGGGCCCCAGGGTCAGTGCAGCAAGGAGGCCCCCGGCGCCGAAGGCGCCGGGAAGTTCGTTGAACCACGCCTCTTTTATCCTTGGGCTACGCCCTCCTATGCATTGATAAAACGCTGCTTTTAGATTTTATTTAGAATCTCAGCGAGCCCGTGGGCCTCAAAACGATCCTGAAAAGAAAACTACAACAAAGAAAACATACATACTTTAATTTTTGCGGGCCCCCAGAGGCCCCGGGCCCCCTGGTAACTACCCTGGCTACCTCCCACCCCTCTAGACGGTCCTGTCGTTCACCCTGCTAAATTTGGCTTTGGCACGGTCTGGACCATTAGGGTAGGTTTTGTTACTCATCGTGTTTCCACTGTTGCCGTAGGCGTTGTGGAGGAGGATGAGCGAATTGTTTCCGTGTTTGAGGTTTGACGACAGAAGCATCAGAAGTTAGAAAAGAAAAGACAGGATTTAGTAATTTGAGTGGAATGCGGCGTACAACACACCAACACACAAATACGAAAGTCAGCTCAAAAGAAAGGTTCAATGTTACGATGTTTTGAAGATCCAACAAGAAGTCTAAAGTATTGAAAATGTCCAGCAAACACCGAAGATCGCTGCTCCTTTGCTGCATAAACGTCATCTTTCTCTTGCGCGCTTGGCCAGGTATGTAATGACTTTTCTGAAATGGGCCTAAGTAGGTAGGAGGCCTTTCTTTATGAAGGTTAGTGGATGGACAAATATACCAACCAAGGAAGGCGATCGAGAATCAATAGCGATCGATGATTGATCTCGTAAATTGCAGTCAGTCAGCATCAAGAAAGATGCCCCGCTAGATCAGATGATAAAAGATGGATAAATTTCATTCAGAGCAGGGAGAAGATTGTGGTGGCCGATCTGACCTTCCCAGATGCTGAATTGAAATGATGATTTGAATTTGAAAGTTTGAAATGAGGATTTAGAATTTGAAATGAGGATTTAGAATTTGAAATGAGGACTTTGAAATTGAAATAAAGATTCCATAATTGAAATGAGGATTCCATAATTGAAATGAGGATTCTAAAATTGAATAAAGATGAGGATTCTGAATTTGAAATTAGGATTGGGTGGGCATTGCCTACTTTGAGACCAGGGTGGAATTCATGCAGCCTACACCAGAAATCTCCGGCATGGAGTCATGATAATCTATATTCTATTGTTCTTCCATCATTTTGGCAAAATCTTCTGCGTGGACTTTGCATGGTTTCCAAAGAAACTTTCGCGAGTTTGAAAAATGTGAAGTTGTTGGAATTCACTTTCACAAATGGACCAAAATGGGAGATTTTGAGGGAATAAACTTTCACGAGTATGTTTCTTATCAAATTTGTGCTTGTCTCAAATGCTCTTCTCGATTCTTCAGCGACTCTCCTGAATAGGTTGATATTAAAGAAGAACAATATCAATATTTGATTTGATCACATAAATATTGCATAAATGTTTAGTATTCCATTGATTCCAAATCTTAGGAAATTTCATGGGAATTAACTTTTGTGAATTTTGGCCAAAAACTATTCAATTGTTTTGTTTGTCCATCGATAGCTACACAAAAGTTATTTTTGAGCTACAGTGTGGACGGAAAGCATTCTGCCCGGCCGGGTGTCCCAAAAAACGCAACGGATTTGATTGAGACTGCAGCAAGAATTTAGGTCCAATCAATCCACAATAATTTTTTATATAATCCTCGATAACTAACTTGAAGATAGATACCTTGTTTGATGATATTTGCTGCATGGAGAGTTGGAATACTAATCTTGAAAGTTCAAATTTGCCTGAACCTAAAAACCAGAGCTTGTGGTTTTTCCGTGGCTTTTAGCCTAAACTGCAAACGTGCTATTTTGGGGAATTTCCTGAATTACCGTGAAATAAGAGAATAAAGCCTCATGCTAGGGAAAATATTTGAATAGAAATTCAATCAAATTCATCAATTTTGTCCTGAAAAGACATCCTTTTTTATGCTTCAAAAGTTTCCAAAAGTTAGCATTGCATCTGTCTCATAAAAGAAAGTAACAGGCAAAATAGTTTACTTGGGTGTGAAAATGAATTAGTTCTTGCAATCTTTGTGACTTTAATGAAATGCATTTTGTATAATCTTTCTTCAAATTATGACAAAACAAGAAATCAAATACAACCAAGGGAAATTATCCAGTGGCGGAGCCATGGGGGGGAATGGGGGGGACAAGTCCCCCCCCCCACTTTTCTCTGAGGTCACTCTTCCAATTTGTCTAAATCCGTTGAGAAAATGTCTTAGGAGGGGTTAGGTAGGTATCTTTAGAGCTTGATAAACAAAGAAGGGTGTTTCCTTAGTGTAAAAAAGGGCGTTTCCTGAGCATAAAAAGGGTGTGGTTCTGACAATTTTCCTGGGGGCTACGCCCCCAGACCCCCATCTTGCTTCCCCTCCACTTTTTTTGGCTGGCGCCGCCACTGAAATTATCCATGGATAGATCCTTAAAACTGCTCATTCGTGCTTGGCTCTTTTGCAGGTGCACTATGATTGAAGAAATATATTCCTTTCTGAATTTTCCCTTCGGCATTGTTATGTTTGTCAATTTTTAGCTTTCAAATTTCAATTGAAATGTGTGCCTAAACATGTGTACCTTAGCATGCTCACACTACTACACTTTGCATATGACTGAGGAGATTCCTCAAGCGTGTTTTCAGTTAGGCCAAAACCCGAAACCTCTGCTTGGAGATGAAAGCAAATTTGGACTCTCAAGATTGATATTCCGATTATCCACGCACCAATATCAACAAACAAGGTATCCATCTTCAAGTTAGCTATCGAGCATTATATAGAAAATTGTTTTGATTGATTGAACCTAAATTCTTGTCGCTAGTCCCGATCAAATCTTTTGTGTTTTTTTGGGACACCCGGTATGCCTTTTTGCAAATGTAAAAGTATATATGTGTGGACAGGGCCTCAGTGGTGCATAAATTCAGCTCCAGTGAAACTAAACGTAGAATAATAGGGGACAGCCTGTCTTGCAGTGTCTATCAATTTCCCAGTCAGCAGCTAACCAATTTTACCCACAGCCTGCCAGACCCTTGCAGTCCCTTAATGATTTACTACAGGCAAGCCTTTGCAAAGAGATATAAGTATAGTTTATTGAATTTGCAAGCCGTAAAACACTGATGCAGTATTTAGCCAAAGATGGTATAACATGTAAATGACTCTTTGATGTTTGTTAATAAATCATCAAACAAAGTTTTATGCTTTCAAGGACCAGGTGGGTTGAAATGAAAAAGGAAGGAAATGATGAAACAGAGGGAAACATTTGATGTCAACTAAAGTAGCAACAATATGGTGATATGGGCTATTCATTTAGCTCCCAAACAAACCCTGAAATAATTTCTCCGTCACTTACTCTTTTCTACAACAGCATTTTCTCATTCAATTTTTGGAATCACCTTTTATGTTATGATCACAGAATCAAGAATTGTTTTGTATTCCCTTGCAGGTGTATTGACTTTGCAATCAGTATCTGTGAATTTGACAGAAACAGTAGTGAATATCACTTATGACTCATTTGCTGCAGCACCACAGGATGCCATTTTCACATGTATCTTTGAAGGGGATCCTAGTCCTAATGTTACGTGGTTCAACGTATCATCTGGTGAAATGCTGCAAGCAACCAGTAAAACACCATTGTCATCACAATATGGAAATACTACAACATTGAAAATTGTCAATGTCACTATTGATGATCAAGGCAGCTACATTTGCAATGCAAGTAATAATCATAGCTCTGCACAAACATCTGGAACATTAAATGTTATTGGTATGTTGAAATTTTTTTAAATTTATACTGTTATCAAGATAAAATAAGAAGCTCCTCCTTTACATTTGACACATGTCATAACTTTTGTGATTGGTTAATTTAAGATAAGTGTACTGTATATACTCTTTATTATGTTGTCTTGATCAATATTGTTTTTTGTAATCAGGCACAAGGCAAGCTGAGAGGAAATTCATTCTTCAGTTTTTGATATACAATAGACCTTTTAGCTGTTCAGAAAGGAATCAGAATCAAACATTATTTTGCTACATTTTGTAGAATTTTTTAATGTGCGCAATAAGTGATGGAAGCTCTAAGGTCACTCGATCGCAGCTCATGTGTAAAAATGTATACAAATACGCTGAATCCAGCCTCTTTTGTAGAATAGCTGAAAGGTTTATTGCAATGTGATGGGCAATCAGCACATATACAAGAGTTATGTTACTTGATGAACCAACAACACAGGATAGTTTCAGAAGACTATAACAGGAACCAAAACTAATGAAAGTACCACACCCACTGCCAGGAATCATTTCAGATGTGGTCATCTAGTGTATTTCTGAGATGATATGATCAAAGAGGAAACAAGGTTTGGATTTCTGCCAAAATCCAACCACTACCACAACTATATTGAGCCCAATTTACCAGTACAAAAGGTAACCCAGGTTAGCTCCAGGTTTGTGCCAACCTAAGTATAGCACCACAATTTCCAACTTTGGAATTTCATAATTTTTTTCCAATGCTCATTACTTAACACCCTTAGCATGAATTTGGGGAACTGGGCAAGCCCAAGGTGGCCCTCCACTGCAGTAGTTCTGGTTAAAGGCATCCAGCGTGGCGTGCTTGTCAAGTGTGCATGCTGCTAAAAGCAACAGCCATGTGCACTTGGATCGATGCATGATTCAGGCTACTGTGCACTGAGCTACAATAGCATGGGAATGATTAAGTCTTCGCAGATGGAATAGACGCCTTTTTTGTTCTAAAAAAATTGCAAAAAATTTGACACTTGAACAGGGTGTCCTAGAAAACTTGTTCAACGTTTGATTGAATATTGACAAGTAATACCATGTTCCTAAGTTTTTAAATTAATTTTTGATCCCAGAATCTTGGGAATCCGCAAAGAATTCACAGAACTTTTATAAGCTTTTGAAGTTGGGTTGAGGCCCGTTGAGTAATGAGGTGACAAATTAGAAATTTGATGTTATTTTCGAAACAATGGATGCATTTACGAGAAAATATTACATCATCGGTTACATCATCCTGTTAGCTAAGATCTCGTATGTCACCAAACCACCAAACCATATTGCGAAACATTACCATGGTCCATGATGCAATCACGATTCTTTGACACAATTGGCAAAAGCCTATGTGCCATCAGCTGAACTGGAGACCTTGGTTGATGACTTGATTGGCTAAGTTTTGACAGGCATCAAAAGAGAGTGACTCGTGTCATTGTATGATTGGCTACGAGTCCTTGTACGAGAGAAAATAAAATAAAATATCAGATTAAATGCATTGAACAAATGCAAAGAATCATATCATCAGTCTATGCATTGTACCCATCTGTACGAAAAAAATAAAATGCACAAGGCAGAAGTTTAGATATATCCTTCTTCTTTCGACATGTGCTAATATTTGCTCTTTAAAACCATTTCTGGAATGCACAGCGAGCGCGCTAGCCATCCGAGTTTCAGGGCAATTTTTGCGGCTTGCTTTGTTTTTGTTCATGTCTTGACCAACCGAGCATGAAATTCCCTCTGTCTGCAATCACAAATAGCTTTGTATCTAGGTGTCAATGAAAAGTAGCGAGTTCTATTGTAACATTATCTGTCATTGTTCTCTTAAAGAGCTATTGTCACCCAGGGTCCTGTGTAGGCACGCTGCAATTATTTTAGACTGTCTGAAAAACAAATTTGGCCTAAGCGAAAATTATGCGGCCACAATGCAGTAGTTGAACTGATACGAAAGTTTTCCTTTGTTTCACTTTCATCAGATCAACTACTGCAGTGCCAATCTATATTTCTGCTTTGGCCTAATTTGATTGTCAGACAGTCTGAGATTCTAGCGTGCCTGCAAAGGATTCTGGGTGACAATGCCTCTTTAAAATCCCTTTCGCATGCATAACGAGTCAGTTCCCGTCAAAATCTCCAAAAATTCTAATTCAAAATTTGATTGCTTTGGCCTAATTTGATTTGCAGGCAGTCTGAGATTCTAGCGTGCCTGCAAAGGATTCTGGGTGACAATTCCTCTTTAAAAACCCTTTCGCATGCACAACGAGTCAGTTCCCATCAAAATCTCCAAAAATTCTGATTCAATAATTTGATTGCTTTGGCCTAATTTGATTTGCAGGCAGTCTGAAATTACAGCGTGCCTGCAAAGGATTCTGGGTGACAATGGCTCTTTAAAAACCCTTTCGCATGCACAACGAGTCATTTCCCGTCAAAATCTCCATAAATTCTAATTGATAGCTCGGAAGGAAACAAAGCTAGAATTTTAGAGATAACCACAGTCTACAGTGTGGTTATATGCTGGAATTTTTTGCTTTTCTGGTTTGCAATTTAATAATTTGATGACAAAAGAATGAGTTGGGTGAAAAAAGGAAGACGCTGTAATTCTCTAAATAATCGAGATATGGAGAATTATGAAAAAATTTAAATCATCGTAAATCTTACACCAATAGAGGAAAAGTGATATAATCTTCAAGAAACCATAGTTTATGAGGGTCTACAATTTAGTGGCGAGCAGAAATTCGTAGCTTTTGTGGTTTAGGATTTGGAAATTTGATGACGTCATAGCCTCAAATTTGATAAATGCCGCCATTTTGAAACTAATCAAGATATTAATGAATCTCCACGGCAGATTTGCAACAAAACACCCTAAGTTTCTTTCAAGCCATTTAATTAAAAGAAAACTGTAATGGAATTTTACACCGACCTTTTTAAAGATTTGAGCCCTAACAATATCGATATTCTCTTTCTAGTTTATCCCAGAATCCTGACACATCCTCTGCCGCAAGCAGTCCCAGAGGGTTCAGATGTAACATTTTCATGCAGTGCAGATGGCTTTCCAACCCCAGAAATTATGTGGAAGAAAGGCACAACTATACTCACGAATTCTAGCAGCAGTTTGTATTCATCTGATGGAACAAAGATGACATTACGAAATGTTAGTGACAGCGATGCCACAAATTACACTTGTGTTGCTTCAAATAAAAATTCAGTCACTTCCAATGCAGCACAGCTGACCGTACAATGTAAGTTTCTTTCATTGTATTCCAAGGGATCCATTATTGCTGAAGTTGAGCAGATAACTCCCATTGGCACCTTAGTCTCCAGTTCTCTTGTCCTGTCAAATTTGGTCTTGAAACACCGTAGCTAAGATAATTTGTCCTTGTTTTACAATTTACTTCTCTATCATGCTATTCAGTGTTGATAAATGAGGCCGACTGGACGAATTGCGACCAGGGTGAACCACAAGGATAACAACCTTACAAATGAAGATTTTTCGGGAAAGGGGGGCTAAAAGCCTTGGATAAAAATGTGGAAAGGCTTAAAAGGAATCAACACAGTTAAACAGGGCTATTGGCATGTCTATGTTTATCGGTCCAATGAGATAGGGTTTGAAAGTGAAGACCCAATCAGATGGCGTGTCGTCAATTCTATTTTCAACCATAGTGTCATATCATTGTTTCAATTCCCTTGAAGTATTTTAAGTACTTCTGCAAGTGTTTTACATTTCAGCTTACATTTTGTGCAGAAAAGAACGATATAGTAATTTAGATTGACATCTGTGAATAGATGTTTTGGTCAATTGTGAACATAAATTAGATGGTACATAACTGCATCGACATATCAAAATTGCATATTATTAGAAAGAAGAAATATTGTGTTTATGTGGAGTATTTTGGGACCACCTTTATACATCCTTATGAACCCGTATTACCTGACTGACGTTTCAAAAATGAGGCAATACAAGAATTCCGCCAATCCTATTGGTTAATCGCACAGTTCCCGCGGTTTTCCCGTAGCCTTGTATAATATGATACAAGGACGCGTTTTTGTCACCACAGCAACTGATTTAGGCCTGTGATATTTACAATAAACTTAAGCAATAACAAAATGTGTTTGACGAAATGATATAAGCCAAAATTAGAAGCTGTCAGGTAATAATACTCATACTAACCGGTTTTATAGTTGTACAGGAAAATATAAAGCCCTCGGTCTTATTGCACAGACCTCGCAAGCTCGGTCTGTACTTTCAAGACCTCGGGCTTCATATTTTCCTGTACAACCCGAAACCGGTTAGTATGCGCATATTATGAATGATTTGATATTTATAACTTCAGATATTCGCAAGCCTGCCATAGGGCTATCTCAAGTGACCCTAAACGAATCATCAACGTTACGCATCGAATGTGTCTCCAGTTCAATACCTGCTGCTGACTTCACATGGCTCAAATATGAAAGCAGTGGATCTACTGTTGAGATCATCAAGTCCAACGTACTTTCAATCTCTTCTGTCAATAGAAGTGATGCTGGCATTTATTTTTGCAATACAAGTAATATCATTGGATGGCTGGTTTCTGAGAATGTTTCCGTTTCTGTGCAGTGTAAGTAAATCGTACAGTGAAGATTTTTGTAATTTTCATTTTGTCACACATCATCGTCAGATTTCAACTATAATGCTAATTATCAAGTTGCTAATGCTTTGTGCTAAGGGCCTGTTTATATGAGGAAATATATCTCACCTGCCAGACCCAGGGTTGAGAGGCGAGATTCCATCTTACCACAGAATCCTTTGTTTTTTCGTTTTGCATTAATATGACAAACGCAACACCACCAGTAAAGCGAGATCTTGCCTCACCAGAGGTGGCATCTCATCTGGGAGAAATGAAACTTTTCGATATAAACGAAACACCACCGGTATGGTGAGGTGAATTGAACTATTAGTTGATTCTTATTGGTTAATTCGTTCTGATTTCACGGGAGATAAACTTTACTCCACCTCGCCTCAGAACCTCGGCGCTGACAGGTGAGGTAAAATATCTCATATGAACAGTGGCTGAAATTCACCTCACCTCCCAACCCCAGGTGTAGCAGGTGAGGTATTTTTTCCTCATACAAACTAGGCCTAAATATGAGTTTTTGCCAAAAGGGATCAAATTTACTAAACCTCAGTCAAAGTTTGGAGTTGAACTTGAAGTTGAATGAGTGGTAGCAAGGGACAGTAAATCGTGAAACTTCTTTTTCAAATATTCGATATACTTCAAATTTGTACCATTCTGTGAATGCTGATTTCTAGATATTCACCGAAAAGTGAAAGAGTTTAAATATAAGATCTCGCAGGTCTACAAATGTTGGCCTATTGTATTTGATAATCTCAGCTCGCGTTCAAGCAAAGCAAGACCAAAGAAACAACAGTATGTGTAGCTAGGTTTTTGTTTGTCCAATTATTGATGACATCATTTTGGCCCAGGTCATTCGCGTTAGAACTGAAATATAGAAGACCTGAGGAAACGATGTCTTAAAGGGGCTCCGTCGCCAAAATGTAAACAAAACGATGATTTTTGCAGTTTTTGAAAGGTGATATCACGCAGGATTTTCATATTTTTTTCAAAATGAAAGTTGCTGTTTGGACATTAATCATTGTACTTCTCTAAGGAACAAACCAAACATTCATATCTTCTACGATTGCTCGGATATAAGTGGATTTTTAACGGTCACTTTTTGGTGGCTTGGGTGAAGCCACCAAACAAGCTACAGATAACAATGGATGAACAATGGATAATTGGTGACACATGCGAGTTTACGGATTTGTTTATTATTTGGCGACGGAGCCCCTTTAACTGTCTCAAGTCTCTTACCATTCGTCAAATATTGCTGGCCTAAATGTCTGAAAATCTGAGTGCTTTCTTTCAGATATCGACGAGCCTACGTTCAACACAACAAATACTATCAAAGTGAACGAAACAGAACCGTTATACGTCAGTTGCTCGGTAGCTTCCAACCCTTCTGCGCAGTATAAATGGACCACATCATCAGGAAAAGTTGTATCCAATTCGGCTGTTCTTGCGTTTGACTCAGTCAATAGAAGTAATGACACTGCGTATCAGTGTACAGTGTCAAATGCGGCTGGATCCAAAATATCCAAGAATCTTATCATCACTGTCCAATGTAAGTTGAATTTATGTAAGAATGGTTATTTTGCGTGCAATACATGATTAATCCTGGTTCACATTAGATCGTTGAAATCGCTGGAGTCGTTGCAACAAGCCAAGCCACCATAGCGAGCCATAAGACCCCAGAAAACTGAATATATCATGATTGGGATCAATCAATCACCAGTCTGTAATAGAAAACCAAATTTAAATATGAAGATTTATTTTACTAAAGTCGATCATACGATTCTAGAGTTATGACATTTAAGCATGAAGCATCATATTGGCATTAAAGAAAAATGACGGATCTATAGCGTCTGGTTTAGAAATAAAACAAGAGAAGGCCACGTGTCTTCATTTGTCCTTTATTGTTTTGAAAGTCATTAGACTTACGATATATTTCCAGTTATCGCAACAACAACAGAAATGACAACAACAACAACATATTTTTTTGCTCAAACTGGGACTCATGGACTTTCACATCAAAAAGTGGGACGAAAATAAACAAGGAGGCCACCGATTTTCTATTCATGTTGAAACGAGGTTAATGGCCTCTTTTCGGTAGTTAGAAAATTTCATCGCTTTGGCGTGCACTTTCGTGAAGTGAAGGAAGCGAAGTGGCATTCAAAATGAGGAAATTCTGATTGAAATTAAATTTTTTGTTGATTCTTGGATTCAGGAAACATTTATCTGGATACTTGTGGCTTTTGTTCATTTCTAACGTCACTCAAAAGTTTAATTTTGAGGCGTTTTATTATCTGAGGATTGAGCCGACAAGTTAGGCCCACCGCCATTGCTCGGCTTTTCGGTACAGCGTTGCTATGGTTTCCATGTCGGACGTGACGTCAAGGGAAACCATTTCGTCCCAATTTTCAATGTGACTATAACCATGAGTCGTAGTTATAGTGCACATCAGCCTATCAATAGCAATAACTACGAACTTGTAATCAGTCTAGACAGTCATCATCATCATCATTATCAAATACAATGGAATACAATAGAATCCAATCGTTTGTCTCTAATGTTGTCATTCATTACTATCCATACCAATTCACTTTATAGATATCGATCAACCAACATTTAACGCATCACACAGCATCACATTAAATGAAACAGCACAGCTTTACGTTAGTTGCTCTGCAGCCTCAAACCCCGTTGCACAATATATGTGGACTACAGCGTCAGGGAAAGTTGTATCAAACACCAACCTTCTAGCGTTTGATTCAATAAATAGAGGAAATGCTACTACTTATCAATGCAAAGCAACGAATGCAGCTGGAATAAGGATGTCACAGAATCTTGCTGTTGATGTCCAATGTAAGTGTACTTCATTTTGCTTTCAAATTTGGAGACGTGCACTGAAATGAGTATTTTAGCACTGAGGTTTTTCGTCTGCTGTACTCTGCACTGTTCACAGCGCACAGGGACCTGCAAAGTTGCATACATATCGAAATCTGATGGATAAATATCTATCCCCTAAGCTAACCAATAACAAACATGTATTCAAGTTGTTGTCTCTAATATTCTCATTCATTCATTACTAACCATACTAATTCATTTTATTGTTATCGATCAACCAACGACGTTTAACAAATCAAACAGAATTACATTAAATGAAACAGCAAATCTTTACATTATACCATGAAATGCATTAAATGAAACAGCAAACTGTTAATGCTTACCTGCAATTTAATCAATGATGTCTATGCTAATTGCTTCTCTGTAAGTTTCTCATTCATTGCTAACCATACTTATTCGTTTCATAGTTAGCGATGATCCGACGTCAAACATATCAAACAGTATTACATTAAATGAAACAACAAACAATTACGTCATGCGCAGATGTTATTAATTATTCATACGCTAATTGCTTCCGTCCAAGTTTCTCGTCCATTACTAACCATACTAATTCATATCATAGTTATCGATGAACCAACGTTAAACACATCACACAGTATCACATTAAATGAAACAGCACAGCTTTACGTTAGTTGCTCTGCAGCCTCAAACCCCGTTGCACAATATATATGGACTACAGCGTCAGGGAAAGTTGTATCAAACACCAACCTTCTAGCGTTTGATTCAATAAATAGAGGAAATGCTACTACTTATCAATGCAAAGCAACGAATGCAGCTGGAATAAGGATGTCACAGAATCTTGCTGTTGATGTCCAATGTAAGTGTCCATCATTTTGCCTTCAAATTTGGAGACGTGAACTGAAATGAGTATATTAGCACTGAGGTTTTTGGTCTGCTGTACTCTACACTTAGCCTCACCACACAAGGACCCTCAACTTACGCTCATCTAATTGAAGTGAATTGATGTTGTTGTTGTCGCTCCAGTTGAGGTCCATGAGTCGTAGTTATAGCGTCCATCAGTCTATCAATAGCGATAACCTGCGAACATATAATCAGTCTACTCTACACTGTTCACAGCGCCCAGGGACCTGCAACGTTGCATACAAATCGAAATTTCATGGATAAATATCTATCCCCCAAGCTAACCAATAACAAACATGTATGCAAGTTGTTGCCTCTAATATTCTCATTCATTCCCTACTAACCATACTAATTCATTTTATTGCTATCAATCAACCGACGTTGAACAAATCAAACAGAATTACATTAAATGAAACTGCAAATCTTTACATTATACCATGAAATGCATTAAACGAAACAGCAAACTGTTAACGCTTACCTGCAATTTAATCAATGATGTCTATGCTAATTGCTTCTCTGTAAGTTTCTCGTTCATTACTAACCATACTAATTCATATCATAGTTATCGATGAACCAACGTTAAACACATCACACATCATGACATTAAATGAAACAGCACAGCTTTACGTTAGTTGCTCTGCAGCCTCAAACCCCGTTGCACAATATATATGGACTACAGCGTCAGGGAAAGTTGTATCAAACACCAACCTTCTCGCATTTGATTCAATAAATAGAAGAAATGGTAGTACTTATCAATGCAAAGCAACGAGTGCAGCTGGAATAAGGATGTCACAGAATCTTGCTATTGATGTCCAATGTAAGTGTACTTCATTTTGCCTTCAAATTTGGAGACGTGAACTGAAATGAGTATATTAGCACTGAGGTTTTTCGTCTGCTGTACTCTACACTGTTCACAGCGCATAGGGACCCGCAACATTGCATACATATCGCAATTTGATTGATAAATATATACATTTGCTTCTGAAAGTTTTTTTGTCAAAAGTTCAGAACTGTAGCCGAGAGCAATGCAGTTCATACATGATCATGGTTATTGCTTCTTCTTTCTGAAGATACTAATTTGTACAAATGTCTTGACTACGTTAAACTTGTCGAACGATATCCCTACATTATACCCTAACCCTAACCAATAACATGTATGCAAACTGTTGTCTTCAGTATTCTCATTCATTCATTCATTACTAACCACACTAACTCATATCATAGTTATCGATGAACCAACGTTCAACACATCACACATCATGACATTAAATGAAACAGCAAACCTTTACGTTAGTTGCTCTGCAGCCTCAAACCCGGTTGCAAAATATGTGTGGACTACAGCATCAGGGAAAGTTGTATCAAACACCAATCTTCTAGCGTTTGATTCAATAAATAGAGGAAATGCTACTACTTATCAATGCAAAGCAACGAATGCAGCTGGAATAAGGATGTCACAGAATCTTGCTGTTGATGTCCAATGTAAGTGTACTTGATTTTGCCTTCAAATTTGGAGACGTGAACTGAAATGAGTATATTAGCACTGAGGTTTTTCGTCTGCTGTACTCTACACTGTTCACAGCGCACAGGGACCTGCAACGTTGCATACATATCGAAATTTGATGGATAAAGATCTAACCCCCAAGCTAACCAATAACAAACATGCATGCAAGTTTTTGTCTCTAATATTCTCATTCATTCATTACTAACCACACTAATTCATTTTATTGTTATCGATCAACCAACGTTGAACAAATCAAACAGAATTACATTAAATGAAACAGCAAATCTTTACATTATACCATGAAATGCATTAAACGAAACAGCAAACTGTTAACGCTGACCTGCAATTTAATCAATGATGTCTATGCTAATTGCTTCTCTTTTAAGTTTCTCGTTCATTACTAACCATACTAATTCATATCATAGTTATCGATGAACCGACGTTAAACACATCACACATCATGACATTAAATGAGACGGCACAGCTTTACGTTAGTTGCTCTGCAGCCTCAAACCCGGTTGCACAATATATATGGACTACAGCGTCAGGGAAAGTTGTATCAAACACCAACATTCTCTCGTTTGATTCAATAAATAGAGGAAATGCTACTACTTATCAATGCAAAGCAACGAATGCAGCTGGAATAAGGATGTCACAGAATCTCGCTATTGATGTCCAATGTAAGTGTCCATCGTTTTGCCTTCCAATTTGGAGACATGAACTAAAATGAGTATATTAGCACTGAGGTTTTTCGTCTGCTGCACTCTACACTGTAGACAACGCACTGGGACCCGCAACATTGCATACTTATATTGCAATTTGATGGATAAATGTATACATTTTGTTTTTGCTTCTGAAAGTTGTTTCTTCAAATATTCAGAACCTTAGCAGAAGGCAATGCAATTCACATATTATCATTGTTATTGCTTCTTCTTTCCGACGATACTAATTTCTACTAATGTCTTGACTACGTTAAAATTGACGAACGATATCCCTACGTTATACCCTAACGCTGACCAATAACATGTATGCAAACTGTTGTCCAATAACATGACATGTTCACAAACTTCAATATTCTCATTCATTGATTACTAACCACACTAACTCATTTCATAGTTATCGATGCACCAACGTTAAACACATCCCAATGAAACAACATACCTTTACGTTATACCCGCAAATTAATAGATGATGTCTATGCTAATTGCTTCTCTTTTAAGTTTCTCATTCATTACTAACCATACTAATTCATATCATAGTTATCGATGAACCGACGTTAAACACATCACACATCATGACATTAAATGAAACAGCACAGCTTTACGTTAGTTGCTCTGCAGCCTCAAACCCCGTTGCACAATATATATGGACTACAGCGTCAGGGAGAGTTGTATCAAACACCAATCTTCTCGCGTTTGATTCAATAAATAGAGGAAATGCTACTACTTATCAATGCAAAGCAACGAGTGCAGCTGGAATAAGGATGTCACAGAATCTCGCTATTGATGTCCAATGTAAGTGTCCTTCGTGTTGCCTTCCAATTAGGAGACGTGAACTGAAATAAGTATATTAGCACTGAAGTTTTTCGTCTGCTGTACTCTACACTGTCGACAACGCACAGGGACCCGCAACATTGCATACATATCAACATTTAATGGATAAATGAATACATTCGCTTCTGAAAGTTCTTTCGACAAAAATTCAGAACTGTAGGAGAGAGCAATGCAAGTCACACATCATTGCTGTTGCTTCTTCTTTCTGAAGATACTAATTTCTACTAATGTATTGACTACGTTAAACTTGTTGAACGATATCCTTACGTTTTTATAACCAATTACATGTAGGCAAATTGTTGTCTGTAATATTCTCAATCATTCATTACTAAACATGCTAATTCATTTTATAGTTATCGATCAACCAACGACGTTGAACACATCAAACAGTATCACATTAATTGAAACAGCAAACCTTTACGTTATACCTGCAAATTACTCAATGATGTCTATGCTAATTGCTTCTCTCTAAGTTTCTCGTTCATCACTAAGCATATTAATTCGTTTCAAAGTTATCAATGAACCAACGTTAAACGCATCACACAGCATTGCATTAAATGAATCAACAAACCTTTCCGTTTATACCCACCAACTTATCAATGATATCTATGCTAATTGCTTCTCTCTAAGTTTCTCATTCATTGCTAACCATATTAATTCCTTTCAAAGTTATCAATGAACCAACGTTAAACGCATCACACAGCATTGCATTAAATGAAACAACAAACCTTTACGTTCTACCCGCAAACTAATCAATTATGTCTATGCTAATTGCTTCTCTCTAAGTTTCTCATTCATTACTAACCCATGCTAATTCGTTTCATAGTTATTGATGAACCAACGTTAAACATATCACACATCATGACATTAAATGAAACAGCAAACCTTTACGTTAGTTGCTCTGCAGCCTCAAACCCTGTTGCACAATATATATGGACCACAGCGTCAGGGAAAGTTGTATCAAACACCAATCTTCTCGCGTTTGATTCAATAAATCGAAGAAATGGTAGTACTTATCAATGCAAAGCAACAAATGCAGCTGGAATGAAAATGTCGAAGAATCTTACCATTGATGTCCAATGTAAGTGGAGGGTCCAGAAGGGGTGTCCTGCATCCCATTTTTACAGTCATATGTGGGTGGATGAGCACCTTTTCGGAAGTTATATCACTTCTTTGAAGTACGGTCTTTGCGTCGCTGTAAGAGTGAGCTAAATGCCCCAGGGGGTTGGGGGGTATTTGATTAAGGGAAAAGACGGAGGTTTGTGGAAACCTCTCCACACGATAACCCTGCCGCATAAAAATTGCCCTAAAAGTATGCCCTGTCTCATAAAAATTTTGTTAAAAGTATACATTATCAATTGTTCCAAGAGAACTCTGAAAATGTTCCTTTCTGTGTGATAGCCTGTCCGATAATTTTCTTATCAATTATGATACCCTGTCCCATGATTTTTGTCCGTAAATGACACCCACTTGTGCGATTATTTTACCACAACCGTACACCCTTTTGAGCGCCATATCCCGCCAGGTCAACTATGGGAGTACCTCTTCCCCAAGGCCTTTTGTCACGAAGATGAATATGACAAAAGGCCCTGGGGACGAGGTTGCCCCACCCGGGGCTAAATCCCAACAGCGTGCATTAGTCTCAGCAACACATGGAATTGATTTTTACGCATATTTGCAGCAAACTAAGCATAGTTTTGGCTGTGGTTGTGCTTTCACTTGCAGCCTTTGCCTCGAATTGGAAATATTATCCAAATATGTTTATTGTGGTCTATTTTTCATAGATTTATGTGCATTCAGTAGTAAAAATCCCATTTACGGTCTGTTGCTTTTCCTATTGCCAGCCTCAGTTAACGAAATCTCCGCCTCAGTACGTAAAATCCCATTCCTGCATTATTTCAAGGATTTAATTCAAATTTTACCCTTTTAGGAACCTCTCAAGTGGCTTTTACGCAGCCACTGAATATGAAGACTTGAATTGAAACCAGCGAATCAGTGTTCAATGACTTTTTTATTGACTGCAGATGCAGGGGCGAATTTTGCTCGCTTTTATAATGCATTTCCTGGCAAATATTGCCGAACCGAAAATGTTCAATATTTTGACATCTTTCCTGGGACAATAAAAGATATTAGAAACCATACACTGTTCCCCTGGGAAGGCTCACACAGAAAGTAATTTCAACGAACCTTTGCCATCCGAATATTCGTGTTTCTATTGTATACCCTTCAATGAGCCATAGCGTACTGCGATCCTTTGCAGTACAGCTAACCATGATGCATTGTGGCTCTAAAGTTGTTTATCATGTGATATGAAAATCGTTACAAGCCTAGGTTCTCTTTCGTTTGATTTTCCTTCAGCGCACAAAGTGTCAAATGGTTAGCAAATGCTCTTTAAATCTATTTTATTATCATCTACAGGGTGTCTCAAAAAAATTTTGCCCCGTTTGTCTGAAGATTGCGACAAAAAAGCAAATGATTCTCGCCAAATCTTTGCATGATGGTGCTCTTCAAATGTTCAATTAAAGTTTGCCACCATCCCCGTAAAAATCCGTTGAAAAATGATGGAGCTATGACGTTCAGAAGACCAAATTTGCCTGATGACTGAAACCAGCGGTCGGCTATTTGTCTTACTATTTAGCAGTGATAAGTATCTTCACGTGAGGTAAGAATAATTTCTCTGAGGTCAGAAATAGTGGAACTCTCATAGGATTATCAGAATTTTCACGAGAGCTATGACATTGGAGGCTGCTGTTTCATTTTCAATCCATGAAGCTATTTATCGCTGCAAATTAGTAAGACAAAATGGCCGACCGCTGGTTTCAGTGATCGGGCAAATTTGGTCTCCTGAAGGTCATAGCTCCATCATTTTTCAACGGATCTTTATGGGGATGGTGGCAAACTTTAATTGAACATCTGAAGAGCACCATCATGCAAAAGTTTGGCGAGAATCTTTTGCCGTTTTGTCGCAATCTTCAGACAAACGGGGCACAATTTTTTTGGGACACCCTGTATGCTGTGTCGATGTCGTTGTTACTCACCTAATCATTCTGATCTAATCAATCAATCACCTAATCAATTAATCATTCTGATCTAATCAATCAATCAATCAATCAATCAATCACCTAATCAATTAATCATTCTGATCTTTCCTTAGATATTGATGTGCCAAAGCTTAATATCTCATCGGCCAGCATCACATTGAATGAAACAGCCCCGTTGTCCATCAGTTGCTCCGTGACTGCCAACCCTGTTGCACGATATGTATGGACTACGTCTTCAGGAAAAGTTGTATCAAACTCTGCTGTTCTTGCGTTCAATTCAATCAGCAGAAAAAATGAAAGTGTCTATCAATGTACTGTGTCGAATGTAGCTGGATCAAAAACATCCCAAAATGCATCAGTCACTGTCCAGTGTAAGTGGATTTTATCATTGTCTAGGTAAATCACAGGAGACCCAGGCAGTTACATGAGCAATAATAAGTTTGAAATTTAAAAATAGTTCATTGCAATACCTTTGTGTCTTCTTTGTTCCACATCTCTATGGCTGTGTTATGTCTCCTTTATTGACTTCTGTACTGCGTAATTGTTCGAATGTGAGAGTTCGATGTGAAGTAACTAACACTGTACTATATAATAGTACTGTTATACTATTACTATTATTATTACTACTATTGTACTATTATATAGTACTGTATTAGTTACTTCACATCGAACTCTCGCATTCGAACGATTACGCAGTACAGAAGTCAATAAAGGAGACATAAAACAGCCGTAGAGAGGTGATACATTGCCTGGGCCTCCTGTGGGTAGATCAGATGAAAGGAACATTAATGCCAAATCTGTATAACTTGTAGTGTAAATGGTTATCGCTTCTTCTTTTTGATTTGATAGCTTGAAGGGAACCTTGCTGTGATTTCCTTGTTGTTGATATATTTTTATTGAAAGGATTCATGATAAATGTTGAAAAAATTACAATGATTGGAAATCCTTAATTGATAGAGGAAAAATAGTATAATCTTCATCAAGAGAGCCAAAATTTCACAGGTCTACGGAGTTAGTAAAAAACCTCTGGAAAGTCACTGCTGCATCTAGATTTATTACATGAGGCCTTGTTTTCGCTCCATTCCCCAACGATAACCCCCCGCAATACCCATTCCGCTCCAATGGCTACGACATTTAATAAGAGTTCAATTCAATGGAGCAAAACCTAGACAAGTGTCATCAGTCTGCTGCCTCCATGCCAAGACAATGATATTTGCAAATATCTCGTTTGATAGTGCACATGTTCAAATATATTTATCATATAGCTGTTTGAAATTGGCTACTCCATTCTGAAATTGTGATGGATTTCTCGAGTAGGCCCCTTCATGGAACCTTCGAAAATGGCTTAAAGTCACGACCAAATTTTCTGCATATTTCTGCCTCTGACCAATGACCTGAACATGTCTGAGCATATTCTATCTTTTTTGGGAGGATCACAATGCCATATTAAGGAGCATAACAAAAAGGTGATGCATATTAAACAAAAGATGCCTTTGCTCTTTATTCTCTTATTTTTTAGTTTTTTATCTGTATCCTTCAAGTATTTCACCCACAGTTAAAGGCACACTGTCGTGGCGTTGATTGGTTGAATAATACAATAAATTTAAATAGAATAAGGTAAGCTTCGGTAATTTCGCTGTACAGTGAAGTTCACGACGATGATAACGATCTGACTCCTTTTATCCTTGAAACAAAGTATGATCTAAGAGCATAAAGCCTTGATGATTATTCAAAGGCCAGATCTTTAGTTAATGATTTCAACATCACGACTAGCCAATCACAGTCACGACAGTGTGCCCTTAACTGTTAACTCTTGCGCTTGTAGTGATATTCCTTTATCAGTTCACTGATTGATTCGTTGATTGTGTGATTAATTAATTAATTGATTGATCGATTGATTGATTGAATGATTGATTGATTAATTGATTAATTGATTGATTGATTGATTGATTGATTATCTCTAGATATCGATGAGCCTACACTAAATACTTCAACAAGTATAACATTAAAAGAAACATCGAAATTTTCCGTTCGTTGCTCTGTAACTTCAAGCCCAGGTGCACAGTATGTATGGACGACTTCCGGAGAAGTTGTTTCAAGTTCTGCCGTGCTCGCGTTTGATTCTGTCAATAGGAGAAATGCCAGTGTATATGACTGCACCGTATCAAATGCAGCTGGAGCGAAGAAAGCCCCGAGTCTTACCATCAATGTTCAATGTGAGTGAAATTTTCCAGTTGATGTAAAAAAGAGAATTGAATGTCCCTCCCTTCCTTAATAATCCCTCCCCTCAAAACTAAGTTTATCAAATAGTATTTAAATGCCACAAACAAGTGAATTTATACATTCTTTGTCTGGGTATGTTTATCGTAGCTAGAGTAATTTGAAAAACAAAGTTATTGGGCTGATGAAGGCATGCTTTTCCACATATTTTCATGTTTTTAGAAGGAAGGTGAACATTTTTCCATCTCTGCGTGTTTGAACACTCACCTTACTATGAGAAATTAACGCTGCTTATAGCGTAGAGCGTGTAAAACAGAACAATTTACACAACTTAGGTAAACTAACTTTGAAGGTAGTCAGTGTCGCAAACTCTCTAGAACTCATTACGATATCAATGAGAATGCGATTGGAATACAGTAAAAACCCGCGTATAAGAACCTACAATTTTGCAAGTCAGCCTAACTAGGTTCTTATGTTTTGGGTATTTAGTGGAAAATGAGGCTGTTCAGGTTCTTAAATTGGTTCTTATTTTATTCATGGCCTTCGGGAATTTCTTTTCTTCATATTCAAACTTCAGGCCTATTATTTACTGTCAGATCACATCAGTTGAATTTATGAGATATTCCCCAACAGAAATTTGTGGAAGAATCCGAAATGTTTATATAATCCAGATAAAATCTTTCAAAAGCTTCTCATCAGGTAATATAAGCATTTTTTTATTCTTCCACAAACTTCTGTTGTGAATAAGACCCCATGCTCTCTAAAAATAAGAACCTATTTCAAATTCCAGGCTGAATAGGTTCTTATATAATTGGGGTTTAATTGCAAAATTTCAGCCTGTAGGTTCTTAATCCACTAGGTTCTTATACGCGGGTTTTTACTGTATTATAGAGCTTTGTCAACATGAAGGAAATTAATGTCGTTTTGATACACTTTTTCAACTAACCTTCCTAATTTTTGAATTTTCAGAATTTCTAGTTGCTTCATATGAAATATCTGACATTAGATTCAGATTCAGCGCCCAAATGTTACTTTAGCTGCAAATTTTCTTAATCTTAGTGTTCGTGATTTTATTCTTATGACGACAAATGAAACCACGGGCGGTAGGAAACGCTGAATTTAGAAAAAGCTTCATGCATGATACAACGAGTTATTCCTATACTACAGTATCATTTCGTTCGTGACATATCTACTTGTTTTCTTTCTGTGTCTACCTCTCCTGCGAAGGCACAATTTTAATTGATTGCTCCAGAGCCCTTGAGGTCATGTTAATGCGATTAAAATAGCCTCTTTGCAGGAGAGGTAGACACAGAAGGAAAACAAGTCGATATATCGTGAACGAAATGATATTGCAGGACAGGAATAATTCGATGTATCATGCATGGAACTTTTTCTAAATTCAACGTTTCCAACCACCCATGATAAAACTGAAAATTCATAAAGGATCTAGCCGTGAATGATGTCCGAGGGTGTAAAGCTACACCCTGAACGATTTTCACAGTCAAATCCTTCATAGCTTTTGAAATTTATTATCGTCATAAAATTCAACATCGCACACACTGGGATTATGAGAATTTGAATCGAGACGAAAGTTTGAATGCTGAATCCAAATCTGTGGTCAGTATTTGGTATGAGCAGATTGTCAAAATTTCCAAAACGATGCCATCGAGGCCGAAAGGAGGCCACATGACTCAACTATGGTTCATACTCAACCATATGCAACTCGTTCACCCGTCCACCCCGTCCACCCTTCGATTCTCTCAATCCCTCGTTTTCTTTCATGTGACGTACCACATGTAATTCGTCCACCCGTCCACACTGTCCACCCACAAATTCTCTCAATCTCCCCTTTTCTTTCCTATGACGTACCGCACATGCTACTCGTCCACCCGAGAACGTATGATTCTGAAAAAGATCATCTTTGCTTCCTTGATTTATTTGATTTTTCCTATTTTTCATGATTGGTCTGATTTGTGATTCTTGTGACAATTGGTCTGATTTGTGATTATTCTGACAGAGACATTGATTGTGACTATGATTAGTGGTTAGCATCGTATTGATCAATCAAAGATTATGATACACTGGAATGAAATTTAGTTTCTTTGATCGAGATTTCACTCCTTGATATATCTAGGATAGCGCAACTATGAAACATAAAATCAGTGCCAAACAAAACATGTACGACGCAAGTTATATATTTTTATCCACATTGGATTCCAAATTTTGAAAATCTTAAGTTTTTCTTCATCATTTGGAATTTGGTACCAAGCTACTTTACATTGTTCCTTTTGTTTGTTAAAATATTATAATCGTAAGTGCCATCCAAAGTAGGGACCAGATGACCTTGTGTCCTTTCCTGCTTTGGATGGCACAGTAACAAGTAATCTTTTGTGTTTTAATTGTTTTGATGATGATATATAAAAAAAAAAGTTAACGGGAATTTCTTAATTTGCATAAATTTCATGCATCGTTAATTCCTATAATAACGTAATCCCTGATCAAAATTTCGTATTCTGTTTCCTTAGATATTGATAAACCAACATTCAACACGTCAAACAGTATCACACTGATCGAAACAGCGTCATTTTATGCCAGTTGCTCTGTAACTTCAAACCCTTCTGCAATGTATCAATGGACAACTACTTCAGGAAGGGTTGTCTCCAATTCTTCCCTTCTCGCGTTTGCTTCAGTTAATAGAACTGACAGCACCTCTTATCAGTGCAAAGCTTCGAATGCAGCTGGCTCCAAATTATCAGATAATCTGACGATACATGTTCAGTGTAAGTGGAATTTCTTATGATCCATTGAAAAATTGGAAAAATATACTACTAATTATGCAGCTACAATCCTTGCCAAAACAACTTGAAAAAAACATGTCATTTCTCTGCTTTCTTTCTGATGAAGCATTCAAAATACATTGCAGGAAACTTATCGTTACTCTTTTTCCCTGCCCCCCCCCCCCCCCTGAGCAATGTTGGTCCGAAGCATTGATCACCAAATATGAAGAAAATCGGTTTGGCTGCGTTGTTGTGCCCGTGAGAAATGCGTAATCGCACAAGGAACCAACATTGTAAGGGGGAAGGGGGAAGGGGGGAGAGCTGAGTAAAATATGTGATTTTTTCAAGAGTTTTTGGCAAGGATTGTACTTCCAAACCATTTTATTAACACTTCAAGGACAATACCACGGGGAGCAAAGGCAATGATTACGCCGGCACTAAATGGAATCTTTCACCTGAAGCGCCAGAAAAAAGGTACTCATTTTGAAGATTAAAAACAATGAGAGGATAGGCGAGAGGGAACCTATCTTTCGCGAAAGCTTGCTGTCGACCTGTGATTCTCCACGCCTGATAAAGCGTAATATATTGTGCTACAAAACGCTCTTCTAACGTACAGTTAAGCCTGAAATTATTCATACCTATGCCAAATTCTGAGTATTTTGCATCGTTCTATTTGAGAACCAATTTTACTGTGGCTGAAGTTTCGTAAGAATGTGATAAAAGGCTGAAACAAGTGCTACAAGAGACATTTCAAGGAATGACATATCTTGTGAATTGGTTAGCAAATATAACGATTGAAAATACTCCAAATTTGGCATAGGTATGAATAATTTCGGGCTTAACTGTATATGTGCAATAACATCTCTTTAGGTATTTAACGATGCTATCTCGAAACAGTTTCCTATCACACTGTTAATGAATTTATTTTGTAACTCGTAGTATTTGCATGTAATTCAGTAAAAACATCACCAATGCAATTCTTTGTTTTAGATATCGATGGACCCAAGTTAAACTCAACCAGCATTACACTGAATGAAACAGACCCATTTTACGTCAGTTGCTCCTTGAATTCGAACCTTCCTGTGACATATGAATGGACTTTGAAATCAGGAGTCCCTGTGTCGAATTCTCGCGTTCTTTCATTCAACTCAATTCGTAGAAGTGACGAGAATTCATATCAATGCACAGCGAAAAATGAGGCTGGAATCAAGACTTCGGAATTCCTCAAGATAACTGTTCAATGTGAGTGAATTATATTACATTAAAGTTTGTTTAGACTTATGATTTTCACCCTAATCATCGCCACTACAACCTCAACCATTACCTTCCATACGGCCTAAACTTGTTTGAACAGCAGTAGAAGTAATGTTTATACCGCATTCATACTGACATAATTGAACCAGCGGTATCTACACCAGGTAGAATTTCAACCAATCAAATGCATTCGATTTTTTAGACTAACCAATCAGAAGTTCTCTTCAATAACTTAGTTTAGGTTTAGCTGGTTTAACTTGCAGTGTGAATGGGGTATTAGCCTATAAGTAGCGATAACTAGGACGAACATCGTAAGCCTAAATCCTGTTCATTCAACTTGTACTACCGGGTGCGCCAAAGTAAACTATCATGCTCGTTTGGCAGGCCACAATAAATCGTTCACTCGATCGATTTTGATGATTTATGACTTAATCGTTAGCAGAAAGCCTGAATAGACCTTTTAGCTATTCTCAAATAGAATCTGAATCGAACGATATTTTTATACTTTTTGTGGAATTTTCGAATGTGCACTAAAGAGATAGAAGCTCTAACGCCACTCAATCGAACCTCTCGTGTAAAAATGTTTAAAAATATCGTTCGATCCAGGCTCTTTTGGAGAATAGCTAAAAGGTCTATTAGATACTGGGATTTTTTTTCAAATTTTATCATTTTCAATTTGTAGAGCTAGAAGCGAGTTTCGTAAAATCTTAGTTTTCGAAAACACTGAAAACGATCGAAAAGCATTGATCAAGTTTTTTAAATGATCGACATGAATGGACAAAGAGAGAACTTGTTCGTGGTGATTTGCGATTCAGAAATCGACCAATTGTAATCTGCTACACGAGAGTTGGTACTAAACCCCAAATCCCTCTGAAACGTTTTCTCTTTTTTCATTCATGTTGAATCTTTTAAAATTTGATCGACGTTTTTTGATCGTTTTCAATGTTTTCGAAAACGAACATTTTTAAGAAACTCGCTTCTAGCTTTAAAATCCGAGAACGGAAAAAATTGATAAAAGTCCTAGAAAATCGAATTCAGGCTTTCTGCTAAAGATTAAGTCATAAATCTTCAAAATCGGTCCAGTGTACGATTTATTATGACCTGCCTAACGTGAATAGTTTATTTTGGCGCACCCGGTATATTCACACCGGCAAGTTAAATCTAAAAAAATCGAATTGATTGGCTGAAATTTAACGTGGTTAAGGTAAGCTGGTATAACTGTATCAGAGTGAAAAGAGTTTTTCTTAGTGGGTTGCAAGAAGAAATATGCACGTTTGAAATTCCTAGTGAATCTCTGAACGTTTAACGCGAATATATCAAAATCTTGTTGTAATTCCAAAGTGCGGATAATTTCACAAAACGAAACCATCGTAGAACTCATCATAATGAAAAGTCAGGCTGTATCCGAAAGTTGACACGAGAACTTTATTCCCAACAGTAATTTGAAATTAGCCAAGCAAACGCATCTGAGGCTAGATTGATATTGTGCTTTGAACATCGATCAGAGCCGTGCAAAAAGGCTTAGACCAATGGGAATTACTTGAAGATTGGGACTGTTCTTTATTTACGGAGGGGTTGGTACTGAAGAGCAATGTTTTCTTGTCCGAAAAATCTTCTTACCCAACTCTAAAAGTGACAGCAAAAACATCTACCCGACAATTTTCAGGTTGAAAAAATTTTGTCCAACCCCTACCCATAAACATGGTTTCAATTTCAAACGATGTAAATAATCAATTCAATACTGTAAATATTGACGACAAAGATGAACAAAGTAGACACTGAAAATGAAATGGATAGTGCTGATGGTGTTGATGATGATATTGATAATTTTGGACTTTAAATATTTGGCATTAATTGGTGGGAAAATTTTGTTTTCACAGCACCTTGAAATTACATGAAAAATATTTACCCAACCTTTTTATGTTAGAAAATTTCTCTTACCCGTTCCATTTCTCTTCAGTACCAACCCCTTTATAAATAATGAACAGTCCCTAAAGCACATATGTCACATTAGCAATTGGTAATACAACAAACAAGTTTGGGGTGAAATTCCATTGTTTCATGGCTTTTTATTTCTGTTTCATGAATTTTTATTGCAATGAAAATTCAGCCTCGATCCTGTGCATTGTAATAAACGATAGAGAGAATTGTATTGCAAGAACCAATCAGCTTCATGACAGATGCCCTTTAATTGAGAGAACGAAACACAATACACCTCTAATCTATGATGTTTCTGATTGGATTATTTCAAAACAGAGCTGGGTATAAAATTCTCATTTATCTTTCGTAATTTGTGCAAGAAATGTATCGTTTCTTATTCTGAGGAATAAATTTGCATTTGTTAAAATTTTGGTTATCCTAATATCTGAAATGATCTTTAAAAAATGAATTTGCCTGTGGTGAATTTTTTCAATTATTTGTCATGGTCTGAGGGCCAGCTAGCTTTCAGTCAGTGGAATTTTCTGAGCCAACGGAAATTGTATTGTTTATGATAGAAAATAGCACTTTGCAATTAAATAGATGCTCAAGGTTGAGTGACTTTTCATTGTGTAAAATTCCGCCTGCGCGGAAAATTCTACTGATTGCAAATCAGCGTTAGTATCTGACCCTTATAACCCGGTCTTTTACCCATCTCTACTCTCTGTTTCAGATATCGATGGACCTACGTTGAACAAGCAAAGTAATATTGTAATGAACGAAACATCGCCGGTATCCGTTACATGCTCTGCAACTTCCAAGCCGGCTGCAAATTACGTTTGGACTACGAAAGCCGGGAAATTTGTATCCAGTGGTCCTGAATTATCATTTGGTTCACTCAATAGAAGTGATAGCAATGAATACGAATGCAAAGCATCAAATGCAGCTGGGTCCAAAACGTCCAGCAAACTCACAATAAATGTGCAATGTAAGTCAAATTCGTTAGATTTGATTTGTTGGGTACAGTAAGTCCTCGCATATAAGAAACTCAAATTTTCAAATCAGGCTGTCTGGTTTCTTATATGCAAGAAAATATGGTATGTCCGTAAAGAAACTCCCTCCCACGTAATGCTCTCTTGTAAAAAAATACTGTATTTAAATTCAAGGATGCTGCTGCATAGTAAACAAGCATGTCCCAAGAAATGATAATTGATGAAGCAAATATTAAATACTGTATGTCTAGACGTTGAACAGATTTTACAAAATTTAGTAGTGAAGCTACACAGAAAAACGGCAATGTGGTTGAGTATTTTTTAAACTTTGCATCATTTATAAGAAACTGGACAAAATCAGACTGCCTGGTTTCTTATCAAGGGGAAAATATTCACTATGCTGGCAGGCTACAGTTTTTATATGTCCGTTTCTTATATGCGGGGAGTGGGGACTCACTGTATCACAATTTGTGAGAATACTTAACTTTCAGGTAAAGATACATTCCCTGTTTTGAAGGCTACTTTTCCCTGAATATCTTAGCAATGATCTTGGCAAACTAATAACAGACATGTTAAATTAGATTTGAAGATTTACATCACTTGATTCGGTCCTTTCTTCCCGAAGTTATTGGAGATTTATAGAGGAAACTTCTCCCATAAACTTTTAGAAAGGACTGACAGCCATGATCAAATTTCGCTGCTTTTCTACCATGCTTCAATGCTAATTAAGACGTTATCCTCTATGAAGGATGAACAACTTCGAAAAGTTTGTTATGCTCCAAGGGCAGATGTTTCTTATCTCCTAAAGAGGATAACATGAGCGAAAGCGTAGTCAGTTAATCGCCATGAAGCAGAAATTAGGAGAAATTAGGCCGCTTTTGAAGGTTTCTTGGCTTGGCTAAATCATCTCGAGAAAATACACCATAACTTTGAAATCAAGTAGCCTATCTAAGCTAAGGATGTATCAAATTGAACAGAACGGCTGCCAAATAAACACTTGTGATTGATCGTTTTCGGGACCAAGCGTTTCCTTTCCGCCTAATGAACTTTGTTAGCCAGCTTCACTGCAGAAAATTTGGTTTGAAAGTCTTCGTATTTGACATCTTTGGTTGTATCTGTGTGATATTTGTATCATAATTTTTCAGATATTGACATACCTACTTTCAACACATCAACCAGTGTCACAAGGAATGAAACAGAACAGTTATACGTTAGTTGCTCAGTTACTTCAAACCCATCCGTGCAATATGAATGGACTACGCTCTCTGGAAAACACATCTCCAATTCTGCTCTTCTTGCCTTTGATTCGATCAACAGAAGAAACGACAGTGCGTACCAATGTAAGGTTATGAATGCTGCTGGATCAAAGATATCAACGAATCTCACAATAATCGTTCAATGTAAGTTGAATTGATCGGACTTTATATTTGTGCAAATTGATATCGATGTTGAGTTTAATCACACGGGCAATGATGCGCCGTTCATTTGGCCCTGCTAGACATAGGGCTCAAATTTTTAAAAAGGTTAATGTAAAATTCTATTAAAGGTTTCTTTGAATTAAATGGCTTGGAAGGAATTTGGCGTTTTTTCTGTAAATCTGCCGTGGAAATTTAGTGATATCTTGATTAGTTATCTAGGCATTTTTTGAATTTTGAGGCTATCGTTAATTTTCTAAATCCTAAACCAAAAGAGCTACGGATGTGTGCCTGCCACCATATTGTAGACCTTCGTAAACTATGGTTTTCTTGAAAGTTATATCATTTTACCTCTTCCAGTTTAGGATTTGCAATTATTTGAATTCTTACAACATTTTCCATGATTTATTTTAAATAATTAAATTGCCGCCATTTTGAAACAAAATTAATTTTTTTGTTTAGTTTTTGCGTATCCTGTAAGCATCTAGCCTATATTTCTTTATAACTCCGGTGTTTGCAGTGAGGATGATGATGATTATTATTATCTCTTTTCCTGTCTCATTTTATAGATTTGGATCCTCCAGTTACCACAACAAATGGTAGTCTTAGCAACGGCACCAACGCTTCTATCTTATGCTCAGTTGATGGGAAACCGCAGCCAGCTATTTCATGGAAGAAGGACGGTGGCCTCGTTATGCAAGGACGTAGCATTCAGTGGAAACCAATTTTGATTTCTGATAATGGAACTTACACATGTCACGTGTCCAATGCAATTGGAATCAAGACAAGGAAGGAAATAATCATTGTCAAGTGTTAGTTTGCATTTTTTACAAAAATTTCGTCTTCATTTAAACTTGCTTGGTGTAGCCTACGTGTAGACCCATTATTCCAAAAGAAGAAATGGTCTACGAAACAATCAGCAAAAGCTTGCTTCTAGAGTTCCAGAGCTCTGGAACTTAATTTATGCTGCCTTTGTTGAGACGCGTTTCACACAATATTTGAATGGGGGATTAGAATAATTAATTGGGCAGCTGTAGCGAGATTTATCTCTTTATTTCGTAGAACCTTTATTCATAAGGATAATGGGTCTACTCGTAGGCTAGCTTGGTGGGGATGGATTTGGGTTTTTGTAACCAAACTCTCATTGTTGCTGCTGATTATTGGCTGATGATCTGGCTGCGCCAATTCGCTATTTTTTTTATTCTTTGCAAAACTGTACTGTTGAGAAAGTTGTTGTTACTTATGAATTCCAAACGACTAAGATTTCGCAGTATTTGAATTACTGTAGCTCGTAATTGCAATGGTCAATCAATTTGAAATTTTGTACGAATTACTGTCTTCAAAAATCTCTCCAATATCATGGGAAATAAATGGCATGGGTGATAGGATTTACGATTCATAAGTTTGATGATACCACAAGCAAAAATGGTAAAAAGTTGCAGAGAATTTTGCGGTAAATGAAAATTTGGCGGAACTACATGAGCATATTATCTATCCACAGTGAAAGAATGATGATCGATGATGACGTCATCATAAAACTCAAAATCGATCCACACAAAAAATTATCATCCGTTTAGACAGTTCGAGAGAAGGAAACGAATCTTGTCTAGGGCCCGACTTAGGACCTTTAAATCGAAAACTTTTTATGATTAGCCGTGTTGTGGCTTGGTTTTCGTGCTCAGTTAGTAAACATTGCTATCCTCTTTACAGATCCTCCAGTCATCACAGTGACGTCATCAGCCTCGCTTCCACATGTTGCCATAAACTCTTCGTTGGTGTTAACATGCAGTGTTTTAAGTGAGCCTGTGTCTAACGTTACATGGATGAAAGGCAATACACAAATCGCAAGTGGCAAGAGTACTTCACCGCTTGTTGTTGTGTTAGGACGACTGCAACATGGTGATAGCGCAGGGTACACATGCTCAGCAGGGAACAGTGAAGGCCAGAAATCTGTTATGAAGCAGGTCGTCGTTCAAGGTAAGAGATCATTCTGAGTGATTTACCATTCCATTTGCCATTCCAAATCACAATTCATGTGGGATCTGTTCAAAGAAAATGACATGTAATCTCAGAACAAAGGATCTCTTACAGCTACCTAAAGCTAGAACTGTTTTTGGCAGCTTAAATTCAATAGTCCTCAGAGGTAGAATTCTTCAGAAAGGTGGACTATATGAGATGTCCAAGTTTAGATAGATTCTTTGTCATTATCATTATTATTATTGATATCAATTCATATTCTAGTGTTTTCACTTATTATTGTTGATATCAATTCATTTTCTGGTGTTTTCACTTATTATTGTTCATATCAATTCATTTTCTGATATTTTCACTCATTAGTGTTCATATCAATTCATTTTTCTGGAGTTGAATTCGAGAAAAATTATCTTGATTTGGCATTGCTGAGTTTTGTATTAGAAGGCGCACTTGGATGGGTTACATGCAAATTTGTATGTTGTCTTTTTTCATATCTTTTGCATCAATATTTTTTGTACTGTTAAGAGGGCCTAACAACCAAAGAAAACAGGCATCGATTTGATCTTTTGCTCTTTTTTATTTTTCTTCCAGTAGTTTCGCCCACTCGGGCATCTTCCGAGCAACTCACATCAGAATATTTTTACATACATATTTATGTGTTCTCTGATATTTTTACAAATCTAGGCCCTCCTGATCCACCCACGGGTATCATTACAAGTCAACATGGCTCACGATGGATACAACTCAGATGGATAGCCCCAAGCTTTGTTGGAAATAGCCCTATTACGGAATACAAAATACGTTATGGTGAAGACACTTCATATAAAATTGAAATTACTGGGAACATGCTGTCTTACAATTTTACGAGACTGAAGCCATTTACAACATACTACTTTAGATTGGTCGTGCTAAATAGCCAAGGATCTAGCAGTCCTGCTTATTTCAATCAGACAACAAAAACAGAAGGTAAGAGCTTCAAAGAAATTAAGACCCGTTTTCACTATACCAGTACAACTTTGGATCGTTAACAAAGCGCAACAGCCTCTCGTCGACACTGTTCCTGTAAATCTGTAGCAGTTTGGGTTTCTTTTTTCTGCAGAGGAGTTTATTCTGGAACAATGTAACCGCTCTTGAACTGTACCAGTACAATGTAAACATCGGTCTAACTCTTAAGTTTTAAAGCTTCGCATATCTTCTGTTATTGATCTGTTGTAAGTTCAATACAATAACCCAGTGGATTAAGAACTTACAGGCGGAAGTTGTCAAATTAGGCCAGGGCATGAAAAAATATTTTCTTTCTTGCGACCAGACAAAATACCATGTTTAAATTTCCTGCAAGATCGGAAAAGTGAAAATATCATGCATTCTTAAAATTTGGTCAGAATCCAAAGATAGCTATGTGATAACATGTAACTGGTTTTATGTAAGTGCACACAAACAACATCAAGAAAAATGAATTTGTATGAAATCCTGGGAACGATGAAGCTGGGATCCTATAAAACAAACAGTTTATGATTTCTAAGAAGCATGAAGGAAATTCAACACTTGATGATCTTGTATTTGTTGTATTGTATACAATATTAATACAAATTCTAACTGAGATACAATCTATGTTAGGTAACTTTTGCTTAACTTTTGTAACCTGTTTTCTTTATTTTGAAACATGAGAAAGGTTATATGATACAGGATATACGATACATGACAAAAGGATATATATTGGAAAATTTCCTGCAGGACATTATTGATCGAAAATTTCCTGCGACCGCCCGGCCGCATGGTCGGGTGGGTTTTCATGCCCTGTTAGACCACCATTTATAAGAACCAATCCATTGTATTGTATTCATTATATAGGAATCGAGGCATACTTTCAAACTTGTGGGTCCTTATATCTGGCTGTTTACCGTACCCACTTGTTACCCCATGCATCACCTATTTGCATTCATTCTACCATACAACTCTATCATTCAATTACAGATCCGCCAAAGCCGACAGGTCTTCCAAAAAGCCCAGCAGCCACGTCCCCATATACTGCCACGATTGCATTGCAGAAATTCAACAATGATTATGGAAAAATCAGGTGAGTACGTTCAGCCATTCAGAATGTGCAGGTAGGCTTGCTTACAATCGAATGTGACTGATAGTCAACTCTCGAAGTTTTCAAAAACAAAGTGCAGGAAATGCAACATGAATGATTTATATGATGACGTACAGGGTTCAAAAGAATATTTCCTTCTTTGTAGCAAGCTAAGCACCTTCGTTTCTTCTTACGCACTTTCCTCTTCTTTCCCCGTATACCGCTCAGTCCTATCCCTTTTTCTTCTTTCTTCTGTCCCCCTTGCCTTTCTTCATTTCGTTGCCTTTCCTTCCGTTTCATTTTCCTTCTTCCCTTCTTCCTTCCTGGGAAATTTAAGCATTTCAGTTACCTTGCTGGTAGCGCCGCTACCACGCTACTGCGTTTTTTTTAGCCCTGATTGACGTACGTAGTCCATGTAAATAATGTTTACTGTAGGACATCCATCCTTAAAGAGAAACCAAGCATATAAAAGTGGCTCATGCTACACCACTCAAATGTCAATACATAGACGGTATCTTCTTTATCGATGGCTTATATATGCTTAGACTCCCTTTAATTTATGAAATTAAAATAAGAAATATTGTCTTTTTCATTATTACTATTATTATTTTAGAAACTGATGCCAAGCTACTTTTTAGAAGGCATTTAGTATATTGGTAGAGGTAGATGTAGATGAACAAAAAAGAAGTTTGAATCTAGAAAGATTTTGCACGGTGTTTGAAGATTCTAGTTTGCAAATCTGAACGGGTGAGTAAAAAAACAGCATAGCAGGCAATAGTATTGGCTATTATATTTTTCAATAGTTTACATGTTCAAAATTTGTTTTAAAATTCACCTGACTGAAATCGGCCACTCCGTTCTGAAATTATGAAAGATTTTGTTCAGAGAGTCCCTTCAAGAAATCTTCAAAACAGGCCTACCGCCCGTGGTCTGAGATTACATCCATACTTTCCTAATATTTCTGCTTTACCTCAATTGCTTCAGTTCGTTTTTAGCACGTCTTATGCTCTTAGGAGGACAAAATCGAATAACGTTGTTATGCTCCAAGGGATGACACATTCATCCTCCTCCCAAGGGGATAACACGTGCTAAAGAATGTAAAAGTCATTGTTGTAAGGCAGGAAACTTGATCGAGATTTTTGGCCTGTTTTGGAGGTTTCTTGCACGGGCTTTTATGAGAAAAGCGTTCATAATTTCAGAAGGGAATAGCCGATTTCAGTTGGGTGCATTTTGAAATATATTTGAACATGTAAACTATTAAATGATGTATTTCCAATATTATTGCCTTGATTTCCAAGGAACGGTGGCATTTCAAATAAGGATTGTTGTTTCTTTACTCTCCCGGTACAAAGATGACTTCTTCTCAATTGACTTTTTGTTTGAAAAATGCATTCATACTCTCTCTTCATAGTTTTTACCAAGTGATTGTTATGAAAAAGACCTCTCAATCTACAACTGCATCAACCAAAGCACTGACAACCTTAAATGGATTCTCCTCATCATCAAGCAGTGATCCATACATAACAGCTGAATTTTCATCAAGTGTTTTCGACCAATCAGACTCGTATCCTTTTATTATTGGAGACAAAAGAAGAACAAGTCGAAATACAACCACTAGACGAAAGCGTAGAGCTGTTCAAGGTATTTTTTATTTATTTTGTGAGAGAAAATGTAAGCAAATAGAATGAACGCAGCATGATCTGAACCCTTGACCAGATATATTTTAAACATATGTTAGAGCCGTGCACCTTTGACACGAACTATGCACCTTCGCGGGGACTGGGTTCAAAAATATGTGCACAATAACATACAACAAAGGGCCATTGTTAGTGTCCATATAGTGTTATACTCCTTCGTGGGATCATGATGCAGGGAATCATTTCGAACAACGCGATTTACAACAAGCCTATTTCCTGTGAGAGAGTATAGGCTAGGTGGATAGTAGCGATTACTTGTACTGAACATGATAAGCTACCCAGTTCCATATTTTGGCCACCGTAGGGCTCAAATCTTTCAAATCTTTAAAAACGTCGGTGTAAAATTCTTTGACATTTTTAATTTAATAAAATGGCTTAAAAGGAACCTAAGGTACTTTGCTATAAATCTGCCATGGAAATTTTTTTGATATCTTGAGTTATAAAACTGTCTTATTTTAAGCTAGGTACCTACCAATTTTCCCTTACAGAATCTGTTCTTCCTATATCTGCGTGCGCAGTGCACTTCAGGGATCCCAGGCAGCAATCAAGGGTAAAAAAAACTTTGAGAGGGAGGGGGTGCCTGATTTAAGAGGGGAGGGAAGGGGGAGAATATCTACCGGAAACGAGGCTAAAATTGAAAACGAGGCTAACTTGTCTAAGCGCTGCATCCGTATGGCTAGACTTACTACATAGTCGTATCTTCGATAACCGTCACCACTCAAAGCGCATTGAAGCTTCATTTCTTCTATCATGATAACGGGAAGCACCTCTGTGAGTGTTCTATCATGATAAACGATCCTACAAGCTTGTGAAAAACGAACAAAGTAAAAATTGGTACCTAGAGTTAAATTAAGACCACTAGGTGCTAATTTTTACTGCAACCACTCAAAGCACATTGAATCTTCATTTCTTCTATCATGGTAACGAGAGGCACCTCTGCGAGTGTTCTATCATGATAAATGATCCTACAAGCTTGTCAAAAATGAGCCAAGCAAAAATTGGTACCTAGAGTCTTAAATTAAGACCTTTAATCAATACTGTTCTAAATAAGGCAAAGATTCCTATAATACCGCCCCTTTTAGAGAATGGGTTATTCATTACGGATTTTACTGAAAAGGCACAGGTATTTAATGACTATTTCATCCTCCAATGCACGACCATCGACACTGGCAGTGAGATTCCACAAGATATCCCAGGAATTTCAACCCTGATTGGGGATTTTGACATCTCAGAGGAAAAGATACTGAAAATCATAAGATCACTTAATCCTAACAAAGCACATGGCTGGGATGGTATTTCTATAAGAATGATAAAACTAAGCGATGCTTCATTAGTTACTCCTCTTAAAATAATATTCACGAACTGTTTGAAACATGGTGTATTTCCTGAAATATGGAAATGTGCAAATGTAGTCCCGGTTCATAAGAAAAACGAAAAAAATTTAAAGAGTAACTACCGTCCTATTTCTCTTCTACCAATTTTTGGGAAGATGCTTGAAAAGCTTGTGTACGATTCATTATACACACATCTTGTTTCGTGTGATTTACTTAACCCCAATCAGTCAGGCTTTCGTCCCGGTGACTCGACAGTCAACCAATTGATTTCCATAACGCATACAATTTTTGAGGCATTTGACTGTAATCCCCCACTCGATATTCGTTCCGTGTACCTCGACATTTCGAAAGCATTTGACAGAGTATGGCACGATGGTCTTATTCATAAACTGAAACGATGTGGTGTCTCAGGACAACTTCTCTCCCTTATCCAAAGTTTCCTAAAGGATCGAAAACAGCGAACTGTTCTGAATGGGCAGTGTTCTAATTGGGGGGATATTTTAGCAGGAGTGCCCCAGGGTTCTATCTTAGGACCATTATTCTTTCTTGTGTATATAAATGATCTCACTGCAGATTTAAAATGTCATGTTAAACTTTTTGCCGATGATACGTCCTTGTTTACGGTTGCCCGAGAAGCTAACGAAGCTGCACAACACATGAACCATGACCTACAACTGATAAGCCAGTGGGCCCATGATTGGAGGATGTCTTTCAATCCCGATCCGCAAAAGCAAGCTGTTGAAGTACTATTTTCAAGGAAAAGAAATGAAATAGATCATCCAGTGATCCTCTTCAACAACATACCCGTAAAAAAAGTAGATGAACATAAACACCTAGGTATTATCTTGGACTCAAAACTTTCTTTCTCAGCTCATATCAAAGCTGCTATCTCTAAAACGAGAAAGGGCATTGGTTTGCTAAAGTATCTCTCCAAATATTTACCCAGGAATACCCTAAATGAATTGTATAAACTTTATGTACGACCCCACCTGGACTACGGGGATGTTATTTATCATATTCCAGCTAAAGTATGTGAATTCAGTCAAAACATCATTTTACCAAATTTAATGGAAAAATTAGAATCTGTCCAATATTCTGCTGCACTTGCTGTAACAGGAACATGGAGAGGATCATCACGAGAAAAACTGTATGCAGAGCTTGGCTGGGAGTCGCTAAGTTCCCGTAGATGGATTAGACGCCTTACTTTATTCTATAAGATCATAAATAACCTCACTCCATTGTATACAAAGGAGCCAATCCCACTTCTTCAACAGCCAAACTACTCTCTTCGCAACCAGGATGTTATTGGGCGAATAAGGGCAAGAACAGAGAAGTTTCTATCAAGTTTCTATCCCAATTGCATCTCTGAATGGAATAAACTTGATCCAGCAATCAGACTTGCACCTTCTGTCACTGTCTTTAAAACAAAGCTTCTGTCAATGATTCGTCCCCGTGCAAAGTCTGTTTTCGGTATTCATGACCCAATAGGCTTAGGTTATCTTTTACAAATCAGGGTCGGTCTCAGCAAATTGAATTTTCACAAATTCAAATACAATTTTAGGGATACAGTGAATCCAATGTGCCCAACGAATGATGGCATTGAGGATACGGAGCACTTTTTGTTGCTTTGCCCTTCATTCGACATTCAACGGCAAGATCTTCTCGCTGGAGTTTCAGAATTGTTGCGACCATTTGTCCAAATCGACGCCCTTCCAAATAATGTTCTGGTTCAATACTTATTGTATGGCAATAAAGAACTTTCTGACGAAGTGAATAAAAATATACTCGAACAGACTCTAAGTTTCATCCACAAAACAGGTCGGCTTGGATAACTTCAAACAATCGTTTTACGCCACACAACCACTATGTACACTTTTCCCCGTATATTTTGTAAGTCTGTTTCACATTTTATGTTAGGCACATCAAGGGTGAATGAAAATTCATCCACACAAAAGTGACAGCATTTCGGACCATTGATATTGCGAATCAGAAACCCAGAGCTGACAGCATATGTGCAATGTGTTGGGCGTTGGGGACTCTGGAGGGGGATCAGTAGCTGTAGCAACTGCTGTCGTCGTTGTTCTCTCGTCCGGGGTTCCTATTGCTCAGCATCATACTACTATGCTGGCCTGACATCCAATGTGAAACGGATTCTAGTATTTATCAGTAATTTATCGTATTTGTATCTTTTTGTAGTTGTATATTTAGTTGCTATTTTTTGCATGTCTTTATGTTAATGTCCACCTGGTAGTCATTATCTTTTGCTCCTTGTGGTCACGTCCCTGTAGTGTTGTATAGTTTGTAGAGTAATTAGAAAGTATGGTAGGATGTAGATGTAACATGTATTGTAACATTTTGAATGATTATAAAAAAAAAAAAAAAAAAAAAAAAAAAAATTAAGACCGCTAGGTACCAATTTTTACTGTAACCACTCAAAGCACATCGAAGCTCCATTTCTTCTATCATGGTAATGAGAGGCACCTCTGCGAGTGTTCTATCATAATAAACGATACTACAAGTTTGCCAAAAATGAGCAAAGAAAAAATTGATACCTAGAGTTTTAGATTAAGACCGCTAGGTACCAATTTTTACTGTAACCACTCAAAGCACATCGAAGCTTCCTTTCTTCTATCATGGAGACGAGATGCACCTCTGCAAGTGTTCTATCATGATAAATGATCCTACAAGCTTGTCAAAAATGAGCCAAGCAAAAATTGGTACCTAGAGTTTTAAATTAAGACCGCTAGGTACCAATTTTTACTGTAACCACTCAAAGCACATTGAAGCTTCATTTCTTCTATCATGGTAACGAGAGGCACCTCTGCGAGTGTTCTATTTTGATAAACGATCCTACAAGTTTGCGAAAAACGAGCAAAGAAAAAATTGGTACCTAGAGTCTTCAATTAAGACCGCTAGGTACCAATTTTTACTGTAACCACTCAAAGCACATCGAAGCTTCATTTCTTCTATCATTGTAACGAGAGGCACCTCTGCGAGTGTTCTATCATGATAAACGATCCTACAAGTTTGCAAAAAACGAGCAAAGAAAAAATTGGTACCTAGAGTCTTAAATTAAGACCGCTAGGTACCAATTTTTAATGTAACCACTCAAAGCACATCGAAGCTTCATTTCTTCTATCATGGTAACGAGAGGCACATCTGCGAGTGTTCTATTATGATAAACGATCCTACAAGTTTGCCAAAAATGAGCAAAGAAAAAATTGGTACCTAGAGTCTTAAATTAAGACCGCTAGGTACCAATTTTTACTGTAACCACTCAAAGCACATTGAATCTTCATTTCTTCTATCATGGTAACGAGAGGCACCTCTGCGAGTGTTCTATTATGATAAACGATCCTACAAGTTTGCGAAAAACGAGCAAAGAAAAAATTGGTACCTAGAGTCTTAAAATTAAGACCGCTAGGTACCAATTTTTACTCTAACCACTCGAAGCACATCGAAGCTTCATTTCTTCTATCATGGTAACGAGAGGCACATCTGCGATTGTTCTATTATGATAAACGATCCTACAAGTTTGCCAAAAATGAGCAAAGAAAAAATTGGTACCTAGAGTCTTAAATTAAGACCGCTAGGTACCAATTTTTACTGTAACCACTCAAGGCATATCGAAGCTTCATTTCTTCTATCATGGTAACGAGAGGCACCTTTGCGAGCGTTCTATTATGATAAACGATCCTACGAGTTTGCGAAAAACGAGCAAAGAAAACATTGGTACCTAGAGTCTTAAATTAAGACCGCTAGGTACCAATCTTTACTCCCGGGGGGGGTACTTGACTAGGGAAGTGACGGGGGTGTGCGGAAAACCTCTCCACACCCTGCACCCTGTCGCATAAAAAATAGGCCAAAAGTATACCCTGTCGCATAAAAATTTTGCCTCTCAAATACAGTGTAGAACGCAATTTTTGCTTGTGATACCCTGTGGCATAAAAATTTTGCCTCTCAAATACAGTGTAGAACACAATTTTTGCTTGTGATACCCTGTCGCATAAAAATTTTTGCGTCTCAAATACAGTGTAGAACACAATTTTTGCTTGTGATACCCTGTCGCATAACTTTTTTACCTATTATAATACCCTGTCGCATAATTTTTGCTAGAAAATGACACCCTGTCGCATAATTTTTACCGCAAAAGGACACCCTGTTGAGCGGCACATCCCGTCAGGTCAAGTATGGGAGTGCCCCCCCCGGGTCTTTACTGTAACCACTCAAAGCACATCGAAGCTTCATTTCTTCTATCATTGTAACGAGAGGCACCTCTGCGAGTGTTCTATCATGATAAACGATCCTACAAGTTTGCAAAAAACGAGCAAAGAAAAAATTGGTACCTAGAGTCTTAAATTAAGACCGCTAGGTACCAATTTTTAATGTAACCACTCAAAGCACATCGAAGCTTCATTTCTTCTATCATGGTAACGAGAGGCACATCTGCGAGTGTTCTATTATGATAAACGATCCTACAAGTTTGCCAAAAATGAGCAAAGAAAAAATTGGTACCTAGAGTCTTAAATTAAGACCGCTAGGTACCAATTTTTACTGTAACCACTCAAAGCACATTGAATCTTCATTTCTTCTATCATGGTAACGAGAGGCACCTCTGCGAGTGTTCTATTATGATAAACGATCCTACAAGTTTGCCAAAAACGAGCAAAGAAAAAATTGGTACCTAGAGTCTTAAAATTAAGACCGCTAGGTACCAATTTTTACTCTAACCACTCGAAGCACATCGAAGCTTCATTTCTTCTATCATGGTAACGAGAGGCACATCTGCGATTGTTCTATTATGATAAACGATCCTACAAGTTTGCCAAAAATGAGCAAAGAAAAAATTGGTACCTAGAGTCTTAAATTAAGACCGCTAGGTACCAATTTTTACTGTAACCACTCAAGGCATATCGAAGCTTCATTTCTTCTATCATGGTAACGAGAGGCACCTTTGCGAGCGTTCTATTATGATAAACGATCCTACGAGTTTGCGAAAAACGAGCAAAGAAAACATTGGTACCTAGAGTCTTAAATTAAGACCGCTAGGTACCAATCTTTACTGTAACCACTCAAAGCACATCGAAGCTTCATTTCTTCTATCATGGTAACGAGAGGCACCTCTGCGAGTGTTCTATCATGATAAACGATTCTACGAGTTTGCGAAAAACGAGCAAAGAAAAAATTGGTACCTAGAGTCTTAAATTAAGACCGCTAGGTACCAATTTTTACTGTAACCTCTCAAAGCACATCGAAGCTTCATTTCTTCTATCATGGTAACGAGAGGCACATCTGCGAGTGTTCTATTATGATAAATGATCCTACAAGCTTGTCAAAAATGAGCCAAGCAAAAATTGGTACCTGGAGTTTTAAATTAAGACCGCTAGGTACCAATTTTTACTGTAACCACTCAAAGCACATTGAATCTTCATTTCTTCTATCATGGTAACGAGAGGCACCTCTGCGAGTGTTCTATTATGATAAACGATCCTACAAGTTTGCGAAAAACGAGCAAAGAAAAAATTGGTACCTAGAGTCTTAAATTATGACCGCTAGGTACCAATTTTTACTCTAACCACTCAAAGCACATCGAAGCTTCATTTCTTCTATCATGGTAACGAGAGGCACATCTGCGAGTGTTCTATTATGATAAACGATCCTACAAGTTTGCCAAAAATGAGCAAAGAAAAAATTGGTACCTAGAGTCTTAAATTAAGACCGCTAGGTACCAATTTTTACTGTAACCACTCAAAGCATATCGAAGCTTCATTTCTTCTATCATGGTAACGAGAGGCACCTTTGCGAGCGTTCTATTATGATAAACGATCCTACAAGCTTGTCAAAAATGAGCAAAGTAAAAAATTGGTACCTAGAGTCTTAAATTAAGACCGCTAGGTACCAATTTTTATTGTAACCACTCAAAGCACATCGAAGCTTCATTTCTTCTATCATGGTAACGAGAGGCACCTCTGCGAGTGTTCTATCATGATAATCGATCCTACCAGTTTGCGAAAAACGAGCAAAGAAAAAATTGGTACCTAGAGTCTTCAATTAAGACCGCTAGGTACCAATTTTTACTGTAGCCACTCAAAGCACATCGAAGCTTCATTTCTTCTATCATGGTAACGAGAGGCACTTCTGCTAGTGTTCTATCATGATAAACGATTCTACGAGTTTGCCAAAAACGAACAAAGACAAAATTGGTACCTAAAGTCTTAATTTAAGACCGCTAGGTACCAATTTTTACTGTAACCACTGAAAGAACATTGAAGCGTCATTCCTTCTATCTCGGTAACGAGATGCACCTCTGTGAGTGTTCTATCATGATAAACTGTTCTACGAGTTTGCCAAAAATTATCAAAGTAAAAATTGGTGCCTACGTTCTTATATCAAGGCTTAAAGCGCTCAAAACTTCCTCAGGACCATCGTTTTTCTTCTTTCGAGAATTGAATGTGGATGTGCTTGCCAGAAAAGTCTCTGATGACCCTTTCCTGGACAAGTTTTGTGATTTTTTGATTAAAAAGCAAACGAAAATTTTGAAGAATAGTTCTTGGATAGTTTTCTTTTGTAGTAATGAAGAGTACCAACTTTTGTCAAGATCAATTGCACATTCCATTTGGTTTGTATTATAACTTTCTATGGCATGGCGCGAAACTGTTTATGTGAATGGGACTTCATCAGCAAAGGATCCGAAATATTTGCTGGAGAGGGCAGCGGCAATACATTTTCTGGGATGAGGTAGTTACTTGTCTCTCACTGCATCACGGGTACCTTCCCTCATATCACGAGTGTCACAAGTCGTAATAGCAAAGATCAAATATGCATTTCGGTTTGCAAAATCAAGATGAATGTTTTGGAAAGCTTATCGTGACAATCAAATTGTTTTACTTTATTGAGGTGTCGTGCATCTGCTTTTTTTTTCAACCAGCGCACGTACTTCAAATGTTACTGTCAAATGATCAATGATGCAACATGGACTCGATTTACTTTATGTGAATTTTAGCAACAGCCACATGATTAAAGTTGCAAACGTTACGGTATAGAGTGTCCTTGAAAGTATCAAGAAAATTGTAATTTCAGTCATCAAATGTGTTCACTGAATGGAAGGCAAATACAGGATTTGATATGGGGCGGGGGAGGGGGTAGTAAATACCATCCACCACTTCTATAAATTAAGCTCAAATTGTAAATGGTAAATGCACCAAACAAGTATTGGTATACCTTTTACCATACCCCCCTCAGTCTGAAAATATTGGAGTTCAACCTCCTCTTTCCATCATTATAATTTGTTTGTCCTCGCCAGTGCTAATCTGAAATACCGATTTTGGACCCCCTTCTTCTTAGAACTACCGTAAAACCTTTTTTCATTAACCCTATAGTGGTTGGCTATCTGACACGTCCTATTTTTGCAGGGGAGGGGTTGGTGTACTAATAACCCCAGACATGTACTTTCTGAGAATATAAAAATTAACATAATGTTAGCCGTCATTATTGCTTGTGTAACCATTTTCCTTTGTGTGGTCAAGAAAAGTGGCAAAATCGGTCAAAATATTGCAATTTTGCTACATTCTTTGCGAAAATTAATGTTCGTGGCGATTTTGACAGAGTCAGTTCCAGAAAATTGTCTCCCTCCCCTCATTTGTCATTATATTTTTATAAAATAAGTAGTATCAAAAAGTCAGAAAGTTTCCGGGCCATAATTGCTCTCCTGGCAGAGTTATAACAAAAAGTCAACTAGGTGGGGGGTGTTAAGAACTCATTATTATTATTATGTTAGATGATGACCAGTTACTGTTATAGACCTCTGCGTAGGAGCATCGTACGATCCTAGCGTGCTCGTGTTTCTTAGAGTTGTTGTTGTATTATTCCCCTTCGCTGTTATGTTCGTTCAGATTTAGATGGCCTACTTCTTGTGTTCGTCTAGCTTCATATTTAACAGGTTATGGGCCCAGGACGTTCGAGAACCATGGGTTAAACGAACAAAGAGTTGTATGTGAGTTTTTTCTCTCACTGAAGAATGGCCTCGTCGTCTGATGATACGATGAACAATGCGTTGAAGTTTGGAAAGTTGAACGGTTCGAATTATAGAACATGGGCGTTCAACATGCGGTTATACTTGGAGAGTCTCGATCTGTTTGAACATGCAGATGGATCTGCTGTAGCTCCCAGTAGTACTGGTGATGGTGCCGCTGCATTGTTAAGAACCTTCAATCTTAGAGCAAAGAAAGCCTGGACATTTATTTGTTTGGCTGTGGAGCCTGAACAGCAAATTCATGTCAGAGATACGAAAACTGCAAAGGAAGCGTGGGATGCCCTGAAAAATCAGTTTGCACGTGAATCAATCCTACAAAAAGTCAGATTGCGACAGCAATATTATTCATGTCGATTTCAAAGTGGTGGAAGTATGTTGGAACACATATCTCATTTGAGATCATTACATGATCAGCTGAAAGAAATGGGAGTGGATATTGATGATAAAGAATTGGCAATGACACTACTTGCTAGTTTGCCTGAAGAATTCAAAGCCTTAATCACTGCTCTTGATGCTGTAGGAGAAGACAACTTATCTTTTGAAAAGGTCAAAGGGATGCTATTAAACGATGCTGATCGTAGTTTGGATACCTTATATGCAAGAAAGCCTGAAGATGCTTTTTCTGCCAGAAGATCTGTGGGACACAGAAGAGGGAAACAAGGACATGGTACAAGTGGTCCTAGGAATCATGAGGTGCAGTATGATAAACCTTTTCGTGGAACATGTCATTACTGTAAGGAAAAGGGTCATTTTGCTAGAGACTGTCCTGAGAAAAATCCTAGAGATTATTGGCAACATGGTAATGTACGAAATAACGCATCTGCTAATTCTGCTGAGAACCATAATCCTGTTCAATTTATTTATGAGGAAGCAACATATGACTTTTGACAAAGAATCGTTATCTGATTATGTTGAATTCAAGCAGCCATGCATTGTTAATCTTGGTGATAATGGTACTATTTTCGCATATGGCAAAGGTACTTACCGTCTTGTTGCAGATCTGGAAGATAGTATGCAGCATATTGTGCTTCATGATGTTCTTTACCTACCTGACCTTGACAAAAACTTGTTATCTGTTCAAGCGATGACAAAACTTGGAGCTTCTGTTGATTTTGAAGGAAATCTGTGCCGAATTTCAAGAAATTCAAGGTTGTTAGCTGTTGGTGAAATGCAAGGAAAACTGTATATCCTGAAAGTTGTTCCTGATGAGCATGTCAATATTGCAAGAGAAAACACTGATATGCAGTTGTGGCATTGTCGTTTTGGTCATTTAGGAATGGACAATGTTTCAAAGTTGGTCAAAAGCAAGATGGTAGAGGGAATGGATTGTAATGAGAAAGCTGAAAGAAAATCTATTTGTGAACCTTGTGCTATGGGAAAGCAACATCGTACCCCATATCCCAAAGGAGTAAGCACTCGTGCCACTGAAGTTTTTGAAGTTGTTCATAGTGATGTCTGTGGACCAATGTCTGTCAGTTCTCATGGAGGTTCTCCATATTTTGTCACCTTCATTGATGATTACTCAAGATACACTCATGTATATTTCATCAAACACAAGTATGAAGTGCTGGATAAGTTCAAAGAATTTGTCAATTTCACAACAAACGTCACAGGAAAGCAAATGAAAACACTGGTGACAGAAAACCATGTGAAAACATTGCGTTCTGATAATGGCGGTGAATATGGGTCAAAAATATTTGATGCTTACATGAAAGAGAAAGGGATTGTACACCAAACCACAGTTCCCTACAACCCAGCTCAAAATGGTGTTTCTGAAAGAATGAACCGCACTATTGTTGAAACAGCTCTGTCAATGATGTCACAGTCAAAGATGCCAATGGAATTTTGGGCAGAGGCTGTCAATACTGCTGTATATTTGAGAAATCGAAGTCCTACAACATCTCTGAAAGGAATCACACCTTTTGAAGCCTTATTTGATCGAAAGCCTGATGTTTCACATCTGAAAGTATTTGGATGTTTAGCATTTGCTCACATTCCAAAGGAGCAGCGCAAGAAGTTTGAAGAAAAGTCTCGTAAAGCTGTATTTGTTGGCTATCCAGATGGAACGAAAGGTTACAAGTTGTATGATGTGAAGTCTCGTCGTTTTATTCGTAGCAGAGACGTTATATTTGCAGAGGAAGAGTTTCATGATTTTGATAATGGACAATCATTGAAATTGGATTTACAGTTCTTTTATCCAGTTTATGATGTTCCAAACGTACCAAATGTAATTGCTGAAGAAGATCAAATCGCTGAAGAAGATCAAATTGTTGAAGAAAATAGAGAAAATGTTGATCAAGCTGAGCCAGAAATTGATGAACCTGCTGTACCTGATAATCAGCCAGTGGGAGTTACGTATGAAGATAACTTTATGAGAGAAGTCAAACATTTGCCTCCACGAAGACAACGCAAACCTCCAGTTAAATTTGCTGACGAAGGGAGTTATAACGTTGTATATGCTCTTAGTGCTGTTAGTTATGCTGCTAGATGTAATGCACATTGCGTTGCATTAAGATATTTGCCCTCAAAAGGAGTTACTTGAACAGAAAGGAATATGAATGGTATATACTGAGGTGTTGAGGAGATTGATTGACTCACTGACTTATTTTTGTTTATATTTTTGCATAACATGATCATCAAGTGGGAGTGTTAAGAACTCATTATTATTATTATGTTAGATGATGACCAGTTACTGTTATAGACCTCTGCGTAGGAGCATCGTACGATCCTAGCGTGCTCGTGTTTCTTAGAGTTGTTGTTGTATTATTCCCCTTCGCTGTTATGTTCGTTCAGATTTAGATGGCCTACTTCTTGTGTTCGTCTAGCTTCATATTTAACAGGGGGAGGGGGCAAATTTGCCTCCTCCAGCCCAAATAGGGTTACGCCACCAGGGATCTTATCCAATCTCTGAGACTTTCATTCATTCATTTCATTTTAATTTCTTTAACCAAGGAAACCCCGTCAATCAATAGACTGCTTTTCAGGGGGCCGTGCATAAAACCTTGCAAATTTAGTTAGAATAAATACAAAGTAAAACCCAAATTTAGTTACAATGATAAATAAATGAACAAATAAGTAAACTATTTCAAAGCGTCTTTGAATGCTTTGAATGAGGATGCCTGCTCGACTTCACTATCCAAGAGGTTCCACACTCCAGCACCACGACATGAGAATGATCGCTGACCATTACTTATTCTCATTAGTGTGACTTGAAGATCAGTTGCGGTTTTTCTCAAATTTTTCCTCCTGTATGTCGAATTTTTGGTAAATTTTTCTGACAGGTAATCTGGAGCAAGGTCATTTAGCGATTTGTTAACAATGCAAGCTGTCTCGGTTTTTATCATATCTGCTACAGTAGGCCAATTCAGACTTTTGATCAAAGCACTGGCAGAAGAATCATTCTAGCTGCGCTCGTTTACCTAATTGATGGAGCGCTTTTGGTAACCTCTGGCATTTTAAAAGTTTTTCCCGGTTTTACCTAAGAAGGGAGGGGCTTATTAGAGAGAAGCCTTAATAGGGGCTTAATAGAGCTTTTACTGTAACTCCGTTCCACAGAAATTTTTAGTCTAAGAAATTTTCAAAAGACTCGACATGATCAATATTCTATAATTACAGACCCAACAATGTTAAATATATCTACACTAGGGTATTTACATGTTGCACTCGTGTTTTGAACATATTTCGCAGCAATTTGATTCATGCTCTAATGAAACAAATTTAAAGTGCATTGAATCTTTTCCGTTTGGCTTCTTACCATATAAAAATTCTTTGCTTTGAGTGGTTACAGTAAAAATTGGTACCTAGCGGTCTTAATTTAAGACTCTAGGTACCAATTTTTTCTTTGCTCATTTTTGGCAAACTTGTAGGATCGTTTATCATAATAGAACACTCGCAGATGTGCCTCTCGTTACCATGATAGAAGAAATGAAGCTTCGATATGCTTTGAGTGGTTACAGTAAAAATTGGTACCTAGCGGTCTTAATTTAAGACTCTAGGTACCAATGTTTTCTTTGCTCGTTTTTGGCAAACGTGTAGGATCGTTTATCATAATAGAACACTCGCAGATGTGCCTCTCGTTACCATGATAGAAGAAATGAAGATTCAATGTGCTTTGAGTGGTTGCAGTAAAAATTGGTACCTAGCGGTCTTAATTTAAGACTCTAGGTACCAATTTTGACTTTGCTCATTTTTGGCAAACTTGTAGGATCGTTTATCATAATAGAACACTCGCAGAGGTGCCTCTCGTTACCATGATAGAAGAAATGAAGATTCAATGTGCTTTGAGTGGTTACAGTAAAAATTGGTAGCTAGCGGTCTTAATTTAAGACTCTAGGTACCAATGTTTTCTTTGCTCGTTTTTGGCAAACGTGTAGGATCGTTTATCATAATAGAACACTCGCAGATGTGCCTCTCGTTACCATGATAGAAGAAATGAAGCTTCGATGTGCTTTGAGTGGTTACAGTAAAAATTTGTACCTAGCGGTCTTAATTTAAGACTCTAGGTACCAATGTTTTCTTTGCTCGTTTTTCGCAAACTTGTAGGATCGTTTATGATAATAGAACACTCGCAGAGGTGCCTCTCGTTACCATGATAGAAGAAATGAAGATTCAATGTGCTTTGAGTGGTTACAGTAAAAATTGGTACCTAGCGGTCTTAATTTAAGACTTTAGATACAAATTTTGAATTTGCTCGTTTTTTGCAAACTTGTAGGATCGTTTATCATAATAGAACACTCGCAGAGGTGCCTCTCGTTACCATGATAGAAGAAATGAAGATTCAATGTGCTTTGAGTGGTTACAGTAAAAATTGGTACCTAGCGGTCTTAATTTAAGACTCTAGGTACCAATTTTTGCTTGGCTCATTTTTGACAAGCTTGTAGGATCGTTTATCATGATAGAACACTAGCAGAGGTGCCTCTCGTTACCATAATAGAAGAAATGAAGCTTCAATATGCTTTGAGTGGTTACAGTAAAAATTGGTACCTAGCGGTCTTAATTTAAGACTTTAGGTACAAATTTTGACTTTGCTCATTTTTGGCAAACTTGTAGGATCGTTTATCATAATAGAACACTCGTAGAGGTGCTTCTCGATACCGTGATAGAAGAAATGAAGCTTCGATATGCTTTGAATGGTTACAGTAAAAATTGGTACCTAGCGGTCTTAATTTAAGACTCTAGGTACCAATTTTTGCTTGGCTCATTTTTGACAAGCTTGTAGGATCGTTTATCATGATAGAACACTAGCAGAGGTGCCTCTCGTTACCATAATAGAAGAAATGAGGCTTCAATATGCTTGGAGTGGTTACAGTAAAAATTGGTACCTAGCGGTCTTAATTTAAGACTTTAGGTACCAATGTTGACTTTGCTCATTTTTGGCAAACCTCGTAGGATCGTTCATCATGATAGAACACTAGCAGAGGTGCCTCTCGTTACCATAATAGAAGAAATGAAGCTTCAATATGCTTTGAGTGGTTACAGTAAAAATTGGTACCTAGCGGTCTTAATTTAAGACTTTAGGTACCAATTTTGACTTTGCTCATTTTTGGCAAACTTGTAGGATCGTTTATCATGATAGAACACTCGCAGAGGTGCCTCTCGTTACCATGATAGAAGAAATGAAGCTTCGATATGCTTTGAGTGGTTACAGTAAAAATTGGTACCTAGCGGTCTTAATTTAAGACTTTAGGTACAAATTTTGACTTTGCTCATTTTTGGCAAACTTGTAGGATCGTTTATCATAATAGAACACTCGTAGAGGTGCTTCTCGATACCGTGATAGAAGAAATGAAGCTTCGATATGCTTTGAGTGGTTACAGTAAAAATTGGTACCTAGCGGTCTTAATTTAAGACTTTAGGTACCAATGTTGACTTTGCTCATTTTTGACAAGCTTGTAGGATCGTTTATCATGATAGAACACTAGCAGAGGTGCCTCTCGTTACCATGATAGAAGAAATGAAGATTCAATGTGCTTTGAGTGGTTACAGTAAAAATTGGTACCTAGCGGTCTTAATTTAAGACTCTAGGTACCAATGTTTTCTTTGCTCGTTTTTCGCAAACTTGTAGGATCGTTTATCATAATAGAACACTCGCAGAGGTGCCTCTCGTTACCATGATAGAAGAAATGAAGATTCAATGTGCTTTGAGTGGTTACAGTAAAAATTGGTACCTAGCGGTCTTAATTTAAGACTCTAGGTACCAATTTTTGCTTGGCTCATTTTTGACAAGCTTGTAGGATCGTTTATCATGATAGAACACTAGCAGAGGTGCCTCTCGTTACCATAATAGAAGAAATGAAGCTTCAATATGCTTTGAGTGGTTACAGTAAAAATTGGTACCTAGCGGTCTTAATTTAAGACTTTAGGTACCAATGTTGACTTTGCTCATTTTTGGCAAACCTCGTAGGATCGTTTATCATGATAGAACACTCAAAGAGATGCCTCTCGTTACCATGATAGAAGAAATGAAGCTTCGATATGCTTTGAGTGGTTACAGTAAAAATTGGTACCTAGCGGTCTTAATTTAAGACTCTAGGTACCAATGTTTTCTTTGCTCGTTTTTGGCAAACGTGTAGGATCGTTTATCATAATAGAACACTCGCAGATGTGCCTCTCGTTACCATGATAGAAGAAATGAAGCTTCAATATGCTTTGAGTGGTTACAGTAAAAATTGGTACCTAGCGGTCTTAATTTAAGACTCTAGGTACCAATGTTTTCTTTGCTCGTTTTTGGCAAACGTGTAGGATCGTTTATCATAATAGAACACTCGCAGAGGTGCCTCTCGTTACCATAATAGAAGAAATGAAGCTTCAATATGCTTTGAGTGGTTACAGTAAAAATTGGTACCTAGCGGTCTTAATTTAAGACTTTAGGTACCAATGTTGACTTTGCTCATTTTTGGCAAACCTCGTAGGATCGTTTATCATGATAGAACACTCAAAGAGATGCCTCTCGTTACCATGATAGAAGAAATGAAGCTTCGATATGCTTTGAGTGGTTACAGTAAAAATTGGTACCTAGCGGTCTTAATTTAAGATTCTAGTTACCAATTTTTGCTTTGCTCATTTTTAGCAAGCTGGTAGGATGGTCTATTATGATAGAACATTCAAAGAGGTGCCTCTCGTTACCATGATAGAAGAAATGAAGATTCAATGTGCTTTGAGTGGTTACAGTAAAAATTGGTACCTAGAGGTCTTAATTTAAGCTTTTAGGCACCAATCTTTACTTTTCTCATTTTTGGCAAATTCAGGTGATAGTTCACCATGATAGACCATTGGCAGAATTACCTCTAAAGCAGTTGCTTTGTGAGTTTAAATGAAGTCCTCGTTCAATTTAGCTTGGAAGAGTAAAGATTGGTATCATTGAATTAAGACCGTAGGTACCGATTTTTTATTTAAAACAGCTGCCTGAGTTTTGTTGCTGTTGCTATGATAGCTGAAGACTCAAGTGAAGTACTTATATGCTTTTCCTTGTAAGACGACTTGTACCAATTTATTTGACTCTTTTGGCAAACTACTAGAAGTTTTTATCATGGTAGAACCCTAGCGGGATTGCTTGTAGTTGCTTTGATAGTTTAAATACGTGTCCCTTTTAAGTTTTAGAAATGAAAATTGGTACATGGTAGCCTAAAGTAAGGACTGTAAGTACCAATAGTCCCTACTTGACTCATTTTTGGCAAACTGTTTATGATTGTTAGAAGAGTAGTAGGGTTTCTTCTCGTTGCTACAATAGTTGCATTTGAAGTTCCAAGTAAAATTTGGCAACAAGTGGTGTTAAGCAAATAAGACTGCTATGTTGGTTTGTATTAACCCCTTCTTCTTCAATGCATTACCATTGGTTGTGAGGAAAGAATTGGACATTTTTTCTCAAATACTAACGATTGAGAAACTGAAACTGAGAAACACACGACACTGAAAACACAACATCTCATTTTTCAGATATATCTGAATTGCAATTACAGAAAAGGACTGAAAAGCTTGGGGCTACTCCCATCGTTGACTGGAAGGGGAGTAAAGTCTTTAAAAAAAGCCAATATCAACATCAGACATATTAAAAATTGCAGTCATTTGGTAGCTTGCTGGTATGGTTTAATCATTTCACTAAAACCCTCAAAAGGTAGTACAAAACCTAAATCATGTCAATGGTAGCATCATTTTTGAACAATGGGGAGTACCATGAAGGCAATTTGGTAGCAATTGGATAAGACCCTTGCACAGAGTTGACTACCCTTACCCTGCTGGGCCTCAATTGAAGTGTCTCCAGCAATACATTATCTAGCTCCAGAAATCAAGCTATTGTTAGATTTTCCCCAAGTCTATTTCGTAACTGCAATAAGGGAAGGTTCCAATTAGACTTATTACAGTTGACAAAATAGACTTGGGGGAAGTCTAAGCTATCGTAGACACTAAATATTTTGATTGCAGAATAAGAGTCATACTTCTAAAAGGCGATCATGAGAACATTTGACAGGATTTCTTGCAGGAAATAAATACGTCATTACTTAAATTTGAAACTGACTGTAAGCAGTATGAATTCTTCATAAAAAGTAGAAAAGTACAATTTAGCATAAAACAATTGAACAGAATCAATATCTAAAATCATTTCTGTCATTTCCAAGTTGCAAGTGACCTTTAATAAATTCCAAAATGGCAATCAATGAAGGCATTTTAATTTTGATTTCTTTATGATGCAGATATCAACCAGCTTACAGCTGCAAAGAAAATAAGATGTATCAAGGAAACACTAAGCCTGCTAGAGTCACAAGGATCATAACCCTGGGGGGGGGGTTGACTTTGTATATTTTGCTGACAGGATGTGCACTCACACCTAGGTATCATTTTAGCCTATTTTTTTCTTACATCAGGTATCAAAAGAAGGCAATTTTTCTAAAGACGGTTGTCAAAAGTGTTAACTGCATTGTCTTTTTATAAATGTTGTATGTTTTGGAATATACCTTTCGGAGGATATTTTTAGAGTTGGCTGTTATTATTAGAGGGAAAAATTTGAAAACCAGGTGAAAAAATAATTTGGAGTGCACACCCCTGTACAATTGAAAGTCAAGTATCCCCCCCCCCCCCCGGATCATAAGCAAGTAAGCAAAATGATTCTCAGATCTTAATTACATGATTCTTAAGAACTAAGTGAAAACTACAGGAATCACACATCCTAAAATAGCTATCTCTTAAAATGTGTGCCATGATTGAGGCTTGTAAAGAAGAAAATGTTCACAAACTTGCGATCCTTATGCACATAATTTAACATTTGGCAACACAAATAAGAAAACTAGCATGTCTCTTTTATGTTTCTTATCATCATTATAACTAAAATTACACAAAAAACAACACCATATTTTTGGGGGGTTTGAGAAATGACAAGTAGTTGTAGTTAGTAATATAGTACACTAATTTTTTAAGACTGCTTATAAGAAACTCAACTCTCAGATTGCCAAAAAATTAAAAAACTTCAGAAGGGGAAAATATAAGTTATAAGAAACTATTAGGTATTTATTTTGATAAAAGAGATCCTTATCATATTTGTACTTTATTTTCACTTGTCTCCTGTATCATACTGCTTGGGAGGTACTTAAATTATGTATATTAAGACTATGAACCAGGTGGGCCTGTCTCTCAAATTACATGTCAGAGATGAAAAATGCCTGCTAATACAGAGCAATGATTAAAGTCTTTTGAAATGTCATGAATAATTTTGAAATATCACAAGTCCCACGTGACATCTATTTGAGATTGAATTTAATATATTTTAAGGCCTAACAATCTTGCTCTTTTAGGTATTCAAAGTCCAGTCTACTGTACCTAGGCCTATCTTCTCTTTCTTTTTACTTCATTTCTGAATTCTTATGTATGTATCATTATGTGTATATTTTGCGTCATTTATATCTTTGCAATAGAAATGCCAATGGCCTAGGATGTAGACTTGAATTCTTCACCTGCTAAAAAAGTAGAGACGTCATCTGTTGTAAAAGCTAAGGCCCAGGCATCTTCTTCATCTGTAAGCTCAGAATTCTCTTCACCGTAGTTGCATCTCACAGCTACGCTGCTGAGGAACATTAGGCCCATCCGCCATAACACCGTAGCCTCGTTTACATAGTGGATGCCAAATCTGCGAATTTGCGTAAGGGAAAATTGGTTGGTACCTGGCTTAAATTAAGACAATTTTATTCCTGATATCTTGATTCCTTTCAGAATGGCAGCAATTTAATTCTTTTTGACAAATTCATGGAAAATTTTGAAAAAATTTAAATCATCGTAAATCTTAAACCGATTGAGGAAAAATGATATAACCTTCAAAAAACCATAGTTTACGAAGGCCGACAATATGGTGGCAAGCAGAAATCTATAGCTTTTCAGGTTTAGGATTTCGAAAGTTGATGACGTCATAACCTCAGATTTGATAGTATTAGTATTGATATACTGATACTGATATTTACACTGATACAAGCTACTTGCTGGATTGAACTATTAAAATGAAGACGTTAAAGGGCATATGCAATGAAGCTGATTGGTTTATGCAATACAATTCTCTCTATTGTTAATTACAAAGCACAGGATCGAGGCTGAATTTTCATTGCAATAAAAATTCACGAAGCAGAAATAAAAAGTCATGAAACAATGGAATTCCAATCCAAACTGTTTGTTGTATTAACCAATTGCTAACGTGACATATGTCCTTTAAGGTTTGATTTATAAGTGAGCCGCACATAATACTACTTCTCTTATTATTCACTGACGCACATCTTTTTGTTTACACCCAGATTACTACAACGCACCCTTACTTGCTGAGTCGACATATAAAGCTTTTTACAGAGCGTTTATCGATGACAATACCTTCACATCTACTGATTGGATCGAGTTCAAAACAAAGGCAGAAACGGGCCTATCAGGAGGAGCAATTGCTGGCATTGTGATTGGATGTCTTATTCTTGTGGCACTTGTTGCCTTCGCTTTTGTATTTTATAAGAGGCGAAATGAACCTGAAGAGGAATGTGAAGCAATGCAGAAACCTCAAAAGTCAACTCGAAGCAGGCCGTCATTTTTGCGTCGACAATCTCAGAAAACGAGATCAGGTAAGCCTATGTGAGACTCTCCACAGACCTATTTCCAATGCCCTAATGCATAGTCAATCAAGGGCGCTACAAATTATTTCAAAATCTGAAGAAATGCCAAAACTTTGAATTCGACCTCATTGTCACTGTAGTTTGTCATAGTAAACAGCTGATTGATGACCGAAACACATACTCATCGAGACTAAATATTTTGATTCGAAGGTATCCTTCTGTGTGTTGAAGTATCTTCAAAACTTCTTCAAAAGATGCCAAATTTAGAGCACTATCTGGATCTTTTTTCGGTTTGAAACTGACATAAATACCTCCGGAGATATTCAAGATTCAATGCTGAGGGTAGATTGAACAACGGGAAAAGTTGTACTGTACGGGCCTAAAAAACCAAACCGTCGTTATAAACAAGAGGCGAATTAAAAGGTACTTACATTTGTATCTTGCAAAAAAGGACAATTAATCAAATCGTGAAGCAGCCCAAATGATAAACGTACTTTAACTGGTTTTGATGTCAAAATTCCACTTTTTGAACAGCATTCTACTGCTAGTTTCTCCAACAAATCGTTCACATTTCTCCTTCCAACAACATTGTCAACAAGGTCCCCTAACAAAAGGAGCGCGAAAACGTCAATGTTCAGCCACATATATGCCAGCCATCGACAAATAACATACGATTCCAATGAACTTTGAACAAATAGCAAATATATTTACTCCCCACTTTCCAGAATGGCAAGAACTGCAATATCGAACGTGGTCAGAACGAACGATTTGGTGATGTCCTCCTCGATACCTCTTGTCCTCATATCTTTACAGTACAGTGTAGCAGGTACATGAAATAAGTATGAACTGTTGATGTACGTAAGAAAGAATATAATAGCAACAAACGGAAGAAATATACATTTTGTTTTTAATGTGAAAAAATAGATTGACCATTTCGACAAAATAACATTTGAAATACTATTTTTAAAGCTCTTTCATATCAATTTCACATTCTGTGGGATGTTGTAGAAAAATATCTATCTTTGGGCTACTTGCATCGGAGCAAAGGTCATCCATTAGAAAATCACCCTTTTATGGTCAAGCAACACAGCAGCAGCGACCAAAGCTGGACATTTATATCGCACTTGTAGACTCATGGAAACATGCACGTATTTTTCGAAAGATGGCAAAGTTTTAAGTCAGTGCATGTTTTTCGAAAGTTAAGAAGCAACCCTACCTGAATTTAAAAAGCTGAGGAACCTTTGTAATTTGCAGTTTTAATTATCCCAGCGCATCAAAAAATGTTTTTGCAATATACAGTTATAAGGTTATAGCAACTATTTGGACATTATTTTGAGTGTGAATTATGTTATTTACTTGTTTTGAGATCTTACTAGGTAATTTGGAAGCCGTCTTGACAAGGCTAAATTAACTCTACACTTCTGGCACTAGACATCTTTTGGTTAAAACGTTAAAACTTTTGGTAGAAAAATGGCCAAAAGATTTAAGAAATTGCCTGCCACTCTGGGATCTCCTGTGTCTTTGTAACACTTTATGACAATTTCAAAGCTATGTTTATGCATTCATGTCACCATCTAGATCATGCAAGTAATCCTGACCAAAAAGAACTAAATGAAAAATGAAAACATTCTCGAGTATTAAAGATTTTAATTATTCAGGGCCACTTGAGTGGCATGAAGCTCGTTTCAAGAAATTGAACTCTGAGATCATCAAAAATTAAAATGATATTCCTTGCCTGATCTAGATCATGGCATGAATGCATAAGATTTTCTTAGATTCTTACAATGACACAGGAGATCACAGAGACCTCCCAAACCCCTACGGAAGTTTTTGTACTCGGTGAGTACTCAGATAGTGAGAATTTTGAGAAACTTTCAATACTGACAAACAGTTTTGCTGTCAAAAAGAAATCTTGACATTTGTATAGTAATTTGTAGACTCGTGGAAGCATTCACGTATTTTCTGTTTGACAGCAAAAACAGTTTTTTGCGTGTTTCTTATATTTTTAATGCCAGAAGAGTAGAGCTAATTTAGCCTTGTCAAGAGGGCTCCCAAATTACTTAGTAAGATCTCAAAAAAAGTAAATAACATAATTCACACTCAAAATAATGTCCAAATAGTTGCTATAACCTTATAACTGTATATTGCAAAAACATTTTTTAATGCGCTGGGATAATTAAAACTGCAAATTACAAAGGTTCCTCAGCTTTTTAAATTCAGGTAGGGTTGCTTCTTAACTTTCGAAAAACATGCACTGACTTAAAACTTTGCCATCTTTCGAAAAATACGTGCATGTTTCCATGAGTCTACAAGTGCGATATAAATGTCCAGCTTTGGTCGCTGCTGCTGTGTTGCTTGACCATAAAAGGGTGATTTTCTAATGGATGACCTTTGCTCCGATGCAAGTAGCCCAAAGATAGATATTTTTCTACAACATCCCAACAGAATGTGAAATTGATATGAAAGAGCTTTAAAAATAGTATTTCAAATGTTATTTTGTCGAAATGGTCAATCTATTTTTTCACATTAAAAACAAAATGTATATTTCTTCCGTTTGTTGCTATTATATTCTTTCTTACGTACATCAACAGTTCATACTTATTTCATGTACCTGCTACACTGTACTGTACGGTAAGAGGAGAAACGACAGCCATTTCTTTTGGGCTGCTGAAAGCAAGGACCGCCATTCATAAATTTATACGAGGTTTTTGGCTGATGTAATTGTCGATTACCACTCATAATCTCGCAAAAATGACAGCAGAATAGGATAAAGATATGAGGACAAGAGGTATCGAGGAGGACATCACCAAATCGTTCGTTCTGACCACGTTCGATATTGCAGTTCTTGCCATTCTGGAAAGTGGAGAGTAAATATATTTGCTATTTGTTCAAAGTTCATTGGAATCGTATGTTATTTGTCGATGGCTGGCATATATGTGGCTGAACATTGACGTTTTCGCGCTCCTTTTGTTAGGGGACCTTGTTGACAATGTTGTTGGAAGGAGAAATGTGAACGATTTGTTGGAGAAACTAGCAGTAGAATGCGGTTCAAAAAGTGGAATTTTGATATCAAAACCAGTTAAAGTACGTTTATCATTTGGGCTGCTTCACGATTTGATTAATTGTCCTTTTTTGCAAGATACAAATGTAAGTACCTTTTAATTCGCCTCTTGTTTATAACGACGGTTTGGTTTTTTAGGCCCGTACAGTACAACTTTTCCCGTTGTTCAATCTACCCTCAGCATTGAATCTTGAATATCTCCGGAGGTATTTATGTCAGTTTCAAACCGAAAAAAGATCCAGATAGTGCTCTAAATTTGGCATCTTTTGAAGAAGTTTTGAAGATACTTCAACACACAGAAGGATACCTTCGAATCAAAATATTTAGTCTCGATGAGTATGTGTTTCAGTCATCAATCAGCTGTTTACTATGACAAACTACAGTGACAATGAGGTCGAATTCAAAGTTTTGGCATTTCTTCAGATTTTGAAATAATTTGTAGCGCCCTTGATTGACTATGCATTACTTATGTGAGACTCCTTGGGGTACTTTTTCTAAGTAAGGTACACGAACGTGCCACACGGAGCTGTATCAATTGTGTATGTTTCGAGGATTTTTTTTAAAAACTGTCCAGTTTTGCCAGATATGGTTTGCAGAACGACCTCTTTTGGCTATTTTTGTATAAAACAACAGTTAAGATTTTCCATAGAATGTAAATCACGGCAGTTTGATATATGGTAGGATGTGTATCGAGGTTTTTGATTCGAGGAATTATAAAACTCTTTGCTTTTATAAGTTCAGGTTCGACCATGATGCGAAATTTCTTTGCGCCTCCAACAACCCACTGAAAGGGGAAATAATTGGATGCATTTTTAAAATTTATTTATTCAATAAGCAGGATTAAGTTGATCGAGTCATGTATTTGTGTTGTGTTAGTCTTTCGATGTTTTAGTCTTCCGATGTTATCTTAGGAAAGTAAGCGTTCCGCCCAGAGTATACTTTCAAATTTTATATACCGTAAAAGCTATGTTAAGCTCTCTAATAAGCCCATCCCCGCTGAGCCAAACTTTTAAAAAAGCCCCCCTCTCTATTAAACCCCCCCCCCACTTATATCAAATTCTAGAGGTTACCAAAGATTTTCCCTAATAAGGTTGCATGTTGATTTTGATTTGAGATGAAACTGTGATAAAATGTATGTATTTGACTCGTAAAATTGTATGTTGAATCCGCAAAATATGGTGTAAAAGGAAGAAAATGCTATTATATATATTTTCGTAATTTGATTTTGTGAATAAGTCCCCCCCCCCTTCCTCTCTAATAGGCCCCCCTCTGGAGTGTCCGAAATTAGATAAGCCCCAAAAATTTATCTTACTTAACCTTTTCGTTAGTAGTTATATTCATATCATAATATTGTAATTAGGTTTTTTTCAAATTGATTAATTAATTAATCAATATTGTAATTAGGTTTTATATTCAACTATATGTTTGTATGTAGCTATCTAAATTGAGGGGCTACCATGCCTAAAAAGTTGAAATGAAATGAAAATGAAACGGTGGTAGCTCGGTTCTGATCTTTCTGCATTCTCTTTAATGTTTTTCACTTTGAATTCCTTGCAGATCCAAGAGAACCAGTACCACTTGGATCCTTTGAAACTCACGTTAAGCATCTTAAAGCAAACACCGGATTTGGGTTCTCACAGGAATATGGAAGCGTCAGCAGAGAGTATTTGCATCCATACTCGAACAGCTCTGCCCCCGTCAATGGTTTAAAAAACAGATATGCAAACATACACGCTTATGATCATTCACGGGTGATTCTGTCGAGAGATGAAAACCCTGGTAGTGACTACATCAATGCAGACTACATCGATGGTTATAACAGGGAAATGGAGTATATAGCTGCTCAGGGACCTCTGCCAGAAACCGTTGCTGATTTCTGGAGAATGATCTGGGAGCAAAAGTGTGTTGCTATTGTAATGGTAAGTCTTAGAAACTATTGATACGAAATTCGCTTTTCGTGGTTGAGGTAGCTAAGAGTTATATCCCATGTCTTAATTTTTGAACATAAGACGGATTTGATAATTACGTCTTCCGATTTCGTAGCATGCTACACACTAAGGTAGATCTTAGAAGCTAATGTTCACTAATTCAAAAATATTACTAATCAGTTTGCAAGGAAACAAGGACAGATTTTGTAACACAATAGCACGAGTTGCTTTTGTTGATACCTGAATTCAAAGCGATTAGCAACTGCAGACAAAGGAAATTCTATCAACCATGAATGCAAAACATACAAAGCCGCAAAAGTTGCTCTGAAACCCAGGTAGCTAGCGCGCTCGTTGTGCATTGCAAAAATTGTTTTTAAGAGCAAATATGAGCATATATCGAAAAAAGAAGGATTTATCTTCACATGTACCGCGGGTATTTTATTTCTTTGGTTCAGAAGCCTAGCAGTAAGTGTTTTAATTACACCCAAAAAAAGAAGAGAATTGAATCGCCTCCCAATCGGCTTTTAAACCAAACAAGTCCAATCCCCGAGGCAGATGTGTAAATATATCCTTCTTCTTTCGATCTATGCTCATGTTTGCTCTTGAAAACAATTTCTGGAATGCACGACGAGCGAGCTAGTTACCTGGGTTTCAGAGAAACTTTTGCGGCCTTGTTTGTTTTGAATTACTGGTTGAGAGAATTTCCTTAGTCTGCAGTCGCTAGTCGCTTTGAATTGAGGTGTCAGTCAAAACCAACTCATGCTATTGTATTGCAAAATCTGCCCTTGTTTTTGCAAGGTGAATCATGATCGGAGGCACCTTTAAATCCTTCCAGTTCTTAATACATTCCAGTTCTAAAGAATACAATTGTGAAGAATGTAAGAAGAACTGTCAAAAGAATGTAAAGAATACAAACTAAAAATTTACCATTCGTTCTGATGCCCTGAACTATCCGGAAATACTTTCACAGCAGACAAATCTTAAATGCAAATGAGAGATTAATCATCCTTCATAAAGGATGAAAGAATAGATGAGTGTAAATTTTTCCACAACCGTTTGGTTTCTTTGTCTGGTACTTTTTCATGCCCTGGCAGTTATCTCCATTGTAGACTGCCGGTAGGAACCCTTTTAAACATCCTGATAGGGTTGTCGTGTACTTTGAACACACTCGTCATGTTTCAACGCCCTATTTCGTTTAATGTTTTACTGATGAAAGGTCTTTAAACCTTAAAAGACAAGTCCGGGGTTGGTATGATTAATGCTAGAAAACTAACTTACCAATTGCTGCCGCAAATTCTTAACTTTGTTCCACTTTTTGAGGATTGTAACAACTTCAAATTTCATAATGATTCTGATATTTTAGGCCAAATCTGGTCGCTGTTTTGCCATTTTCTTGCATTAGCACGCGATAAAGAGGCTAGCAACGAACAAGAAGCGAGAAAACAACAGAGCAGCCTCATGTTCATTGAAAGTGACGTCAGAAGACACAGATCCTTTGCGCTCTTATGACGTCATTTCGCTCAGGTTGCTTTTCTGAATTCGCAATTTCACAGGGAAAAGACGAAAAATGATGGGAAAAAGTACGACACAGCATTTATAACAATATAATCTTTTATTTTATCATCAATCGTACCAACCCCGGATTTGCCCTTTACGGTTCATTTACAAAGATATTTCATTTATTTGGTGTATTTTTCAACGCGTTACAGTCTCCTGGTAATTATCATTCTACTTCGTACTTGTTCTCCAACTGATGGATCGTTATGACCAATATGTTAGTGCCATATTATCTTGAGATTGATACAGTAAAATCCCGCATATAAGAACCTTACATTTTTGAAATTACCCTGTTTAGGTTCTTATGCATATGATACTACTCTTGAAAACAGGATGCAAGGTTCTTAAATAGGTTCTTATCAAAAGAATTAATTACAGATCTTCAAGAATTTAGGCCAAATATAGGAAAACAAGGTTTTCAGGTACTCACCATCATGACACAATTTTATAAAGAACAACCTTATTTACCTAGCCTTATCTGTGTCAATTACATTCATACAAGGAATTTTTTATGCTTTTTACATTCTTAAATATTTGGCTAAATTTCTTAAAATAGTTAATCACATATTACCAACCAGTAGTTTACATTTAACTGTTTTGAAGATAAGAACCATCCTTGAGTTTCAGGATGAATAGGTTCTTCTGTAATGGGGTGAAATTAGAACGTTTTAGGCCTTTTAGGTTCTTATAAGTGGGTGGTTCTCATATGCGGGTTTTTACTGTAGTTTATTTACAAAGATTTTGGATTCATGTTCAGGCTGTTACCACACATCTCGTAATATTTATAGCTCTATTTCATATTTTGATCTGAAGTTTTGTCGATATTTCAGCTGACAAATGTAACAGAAAATGGCCGTCCCAAGTGTGCACAATATTGGCCATCGCAAGGAGCACTATCTCTCAAAGATCTCACTGTCAATTTGATGGAAGTGTTAGATTTCCCTGATCACGTGATACGCACATTTCACGTGACAAAGCTTGGCCAACAAACTGAACGAACCATCAAACAATTTCATTACACACACTGGCCTGATCATGGAGTACCTAGTGATGCATCTGCCTTGTTTTCTTTGATCAAGAAAGTTAATCGTTGGAGAGCTAGCTGCGGTGAAAAATGCCCACTCGTAAGTTGATGTCGTTTTCGAGCATAGGGCTCAAATCTTTAAAAAGGTCGGTGTTAAATTCTATTGCAGTTTTCTTTGAATTGGATGGCTTGAAAGGAACTTATGGTACTTTGCTGTAAATCTGCCATGGAAATTTTTTGATATCTTGAATTTTTTCAAAATGGCGGCAATTTATTCATTTTTGCAAACATTCATGGAAAATTTTGAAGAAATTTTAAGTCATCGTAAATCCTAAACTAATAGAGAATACATTATATAACCTTCAAGAAAACCATAGTTTATGAAGGTCTACAATATGGCAGCAAGCAGAAATCAGCAGCTTTTCTAGTTTAGGATTTAGAAATTTGATGACGTCATAGCCTCAAATTTAATAAATGCCACCATACTGAAACTAATCAAGCTATCAATAAATTGCCACGACAGATTTACAGCAAAAAGCCCTAAGTTCCTTCCAAGGCATTTATTTCAAAGAAAACTGCAATAGAATTTTACACCGACCTTTTTAAAGATTTGAGCCCTGTGTTTCATTTTCGCAACTTGTTCAGCATAGCAACTCTTGGAAAGATAAAACAAGTCTTCCCCCTGGTATCAATAACCTATTCAGGGGGATTCCATTCTCCCAAGAGGACCAAATACATGAATACTTGTGAATGTCATCATTTTTAAGAATGAAAACCAAGGAACAGTTGCTCATTGTTTTCACTCGTTTTTGCAGGTTTTTGGAAGGGGGTTTCTGCAGAAAATCTCCCATATCCACGGGAAGGAATGGTTAAAGCTGATTAAAGCCGGGTAAATTAATGAACCTAATACAACAAGACAGTTTTCAATATTATTACTTTGATATTCAGGGAGCAGTGGCCGTCCAAACCGGGATTCTTTTTTTCACTTACCTGGTGTAAGAAATGCCCACTGTAGAGTTACAGTAAACTGTTTGAGGTTCCTTTCCAGGCTAATCATTTCAAGGAAAATGGTAATCGCATTTTACACCACCGTTTTAAAGATTTGAACCCGATGCTTGCTCCTAAAACTGAGCTACCCCACCCGATAATGACAGAAAATGTGTGCTATCCCACCCGATAATTACAGAAAATGTGTGCTATCCCACCCGATAATTACATAAAATGTGTGCTATCCCACCAAATAATTACAGAAAATGTGTGCTATCCCACCTGATAATTACAGAAAATGTGTGCTATCCCACCCGATAATTACAGAAAATGTGTGCTATCCCACCAAATAATTACAGAAAATGTGTGCTATCCCACCCGATAATTACAGAAAATGTGTGCTATCCCACCCGATAATGACAGAAAATGTGTGCTATCCCACCCGATAATTACAGAAAATGTGTGCTATCCCACCCGATAATTACATAAAATGTGTGCTATCCCACCCGATAATGACAGAAAATGTGTGCTATCCCACCCGATAATAGACCATTTTGACATTTAGAAAAGGGCCTGGGGAGAGCAATATTTTTCTGGTAAATGGCTGCCACAGTTCAATTTATCGTTGGTGAAAAGCCCTGTGGCAGCCATTTACCAGCAAAATATTGCTCTCCCCAGATCCTTTTTCTAAATGTCAAAATGGTCTATTACAGAAAATGTGTGCTATCCCACCCGATAATTACAGAAAATGTGGCGTGGGCCATTTTCCTAGAAATTTTTGTACTTTGTCATAGAGTTGCAATATATAAAAAACTGTTACATTGAATCTAAGTTTTGATCTTGAAAGGGATTTTCATATATGAATTGAATACCCAATCGTCGCTATGCAGTCTTAGCATTTTTAGACGTCGAACTTACTTTCTCCCACTTTTCTACATTTGAACCAAGTTTAGAATGATGAAACTGAACCTGAAAACTTAAACTATTTGATTTTCTTATAATTTTTCAGCAACTACAAAATATCTATAAATGTTTTCCGTAGGTTGTGCATTGCAGTGCTGGTGTGGGACGCACTGGAACCTATATAGTTCTTGATACACAATTAAACAGAGTGGCAGACAAGCAAGACGCTACTATATATCAGAATGTTCTGGACCTGAGGTAAATAGTCTAAAATTGATGTCAACTTTGCCAGTATGATTTATGACGAGCAAAAAGATTGGTTAATAGAATTTCATGATTGCATATATTATGCGGTTATTAAACGATTACGAGGTCCATGCTGGAAAATATTTGGACCGCAGTTTGATGTACGGACCGAACGCAGTGAGGTCCGTACAAGGAACGAAGGTCCAAATATTTTCCAGCATGGATCGAGTAATCGTTTAATAAAGGCTTTATTATGTGGCAGACCCTTTTGAGAACATTGTTCGTTGTATTGTATTGTATTTTCTATTGTGTCTTTGATCCTGCGCATCACTGTAGTTGGACGTTTCGACGTTAGCTACATTAGCATTTTCCTTGTGTATGATTGCAAGTTCGTCTTCAAAGTTTACAGTAAAGAATTCTTCGAGGAATAAGCTAAACTTTGGCTGACAATTCTTGTAGCATAAGTCTACACGAGAAGCTCCTCACTTGTTGTTGATTTTTAAGGCAACGCCCGTTCCAATACGGCTTCCAAAATATGGCTTCGAAAATACGGCTTCGAAAATACGGCTTCGAAAATACGGCTTTTACGGACCGATCAAGAACCAATCAGATTGCTCCGTTGCCGGTCCGAGAAGCCGTATTTTCGAACGCCATATAATATTGTTAATTATCGAGAAACCAAGTCTGATTAGATGAGAGCTGCCTCTTTACCAAGACTACGAGCCAATGGGATGGAGAAGGATATTATGTTAGGGAGGGTAGAGGGGACAAGAATACGAGGCAGGCAAAGAACAAGATGGCAGGATGTGTTGAAGGAATTAACTGGGATGTCCTTGCATCAACTCAATGAAAAAGCAATTAACAGAACAGAATGGAGATTGTTTGTTGAGAGGGTCGCCAGAAGTCGCCAGCGACTTGATGGTACCTAACACACACACACACACACACTGCTCCATTTTTTTTGCCTTAATTTGATTTCATGTCATGCCATATGAACGATTGATGGACAGTATATGCTCTATATCTTTAAATCGGCGTAAAAGGTGGGTGTAAAATTGTATGACCTATTTCTTTTAATTGAATAGCTTGATAGAAACTTTAACCACTGATCTATAATCCTACCATTAGAATATTTAGAAATATTGACTATTTTCAAAATTACAGCGTAGTTTATATTTCAACTCATTTGAGAATGTGACGTCATCAAATTTCTAAATCGTAAACCAGAAGAATGACAGACGTTTGCTTGGTACCATATTGTAGACATTCATAAACTATGGTTTTCTTGAAAATTATTTCATGTTTTATTAGAAAGTTTAGAAATTGCGATGGTTTTAAGATTTTTTCGACATTTTTCTTAAATTCTTATAAAAGAAGAAAAACACTCTAATTCTGAAAATATTGAAGATTTTTGAAAAGTCCAACGGTAAAATTATAGCGAAATAGATGAAGTTTCTTTGGAGCCATTCAGTTTAAAGAAATAGGTCATAGAATTTTACACCCACCTTTTTAAAGATTTGAAACCTATGCTTTTAAGGACCATTCAAAATACTAGCCTCTCTGTGCTTACCATATCAGCTCAATATCTCACAAGAAGTTACATCGTAGTTTTGTGCTTTCAGAGAGCAAAGATACCTGATGGTACAGACCGAAGATCAGTTTGCTTACATACATCATGCGTTGTTAGAACACATCAAATCGGGTGATACGGAAATTGAGGCTCACGAGTTGAGGGACTATATTCGTAGAAAGACGGAGGTTGATACAGTAACTGGTATGTATATCCTTGTAAAATACTGCACTGCAAGCAATGCGATTCTTGTTGTATATTTTTTCACTTGATATTCAAACTCTTAATGCCCGAATCACTATTCAAATGTCATTATCCAAAACGTCATTATTGATAATTTTTGGAAAACCGTCTGTGGTAGTAGCTAGCCGTTCGTTGAAAAAAATTGTATTGCTACAAGATTTTGCCCTGGTTTGACACTCACTTAGGCCATGTCTTTTCCCGCAAGGAGAGTGATTTGAAAAACTTTCGCACCTTTCAGGCAGCACTGGGTTAATGGATGAATTCGTCGCCCTGGCAAGGGCTGAAAATAAGTATACATTCAACGAGGCAAGCAAGATGACGAATCAGACAAAAAACCGTTACAAAAATGTCTACCCTTATGACAGCACACGAGTACGGCTTTCAAATCCAGCTGGGACGTTAGCAGGCTCAGACTATATAAATGCCAGTCATATTGATGGGTATATACAGCAATGCGCCTTCATAGCGACACAGGCACCTCTGCAGCCAACGTTTGAAGATTTCTGGAGAATGATTTGGGAGCAGGATTGTCGAAGTATTGTTATGCTGTCAAAAGAACAAGAGGCTGGCAAGGTTTGTTTTCTTTTTATTATTGGTGATTGGTTGTTGGTTGTTTTCGACGATCACTATACTAATCTATGTAAGGTCTTACTTTTGAAAACATTATGATAAAAAAGATGACTGATCTGTTCCCATCAGAAAATTCTCTGTAAGTTCAGTGGCGGACACTTGAAGGGCGAGGGAGTGCGATCGTCCCCCAATAGACCTTTTAGCTGTTCTACAAAAGAGCCTGGATCGAGCGTTATTTCTATACATGTTTATACTCGACGTTCGATCGAGTGCTGTTAGAGCTTCTATCACTATTGTGCACATTCGAAAATTCTACAAAATGTAGCAAATATTGATTCTTTACAGAATAGCTAAAAGGTCTATGTTGGCTGCAACAAAGATATTTTGCTTGCAAACAATAGAAATAAATCATGCTTTTATACTGAAACAATAGCTTCTCCCCTCAATTTTTGGCAAAGTGTCTGCCACTGTTTGAATAGCTAAGAAAAGAAAAGTATTTTCTGTGAAACGTTAAGGAAAGGATCAACTCAGCTTTATCACAAATTTTTGCAATAATTTGGTTGTTTGGATACGGCTTTGAAGGGAATGTAAGCATATAAAAGTGGCTCAAGCCTTGTGGTCAAATTCTAGCCTATCAGATATCAGTGTTTCCTGTTGAGGTCGATCAGTTACCGAAATATGGCGCAACACGTGTCATGGCCCATTGTCTTTGCACGGCTATTTATTTCTATCAAGGGCTTTTATGTGCTTAGATCCCCTTTAGGATTTTAGGATGACTAAGAACGCATTATCAAATTTTGAGAAGTTCCATATTGATACCTCAGTTTTGCGAGGTTGGGGCTGCTTCTTTTCCGGTCGTGTCCTGATGTGCAGTATATTAGTTGAATATTAATCTTCAGGGTATAAACTTATCAAGGGAAAACTGTTAAACCTTATTTTCTAAGACCTTTGATTTTTGACAAACCCCAGAAGGTACTCAGCAAACTTTGTTGAGAATTTGACAAAATATACTTAGTTTTTGGGGAGTTGGCAAAAAGCCACTCCTATAGGCGAGGTACATAACATATATGAGACATATTTATGGATGTTACCGAGAACCTCCTTCCCGCACGCACGCAGCTGTCAAGCAGTGTTGCTTGTTTTTGAGGAAGAAGCATTTCTCAGTGTGCATTATGGAGAATCTAAAAAAAACTGTGTTTCTTTTCAGTTGCTCTTCAGTCTGCCCAGGGCTTTATAACATTTGCTTTTTTTGAGAGGATCTTTCCTGAGGAAATTTGTTTTATACAACATGTAAATATATTCTATCATGCTTTTCAGGTGAAAGTCCATCGTTACTGGCCAACTGAACCATCAGGCAAAAGTGGCAACCTTATTATTGAGCTGCAGAAGGAAACCGAATTTCCAGAATATACTCTACGTGAATTCAAATTAACAAACTCAGAGGTAAATTTTACTTTGAATTAAGTTAATTCCAAACGTAGAAGCATTGTTTGCAAATCATTTTTGTTCCTCTCGGGAAGTTAAGTTTTCTCATCAGGCCAAACTGCTGATGTCATTATAAAGTTAAAAGACAACTTGCTACCTTTATAAAATGTTTGTTCAAAAATGCAGTCGTGGCATGGGAGAACAACCAGAAATTTTCTCTGGCAAAGGAGTTTTAAACGTTTGCCAACCAACGTTTGCTTTTCGACCACGTCCGAGTTTTAACCGAGAATGTTTACTTTGAATGATTTTCAGCTTGGGAATGAAGTTTGTTTCTTATCTTTGCTTCATTTCTGCATTTGGAAATTATTTTCTCTCCTTTTTGAATGATTTCTCGTGGTCTCATTTAAGATAAAAGCTTTTCCTTGAAGTAACAGAATAGCTCTCGTTAATGTGTTGAAAGCTCAGCTTTTAAATTTTGCAACTCCTCTTTTTCCTTAAATTTACAACACCATTTTCTCTTTAAATTTACAACACTTCTTTTTCACACTGCACCGAGTGCACCCTAAGAACCATCCACGTTTGACAGGCCACGATAAATCGTTCATCATCATCATCATCATCATCATCGTCATCATTTATTCAATGATGTAGCAGGCAAAAACAAAACAATAGCTAAAATTACAGCTAATGAAGGATTTTAGGATTCTAGGATTTTTCAAATCTTTCAGTCTTCTGTTTCTTGAGCTACAAGCGAGTTTCCGAAATTTTCGTTCTCGAAAACACTGAAAACAATCAAACAACGTCGATCACATATTCTGACGACTCGACATGAATAAACAAAAAGAAAACTTTTTCGTTGTGATTTGGAGATTTAGAAATTGATTATTCGTTCGTGGCCTGTAAAAAGCTGACAAGCCCACCCAGTATTGAGTTTGCCATACATTCTTTTGCTAAATCATTGCCAAGAAAACTCTTACTTAGCCTCAAGGCTTGCTTTTATCTTTTTCTGGAGCCATCCATAATCCCACAATATTTTTTGCCAACAGGAAGGCCAATCACATGTTATTCGTCATTATCAATATACTGCGTGGCCAGAAAATGCTCCTCCTGAGTCTGCTTTTGGCATCATTGATCTCATTGGTCAGGTTTCAAAATGGAATACTACTGTCGGAAATAAGACAATAACTGTTCATTGCAGGTAAGAAACTACTTTTCTATATTTGCACGGTTGGGAGAAGTGAAAAAGTCTACCTAAAAATGACAAACATGGGTAGCCTTGAAAACTAGGGTAGTCTCTATATACCCCATTGCCATTGATGGTTTTGGAAGGAACAACATTTGCGATGTTATGGACTTAACTTAATCTCTTGTACCGTAAGGTACAACGAACTTTTAACGCATAGCCAGCTGTTAATTTTCACGCATCTTTAACGATTTTAAAGGAATTCGATTAAAAAACGCAATGCATCCCCGGGGAGGGGGTACTTAGTATATGCCGTTTTTTAGGGTGTCGTTTTCACCAATTTTTTCTAGCACAGGGGTATCAAAATGAGGTAATTTTTTTAGAGCAGGTTGTCAAAACATGTCATCAAAGACAGAAAACTGACCAAAAATTCACAAATGGCGGCCTCACAACCAAAGAGCTCGGGGTTTTCAATATCTTCCGGCCACCATTGATTAGACCTGCAATTAAAATCACCCGTTATAGTCAATTGGTAAGGGTTTTCGTTTTGAATGCGAGTCACCACAAGTTGTAGTCTATCGATAAAACTTTCAAATTCTGCGCTGCTTTGGCTTGGACTACGATAAAGTACCACAAAAAATATTTTCTTACGTGCTATGCACATTTCGGAAACAACCATTTCTTGTATTATCTCAAGGTCTTGCCTGCGTTTGATTGCCAAGCCTTCACGAAAGTAATGACATACACCCCCAATTTTGGTATTGCTAGGATGATCACTTCTGTAAATTTCCCTGCTGAATCCCTCAATACGAATATCCTCGTCACTAATCGTATCATCCAACATAGTTTCAGATAACCCAATGACATCATACTTATGCACAGAGTTGTAGGCCTCAATCAAGGGAATTTTAATTCGACCTCTAGCACATATACTATTCAAATTCCAATGGAAAAACTTTAAACAGTTTTCTTGTTGAGGTCCTGGATTGGTTTCTACATCACCGGCAACTAAAAGAAGGATATTCAAATGGTGATCAGTCATAGGCGATAGAAATTCTAAGAACTGGCAGATCAAGAGGGTATAGACAATAGAATGAGATCTTTTTGATGACATTCCCTTTTGACATTTTGATACATCCCCTTTTGACATGTTTTTTTTTTTTTTTTTCATTCATTTTTGTTTATGAAATTGACAGTTGAATTGTAAGTGTCATCCATGGTGGGGACCAGATGACCTAGTGTCTTTCCCCGCCATGAATGGCACATGTAAATAGTATTTCCTTTTATTTAGAATTAGGTTTTGTTGTTATAGAAAAAAAAAAAAAAAAAACATGTCAAAAGGGAATGTATTGTTCGATCGGATCGTTTTTCGGTTAAATTTTCATGTTTTGGAGTATCTTTTTCACCAATTTTTTCTAGAATCGTTATCATTTGGAGCGAAAAATTCTGGAGCAGGTTAGAAAAATTTTTCATAGGTACACCCCTGTACAAATCTAAGTCAAGTATCCCCCTCCCCCGGGAATGCATCTTAACATTTGCTCAATGCCATCTCTAGCGTAATCGTGTATTTAATTTCTTCATTGCCGAAATTCAAGACCTTTATTGCAGATTTCACCTCTGCTCGAAAACAAATTTTGAACAACTCTCTTCTTCCATGCAGTGCTGGAGTTGGCAGAACTGGTGTTTTCATCGCATTAACGAATTTGATTGAGCGACTAAAAACAGAAGCTGTTGTTGATGTTTATCAAACTGTTAAAAAGCTTCGCCAGCAAAGAACAGCTATGGTTCAGACAAGGGTAAGCACCACACTCAGTATTTGTCAAAACAAAGCTCTTTGGTTGTGAGGCCGCCATTTGTGAATTTTTGATCAGTTTTCTGTCCGACGTGGATTTATTTTAGACTCACAAGATAGTCCCAATTATCGCAAAAACAACAACGACAGCGACAACAGCAACGTTCTTTACTCAAACCTTGACTTAAGTACTCTTACATAAAAATTGAACCGACAAATTTGGCTCGTCAGCCCATCCGCCATTGCCTGGAGCACTCAGCTTTTCGTACAGTGTTGCTATGGTTTTCATATTCGAACATGAACTTGAGGGAAACAATTTTTTCCTAATTTTCAATGTGAAAGTCGATGAGTCGTAGTTTGAGCATCCACCAGTCTATCAATAGCGATAACAACGAGCTTGTAATCAGTCTAGATTGATTTTTATGTAACAGTTCTCCCATAATAGTACTCCTCTTTAAAATATCATCAAAACTTTATTAACAAACCTATTATAGAATGTTCTGTTTGATATCTTTTGTCAGTCATCCAAATATATAATATATTTGATATATAATATATTTAAAGAGGATAAAATTTTTGTTTTCGTTACGTAACATGAAATAAAATGACGGGTTAAAAAAATCTTATTCGGAGCTATGCTTTTTAAGCAACATCGTAGATCTTGCCTAAGAGCCATTATGATTTGTTTTCTTTATCCTTTAGTCCTACAATGATGGTTTGTGTTTCTTTCTGACATGTATGATCAAACTAGAACATTAGAATTCGTAATTGTTAGTGCTTTTTGCAATATGTTTCAAAAACTCTCTAGAATCTCTAGAATGAGATAGATTTGCTAATTTTAAAGCCAATCACAAGATACCTGGGAAAACAATTTGATCTTTGAGCTACTTACCAACAAAAACTTCTGTGTAATCAAATTTTGATGATTTTTCAAACAAGAGCATTTGGGTATTGGCACACCCCGTATATTTTTAAGCTACGGCCAAATGACCAAATTTTTCATTAGATTTCACCATGCAAAAATCCTGCTCATAAATGTCGAATGAAGGATTATTAATTCTTTTGTTTGAGCTATTTTCGTGTTGTTGCAAAGAAAGCTATTTAGACCTTTATATCTTGGCGTCAAAATGGGATGCCCGAAGAAGTTCTGATGCTTAAGAATCTTAAAGCTATTGAAAGATACGCAATAAATAAAACAATTCATGAATTCATAGAAATTGTAACATGAGTTACTTATTGGAAGTTTTTAAATAGTAAATAGCCAATAAGAAAGTTCAGCTGAAATCAATTTTACAAGAAATTTTAGACAATGTTTTGCCCTCAGCTGTCTGAAATTAATTAAAGTCCGTCTGAAATTTGCTGTCACCTGCGATAACGACAAATTCCTTGCAAAACACCTCTATTGTTGTTATTCACGGGCATTTGCAGGTGACATCTTATTTGAGACAGACTATAGCTTATTGGCATGATCGACCCAGCAAAAACTTTCGAATATTATATTTCACTGAATTTGTGAGATACATAATTTGTGCTAGGTCTCTATACGCCAGACATTTTCAGACTCCCAGCTATACCTTCCGATAGTGAATTAGAAGTTTGTTCCAAGAACAGACCAACTTTTGAACTGCGAAGAATGCAGCGCTATGTCTTATGTTATGTTTGTTATCTCTATATTGTTATCTCCATGTATCCCCCCAACAAGAATCAAACAATAACAGCAATATCCCCCAACAAGAATCAAACTTTACTGGGTTATTGAATGTTCACCAATTAATTTTCTTTTCTTTCAGGATCAATACGAATTCTGCTATCGTGCTTTGCAAGAATACCTTGATTCTTTCGACCATTATTCAAATTTTGAATGATTACATCACCACCACCCTTTGAGGTATTGAGAATTGAACAGTGGTCTTAATACCGGGTGAGTCGAACATATTACTAATTGCTCTTATTTCAAAAATGATTTGGTCTTTAACCCTTTCACGACAAGCATAACAAATTCTAATCAAAAAGAGGTTACTCATATTCTGAAATTAGATGCCCACCCATGGGCATAAATAGGATAAAACAAGTGAAACAAATTATCTGGGTGGCCGGGCGATTTTTAGTGACCTGATTTTCAAAAACAGGGAGTGCCTCCTGGTCAGCTCTACGTATTCTGATTTCATTTGTTATTGTGGCCTAACCAAAGTACAGGGAAAAAGATGCAAGAAAGTCACTTACTTTCCCTTTCTAAAATATCTACTTGTGAAGAAATTGGATTTTTAAACTTTCCACCTACCCTAAAATGTTTGTCCCAATCAAAAATGGCTAATTGCATCTTTGAAAATCTCGAAATCCTTCGCCATGTTACGAACAGAAAGCCAAAATGAACGTTTCTGGTACAACGGTAGGCAGTACTCTGTGTAAAATCACACAAATAATAGGTCCTTCGTGTAAACTAAACCTTCTGGACAAAAATTGAACCTGACGGGACGCAAAAGTCCCGTCAGACTGAAAAGGGTTAAAGCTTTGAACAGCTGAGGAGAAGAAAGTTTGAAGACAGGTAAAAAACGTAGATTTGGCTCATTTTGCATAGAAGTTTTAAAGACCAATAGAAAAACAAGATTTTGCTTCTTTTTCAAACGTTGCAACCGTTTTGAATCACCCGGTAAATCATAATTGCATCGACGATCAATTAACCCGGGGGTGGTTGTCAGCCTCAACATCATCAAGAGGTCGATTTAGTGGCAGTTCATTGAGGAAGGGAAAAGACAGACTTTTTTCTTTCTCATTTTGATAGAGCGAACTATGTAGTGGGTAATTTTAACCTCAGCACTTTCACACTATTCAGAATATTATTTAATACGTATTCAATTTCTTAGACAATCTTCATAAGTTGTTCATTCACCGAGCTCATAGACTTGCTTCAAGTCCATTTCTTTTCTTCGTCAGTGATCTTTGGTTAGTAATTTATGGAGGAAATGCGAAGGAGAGAAAATTGAAAACGAGGCGGCGCATTTCCTCTATAAATTATAAATTACTAACGAAGAATCACTGACGAAGAAAAGAAATAGACTGAAGCACGGAAACATATTTCCCAATCATTCATGCGAAAATCAAAATTCATGAATGAAAATGAGAGTCTCTCTGAAGTCAGCCAAACCTTCTGCATTTTCACGCAAAAGGTTCAAGAAGGCATACCAAACCTACCAAGCTTACCGTTTTGAGAATTTCGGAGTTCAAAATCGGTACCAATCAAAGCAACCCTTAGTCAATAGGTTGTGTGGAATGAAGTGCACATCTTGAAGACCACGTATATCGATAATTCTGTTTACTACATAAATATTTTCAGCTTGTGTGCATCCACAAATGTTATTGTTAATTTTATTTAGAAATTGTATTTTATTCAGAATGTTATTTAAGACTTGGACCAATTTAGTAGGCAATTTTGTAGCTATGTTTAGATTTTAAGCAAAAGAGCAATCAGAGAGCCATTCGCATTTTGATTGAAAAAAGAAGAGACAGAAAACATTGACGTGCACAATTTATCGACTTCTCTGATAGGCAAATTTCAAATGACTAAACTGTTTATATTCATATTCTTTCTTGGGCGACGACAATTTTGGGTGTCCAATCAAAAGTTTTGCTTCTTCTAGTTTTATAGGTTGTAACATTTAGTAATTACATTCTAACCCATTTACATTACACTGACATTCTATCCACGCTCCTCTGCGATGAACTTCAGCAGAATGATAACATAAACTCAAAGTGCGAGTTTTTGGCTATATCACAAGATAAGCAGGGAGTAAAGTGAACAACTTATCATCAGATAATAGCTGCCGAAGCAAAATTAGCAGAACTTTGTGAAGGCGCGTTCAAGACTAGCCACCCTTCATAAGGACCCTCGAGTTACGCTCTTCTCATTGAGTTGAGTTGTTGTTGTTCTTGCTCCACTGAGACGTCTATGGACATATGAGTCGTAGTTATGGCATCCATCAGTCTATCAAAAGCAATAACTATGAACGTGTAATCAGTATAGTTCAAGACGTTTGAAAGCTTATGCAGTAGTTTTCAAACCATTTATCAAATTCCTTTAAATTGATATTATTTCGGTAGCTACAATGTCAACTGACAAAATCGGTCACAGAGATCTCAAATCGCAATAGATTTCATGAAAATGTTAATCTCCTGGCCTTGAAAACAGGCCGAAGATCCTTGATCTAAATATACTTACAATTCAGCCCCGCCCCCCCCCCCCAGCCGTCATAAACTGTCTACCTTATTGCTCCTTGGCATGATCTTATTGGGCAACTATAGACTTATGACGATGAGTCTCTTGTTTCCCTGTGCTCTTTTACTTCAAGATGGCGCTTCAGTCAACAAACCTGTTTAGCAAGGTACCGCAGGGATACAAGGGACTCATCGACTCATCGTCACAAGTCTAGGGCAACTAGGCCTTAGTTATTCTCTTTATTGCGAAGAAGGTAGCTGACGAGGAATGATGTTATAAGGTGGCATTTTACGTTACATTTTAGGCCTAATGAAGGGTCAAACCAATTAGTTGTATATTGTTAGTTTGGTATCAATTATTTGTATTTTCATGACTAACGGATGGTGTATGTCTAAAAGAGTTGATGATTACAGTAAGCCTGTTCCTTCAAAGAGCCATTGTCATGTAAGGTCCTTTGCGGTCATGCTACGATTTCCGACTGTTGAAAATCAACTTTGGCCTAAATGGAAGCTATAGATCAACAATGCTGTACAGTAAAAACCCGCACATAAGAACCTAAGATTTTAAACTCAGCCTGTTTAGGTTCTCATGCAATGAGGCACATCCAGTAATGAGGGTGTATGTGCTTAACAAAGGGGAATATATGTGAATCTAAATCTTAGCCAAACTTACTTAAACCCTTGGTCCTATGCATTTCAACCCAAGCTTACCGAGTTTACCCCTGCAGGCCCTGCCTATTACAGTTCTGTAAGTAATGTTTTGGAGTTCACGAAGGAGGTTGATTGGCAAACAGATTGCGTTTATTTCCCAATGAATGAATGAAGCCCTTTATTAAGAACCTAGTTATGATATCAAGCTAAAATAGTTCTTATCCATTGGGTACAAAATATATGATTTCAGGCTGTAGGTTCTTAATAAATGAAGGTTCTTATGTGCGGGTTTTACTGTAGTTGAACTGATAAGTTAAACCACAGTAAAACATTTCTACACGTTTTTTTTTATAAGAAACTGGTTTATAAGAAACTAGTACTATGATGACCAAAAAATTAAGAAACTCTAGTACTACGCTCAAGAACAGTTAAGAAACTCTAAAACTTCATTTCTTTGTGTCTCTCTTATTCTATGTCTTTCTAACAAAGGTACATTCGTCTTTTCTTGACTTTTAACTGCAAAATTGGTAAATTTTTGCCTTGATGTGCATGGCTTCTTCTTGATGACAATGTCAATGCAAAATGGAAGCCCTTTCTCGAGAAGAAGGCTCAACTTCGAACAATACCGCAATTTTAGGCCCACAAAATAAGAAACTGATTAAGAAACTTTTACTACTAAAACACCGAAATTTTCATGCGAAATAAGAAACTTTTAGTACTAAGTGCTGATCCAAGTTTCTTATGAAAAAAAAACGTGTATTTTGTCATTAACTTTTTGGTGAATCACTGTCCTTGTTAACTCTTTTGACTGGCTTTACCGTCCATATTTGATTAGATGATGTAGTGACGTTTTGATAGCCTTTTCTATCGTAACTTGTATAAGATGCTTCTCGAGGAATTTTGAAGCAATGAATGTTGATTCTTTCTTTTTCATCTTAAAATTTTATTCCGTTGCGGTATGGCCCAAATATTGTCTCATTTTTCAGCCTCGTTTTCCCACCAAAAACGAGAGTCTGTGATCTCATTTTAACCCTAAATAGCCACTCTTTGGACACATGAGAGTCACCAAAACACATACGAAAGCCTTCTCATTTCACCAAAAAAGTCTCATTTTCAGATATTCACATTTCAATCAAGAGGAAAGGATCTAGGCTTCTTCCAATTTTGCTAAAATTGCCTTCTTTGCGGATCTTCAAATTCACCAATGAGGTACATTAAATCTGTAGCAACGCTTTTGAAAATCAGCTCATTTTCACTAAAAAGCAGAGTCTATAGCATTCCTTTTGAGTCAAAAGCCTTAAATATTGGCAATTATCGGTATTTTCCAAATGGCCCTAATTTTGCCGAAAGCAAAGGGGTTAGCCTTACTTTTTGGCAAAAAAGCAAAAGGGTCCATTTTTTGCAAAAGAGCAAAGGGGCTAGCCTTACTTTTTGGCAAAAAATCGGTATTCTAAAAATGGGCCTATTTTTGCAAAAAAGCAAAGGTTACTTTTTGGCAAAAATCGGTATTTGCAAAATGGGCCTATTTTTGCAAAAAATCAAAGGGGTTAGCCTTACTTTTTGACAAAAAATGGGCATTTTAAAAATGGGCCTATTTTTTGCAAAAAAGCAAAGGGGTTAGCCTTACTTTTTGACAAAAAATCGGTATTCTAAAAATGGGCCTATTTTTTGCAAAAAAGTTTTGACAAAAAATCGGTATTCTAAAAATGGGCCTATTTTTGCAAAGAAACAAAGGGGTTAGCCTTACTTTTTGGCAAAAATCGGTATTTTCAAAATGGGCCTATTTTTGCAAAAGAGCAAAGGGGTTAGCCTTACTTTTTGGCAACAAATCGGTATTTTGAAAATAGGGCTATTTTTGCAAAAAAGCAAAGGGGTTAGCCTTACTTTTTGGCAACAAATCGGTATTTTGAAAATGGGCCTATTTTTGCAAAAAAACAAAGGGGTTAGCCTTACTTTTTGGCAAAAAATCAGTATTCTAAAAATGGGCCTATTTTTGCAAAAAAGCAAAGGGGTTAGCCTTACTTTTTGGCAACAAATCGGTATTTTGAAAATAGGGCTATTTTTGCAAAAAAGCAAAGGGGTTAGCCTTACTTTTTGGCAACAAATCGGTATTTTCAAAATGGGCCTATTTTTGCAAAAAAACAAAGGGGTTAGCCTTACTTTTTGGCAAAAAATCAGTATTCTAAAAATGGGCCTATTTTTGCAAAAAAGCAAAGGGGTTAGCCTTACTTTTTGGCAAAAATCGGTATTTAAAAAAAATGGGCCTATTTTTGCAAAAAAGCAAAGGGGTTAGCCTTACTTTTTGGCAAAAATCGGTATTTTCAAAATGGGCCTATTTTTGCAAAAGAGCAAAGGGGTTAGCCTTACTTTTTGGCAACAAATCGGTATTTTGAAAATAGGGCTATTTTTGCAAAAAAGCAAAGGGGTTAGCCTTACTTTTTGGCAACAAATCGGTATTTTGAAAATGGGCCTATTTTTGCAAAGAAACAAAGGCGTTAGCCTTACTTTTTGGCAAAAAATCGGTATTCTAAAAATGGGCCTATTTTTGCAAAAAAGCAAAGGGGTTAGCCTTACTTTTTGGCAAAAAATCGGTATTTTCAAAATGGGCCTATTATTGCAAAAAAGCAAAGGGGTTAGCCTTACTTTTTGGCAAAAATCGGTATTTAAAAAAAATGGGCCTATTTTTGCAAAAAAGCAAAGGCGTTAGCCTTACTTTTTGGCAAAAAATCGGTATTCTAAAAAAGGGGCCTATTTTTGCAAAAAAACAAAGGGGTTAGCCTTACTTTTTGGCAAAAAATCGGTATTCTAAAAATGGGCCTATTTTTGCAAAAAAGCAAAGGGGTTAGCCTTACTTTTTGGCAAAAATCGGTATTTTCAAAATGGGCCTATTTTTGCAAAAGAGCAAAGGGGTTAGCCTTACTTTTTGGCAACAAATCGGTATTTTGAAAATAGGGCTATTTTTGCAAAAAAGCAAAGGGGTTAGCCTTACTTTTTGGCAACAAATCGGTATTTTGAAAATGGGCCTATTTTTGCAAAGAAACAAAGGCGTTAGCCTTACTTTTTAGCAAAAAATCGGTATTCTAAAAATGGGCCTATTTTTGCAAAAAAGCAAAGGGGTTAGCCTTACTTTTTGGCAAAAAAACGGTATTTTCAAAATGGGCCTATTTTTGCAAAAAAAACAAAGGGGTTAGCCTTACTTTTTGGCAAAAAATCAGTATTTTCAAAATGGGCCTATTATTGCGAAAAAGCAAAGGGGTTAGCCTTACTTTTTGGCAAAAATCGGTATTTAAAAAAAATGGGCCTATTTTTGCAAAAAAGCAAAGGCGTTAGCCTTACTTTTTGGCAAAAAATCGGTATTCTAAAAAAGGGGCCTATTTTTGCAAAAAAGCAAAGGGGTTAGCCTTACTTTTTGGCAAAAAATCGGTATTTTCAAAATGGGCCTATTTTTGCAAAAAAACAAAGGGGTTAGCCTTACTTTTTGGCAAAAAATCAGTATTCTAAAAATGGGCCTATTTTTGCAAAAAAGCAAAGGGGTTAGCCTTACTTTTTGGCAAAAATCGGTATTTTCAAAATGGGCCTATTTTTGCAAAAGAGCAAAGGGGTTAGCCTTACTTTTTGGCAACAAATCGGTATTTTGAAAATAGGGCTATTTTTGCAAAAAAGCAAAGGGGTTAGCCTTACTTTTTGGCAACAAATCGGTATTTTGAAAATGGGCCTATTTTTGCAAAAAAACAAAGGCGTTAGCCTTACTTTTTGGCAAAAAATCGGTATTCTAAAAAAGGGGCCTATTTTTGCAAAAAAGCAAAGGGGTTAGCCTTACTTTTTGGCAAAAAATCAGTATTTTAAAAATGGGCCTATTTTTGCAAAAAAGCAAAGGGGTTAGCCTTACTTTTTGGCAAAAAATCGGTATTTTCAAAATGGGCCTATTTTTGCAAAAGAGCAAAGGGGTTAGCCTTACTTTTTGGCAAAAAATCGGTATTTTGAAAATGGGCCTATTTTTGCAAAAAAGCAAAGGGGTTAGCCTTACTTTTTGGCAACAAATCGGTATTTTGAAAATAGGGCTATTTTTGCAAAAAAGCAAAGGGGTTAGCCTTACTTTTTGGCAACAAATCGGTATTTTGAAAATGGGCCTATTTTTGCAAAGAAACAAAGGCGTTAGCCTTACTTTTTAGCAAAAAATCGGTATTCTAAAAAAGGGGCCTATTTTTGCAAAAAAGCAAAGGGGTTAGCCATACTTTTTGGCAAAAAATCAGTATTCTAAAAATGGGCCTATTTTTGCAAAAAAGCAAAGGGGTTAGCCTTACTTTTTGGCAAAAATCGGTATTTACAAAATGGGCTTATTTTTGCAAAAGAGCAAAGGGGTTAGCCTTACTTTTTGGCAACAAATCGGTATTTTGAAAATAGGGCTATTTTTGCAAAAAAGCAAAGGGGTTAGCCTTACTTTTTGGCAACAAATCGGTATTTTGAAAATGGGCCTATTTTTGCAAAAAAACAAAGGCGTTAGCCTTACTTTTTGGCAAAAAATCGGTATTCTAAAAAAGGGGCCTATTTTTGCAAAAAAGCAAAGGGGTTAGCCTTACTTTTTGGCAAAAAATCGGTATTTTCAAAATGGGCCTATTTTTGCAAAAGAAACAAAGGGGTTAGCCTTACTTTTTGGCAAAAAATCAGTATTCTAAAAATGGGCCTATTTTTGCAAAAAAGCAAAGGGGTTAGCCTTACTTTTTGGCAAAAATCGGTATTTTCAAAATGGGCCTATTTTTGCAAAAGAGCAAAGGGGTTAGCCTTACTTTTTGGCAACAAATCGGTATTTTGAAAATAGGGCTATTTTTGCAAAAAAGCAAAGGGGTTAGCCTTACTTTTTGGCAACAAATCGGTATTTTGAAAATGGGCCTATTTTTGCAAAAAAACAAAGGCGTTAGCCTTACTTTTTGGCAAAAAATCGGTATTCTAAAAAAGGGGCCTATTTTTGCAAAAAAGCAAAGGGGTTAGCCTTACTTTTTGGCAAAAAATCGGTATTTTCAAAATGGGCCTATTTTTGCAAAAAAACAAAGGGGTTAGCCTTACTTTTTGGCAAAAAATCAGTATTTTCAAAATGGGCCTATTTTTGCAAAAGAGCAAAGGGGTTAGCCTTACTTTTTGGCAACAAATCGGTATTTTGAAAATAGGGCTATTTTTGCAAAAAAGCAAAGGGGTTAGCCTTACTTTTTGGCAAAACATCGATATTTTGAAAATGGGCCTATTTTTGCAAAAAAACAAAGGCGTTAGCCTTACTTTTTGGCAAAAAATCGGTATTCTAAAAAAGGGGCCTATTTTTGCAAAAAAGCAAAGGGGTTAGCCTTACTTTTTGGCAAAAAATCAGTATTCTAAAAATGGGCCTATTTTTGCAAAAAAGCAAAGGGGTTAGCCTTACTTTTTGGCAAAAAAGTCGGTATTTTCAAAATGGGCCTATTTTTGCAAAAGAGCAAAGGGGTTAGCCTTACTTTTTGGCAACAAATCGGTATTTTGAAAATAGGGCTATTTTTGCAAAAAAGCAAAGGGGTTAGCCTTACTTTTTGGCAACAAATCGGTATTTTGAAAATAGGGCTATTTTTGCAAAAAAGCAAAGGGGTTAGCCTTACTTTTTGGCAACAAATCGGTATTTTGAAAATGGGCCTATTTTTGCAAAGAAACAAAGGCGTTAGCCTTACTTTTTGGCAAAAAATCGGTATTCTAAAAAAGGGGCCTATTTTTGCAAAAAAGCAAAGGGGTTAGCCATACTTTTTGGCAAAAAATCAGTATTCTAAAAATGGGCCTATTTTTGCAAAAAAGCAAAGGGGTTAGCCTTACTTTTTGGCAAAAATCGGTATTTACAAAATGGGCTTATTTTTGCAAAAGAGCAAAGGGGTTAGCCTTACTTTTTGGCAACAAATCGGTATTTTGAAAATAGGGCTATTTTTGCAAAAAAGCAAAGGGGTTAGCCTTACTTTTTGGCAACAAATCGATATTTTGAAAATGGGCCTATTTTTGCAAAAAAACAAAGGCGTTAGCCTTACTTTTTGGCAAAAAAATCGGTATTCTAAAAAAGGGGCCTATTTTTGCAAAAAAGCAAAGGGGTTAGCCTTACTTTTTGGCAAAAAATCGGTATTTTCAAAATGGGCCTATTTTTGCAAAAAAACAAAGGGGTTAGCCTTACTTTTTGGCAAAAAATCAGTATTCTAAAAATGGGCCTATTTTTGCAAAAAAGCAAAGGGGTTAGCCTTACTTTTTGGCAAAAATCGGTATTTTCAAAATGGGCCTATTTTTGCAAAAGAGCAAAGGGGTAAGCCTTACTTTTTGGCAACAAATCGGTATTTTGAAAATAGGGCTATTTTTGCAAAAAAGCAAAGGGGCTAGCCTTACTTTTTGGCAACAAATCGGTATTTTCAAAATGGGCCTATTTTTGCAAAAGAGCAACGGGGTTAGCCTTACTTTTTGGCAACAAATCGGTATTTTGAAAATAGGGCTATTTTTGCAAAAAAGCAAAGGGGTTAGCCTTACTTTTTGGCAACAAATCGGTATTTTGAAAATGGGCCTATTTTTGCAAAGAAACAAAGGCGTTAGCCTTACTTTTTGGCAAAAAATCGGTATTCTAAAAATGGGCCTATTTTTGCAAAAAAGCAAAGGGGTTAGCCTTACTTTTTGGCAAAAAATCGGTATTTTCAAAATGGGCCTATTTTTGCAAAAAAACAAGGGGGTTAGCCTTACTTTTTGGCAAAAAATCAGTATTTTCAAAATGGGCCTACTATTGCAAAAAAGCAAAGGGGTTAGCCTTACTTTTTGGCAAAAATCGGTATTTAAAAAAAATGGGCCTATTTTTGCAAAAAAGCAAAGGCGTTAGCCTTACTTTTTGGCAAAAAATCGGTATTCTAAAAAAGGGGCCTATTTTTGCAAAAAAGCAAAGGGGTTAGCCTTACTTTTTGGCAAAAAATCGGTATTTTCAAAATGGGCCTATTTTTGCAAAAAAGCAAAGGGGTTAGCCTTACTTTTTGGCAAAAATCGGTATTTTCAAAATGGGCCTATTTTTGCAAAAGAACAAAGGGGTTAGCCTTACTTTTTGGCAACAAATCGGTATTTTGAAAATAGGGCTATTTTTGCAAAAAAGCAAAGGGGTTAGCCTTACTTTTTGGCAACAAATCGGTATTTTGAAAATAGGGCTATTTTTGCAAAAAAGCAAAGGGGTTAGCCTTACTTTTTGGCAACAAATCGGTATTTTGAAAATGGGCCTATTTTTGCAAAGAAACAAAGGCGTTAGCCTTACTTTTTGGCAAAAAATCGGTATTCTAAAAAAGGGGCCTATTTTTGCAAAAAAGCAAAGGGGTTAGCCATACTTTTTGGCAAAAAATCAGTATTCTAAAAATGGGCCTATTTTTGCAAAAAAGCAAAGGGGTTAGCCTTACTTTTTGGCAAAAATCGGTATTTACAAAATGGGCTTATTTTTGCAAAAGAGCAAAGGGGTTAGCCTTACTTTTTGGCAACAAATCGGTATTTTGAAAATAGGGCTATTTTTGCAAAAAAGCAAAGGGGTTAGCCTTACTTTTTGGCAACAAATCGATATTTTGAAAATGGGCCTATTTTTGCAAAAAAACAAAGGCGTTAGCCTTACTTTTTGGCAAAAAAATCGGTATTCTAAAAAAGGGGCCTATTTTTGCAAAAAAGCAAAGGGGTTAGCCTTACTTTTTGGCAAAAAATCGGTATTTTCAAAATGGGCCTATTTTTGCAAAAAAACAAAGGGGTTAGCCTTACTTTTTGGCAAAAAATCAGTATTCTAAAAATGGGCCTATTTTTGCAAAAAAGCAAAGGGGTTAGCCTTACTTTTTGGCAAAAATCGGTATTTTCAAAATGGGCCTATTTTTGCAAAAGAGCAAAGGGGTTAGCCTTACTTTTTGGCAACAAATCGGTATTTTGAAAATAGGGCTATTTTTGCAAAAAAGCAAAGGGGCTAGCCTTACTTTTTGGCAACAAATCGGTATTTTCAAAATGGGCCTATTTTTGCAAAAGAGCAAAGGGGTTAGCCTTACTTTTTGGCAACAAATCGGTATTTTGAAAATAGGGCTATTTTTGCAAAAAAGCAAAGGGGTTAGCCTTACTTTTTGGCAACAAATCGGTATTTTGAAAATGGGCCTATTTTTGCAAAGAAACAAAGGCGTTAGCCTTACTTTTTGGCAAAAAATCGGTATTCTAAAAATGGGCCTATTTTTGCAAAAAAGCAAAGGGGTTAGCCTTACTTTTTGGCAAAAAATCGGTATTTTCAAAATGGGCCTATTTTTGCAAAAAAACAAGGGGGTTAGCCTTACTTTTTGGCAAAAAATCAGTATTTTCAAAATGGGCCTACTATTGCAAAAAAGCAAAGGGGTTAGCCTTACTTTTTGGCAAAAATCGGTATTTAAAAAAAATGGGCCTATTTTTGCAAAAAAGCAAAGGCGTTAGCCTTACTTTTTGGCAAAAAATCGGTATTCTAAAAAAGGGGCCTATTTTTGCAAAAAAGCAAAGGGGTTAGCCTTACTTTTTGGCAAAAAATCGGTATTTTCAAAATGGGCCTATTTTTGCAAAAAAGCAAAGGGGTTAGCCTTACTTTTTGGCAAAAATCGGTATTTTCAAAATGGGCCTATTTTTGCAAAAGAACAAAGGGGTTAGCCTTACTTTTTGGCAAAAAATCGGTATTTTGAAAATGGGGCTATTTTTGCAAAAAAGCAAAGGGGTTAGCCTTACTTTTTGCCAAAAAATCGGTATTTTCAAAATGGGCCTATTTTTGCAAAAAAGCAAAGGGGTTAGCCTTACTTTTTGGCAAAAAATCGGTATTTTCAAAATGGGCCTATTTTTGCAAAAAGCAGAGGGGTTAGCCTTACTTTTTGGCAAAAATCGGTATTTAAAAAAAATGGGCCTATTTTTGCAAAAAAGCAAAGGGGTTAGCCTTACTTTTTGGCAAAAAATCGGTATTTTCAAAATAGGCCTATTTTTCAAAAAAGCAAAGGGGTTAGCCTTACTTTTTGGCAAAAAATCGGTATTTTGAAAATGGGCCTATTTTTGCAAAAAAGCAGAGGGGTTAGCCTTACTTTTTGGAAAAAAATCGGTATTTATAAAAAATCGGCCTATTTTTGCAAAAAAGCAAAGGTGTTAGCCTTACTTTTTGGCAAAAAATCGGTATTTTCAAAATAGGCCCATTTTCAAAAAAGCAAAGGGGTTAGCCTTACTTTTTGGCAAAAATAGGCATTTTGAAAATGGGCCTATTTTTGCAAAAGAGCAAAGGGGTTAGCCTTACTTTTTGGCAAAAAATCGGTATTTTCAAAATGGGTCTATTTTTTCAATAAAAACAAAGGGGTTAGCCTTACTTTTTGGCAAAAAATCAGTATTTTCAAAATGGGCCTATTATTGCGAAAAAACAAAGGGGTTAGCCTTACTTTTCGGCAAAAATCGGTATTTAAAAAAAATGGGCCTATTTTTGCAAAAAAGCAAAGGCGTTAGCCTTACTTTTTGGCAAAAAATCGGTATTCTAAAAAAGGGGCCTATTTTTGCAAAAAAGCAAAGGGGCTAGCCTTACTTTTTGGCAAAAAATCGGTATTTTCAAAATGGGCCTATTTTTGCAAAAAAACAAAGGGGTTAGCCTTACTTTTTGGCAAAAAATCAGTATTCTAAAAATGGGCCTATTTTTGCAAAAAAGCAAAGGGGTTAGCCTTACTTTTTGGCAAAAATCGGTATTTTCAAAATGGGCCTATTTTTGCAAAAGAGCAAAGGGGTTAGCCTTACTTTTTGGCAACAAATCGGTATTTTGAAAATAGGGCTATTTTTGCAAAAAAGCAAAGGGGTTAGCCTTACTTTTTGGCAACAAATCGATATTTTGAAAATGGGCCTATTTTTGCAAAAAAACAAAGGCGTTAGCCTTACTTTTTGGCAAAAAAATCGGTATTCTAAAAAAGGGGCCTATTTTTGCAAAAAAGCAAAGGGGTTAGCCTTACTTTTTGGCAAAAAATCAGTATTCTAAAAATGGGCCTATTTTTGCAAAAAAGCAAAGGGGTTAGCCTTACTTTTTGGCAAAAATCGGTATTTTCAAAATGGGCCTATTTTTGCAAAAGAGCAAAGGGGTTAGCCTTACTTTTTGGCAACAAATCGGTATTTTGAAAATAGGGCTATTTTTGCAAAAAAGCAAAGGGGTTAGCCTTACTTTTTGGCAACAAATCGGTATTTTGAAAATAGGGCTATTTTTGCAAAAAAGCAAAGGGGTTAGCCTTACTTTTTGGCAACAAATCGGTATTTTGAAAATGGGCCTATTTTTGCAAAGAAACAAAGGCGTTAGCCTTACTTTTTAGCAAAAAATCGGTATTCTAAAAAAGGGGCCTATTTTTGCTAAAAAGCAAAGGGGTTAGCCATACTTTTTGGCAAAAAATCAGTATTCTAAAAATGGGCCTATTTTTGCAAAAAAGCAAAGGGGTTAGCCTTACTTTTTGGCAAAAATCGGTATTTACAAAATGGGCTTATTTTTGCAAAAGAGCAAAGGGGTTAGCCTTACTTTTTGGCAACAAATCGGTATTTTGAAAATAGGGCTATTTTTGCAAAAAAGCAAAGGGGTTAGCCTTACTTTTTGGCAACAAATCGATATTTTGAAAATGGGCCTATTTTTGCAAAAAAACAAAGGCGTTAGCCTTACTTTTTGGCAAAAAAATCGGTATTCTAAAAAAGGGGCCTATTTTTGCAAAAGAGCAAAGGGGTTAGCCTTATTTTTTGGCAAAACATCGATATTTTCAAAATGGGCCTATTTTTTCAAAAAAACAAAGGGGTTAGCCTTACTTTTTGGCAAAAAATCGGTATTTAAAAATGGGCCTATTTTTGCAAAAAAGCAAAGGGGTTAGCCTTACTTTTTGGCAAAAATCGGTATTTTCAAAATGGGCCTATTTTTGCAAAAGAGCAAAGGGGTAAGCCTTACTTTTTGGCAACAAATCGGTATTTTGAAAATAGGGCTATTTTTGCAAAAAAGCAAAGGGGCTAGCCTTACTTTTTGGCAACAAATCGGTATTTTCAAAATGGGCCTATTTTTGCAAAAGAGCAAAGGGGTTAGCCTTACTTTTTGGCAACAAATCGGTATTTTGAAAATAGGGCTATTTTTGCAAAAAAGCAAAGGGGTTAGCCTTACTTTTTGGCAACAAATCGGTATTTTGAAAATGGGCCTATTTTTGCAAAGAAACAAAGGCGTTAGCCTTACTTTTTGGCAAAAAATCGGTATTCTAAAAATGGGCCTATTTTTGCAAAAAAGCAAAGGGGTTAGCCTTACTTTTTGGCAAAAAAATCGGTATTTTGAAAATGGGCCTATTTTTGCAAAAAAACAAAGGGGTTAGCCTTACTTTTTGGCAAAAAATCAGTATTTTCAAAATGGGCCTATTATTGCAAAAAAGCAAAGGGGTTAGCCTTACTTTTTGGCAAAAATCGGTATTTAAAAAAAATGGGCCTATTTTTGCAAAAAAGCAAAGGCGTTAGCCTTACTTTTTGGCAAAAAATCGGTATTCTAAAAAAGGGGCCTATTTTTGCAAAAAAGCAAAGGGGTTAGCCTTACTTTTTGGCAAAAAATCGGTATTTTCAAAATGGGCCTATTTTTGCAAAAAAGCAAAGGGGTTAGCCTTACTTTTTGGCAAAAATCGGTATTTTCAAAATGGGCCTATTTTTGCAAAAGAACAAAGGGGTTAGCCTTACTTTTTGGCAACAAATCGGTATTTTGAAAATAGGGCTATTTTTGCAAAAAAGCAAAGGGGTTAGCCTTACTTTTTGACAAAAAATCGGTATTTTCAAAATGGGCCTATTTTTGCAAAAAAGCAAAGGGGTTAGCCTTACTTTTTGGCAAAAAATCGGTATTTTCAAAATGGGCCTATTTTTGCAAAATGCAGAGGGGTTAGCCTTACTTTTTGGCAAAAATCGGTATTTAAAAAAAATGGGCCTATTTTTGCAAAAAAGCAAAGGGGTTAGCCTTACTTTTTGGCAAAAAATCGGTATTTTCAAAATAGGCCTATTTTTCAAAAAAGCAAAGGGGTTAGCCTTACTTTTTGGCAAAAAATCGGTATTTTGAAAATGGGCCTATTTTTGCAAAAAAGCAGAGGGGTTAGCCTTACTTTTTGGAAAAAAAATCGGTATTTAAAAAAAATCGGCCTATTTTTGCAAAAAAGCAAAGGTGTTAGCCTTACTTTTTGGCAAAAAATCGGTATTTTCAAAATAGGCCCATTTTCAAAAAAGCAAAGGGGTTAGCCTTACTTTTTGGCAAAAATAGGCATTTTCAAAATGGGTCTATTTTTTCAAAGAAGCAAAGGGGTTAGCCTTACTTTTTGGCAAAAAATCGGTATTTTCAAAATGGGCCTACTTTTGCAAAAAAGCAAAGGGGTTAGCCTTACTTTTTGACAAAAAATAGGTATTTTAAAAATGGGCCTATTTTTGCAAAAAGCAAAGGGGTCAGCCATACTTTTTGACAAAAAATCGGCATTTTCAAAATGGGCCTATTTTTGCAAAAAAGCAAAGGGGTTGGCCTTACTTTTTGGCAAAAATCGGTATTTTGAAAATGGGCCTATTTCTGCAAAAAAACAAAGGCGTCAGCCTTACTTTTTGACAAAAAATCGGTATTTCTAAAAATGGGCCTATTTTTGCAAAAAAGCAAAGGGGTTAGCCTTACTTTTTGGCAAAAAATCGGTATTTTCAAAATGGGCCTATTTTTGCAAAAAAAACAAAAGCGTTAGCCTTACTTTTTGGCAGAAAATCGGTATTTTCAAAATAGGCCTATTTTTGCAAAAAAGCAAAGGGGTTAGCCTTATTTTTTGGCAAAAAATAGGTATTTTGAAAATGGGCCTATTTTTGCAAAAGAGCAAAGGGGTTTGCCTTACTTTTTGGCAAAAAATCGGTATTTTCAAAATGGGCCTATTTTTTCAAAGAGCAAAGGGGTTATCCTTATACTTTTTGGCAAAAAAATCGGTATTTTCAAAATAGGCCTATTTTTTGCAAATGGGGTTAGCCTTACTTTTTGGCAAAAAAATCGGTAATTTAAAAATGGGCCTATTTTTGCAAAAAAACAAAAGCGTTAGCCTTACTTTTTGGCAGAAAATCGGTATTTTCAAAATAGGCCTATTTTTGCAAAAAAGCAAAGGGGTTAGCCTTACTTTTTGGCAAAAAATAGGTATTTTGAAAATGGGCCTATTTTTGCAAAAGAGCAAAGGGGCTAGCCCTACTTTTAGGCAAAAAATCGGTATTTTCAAAAAGGGCTTAATTTTGCTGAAAACAAAGGGGCTAGGCTTACTTTTTAGGCAAAAATCAGTATTTCCGGAAAAGACCTACTTCTGCAAAAAAGCAAGGGGGCGATAGCCTGTGTTCTAGTCGAAGAGGTCTGGAACACATGGTAGTGGTTGAAGGTAATTGCTGTTAGGTAAATGCAAAATGGAAACTTGCTCATGATTTTAGCAGATTTTAAAGACTTCCTTCTCGCAGGGACTTCCTTGGGAAAATTTCGTCTAGAATCTGAAAGGAGTGACCGATTTCAGCAAGGAAAATTTCTTATTAAGTAATGCAGCATGTCTGCCATTAAATGATCTATTTTCCGATATGGTCATCTTGATATCCAGGGAGCAGTGGCCGGGCAAACGGGGATAGTTTTGATTGACTCGGGGCAATTAACAAAATTTCGGAAGATAAAATCATGAACACCAACAGCAACAACAACACTTGTAGGAGCATACGTTGCATTCATATGATGCGTCATTTCACTTCTTCAGAAACTATTTGCTGTCCCGCTGTCCTACCTTGCAACCCACACTGTCAGAAAAAGTCTATGAAAATACCTGTGATGTAGATTCATTAATTCTTGAACCGAACTTTAACTACGATAAATTCAATTTTCGATGCATCATTTCTGCTACAAAAGCTTCCAAAAATGAACCTGTAAATCACAAAAACCCGACGGGCAGAACAAATTTCAGAAAAATATTTTCCTGGGAGGGGCGCATTGGTTTCGGCCCTAGAGAAATTCTCTCAGAGGAAAACCAGCTTTACTTTATCTTGTTTTCAAGGAGAATGAACACCTCAAGGATGAAGAAGATCTCCTTGTTTATCAGAGCAGAATAAAAAGCACACATGTCACATTAGCAATTGGTTAATACAACAAACCAGTTTGGAGTTGAATTCCATTGTTTCGTGACTTTATATTTCTGTTTCATCAATTTTTATTAAGGAAAATTCAGCCTCGATCCAGTGCTTTGTAATAAACAATAGAGGGAATTGTATTGCATGAACCAATCAGCTTCATGACATATGCCCTTTAAAGGTCGCTCTTGCGTTGTGCAATCAACAATAGAGATTGGAAAATGCAAAATTTGCAATAATGAAGAAAGAAATTTCAACTATTCTCTGAACTCACAACCGGTTCTTTTGTTCAGGATCAGTTCGGTGTGATTTCTTTAGAAAGGCAGGTACTTGCCTTGCGTTAATTACCAACCTTATCTAATTAATCTCTTGTTGGAGCGACTTCTCGACCTGCTAATTGACATCTAAAAAGGAAAATCTGTGAACTATTCTCTGAACTCACAACCCGTTCTTTTGTTCAGGATCAGTTCGGTGTGATTTCTTTAGAAAGGCAGGTACTTGCCTTGCGTTAATTACCAACCTTATCTAATTAATCTCTTGTTGGAGCGACTTCTCGACCTGCTAATTGACATCTAAAAAGGAAAATCTGTGAACTATTCTCTGAACTCACAACCCGTTCTTTTGTTCAGGATCAGTTCGGTGTGATTTCTTTAGAAAGGCAGGTACTTGCCTTGCGTTAATTACCAACCTTATCTAATTAATCTCTTGTTGGAGCGACTTCTCGACCTGCTAATTGACATCTAAAAAGGAAAATCTGTGAACTATTCTCTGAACTCACAACCCGTTCTTTTGTTCAGGATCAGTTCGGTGTGATTTCTTTAGAAAGGCAGGTAAATGCCTTGCGTTAATCTATCTACTTAGTCTCCTTCTGAAGCGACTTCTCGAACTGCTGATTGACGACTCAAAAGACTCTCGTAAAATCCCTAAAAATCTTTCAAAATCGAAAAGAAAGTGCAAAATTTATCATATGACATGGCCGATGAAGAATAAAAGTTCTTGCAAAAATATCTGATCGTCCCGTATGAAATTATTACAAAAAAGCAACTGCCCCGTCAACCTTTCCTTAGAAAATGCACCTGCCCCGTATTCAGTCTATTCATGAACATCAGATGTTGTAAAGTACAACCAATGAATTGGCCAAATACCATAACAATTCTTGTTCTTGCAAGTTTCTGTCAACAAAAGATTGACTGTGAAGATGAAGAGATTTGACTGATGAATCGTTCTTGCAAACAACTGACAAGGAATTTTGCATCAATTTATACACATCCTGCGCAGCATTTTTACATGATCAACAACTTCATCCTCAAAATGAACAATTCTATATTTCAAACTTCACCATGAGCTTATAAAATGTTATGCCCCGTACATATTTGCTTTATTTCTATAAAAGTGTAAAAGTGTTGACCCAGTTCTAGGCTCAAACAAGTAGCTTCTCCGTTACGTTTTGCACTGGCCATGTTATGAAATAATATTTGCACTGTCCCTAAGATCTCTCAAAAAACCTTATAAATCTGAAAGAAAATCTTCGAAAATCTTCGAAAATCTCATGAAATCCCAGAAATCCCCTCAAGAGATGGAAATTATGGGACTAGGTCTCAAAAAAAGGACAATTAATCATTTCGGCAAATGCTTATGAGACAGGGTATACCATCGTCAGCACAATTTTGTGTGAGAGAGGTTCTGGGTGGTAAAGGGTTTTCTGCACAGCCCCATATCTGACCCAAGGAATCGTGCATCTGTAACCGTTTCTCGTGTTGGCTACGTTATCGAAAAGAGATAGGAAAATGAAGAATCTGAAGCAGCGAGGAAATGTAAACCGTTTTCTAAACGCACAACCGGTTCCTTAATTCAGGATTAGCTAAGAGTGATTTCGTCAGAAAAACTGGTTCTTGTCTTGCTCTAAAATTACGATCCCACTCTAATTAAATAACTCGTCCACCAGCTTAAATGATACGCTGCTGATACAAGATCAGTCATATGTCGTCTCATCTTATCCGGGGGGATACTAGTATGTTTGTCCGACAGGGATGTGCCGTTTTTTAGGGTGTCGTTTTCATCAATTTTTCTAGCACGGGGTATCAACATGAGGCAGTATGTTTTCAACAAAGATAGATATTTTTTGGGCCGAAAATTCTCTAAACAAGGGTATAAACATGGGTAGGTTTTCGCTAAAATTCGCAAAAATAGTTCAAAATAGGCAGCTTTCTGCCAAAATTCGTCATGAAAGTGGGTACATAGGCAAGTCTCGGTAAAGAGAAGATAGTAACTTTCAGAAAACTGGCAGCAGACCCCCGTTCATGCAAAAGTCATGTACCTCCCCCGGGATCCTACTCCAATCAAATAACTCGTCAATTAGATAAATAGTCGTTCATCCAAAGTCTCCTTATTTTACTTTGACTCTTTGTCATACAAAGATGAAGCTATCTATTCTTGCCTGTGTTTTCCTTTTCGCTACTCTCAGCGTTGCCTTTCCATCACCCAATGACTGGGACAGTGGATCTGAGGATGATGCAGCTAAGAGAGAAAGCAAGTGTGCTCCAAAACCAAAGTTATTAGACGAATGCCATGACACAAAATCGCTGCCAAAAGAAGGAGACGACGAATCAGCCATTATTTGGTTCCAAAAATGTATTGTTATGTATTATTGTTTCATACAAGGAGACAAAAAAAAGCAAGCATGGACAGAACAACCAAATTTTGCGGGAAAGATTAATACGCCACACTTCAATAGGGCAGCAGAAGTCGCAAAGAAATTTTTCCTTGGTAAGCAAACCAACATTTTTCACTCTTTATGGTCTAACTTAAATCAATTTCACTTCTACAGCTTGCTTAGATAAACAAATTTAGTTTGTCGGTCTTTCCATTCCATAATAAGATCTCTCCTGCTTATTTTCACCTCTTTCTTTGATTTAGTCGAATCTGTTCATCAATGTGGTACTCGGCAAGTTACTAAGAATGAGATTTTCTTAACTCGGAAAAACACCGATCAATATGGAATTAGGTCAGTACGTTACGAGGAGACCGGGGACAATTGCATATATGCGATTTGAGATCCAGGAATTTCAGCCAAGTTTGCAAAATTTTAGGGGGGGGGACAGGTTTTGAGCACGAAAGTAAAAACGTGCTTTCACTGTCAATTTGTGTCTGAAAGATTCTTCTCCTGAGCAAAAACTTTCATTTTTCACATCACAGACATGACATCTATTCTTATCAAAGCTATATTAATTACTACAAAGTTTCAGTTCAGTTCAGTTCAGTTCCTTCAATTTTAAAATTCCACCAGATACAAAGTCATAATATATTTTACTCAAAATTAAATAACAACAAAAAAGTTTACAAGAAAAACGCATACAGTCTTTAGCATTTGATTGTGATCCTCCCCTTGATGATCGCTCTGCATATCGTATCGTGGTGTATCTCGATATCTCTAAAGCATTTGATAGGGTATGGCACGATGACACGATGGCACGATGGACTAAAGCAATGCGGTGTCTCTGGACAATTCATTTTTATTCTTCAAAGCTTTCTTAAAGGAGAATGGCAGCGTAAAAAAAATTTTGATATGTTATGCTATTTATCATGGGAAACACGATCGTGAAGTAATTTTTTGTATATTTCGTTTAGTTTTTGAATAATAGCACTTTCTATTGCACATTTCTCTGCGGGACAATTCGCATTCATTGTCGTTTCCGAGAATTGATTTCGGATGTGTGACGTCAAATGTGATCAGTGGTTTTCGGTCGGCGGTCCCACAACTGCATCGTTTGGTTAGGCCAATGCAGGAGTTGGCGAAGGAAGCTTGCAGAATGGCTCATTTTAACCCATATAACTGTTTGGAAGACAGCAGATAATTTGTTTTCAATGAGCAGGGTACTTCCACATCAAAGATTTCGAGGGGACGTCGCTATTTTCCGTTCCAAATGGATTCCATTGTCACGCATGTTTTCCAACCTGGCCAGTGGCCAAACGTACGAAGTCGAAGGTATTTTGATGATGACCAGTTCGAAGCTAGTCAAACGTTCTTGAATGTTTTGGGGTGCTCATAGCAAAGTAGCTAAACTACATTAACAAGAGATGCAATCCTTACCTAACAATATGTGATGGGGACGGAAGGGCAGGCCAGACCAGATCATGCAAGGAACGAAAGTCATCCAAGCAAGAGGAAGTGAACAACCAATGTTGACGAATTAAATATTGAGTCTCAATGAAATTCTCAATAACAGAAAACCTTGGCAACTGTCTGACTGTGTGGCACCACTGAAAAGGCAAGACTACCTAAATATGTGGGAAATATGTAGGGTCAATCTAAGGCTATTGGTTAGAGATCAGTTATTTTAGATTTTTTTTCATGACAAAAACATACATGTCTGAAGGGCTTGAATGATCATAAAATGTGGCCTTATGCACTGCGAGTAAGAAAAAAAACAAGATTAAATAAAATGGATTGCTTCTAAACTTTTTTCATATCAACTTCATTGTGCCCACCCAATCAGTCTCTGCTCATTTTATCTGCCTTTGATAACAAATTTCAGTAGGCATTCTATCACCTGGATAGTACTTGCAACACACATATTTTTTTATAAGCAACCTAGAATTTAGGCCAGTGTGCTGAAAGTTTCTTAAAATTATCAGATTTTGAGTACTCATAGTTTCTTACACATTGCACTGTTTTGAACGGGCAATGTTCCACTTGGGGAGATGTCTCAGCCGGAGTACCACAAGGCTCTATCCTAGGACCTTTGCTTTTCCTTGTGTACATAAATGATTTAATCAATGACTTGAAGTGTAATGTTAAGCTTTTTGCCGATGATACATCATTATTTACAGTGGTCCAAGATACAATTGCGGCTGCGGATGACATGAACCATGACTTGGAGTTAATAAGACATTGGGCTCATGACTGGAGAATGTCATTTAACCCAGATCCGCAAAAGCAAGCTGTGGAATTAGTACTTTTAAAGAAAAGAATCGAAGCTGAACATCCAGAAATTCGTTTTAATAACATACCAGTGATGAGAGTAGATGAACATTCAACATAAACACTTAGGAATCATCCTGGATTCAAAATTGTCTTTTTCTGCTCATATCAAATCAGCTATTTCTGAAACAAGAAAGGGTATTGGCTGGCTGAGACTTCTCTCCAAATATCTGCCCAGGCATGCTCTAAATGAATTACACAAGCTATATGTAAGACCCCATCTAGACTATGGGGATGTTATTTACCATAATCCGGCAAAAGTGTGTGATTTCAGTGGTAACATCACTTTACCAAGCCTAATGGAAAAATTGGAATCTGTACAGTATTCTGCTGCTCGGGCTATTACGGGAACATGGAGAGGAACGTCGCGAGATAAGTTGTACACAGAGCTTGGCTGGGAATCACTGAATTGCCGAAGGTGGAGCAGACGCCTTACCTCGTTTTCATTGAGCGAATAAAGGCAAGAACAGAAAAATTCCAATGTAGCTTCTATCCTCACTGCTTATCTGAATGGAATAAACTTGATCCTGAAATTAGACTTGCACAGTCGGTTGCTGTTTTTAAGAAAAAAATTCTCCATAATTCGACCTCCTGCAAAACCCTTTTTTGATTTTCACATAGGAAAAGATGAGCATAGGATTTGTAACATCGCCCGAAAATCTAAGAACAAAGGCATGCGCCTGCCCACTCATCCAGATTTCGAAATAAAAAATGGCAGCGCATCTACGATCTGCAGCGAGGAAATGTGCAGGATTCTATTAGCAAATCAAGGAGAATTTTGGGGAGGACCTGAGTCATTCTCATCGTTGAAATCATAGAAATGTCTATGGTTGAACTGCAATATCAAAACACAGAAGAAACGCGAACAACAGAAACGTTGTTCCGCTTTAGCTTCCTCGTCGATCAGCCTTGTGCTTGTGCTTTCATTTGCCATCTTTTGTACACCTTCAAGCTTGTTGTCTGGCTGACCACTCCGCACAAAACTTTTACATGCACGATTTCTTTTCTACAGAAACGTTTTCGAGATAAAACTGTACCAATTTTGCTTCGAAGTAGATTAAAACCGGCTGTCCAGAACTGCACAGGAACGCTTTTTCAGACACTTCGCAGGTAAACAACTCGTATATTGCACCATAATACCTCGCAGGGGGAGCGCGGATCATCCGAGAAGAGGCCCTCGGTGCTCGAGACAAAACGCAATTTATATGCCAAAAATCTTCAAAATATATCATGATAATTTATATCAAAATATTCCCTAAGAATTAACTTATTCAACCTCACCTGTCATTTTCTCGATTTGCAAACGAGGTAGACACAAAATGCTGTCAAACATTCATCAACTCAAAAGTTGAGTAAATCAATAGGACTAAGCAATGGGTGAAGTTGCAAGTGCGAGTTTAAGAATTGGATTATATGCCAAAGAACATCCTTCAAATATGTTGAATATAATATCAAACTGTTCCCAGAAGAGTGAAGTAGTTAAATCCACTTGTCATTTTTTGATTAATGCGAAAGTACTCCGACGAAAGAGAAAATTATGCTGATTTTGGAGGTTTTTGCGTACAAAAAGTGGATGCAATCTGACCCACGCATAACAAGGAAGTAAGTGTTAAGCAAATGTTACATATCTTTTGCGTTGCCCAATAGGTTTATCCCTTGGTTTATAGGTTTGTCAGTTGAGGGTTGGTCTCAGCAAACTAAACTTTCACAAATTCAAGCATAATTTTAGGGATACAATAAACCCATTGTGCCCGTCAAATAATGACATCGAGGATATGGAACACTTTTTGCTGCTCTGCCCTTCCTTTGAAGTACCACGAAGAGATCTTCTCGCTGGGGTGTTAGCTCTTTTACAACCAAATGGGTATATCAATGATTCAAACGAGGCTTTGGTGCACGTTTTATTGTATGGTGATAAGAGCCTTCCTAATGACCTCAATAAAAGCATACTTCTCTTAACCTTAAATTTTATCCATCAAACTGGTCGACTCGATTAGAAAATCTCAAGCTACACTACGAGTTCCACAACCACCATAACCGGTTTTTTTTAGCTTTTATGTATTGTAGAGTAACTTTGTAAGTAGTGTAACTAGTTTTTTCATCGTTTGTAGCTTAGTTGTATGTAGTTTAATGTTGCGTGTCTTTATGTTTTGGCCATGGGGTAGTCATTGTCTTTTGCTCCCCTTGGTGTCGTCCCTGTGGTGGTGTGTAGTGATTTGATAAGTACAGTAGAAAGTAAGATTTATTGTAAATATTTGAAATGAATAGATGAAAAAGCTCCTCCTTTAAGTAATTCCCTGCGTACAATTTATTTAGCTTATTTTATCAATTTTCTGTATCATTGTATCATTTTTCTGTAATATTATCTGTTATCCACGCAGTTCAGTTATTAATTCGTATAGCTAGGATTATAAATTGTATGTATTGAATTTAAATTAAATATGAAACTGAGATGCTCACCCCACAGCAAGTGCTGATCAACAATCTGAACACCCAAGTATTACGCGTATTTAACAATAGAGATTAGTTCTTCCCCTATTTTTAGGGCTGGCTCCGGGTTTTCAGCTGGCCAATCCATTTTTCAACGTAAAAACTTTGTAACGGATCACCGGTAAGGTGTAAACGTGGCATACACGCAGGCCAGGTGCCTGAAATCTAGAAACAGACTTAATATGATAACTTCTTTCTCCTAGGTAAAACATGGAAAGGGCCACAAGGACTTGTTCCTACATATATGCCAAAAGGCAGCAGCCTATTGTACATCACAGCAGCACGGTACCTCTATGTCACATCCCTGCTGTTCCAGGCAAGTGAAGATGGCATAGCACCTTGCACTAAGGTCCCAAAAGGAGATAAAGAAGGTAAAGAATATCTCATAGTAGTGCCAGAAGCTGTTTGCTTTATGGAACCAATTGGTAGCGCGACGAGCACTTCAGATTACGATGCTTCTCTTGTTGGGAAGCAATCCGGGCAGGTCATTGCACTATTCAATGAATTGTTCAAAGGTATATTTGGAAAGCCAAGCGAAGAAGTCTTTGATACGAACATCTACGCATTTTCATTGGAGTATGCAATGCCCTACCTTTACGTTGGGCATTCAGACGACTTCAAAAAAAAATTGAGGGAAATGGAGGCAGATGACAAATACAAGATACAAGATCTCGTAAATGCTTTGTACAAGATCAGGAAATATGATTTTGAAGGTACAGAGGAAACTAAAGATAAAGAAGGAGTTGAGTACACGCTGCTGAAAAACGTTTTTATTCAGAGTAAGTTCTTAATTTGTAAAACTTTTTTATCGCTCCCTTCCCTCGTCTATACTTGCCTCTGACACTCGGTTGGACTGATCAAAATCTAGACTTACCCCAAGTAGTCTATTTCTACAACTGTAGTTAGGGTAGGGAAAGAGAAGGGGAAAGTAATATACTTTTAGGTAGATTTATTACAGTTGACGAAATAGACTTGGGGCAAGTCTAATCAAACTCCTGTCTTTGCTCTATAAGCAGTAGATACAGATCAGTAATCGAAGATAACAGTAAAATATTCTTCTACTCGCCCAAATTTTCCTCCATTCCTCCCTGGAAATAGGTTCTAATGGGTGAGAAAATGAATATGTAGGTATTTGTCCCCTGCGGGGGAGGTACTTGACCTGAATTTGTACGCGGGTGCAACCAAGAAATTTTTTTTTACTCTGCTCCAGAAGGTTTTGCTCCAAATCATAGCCTGTGCTGGAAAAAACTGGTGAAAAGTATACTCCAAAACATGAAAATTTAACGGAAAAAGGACCCAATCTAACCAAATATCCCCTTTTGACATGTTTTGTCCACCTGCTCTAAAAAAAATGCCTTATTTTGATACCCCATGCTAGAAAGACTAAAAAAATTGGTGAAAAAGATATCCTTAAAAACGGCACATCCCCATTGGACAAATATACTAAGTACCCCCCCCCACGGGCATTTGCCAAAATACACACCCAGGAAGTAAAAGCTTCCTAGTTCAAGTTGAAGACAAAATATGTTACCATTCATCAGCACAATAGCAATTGCTAATGATTGAAATATTCAAAACAAAAAACAATCTAAATCCAACATTTATGAAAAAATTTTCACTAACAGAAATATTCACTACAATTTGAGAAGTGAAAATCATTTGCAGTTGCCAAATATAAAAACAACAACATACGCAATAGAGAATATTCAGTACAGAGGTCACCTTTTGTGGTCCTCATTGCCGAAGGAGATTAAAGATTCCAATACACTTCCTGAATTCAAGCGAAAAATAAAATAATAATATTAAATTAAACCAAAAGCGTCATCAAAAAACAACAGAAAATAAAATATAAAAAAACCAAACTATTATTGCTCAATACGTTTAGATTAAAATCTTCAACAATAATAATAATATCAATGATAACAACAATAATAATGATAACAATAATAATAATAATAATAATAATAATAATAATAATATGAAAAACAAAACTGTTAAAAGCAATACATTTCGATTATAAAATCTTCATCAGCTGTTTACTACCACAGGACAGCCAAGTATTTATAGGGCAAAATAACATTTACATAAAATCGTGATAAAATCCCCCCAAGGCCCCCCTTAAAAACAATGCCAAACAAAACACCTAGACTATTTCAAGTTTTCTTAGCCAGCCAAAACTTCAAATTCAAATAAAAGTTCATAGTAAATTCCCTAATCCTTTAGTTCTCGACTATTATTAATAATAATAATAATAATAATAATAATAATAATAATAATAATAACAATAATAATAATAATAATAATTTAGGGGAGACTTGGACTAGTTGTAACACTATGGATAAAGGTAATTTACTCCTCACAAGGAACAAGCTCCTCGTTCCAGGAGGTATGGCGCTGGGAGAGAGCCAGAGGGAGCTACAGCCCACTCTCGGAAAAATCTAGTCCCTGAGTCGGAGCGAATTTGGGGTCATTATCGGAGAAAATTTTGCGAACGATGTACGAAACCTATAGCCATTTTAGCTCCCCTAACGGAAGCTAGAGCCCCTCTGTTGGAAAATTTCTGGCGTCCCCCTGCTTTGTTAATCCTGGCTCTCGATCTTGAAATTTTCTTTGCATCTCCCTGTTTTCAAATATTTCTTTGGGCTCCTCCCTCGCACGAAAAATAAAAAACACTTGGCTGCTGATAGTTAACAAAATAGCTTCATCGCCTCCTCATTTTCCTCGAATTTAGCTCATCCACAGCCTTGCATAAATTCTTCTTGCTGGGGAGACAAGATACTCTTTGTCCGAGGAAACTTACGTTTCCCCGTGAAGTGGGTTAAAGCTCCTGCGTAGTAGCTTTTTTGGGTTGAAGCTCTGAAGGGCGCATGCGCTTTAACCCACTGCACCGTGGACAGATAAGTTTCCTCAGGCAACGTGCATCTCTTCTCTAAAACAATTTAATGTCATCTGTCATCTTGTCATAGAGTTCAACGCAAAGAATCAAAGGCTATTCAAAAGTTGGGATTTTGTGCTGAACAGTTGGGACAAAAACATTAAAAATATCAAAGGCCTCAGCAATTTAAGAAACGAGCACAACGAGATCTACTCTGGTTTAGTTAAAGAACACAATGAGTTTACGGCTTCGTATTTGACACAGGTCGCGTTGGCAGATATTTACGCTGCAGAGGCGTATCACTCCAGAGGAACAGTGCGATACATTGTGGGTTGGACACAACTTAAGAATGCAGAGGTATAATCATAATCACGTAACCATGAACCTATTTGCGGGCTGGTCTATCTCTCATCAATACACAGGCAATAATGCACCGTTGATGTTGCCAATATCATGATCAAAAATTGTATCCTTAGGGCCTGATTATATGGAAGCGGGCTAGCCCGGCAGACGGGCTGGCTCCTTTGCTGAGATGGAGTTTAGGGCATAATTATATGGAAACTGGCTGGCCCGATAGACGGGCTAGCCTGTTTGCCGAGGTGGAATTCAGGTTGGTATTATATGGGAAAAGAGCTATGACACGTCGATAAAGGGAAACTGCGCATGCTCTATTGTGCATTTTCAGCCCGCTTACCGGGCTGGCTCGGTTTGATGCGATTACATGGAGACGACCAAGCCCGTTTAGTGAGCCAGCCCGCTTGCATCGAAGAGGGCCAGCTCGCTTACCGGGCTGGCTCACTTCCATGTAATAGCAAACGACAATTTTTGTGGAATAAACCATGGAAGTGAGCTGGCTCGTATGCCGAGCCAGCCCGCTTAGCGAGCCAGCTCGCCTCATATAATCAGGCCCTTACTCACTGCGTTATGTTTCTCTTCCATGGGATGACAAGAATAGCTTGATAATGTTGCATTATTGCCCGTGGTAAATATAAAGCAGATATGATCTCGCAAAGAAGCACAGTTATGTAAGGAAGCAGAAATCTTGCGCTCTCCTGGTTTACATTTCATTTTTTCATTTTTCATTTTCAATTTTTTAGGCATGGTAGCCCCTCAGTTAGAGAAAAACTGATTTACAGGGGGCCATGCAATAAAAATACTAAAACTAAACTAAGATTACAATTTCTGATTAAAATAATATCAATAAAAGTAAAATAAAAGAGTTCATTGCATAAAGCATCTCAACTTATGCTTTGTGGGATTTCATCAACCCTTCCCGGAATTTCTTTAGAGTAGGTGCTCCTTTTAATTCATCATTCAACCCATTCCAGAGACTGGCCCCTCTGAATGAAAAACATCTCTGACCAGCTGATGTTCTTAACATTGGAGTCCTAAGGTTTATATTAGAATTCCTCAGTACGCGAGAGGTTGTTTCGTTCACTCTATTGAACATGTCGCTCATATAGGACGGCGCATCACCGTTTAGGGACTTGAAAACCATTTTTAGTGTTTCAAGATCAATCAATTCCCTAACCGTGGGCCATCCTAGGGCACGAAAGAGTGGCAAGGCTGACTGGTCATATCGACTGCCGGTAACTATTCTGGCAGCACGATTTTGTAGCTTTTGGAGTTTATTAAGAGAGGTCTCACCAACATTCCCCCAAACAGGGCAGCAATATCTAAAGTAAGGTTCCACGAGGCTTTTGTACATCTTTTACGATTTTACGATTTACGGTTTACGGTTTAGAAATTTGATGGCGTCTAATTAAAAGCAACCAATTACAATACAAAATATACTATCAGTAGTAAACACTAAATGCCCCGCCCCCACGGGTAGGTGAGTCTATAAGGCTTCATGGATTTGGCCTAAAGTTTGATTATCATCACTTTGTTGCATTTTGAATGTGTTGTGTTTTGGTTGGCCAAGCCCAAAAGTCGAGGCGTTCTAACCTAAAGTCACATCACTAGTACCATTCCTTCTCATGATCAGCATGACATTTGGCTTCAAATGAAATAAAATCAAGCTCACATCTATTTCTTCTTATCTTTTCTACTGACAATTTGCACATATTCAAACCACCAACAACTTTAGTTTGCTTACTGTTTGCTTGTTGCATACAAAAAACGGTTGATGCGGCCTAGAGTTCTCGTAGCTGCGATGGATCTATTTTGTCTCTCCAGAGGAAGATCACTGCTTGAAAGATATGTATTTTGCGATGAGTAGGTCAGGAAAACATTATTCTTTGTACTAAAGTTTGCTTTTCAATGTTGAAGCTCTTTAAACCAGACTTGGAAGCGATTTAGTCTTGGATGTAGATGTAGATTTTGTTGAATGAAATGTACGAGAACTCCCGCTAGTTTAGGCCATTCTGAAACAGGGGGCCCACTTTATAAGAGTAATGGTATGAGTCCCTATTGAGCAGGTGATATAAGCAAACCAAAGAACGCAGGGAAACAAGGGACGAAAAGTCATAAGTCTACCTCGTGATCACAGCCTTTTCCAATTAGATCAAAAACCGGTTCAACCAGAAAGACGAAGAATAAAAAACAGGAAAAGCGAAAATATTGAAAATATTGAGTACTACTAAGCCCTGCTTCGGTGCGGGCAACTAGAAGTAAATAAAGCCCTACATGATAGATGAGATCTTGTAGTTTCTTTTTATGTCTTGATGAAGGTAAGAAAAAGATTAACGCCCTTGGACTTTTGGACATCAATGCTAGAAAACTGGGGAGACACCTTGAAGGAGCACAAACATTGTAAAGTTAAATCAGAAGTATGCTTGGTGAAAATGTCAAAATACATGAAAAGGACTCTCGATTCGATGGTAGAAATACGGGCAGCATTGGCTGTAACAGATTTGAAGGTAAAGTATTTATCATGTTACCGTAAGAGCCCCTTCTCTATTAAGCCCCTCTCTAACAAGTCCATCTCTTCCAAGCCAAAATTTCTAATAAGCCCCTCTCTAAGCTCACTTCACTTGTGTCAAATGCGAGAGGTTGCCAATGTGAAGGTGAAGTTACGGTTTTTAGGGCCAAGCGCTGGGACCGCAGAGGTAGAATAGGCCTAATCGAGTTCACGACCCCTTGTCATGACGCTCAAGTTAGTGGGGCTCTGCCGGGTATGGAACCCTGCCCGCCTGTGACTATTCTGGCTGCAAAGTCAGTGGATTACACCGCTGCGCCACAACACCAATGAGAGTTTCCAGCCCGTGCGATTGTATGTCTCATATGACAGATGCCAGGCCGGGACTGAAATTAACTACTAAAATGACGCCAAAATATTTCGGGGTTTAAAACTTCAAAATGGCTTTGAAGTCACTAGGTTTCCACTGAAAACGTTCTTTCCTTTCATCTGCCACCATCTCGTGGAAAATTTTCGTGTTATTCTGTTTTGGCGAGAAACAATATTCAAACTGCGCATTCGCAAAGCAAATTTTCAGCCCGACCACTTTCACCTCGGCTAACAGGGCTGAAATTCAAGTTAGGGCAGAAAACTCTCATACCCTCTCATATAATCGGCCCATTTAGCTGAACAAATCTTGCATGTTGATTTGATATGGTTTGGGATAAGAGCTGTCATTACGTACTATATGGGGTAAAAGGACGAAAGATCTATAGTTCATATCCTTGTTATTTGAATTTGTGAATAAGGTCCCGTCTCTTTTAAGCCCTCTCTTTTAAGTCCCCTCTAGAGTCTTCGAAACCACCGGGTGTCCCAAAAAAAAGTACTCCTGTTTAATAAATCACCAAAAATTAACTATCAAACCTTTGATAAGATTTTCTTTTTGACCTGCTTTTTCAAAGACCCAAAAATATTCACATATGATAAAATGTTTGCTTTTGATACAGCAAGGTAGAAAATTTACACGTTGAAAAACCTTAGTTTGAGCTATAGCTTTTAAGAAAAATGCTCAATCTTGCCTAAGAGTCAACAGTTTCACATTTTTATCATCATTGAAGTCTTCAATGATATTGCACATTTATGTCTGTCATATAGGACCAAACTAGAAGTTTTACATGCACAAAGAAATTTATTTGGTAATCATCAGTGCTTTTTTGCAGTATGATTCAAAACCAGGTAGCCCTAAAAAGGACTGAATTTGCTCATTTTTGAACCACTTAAAAGATCAGCTGTGTCTTGGAAAATAATTTGGTTCTTGATCTACTTGACAAAAAAAGAAAATTGAAGATCGGCCGTGTGTAACCAAATTTTGGCGATTTTTCAAAGGGGAGTACTTTTTTGGGACACCCGGTATAATAGAGTTTCCACCGTATTTGAGTTTTACAGCTCTTGATGACAAATATTATTTTATTTACAATTCTTTAGGATGTATCACCAGTAGCGAAAATAGCAGGAGACTGGGTGACTGTGAAAAAATCTGGGAAACCTTCAATTGAAAATGCGAAGGAAATTGGAGATTTTTTCCAGCTGTTTGGCTGCAAAGATGATAAAAAGGGAAGTGAAATTAGCAGAGGATGTATCGATAAAATGTTTGCACTCATCAAAACATACAATTACAAGCTCATCGAAGCAATGAATGATGGAAAGATATGAATTCAAAGCAGTGCTTCGGGAGACGCAGCTTGATGGTTGATTCAATGAAGTAAAATGATTATACAACATACCATGATTGAATGACTGTCTGATTTACATATCTATAAAGTTATTGACAGATTGATTGATTAATTGATGAATTGATTAGTTGATTGATGATCAATAAGTCTACAAAATATCTACCTAATGCGTATCCCTGCCTTACCCTAGTGCACGTCTGTGCAGTACTGTGGGGGTTACTTAGTGCAGGGTACCGAGCAGACTGACGACATTTGTCTAAGTTTTGCTCCATTAAACTGAATTGTTATTTCCTGAAGGGCTCATGTAATACCATAGTTAATTATTAACTATGGTAATACGTTTAGGTACCGGATGCGCCATAAAAAACGCTCCCCGTTTGCACGGCCATTGCTGCCTGGATGTCAAGGCGATGATGATACGGGCAAGTAAAGTAAAATATTCACAAATGGACATGTTCAAATAAATCTTAAAATTTACCTCACTGAAATCATCTACTCCGCTCTGAAATTATGAGAGATTTTCTCAAGAAAGCTCCTTCTGAACATCTTCACAACAGGCCTGCAATCACGACAAAACTTTCTGCCTGACAGCAATGACTTTGACATGCCTTAACACGTGTTATCCGTTTCGGGAATGAAAGTGTCATCCCTGGCCTGAGAGCATGGCAATGTTAGTCTGCGCGATTCCATCTCCCAAGAGGACAACACGTCCTAAAATGTCTTGAAGCCATTTGCTGAAAGGCTGAAAAATTAAGAAACTTTAGTCGTGATTTTAGGCCTGTTTTGAAGGTTCCTTAAAAGAGCTTTTTCAAGAAAATCCGTCACAATTTCAGAACAGACTAACCGATTTCAGTCTAGTAAATTTTGAAATGGATTTGAATATGTCCACCGTTAAACAATATGTTTGCCAATATTATTGAACTAATACCCAGGGAGCAGTGGCCTCCCAAACAGAGACTGTTGTTGTTTTTTACTCACGGGTAGCATCACCTGTGCCTTCGTGAATATATCACAGCCAATTTTATAAAAAAAAACCAAGCATTTGTCTTCGTATTACTCGAGTAATACTGACAATTAAAGTGCAAACAACAAAGAAAGGGAGTATGCTTTAAGTTTCCAGGCAAACATTCAGAAAGTTGTTCAAAAACTTCTATAATGGGGGTTACTTTTTTGACCAACTCGTTTGTTCAGCTCTCCAAAGCGATCTTGAAGTTTTGCATTTTCAAGACTATTCAAATACATAGCATTCCTGCATTTAAGTATTACAAAAACCCCAATAGACCTTTTATCTATTCTAAAGATGAATGTGAATCGAACAGTATTTTGATACATTTTGTAGAATTTCGAATGTGCACACCTCGCGTATAAAATGTATAAAAATATCGCTCGATCCAGCCTCTAGAAGGTCTATTGCTTTTCAAATGATAATTTCAAATTTTTGCCAAAATAAGAAAATACAAATTGCTACAAAACTATGACGATAAATTAAATACAAAATAAAAAGCATATTGGTTTTGGGGAAAAATGTCAATACCAGAAAGCTTTCCATACACAGGGTTCTCCCTAGGGGGCTACTTAGCTTAATTTTGTACAGGGTTGTGCCCACGAAAAATTATCTTTTTACCCTGATCCAGAATTTGTCGCTCCAGATGATAACCTATTCCAGAAAAAATGGTGAAAAGTGTACTCCAAAACATGAAAATTTTACCGAAAGCGACCCGATCTAGCAAAATATTCCATTTTGGCATGTTTTGACAACCTGCTCCGGAAAAAATGCCTTATTTTGATACCCCGTGCTAGAAAAAATTGACGAAAAAGGCACATCCCCGTCGAACAAACATACTAAGTACCCCCCCCCCTACGGGGTTCTTTGTTAAGTCAAATCCATCTGTTTTTCCACATGCTGCAACAAGTAGCATGAATATCACAGAATCGGCCTTCAAGATTGTTTTCTTACCTTCGCTGCTCAAATATAAGCATCTGTCATCAAGGTAAAAAAGAAAGCTCCAAAAAAGCTGTTTCGCTTATCATGATAGCATGCCATATTTTTGCTTTTTGCTGCACTTCTTGGTCAATCAGTTGTAAAAAGTGTTAACTTTCTTGTAAAACTATGGGGTAGTTAGACGCCTGCCGCAGGCACATGGACTTCATAATGAGAGTGACTTAGTTCTTTAACAGCATTTTTTTCTGTTTCATATCTTTCAACGACCGCATATTGAGCTCAAAGAGGAGCCTAACTGTATTTTAGCTCAATGAGGAGCCTAACTGTATTTAGCCGCTATTTTGAACGTTCGTTAGTAATGTGGCTTCTACGGACTTTGAAACCTCCTCCGCAGAGAGATGTAAAATTTCCTCCGCAGGAGCATACATGTTGAAAAATAACTTCGGTGTCTAACTACCCATGGAGAAACAGAGCAATTACCTACTTTCATTCTGGAGCCAATCCTACCATTTTACCATGGGCAGTGGGAAGACAACAATTTATACCCATAGCCCAACAATTTATGCCACGTAACGTAATCAACGTAAGGGCCTAACGCCCATTCATTAACATACCTTCAGTCCTTTGTTGGCATTTTTTGTGTCACTTCGTTAGGCCTAAAGCAATGGCGGCTTGTAGTTGGCTAGCTCTGGCGAACAGACCGTTTGGATACAAGAGCAGGGTTAGCAGAAACAAGAATGACAATCTTGGCTTTACCATCGAATTGCTGACAAGTGGGCTTTGGGCCTAAATTAATGTCTTCCCATTACCCTTGATGCATCTTCTGGCAAGCTATCGTCACCGCATATCCCTGAGATGAATTTCATCTAAGTAATACGTACAGTTTCTCAGTAGAAATTCTTTCAGATCACTAGGAATGTTCAGCATCTTGATGTCTTCATAATGACAACCGATTTGCTTTCTTAATCTCACTTTACAAAGGAGTTTCAATGATTGTGGTTGCTCTGGAAAGAAAACATGATAGAAGAAGATAAACTTTGAAATTTGGAATATCATGCTATCGTTTGCCTCCCAAACGACAGAGCAAAAACTGCGTAAAATGACGTCCTCGAGCAATCTGATATAAGGAAGTGTTTGGATATATAAGCTCCTTGAAAAGATAAATCAAGAGTTTGAGGCCCAAGGAACAAAATATCAAGTGTTGCCTTATTTTGGGATCCGTTGCAGGGAGCTAGGGGGGCTCAAAGATACGAATTTTCGCGCATTCGCACGCAGTTTCTGCTCTGTCCTCCCGAACTCGTTGCAAAGGACTCTCGGCAAATCCATTCTTATGCAAGAGTTGTACCCTTACTCCGTTACGAAACACAGGCTATAGCCATGATAATCTACGACAAATGGTCCAGGGTCCTGAATTTTTTAAATATCTACGGTATAAAAACCAGAAAAAAACGGGTCTTTTCAAGATATATTAGAAAACAGTCAAAAATCTTAATCCCAAGATATAACGATAGATCAAGAAGTTGCGGTAACAATTAATCAATTCTTTCAAGTAAATGCCTATTTTCTGAATAATTCTGGTGTCTCGAAACATCTAAGAAATCACAAAATCAGATGGGGTGTTCAAGTTAGACCCAAGGCTATTCTGAGTTCATTTATCGCAGAAGTCTTTTTCTGAGGCAATATCTTTGGGTTTGTGACTATTTAGGATCTTCAGTTTTAGGTCTGCAGCATATTAATTAAACTGAAGACTATTTTTGATACTTTGGGTCTATTTAAGCATAAAGCATCTTGGTATGGTATAGATCTGGGTGAACTTTTTCTGGGCCTAAGAATTTTGGGTCTGACATGGACACCCGATAATGACAGTAGCAATTCCCTGCTCCTCATAACAGAAAATATCCAAAAAGAGTTGCATTTACAAAGAACAACAATCAGAGACTCCCCGCATACCGACTTTTCAGACATGTAAGGTCCTTTCTGGTTGGCCAGTTATTGAGCATCAAGGTAACAAATCAGCTTTGGGTTACGTTTCAAATTGAATATAAAATTCTTTTGTACAACATTTGAATTCCGTACACAACGACAAAGATCGGGAGGGGAGACAAAAATCGGGAGTGGGGACAGAAAGGGGGCTAAAGAAAGAGTTCACTTACCAAGTGCTTCTCGTAGCATAGCAAGGAGATCTTGATTCATAGTCAAAGTTGCTAATGTAAATGCTGTTTGATTTTCACTTCCCTTTCTATTTGGATCAGCACCATATTGAAGTAAAATATCACAAAATGTTAGCAAATCTTCAGTGAAAGCATGAAATAATGTCTCATTACAATGTCGTAAGAAATGTAGGAAAGGGGTATCATCGTGGAAATCTCCTTGGTTGATGTCACATCCAGCATCGAGCAATGGTATTGCACATCCAAATTGACCTAAGAAAAAGGATGACACATTTTAGTCCCAATGTAACAAACTGAAGGCCCCAAACTTTGAAGGGAACCAGACAAACACCCCCGTCTAAGTGCCCCGGTACATTCTACCCCGGTGATTTCCTCGGTGAAATAATGTTAGCAAAATAGGTCCCCGTGAATCTTCCCGGTATAAATTGTCTCACAAGTGAAACCTCGGCTGCAAATTGGCGAGCCCCGGGGAGAATTTTGAGAAAATATTTCATCATAGAAACAGTACCCCGCCAATAATTATGCCGTCCTCGTTGCATAATTGGAACTCCCCGGTGAAACTTTGACCATATATTTCGGTCACTAGGACCCCGGTGAATATCTGACCTCTCACCTGGGCACTTAGACGGGGGTATAGACAAATTTTAGCTCATAAAAAAACACGGTAGCAGTGAAACATGAAAATCTAAAATTTTAGCCAAACAACCATCTTTATGAAACACAGAGCATCTTGGCAATCAATTGTTTCCTTGATTAAAAGGGACAATAGGCCTATTGTTTGAAGACATAAGACAATAGATCGAAGGAGGGGTGACTGCCCATCCAGCTGGTATGTTAAGGCCCTGGCGTGTTTTTAATGATCTCTGGCAACGTTTGAAGCATATTTACAAAAAAATCTACCTATGTGAATTAGCAAGCTGAAATCTTCTAAGCTTGTTTATCGAAGGCTTTCATGGTAAATTGGCCCAAATATGGAAGGTTCGTCAAACTGAGGGTTCGGTAAACAGACACACGTAACGAAATGTCTTCGAGATGAGCCAAAAAATAATTCCCTGTTTGAAATGCTACTGCTCCCTTGATATCACGGGAATGATATAGTAAATACATCACTTCATGATACACATACTCAAATCTATTTTAAAACTCACCTGACTGAAATCGGCCACTCTGTTCTGAAATTTTTCTCGAGAATTTGGTCATGATTTTAGAGGGGGCTTTCTTGAAAAAATCCCTCATAAATTCAGAACGGAGTAGCCAATTTCAATCAGATCAATTCTAAAATTTATTGAAATATGTTCACAATTTAAAGATATGCTAGCCAATATCATTGCTTTGATATCCAGGAAACATTGGATTTTTAAACGGGGAGAGGACTGATTTATTTACTCACCCGGTAGACAAAATCCAAGGGGCAAGCCTACTCATTACGGGCTCACTATGTTGAGATTCAAGATTTGAGAACTTCTGGTAATAATGCTGACATTCAACATTATAAGTTCAAGATGTGTCACTGACAAATGCATCACTGAGAAATGATAAGCAGCTACCGTAAAAGCTCTATTAAGTCCCCGGGAGCTTATTCAAATTCGGAGACTCTAGAGGGGGCTCATTAAAAGTCAAATGACAACGATATATATGACAGACTTTTAATTCTTTCGCATCCCATATTTTGCGGAATCAACAAACAATTTGACGAAGCAAAAACACAAATTCAAATCAGTTTTTATCGCAAACTAAATAAATGGAAAATCTTTGGCAACGTCTGACATTTCATAAGCGGAGGGCTTGATGGGAAGAGGGGCTTATCTAAAATTTTGGCTAAGACAGGAGGGGCTTATTAGAAAGGGGGGCTAATAGAGAGGGGGCTAAATAGAGCTTTACAGTACATACCTTTATGACAGGCCTCGTGTAAGGGAGTTCCCATGAGATTGTTCTGTATGTTTGGATCAGCCCCATGTTGCAACAGAGCACACACGATTGTTCGTGATCCACTATGAGCTGCCTCATGAAGGGGACTTTGGCGTCCGGCATTCAAATAGTTCACATTCGCACCATACTTCAGCAGCAGTTTTACGCAATCAACTTGGCAATCACGAGCTGCGATGTGAAGTGGAGAGAATGGCTCTACCTTGGAACCTAAAAAGAGGGAACCATTATGAAAAACTTGATAATGTTTATTATCTGAAGGCGAAAAGCCCTTACATACCGGATGATAGCAGGCATTAATACATCTGATTATCTGACTGAAGTTTGGATGGCTCAGTGGGCTCAGTGGTAGCATGCTTGACTATTAATCTGAAGGTTGGTGGTTCGAGTCCTCGCCCTGCCGAACCTGCTACAAAGTGTGAGGAGAGTCGCCAACTCTCTGTAATTCCAGGCAAAAGGAATCACGAGGTGTGGTCACATCGAGAGGAAGGACCAGGACGCTGCTTCAATAACCTCAGCTTCTCAGCGTCCTAAAACTACCTTCGGATGCTAGGTAGAAATGTATACAATGACAAAAAGATTGAAGTTTCAAAAACGAGGCAATAAAATGATTCCCGCCATCTGCATTGGTTAATTGCACATTTCCCGCAGTTTTCCCATAGCCATGTATAACACAATACGAAATGCGTTTTCCATCACAGCAACTGCTTTAGGCCTGTGAGATTTACAGTAAACTTTAGCGACACAGCAGTAACAAAGTGCGTTTGACTAAATCATATGATTCAAAATTACTGTAGAAATGTCCAGGTAATTAAACTCATACTAACCGGTTTTGTTGCCGTACAGGAAAATATAAAAACCTCAGTTATAATGCACAGACCTCGCCAGCCCGGTATATACTTTTAAGACCTCAGGCTACACGAGTGGCTACATATCTTCCTGCACGACACAAACCGGTTAGTATGCGCAAAATGAAATATGGAATTAAAGTGGATACAACTTACCAGAAACCTCAGGATTATTGACATGACTGCCTCGATCTATCAGAAGTTGTGCAATTTTTGTTTCTCCAACTTTAACACTTTCATGAATAGGTTGCCAATTACCACTTTCGACGTACCAAGTTTTTGCACCACGATCTAAAAGTTCTTTTGCGATGTCTGCATGCCGGTTTAGAGCTGCCCAATGCAAAGGACTCCTTCCATATTTATCAACTAAATCTGTGTCTGCACCATTTTCAATCAAATAACGAGTAACTCTCAAGTTTCCAGAAGACACTGCAACATGTAATGGATGCTTTCCTCTGATGTCTGAAAGAAGAAGCGATTAACGACAATGCTTCATGATAATACTGGGTGAAAAAAGGACGTAGTGGGAAATCGATGACTTCGTGCCCTTTCATGCTACGAATGACCAGTTTTTTTCTTTATTTCTAGTTTTAAATGTCGTTGTTACTTTGTACATTCTAATATTTTATGATGATATATGAAAAGAAAAACAAGGATATATTTTGTAAGACAATACTATCAACTGCTTTTGATTGATGCTGCAACTCAAACTGATTAGCAATTGCAGACATATAATTCAAAACAAACAAAGCTGTAAAAAGGTTGCCCTGAAACCAGTATGGCAAACTGCCGTCTTGTGCACATGAAAGATGGCTTTCAAGAGAAATTTTTGAGTTTATAACGAAAGAAGAAGGATAAATCCAAAGAACAACTACAACTACAAAGAACAACTACTACTCAACTCCTCAATCAATAAAGAATACAAAAAACAAACCTCGTAAATTGACATCACCCCCATTTGCAACAAGAAACTTCACAGCCGCAAATTTATCATTTCTGGCTGCAACATGCAACGCCGTTTCTTTTCGTGAAAAACCCTCATTGCTTCTAATATTTACGTCCACATCTTTTCTTTTCAGCATGTCTGCTAGCTGCAGGCAAAAGAAGCAATTCCTACAAATATGCGTTGTACATGGAGGAGGGGGTTGTTCCCGGACGGGGTACTGGAAGTAGGGAAATGACGGGGGTGTGTGGAAAACCTCTTCGTGGAAAACCTCTTCACAACCTAACCCTGTTGCATGATAAATGCCCCAAAAATATACCCTGTCGCATTAAGATTTTTCCAATGTATTCCACGATCAATTCTTCCAAGAGAACTCTAAAAATGTTCCCCGCGGGGGGGGGGGTACTCCCATTATGGCCTGACAGGGGGTCCAGTCGTTTTGAGGGTCTAACGAAATGGCCATCAAATGGCCCTATTTGTCAAACTCCTACTACCAATTGGGGGTATTCCAAGGTTCCTGGCCAGCTATAAGATTTCAACTCAGTGGGCTCCTCCGCATGGCAATATGGTCGTTGCAGCACTAATTATCATTGAATTTTGAACTTTTCTTGCTTTGTTCAATCAGTTTTTACTGTAGAAAATTATGAAAAACTGCAGAAAATCTTCACTACCAGATGCTCCCAAATGGCCCAATTTTAGGTCCACAAACTACCATTTGGGGCTTTCTTTAAAAAGATACTACCATTTGAGGGTATTTTTCAAAAGTTTTGCTTCGGCCCTCTTTAACCCTGACTGGACCCCCCTGTCAGGCCACAATGGGAGTACCCCCCCGGGAAATGTTCCTTTCTTTGTCATATCCTGTCCCATAATTTTCTTATCAATTATGATACCCTGACCCATAATTTTTGTCAGAAAGAGGCACCCTGTTCCATAATTCTTACCATAAAAGGACACACTGTTGAGCTGCACATCCTGTCAGATCAAATATGGGAGACCACCCTCCAGGGGGAGGGGGTTATTTAGGGAGGGGGGTTATTTAGGGCAGGGGATTTAGGCCTCTTGCATTTCATCCAAAACACAGGAGAGGGGATAGGGTGAGGGGGCCACCACCCCTCCTACCCTCCCAAAAACTGCCTGAATAATATGTTATTTTCCTGTTTTTTTGCCCTCAAATTTGCAGTTTAACCCCCTAAAAACGTGCCCCATCTGGTGTCCCTGCAAAGCAGTTGTTCGATCATGATTCAATTGATTGAATACAGAAGATAGGGTCCAGCTTTTTCACCCTTGAGTTTCTTAATTCAACATGACAATTTTCACATTTTAGCACCAAAATGTTCTTAATTTGTTTCTTATTTTCTAAATGCATGAATGACTAAAGCGGTCTCTAACACTGCTGCAGATACGTTTCTTGACATTTACTGTAAAACATCACTATAAGAATAAACATTGTTCTACTATTTTCAAAACATAAACAGTTAGTTGATAATACTCAAGATTCAAAACATAAACAGTTAGTTTATATTACTCAAGACTAAAGGTTCAAGAACATATTTGCCACAATATCTTTGCATTTAACTATTAAAGTTTCTTAATATTCCTCAGACATAATACTTGAATTTCTTAAAATTTTGGCTATTTTAGTACTAGTTTCTTATAAACCAGTTTCTTATAAAAATGTGTAGAATCTGTGGAAGTAAAATGGGTAGCACCGCAGCATGGAAATGGTACAATATAGTAAAAACCTGCACATAAGATCCTAATGGATTAAGAACCTGCAGGCTGAAATTTTGCAATTAGACCCCCATTGTATAAGAACCCATTCAGCTTGAAATTTGAAATAGGTTCTTATTTGTAGAGATCATGGGGTCTTCTTCACAACAGAAGTTTGTGGAAGAATAAACAAATGTTATACTATGCGATGAGAAGCTTTTTCCAATTCTCCGACAAATTTCTGTTGTGAATGATACCTCATAAACTCAACTGATGTGAACTGACAGTAAATGATAGGCGTGAAGTTTGAATCTGAAGAAAAGAAAATTGAATAAAATAAGAACCAATTTAAGAACCTTAACAGCCCCGTTTCCCACTAAATACCCAGAACATAAGAACCTAGTAAGGCTGACTTGCAAAATTGTAGGTTCTTATACGCGGGTTTTTACCACTGCAGATTGCAAACTGTTAAATCAGCATTTGCAATATCAAAGGAGGTCATCATTTAAACAACTGGAACCAGGAAAAGATTGCAAATCAAGAGTTTTATGAAATGAATTCAAATTTTTTGCTGTTACCCATTTTACCCGAAGTTCATATGTGTGCCCTTATAGATCCTACATAGCCTGTATGCACTCTTCAAATTTCCAATCTGGCTGGTGTGGTGCTTGTAAGTTATGTCCTCCAGCCAGATAGAATGGCAAAAACAAGGCATAGAATGGAATGCCACAGAAGTGACTTGGATTATCGTAGAGTACGTTTTTCTGAGAAAAAGGAAAAGCCCCCAACTTCTAGAGCTGTTCATCTCTATATTCAACCATAGACATGATTTAACCCCGGGGGGTACATAACATATTTAGCGTACGGGTATGTGCCGCCCATATGGGTGGGTTTTTGGGCCCAAAATTCTCTAAACAAGGGTCCTTTTTCGGCAGATTTTCCATAAACATGGGTGGGGTTTCGCTGAAATTCGCAAAAAATGGTTAAAATGGGCAATTTTACGCCAAAATTCATCATAAAAGTGGGTATCAAAAGCAAGTGTGGGTAATTAGAAGAGGGTAGCTTTCTGAAAACCGGGCGGCAGACCCCCGTCCATTCTCAAGTCATGTACCCCCCCCCCCCGCCCCGGGGATTTAACATACCGGTATTATGAATTTTCTAGGCCACTGGCTTACTTCCTGTTTATATGCCCAAACCAAAAAGCTGCCTTTTCAATTAGGCCCATCAATAAAAACAATGATTTCTACCACAAAAACATTCAAGAAATTTACCATTCTAATGTTACCGGCAGATGCTGCTTGCAGGAAGATTGGAGCATTTTCATTGTGGCCAACAAGTGGTACTTCCATTGCCAGACGCCTCTGTGCGTTCGCAAAACCACCGACACCATCGTCCACCATTTTGGAATTGAAATCAGCTGAGTGAAATCGCTGAGTGGGCGCATTAAGATAGGCACTAAATCCTTACTGGCTGACAAAATTGACACGTGACGCGCCCTAAACCAATCAAATGGAACCGACAACCAACCGGGAAATTTGAAATGTCACATTTTAGGCCACTTTTTTTGGATTTTAGGCCGCTTTTGGACGATTTTACCACCCTTCACCAAAATATAAATCGACAGAAGGAGCATAAAGATTTTCAAAAAATTTCTTCACAGACCTGTTCCCAATACTCTGATACACAGTTAATCATCGTCGCTACAAATTATTTCAAAATTTGGAGAAATGCCAACGTTTTGAATTTGACCTCATTGACCTCACAGTGGCTTGCCATAGTAAAGATCTCAGCAATGGCTGAAACGTATGCACAATGCACATGGAGAATAGATACTTTGCTTCGAAGGTCTTATTCTGTGTGTTTAAGTATCTCCAAAACTCTTCAAAAGATGTCAAATTTAGAGCAGTATCTGGAGTTTTTTTCAGTTTTGAATTAACATAGATACATCAAAGAATTAATGCTGAGGGGTAGGATGAACAACAGGAAAAGTGAACTTTACCGGCCTAACAAAACACCGCACCGTCGTTATAAATTAGAGACGAATTTAACAGGTACTTACTTTTCTATCTCGCAAGAAGAGGACCACAAACTGAAAAGTGAACATACAATTCCAATCAACTTTGAATCAATAACAAATAACGACTTTGCTCAAGAATGACAAGAGCTGTAACATCCAACGTGGCCAGATCAAACGATTTCGTGATGTCCTCTTCGATAACCAAACCCTTGCTCCCAATACTTTATCCAACTCTGCTCTCACCGTTACGAGATCGTAAGAATGGGAATCGGCAATTACTTTAGCCAAAACCTCTCATAAATTTATCAATCGTGTGCCTTGCTTTTGGTGCAAGAAATGGCTTTCGTTTCGTCCTCGGTGTAGCAGGTACATGAAATAGATTTGAAATGTTGGATTCAATGCGCGTAAGAATAAAATAACTAACGGAAGAAATGTACATCTTATTTTAAACATGAAAAATATATTGGCCACTTTGGCATAATAACATTTGAAATACTATTTCTAAAGCTCCTTCATATCGATTTCACGTTTTGTGCGGATATCCATAGAAAAATATCTATCTTTCGACTACTTGCATTTGAGGTACACGTTTTTTTATATAAGAAACTGGTTTATAAGAAACTAATACTACGATGACCAAAAATTTAAGAAAGTCTATTACTACGCTCAAGAACAATTAAGAAACTCTAAAACTGTATTTCTGTATGTCTCTCTTATTCTATGTCTCTCTAACAAAGGTACATTCGTCTTTTCTTGACTTTCAACTGCAAAATTGGTAAATTTTTGCCTTGATGTGCATGGCTACTTTTTGATAACAATGTCAATGCAAAATGGAAGCCCTTTCTCGAGAAGAAGGCTCAACTTCGAACAATGCCGCAATTTTAGGCCCAAAAAAATAAGAAACTAATTAAGAAACTTTTACTACTAAAACACCGAAATTTTCATGCGAAATTAAGAAACTTTTAGTACTAAGTGCTGATCCAAGTTTCTTATAAAAAAACGTGTAATCCATTAGAAACTCCCCCTTTGCGGTCAAACAACACAACAGCATCGAGTAAAGCAGGACATTTCTATGGCACTTTGTAGACTCATGGAAGCATGCATATATTTTCTGTAAGATAATAAAACTTTGAGACAATATCGAAAGTTTCTTAAAAATTCTTATTATCTAAGTACACACCGAGTGCAAACAAGTTCCATAAAAGTTTCTACAAGAAGCAACATTCCATCGGCAGGAGATCTCCAATTTTATGAAGTCATGCCATGCCAAGATCTTAGTTTTTAGCAAAAGAAGCCCAACTGAAAAAAGAGAAAAACAGAAACTGTACTCTCCAATATTCTTAATTTCAATTATTCTGGGCTATTTGCATGGCAGGAAACTCAAGAATTTTCAAGAAGTTTCAAGAAGTTGAGCTCTCAGGGGCTCTCAGATCAACAAAATATTACAATCTTGAATGCTGGAATGAGTCAAAGTTTTACCATCTTCCAGAAATGTGTGTATGCTTCCACGCGTCTACAGAGACGTATGAACCAGGAGGCACTGGGAGCATGTGCCCCCCCAAGATTTTTCAATAAACAAAGAAGTACCCTTCTTATTTTCAGGAAGTGCCCCTTTAGCTTGATGAAAAATGTGCCCTTGAAGTGCCATGCTCCCCCCCCCCCAAGTTTGAGATGCTTCCTGCGTCCCTGCGAGTCTATAAAGTGCCATACAAATGTTCAGCTTTGCTCAGTGTTGCTGTGTTGTTTCGCCATAAAAAAGGGGAGAGTATCTAATGGATGACCTCAAATCCCCTTCAAATGCAAATAGTCGAAAGTTATATATATTTCTTTTGATATCCGCTCAAAAATGAAATTGATATGAAGGAGCTTTAAAAATAGTATTTCAAATGTTATTTTGACGAAGTGGCCAATATATTTTTCATATTTAAAACAAGATGTACATTTCTTCCGTTTGTTATTTTATTCTTACGTACATTGAACTCAGCAACAGCATTTCATATCTATTTCATGTACCTGCTACAATGAGGACGAAATGAAAGCCATTTCTTGCACCAAAAGCAAGGCACACGATTGATGAATTTATGAGAGGTTTTGGCATAATGTAATTGCCGATTCCCATTCTTACGATCTCATAACGATGACAGCAGAGTTGGATAAAGTATTGGGAGCAAGGGTTTGGTTGTCGAAGAGGAGGACATCACGAAATCGTTTGTTCTGGCCACGTTGGATGTTACAGCTCTTGCCATTCTTGAGCAAAGTCGTTATTTGTTATTGATTCAAAGTTCATTGGAATTGTATGTTCACATTTTCAGTTTGTGGTCCTCTTCTTGCGAGATAGAAAAGTAAGTACCTGTTAAATTCGTCTCTAATTTATAACGACGGTGCGGTGTTTTGTTAGGCCCGTAAAGTTCACTTTTCCTGTTGTTCATCCTACCCCTCAGCATTAATTCTTTGATGTATCTATGTTAATTGAAAACTGAAAAAAAACTCCAGATACTGCTCTAAATTTGACATCTTTTGAAGAGTTTTGGAGATACTTAAACACACAGAATAAGACCTTCGAAGCAAAGTATCTATTCTCCATGTGCATTGTGCATACGTTTCAGCCATTGCTGAGATCTTTACTATGGCAAGCCACTGTGAGGTCAATGAGGTCAAATTCAAAACGTTGGCATTTCTCCAAATTTTGAAATAATTTGTAGCGACGATGATTAACTGTGTATTAGAGTATTGGGAACAGGTCTGTGAAGAAATTTTTTGAAAATCTTAATGCTCCTTCTGTCGATTTATATTTTGGTGAAGGGTGGTAAAATCGTCCAAAAGCGGCCTAAAATCCAAAAAAGTGGCCTAAAATGTGACATTTCAAATTTCCCGGTTGGTTGTCGGTTCCATTTGATTGGTTTAGGGCGCGTCACGTGTCAATTTTGTCAGCCAGTAAGGATTTAGTGCCTATCTTGGGCGCATTGCAACAAAATAGGCAAGAAGGTGGAAGAATACCAAATACGGTAATGAACGAAGCAAACTACGCTACAAGCTAACAATCCAAGCAGGCCAAATTTAACCAAAACGCAACGAATGAGTCTTGCTATTAATAGAGCTTTAGAAATGAGAAATTTTCAAAAATAGAATTACCCGCAGGCCCGTCGGAACGAAATTCATACGGGGCCGAAAAAACAAGGGCAGATTTTGTAATACAAAAGATAGGCACTAAATCCTTACTGGCTGACAAAATTGACACGTGACACGCCTTAAACCAATCAAATGGAACCGAAAACCAACCGGGAAATTTGAAATGTCAGATTTTAGGCCACTTTTTTGGATTTTAGGCCGCTTTTGGATGATTTTACCACCCTTCACCAAAATATAAATCGACAGAAGGAGCATGAAGATTTTCAAAATATTTCTTCACAGACCTGTTCCCAATACTCTAATACACAGTTAATCATCGTCGCTACAAATTATTTCAAAATTTAGAGAAATGCCGAAGTTTTGAATTTGACCTCACTGACCTCACTGTGGCTTGCCATAGTAAAGATCTCAGTAATGGCTGAAACGTATGCATATGGAGAATAGATACTTTGCTTCGAAGGTCTTATTCTGTGTGTTTAAGTATCTCCAAAACTCCTCAAAAGAAGACACATTTAGAGCAGTATCTGTATCTTTTTCAGTTTTAAATTAACATAGATACATCTAAGAATCAAGGCTGAGGGGTAGGATGAACAACAGGAAAAGTGAACTGTACGGGCCTAACAAAACACCGCACCATCCATCGTTATAAATTAGAGACGAATTTAACAGGTACTTACTTTTCTATCTCGCAAGAAGAGAACCACAAACTAAAAATGTGAACATACAATTCCAATGAACTTTGAATCAATAACAAACATATGACTTGCCACGATCAAGAATGGCAAGAGCTGTAACATCCAACGTGGTCATAACAAACGATTTCGTGATGTCCTCTTCGATAACCAAACCCTTGCTGCCAATACTTTATCCAACTCTGCTCTCATCCTTACGAGATCGTAAGAATGGGAATCGGCACTTACATTGGCCAAAACCTCTTATAAATTCATCAATCGTGTGTTTTGGTGCAAGAAATGGCTATCGTTTCGTCCTCAGTGTAGCAGGTACATGAAATAGATTTGAAATGTTGGATTCAATACACGTAAGAATAAAATAACAAACGGAAGAAATGTACATCTTGTTTTAAACTTGAAAAATATATTGGCTACTTCGTCAAAATAACATTTGAAATACTATTTTTAAAGCTCCTTCATATCAATTTCATTTTTTGAGCGGATATTAATAGAATAACATTTAACTTTCGAATATTTGCATTTGAAGGAGATTTGAGGTCATCCATTAGAAACTCTCCCCTTTTACGGCCAAACAACACAGCAGCACTGAGCAAAGCAGGAAATTTTATGGCCATTTGTAGACTCACAAGGACGTATGAAGCATCTCAAACTTGGGGGGCATGGCCCTTCAAGAGCAGTTTTTTCATTAAGCTAAAGGGGCACTTCCTGACAATAAGAAGGGCACTTCTTTGTTTATTGAAAAATCTTGGGGGCATATGCTCCCAGTGTCCCCCCTTGTTCATACGTCTCTGTAGACTCGTGGAAGCATACACATATTTTCTGTAAGATGGTGAAACTTTGACCCACTGCAGCATTCAAGATTTCACTATTTTGTTGATCTGAGAGCCCCTGAGAGCTCAACATCTTGAAATGAGTTCCTTGCCATGCAAATTGCCCCTAATAATTAAAACTAAGAATATTGGAGTATATTTTCTGTTTTTCTCATTTTTCAGTTGGGCTTCTTTTGCAAAAAAACCTTTGCATGATCTAGGATCTTGGCAAGGCGTGACTTCATAAAATTTGAAATCTCCTGCCAATGGAATGTTGCCTGTCGTAGAAACTCCTGTGAAACATTTTTGCACTCGGTGTGTACTCAGATAATAAGAATTTTTAAGAAACTTTCGATATTGTCTCAAAGTTTTATTATCTTACAGAAAATATGTGTATGCTTCCTATGCTTCCATGAGTCTACAAAGTGCCATAGAAATGCCCTACAGCTGCAGGGTTGCAATGTATTTTCATGCTCCATGCGCTATCGTCTCGTAATGTTAATGTTTGTTAGTAGATTGTAAATTTTAGGAGAATTGATATAAAAAAAAATAAAAAAAAATACAAATGCCCTGTGTTGATGCTGCTGTGTTGTTTGACCGTAAAAGGGGAGAGTTTCTGATGGATTACCTCAAATGCAAGTGCACGTATTTTTTATAAGGAAATGCCCATAAGAATCTCAACTCTCAGATCGAGAAAAAATTAAGAAACTCCAGTACTGAAACTATTTACTTTGATAAAGGAAATCTTTGACATATTTCTACTTTATTTGCAATTGTTTCCTGTATCATATTAGTCGTAAGGTACTTGAGTCATGTCTAAACATTGGAAATGCTCAAAAAAATACTGTCTTGAAATGTCTTGAAATGTTCACGAGGGCACAGGTAGTGAACATGCAGATTGTTATGCAACCTCTAAGAAACTCGTAAGAAACTCTGAGTACTCAAAATCTGATAATTTGAAGAAACTTTCAGTACTGGCCCAAATTCTTAGTTTCTTATAAAAAAATACGTGTAGTCGAAAGATATATATTTTTCTATGGATATCCGCACAAAACGTGAAATCGATATGAAAGAGCTTTAAAAATAGTATTTCAAATTTTATTATGCCGAAGTAGCCAATCTATTTTTCATATTTAGAACAAGATGTACATTTCTTCCATTTGTTATTTTATTCTTACGTGTATTGAATCCAACATTTCAAATCTATTTCATGTACCTGCTACACTGAGGACGAAACGATAGCCATTTCTTGCACCAAAAGCAAGGCACACGATTGATGAATTTATAAGAGGTTTTGGCCAATGTAAGTGCCGATTCCCATTCTTACGATCTCGTAAGGATGAGAGAAGAGTTGGATAAAGTATTGGGAGCAAGGGTTTGGTTATCGAAGAGGACATCACGAAATCGTTTGTTATGGCCACGTTGGATGTTACAGCTCTTGCCATTCTTGAGCGTGGCAAGTCATATGTTTGTTATTGCTTCAAAGTTCGTTGGAATTGTATGTTCACATTTTTAGTTTGTGGTTCTCTTCTTGCGAGATAGAAAAGTAAGTACCTGTTAAATTCGTCTCTAATTTATAACGATGGTGCGGTGTTTTGTTAGGCCCGTACAGTTTACTTTTCCTGTTGTTCATCCTACCCCTCAGCCTTGATTCTTATATGTATCTATGTTAATTTAAAACTGAAAAAGATACAGATACTGCTCTAAATGTGTCTTCTTTTGAGGAGTTTTGGAGATACTTTAACACACAGAATAAGACCTTCGAAGCAAAGTATCTATTCTCCATATGCATACGTTTCAGCCATTACTGAGATCTTTACTATGGCAAGCCACAGTGAGGTCAGTGAGGTCAAATTCAAAACTTCGGCATTTCTCTAAATTTTGAAATAATTTGTAGCGACGATGATTAACTGTGTATTAGAGTATTGGGAACAGGTCTGTGAAGAAATATTTTGAAAATCTTCATGCTCCTTCTGTCGATTTATATTTTGGTGAAGGGTGGTAAAATCATCCAAAAGCGGCCTAAAATCCAAAAAAGTGGCCTAAAATCTGACATTTCAAATTTCCCGGTTGGTTTTCGGTTCCATTTGATTGGTTTAAGGCGTGTCACGTGTCAATTTTGTCAGCCAGTAAGGATTTAGTGCCTATCTTGTAATACAATAGCACGAGTTGCTTTTGTTGACACCTCAACTCAAAGCGATTAGCGATCACAGACAAAAGAAATTCCATCAACCAGTAATTCAAAACAAACAAAGCCGCAGAATTTTCTCTGAAACCCACGTAGCTAGCTCGCTCGCTGTGCATTCCAGAAATTATTTTTAAGGGCAAACATGAGCATAGATCGAAAGAAGAAGGATATATCTACACATCTGCCGCGGACATTTTATTTCTTTGGTCCAGAAGCTGAGCAGTAAATGTTTTGATTACATCCAAAAAAATAAGAGAATTGAATCGCCTCCTAAACGGCTTTTGAACCAAATAAATAAAATGCCCGCGGCAGATGTGTAGATGCACCCTTCTTCTTTCGATTTATGCTCATGTTTGCCCGTAAAAACAGTTTCTGGAAAGCACAACGAGCGAGCTAGCTACCTGGGTTTCAAAGAAACTTTTGCGGCTTTGTTTGTTTTGAATTGCTGGTTGAGAGAATTTCCTTTGTCTGCAATTGCTAATCGCTTTGAATTGAGGTGTGAACAAAAGCAACTCATGCTATTGTATTACAAAATCTGCCCTTGTTGGCCGAAAATAGATGCGAGCAGAGCGAGTAAAACCGAGGTCAGGGTTTTTTTATTTTTTATGACGACACTCCTTAGATCGTTGGAAAATGCCCCAATTTTTCAGAGAATTTGCCATTTAAAGAAGCAAAGCATCACGAATGATGGGGGTCTTTCGCGAAAAATTTTCAAGAAAGGATCTTCACAACCATGAAATTCGTGAAGTTAAACTTGACGATAATTCCAGTGCCCACAAGAACGCGAGAAAAATTACAATGATAACTAAATCTCTCTCCTATCGAGCAAAATCGATTCATTTCAACCAATCAAGTACTCTTGGAGCTATGAATTTCCAAAAAGTTTGAACTGTTTCGTGGCTCAACCGGTAAAGCAAAACCCGTTGCAGCTAACACCATTATTAGTATTGCTGTATCATTGAGACAATTCTTTGATGTTGTGCAGACGTCTTTGCAAAATGACTCTTCATTACAATAAGAGGTACATCTTTAGCAGTCAGGTAGACTTTATTTCTCCATTCTTTAACTCCATCAGAACACAACTCCTCCTGATTTTGTTCGTAAAATGCAAAACAGTAACCAGTCATAAAAGCATCAAAACCAGCCCTATGACCATTCATTCTCGGTAAAGTAATATTTTCAAATGAATGTTCTAAGCTTGAGTTTTCCTCTTCTGTTTCGTTCGAATTATCTACTGTGTGCTCAGTTTGAGTGTTGCTCTCTGTATTCTGAATATCACTGGTCTGACATTTCGCTATCTTCTCACACGGCTCAAGGGAATTGCTATTCTCATTGTCAGGGGGATTCGTTCCATCTTGCGATTCGATTTTACGCTTTCTAGATCTTCGCCGTTTCTTCTTCTCCTGTGCTGAATTTTCACTCACAAGTATAAGATCGACGCTATGCAGCTTTGAGCATGTGGTCTCTGATGGGCAGTAGCCTCGTTCCTTTGGACAAGAAGGAGAGAAAATTACACGGAAAGCTAACGATCTGATAGAGTGGCTACACAATCTCTGTATGCTCCTCAGAACTGATTTGTCGCTGGCCATCGGCAACAACAACAACAGCGAAATTGAGGGACTAGGCTAGCTAGTCTAACGATCTGATTGGTTTTTCAAGTAATTTTATCCAGGGGGGGGGATATGACCATAGTTTGGTTAGGGATGTGCCACCCAAGGTTCAAAATATACCCACTCCTTATACCAATTGTTGACAAATGTATTCCTAATCTTATACCAATTTCTCAGAAATGTATACCTGATCTTTTACCAGCTTTTGAAAAATGGCTCCTTCATTTCTTCTCTGGCCTTAAATAAAAGTTAAAAAAGCTAGATACCGTGTTTGATACCAAGACGGTGAAAATCAATACCGTACTTCATACCTTTTCGAATATCGATACCAGTCATTGTATCAAAGTCGTGGAAAAGCTATTTTTCCGGATGGAAAATCTCTTTTACCAAAAACGTACATAGTGCCCTTAAGACTCTCGTACGCCCGGGGGGGGGCACTCCCATACTTGACCTGACGGGATGTGCCGCTCAACAGGGTGTCCTTTTGCGGTAAAAATTATGCGACAGGGTGTCATTTTCTAGCGAAAAGTATGCGACAGGGTATTATAATAGGTAAAAAAAATTATGCGACAGGGTATCACAAGCAAAAATTGCGTTCTACACCGTATTTGAGAGGCAAAATTTTTATGCGACAGGGTATCACAAGCAAAAATTGCGTTCTACACAGTATTTGAGAGGCAAAATTTTTATGCGACAGGGTATCACAAGCAAAAATTGCGTTCTACACAGTATTTGAGAGGCAAAATTTTTATGCGACAGGGTATACTTTTGGCCTATTTTTTATGCGACAGGGTGCAGGGTATGGAGAGGTTTTCCGCACACCCCCGTCACTTCCCTAGTCAAGTACCCCCCCCCCCCGGGCTCGTACGCCTTTTACTTTGCAAAACAATCTACCATTCGAAGTTGCGAAAATAAGCACAACATCCCACTTACCCGAAAACTAGTGCACAACAGTGGCAGGAACTTTTTTAGCGATTCGCTAATTTCGACACTTGGCAAGCTGCATTGAACAATCTCCACATCAGTCATATTTTGTTTAATCTGCGAAGTTCTTGAACTGATTGTGATGAATGATTTGCCATCATTTTTAGCTCTTTGATTTCTGTATTGACTAAGATCATAAAGAATATGTTATTACTGATATTAAAGGCAGCAGTAACTGTTAAAGAAGTGCACCTAGAAAACATCATTTTGACATGTCAAGGAAAAACATTGCAACGTAGCGGCAAGGGTGTTAGGACACGGATATTTTAATTACGTATTTATTTACCTTGTTTTGATCTTCGTCTTGTTTTCTTGTCTTGTTTTCTTCTCTGTTCTGTTTCCTCTTGCTGATGTAAATGCCTCGTGTTATTTGAATATACCTTCCTTGTATTCCTGTGTCTTAGCGCGCCTTCGCAGAAGAAAGGTTTCAAACCGCAATGACATATTAAGTATTTAAATATGGCATTGCGGTTTGAAACCTTTCTTCTGCGAAGGCGCGCTAAGACACAGGAATACCAGGAAGATATATTCAAATAACACGAGGCATTTACATCAGCAAGAGGAAACAGAACAGAGAAGAAAACAAGACAAGAAAACAAGACGAAGATCACTAACTAACAGTTGAAAGAATAAATCAAAGTTATCAAATCAAATTGCAAGCACTCAAGCTAACAGAATCGAAAGAATTGAGTGACAATGTCTGTTTTTAATTAGTTAGCCTCCAATGCAAAATTTTCGTGTTAAGCGAAAATTGTGCATTCTTTCTAAACTTTTAAGCAATATTTGATGAATTGGCAATATCTAAGAAGAAAGACCTTGACCGTAGTTGAATGCTGTTCAACAAAATACTTCTTAATTTGAAGCAACCTAACGTTATAAAATGGAGACTGGTTATTATCAGCCAAGTAGCAACTTTTTATTGCTGCTAAAGAGACTCACCATTTTCTAAAAAGGTATTCCAAAAATGATAGGCTTTCTCTTGAATGAAATTCTGAAATGTACTTTGTGTCAAAAATTCCACTTGGAAACATCTCACTGGTATCAGCAATAAATGTCTGCAGAGAATTTGGCAGTTCTGCGTACAAACTCTGGTACAGAAAAACCAAATCTATGAAACCATTGTGGAAGATTAAGGGCTTTCTTGCAAAGATGATATCCATAAGAAGCTGCCTGACTGAGATGTCATCCTTGATGGCCTGGAAATGATAGAAAATGAACTTGCATCAATGTCTCAGCTACTTTATGGAACATATTGGGATGGCAAATAGATTTAGGTAATAAAAATACCAACACATAATTGTTTTTTACCTGTACAAAAATACAAGGCTAAACTTGGCCTTGTACAGGCCAACTTTTAGCCTTGTAGAGGGGATTATGACCTCCCATGTTATGACCCTTGTACACTATGCCTTGGTAAGAAAATTACATAGGCATCAGTGAAGACTGTGCCGTAGCTGGCAACCAGTCTACACTACGGTATAGGTTTCCACTTGAATACGGCTTCGAAATGACATAGGCATAATTAGCATTTTTCAAGCTCATTTACAAGGTTACAGCAAGGATATTCCAGGCTATTTAACAAGGTTACAAGGCCATACACTAACTACAAGGCTTGCACATGGCTATTACATGGCCTTGTATTTTCATACAAGTAAAGCTTTGTTTTTTAATGTACAATGCATGCCAAAAGTTTTGGGGGACCTTTAGCTAATTTTGCATCATTTTGCCCTCCATTTAGAACACCACCATTCTGTAATGACAGACTAAGGATGACAGGACAATTTTGAGACTCTGATAGAATAGTAGGGCAATGACCTTCCAAATAACACTGTCTTGGGAAGGGGGTACTTCAACTAATCGCTATGCATAAAGATGTGGAAAAGTGCGTCATTATCAAGAAATGACCTCAGTGTCCCAAGGACTTTTGACAAGCATTGCATGTGTCACACTCAAACTCAAAGGGTGAACAAATTTAGAAAAGTCCTTTTCTGTTTTGTTACAATTCAAAATTCTTTACCAATATTACAGTGCAGGCTGCAAAAATCAAACAATCCAAGCTATCAAAAAATGGCTGGAATATATTTTCTGACAAGTTCCTGCTGAATGATCTCAAATAAAGAATACCATTGAACAAATCAAAGCAGTAAAATCCAGTCTCAGTCTTACAAATCACAATGTTTGTATTTCTTTCTGGCTAAATTCACTGCACAGGAAATTTACATCTACCAATCTACATCTACCAAATACTGCCTGCCTTCTAAAAAGAAGATTCTGACAGGGTACAAACTTTGATATACCTCAACATTTCCTTTCTTGTAAGGAATCCCACTTGAATATTGTTTGTTGAAATCAAATCCATAATTCACAAGGAAACGCAATGACTGTGCTTCCACCATGTATTCATCTTCACAAAGCAGGACAAGGTTAAAAGTTCGCACTTGAAATGTCTTGTCTTGAGGGACCTCTTTCTGTTGCTGACAGAAGCAAGCAAGGCCAAGTGCTATAACAGATCTTGAACTTGCAATATTGCATAATGTCTTGTACCTGTCATCAACTGAGCTAGAAAAAGAAATAAAAACAGAAAACATATGTCAGGCATGCATTGGTTATCAAATGAAGTCCGCTTCAAAAAGTCTTGTAGCACCTTTGAAAGACAAAAGCTTACTAGATTCTATAAGGTGTTAATCTGTGCTAAACCAGGTGCGCCAAATTGCAGTTATTTCTAAAGGCTGCTCTCCATATCAAGCGTTTTGAGTGCACGAGCGCTGCAACCAAATAGGAGCACGAGGAGCTGATAGAACTTTAGCAATCAATTTGCCCGCAGCGGCCAAGCTTTGGGCATTTTGGGAGTAGGAACAAGTTCAACTCCCATTGCAGATGCTTGCGATTGCTACCAAAAGAACCAAGCATATTGCAAGAAACTCTCACTGTGCACAATCTCACTTTCAACATGACCAATGAAGAAAGAGCGTGCCAAAATCAAACGATTAAGTCTCTGATAATAATCAAGATTAATTCCAGAGATTAAGAAACATGTGTGATCATTATCACAGCGCCCGCATGCTCAAAACGCTGGATATGGAGAGCAGCCTTAACTCTCAAAATCAACACACAATAACTTTAATGCTTACACAATAACTTTAATGAGACTTTATTAGCATTCTAATACACAATTTTGTGTATACTTATTGATGTAAGTTAATGCAACTTATTGCTTGGTGGGAACCAAGCTTTATGATGCAGATAATGCTTGATATAATTCTTGAAATGATGATGACATTCACTTGATCACTGTGTTGTATTGACAGCTATACAAGGTTTGATTTCATAAGAATATTTGAGATAACTATCAAACTTTTGGTCTACCTTGCATTCAGCTGCTTCCTGTCTCCAAGCCCACTTAATTCCTGCAAAGAGAACCAAGATACAGTAGCTAAGGCACACCAACCAAAAAATGATGTGGTGTGGAAGTACAAATAATAAAACAATAGATATTTGGTAGAATCTTTATAACATTTATTTTGGTAAATTTTTCGACAAATGGGAAAATGGAAAAAGTATGATGAGAACTCGCTTCCCATTTTTCAACAAAAGTTACCATGTTGAAATAAAGCAATAGATATGAAGACAATGAGCACAATTACAAAAGTTCCATGTTATCTACTTTTATCTTTTTGAATATTTCTAGCTACCCCCTGATTTATTTTGTTCTAACCCTTCAAAACTTTTTCCTGTTTTTGCTGCAGTGGAAAACCTGCAAAAGACTAGTGATGTCAATACATTTGTTGGGGAGATGAAGTGATGACCCTATTGCTTTGACGTATTGTTTTTCAGTTTTGTTGTGAGTAGATCAACATTATTGGGGCTCACATTGTAATGTTTCCCTGCAAGGGGGGGGGGCCGGTGCCCAGCAGCAAAATGGCACCTGCGCTGTACAAAATTTCCAGTGTGGCTATCAAGGACTGTTTTTCAGGCAAAGGAAGGGGCAGTGAAATAATCCCGAAGATGCATGGACTATTAAACACAACAAATAAAAAGAAACAATGACATGATATGTGTAAGCTCTTCTTTGTAATCATTTACAGACCAAGGACCACGCCATTTTTTCGGTCAGGTCATTCATTTGACCTAACCATCAGACAGCCCAGGACCAAGTCTTTCTTTATGTACGAAGTAAAACGAGTACATATAGGAGTGAGGTGGTGTAACGCACTAACTCACTCACTCGCGAACCAGGAACGCATTCCGCGAACCAACTAAGAATGCCAAGAATGCAATCAGTTGCCAACAGCTGTGTTGTTGCTGCGCCTCCGCACCATCAGATCATTGCATTTGCTGAGACTTTTTTGGCAGAGCACCAGGAAAACAAACCATTTGCACTAATTATTTTCGATGTCATGTGATCAACGAAAATTCTAGAAAGGAACGGTGTGATGCAGTCGATTCATGTCCAATTTGACCACAAATGAGCCCATTAACCATATTGCATGTTGCTCTCTTTGCAAAAGTGTTGACAGATTTTCCATTCAACAATTTTGGATACTGGAAATAAATATCTTCATTGGTACCCGGACTTCTGCTTCGAAGCCAAATCCCATAATGGCTACATTGCTTTTATGTGCCATCGCAGAGGTTGCCGCGTTCGACCTCGAAGATACTTGCAGGCTGAGTTGGGTTAGAGCTTCACTATCGTACACATTCAAAAATTCTAGAAAATCTATAAAAATATTGTAGATTCAGATTTCTCTAGAATAGCAAAAGGGTCTATTGTGGATCGCAGATGCTGTAACTGCTTTTGAAACCTGACAAGGGACTGTTCACGTTAGGCCTCAATCAATAACCTGATGGGGTAAATGAACGTCTGTTTTGAAATTTTACTTTCTTGGGGCAAATGTTACAGTTGACTCGAGTTGACTCTGTGCCACTACTGTGCAAGCATCAATCCACGGGAACATGTTTTCCTTTTAGGTCGAACAAGGGATGCGAGGACCCCTTAAAAACTAGTCCTTGTGTGCTAAAGGACTGCCCCCTCCAGTAGAAAATAGAAATATGAAACAAGAAAAGTATCGGAATTGCCGCAGCTTCAAAGAAGCTCATTGCTCCCATCTGAAGGTCACCATGTGCTCTTTCCTGTCTGCAATGGTTATTTGGAAGCATTTACCCTAAGCTATTTTAAACTTTGTTCTGTACCAGCGTTCTTCGTACATGGCTAATGATGGGCCCCTTTAATTTTGATATATGTGCGGCCTCTTAATTTTAGGGCCTATCTATCAATATCATATCAACAACACAACGGCAGCCACAAGCTAAACATCTGTAAATGTTGTAAAATAAATCTCACCAGATCAATAGCAATAAATGATGCTGTCTTTACTGCAAATGATATTGCTGGCCAAAGAGTAATAAAATTATTTTTCGTAACATCAGTTACCGTCACTTCCACGTTCTCGTCCATTTTGTTTTTGGTTTTACGCGGGAAGTTTGAAAATGAGGTTATTTTGGCTGGCAACCTGTGAACGAGGTTAGTAAAAATCTGGAACCAAAAATCTGGTTAAAGTAGCCTGCGTGTACCATTAGAACCATCAGGTTCCAAATCTTTAACTCGGTGTAAAAAGGTAGGTGCAAATTCTATGACCCATTTTTTCTGATTGAATGGCTTGAAAGAAACTTTTAGGTACCTTTCTATAATTCTACAGTTGGACTTTTCAGAAGATATGAATATTTTTCGAGATTTCAGCGTATCTTACATCAGGAGAATGACAGACGTGGGACGTTTGCTTGATACAATATTGTAAACATACATAAACTATGGGTTTCTTCTTCGAAATTATTTCATGTTGTGTCAAACAGTTTAGAAACTACAATGACTTCAGATTGTTTTGAATATTTTACTTGAATTCTTGAAAAAGAAGAAAACATTGAGAAAAGTCCAACGGTAGGATTATAGAGAAATAGCTAAAGTTTATTTGAAGTAATTGAGTTAAAATAAATAAGTCATTGAATTTTACAATACTCTTTTTAAAGATTTGGAACCTATGCTTTGCTGTACAGCATCTTGTCAGACTGAACAAAGTAAGCCCAAGTTAAATAGATATGTCATGTATGCAGGTTTCTAGCTTCATACGAATAAAAGTACATTATTTCCATCTACAAAGGTTGAAAACAGGAGGTTAAAATTGAGGGGGGGGGGGCGACTCCCATAGGGGGTTTGGTATATATGTGCCTCTGAGAATCCAAAGGGGGACCCATAACCAGGACAACATTTTGAAAATATTACCCCATTACCAGCGCAAAGTATCCCTCAATTTGAAATGTCAATGAATTTGATTCTGACCTCAATTTGCATTTTTTCAGGATCCTTTATGTTTGTTTACAGGTGTTTTAGTAGAAAATTGCTTGATAATTTTGGGCTGCAATGAAACCGAGGTGATATTTCTGGGTTGCCTGAAAATCTCTCGGACTGACCCCCGTATACGTATATGCTGTGTCCCTCCTGGGCTACATCACGTAAAGCTTACTAAGACCAAACATTATAAACAAAACCTTTCTATCAGCATTTAGTTCAAAAGCTCAGCTACCTTTTGCAAAGTTGCTTGGTCAATACAACGCATGTGACAATAGCTTGTCATTTCAAGGAGCAAGAAGCTGAGTGCGACCTTGCCCATGCAATTTTTTTTTCACCCGATACTGGCATAGTTTCTGTTGGAGTGACTCAAGAGTCCAGAAAAAGGTCAGACCTTTCTCCAGATACCAATTTCGTTAATCAGACCTTTCTCGTTCTATCCAATCAAAATAACCAGACATTTCGAGCTCCTTGCATTGTACAAAACCTTAAAATTAATAAACCACTTGCCGTGTTGTTGCCAAATAACCCAAAATTTCCCCCATGTTTCTTATGAAAGCAACTAAACCCTCCTCAAATATGACATTAATACCAAGAAAATTCTTACTTCGGCTCACAGCAGTCGAGGCATGACTTTTTCTGGACTCTGGAGTAACTAACCTTCAACCCTTATTCTGATGAATGCAACGTTAGATTAAAATGTAAAAGGAAAGTCTAATTACATATCAACTGTTTGCTATTTAACGTCAAAAACTTTCGAAAGTTTCTGTGAATAACTAAAATCTGGACAATTTTCTGCGAAGTAAAGTGCTAGGCCTTGTTCCAGCTCTGCACCAAAACATCATTTTGGTCAACCAGTGCCTTTAAACCTCTACTCTTCAGCTCCATTTCCTATTACAGTATTGCCTCAGTGACATGCATGGGTTTTCACTGCGATATGAACAACTCCGACAGTGTTATCCTTTGACTTGGCCTTTCTTCTGCTTACTTGATTTTCTTCTTCTCTCGTTAATCGGATTCCTTGGATCGTAAATATCAAACGTATCTTCGTCTCGTATGTTTGCATCTTTCGCCTTTGCTTCGTGGCTCTCAAATTTCAGTTGATGTGACATCCTAGAAAAGTAATTCCCTCAATGTAGGATAGTTGCCATTTTCCTCAATTTAATGATAAAAAAGATCAATTTGTAAGGGTAAGTGTGGCTGAAACTCTGATGCTGAAACCATGAACTTTGCACCTTTAATAATCTAAGAATAATTTTTCATGTCAATCTAAAGTCTAAACAACAACAAATAAATACAAGATACTGTGGCATTTATAGCGAGGAAAGACGCGAGGTCATCGGGTCCTCACTACAAATGCAACTTACAACGTTCAAGAAATATCAACGATAAATCAATATATAAAAAACAAAGCAAAAAAACAAAACAAAAAGAGAAATTAATGAATAATAATTCCCACCATGCGTAAACTTCTAGATTTCCCAATTCTCCGATCCTTCGATTCCCTGACTCCCCCTTTAAATATTACCATGGGAAAGGTACCACGTGGATCAACCATTTGCAAAAAAGTCATATTCAAAACAATCAAGGGATCGCGGAATTCAGAAAAATTTGGAAGAATTCTGAAATGAAACATTTCATAAAATGACTGGTAACTTGTGAATAAAGTAACACGTTACTACCAACGCAATTCTTGTATATTGATGTTGAAAACTCAATGTTTGCAAACGTCAAACTATGTTTTTGATTCACTGGTACCTCACTCGAAAATAAATATTTAGTGCAAGGCACACTTACCATCCAAGATCAGTTTCAGCTGTTTCTTCTTCATTCGTAGAGTCAGTTACGTCATTTATGTTCGATGAAAGATGACTTTGAAATCCAGCTAATAACGCAAGAGTCTGCAACATAGAATAGCAAGGAAGAATTTAAAAACCTGTTGTAACATAAAAGAGAAATCTCAAACACTACGGGCACAGCATAGGTTCCAAATCTTTAAAAAGGCTGGTGTTAAATTGAGTGACCTATTTCTTTGAACTGAATGACTTCAAAGAAACTGTAGCTCATTCTCTACAATTCTACCGTTGGAATTTTCTGAAAACTTCAATATTTTCAGAATTAAAGTGTTTTTCTTCTTTTTCAAGAATTCAAGAAAAATTTTCAAAAAAACTTAAAACCATCGTAATTTCTAAACAGTTTGACGTAGCATGAAATAATTTCGAAGGAAACCCTAGTTCATAAATACCTACAATATGGTGTCAAGCAAAAGTCTATCACTCATCTGGTTTATGATTTAGAAATTTCATGACGTCACATCCTCACATGAGTTGAACTGTAAGATACGCTGTAATTTCCAAAAATATTCAAAATTTCTGAAAAGTCCAACGGTAGATTTATAGATAAGTGTCTAAAGTTTCTTTCAAGGCATTCGATCAGAAGAAATAGGTCATTGAATTTTACACCCACCTTTTTACGCCGGGATAAAGATTTGGAACCTATGCTTACGGGCATTCTAAACTTTGATTAGATGGCATTATTACTCCACACACATTTGTGATTGATGATTCATACCTTAGAGTGGACATACGACGTGATTCCTTGCATTCGTTAAAAAGAAATCCTCCAAATTAAAAACCAACCATCCAAAACCATCCAAAAAACCATCCAAATAACCATCCAATTCAATGAGCAATGCTGAGGCTTATGTAATGAGTCTAGTCTTAGAGTTCCCAATTGGAAAAAATTAGACTTATTACAGTTCGTCCCTAGTTTTCGCTCGCTATTGAGTAGAATTATTTATTGAATTAAGTCAAAAATATGAAAAACGAGCGAAATTTACGACGAATTGTAATCAGTCTAGGAAAAAATGTCGCGTTCCATTGAGACTTTTCGAAGTGAAGAGAGGCAAGAATAAGTACAGAGTGACGACAGACAGCTGCAAATTCGAAAGATCACTGATTTTCTGCTGGAGAAGCTATTTTTAAGCTTATTTTTCCTGACATTACAGCAGAGGCCATGCCATTGAAAACCTCAAATCATTAAAAGTGTTTTGATCTATAACAGTTTTGGAAGTTACCAGAATTTGAATCATGCTACACAATGATGTAATATCGCAGATCTAAAAAAATGTAAAAAAATAACGCTCGATCCAGGCTCTTTTGTAGAATAGCTAAAAGGTCTATTCATAGATAATAGAAGGAGGCCTTTTAATTCTATTTTGATTTCCCCAAAAATATCTTCATGGTCTATTGAAGATTCTGACTACGTTTGCAGTCCACAGCACAGTAAAAACCGGTTTATGAGAACCACAACTTTTAATAATCTTTAGGCTAAAACATTATAGGAAGATTTTCTGAACTTTGTGAAATTTACATTGAAACTGGAAAGCAAGGTGTTTCTGAGTGCTACATGCATGGACTGACGACGTGATTCCTGGTATTCGTTCAATGTTTTTAATCTAATCATGGGCAATAATGCAGCGATACGTAGGAGCTCCAACCGTTTCAACTGTATTTGAATATTGGCGGCATTTGATTCCTTGTTGTGACGAGAGAAGAACGAAGGAGTAGCAACATTATCAAGCGCTGTACTTGCAATCTTGTGGAAGAGAAACAACACAGTGAGTAAAAATACAATTTTGATCATAATATAGGCCACATCAACGGTGCATTATTGCCCATGATCTAATGTTTTATTTTCACCCAATACAATGAAAGAGGATTTTCACTCAGTTTGAGGCCATAACATCATCCAATTCAATGCGGAAAACGAGATTCATCGTCATAAGTCTATTACATGCACACAATTTGCAATTCATATGATTTCTAAATAGTACACGCCTTCTCAAATGAACATTTTACTTGATAGCCGAGAGATAGGAGCATTTTGGTAAATCTACACTTACAGTGATCAAGTCATAAGAAATTCCTCGCACAGAACAATGAAGAACATACAATTTTTTACAGGTGGGAGATATCATCTGCACGTACATCTTTTTTTTCAGTAATTTATTTTGAGTGAGCAGGAAGCATTTCTAGCTACTTAAAGCTAATTTAAGCCCACTGTGCATGCCGCATCCAGGCACGGGACCCCTAGTTTAACGTCCCTTCCGAAGGACGGCGAGGTGAGTTGCGAAGCCAAGTTTGACCTCACTCGACCGAGCTTAACTTCAGTCTCCTGACGGAAACTGATTAAGCCGCTCGGCCACTCACCCCACAACTATTGCCATGGGATTGAAAATCTTCACTATTTGCTTGAAAATCTATTTCTTATCACTCCTGAGAGGTGAAACGCCCTTGCTTGTTGTTATGCGTGACAAGTTTCTTTACGATTTCATCAAACGTTTCAGGCCCTTTTAAACCCCTTATACCCCAGAATTAAGAACTTTTGCTAGGTTGAGCTTAAAAGTGATGGTTCTTAAATGCGGGATTTTACTGGATAATCAACTAACCTCACTTTCCCTGTTTCCACCTTTTTTCAATATTGGTTTCTCTTTTCTCTGCTTCAAAAACTGTGTTCTTTCTTCTTTTAGTTGCAGCATTAGATCGTTTACTTCACGACCTTTCTCGTTTGCTATACATTAAAAAGAAAGGAAAACAGTTTTTAATGAATATAAACTTTGTGACATAAGCAGAAATTGACGACGACAACAGAGAATTTTAAAGATTTGCAACGTCTGCATGGGGCTATTTTCACTTTCATTTTAAACTGATTTAGAAAACAGCTATAACATTTGTCAATCAATCTGACGTGATTGACAATCTGTCAGTCACATAAATCTTATGTAACAGAAATCTATACTCTTACGTTAAATGTAAAATGACACTCTGAAGAGAACAACTCAGTGTGCCAGAAATCTATCTCTTTCTCTGCGTCTGTTTTCTTCATAGTATACAAATTTTACTGACCATTTTAGCCATTTTAGTATCAAATTTTCTTCATAATATTTACACATAGAATAAGGCTGTGCACTAGGCTATACCTGGCTCGAGAACCAACGCATGGGCTGGCCAGACTCCATGTTTGATCCATAATTATTCTAGTCCCAAGACTTCAGTTTATGCCACTTTATAGCCATGACCTCATAAAACATTAAGTTTAATACATTTCAAGATATTGTTTGAACCAATAATATCAAAGAGATTCAAACTCTCTGATACACTTTTTGGTTCTCGATAGAATTGGGTAAAAATAAACACTTTACATGAAACACTTTGGGTAAAAACTAAATAAAACAGGCACAATCACATTTTCATTTTTCCAATAACTAACTTTTTGAAACATTTTCTGTTTGGGTTTCGCAATAACAACAAGAATTTTTGGTTCTGGTGACTCAAAGTTCAATATCTGCAGCACAGAACAAGGACAGATTTTGTAACACAATAACATGAGATCCTTGTGTTGACACCTGAATTCAAAGCGATTAGCGATCGCAGACAAAGGAAATTCTCTCAACCAGGAATTCAAAACAAACAAAGCCGCAAAATTTTCTCTGAAACCCAAGTAGCCAGCGCGCTCGTTGTGCATTCCAGAAATGGTTTATGAGAGCTAACGTGAGCATATATCGAAAGAAGAAGGGTATATCTACACATCTACATCGAGCATTCTATTTCTTTGGTTCAGAAGCCGAACAGTAAGTGTTTTCATTACACCCAAAAAATTAGAGAATTGAATCGCCTACCAATCGGCTTCTGAACCAAACAAATTAAATGCCCGAGGTAGATGTGTAGATATATCCTTCTTCTTTCGATCTATGCTCATGTTTGCTCTTGAAAACAATTTCTGGAATACACAACGAGCGAGCTAGCTACCTGGGTTTCAGAGAAACTTTTGCGGCTTTGGTTGTTTTGAATTACTGGTTGAGGAAATTTCCTTTGTCTACAATCGCCAATCGCTTTGAATTGAGGTGTCAATCAAAGCCAACTCGTGCTATTGTCTAACCAAATCTGTCCTTGTTGCAGCACAGTGTTTGAATGAATAGTAAGCAACAAGGACGAAATATCATTACTTTCATTATCGAGTTCATCTCCAACTTTTCCTTCCAATCTTTCCTCTTTTCTCTTGCTCTGTTCTGCCAATTCCTTTTTTATCTTTTTGGCCTCCTCTTTCAACGCTTCTCTTGGAAAATACGATTTAAAAATTAGACAAGCCGAGAGGCAATCACTCCAAAAATAGCGTACGAGATTTTGGGATCTTAAGAATCTCTCAGATTTATCGCATCACTGTGTGACCAGGCGTCGTTGTACCGTTATAATGCCGGATTTTCTGGCGACAAAAACAAATTGCAAGAAAGTGAAGCAATTCACATTACAATGGGAAAATACGGTAGTGTGACCGCTGCTTATAATATCAAAGAGGTAACAACTGTAATATCGAAGAAATAAATCAATAAAATTGGAGAAAAACATAGATTATGACATACATGACAGAATAAAATGGCGAGAAACAAGGGCAGATTTTGTAATACAATAGCACGAGTTGCTTTTGTTGACACCTCAATTCAAAGCGATTATCGATCACAGACAAAGGAAATTCTATCAACCAGTAATTCAAAACAAACAAAGCCGCAAAATTTTCTCTGAAACCCAGGTAGCTAGCTCGCTCGCTGTGCATTCCAGAAATTATTTTTAAGGGCAAACATGAGCATAGATCGAAAGAAGAAGGATATATCTACACATCTGCCGCGGGCATTTTATTTCTTTGGTCCAGAAGCTGAGCAGTAAATGTTTTGATAACACCCAAAAAAATAAGAGAATTGAATCGCCTCCTAAACGGCTTTTGAACCAAACAAATAAAATGCCCGCGGCAGAAGTGTAGATGCATCCTTCTTCTTTCGATCTACGCTCATGTTTGCCCTTAAAGACAGTTTCTGGAATGCACAACGAGCGAGCTAGCTACCTGGCTTTCAAAGAAACTTTTGCGGCTTTGTTTGTTTTGAATTGCTGGTTGAGAGAATTTCCTTTGTCTGCAATCACTAATCGCTTTGAATTGAGGTGTCAACAAAAGTAACTCATGCTATTGTATTACAAAATCTGCCCTTGTTGTGGCGAGACAGAAAGACTTCGGGAAATTAGAAGTGTGGTGATAGGATGACTCTCGAATTTCAAAACTTTAATCACTGAGAAAACGTGTAAAATTTAATATATCTATCCCACCAAAATAGCCAATATCGTAAGTACAGAGCGTTTGAGTTACAAAATTCATTTTGCTTGCGTCTCTGCAAACTGTTTTCTGCCGTGGGTATTATCCGTTTACCTTGTTTGGGCATCTTGCTTAAGGATGAGATATAAAATCTATCTACGGGGGGCCTGCAAAATTTGACAAATAACCCTAAATGAATTTCTTACTTTCGCTTCCTTTTTTTCATTGCTTCCTCCTCCTCAGGTGTTACTTCACGTGCTCGCCTTTCAGACTTCTTCGTTAGCTTTTCCTTCACCTTCTCGCTTGCTCTTCTTTCGTCCTATAATAGAAAAAGTAGGACTATACAGCACCGCCTTGCACATATAAAACGGCAATTGCAATGATAAATGCCTTGTCTATAGATAGAACGAAAGAACGATAAGAAAGAAATAGCTACCGGGTGTCCCAAAGAAAGTATGCAGATTTGGTTGACTCTAGTGATGTGACTTTATCTTGAATCAATGGCTAATCACTCTCAAAATATTCCTCGATAGTTAACTTGAACATAGATACCTCGTTTGTTGTAATTGGTGCTTTAAGGGTAGAAATATCAATCTTGAAAGCTCAAATTTGCGTCCACATGCAAACCAGAGCTTTGGCCCTTTGGCCTAAGCAAGTTCCTGAAGCACATCGAAATTAAGAACTGAAATTAATGAAAAATTAAGAAACTTCCCAATTGGGTTACTGGAGGATGACTTCTGGAAAACAGAATAACAAAAGATCTAATATTGTTCAAATTTTATCAAGGTTATCGTTGATTTATACGCTGTGCCTTTAGAAATTGCTTGGCCAAACGGCTAAAGCTCTGGTTTGCAGGAAGAGGCAAATTTGAGCTTTCAAGATTGACATGTCTGCTCTCAACATACTAATACCAACAAACCAGGTATCTATGTTCAAGTTAACTATCGAGGAACATTTTTAGAGTGATTAGACATTGGTTGGAGCCAGTCCAAATTTTGTCCCTTTTCTTACATCATTTTTGTTTCGCATTGGTTTTTAGTTTTTACAAATCAAAACACAGATGAAATCAAGCAAGTGTAGATTGTATCTCATGTACTATTTACATTCCAAGGGTATGTAACAAATATGAGAACTTGAAAGCATTGGGTTTGCCTTTTTTTTTTTTTTTTTTTACATTCCAATAAAAGCTTACAATACATATTACCAATACACACTACTTACAAAATACCCTACCCTACTACTTAAACAATGCCATTTGGAGCGAAAACACGTCTACCGCATGGCATTTATGTTTTTTCAAAAATCATAATTCTTTTATTGGTTTCAATTTCACTTTCATTCACATCCAGTCTAAAGCAAATGCTATGGATATGGGGAGCTTGAATACTATCGTTGGAATGTATCATTAATCGTTTATCTGAATAATAAGTAGCTCTACATCCCAGTGTTTGCATGGTGATCTCATAGATGAAACCATATTTTATCATTCTATTCTTGCAGGAAATTTAGGGATGATTTTGTCCGGTCACAAGAACAAAAACATTTTTTCATGCCCTGGTTGGAGCTAAACAAATAAACACAATGATAGGTGATACCATCAATTTTTACGATGTTTCAAATAGATTCACTTTTTAGGGTAAACGGGTATAATAATTCAAAATACCTGGATCTGAGTATCATCTACGGCTGGCTCTTTGCTCAGTTTAGGATCCTGTAACGCATCATGACTACTCTTTATCGTTATGCTCTAGAAAACAAGAAGATTTTCATAATAATATTGCCTGATGCAATGAACCACAGAAGGTTATTGGCCATGGGGCGGTCATTGTCCTTTGCTCCTCATGGTATCGTACCTGTAGTCTTGTATAGTAATTAGAGAGTATAGTAGAATGTAGCCTGTATTGTAATATTTTATATGGATAAAAAAACCACAGAAGTAGAAGTCAAGATGTCCCCATTATTCGACTCTTTACCACTTCACATCGGGAGATGTCTTGGTTTGCTTTCTTTGTATTACTTTTAAATTGGCTGTTTCCAAATTTGTGGTCAAGACGTTTGAAGTTAAAACACAAAGTAGACTTGCCCCAAGTCCATTTCGTCAACTGTAATAAGTCTATCTGACTTGGGGCAAGTCTAAACACAAAGGGGCATTTGAGACGTTTAAGACATAAACAAACTCATGAAGCAAAGCAACGTTAAAGAATTGCGAAGAAGTTAATTTATAATTCAACAACAAATTTCATATTGCTCTCGGTTCAACAAAATCATTACCTTGCTTATTTCGGAAACTTCTTCGTCATCTTCTTCAGCTTCCTCACCAAATGATAACAGTTTAAAATTTCTGCAAATGTGAAACAGAAACAAAGTTTCATCTGGAAATTTCAATACTATTTCAATTTCAATACTATTTCAATATGCCTTGAGTAACTAAACTATTTACCAGTCGGATTCTTCGGAGACAGAGATCTGAGTTCTATTATTCAGACTGCAACTTATTTCTACCTGCGAAAATTAAATTCACAGATATTGGAAAGTTGCAAAGACGACACACTTTCAAGAACAATAAACCAAGAAAAATAAAATTAAAGTCACTCTGAATTCAAAATGATTGAATACTTCACAGTGTCACAACCCACCAAATTAGGAATCAGATCAGCTTGCGTGAAATCTACATTTCTTGTGCAACATTGATATTTTTCGCGAGCCACTTACTTTGAGCGTTTTTTCTTGCTTCCTTTTTCTTTCTCGATGTTTTTCTTCTCATTGTCTTCTTTTCTTGTCCTGGGTTCAATGTCGTCGAAAGGATTGTAGAGAATCTATTTCGTGACAGAAAAATAACAAAATTAGGTTGGGCAGCTTCCAAAGTTTTCAGTTTTGAAATATTTTGAGAATGATTAGAATTGTGGCAGGATGTTGTGGATGTGTAAATCCATCAGATGCACCAAAATGAACTTCACAACTTTGAAAATTCTTTATCCAGATAATACTTAATAGACTGGAGTGAGCCAAGGTTTAACTTTCGCGAGTTTGAAAAAACGCGAAATTTTTATAATTAACTTTCGCGAAAGGACCAAAATGGGAAATTTCGCGGGAATAAACTTTCGCGAATTAAGTTTCTTGTCAAATGTCATAATGTCTCAAACGTTCCTTGACTCTTCAATAACTGTTCAGAATCTTCCATAAATATGCTTGTAGTAGCATAGTTCGAAAGGGGCGTTGTCAAAGAAGAGGAATACCAAACATTTGATTACTTAAATATTTGATTCTGCATCTTAGGAAATTTTGCGGGAATAAACTTTCGCAAATTTCACATTTCAGGAAATTTCGCGGAATAAACTTTCGCGAATTTCGGCGAAGAATGCGAAAGTTTCTTCCCGCGAAAATTTCTTCCCTTAAAGTATGTTGTTGAAAATTGGAAATCAACGTAAAATTAGATTCAAGAAAATTCATTTACTTCGAAATGCACGACAAAAGGCCCAAGGCAATTGCTCATAAGAAATCTCTTCACTTAGAGAGCTACCCTGGGTACAAGAGCCTCGAAAATTTAGCAAAGGAAACTCGGGAAAAGGAAAAGCGAGAAAGGAGAAGAACTTTCGTTCTTTATTTTTTCAATCTTTCATTCTTATCTTGGTTTGACTCTGGTACCCAGGGTATGAGAAAGCGATATGCGAATAGACATCATTCCTTGCAGTGTTTAAAAGTGATTTTTATAAAATTATTAGATCATGTATGTTACTGCTATTATAAAGATCAAAGTACGCCAAGTACGTCAACCGCGAAAATGAAAACCAAAATAAACCAAAATATATACCTCAGCGAAGGGTTTCGGTATAAACACGGGAGAGACTTGGGCAAGTCCACAGTCCTGCGAATATCGTATTAAATACACACCTCAGTTTTATGTATCTTTGGAGGCTCCAATGGTCGGTCATTTGCATCAACTTCAATTTCAGTGAGTCGAATCATGTTATATATTGTATTTCCACCAACCTTGAAACAAAACAAGCAATTCACAAAAAATTCATTCCTCGTTTTTGTGCTTAAGAGCCAAATGCAGCGAAAAATGTTGCAGAAGTAAGAATAATGAGGATTATACCGGGTGTCTCAAAAAAAGTACCCCCTTTTGACTGAACAAGGCAACAAAACGATAACATTTCGGGACTTTTCGAAATCATGGCTACATTTTTTGGTCTTCAACTTAAATGCGCATACCTTTCATATTGAAATCGACCACCAAACACCGGAGATATCAGTTCACAAGGTCAAAATCTGGAGTGCACCTGAAACCAGAGGTTCCCTTGAGAAATGGCCTAGCCATAATTTGACACCAAACAAGTATTTTGCAAACGAAGTTTCAACTTTGACATCTATTTTTTATTTTTGAAAAGATTTATACCTTGAATTACTTCAAATGTTCTTGACGTGACTTTTCTTTTGAGGAATTGGTCCTTGCATTGCATTCGATCCCAAGTGTTTTGTATTAAAGAAAGAAAAGCTAAATGGCAAGTGCACGCTTAGTTTTGGAGATGTGGCACGACTTTATCATTCTTACCACATTTTTACTATATTTGTTTAATCAGGGCCATGTCCATGCATCTTTTATTCTTTTCAAAAGCAAAAAACCGTAACTTAAAGTCCACAGGTACTTTTGAAAATGTTCACGATACAAATCATGGTTAAAAAACCTCTGGTTTTGGGTGCATTGTAAATTTTGACTTTGCGAACCTGTAACCCCGGTTTTGGTGGACGATTTCTAAATGCTAAGGTATGTGCATCTAAGTTGAAGATTGATGAATTTAGCTGTGAACTCGTGAAGTAATGATATCTTATTGTTTGGTTCCTATTTCCAGTCAAAAGGGGGATTAGACACCCGGTATGTATGTAGCAACCTTTCCAAATATGGTATGTTTCTTGTCCAGTTCTTCAGCTCGGTCAAGTGTGAAAAAGAATTGGCTTTTGTTGTCATTTGGACCAGAATTTGCCATGCCAACCAATCCTCTCCTGTTAAATCGCAATCTTTGGTGAAATTCATCCTTGAAATATGAAAATGAAATGTCAATTTTCAGCAATCGATGAAATTTACTTACTGAGAGAAAAAAAATGAAAAAAAAAACTGATATAGAAACAAATATTGTCTAACAATTTCTTCACATAAATCATTGGCAGTAACTTTATATTTTTGTGCATGACCAAGTTTGATGAGATGCAAAAATGCCTGTTGCAAGCACGAAACATAAATGATGACCAACATGCTTATTTACTTTGAGTGCTTCGAAAACATGAGGATGTAAAGAATTCTTTGAGATCTCCAGGAATCAACTATAAAACATCAATACCTTGAATGCTCTGCCATAAATTGACTCTCCGCCTGCAAAAATCAAAGTAATCAGGTTAATCAGGTGAGTAAAACAAACTGACACACTTCAAAGATAAAGATGTATCATATTGCCAAATATATGCTTTCCATTGTTCAATGTTGTTTACGATGAGACCATGACGATGAGAATTGTAGCTATATTCCATCCCATGTCAAGTACAGTAATAAAGTAAAAAAAAAACATCAATGGTTTCAGGAACACACAACTTGTATTAACTACCAACTGAATTGCATCCCACCTGGAGGCATGAGGGGTCTAACTTCATTTGCAACATGTACAATACTTCTCTGCCAACATTGTTCCCACTGCCTAGAATGCAGGAGGTCTGAGTTCGAAACTCGCTCTCGTCATCCACTTTTTCCATTTGTCGAAAAATTTACCAAACATTATGCGTTTGTAACTGTTTCAAAAATGTTGGTCAATATGTTGAAAGAGAATGACCCTTGGCAACATTGTTTGAAATGTCAAATGGAATCTAGCCAATCTCTCACTGGTTTGCAGTATCCTTGTAACAGCACAAATTCTCATAAATTCAAAGCCAGTTATACTTTGCACTATCTGTTAAAAGAATCTAATTTAGTATCACAACGGTACAAACAATTTAAAAATTAATCAAATATTGAAATGTTGGTGCTTTCAAAAGGTTTCTCTTTTTGGGGTCTCCTGTCTCTATATATAATGAACTTGGTACTGTAGCATATACTAAATAAAAGGTACTTGGAGAAAAACGGACGCAAAAAACAGACAATTTTTTCAGCACATTGAGTCTTTTCAAACTCTGATGATGACGTAAGTTTGAAAGGCCTCGATGTGCTGAAAAATTTGTCTGTTTTTTGGGTCCGTTTTCTCCAAGTACCTTTTATATAATGAAAATGCACTAGAATACAATGACATACCATAACCAGTTCCTGTAGGATCACCACCTTGAGCAATGAAACCTGTAATAAAAGCAAAAGAGATTGCTTCCAATAAATCTTTGACATCTTATCAAAATCAAAGGGTACACGTATTGTACATCAGGAACATTTCTTCCAACTGCTGATGGTTTGCCTCGGGTACGAGGTACCTTTTGAGGCATGGGTTGTCTAAAATCTTTACTTTTAGCATGGGTGGTTAGACACTGCAGTTGTTCTTGATTGCCGTGTTGCAGCTTTGTTCTTTTGAGGAGGAAAAATGATTTACTACGACAGACGGAGGAGCTAGCATAAGAGATTGAAATGCCTCCTCCACAGAAATAAATTTTCCTCCACAGCGGCATAGATGCTGAAACATAACTACAGTGTCTAGCAACCCATGGTTTTACAAACAAGAAGAGCCATACCTTAAAAATTTGTTCATGTATCAGTCTGTGCCATTTGTTAATGGTAAACAGTTTGGTATACAATAAATCATAACTTCACTCGGATTAAAGACTTTGGAGAAAAACTGATTTTTGTGATCAAAGGGCATAGTACTATAACCTTAAATAGCAAAAGTGCCATTACGGCATACAAGTATTTTTTAATAAGAAACCGCTTATAAGAAATGGTAGGCTCAATTTTTCAAAAGCTAAGAAACAACCCTACTTGAATTGAAAAAGCTAAGAAACTTTTGTAATTTGCAGTTTTAATTTTCCAATCACACTCAAAAATGTTTTGACACTGTACAGTTATAGCAACTGTTTGGACATTATTTTGAATGCGAATTATGTTATCCACTTGTTTTGAGATCTTACTAAGTAATTTGGGAGCCCTCTTGACAAACCAAATTAACTCTACACTTCCAGCATTAAAAATATAAGAAACATGAAGAAACTTTTGGCAGCAAAATGACCCAAAATTTAAGAAACTGCCTACCAGCCCTGGACCTTAGTTTCCTATGAAAAAATAAGTGCATTCTTAGCTTAATTGAATGGGTGTCTTCTTCTATGTTCAGATCTAAGCATTCTTTGGGGAATTTCTCTTCTGTGGGATCTTTTTCATAGACGTCTGCTGAACTGCTTGCAGAATGCGTACTCTCCTCTGTTAATAACTGAGATTTTTCTATTCAACAAATGATCTGCAAAGTTCATCACGTTTGGAGAATTCCAAGGTTTACCTTTCACAATTCTGTGAAAAATTGTGTTGTCATAATATCCTTCCATGCAGAGTTGAACAAAATTCCTGCATGCTTTTGGAGCTTCTTTGGACCATAATTCAACATCAATGTCACCAACTGAAGTATCAAGCAGCACCTTGGAAAAATGAAAATATTTAGTGTGTGCAGAAATGTACAATGGGTAGGCTTGGGTAAATTGTAAACTGTTCGATCAACATTTGCAACATCAAGCCAAGCAAGGTAGCCGAGGAAGTTGCTGCTGGTAAAAATCTATGAATCAAGATTTCATTAAATTTACTCACATTTTACCTTAATCATGATAGGTATCCCCAAGGACAAGAAGGTTACTCACTTTATCCATGTAGAACCTGTACATTAGTCACCTTTCAAAAGTCAGAATATATATCCTATTACATGGCATTTGTTGTTTCTTATCTCATCGTGCATTACTCACACATTTTATTCAGTATAATAGGCTCATAGGCTGGTAGGATGAAAAATATTTTACCATCAGAATAGAAGAGAAAAATGGATGGATTAAACTCAGCTGCGATGCTTAATCATATCCGTTTGTTGTCAGTGCTGCTGACTGAGTGCAATCCTTCTGATTTCAAGACTTTATTAGTACTGATCTCTCTATTTCGTCTGAAGCTAAATGTGTAAATTATAACTCTCTTTTACCTGTGCACAGTTTAGGATAGAGACAGGATAGGCCTACAGGCCTATGACAGCCTGTTGATGATGGAACTGTGATGATGGGCCTAAATTTTGACAATAAACTGGAAATCTTTTATCAATACAATCGTTACTAATTTAGCAGGAAGCCTGAGCTTTACTCAGTTATAAACAGAGCTATACTTACTTTCCCGTTAGTTGGAGGTTCTTGAATGTAAATATTGCTCATTTTGGTCAAGAAATCAAACGAAAACACCACCACCTCCACATTGACAGTCCACAGACAAGATTTTCAGAAAGATTTCAAACTGTACACCGTTGTTGTTGCTGTGAGTTTGTTGTTGTGTTGCTGCAAAGCTGTTGTTGCTGTTTCTGGAATTTTGAAATGGATCAACGCCCCCAGTGGTGTCACACGGATCTCCTTATGGCACAAAGTTTAGGTTTTATTTCAAATTTGGCAAAAATTCAAGAGAACACATCAAAGCAATCACAGATTGTTTTCTTTCATTTATCCTTTGCAAAGATATAAACAAAAAGTAGCTGCATTTGAAGTAGCCTGCGTGCAGACCCAGAGGTTGAGGCCATGAAAAGTATCAGTATGTGGGTCAGTTACAACCAATTTTGCAGTTAAAAGTCAAGGAAAGATGAAGGTACCTTTGTTAGAGAGACATAGAATAAGAGAGACATACAGAAATAAAGGTTTAGAGTTTCTTAACTGTTCTTGAGCGTAGTAATAGAGTTTCTTAAATTTTTGGTCATCGTAGTACTAGTGTACTAGTTAAAGTTAATGAGGAAGGGAAACTGTATGGAATGAAGATAAATGCTGAAAAAACCAAAACTATGTTGGTATCAAAAGTAATGCCAAGCGCCAAATTTCATATTACTGTTGACAACGACATAATTAAACAAGTAGATTCATTTGTATATTTAGGACAACTATTGACAGAGGATGCTAAATGCGATAAAGAAATCCTACGTCGTATTTCTATAGCCCGAGGAACATTTAATAAAATGAAGTCAACATTAACAAATAACCGCATCAATCTTGAGACGAGAAAGAGAATTCTGAAATGCTATGTATGGAGTACCTTATTTTATGGAGTAGAGATATGGACTGTAACAACCACACTTGAGAAACGTCTTGAAGCATTTGAGATGTGGAAGTATAGGAAAATGCTGAAATTGTCATGGACGGAGAAGTGAAAAATGAGGAAGTGCTTCAACGAATGAATGAAAAAAGAAAGCTGATCAATATCTTGAAGGACAGGAAACTGAAATATTTTGGGCATTTGATACGGCTAAATAACATATACAGAACACTGTTAGAAAGATATAGATGGAAAGAGAGGCAGAGGTCGCCCAAGGATGAGTTGGTATGACGACATCAAGGAGTGGACTGGGATGCGGTATGAGAGGGCAACAAGAACTGCAATGGACCGAGACAAATGGAGAGCTACTGTGTCATCCAACGTCGAAAGATTTGGAACATAAAGAAGAAGAAGTACTAGTGTCTTATAAACCAGTTTCTTATGAAAAAAAACCTGTACAGACTTTGAAACTATATGAGTGCACTTGACCAAGATTTGTGTTTTATGATGGAATTAACAGTTTATTCTATGGAAATTCAGTCATCAAGCACCATAGATCTTTGCCAATGCCTCTAGCTTCGCTGACTTTCTTTGCAAAACAATCTTTTCGCAAAATCTTCAAGCCCAAAATGAACAGAAAGCTGAAAATGAATCGTGTGAAGCCTGTCATGAGTTTCCTCTTGGTCATAGTCATTGTGGCCATTGCGAGGGACACTTTAATTCCCTTTTAAATGTATTCTGTTTCAGTCTCCAGACTTCAAGGTAGCGCCTTGGAATCTGAACGTACCATTCAATTCAATATCATTCATCCATTAAATTTTAAAGATGTAGTTGAGAATGAATTTGACCACCAGTTATCCTTGTAAGTTATGGTATGCCGATTGAGAGTCGGCCATGAAAATCAATAATATAACGAAACCTGTTGTAAGTAGATCAATAACAAAATGGCGGGCATGAAGAAATTACTAGAAGATATGCAAAGCAAGATATTTGAAAAAGTAGAGAATGATCCACACGATTTTCGATACGAGAAAGAAGAAGAAGAAGATATAAGACGCAAAATAAAATACCTTGAACTGCATTTACAAGATGCCATAGATTTTGAAGAAACAAAAGACCAAATGGAAGCGAATGGCAGCCTAGCATTAGCATATCATAAGCTTGGTGATTATGAAAATGCAATGACGTTTTACAAAAAGCAGTTGAAAATAGGCAAAAAAGTCGACGATGAATGCAATCAGCGACGAGCTCATTGCAACATGGGCATCATTTACAAAATTCGAGGCGATCTCAAAATGGCTGTAAAGCATTATAACAAAGCGTTGGATATTTCAAAGAAACGCAATGAAATTTATGCAGTAGGACGAATGTACAACAATCTCGCAAATTTATGTGAAATGCAAATGGATTACGAAGGAGCAATCAAGTATCATGAGCTAAGAATTGAAGTAGCGAAGGAAAGGGCTGATAAAGATGGCCTAAGCAAAGCATATGCATCGTTGGGATGTTTATATCATATCACAGGAAGCTTCCAAAAAAGCATTGACAACTATGAAGAGCTACTTTCAACGTTGAGATCAAAGCTAAGTATGTGTCAGCGCTTAGCATAACAGCTCTAAAAAGGAGATCTATTTGTGCAAGATGTCCCAAAAGAGAGTGTGCCCTGCTTGTGCAGCTGATATGGTGGGGTTGCTCCTTGTCTCGCTCTTGATCAACAAATAAACCACAAACAGGAGGGGGAGAAGAGGAAGGAAACGGGGCAGGAAAGCGGGAAAGCGAGACTCCTTCCCCTACTGTAAGTTCACTGATATGGAAGTGTTCTAACTTTCCATCTTCTCATGGTCCCCTGTGACGTGTGACGTGTAATGTGAATCGGGGAATCTGATTGGCCGATAACTGTCCAACCTTTTACAAATTTTTGCATTGAACCAATCATTATTAGGCACGTGATTGTTTCGAAAGGAGCCCTGGAAAGGTCTGCCTTTTTATACGGTTGCAAAGGACAGGCTTCAACTTAAAGTTTGAGACCTTTTTTAAGTCATTCTGACAAATGGTTCCTATTTTATAGCATAAGAAGGTCCAAATAATTGGTTGCTTTAAAAGCAGCAGCAGCAGTTCCTCTGCTCTTTAACAATGTCAAAATCAAGTAAATATAGCAAGAAAGGGTTTTAGCATTGTATTTAAACGTTTCAAGATTCGAAAAAGGGTTAATAGTGTTGTGTTAAAGGCAGTCTGTCATGCATCTGATTGACTGCAATCAAGTCAGAGCTGAACACAACGGATGCCTTTGTGAATCTGGTACACTTGAAGCAAAGGAGGTTGGATCGTTAGTACTTCCTACAGCCGTAGAAAGTCAGAAGGATCACCAGCCATTCAATTCTCCTGTTCATTGTATTGTATTGTATTGTATTGTATTGTATTGTATTGTATTGTATTGTATTGTATTGTACACTGTATCAGCCAATCAGATGCGCGACAGACTGCCTTGAACTAAATAACTATGTTTGATCGAAATGCTTTACACGTTTTGATATACCTTTGAATTTTCTTTATTTTTAATTTGCTTCATTTTTGTGCTGCGTTCTCGATCTATAAGATACCTAAATATTGACAGACTCCAATTTTTGGCAAGAAGTAGCGAATTTGACAATGAAAAGGTATTTTTTGAATGTTACAAAAGATTGGTCATGGATTGCCCCAGCTTGCAAAGTAACGATCTTTTCACAAATATTCAAAACTTCTTTTGGTAGAAATATTGGACACTTTAGCAGATGACGCAGAAGGATCTGAAGATGACGATTATGTTGATTTCGAGGCTGAAGAGTAAGTAAATCTTTTATTATCTTTTTTGTGTAGCCAGCCTCCAAGTTATTATTTGGAGAAAGGGGCAATGATGCACCGTACTGTTTTTGCATTTCAAATTAAAGCATTACCCTGGGTACCAGGCTCCTGGGTATTAAAGGATATTTGTTTTTCCTAAGTTCTTGTACATTCACCAAATAGTCCCAGTTATCGCAACAACAACAATAACAACAACATAATAACTACGAACTTGTAATCAGTGTCCAAGGTTCTTGTCTGCTCTAGCCTGTGTTCCAGACCACTTGAGAAGGAAAGTGGTCTGTGTAACCAAGCACTAATCCGTGTTCACAAATTTTCTTCGGAATCTGAAGAAAAATTAATATATGCAACTAATAATTCGCATAATCACTATTTGTTTTGTCATCAAAAGGAAAAGCCTGTCTCATGTGAAGAACTCACATTAAATACAAAGAATAGAAAATTTCAATGTCTGCTAATCCTATTGACTTTTTACGATGAAAGAATAGGAGATTTGAATGCCTGCTAATCCTACTGAGTTTTTACGCCCGTGCAAAGTGATAACGATCAGCCCTGGTTTGTTTCAAACACACATGTTCACAAAGACATCCGTTGTTTTGATCACTGACTTCATTGCAGCCAATCAGATCCGTGAAAGAATGCCCTTAATTATTTCGCAATTCAATTCATCGTCTGAACACGGATTAGTGCTTGGTTACACAGACCACTTTCCTTTCCAAGTGGTCTGGAACACAGGCTAGTCTGCTCTTGACTCAGCCCGAACTCAATAATTATTCAAATCAAATTACAACTCTCTTTGGCGCCTTTGTTAAGGTCAGCTCCCATCCAACGATGCTTCTCATTTCAAACTTCTCTCTCTTGCTTTTGTGAAATCAAATGATCTAGTTAAGTAGGGGTATGGGCATTTGGGAATGGGGGAATTGTATGTGGATTCTTTGCCACTAAACTTTGTTTACAATACTGGTAACTTCGAATTATTCTTGCAGTGAGGAAGAAGATGATGATGATGATGATGGCAAGACAAAGGTTTGTAAACTGGATGAATTTAGCTTCATTTTTCACCGATTTTTACCACGATTTATTACGATACAGTTTTCTCCAGTACGGGGATTCAAATTTGCAAATGAGTACTTTAAGGGAAGAAACTTTCGCGGGAAGAAACTTTCGCGTCTTTCGAGTTTTTCCCCCAAAATTCACGAAAGTTTATTCCCGCGAAATTTCCCATTTTGGTCGATTCGCGAAAGTTTCAAACTTGCTACATTCTGGTTGAGGCAAACAAAAGCATTGAAAGGCCACTACTCCCTGGATATCAGACGATAATATTGGCAAATATATTAGTGGTGGACATGTTCAAATCCATTTTGAAATTTGCCTAACTCAAATCGGCCACTCCTTTCTGAAATCATGAGGTAAGCCCCTTCAGAGGTACACCTTGAAAACAGGCCTAAATCATGACCAAATCTTCCTATTTCTGCCTTGTAGCAATGACTTTAACACGTTTTTAAACGGCATCGCCCGGAATGATGTTGCTATGCTCCCAAGAGAGATGACACTTTCGTCCTTCCAAAGGGACTACGCGTGCTAAAACACATAAAAGTCATTGCTGTGCTGTAGGCAGAAACTTTGGTCAAGATTTTAAGCCCGTTTCAAAGCTTTTTTGCATGGCCTTTCTTGAGAAAATCCCTCACAATTTCAGGACGGAGTAGCCGATTTCAGTCGGGTAAATTTTAAAATTTATTTGAATATGTCCACAATTGAATAATACGTATACTACAACTAGTATTGCCTTGATATCCAGGAAGCATGCAGTGGCCTTTACATAGAAATAGGCCTTTCCAACAGGAGATTATTTTCGTCAATGCTCGGTATATTCTCGCGCACTTGCACAATCGTACATCGAGGGAAATGAAGCATCTTTTCATGAACTATAAAATTTTATGTCAGTTGTAGCCTGTGTCCCAGACCACTTGAAAAGAAAGGAAAGGTCTCCCAGACCACTCGAAAAGAAAGGAAAGGTCTGGAACACAGACAGGCTAGTCTGTTGTCGCTTTTATGCTGTCTGATTTGATAAGCATTGTTTTGTGAAAAAGTGTCAATCAGGCCTTCAAAAATTTTTCATAAAGGAAGGATACATAAAGTGCAAACCGAATACTTAATCTAAATCTAAATCAAGTTAACGTAAAACGATTTAGGGACAGTGCAAAGTTTATTTTATAACATGGCCGGTGCAAAACGTAACGGGGCAACTACTTTTTTTTAGCTTGTACAGAACTGGGTCAACACTTTTACAAAGCAAATATGAACGGGGCAGTACCTTTTTATAAGCTCAAGATGAAGTTTGAAATATGAAATATGAATAATTTTGTGGCCAAAATTGTGGATCATGCAAGTTGAGAAATGCTTGGAAGGATGTGTATGAACATGAGGCAAAATGTCCTTGTCAGTTACTTGCAAGAACGATTCATCAGTCATTTTTCTTCATCTTCAAAGTCGATTTCTTCGTTGACAAAGTCTCGTAAAGGCAAGAATTGATTACGTTATGGTCTTTGGCTAATTCATCAGTGGTACGATACAACATTTGTTGTTCATGAATACGGGGCAGATACATTTTTTTAAGGAAAGGGTGACGGGGCAGTTGGTTTTTTGGCAATAATTTCATACAGGGCAAACAGATTTTTTTGCAAGAATTTTTGTTCTCCACCGGCCATGTAATATAATAAATTTTGCCCTGTCCCTTAATCAGAACTGAACTTCGATTGACAGATCAAAGCAAAACTATTCGACAACATTGGTCCAGTTATGTTAAACTTCTGCCATCCTTTTTCAGTCGAAAAAGAAGAAGAAACCAAAGAAGAAAAAGAAGAAATGAAAACATTAAAGCATCTGCATATCCAAGTTTTTACTTTTTATGATTTCATCTTGTCACTTGATATTCAAGAATTTTTTGGTATAAGTATCTGTGATATATTCTTTGTTGGAACTTCAAGATTGGCCTAATTTGAAACCATAACGACCTATTTTTCATGAGAGACTAAGAATTTCACCTAGCACTGAAACATTTCTTAAAATTCTTCATTATTCCTTGGCGATGTTGAAGAGAAATGCTTACAGCACTTGCTCATTGTTCATGGTTTATCACATGGTCAATTCTGTTAAATTTTGTCAACAACGTGAGTTTTTTCTTCCAGTTTCTTTCCTTGATGTGCAATGTTCGCAATCGCAATCGTTTCATCAACTCGCAAAGGTTCAAATTTGGTGTTTACACCAGCTTGTTGTCTTGACGCCATAAAAACAAGTGTCGAAAAATTGTCTTGGTTCTGCTTAGGCCGACACCTCAAGCCGATTTTTCTCAAGATGATTTTTTTCGCGTGAAGCAACTTTTTACGAGTAAAAGCGCAGTTGAAATCTGATGGATGAACCCCTTGTTCTAGTTGTTTGTTTCAGCGAAAAAGCGGTTTCCATCCGTAGCTACTTTCTCGTTCGAATTTTTTCGCTGCGTAAAATTTACCCAGTAGCAAACACGCTTTACCAGTTTATTTTCGACGAATACTGTAATGCTCTGCAAGGCCTCAAAAAGAACTCCGCTTAACATCTGCCACCATCAACTGAAACTGTTAATAAAGTTAACTGATTGCTGCCAGACGAAAATAAAGCCCCTGAGAACACTTAGGTCCCACACAAGGACTCGATTGATTTATGTGAGGGTCAAGCACACAAATGCCTCGAAATCTCATACCCTTCACCCTAAAATTTTCAGTTTCTCTAAAGATCCCTCAAATCTTACAGAATCCTTTGTTCTCGTTAAAATCTCTGAGGCCTAACGTAGTTAAAAAGACTTCTTCAACTATTACACACCAATACCTGTTAACTTATGAGCGGCATCTTCGCACCTGTGTTTCTTCAAATCACTATGAGCACCGGAGGTGTTAGCCTGTGTTCCAGACCCCTTTGAACGGAAAGGAAAGCCCTTTCCGTTCAAAGGGGTCTGGAACACAGGCTACGGAGGTGTTTGCAGTACGGATACATAGCCAATACTTGTAGGATGCACATAAAACCAACTAAACCTAAGACAGAAGATTCAAAATTTCAAAGATGTATCACGTTGGCCACGTAATTTCACATCTATGAGGGTAAGTTTTTTGTCAGTATAATCTAGATTGGAGAATCTACAATGAAGATGTTGTGGTGCAGTGGTGTAATCCTCTGACATTGCAGCCAGAACAGTCAGGTGGACCGGGTTCGATCCCAGGTAGAGCCCCATCACTTCAGCGTCATGACAAGGGGTCGCGGACACGATTAGGCCTATTCTACTTCTGCGATCCCAGCGCTTGGCGCTAAAAACCGCAACTTTACCTTCATCTACATCTATACCGGGTGAGTAAAAAACAATTGAAACGTCTTCAAGCCTGTATGTAGTTTGCTACCTGCGGGGAGGGGAGGTAAGTCCGATATTTCTGGGTCAGAACATTGCCAAAAGTTTTAAGGTGTTAATCTCTTTCATCAGGTGTCGATCTCTTTCATCAGGCCAAAGTTTTCATTTGACATCATAAATATGAATTTCTCGTGTAGCGCTAGACTGATTACAAGTTCGTAGTTATTGCTACTGACAGGCTGATTCACGCTACAACTACGACTCATGGACTTTCACATTGAAGATTGGGACGAAATTGTTTCCCTTGACGTCACGTTTGAGCAAAAAATATATTGTTGTTGTTGTTGTTGTCATTGCTGTTGTTGTTGCGATAACTGGGACTATTTCGTGAGTCTAGTGTAGCGCTACGTTCCCAAAATTAGGGACCAGTTCCCGAAAAAGAAGCAAAAGTTTATCACGAGGTTCATCATATGCATTGCATGTTAATAAAGAATGCTCTTCGTTCTCAATACAATATAATACAACACCATACCATACCATAACAATACAATTTACTAAACAAAATACAATTTACTACAATACACCTCCACTGCAATGTCATTTGAGACATCACATTATGAATTCGAAACTGGGAAGTTGAACATGTGGTCAAATTGTTTTAATGCATCAAAATTGAAGGGATGCGTGATCAGAAATGCTCGGTTCTTCCACAAGAGTTCACGTGCTTCAAAATAAAATGATCCTCTTTGTGTTACATAAGTGCATACGTAGCTATTCTTTTCAATTTTGATAGGATTACACAGTTCCAACGGCTATTTTTGTTGACTTCTTAGAAGAATAATGGAAAAACAAATGGAGTAAGTTTCCTCTTTCTATTGGCACGCATCTCTTGTGGAATTATGAGAGAGGGGTAAGCATTCTCTAAGAAAATGAGCTGACATGGCTTTTCGTAGACTTTCAAAATAAGTGGAGAATGCTTATGTATTTTCCGGTAGCGACATCACTTGTAGAATTGTGAAAGGGTGTAAAACTCCAGTAAAATAAATGTAAACATTCTCTGATATTTTTAGCATGCGTCCAAAAGACCGTATGGCAAGTAGCATCCTGTGAACAATACTTCGATCGAGGGAGTTTACCTAAATCTTATAGGGGAACCCATATTTCTATGCGGGAGCTATCAGCTATTGATCACCTCCCGGCGTCCAGAAAGTATTCCTGGCGGATGCCTATGGCAGGTAGCCTACGTGTAGACCCCCCCCTCTCGGAAGGGGGGGGGGGTCTACACGTAGGCTAATGGCAGGCGGTTCTTCCTCGATTCCACCATGGCCTGTGAACCCTATGAATTGACCCAGCCGTACTGAGGTCACGCTAGCGACAGGGCTTAGTGGGCGGATTCTAAACATTCAATGCTCAGCAATTTGTGTTCAATTGAAAACAAAGGTGATACAGATATTGTTTAGAATCGTGTACTTTATTCACATCGGGGTTGTAGTGAAGATGCACGTGTGGCAGAGGGAGCCTCTAAGAAGTTGAAATCAATACTTGTTCGATTTGGTAAGTAGAACTATGACTGCGGTAGAATTAGGTACTATTCATATTGGTTGTTTACTGGTACATCAAAAAACTATAGTACTCCCAAAGAGTAGATGAACAAAGAATGTTTTCAGCTGTAAAGATTGTGTTTCGCATCAAAGCATTGTCAAATGAGAAGAATTTGAATTTTGAGGTAACAAGCACTATTTTTGTTCCGAATTGTAACCTTATATCATCTGAGACCCAATTTTCTCCTGACTTCAAATGTGTAAACCAGTTTCTCGTGAACTGTATTATTTTGGGATTTAATTACCAAAGATTGAACCACTGTGTAGGTTCTTGCCCTCCTGTACTAATTTTCTGCTACATGTATTGTGAAAGCATACATGATAAACTAAACCCCTTTCTTATCTAAAAACTAAAATTCCTCTCAGTCTTCAAACTCCGCTCTTTGCCGCTCTTTGACTACTTTGAGATCTTTCGATTAATGCCTGTTTGACAATACAATGCTTTGATGAGAAATACAAGATTTCCAGCTGAAAGTATCCTGTATCTATCTAATTTTTGGGAGTACATGTACCTTATACTTCAGCTAGGACTACAGAATCTAAGCACATATAAGCCCTTGATAAAAATAGCCCTGCAAAGACAATAGGCTATGACACGTGCCGCACCTTATTTGGGTAACTGATCTACGTCAACAGGAAATACTGATATCTGATAGGCTAGAATTTGATCGCAAGTGGCTTGAGCCACGTTTATATGCTTACATGTCTTAAGTCACTGCGGTTAGGATCTTAGTGTTGCAGATCTTGCTCAGGCTCTGCCTCGCTTGTGCTACAAGTCTCTCTCGCGGAAAAAACGAGAGGAGGAAAAAACGCTGTTTTCCTCCTCTCGTTTTTTTCCGCCAGAGAGACTTGCACCCTGGGTACCAGACTCTTCTACAAATCTTTTGCAAATGGTCAATAATTCTAGTTTAGCACCGGCAAACATGAGGTCGGGAAAAGCGTACTAAGCCAAAGTATAGGGGGTGTGCGTAAAAATTTCTTGGGTGCTTCGCCCCCAGACCCCCTAACAGTGCATCGCTAGTAAAAGTATATTCTAAAACTAACTTGGAGCATCAGTCTTTGGAAAACACTTTGATACTCCCGAGAGTTTGATGGTTATTCCTGTATGATATTTCGAGAGTGGAAAATATGTTTGCAGCACATGGGAAACTTTGCTCACTGTAGTTGTCCTATGGAAAAAGTGGGCCCTTTTCATTTTTTGCCGCACCACTAAGAATTTCTTAAAATATGCCTTGCCCTACATATTTGCTTTATAAAAAGTGTTGACCCAGTTCTGTACAAGCTCAGAAAAAGTAGTTGCCCCGTAACGCTTTGCACCGGCCATGTTATAAAATAAACTTTCAATTGCACTAGCCTGCGTGCAAACTCTACTGGTTTCTTTTCAGAGAGGTTCTCCGTAGAAATCAGTCGGATCTGCTCGCAGGCTATGTTTGCACTTCACGTATCTATTTTATAAGAAACTAAGAATTTGGGCTGGTACTGAAAGTTTCTTAAAATTATAAGATTTCGAGTACTCAGAATTTCTTGCAATTTTTTTAGGGGTTCCATAATAATATTCATGTTCACTACCTGTGCCCTCGTTAACATTTCAAAACAAGATTTTTTAAGCCTTTCCAATGTTTAGACATTACTCAATTACCTTACAAGTAATATGACACAAGAAACAAGTTAAAATAAATTATCAAAATAAATAGTTTCTTAACTTATATTTTCCCAGTATTGGAGTTTCTTAATTTTTTGGCGATCTGAGAGTTGAGTTTCTTATGGGCAGTTTCTTAAAAAGAAATACGTGCATCCCTAAGTTTTTACGTTCTACAATTACACGTATTTCTTTTATAAGAAACCGCTTATGAGAAACGGTAGGCTCAATTTTTCGACAGTTAAGAAACAACACTCTGTACAGTTATAGCAACTGTTTGGACATTATTTGGAGTGCGACTTATTTATTACTTGTTTTGAGATCTTTGTAAGTAATTTGGGAGCCCTATAGGCAAAACAAAATTAACTCTACACATCCAGCATAAAAGATATAAGAAACACGTAAGAAACTTTTGGTAGCAAATGGCCCAAAAATTTAAGAAACTGCCTACCAACCATGTACCTTTTTTCTTATGAAAAAATACGTGTAGTTAGGTTCTATAGCTCCTGTGTTCCCTTTGTACTCTAATGACATTCCAATTATAATACCTGTAAGAAACATGCGTCATTGCATTCTTAATCCACAAATGCCTTGTTTCCTAATATACTTACTGTACTCTGATTCATTAATCTATTATCTATTATTACCATGAGCGCCAATGAGGGCCTTGCCCTTTCCCGACACTCAGTCCGGATCGTCGGATTGATGCAATACTTTCATTTCACACGGATTTGAGAAGTTTGCTATTTACCCGGATTTTCAGATCTTGCCAGATGGAACTCCGGATAGATCGAGAGAAAAGTGAACGGATTTCAGATTCCAGTGAAATGTATCAGTGCCACTGTATTTCGTTGAAAATGTTATCAGAAGTATCTGATTTCGTTAGCTATCATCATGGGTTTTAGGATAAATTTAGGTTCCCGTGAATGAATTAAATTGGTTTCAATAAATAATATAAATCACCTCGTATCCTTCTTGTGTTTATCCTTCTCGTTACCTTCTGGGAAAGCAAATAAGCTCCTTTCAGGTCTAACACTGCGACATTCACCTTGGCTAGGCCTGCTAGGCCTATCTCGTTCTTGAGAAAATGAGCGCGAACGGCGAAAGTGTCAAGGCCTAGCTATATTTCAACCTTATCGTGAATATTTCCTCGTAAGCATCGGACAAACACAAGGTTGCATTTTCTCATCATAAGGGCAAGTTGGGCTTTGAGGGAGCTAGCCCATCTCCCGAAAAGCAAATCACCCTCCCAAAGGGTGGATTGGTAAAGTGCGAGTTGCGAGTTACGAGTTGCGAGTTGGTGCTTTCTGCGAGTTGCGAGTTGCGAGTTAATAATGAAAAGTGCGAGTTGGTACATTTAAAATGCGAGTTGCGAGTTCGGTAAAAAAAGCTCAGATTTTCCATCTTTTGCAGCTAAAACACCGAATTTTTTTGGAGAGCCTTTGTCAAGACCAGGGGAGTTAAAGAACGGTTTTTTGATTCGCAGGGAGCTGCTAATAAAGGATTTGCTTTGAGCTCTGTCAATTAGGCCTACAGAGAAGAAAAATATTCTCTTTGTTATTTCTTGAGTTGGTAATACAAATAGGCTGTATGTCCAAAACACTTTTCAATTCATAACTAAAGATTGACAAGTTTCTTAACTTCGAATTGACCTCTCGTCGCTTCTATAGAGTTTCTTAATTTTCTGGGATGCCCTTCACTTACTTATAAGCGGGTTCTTACTTCCTTTCTGGAAAAAATGACTACATACACGTTTTTATATAAGAAACTGGTTTATAAGAAACTGGTAGTAGGATTGTGAAAAATTTAAGAAACTCTAGTACTATGCTTGAGAGGCCTTGAGAACTGCAAGAAACTTTTGAAGCCAAATACAAGGATGTCATGGGAAGTGAAGTCTCTTTCTTGCTAAAAAGTGAGCTGTCTGTCGGAGGAGGGTCTGTCAAGAAACGAATACGTGGCAGTGGTAGAAACTACATACATCTAAAAAGATAAGAAACACATTAAGAAACTTTCAGAACTAAAAAGCTGAAATTTCCACTTGAAAATAAGAAACTTTTAGTACTGTGGGCTTTTCCAAGTTTCTTATAAAAGAAAAAACGTGTATCAGATCAGATCAGGCTGAAGCTACTTCGAACATGAGTGATCTATCACTCCGTCAAAAATACCTACGAAATTTGAAAAGCAAGAGGGTGTGTAGGGAATTTTTGCCAATTCCTTGAAATCAAAGCGTTTTTGCTAAATAGCACCAGATTTTGCTGGAGTGTGATGCCTCTCGAATTTGCCTTTGTTGACGATGCTTTTCCAAATCGAAGCTCAATTTACTTCAATTTCTTTTCTGAGCTCAGCAATTAACATGGACTTGCACAAGTCGTCTTGAAAGGGAAAGACAACGAATTAATGATTCTCCTTTAATTTTCTTTCAAGACAACTAAGGCAAGTCCCCAGCCCAGCATTACAGTAATATTCATAAACGACTTGGGGGAATGAAAGCCACAATTTGTAATAGGCCTGCAGCTTCTTATAATTGATGTATTATAAAGAAAATTACAACGGCCTAAAAGCACTAAATCCATAAAAGAGTTCTAAATTAAATTGCAACTTCAAAAACCCTTTTATTTGGCGAAAAATGCATTCATTCAAAAGAAAACAGGCAACTCGTAATTTTAGTTTCAACTCGCACTTTTGAGTTAATTTAATTTCCCTTAATTTGCAACCACTCCGCATGAGTGTGCAAAATTTACTAAATTCTCAAATCAAACTCTGTTTTACACTGCAAGAAACAAGGGCAGATTTTGTAATACAATAGCACGAGTTGCTTTTGTTGACACCTCAATTCAAAGCGATTAGCGATCACAGACAAAGGAAATTCTATCAACCAGTAATTCAAAACAAACGAAGCCGCAAAATTTTCTCTGAAACCCAGGTAGCTAGCTCGCTCGCTGTGCGTTCCAGAAATTATCTTTAAGGGCAAACATGAGCATAGATCGAAAGAAGAAGGATATATCTGCACATCTACCGCGGGCATTTTATTTCTTTGGTCCAGAAGCTGAGCAGTAAATGTTTTGATAACACCCAGAAAAATAAGAGAATTGAATCGCCTCCTAAACGGCTTTTGAACCAAACAAATACAATGCCCACGGCAGATGTGTAGATGCATCCTTCTTCTTTCGATCTACGCTCATGTTTGCCCTTAAAAACAGTTTCTGGAATGCACAGCGGGCGAGCTAGCTACCTGGGTTTCAGAGAAACTTTTTCGGCTTTGTTTGTTTTGAAATTGTGGTTGAGAGAATTTCCTTTGTCTGCAATCGCTAATCGCTTTGAATTGAGGTGTCAACAAAAGCAACTCATGCTATTGTATTACAAAATCTGCCCTTGTTTTACTGCAAGAAGAAACCATGCCACAGGCACGACTATCATTGAGCACGTAGATAATAAAACACATGACATCTCTAGAGAGTCAAAATCTATGGTATTGCAAATCGCCAGAGGCGTAGAAAGTCTATAATAAACAATAAACAGCATGCTCGTTGCTTTAACTCCGATTAGAATTTCATTCTAATCTGCATAAATAAACGATCGAATACTGATAAACGCTAGAACCCGTTTCAGATAAGATAGGCACTAAATCCTTACTGGCTGACAAAATTGACACGTGACACGCCCTAAACCAATCAAATGGAACCGACAACCAACCGGGAAATTTGAAATGTCACATTTTAGGCCGCTTTTGGACTATTTTATTACCCTTCACAAAAATATAAATCGACAGAAGGAGCATGAAGATTTAAAAAAAATTTCTTCACAGACCTGTTCCCAATCCCTCCCAATACTCTAATACACAGTTAATCATCGTCGCTACAAATTATTTCAAAATTTGGAGAAATGCCAACGTTTTGAATTTGACCTCATTGACCTCACTGTGGTGGTTTGCAATAGTAAAGATTTCAGCAATGGCTGAAACGTATGCACATGGAGAATAGATACTTTGCTTCGAAGGTCTTATTCTGTGTGTTTAAGTATCTCCAAAACTCTTCAAAAGATGTCAAATTTAGAGCAGTATCTGGAGTTTTTTTCAGTTTTAAATTAAGATAGATACATCAAAGAATTAATGCTGAGGGGTAGGATGAACAACAGGAAAAGTGAACTTTACGGGCCTAACAAAACACCGCACCGTCGTTATAAATTAGAGACGAATTTAACAGGTACTTACTTTTCTATCTCGCAAGAAGAGGACCACAAACTGAAAATGTGAACATACAATTCCAATGAACTTTGAATCAATAACAAATATATGACTTTGCTCAAGAATGGCAAGAGCTGTAACATCCAACGTGGCCAGAACAAACGATTTCGTGATGTCCTCTTCGATAACATTTCACCAACTGTAAATAAATGAATTATTATTATTATTATTATTATTATAACCAAACCCGCTCCCAATAGTTTATCCAACTCTGCTCTCATCGTTACGAGATCGTAAGAATGGGAATCGTCAATAACATTAGCCAAAACCTCTTATAATTCATCAATCGTGTGCCTTGCTTTTGGTGCAAGAAATGGCTTTCGTTTCGTCCTCAGTGTAGCAGGTACATGAAATAGATATGAAATGCTGTTGCTGACTTCAATGTACGTAAGAATAAAATAACAAACGGAAGAAATGTACATGTTGTTTTAGATATGAAAAATATATTGGCCACTTCATCAAAATAACATTTGAAATACTATTTTTAAAGCTCCTTCATATCAATTTCATTTTTTGAGCGGATATCAAAAGAAAAATATCTAACTTTCGACTATTTGCATTTGAAGGGGATTTGAGGTGATCCATTAGAAACTTTCCCTTTTTTTATGGCCAAACAACACAGCAGCACTGAGCAAAGCTGGACATTTGTATGGCACTTTGTAGACTCACAAGGACGTAGGAAGCATCACAAACTTAGGGGGGGGGGGGGGAGCATGGCACTTCAAGGGCACATTTTTCATTAAGCTAAAGGGGCACTTCCTGAAAATAGGAAGGGTACTTCTTGTTTATTGAAAACTCTTGGGGGGGGCACATGCCCCCAGTACCTCCTGGTTCATACATCTCTGTAGACTCGTGGAAGCATACACATATTTTCTGGAAGATGGTAAAACTTTGACCCACTCCAACATTCAAGATTTTAATATTTTGTTGATCTGAGAGCCCCTGAGAGCTCAACTTCTTGAAACTTCTTGAAACTTTTTGAAACTTCTTGAGTTTCCTGCCATGCAAATAGCCCAGAATAATTAAAATTAAGAATATTGGAGAGTACAGTTTCTGTTTTTCTCTTTTTTCGGTTGGGCTTCTTTTGCCAAAAACTAAGATCTTGGCATGGCATGACTTCATAACATTGGAGATCTCCTGCCGATGGAATGTTGCCTCTTGTAGAAACTCTTATGGAACTTGTTTGCACTCGGTGTGTACTCAGATAATAAGAATTTTTAAGAAACTTTCGATATTGTCTCAAAGTTTTATTATCTTACAGAGAATGTATGCATGCTTCCATGAGTCTACAAAGTGCCATAGAAATGTCCTGCTTTACTCGATGCTGCCGTGTTGTTTGACCGTAAAGGTGGAGTACCTAATGGATTACCTCAAATGCAAGTAGTCGAAAGATAGATATTTTTCTATGGATATCCGCACAAAACGTCAAATCGATATGAAGGAGCTTTAAAAATAGTATTTCAAATGTTATTTTGACGAAATGGCCAATATATTTTTCATATTTAAAACAAGATGTACATTTCTTCCGTTTGTTATTTTATTCTTACGCGCATTGAATCCAACATTTCAAATCTATTTCATGTACCTGCTACACCGAGGACGAAACGAAAGCCTTTTCTTGCACCAAAAGCAAGGCGCACGATTGATAAATTTATAAGAGGTTTTGGCTAATGTAATTGCCGATTCCCATTCTTACGATCTCGTAACGGTGAGAGCAGAGTTGGATAAACTATTGGGAGCAAGGGTTTGGTTATCGAAGAGGACATCACGAAATCGTTTGTTCTGGCCACGTTGGATGTTACAGCTCTTGCCATTCTTGAGCAAAGTCGTTATTTGTTATTGATTCAAAGTTCATTGGAATTGTATGTTCACATTTTCAGTTTGTGGTCCTCTTCTTGCGAGATAGAAAGGTAAGTACCTGTTAAATTCGTCTCTAATTTATAACGACGGTGCGGTGTTTTGTTAGGCCCGTAAAGTTCACTTTTCCTGTTGTTCATCCTACCCCTCAGCATTAATTCTTTGATGTATCTATGTTAATTCAAAACTGAAAAATACTCCAGGTACTGCTCTAAATTTGACATCTTTTGAAGAGTTTTGGAGATACTTAAACACACAGAATGAGACCTTCGAAGCAAAGTATCTATTCTCCATGTGCATACGTTTCAGCCATTGCTGAGATCTTTACAATGGCAAGCCACAGTGAGGTCAATGTTTCAGATTGGATGTCGGGCTGGCATGGGTGTATGAAGCTGAACAACAGAAGCTCCAGACGAGGGAACACCAGTAACAACAATTGATGCCGTCACTGCTCTCCGTCCAGAATCCCCGCTGCACAAAATAATTGATTAGGGATATGGGATTTACTGTGGACTTTTTCAATACTTTATTTAACATTGGATACATATTCTAGCTTAATCATAAATAAATACAATCAGCTAATTGATACCAACTAACATAACAACAACAGCTAAAAACTGTGTATATACTATAACGTGTTCGTAAACTAAAATGAGAAATACAATATTAATCTATGTGATGTATCCCAGGTTTGGTATATACTGGGTGCATAATTTGCAGGAGCATGGAATCGTAATTTGTTTTATTTGTCTTTTGAAGATTTCTACGTTGTTTACATTTCTTACTTCGGCAGGTATGTTATTCCAAACCTGACTGTATCTGTAAGAAACCGTTTCAGTTCCATAAATAACTGTGTTTGGTTTTCTAGTAGAAAATGCTTTATTTCTGACGTCATATGAAGATTGATGAAATCTGAAAATGTCATTCAAAAAATGTGGATGAACTGTTATTCACACCTTTCACAGTATTCACACTTTCTTTAATGAAGCAGTACCCTTTTATCGCTGGATAATAGCCAACATAGAGAGAAGGAAAGCGATTTGATGGAATCGAACTGAAACAGACGTACAATTTCCTGTGCCAAGATCTTCCTTCAACGCCTCTAGATTATGTACGATAAGGTGGAGAAATAGAAAATATGGAATCCGGTCCAACATATCGGTTATGACTGCAGAGACCGCGCAGCAATTGAACTAACAGGGGCTAAAGCGCCCTCCCCAAACTTTTTCAAAGAAATGCGTTAGAAGCTTTCTTTCCGGCCCTCTGTGGAGGAGAGTGACTGAAACAAGACTTTGGGGGAGGGGATAAATCCTAAAATGTTCCGACGGGGGGGGGGGGGGGCAACAGGTATACCCAGAGATCTTTATTGCATTTTTCAATTACGATCTTAGCCAGATTTTTCAAAATGCAGGTGTATTTACCCCCTCATACCCTTCCCTGGCTCCGCCACTGGCTGCTTCTATTTCTTCAGGGGCTGATAGGAAGTATGGATGAGATTGTGTTTTCTTTTGTCCTGCAATGATAAGAGGGATTTGCTGGATCACATGTCGACACAATTTGTTTTCCAGTCGATTACAAGGTTGAAGTATTTCGTAAGGAAAACAAATCGTAATCGGATGACCATCTAGCCTGTGAGACAGCTGGGTACGTCTTTGCAATTTGTTCACAATTTTGTGACAACTGATTTGGAAAACATTGTTGTCTAAGGTTAGTAACTCTCGTCTTCTTTAGGAATTATAAACACTGGATGAGACGAGGTGCATACGAAAGAAGAGCTTGGAAGACACATCCTGACCTTGGAATTGTAAAACGATTCGTATGGTATTCACCAAATTTATTGCAACACTCTCATCATAGAAACGATTCTGGACAGTGTAAATATTGTGATCAAGAACTCTACTTAGAAATGGCTCAACAAGGCAGGAAGAAAGCTTCTCATTCTCTACAAATGGCTCATCAGCAAGGAGAAAAAGCTTCCACGTCTCCTAACCTAAACCGAAAAGTTAAAATGGGTTGTGCATTGAGTTCAAGCAGCGTTTTTAGAAAGTGCCTACATGCATCTGGATACAAGAATCAATTTGACACAATAGAGGAGGTCGATGAAGAGCCAACAGAAGTAAAATACCGAAATGGCAGTAAAAATGCAGAGAAGTATGAGATTAAAGAGAAGGATATGTTGGGTTTGTCGTCTTCATCGACCAATTACCCAAAAAATGTTTCATTTCCAGTTTCAAATAATAAGCGAACATTCGCAACTCGAAATTCGTCCAGACTGACGACAGCTAATGCACTGAGCATTCAGTTACAGTCATTGTTGCAGAAAACTGACTGCCTGAAGGATGCTATGAACAAGAAGAGAATTACGATACAAAAATCATTAGAGTGTAAAGCACAGCTGACATGCAAACTTTCTGCAAACAAATTGAATCACAAAGGACCTTCTACTATCAACGAGGCCACACCTCAACTCCACCCAACAACAGATATTTCGCTACGGAACCCAGCAAAGACAAAAGAGCCTGCAACCCAGAACGCAACTGGCCATCAGACGAAAAGTGATACTTTGAAGATGCCGATCGACTCCTCAAGTGCTGGCGGTCGAAATCGCAAGACTTCATGGCCCAAAAACGGAAATTCGCGAATGACGAAGGTATCATTGCCCAACATAAAATTGGAATCAAAACCGGAAAAAGACAACGAATCAAAACCAGGCATCAACAGCATGCATCAACATGCATCAACACAGGAAAATTCTCATGCCATTGTAACGAAAGCGGAAAGTACTCCACTTATCGAATCCAAACTGGACACTGTTCGAGCTTGGAGAATGAAACCTACTGAAGATTTGCCTTCGTCAGCAAAAGAAAACAGCAATCATGCACATTTGAAATTAAAAAAGGCGAGGGCATACACTTATCCTCGAAGCCCAAACGCTTTTAGTACTATCAAACAGTCCAAACAGAGCGACGAGAAAAGAACGGAACATAGAAATCTTGAAGAAGCAAAGAGTGCATTGACCGTCCCTCTCAGTAATAACACTTACCTCAGGTCGAGATCGAAAAGTACTTATAAAATGACTGCAGGGAGGATCTTCAAGATCAGAGATATGCTAAATATAGACATTAACGAAGGTTTGAGTAATAGAGGAAAAGAGGTAACAGGGGACAATTGGAACTCTATTAAGCATTGTAGGTATCTGAGGAACACAATCGAACCAGAATTTTGTACATGTAATATGTGTGAGAGGTGTAGAATAGAGAAAAAATAAGTATACTTCCTATCAACTTGATATGTGTATATATATATATATTTAATCTCCTCAAGATAACCCAATCTCTTTCCAACATTATTAGGGATTTGCTCGAGAAGGTCCCTTTATAAAGCAAGGAAGCACGAAAGATGACAAAATGCCGAGCAAATTCTTCCGTTTCTTAATTTCACAATAAATGAATTTATTAACAGTACAATAGGAAACTATTTTGTAGCAGCATTGTTAAGCTCTTAAGGGAATACTGTTGCACGCTCTCCGTGAGGCGTGCTTAGTAGGCAAATATAAAAAGCTCTTCAAGGCGTGGAGAATCACAGGTCGATAGCAAGTACTTTTATGTAAGATAGGATCCCTCCCGCCCATCCCCTCCCTGTTTGCAGAGATTGAGGTTAGTTTCAGGTTACATGTATCAAATGAATGTACGAGTGATAGGAATAATGTGCTTTTCATGTTTGCTCTATTTTGGCACACCTATATACAATCTTGCTAGACTGACCTCACTACTATCTGTGTATTGTAGTTTAGTTAATAAATAAAGTTATTTTCGGTTGAATGCAATGAATTAGAAAATAATAACAATTGCATGTCTTCGCAAGGTAAAACAACATTTTTCAGTAGTATTCTATCCCCCCAAGAGGATTAAACTTGCGACGCAAATGTAATCATCTTGGGAGAATAGAATCCTACTGAATAATATTGTTTTACCAGTGGGAATCAAATTTTCATTCTCCCAAAAGAAAAACAGGTGCTAAAGCGTATGTAAGTCACCGCGAAAGGGAATAAGCTTCGGGGGAATTGCATCTTGGTTTAGGCTTTCTTCTACCTTCTTCAACCTTCTTCAACCAAATGATCGATTTAGACTAGGCAAATTTCTAAACTTAGCTGAACACATCATCTTGCTTTGGCATCACAGGGAGAATAACCGGCGTGCGTTATTTCTGACTCTCCCGAAATAAGTACATCCATTGCCCCAAGTCTATCTCTTTAATCGTCCAGTGACTATTGTCCGTCTTGCCGTTCCCTTGGATCCCCCATTCCCACAAATGGTGGATCCAGGAATTACGGAAAAAGGGGACGGTAAGACGAACCGAAGAGATAGACTTGGGGCAAGTTTGCAGGTCGGGTAACTCATGAGCAACAAAGTCAGATTTTGTAACACAATATCATGAGTTACTTTTGTTGACACCTGAATTCAAAGCGATTAGCGATCACAGAGGTAGATGTGCAGATATATCCTTCTTCTTTTGATCAATGCACATGTTTGCTCTTCAAAAACATTCTGGAATGCACAACGAGCGAACTAGCTACCTGGGTTTCAGAGAAACTTTGGCGGCTTTGTTTGCTTTGAATTACTGGTTGAAGGAATTTCCTTTGTCGTCGGCAATCGCTAATCGCTTTGAATTGCGGTGTTAATTAAAAGCAACTCATGCTACTGTCTTACAAAATCTGTCCTTGTTCTCTTGAGCCATTCCACTGAAAGCAACACATCCTGAACATAGCAAACACACCCTGCCGCCAGACGGAAGAGACGGAATAACGTCAATTTATATGATTGAAAGGAGTATTTTTAAAGTTAGTTGACGGAGCTAAGTAGAGGCAATCTATAAATAGGACAAAGAAACGCCCACGCACCTAATTGCTTCTTTAGTGAAAAGATATGCACGCACGTGTTGAAATCATGAAATACAACAGGCTAATTTTAGACCTGCATATGCCGCCCTTGAGTTAGCTATTTATCTCCGTCAACTAACTTTAAGCTGAGCATTGACAAGTCGAAAACAATCTGCCTTAATATAGATGGGATAAATCTTTAGCTTAAGCCATCCTACAAAATACAAACAGGATTCCGTACACCTTATTTTTCCTACAACTTACTGAAAAAGAGATTTATCAAATTAATTAACGGAAGCTGCGTGAAGCTAATTCTTATAAACGTAAATTCTTTGGCGAAAAACATTGACGATTGAAGGAGTCAACATTAGATGTTAGAACAAATACAGTAAAAATCTAAATCATGAGAGACCAAACAATACAGCAGCCTCGTTCCCAGGCCCACCAATACAGTAGGTACCCGCGAATAAAATGCCCTGTTTTCATTTCGAGCATATTGTTTTAAAACAACAAACCATTGTTTTTTCATTGTCTCTTCAAAGCGTGTCTAAGTTTCTTAAATGTACGTTTCTTATGTACCTATTAAATGTATAATATTCTTGTTTCCTATGTACCTTAATATTCTACTGTCTGTTGCTCAGATGTAATCTTTATTTTCTTGTAGTTCCATGCCCATTTTCATTTTTCATTTTCATTTTAAATTATTTCGACACGATATCCCTTCAGCTATCAAAACTACAAAAAAAAAACAGTTCAATTAACTAACATTATCTATAAATAAAAAGAAAAATATTGAAGGCTAATCGTTGCTGTTCTGCCAGGGAGTCGTGTTTTAAATAGCTTGCAGCTCATCAAATGTATTTTTAGTTGTTTTCTTAATCGGCACAATGTAGGAAGCTCCCTGATACCTACAGGGGTTTCATTTGGTATCTCAGAAAAGTATCAATTATGTAAGAAATTCCGATATAACTCAATGTTGTAAAAAGTACAAATTTTGGTTCCATATTGAAAATTATGTTCGTAAATAATTAGCTCACCTAATTCTTGCATTATCATCTTTTAAAACCAGTTCCATTACATTCTATCAAAAATGTTCCTTGATCCTTTCCTCTTGCCTTTAGCTGCCTCGTGGTGAATGTAGCCTGAAAATGATGAAATAAACTGGAGTTCTTGAATAAACTTAAAGGTAATGTGTCCATGTAATGTAAGTACAGCGGCGTTGCGGGGGGGGGCAAGCCAATTTCACGTGATATTTCATGTGTTCACTTTGGCAAAGGAGCTCACTACGTAGGAAGGAGTAATCTAAGCAGACTGATGACTTACTGATAACTTGCTTTCAGAGCTGAAATTTTAGTTTGCATGTGATCAGTTAAATTCTGCCAATCACTGCGCGCTCTTCGAGGCTTTTCGTCAGCATCGTGTCAGCATATTTTGACAAAAGTGTACCGGGTGCGCCAAAATAAACTATGCACATTTAGCAGGCCACAATAAATTGTACACTGGACCAATTTTGAAGATTCATGACTTAATCTTTAGCAAAAACACTGAATTAGATTGTAGGATTTTTGCAAATTTTTCTGTTTTCAGTTTTTAGAGCTAGACGCGAGTTTCTTAAAATTTTCGTTCTCGAAAACATTGAAAACTATCAAAAAAACGTCGATAAAGTTTCTAAAGAATCGACAAAGAGAACACGTTTTCGTTGTTAATTTGGGATTTAGAAATCGATTAATTGTATCGATTAATTGTATGGATTAATTAATCGATTTCTAGATCCCAAATCACCATGAACAAATTTTCTTTGTCCATTCATGACGATTCTTTAGAAAATTTGATCGACGTTTTTGATCATTTTCAGTCCCAGTATCTAATTCAGGCTTTTTGGTAAAGATTAAGTCATGAATCTTCAAAGTCGGTCCAGTGTACGATTTATTGTGGCCTGTTAAACGTGCATAGTTTATTTTGGCGCACCCGGTATACGCGGCTGTACTGGTATACGCGGTGTGCGGATGGACACATTGCCTTTAAGATGGATTTGAGGTAATATGCTATCATTAACAGACCAGAAGGTCTGCCTGCAGCATACTTCTTTACATTAACACATAACACGTTGAAGAGCCATTGTCACCCAGGGTCCTTTGCAAGCCTGCTGCCATTTCAGACTGTCTGAAAATCAAATTTGGCCTAAGCGAAACTATGGATCCACACTTCAGTAGCTGAATCAATACAAAACACAACTAAAGCCAAATTTTTGCGCCCAAAAAACCACGTTTTCGCGGTTTGATCAAATCAACGTAACTCGGAGGAATAAACTTTCGTGGATTGGCTGTTTGGACAATGAAACAGTATATCTATTTATGACAGACATAATAGCGACAATAATCGCAAGGGTTTTTTATCGTCAACTATTGTTAACAACTAAAAACCCCCCTTTTCAGAACTTAACCCTGACCCTTAGCCCATGTAACATATAACGTGCTGATAGTGAACGTTATGGTCCACCAAAGTGACGACCACCTGGATAAAGTACAATTATAATTACTTAACTTTGAATAACATAAAATTTACCGCAGCTAACGTCTCTGCCATGTGTATCGCTGTCTCTGTGTGCAGTGTGATTGGTCCACATTGAATAGCTGATTTGCCAGATGCAAGAGCCATCAACAAGATCATCTGATTTAATAATGAATATAAGATGGTTGAGACGGTTGAGAATATCTCCGTTACATCAAAGGCACACAAAGATGGTCCATATGCGAAATAAGAATTTACATGTTGCTTGGCAAATGGATTCAGTTATGTACAGAAAACAGAGGCAAAGCTATGGTGGAAGCCGTCACCAAGATGGCAGTGAGCAAGACACAATGGAGACAAGAGACCGTCGGCAACATTATTCAATTCTTATAACTAACCAAATGTCCACAGTTTGCTGCACTGCTTGTAACTCTAACTACGTGGCTAGGCCCATTACAAACATAAGCAAAAAGGGCGAGAAAATACTTAGAAATCCAAGGCTTTACGGTGAAACAGTTAAGGATATAACAAAGTTGTCTACCACCTAAACTTGGCTTCATATTCACGGGGTGCTCACTGCAAGCAAAGCAGAGCTTTCCACAAAGTTCCAAATCTTCGCTGATATTTAGATAGTCGTTTATTAATAATTTTGCAAAATCAGCCAAAATGTGCAATTAAAGACGCATAAAAATTCTAATTGGAAACTATACCTGATCCTGAAGGTATTCATCAACGCAAGCTTCATTACTGATGCTTCTTAACAACATTTCAGCTGCTCCCGTTCCAACTTGCTCAGCAGGCAATCCTATAGATGCCATAAAAATACCGTAAAAATACTGGGTTTGTCAAAGACATGCATCTCCTATTTAAAAATACTGATATGAGCGAGTAGGGTGGGTGGCAACCTCGTACCCAGTGACAATGAAGGTTTTTCGTAAACTTCAACGCCTACATTGACCCTGGAGCCTGTTAGGCTATTCTGCTATTTGATTGGCTCTTCAATAAAGAATATGGGATTCGAAAGGACCTGCTGTCTGCCAAATTATGCTAATTATTCCGATCGAACCGTTTCTACAAGCATAAAGCGTAGGGAAATGAGTTGTAGTTGTAGCGTTATCAGTGCAGTCAAAAGGCAAAACTGCAACATGTATTGAGTCTAAGCAACACTTTACTTAGCCTGCGTGGAGACTCAACTATCCTAAAGTGTAGTCTTACTAAAGTGTACTCCACTCCCGGGGGGGGGGGTACTCATATATTTTTCAGTACGGGGACGTGCCGCCGAACCGGGTATCATTTTCTGGATTCCTACTCCGGGACAGGGTATCACTTTTGTATGGTCGGCTCCATGACAGGGTCCATATTTTGTATAATTGACTACGTATCGTCGTTGTAAGCCATTTGCACTCCGCGAATATGATTTAAATCGTTTGGATGGCAACATTTCCGCTTTTTCTGATAGATTTCTACCAAATTTCTATCAAATTCCCAGGGCAGGCTACAATTTTGTATGAAGAAACCCAAGAATAGGGTATTGTTTTTAAAGTATTACTCCGGGACAGGGTATCATTTTCGGGAATTTTACTCCGGGACAGGGTGCCTTTTCAGATTTTCCAGCGGCACGTCCCCGTATTTTTGTAAATCAAGTACCCCCCCCCCCCCCCCCGGGACTCCACTTTAGGATAGTTAAGTCTGCACGCAGGCTACACTTTACTCTCCTCCGCTGGATTCTTTTGCAAAATTACGGACCACGGAACCATGGACTACAGTACTACGTAACTAAGAACCGTGGACTATGGAACTAGAAACCGGCGGAGGAGAGTAGCAGAACTTAATATTTTGATTTTCCCTCACGGCAAAAAAATGCCGGACACAAAGTATTTCGGAGAACACAAAATTTCAAATACCAAAAGTTTGAAATGTACGAAAATGTTAAGGTCCGAAATTTTTGCATTATCTACCTTTCTTTCCAAGTCCTGAGCCAGACAAAAGACATCCTGTTGAAGTTTCGCCAACAATTCTAGAATTTAAATGACAAAGTTAATGAAGGTTGTAGGTAAATACACTATATTTCATATATTTCATATTTAATTCTTTTAAGGAGGGTTGCCCTTCAACAAGTTGGTTTTCAAGGGGCCCTCCAACATTAATTACAATCTAAGGAAACAAAGTAAAAGCTGTTAATTAAATTAGATTAAACTATAAAACCCTTCTTTACAATATTCAAAACCTATGTACAATAATTTTCAAGATTTACAATGAAAACGAAAGAAAAAAAAACTGCTTCTAAATAGTTTTCTAGAAACTATAAAGAGAGGTTGTCTGCTTTGACTCGGCTGACAGGCTATTCCATAGATTAGCACCTCTATAGAAAAATATTTCATTTCATTTTAGTTGTTTAATATTTTGCTTACAGTAAAAACCCGCGAATAAGAACCTACAATTTTGCAAGTCAGCCTAACTAGGTTCTTATGTTTTGGGTATTTAGTGGGAAATGAGGCTGTTCAGGTTCTTGAATTGGTTCTTATTTTATTCATGGCTTTCAGGAATTTCTTTTCTTCAGATTCAAACTTCAGGCCTATTATTTACTGTCAGTTCACATTAGTTGAGTTTATGAGATATATTCCCCGACAGAAATTTGTGGAAGAATCAGAAATGTTTATATAAGCTAGAGAAATCTTTCAAAAGCTTCTCATCAGGCAATTTAAACATTTTTTACTCTTCCACAAACTTCTGTTGTGAATAAGACCCCCCATGCTCTCTAAAAATAAGAACCTATTTCAAATTCCAGACTTAATGGGTTCTTATACCGGGTGCGCCAAAATAAACTATGCACTTTTAGCAGGCCACGATAAATCGTACACAGGACCGATTTTGAAGATTTATGACTTAATCTTTAGCAGAAAGCCTGAATTAGGTTCTTGGATTTTTGCAAATTTTTCTGTTTTCATGTTTTAGAGCTACAAGCAAGTTTCTTAAAATTTTCGTTTTCGAAAACACTGAAAACGATTAAAAATCGTTGATCAAATTTTCTAAAGAATCGACATGAATGGACAAAGAGAAAACTTTTTTCGTGATGATTTGGGATTTAGAAATCGATTAATTGTAAACTGCTGTACGAGACTTCGTGCTATCTTGGGAGAAATGTAATTTTATTTTCAAGGATATAAAGAAATGTCTTTTCTTTTGAATTTCATTGAATTTATGCTTTGGTGCAGGTTGTGTTCCTGTGTCAAGGGGGTTAAAAAGACAAGCGAGGAAGCGTCATGAGGCCAGCAAGAATGGAGTCTTGCTGCATTTTTGATTTCGTGACGGCTTTTGGGGCGGCACTTTATTGTAACTACTACAGAATTTCGCAACAGGCCAATCGTTGAAATAACGCTCGTGCAGAAGTTTACAAAAGCAATTTCCAAATCCCTAAATCACGCTGAAAACGTTTTCTCTTTGTTCATTCATGTTGAGTCTTTAGAAAATTTGATCAACGTTTTTTTATCGTTTTCAGTGTTTTCGAAAACTAAAATTTTAAGAAACTCGCTTCTAGCTCTAAAAACTGAAAACAGAAAAATTTGCAAAAAATTCCAGAATCTAATTCAGGCTTTCTGCTAAAGATTAAGTCATAAATCTTCAAAATCGATCCAGTGTACGATTTATCGTGGCCTACCAAAAGTGCATAGTTTATTTTGGCGCACCCGGTATAATTGGGGTTTAATTGCAAAATTTCAGCCTGTAGGTTCTTAATCCACTAGGTTCTTATAAGCGGGTTTTTACTGTACCAAGCTGAGACTGACCCTGCATAAACAGACATATTTGCAATCATAAAATCACAGACTGGGCTATGAAAATTACTGTCACATCCTCGTAAATAATTTCAGACAATGAGCTCCATGTGGAGCCAAGATGCTAAACAGAAAGCTGGCTGTTTTTATATATTCTACATTCATTGAATGCTATGGGATGCTTTGGTGGTCAAATTAGGTTCTCGAAATGGTAGTTTTCTCTGGCACGGGTAATATTCTTCCAAGACTTTTAAATCATTACTCGGGAAGTCTAAAATGGGCCTCACGAGGCAAAGGCTCAGGATTGGCAAAATTAACCCAGGGTACAGGTAGAGTAATACCTCTTTCACACTGACAGAGTTAAACCAGCCTCCTCTAAACCACGTTAGATTTCAACCAATCAAATGACTTCAGTGTGTTAGATTGACCAATTAGAGCGCACCACTTTGATAAGCTTCAAAAGCTTGTTTAGCTTAGGCCGGTTTTACTTGTCAGTGTAAATGGGGTATAACCGAGGGTGTCACATGCCTTGTGCTAACTTGTTGGGGGGTCTTAAAGAGTGGAGGTGAAAGCTGGCAGTCCAATGGAAAAGTAAGCCTTGTTCCACTCTAAAACCTACAGTAGGTCAATGATTTGAAGCATTCTCTACTACAGATGTCCCCACTAATACAAAACGAAAAGTATTTTGAAAGTAGTATAGTGGTTATATCATCTCTTTGTTGTATTCATTGAACGTCTTTCTCGGAAAAGATAGCTGAAAATGGGTATTTTTCCCCTAAAATTCATCATAAAGCGAGTACGAAGGCAAACTTTGGCAGTTAGAAGAGGGTAGCTTTCTGAAAACCGGGCGGCAGATAACCGTCCATCCCCAGGTCGTGTACCCCCGGGGGTATTGTTCCCTCTCTCTTCCCTTCGTCTCTCCTTGTTCTACCTCAAAGTTGGTCCTCACCAGCTAAAAGAGTGCTACCCAGGGTTTTCCCGACTCAGAAGGAAGAATCCATACTCCTATTCTCTGGTATCGATCACACAGCGCAGGTTAAGAAAGCTACCTACAAGATTCCACATCCAGTTCCAAATGCTTGATTCCTTGGGATCTGACATGCTTCAATATCGATAGGAACTTCAGGCAAAGCATCCTTTAACATTTTTGTTGCTGTCCTAGCCATTGTGTTTGCAACCTGGAATGTGAGTGAAATACATCAAAGTCAATAGGTTTTGGATTGGACGGTGTTGAACAAAAATTTGGAGAGCAAACGTATCGGTCATAACCCTGATAGTCAAAAAAGGGAAAGGGCTAAATGAAGGGTTATGCTGGATACGTTTAGTGCATTTAATCCCGGAATCTTAGTTTGATTATTACAGAAAATTACGTCTACTGGGTACGTCAAAATAAACTATGCACTTTTGGCAGTCCACGAGAAATCGTACACTGGACAAATTTCCCTAACCCTAACCCTAACCCTAACCCTAACCCTAACCCTAACCCTAACCATAACCCCTTAATCTTTCTGAATAAGATTATAGGATTTTTTGCAAATTTTTGAAAAATGTTTTCCGGATGATTTGAGGATTTAGAAATTTAATAGTGTAAACTTCTGCACGAGCGTCATTTCAACGATATTGGCATGTTGTTACGGTATAAGATAAAATAAGAGCTACAATTTATACCTTAATTGGTAGAACTCCAGCAACATATGCTTTTCCTCTGACTCTAATAACTTTTCCAAAATCTGTCATCTGTACTGGTGTTAGTTCTTTGATTGGTTCAACCTCGATGTTTAAGCCTGGTTTCCATTAAATGGTAAGGGGATCGGCGACAGTCTGCGATCGTCGGCGATCCCTATCTTCCATCTTCCAGCAGCTTCCATTTGCGATTTCAGCAGAGTGTTTCCATTCGTCGGCGACCAGTCGGCGACAGTCTGCGACGCACTTATACCATGATCCTTTTCAAACCCACAAGATAGCACGCAAGCGTAGCAACAATGACTACTATCATCTAATTGGCTAATCAGATCCACGTGACCATAGTTTAACAAAAGCACGTCTGCGATGATCGCCGATCGTCTGCGATGTGTGTTTCCATAAACATTTTCCCAGATCGGGACAGTCGTAACGATCGGGAAAGTTGAACTTTGTTCAACTTTCCCGACGCTTACGATCCACGATCGCCGACGGTCTTAAGGATCGTAAGCAAGTGTTTCCATTAAATCGGGAACGCAACGCAGACGATCGCAGACGATCGCAGACTGTCGCCGATCTCCTTACGATCGCTCTACGATTTAATGGAAACCAGGCTTTACTTCACCGCCTCCTTTTGGGTAAAATCCTCTATAAAACCAATAGAGAATTCGTATGAACTATTGAAAATACATCTTTATCACAAAAAAAGCAAGGAAATTGTTCGTCCTAGGAATGGAAATGCTGCACCTTTGTCACTTAGCAAATTAACAATGGTAAATATATTCTGGTGAATAACGAAGATCTTCGATGTATTCAAGAGTTCAAGATAGCCATTTCTAGATCAGATTTTTCGTTTTGAAATTATAACAATTTTCTATAAGACTATTTTCAAAACCATAAAAATGGTTAATAACTCCGATCAAACGTCTGCATCGCTTCAACAATGACAACAAGATCCTCCCAAGAGAATCCCACTTTTAGCGAGTGTATTCCTAATTCAATAAAAAAAGACAAGAACACCCGTTCTAAACATTTTCTGCGACGGAGCAGAAATGCAGAAATCTAATCAGGGTGCTGTTCAGCCTTTGAAAGTAGAAGGGAGAGGCCTTTCCAAAAAACTTTAAGATCCTACAAAAACGTTTCTACACAAAGTATTATAAAGAAAGATAATATCACAGTTTTGACACAACCAATAACAATTACCTTCTGATGATATTACAATTCAATTTCATGCCAAATCTATTAGCAATTGGGATGAATACCTAGATAAAGCAACAATAAGAAATTAGCAAATTGAAACACTGAAAAACCCAGAATGATACCAAACAAATTCAGTTCCAACCAAATTCAAAATTTAGGCAGATTCAGGGTATTTCTGTCATAAGTCCACTGAAGCTTTGTTCAAACAAGAACCAAAAAGAATCATAAATTCATTCAAAATGTGATGAAAAATGCATCAAATTATTTCTGCCTCAATTTTGAGATTTTGTTGGTTCCTCTAATAATTCTGATACAATTTGGAAGTGATGGCTCTTCCCTATCACTGTCAAAAAGTAAGCAGAAATATAAAATTTGATTGCAGGAAATATAGTCTCATGCACAAAAATGCAAGGCCATGTAATAGCCATGTACAAGCCTTTTAGTTATGACCTTGTAACCTTGCTCTGGCCTAGAAAAGCCTTCATGGTGTAACCTTACAAATGGCTCGAAAAAGGCTAATAAGCCTTGTGGAAACCTTGTGCTGGACTGGTTGTAACTTGGAATCAAAGGTTCAGCTAAAGGTTAAGACGGTCATAATCCCTGATTTTCGTACAAGCTAGCTTGTTCAAGCAGACTTGGCATAGTTGTAGATCAACGATCAGGCTAAAACTGCAGCAAAAAATCTAAATTTGTAGAGTAAATCCACTTTTCTGAAAGTCAACAGAGTTACAAAAAAATATTTGTGAAAACAGCATTGACGGAAACATTGGGTTTTATATCGTCTTTCAATTGCCAAGACTATGCAGAAAAACATTTTTTTAATCGCTTTTTTATAGGCAAAATCATATTGGATAAATTGATCTCTGAGGAAAGTGCCTTTTTGCAAAACTTCATCTTGTTGTTTACCAGGAGGACAGAACGCAGAGTTACCCTAAATAGCTTGTTCCTGTAATTTTTCAAATAAATATAAAAGCATTTGGTGTCAGACACTGTCTCGGATTTGACACCTTATGTACAATAACAACTTACTTCTTCAAAAAAGTCTATTGGTGGTGCCATTTCCGCATTTGTGCCACCTTTAAGAGATAATATGGATCTCTCTGGAGCAAACATCAAGCAGGGCAGTGCAACCTGTATCAGTAAACATACACTCCTAAGAGAAAATATAAAAGTAAGTTCACTTTCATAAAATCAGAGAAATATATCAAAATCTCACTGTTAATGACAACTGTTAACAACAAAATCTTTATTTCAAATTATTGCATTGTACCAGGTACACCAAAGAGAACTTCACACATTTAAAAACTCATTATATGGCAAGTTCATTAAAGTTTCGTTGATAGCCAAAAGGCTGCATTATTTTTTCATTTCTCTGCTATTTTCCTGGTATGTTGTTAGATTGACTTAGACTCAATTATAGGTCTTCCTACTTCTGTGATCCCAGTGCTTGCCAAAAAATTCACCTTCACCTTATCTGTCTGTTGTCTATCAAGTGTTCTCTGTATAACAACTTTTCATACATATGAAGTTCTTTCTGGGTGCACCTGGAATTTATTCTCACAGCCTCTATTTTTTCTCGTATCTGATTAGTGTCACATGAAAGGATGGGAAAAAAGATACCACCCTGCAGTTTGTGTATCTGCAATGTATCTTCCTCCTTTTAATTCACCAGGATGGAATGTGATTGTAGTTGAGCCTGGCACTGCACCAGATAGCGTGCCATTGCATGTTTCACATACCAAATTAATTCCTGAAATAAAAGCAAGATGTACTACATGTAAATAGCTGTACAAAAACACAAGGGGAGACTTGCAGGAGATTTTTTAATGCTGGTTCTGGACCAGAGTGCTTTTTATACTGCATGCAATTTCTAAGTATAACAAAGGACAAACAATAGAATTGTTGCATTCAAAACAATAGCCAGGCGCTTATTTTCACTGCGCACTTTTCAAACTTATCAATATGGGTGGTGGAGACAATTTCTAAATGAAGGAGCCTCCAGCAAGATGTAGGAGGGCTGCAAAGTTGTTACATACCTGTAAGATGTTGGGGTCTTAATCCTGGTTTACTTCTTTTTCCTCTTATATTCTTGACAATGATGGGCTCTCTTAGCAAGCAGCTCAGAGCAATACAATTTCTAAGTATCTGTCCACCCTAGTAAAATAATCATCCTTTCAATAGGTTGCTAGTACTAAGTTGTAAATCAAAAGGTTGGATAAAGCCCTCATACTATAGAAGCTCTAATATACCCCCCCCCCCCCTCCAAATCACAAATCATATCATTGCAATCCTTACTGATTGCAAGCCAGTCTGCAGAGTAGGCTATGCCACTTTTTGACGAGATCTCCAGTGTGCAAGGAGAATGTGAAGGTGAAGTTACTTTTTTAGCGCCAAGCGCTGGGATCGCAGAAGCAGAGAAGTCCTAATTGAGTCAGCAACTCCTTGACATGACGCTCAAGTGGTGGGCTCTACCTGTGAACGAGCCCCGTCCGCACTGTTCTCGCTGCAAAGTCATATGATTACTCCACTGCGCCATGATGCCTTTGAAAAACTTCTTTTCTCGTGAAATTGCAGATGGTGTGGCGCAGTGGTGTAATCCTCTGACTTTGCAGCTAGAACAGTCTGGCGGACAGGGCTTGATACCTGCTAGAGCCCCACCACTTGAGTGCCATGACAAGGGGCCATGGACTTGATTAGGACTTCTCTACTTTTCTGTGATCCCAGCCCTTGGCGCTAATGCAATGTCATTTTCACCTTCTTTTGTTGTCTATTGTCAATAACCTATGGGACTCTCTGGTGTGCGAGTGCCATACCCTGCCTGCACACCTGATTGCAAAACTGATATCATATAGTGATTCCAACCAGCTGCACTCGATCACTGTGCAAACAACAGTAGCAGGAATTTCACCACTGTTTACCTGTGAATCTACTGGTTTGCTCCCATCAATATCACGCATTTTACCCCCACCCTAGCTATATTTACTGCAAACCGTCCCTTTTCACGAGCCATCACAAAAGTGATCTAAAATATGGCCTGGCCTGGCTGTAGGCGTAGCTCTAGCTAGCTAGCTGTCTGGCCTGGTGTGTATGTATGGCTAGCCTGATAACCAGACCCAATTTTGAAATCGGGATATCAATCAGGCTAGTGAGTGTGTTTGGCTGGCCTAACATAACAACAAAGAAATTACAACTCACTCCTTCCATTATCTCTCCATCGATGATTCTTTGAGACATCATGGTACCAGAAGTCTCTGTATATTTAGTCTGATGAGTGTAATGATGCCAGAAGAGAGATCCAATACAAGAATGCTCCCAAACGTGAGAATCAAAACTCTTTCCACATTCCCGCTACCAAGCCACAAAAAAAGGAGGAACTCAAATTTGTTGCTGTGGTTGTTTGTTGTTGTCTGTTGTTTCCACTGATCAGTGGTTGTTGTTGTTTCTTATCGTTGTTGCTGTTGTTGTTGTTGTATCCTTCTATTTCTATGGTTAACGTACGGCCGACTCACGAATTTTCAAAGTATTCTTTTGTATCATTCTGGCAAGAACAAGACCTTAAACATCCAAACGAAAGCATCTTTATACCAATCAAGGCTGTTTAAATCGATATGGACCAATGAGCAGTGAGAATTAGCAAAAACCATTTGAGAGTCTTAGAACGATACACATGTTTTCTTTGATTTCTGTCATTCGATAAATCCATTTGTAATCCATTTGTACAGTAGTATTGCGACACGAACTACCATTTGGGGGTTTTCGTAAAAAGATACTACCATTTGAGGGTATTTTCAAAATTTTTGCTTTCGCCCTCTTTAACTCTGACTGGACCCCCTGTCAAGCAACAATGGGAGTACCCCCCCCCCCCGGGTATTTCCCAGTACTGGAGTTTCTTAATTTTTTGGCGATCTGAGAGTTGAGTTTCTTATGGGCAGTTTCTTATAGAAAATATACGCGTAATTTGATTTGTTAAATCAAAATATTACTGTTATAACATTGAATAACGCATTACAAAATCACGAATGTACTACGAACAATTAATGAAGTATGTATGACTTCATTATTGATACGCGAATGTGACGAATTTTAAATAAAAACAGCAAGAAAAAAGTGCCAAACAATTACTCGTCCACAATTTGCAAAGTGGAAGATCCCGAGTTTTTTTTTGCTTCACATGAAGACAACATTACTCGTCCACAATTTGCGAAGTGGAAGATCCCGAGTTTGTTTCTGCTTCACATGAAGACAACATCAAACGCTCAAGTTCTGGTTCGTTCTCTTTCGATTTCATGAAAACTAAATAATAAATAATGGAACCGATGAGTCCAAACAATGCCATAAGGCTCAGAAAACACACTGCCAAGCCACGAAAGATATTAACTGTCGAAGAATATAGCAAATTAGACAGAAAACTGCTGACAAGAGAGCTGGCAACATCAACTGCCTCCGCAGCAGCCACGATAGAGCCATGTTGATCATCATCGACAAGCTTTGTAACCATTGAGCGAAAAACTGGTATGTGTACTATCATGGGAAAAGACAATATTTGTACAAGGTAAAGCATTAGCGATGAAACAGATAAGCCAACCAAAGTATAATAAACCATCTGTACGCAGAATCCTAGCATGACGAAGGCAATGTCACTAAAATGGAGATATTGGTGACAGACATAACTAGTCACAATCAATCCAAACACTTTCACCCCAGCTGAAAAAGAGGCAAAAACACCAATCTCTCTCGCTTTCATATTAAATGGACTGTGTTTGAGAAATAATGAACCGATGGATACTTCACCCATGTTTATAAATAAAGCAATAGCGTACAAAATGAAGATAGTTGTAATCTGCATCATTCTGCCTTTTTGGCAGATCGCATCCTTTATTTCCAAGAGGCATCTCCGAATGCTAACATCGCGTAACGTGAAACGGTATGGAGAAGCTGCTCCTTCGCAAGGTGGGCATGTTCCCCCAATATGTTTGTATTTATTTGCGTTTACGCCTGATGTCGCTGATTCTATGTTGATATTGCAACGATGGGGTTTTGGGCGTAACGAATCCTCTGATGGCAACAAAAACACAACGTATACCAAATTTGTGAAATTAACGATCGCCGTTGCTACAAAACCTGAAGTAAAACCGAATGTTCCAACCATAACACTAGACGCAATCGCAGCACTAAAGTAGCCAATGTAGAAGCATGATTCGAGAACTGCCATCCTAACGGTGCGATTCTCCGGCAATGTTATGCATGAGATGTACGCTGATGCAAGAGAGGTTGCTCCTGCAATGTCACCAAACAAGCCTGATAAACAGTAAGGTAGTAGTAATAATCCAGGGCTGTACCGCGCCTTGATCTGCGTCAAAACTATGAAAATGCAGCTTTGAATGAAGTACATACACGGAGGTAGCATCATAGTTTTCTTTCTACCAACAACTTCAGAGATTGGGCCTATCAAAAGAACCATAAAGAGAGCAGGAACGAGTGCGGATGGCAGCAATACTGACATCCATCTGGCTGTTTCTGCTTGGATTTCATCCTCTATTTGTGGATGCGAAGAAATGTGGGAACAAACAGTCGAATTGTAGGCGAGGTGACAAACTTTATGCAATACGAATTGTGGTAAAACAAGTGTGTTGAACGAGTACACAAAAGCTGCCATGCTATAAAACGGCTCTGCAGTAGGACAAACATTGATGATGCCCATCTTGCTTACATGCTCTTGCGAGGACGGACGTTCCTCCTGATCGTTGATACGTGTGATATTTCACAGCTTCAGGCTGTTTAAATGAAATTTTACTTGAAGCATCGTCTATTCCATGCTCGTAAGATCATGTGCAAGATAGAGCCTTTGCGGGCGTGCATGCAATCAAAACAAATACTTGGCCTTTCGGTACAGTGAACAGGAATCAATTTCGTTCCGTTCAACTGAGCAAAATTAAGCTAATTTGTATGATTGTTATGCTTATTGTCTTTATTGATTTGAGCAGAGCAAGTTACACAATAACTGATGGAAATATTGCTGAATATTTCAACACAGATTACCCAACATTGTTTAAACCCTTTATTCACAAAAAGCGTTCTGTTGTGTTCACATTACATCGAAATACAGTCCTTTTGAAGACAAACATGGCCTGATCTTCTCGGTCGTAAATAAAGCTTGAAATTCGATCGTCATGATATGGCCAACATGCCCGCAAATCTATAGATTGTGCATTTTTAGACCACCAAAATTTGGGGTTCGTAGAAAAAGCACCTTTATATTTATAAGCACAGAGGTTTCAATTTGAACTTACTGTTTTCCTCTCATCCAGAACAACTCGGAAAAATACACAACAGGTCCACTTGCTCCCCTTTTTGGTCTTTCAAGCTTACTGCCAGTGCCAGACACCTATTTCTAATACACAAAACGGAAAACGCTGAAAACAAGAAACTTGCTGCTGTGCGGTAGCCATCTTACTTTCTGATAATCAGAAAGTCGAAGTCGGCGCGCAAAGGCTCTATCTTGCACAGGCCCCTTTAACCACCAACAACTGTGGTTATCGTAGGAAAAGGAAACAATAACGGTAGGAGATATCACCAAAGCGCAAAATATACAGCCTTTAATTAACAAACAATAACAGAAGATATAATAGACTTGCCCCAAGTCTATCTCTTCCGTCCGTCTACCGTTCCCTTTTTACGGTAGTTCCTGGATCCGCTATTTCATGGATCTACCATTCCAACATTCCGTCAAGAGAGCTCGAGAGAGCTCGAGCTCTCTGGACGGAACATTGGAATGGCAGATCCAGGAAATGGCGGATCCAGGAACTACTGTACAGGGAACTGTAGACGGACGGAAGAGATAGACTTGGGGCAAGTCTAAAGATATAACTGGTAGACCACTGTTGTTACAAATAAGGATGAAATCTTCTTTTCCAATTAAATCGCGGAAAGGGGGGTTTCCTTCAAAATGGTCCATGATAAGGGAGCTTTTCACCAACTAGAAATTCAGAGAAAAGGGTATTGTTGCGATATGGACGCACCGCCTGCTGATTGATTGATTAATAAATAGATAACTTGCAGTTGTTTGCGTGTTGTTGGCATGCACATAAAAGTACTGTTTGAAACGATGCCAAAACGTGCCGTATTTGGACGAGAGTAGACTCGCTCCCTGGTTGAGCTTTGTATCATTCGAATGACATTTTATTGTTTATTGCTATTTTTACTTAATTGTATTTATCTTTATAAGGTAAATTAGGTGTGCCTTATTGTTTCATCGTCCTGCATTTTAGGTTAGGGTTTTCGCATTTTTTAGTCAGTCGAGACGAACACTAAGTTGAAGCCGATCTGTTGATGCCGCGCATCAAGACGAAATAGCCGAAGCCGAATCAAGACGAAGTTAAGACGAACTATCTAGGTTTTCATTGCATTTATCTATAGTTTTAAGTTAGGCAGGATATTATAAGCTTGTTATTATTCGCTGCTGGAAATCGTTTTGTTGTGTTACTATAACGAATATTTGCCAAAGATCGTCATCGTGCTGTCGATTTACCTGCCGTACCAAGCCGTCACTTTCAAGGTCGTAAGTTAGTTTTGTATCTTTCATTCTGTGTTTCTGCATCCACTCACGCACTTGTGAAGCACGTCAGTAGTTTCACATTGGTGCCCCGTGTGAGGAACAAGAAGAATACGAAGAGAATTATTTGCTGAATTTTCTATATTTTGTTCATTCGAGTACTTTAGTTTTGAAGATTCACGAAAAACCGTTGAAATATTGGATTTGAAAAGATTTACAAGCAGCGTGAGACAAATGATATGTGATAGTAACTGTATTGAACTCTTGGTGTCTGATATCGAAGTCAATCACATTTTTCGGAATCTTTTTTATCTATTCATGCATCAAAAACTGTTTTGCAGTGATGATATTTTCTGTCTGTTGAATTTCAATTCGTGATATTTTATGAATTTGGCATTTTGCCTGGTTGCGTGCAGCACAAATTGCTTTTAGAATGTTAACTTCGTTTTACTGCTCATTCACTGGTTGCCAAACTGCGTCACTCTCGTTTGGAACTGATTGTTCGCGGAACTTTTGACTCGGATATTGGATTGTTTGCTTTATGCTGTGTGTACAGATCTTGTTTGACTGTGACTGTAATCATTAACCATGTCGTTGCCATTGAATGAAGAGCCCGGGAAATTTGAAAACTTCAGAGGAGGAATGCTTGAAATTATCTTAAGTATCGTGAAAGAATTTTCCCGTCATCTGAGTCAAATTCAGAGTGAGAACAAGAACAACCAATTTAGCAACAGGACTAATGTTTATCGAACAGATGATGGAAAGCCTATTTGCTACTGTTGTCTTACAGTAGGGCATGTCGCTAAGTACTGCAGACACCGGCTTTATTCCGTTCCGCATGCTCTCAACCTAAAACCACCAAAGCAGAAAGTAGATTTCTATATCACTTCAGTTGAAGCTGTACATAAGAATGTTTCTTTGAACGACAACTACGAGATTGAAAGAATTGACAAAGACATGCAAAATTTAAGAGAAATAAAGGAGGAGCTCGATCCAAGAAGGACATCAATGCCCCAGTGCCTCCATGAAAGCAGCGTCAGACCTTTACACCCTGTTGACGAACAGGTTATTGTTTCAGAAGTTGTAACAACCATTGTGGAAATTGGAGACAGCAATGAGAAGTATAGATCAGAGGATGAACATTCAAAAGAAATTGAAGTTGTAGACACAAGAGTTGTTTTCGATAAAGACAAAAAAAAGAGTCCAGAAAGAACTATTGGGGTAACATGATGGCACATCTCTTATGTGGGGCAAGCCAGGAGGCTTGTTTTAAAAGGAGAGGGTAATGTTGCGATATGGACGCACCGCCTGCTGATTGATTGATTAATAAATAGATAACTTGCAGTTGTTTGCGTGTTGTTGGCATGCACATAAAAGTACTGTTTGAAACGATGCCAAAACGTGCCGTATTTGGACGAGAGTAGACTCGCTCCCTGGTTGAACTTTGTATCATGCGAATGACATTTTATTGTTTATTGCTATTTTTACTTAATTGTATTTTTCTTTATAAGGTAAATTAGGTGTGCCTTATTGTTTCATCGTCCTGCATTTTAGGTTAGGGTTTTCGCATTTTTTAGTCAGTCGAGACGAACACTAAGTTGAAGCCGATCTGTTGATGCCGCGCATCAAGACGAAATAGCCGAAGCCGAATCAAGACGAAGTTAAGACGAACTATCTAGGTTTTACATTGTATGTTACGAGACTGGTCAAGCCTGTTGTTGTTTTTAGGGCAAAGTTTAAAAGGGGAATCCCAGGCATAACAAGTGATCACGTAAATAACATCATGTGAACAGTTTTATCTTGTAATGCTATTGGTTAATTTTAGGTGTGCAATATTATTTGTCTCATAAGTAGGGCGTTGTGTTGTTTTTAAGATCAGACGAAAGGACGCAACATCTGACGACAGAAGTTATTTTGTATTTGAAAAATAGACGAAGTTTGAGCCGAAGCCGAGTATTGATACAGCCGTTGACGTAAAGAGCCGAATACTGAAGAAGACGAAAGTAGTTAATTTTGTTAGTTTGTTCTGTTTGTGATTCTGCCGTGTCCTGCCCCGTATTCTGGTCTCGAACTCACAATTTGTGAAACCACCCTTCAGACCAGGACTGAGAAACGAAACGAATAAAACAGTGGTTTTACAGTATCCTATGAAATGGTATGGACGAGCGTGGTGTACCTTAACCTTTCACTATTGAATTGCACACACCGGGGGTTGTTACATGTTGGGTAGTAAGTCTAACCGTTGCAGATGCACAAATTTTTGTTCGCTTCACTCAACCTGGTTCCCAGGACCAGCTTCCTACCTAAAGAAGACAATGGTTGTCCTGGGGACGAGGTTGCGCTTCACTCGCACTGCCGTACCTAAATTGCTTGTCGAAGATACAACTCCTTTCCATCAACAAGTCTATTCAGCTTTAAACAAAAAGAAACGACTTATAAATCTCTCAACTTTGCCAGTGAAAATACGGAGCTACACTTAACTATATCTTCAACTGTTTTAGTTTGCTTTTTTTCATTGCCATTCAGTTTTTTGATTTTGTGTTCTCGATCTTTTTCTTTTATACTGCAAGTATCACAGTTGAAGATTCTCTGTCTCCCCCGGGGGGGGGGGGGGGTACTTCACATATTTTGGGTACGGGGACGTGCCATCGGGAAGGGTATAGATTTTCGCGATTTTGGTACAAGGAACGGTATCGATTTTCACGATTTTGGTATAAGGAACGGTATCGATTTTCGCGATTTTGGTTTAAGGAACGATTTTGGTATACTTTTTCGGAAAATTGGTATAAGGTCGGGTATACTTTTTTGCAAAATTGGTATAAAGTCGGGTATACCTTTTGGCAAAATTGGTATAAGGAACGGGTATGTTTTTGAAGCTTCGATGGCACGTCCCCGACCAAAACCTGATCAAGTAACCCCCCCGGGCTGTCTCCATTACCATCACAGTTAAAGTTTCGCCGATTCTTTTCATGTAGAAAGGGTTATGTCGTTGGTAACTGATAATACCGGGTGCGCCACAATAAACCATGCGCGTTTGGCAGGCCACAATAAATCGTACACTGGACCAATTTTGAAGATTTATGGCTTGATCTTTAGCAGAAAGCCTGAATTAGATTCTAGAATTTTTTGCAAATTTTTCCGTTTTCTGTTTTTAGAGCTAGATGCGAGTTTCTTAAAATGTTCGTTTTCGAAAACATTGAAAACGATCAAAAACGTCGATCAAATTTTAAAGATTCAACATGAATGAACAAAGAGAAAACGTTTTCAGGGGGATTTAGGAGTTTAGTATGAACTTTCGTACAGCAGATTACAATTGGTCGATTTCTAAATCGCAAATCACCACGAACAAGTTCTCTCTTTGTCCATTCATGTCGATTCTTTAGAAAACTTGATCGATGTTTTTGATCGTTTTCAGTGTTTTCGAGAACGAAAATTTTAAGAAACTCGCGTCTAGTCTAGCTCTAAAAACTGAAAACAGAAAAATTTGCAAAAATCCTAGAATCTTATTCAGGCTTTTTGCGAACGATGAAGTCATAAATCTTCAAAATCAGTCCCGTGTACGATTTATTGTGGCCTGCCAAACGTGCATAGTTTATTTTGGCGCACCCGGTATTACAATAATAGAGTATTCGGGCAACAAACTTATTTTGGCAGGTCAAATAAATATGAAGGAATTGTTAGCCGATTGGTCTCCAGAGAAGATCATTCAAATATTATTCAAAAGTGGACGTGTCAAAACAAAATGTAAAATTTAGCTGACTAAAATCGGCTGCTCTGTTCTGACATTATCATAATATGAGGGATTTTCTGAAGAAAGATCCTTCAAGAAGCCTACAATAACCAGCCTAAAAATCACGACCAACTTTTTTGCCTTACATAATAACTTTGACGTGCTTTAGCACGTTTAACCCTTTAGAGGACGAAAGTGTCACCACTGTGAGCATAGCATCAACATCTTCCAGGCGATTTCATTTTCCCAAGTGGATAGCACGTGCTTGAAACGCGTTAAAGTCATTGCTGTAAGGCAGGAGTATTTTGAAAATTTTGTCGTGATTTTAAGTCTGTTTCGAAGATTTCTTGACGCGGCTTTCTTGACAAAATCCCTTATTATTCAAGAACGAAGTGGCCGATCTCAGTCGGGTAAATATCAAAATGGATTTGAAGATGTCCATAATTAAATCATATATTCATGCTGCCAATACTATCGTGTTGATGTCCATGGAGCACTGGCCTTTCAAACAGGGATTGCTTTCTTTGCTTACCGGGTAGTTAGCGAAGCGGTCGGGCGATCGGCGACTAAACGCCCCCCCCCCTTACACCTCGGTGTTGGTGTGGAGGGTGCGTAATTTACCCACCAGGACTAAAAACAAGACCTGGAAAGGGCGGAGGATCCCTCAAGGGGACAACGGCCAAGTTATGTTGTGCCTCACAAACTATCAGCCTTTAACTCAATGGTCAGAACAATACAATTGTTGTTTTGACTTGAATGGTGCCTAGGGCTCCATAGCGAAGCACAGGGCTTTTTTCATAAAGTCTAGTCAGCGTTAACACAGGGAAACTAGCCTGCGCGCAGACTTTGGTTACTGGGTAGGAGAGGAAAGAATTCCTCTTCTCTCCAGTAACCAAAGTCTGCGCGCAGGCTAAGGGAAACAAACAGACAAGGAAACGGAAAGAAAACAGTACTGTAATGCTCATGATTCAACATTTACAAAGAAGATTCTTCGTTTTTTAAAGCTGAAGACGATTGAGATTGTAACAAATGTTCATGTTCTGATTCGTTTCTCTCTGCGTTTATAAACATTATTTTATAAGTAATGGCACCAGCTAATCCAAACACTGCAATAAGTCCGAGAAGGCACATAGCGAAGCCGGAAAATATCTTAACTGTTTCAGAATATATCTGATTTGACACGAGACTAGTGAGCAAAGAGCTTGCAACATCAACCGCCTCCGCAGCAGCAATAGCAGCTCCATACTGATCATCATCGACTAACTTTGAAACCATTGAGCGAAAAACTGGTTGGTGAACAACGAGAGGGATTGCTAATATTTGGACGAGGTACAACATTAGCACGGAAACTGATAGGCCAACGGAAATAAAGTAAACAATCTGGACGCAGAATCCTAAGATGACCAATCCAATATCCTTGAAATGTAAATAACGTTGACAGAGATAGTTGGTTGCTAAAAGCCCCAGTCCTCGTAGGACAGCCTGCATTGAGGTGAACAAACCGATATCTTTCGCTTTCATATTGAATGGACTGTGTTTGATGAATAGTATACCCATGTATATTTCACCCATGTTGATAAACAAGGCGATTGCAAACAAAACAAGGATAGCCGCTATCTTTTTGCTTCTGTCCTTTTTGCAGATTGCATTCTTTACTCTCAAGAGACATCTCCATGGATTCACGTCACGGATTGTAAAACGCTGCGGGGCAACACCTCCTTCGCAATGTGGGCATGTTCGGTCGGTGTTTTCCCTGGATGATTCTTTGTGTAGCTCGCAACGATGGAGTTTTGAGCGTAACAAATCCTCTGATGGCAGCAAAAATACAACGTAAACAAAATTGATGAAATTGACGATTGCAGTTGCTAGAAAACCTGCAGTAAATCCGAGAGTCCCAACGATAGCAGAAGATGCTATTGCACCCATCAAGGCGCCTAAAAAAATACATGATTCGAGAACTGCCAGTCTAAGAGTGCGGTTCTCCGGCGATGTTACACATGCAATGTATGCTTCAGCGAGAGAAGCGGCCCCCGCATTATCACCAAACAAACCTGATAAACTGTAAGGAAGTAGCAATAATCCAGGGCTGTACTGCGTTTCTATCTGCGTCAAAATTATGAAAATGCAGCTTTGAATGAAGTAAATGAACGGGGGGAACATCATAGTCTTCTTCTTACCAATAACATCCGATATAGGGCCGATCATAAGCACCATGAAGAAAGCAGGAAGAAGAGCAGACAGGGGCAATACTGACATCCATCTTGCTGTTTCTGCTTGGATTTTATTCTCTATTTGTGGATGCGAAGAAATGTGGGAACAAACAGTCGAATTGTATGTGAGACGACAAACTTTATGCTGCACGAGTTGTGGTAAAACTAGGGCATTGAATGCGAAAACAAATGTTGTCATACCATAAAATGGCTCTGCAGTAGGACGAATACAGTTGATGCCCATCTTGCTCAGTGCTACGACCTCAACACAGCTCTTGTTTAGGCCATGCCTTCTCTGCAATTTGTAAAGCAGTTTGATTCTCTGCCCATTTTATTTATAATTGCTCATCAAGCGTGTCAGAAAAGCAGATATCATTGAAACAGCGAAACAAAACATCGAGAAAAGTGGAAAGGTGGAACGGACTTGGAATTACACAAAACAAGCTTTCTTTGCCTTCTCGTTATTATGATTTATTTGTTCAGGAGTGTGCTACCACGATAGGAATAAATAGCAACACCTGCTGAGAACCGGAAACCAGAACCAGCCATCATCAACCATAATCCCCAGGTAGAATCTATTTTCTTCCTCCGGTAGAATTCTATTTTCTTCCCCCGGTAGAATCCTATTTTCTTCCCCCGGTAGAATCTATTTTCTTCCCCCGGTTGAATTCTTTTTTCTCCCCCCGGTAGAATCTATTTTCTTCCCCGGTAGAATCTATTTTCTTCCCCAGGTAGAATCTATTTTCTTCCCCAGGTAGAATCTATTTTCTTCCCCCGGTAGAATTCTTTTTTCTTCCCCCGGTAGAATTCTATTTTCTTCCCCCGGTAGAATTCTATTTTCTTCCCCCGGTAGAATCTATTTTCTTCCCCAGGTAGAATCTATTTTCTTCCCCCGGTAGAAATCTATTTTCTTCCCCCGGTAGAATTCTTTTTTCTTCCCCCGGTAGAATCTATTTTCTTCCCCCGGTGGAATCTATGTTCTTCCCCCGGTAGAATCTACTTTCTTCCCCCGGTAGAAGCTATTTTCTTCCCACGGTAGAATTCTTTTTTCTTCTCCCGGTAGACGACGACGAAAAACCCACTTTATCAACCAGAAACCCACTTTATCGATCGAAAAACTATGTTTTCATTGATAAAGTAGGTTTTTCGATCGATAAAGTGGGGTTTTCTGCGATAAAGCGGGTTTCTCACTTGAAAAAGTGGGGCTCCACCTATAAAGGGGCCATAAACGTTTGTCTCGTGTTTTCAATCGGAAGCGTTAAAGTTGCCATTGAAATACTGGAATTTTCAATGAAAGGTTTTATCAACCGAAAAATCCATTTTATCAGTGAAAAAACCACTTTTTCCGTCGATCAAAAGACCTAATTTATCAGCGAAAAACAGGACACACATTGTAAAGCAGTTTTTGATTACAAAGTCCAACTTTGTAATCTAAGAAGGGGCTTCGATGTCAGGCTGTCAGAAAGAAAGTAAGTAACCCACTTCCGTGACGCTCGTTAAAGCGATTGATTAACGTTTTATCTCTGCTAATTGGCACTGAAATAAAGAAAGCGCACATAAAGCGCATACAAGACAGAAGTTTCCCGCGATCCGATAGCAACATTTGACGTCGGCTTATTTCATGCTAGACATTTTTATGTTTGAAGAATGAAAACATTATGCAGGGGCTTTTGCTCCAACCGGAAGGAATACACCTATATATATAGACATATAGACATATAGACATATAGACATATAGACATATAGACATATAGGTACATAGGAATCAGGAATGTTGTAACAATAGGCATTATTTATGAAGATAATCGAAACAATCAGCGAAGCATTTGAGATATTTATAGGCATTGTTAATGTGTACAATGAAAACAATTCAGAGATCTTTTGGGCTAACAATCAAATTTGGCGTAGTTGCCAACTGACATTTCCTCGTTAAGGCTAATTACTGAAGAAGTACTTGCTCCTAACATTAATCGAGCTGCCAACTCGTTACAAGGCAATTTTCAAAATTTGACCTCTTTGACCTGGCACACTGCCCTTACTGTTTGAAATCTTCGATATAGATAGCTGTTGCCAAGGGAGCCAACAAACCCATATAATACTATCAAGAAACAAGTGTGGCACTGTTATAGTGGCAGCTCTTGTCAGGATAAAGTAAACAATTTGCCAATACAATATTGTCGGCCATCCTTCAGTAGAGCAGTAGGAAGCATCTTAAACTTGGAGGGGCATGGCAATTTAAGGGCACTTTTTTCATAAGAAGGGCATTTTAATATACATCAGATTTTCGACGGGAAAAATGTTACATATAGGAGAAAATAGTATGAATGCTGATAGATATACGATTTCCTTCGCAATGAAACAAAATGAGAAGCAAACATAGCCAAATCAAGACGTAAATAATAACATAATTAAACTACTTTCTGTCCGCATTAGTCTTTAAAAGGGGCACATCCTGAGACAAAAATTACACCTTTTGGTTTGTTGCTAAATCTTGGGGAGCACGTGCCCCCTGTGTCCCACTAGTTTCTACGCCTCTGGACTCTCGCTACATCTAATGTAATAAATCTGATGCATATAACGAAATCTGATCTGCTTCATCAAGTGGGCTCGTTATTAGGCTACATCCATTTTGATATGAACTGAATCATGCATTGCAATTGCAAATAGATATTGTATTACTTTGAGGCAAGCTATGTGCATGATCTCATTCTTCAAACATGGCTAATGGGGGCCTTTAATTATGTTTGAAGAATGAAAACATTATGCAGGGGCTTTTGCTCCAACCGGAAGGAACCTACCTACCTACCTACCTACATAGGTACCAAGGAATCAGGAATGTTGTAACAATGGGCATTATCTATGCACACAATGGAAACAATCAACGAAGCATCTAAGACATTTACAGGCAGTGTTAATGTATACAATCAAAACAATTCAGAGATATTGGGGCTAACAATCAAATTTGGCGTAGTTGCCAATTGATATTTCCTCATTAAGGCTGATTAACTACTTGCTCCTAAAATTAATAGAGCTGCCAATTCATTAGAAGGCAATCTTCAAGACTTGACCTCTTTGACCTGGCACGCTGCCCTTACTGTTTGAAAAATCTTCAATATCAGTAACTGTTGCCCAAGGAACCTTCCAACCCATATAATACTATCAAGAAACAAGTGTAGCACTGTTATAGAGGCAACTCTTGTCAGGATAAAGTAAAGAATTCGTCAATTTTGTCGGCCATCCTTCAGTTTTACTCAGAGAAGTAGGAAGCATCTTAAACTTGGAGGGGCACGGCAATCAGATTTTTGACGGGAAAAATGTGATATATAGAAGAAAATAGTATGAATGCTGATAGATATCCGATTTCCTTCACCATGAAACAAAATGAGCAGTAAACATAACCAAATCACGAAGTAAATAATAACATAATTAAAAACTACTTTCTGTCCGCGTTGATATTTAAAAGGGGCACATCCTGAGACAAAAAGGGCACCTTTTGGTTTGTTGCAAAATCTTGGAGGGCACGTGCCACCAGTGCCCCCCGTTCCCTACGTCTTTGGATTTTCGCTACATCTAGTGCAATAGTTCTCATGCATATAAAGGAATCTGGTCTGCTTCATCAAGTGGGCTCGTTATTAGGCTACAACCTTTTCGATATGAACTAAATCGTGCATTGCAATTGCAAATAGATATTCTATTACTTTGAGGCAAGCTATGTGCATGATCTCATTCTTCAAACATGGCTAATGGGGGCCTTTAATTATGTTTGAAGAATGAAAACATTATGCAGGGGCTTTTGCTCCAACCGGAAGGAATACACCTACCTACCTACCTAGGTACCAAGGAATCAGGAATGTTGTAACAATGGGCATTATTTATGCACACAATCGAAACAATCAGCCAAGCATTTGAGATATTCACAGACAGTGTTGATGTATACAATCAAAACAATTCAGAGATATTTGGGCTAACAATCAAATTTGGCGTTGTTGCCAATTGACATTTCCTCATTAAAGCTAATTAACTACTTGCTCCTAACAATAATGGAGCTGCCAACTCATTACAAGGCAATCTTCAAAATTTGACCTCTTTGACCTGGCTCACTGCCCTTACTGTTTGAAAAATCTTCGATATGGATAACTGTTGCCAAGGGAACCAACAAACCCATATAATACTATCAAGAAACAAATGTGGCACTGTTATAGTGGCACCTCTTGACAGGATAGGGTAAAACAAATTGTCAATATTGTCGGCCATCCTTCAGTTTTACTCAGAGCAGTAGGAAGCATTGTAAACTTGGAGGGGCACGCCAATTTAAAGGCACTTTTTTCGTAAGAATGGCACTGTAATATACAACAGATTTTTGACGGGGAAAATGTGATATATAGAAGCAAATAGTACGAGTGCTGATAGATATCCGATTTCCTTCACAATGAAACAAAGTGAGAAGTAAACATAACCAAATCACGAAGTAAATAATAACAAAATTAAACAACTTTCTGTCCGCATTGGTCTTCAAAAGGGGCACATCCTGAGACAAAAAGGGCACCTTTTGGTTTGTTGCAAAATCTTGGGGGCACGTGCCACCAGTGCCTCCGGTTCCCTACGTCTTTGGACTCTCACTACATCTAATGTAATAGTTTTGATGCATATCAAGAAATCTGGTTAGGCTACAGCCATTTCGATATATGCAATTGCAAATAGATATTCTATTACTTTGAGGCAAGCTATGTTCATAATTTCATTCTTCAAACATGGCTAATGGAGGCCTTTAATTTATGTTTGAAGAATGAAAACATTATGGAGGGGCTTCTTCTCCAACCGAAAGGAATAGACCTACCTAGGAATCAGGAATGTTGTAACAATATACATTATTTGTGCACACAATCGAAACAATCAGCAAGCATGTGAGATATTTATAGGCATTGTAAATGGATAGAATCAAAAGAATTCTGAGATATTTGGGCTAACGGAGCTGCCAACTCATTACAAGGCAATCTTCAAAAGTTGACCTCTTTGACCTGGCGCACTGCCTTTACTGTTTGAAAAATCTTCAATATCGATAACAAGGGAACCTACCTACCCATATAATACTATCAAGAAACAACTGTGGCACTGTTATAGTGGCAAACTCTTGTCAGGATAAAGTAAGCAATTTGCCAATACAATATTGTCGGCCATCCTTCAGTAGAGCAGTAGGAAGCATCTTAAACTTGGAGGGGCATGGCAATTTAAGGGCACTTTTTTCATAAGAAGGGCATTTTAATATACATCAGATTTTCGACGGGAAAATGTTACATATAGGAGAAAATAGTATGAATGCTGATAGATATACGATTTCCTTCGCAATGAAACAAAATGAGAAGCAAACATAGCCAAATCAAGACGTAAATACTAACATAATTAAACTACTTTCTGTCCGCATTAGTCTTTAAGAGGGGCACATCATGAGACAACAATTACACCTTTTGGTTTGTTGCAAAATCTTGGGGAGCACGTGCCCCCTGTGTCCCACTAGTTTCTACGCCTCTGGACTCTCGCTACATCTAATGTAATAGATCTGATGCATATAACGAAATCTGATCTGCTTCATCAAGTGGGCTCGTTATTAGGCTACATCCATTTCGATATGAACTAAATCACGCATTGCAATTGCAAATAGATATTCTATTACTTTGAGGCAAGCTATGTTTATACGTTACGTTCGATCGAGTGGCGTTAGAGCTTCTATCACTATTGTGCACATTCGAAAATTCTACAAAGTGTAGCAAAAGTTTGTTCGATTCTGATTCTTTCCTGAATAGTAAAAAGGTCTATGGCGCCATTGACTGGGGGAAGGCACGAGATCACACTGAACCAAAACATCTTCATGCATATCATTCTGCACAGAGGTTATCTTCGTGACTGCTTGTCTCAAATTAGATGCCCGCGAATAGCAACAATTGAAACGTTCTGTAGGGTTCTGCATAAGTATTTTTGCGTTATCGTAAATCTCACATGACATCTCATTTGACACTGATGCACCAATAGTTTCGTGCACGAACAAAGCAAACTAGGGGTAATGACTTTTGATTTTTGCATATCATTCTCGTTTGACATAAAGACCAAAATATTGCCTTTGAGGCGATTCTTGTCCTTATACAAGGCGCTCGATTTTCCATTGAAGGCGACTTTAGCAGCAACACTCATCTCTCTGACTGTAGCTAAAAACAGCATCTACGGTCATTTGGGGTTATGAAGAAATCAACATTCAGATATTCTTATGCTTGTTTAGCTCAGGACAGACTTTGTAATCATCCAAAAGGATCTTATGTTTGATTAACATCTGAATGTTTTCACCCTGTACAAAGAATTAAAAAATGAATGAAATGAAAAATAGGAAAGTGGGTTTCTGGTCAATAAAGTGGGGGTTTTCATCGAGAAACCCACTTTTTCGCTGGAAAACCCACATTTTCAAACGAAAAACCCACTAGACTATATCACCGATAAACCTACTTTGCGATGAAATAGGGTTTTCCAATTCTGGTGCATTTCGCTTGCCATATGCGCGGTCCCAGACCTCTGTGAAGATGTCTATTATCAGAGTAATGTTAGGCTTATCCATTGTTAGGCATACCGCCTATACAATAACTGGGAATGAATCACGAAACAGAAACTGACACCAAAGCCAGCAAAAATGTTCAGTTTCACAGCAGTCTTTTCCCCACAAAAATTGCTGTAACTTTCCTGAAAAAATTGTTGACTTTGCTAAACTTCCCGCAAAGCCTTCTTGTGTGGCAAGCAAGGGACTGTTGCCATTTTTAGAGAGACTTCATAATGAATAAGTCCGTTTGTTTGCTATTCAATAACTCTTTATCAATTAAATTAAGATACAAAGAATACCTGGAATGTAAGTTGGCAACGAAAAACGATGGTTTTGCCAATGAAGGAGGGAAGCGTGCTTGAGGCAGAAGAATCTGCCTTTCCGTCAGTGTTTCTGAACTTGGCATTTGCTTGTAGCAGCAGATGAAACATTCTACTTCACTCGAATTGGTAGCGAGCATCCATCAAAAATCAAGGCTAATTATTCGTTAACATTAATAATACGTTCCACAGGAATGAAGTTGTTTAGGCCCACAGCAGAACCATTTCTTGCGATGAGCATGGTTGTTCTGGCATTAAACATATTCACTATGCCCCAGATGATGCATCACAAAGTCTGCAGTAATAAATATAACCACAGTGTTTGTGCACAACACGAACTGCCTGCCAAGATTCAAAACTCGGTGCAGCAGGAGACATCAAAATGGATGAGCATTGAGCCTTTGATATCTATGAGTCCAGCGTTCATATTGTTGATCATTTTAGGCCCATTTTCCGATGAGTTTGGAAAGAGAAATACCATGATTATGTTCCCATTACTTTACCTTACCCAGAGTATACTATTCCTCGTGTTGGTTTCGATCAAGCAAAAATTCAGTCCTGGGACTTTCATGATCGCCTCTTGCCTCAGCGGAATGTTTGGTGGCAATGCAGGACTAGAGTTGCTGAGTGTTGCATTCCTGGCAGATATTACAACGAACAGTGAAAGGACTTTCAGAGTTTCCATCTTAGAATCGTCAATGTTTATTGGTGCTTTATCTGCAGTTCTAATAAGTGGCCCAATTTTGCAAAGTTTTGGGTTTCAAGGAATTTTTATCACAACTGCTACAATCAACTGCCTGAATTTCTTATATGTTTTGTTTATGCTACCGAACGATAAAATTGAATCAAAGGGCAAGAACCTAGGAAAGAAACTTTTGAATTCTGCAAGCAATGATGAAGATTCTAATGTTGGACAAGTTCTTGTCAAGGATGAGGACACACATAATAAGTCGGAGAACTATTACGAAAGTGATGGTGATGGATTTTTCAAAAAGACCTTTCGAATTTGCAACCCCTGCACGTGTTATCTCAGAGTCCATAACGTGGTTTGTCAAAAAGAAATAAGAAAAACTGTAGCAATTTTATTAAGCATCATGGCTTTGGCGCAGTTTGCAAGCATTGGAGAACTGTCCGTCGGAGTTCTGTTTGAGAAACATCGCCCTTTCAATATGAGTCCGAAGGAAATTGGATATTTGGCAGCAACACAGTTTTCAATTCGTACAGTTGGCATGTTATTATTTACGTTTATTTTTCAGAAATTCATTCGCAAGGCGGATATGAGCCTTGTTATTCTGGGATTCATTTCACAAATCACTTATTTTTGTGTTTTTGGAAACTCAAAATCGAAGATGATGTTATTTCTCGCACAGTTCTGCGGTATGGCAGCTACCCTCCATGTTCCAGTTCTGCGATCAATGGTTTCCAAACTTGTCTCTGAGGAAGACCATGGGGCTGCTCTTGCTGCCGTTGAAATAGTTGATACTGCAAGTTCAATACTGGCATGCCTCTTTGCCAATGTCTTATACTCGCTAACTGTGTCTGTTTATCCTGGTATGGCCTTTTTTATGCTTGCCTTGTTTGCTTTCGTTGGCCTATGTGCAGCAGTTGCTGTTGTAGTTGTAATATTAGGCAAAACGAAATCTGCATCACACCAAGACAAACCGAAGCAAGACAAACTATCGGAGTAACTTCTTGTTTGTATCAGAAAGCTTGCTGTCATCCGTCAACACACCCCCGTCTAAGTGCCCCGGTATATTCTACCCCGGTGATTTCCTTGGTGAATTTTTTTTAGCAAAACAGGTCCCCGGACAAGACGTGAATCTCCCTGGTATAAAATGCCTCACACACAATTGAAACCTCGGCTGCAAATTGGCGAACCCCGGGGAGAATTTTGAGAAAATATTTCATCGTAGAAACAGTACCCCGCCAAAAATTATGCCGTCCTCGTTGCATAATTGGAACTCCCTGGTAAAAATTTTACCATAAATTTCGGTCACTAGGACCCCGGTGAATATCTAACCTCTCACCGGGGCACTTAGGCGGGGGTGTGTCAACGTCATGAAATGATTTGATGCGAGAAGAAGACTGTAATAAGTATTTTACCAGGTGAATCAGAAATGATTTTGCTAGACGTTGGAAAATCTCTTTTCAGATTCCTGAAACTGATTATACCCGTGTCGACTTGGATAAGTAAATTTAATTTAGTGTGCCAAAACCAATCGTATCATCTCGTTGTTGAATTGCAAGCAATTTTATGTAAACGCTTCATCTACCGTAATTATCCAGGGTAACAAGGACAGATTTCGTAAGACAATAGCACGAGTTGGTCTTGATTGACACCTCATTTCAAAGCGATTAGCGATTGCAGACAAAGGAAATTCCCTCAACCAGTAATTCAAAACAAACAAAGCCACTAAAAATTCTCTGAAACCCAGGCAGGTAGCTCGCTCGTTGTGCACTCCAGAAGTTGTTTTTAAGAGCAAATATTGATCAAAAGAAGAAGGATATATCTACATATCTGCCTTCGGCATTTAATTTGTTTGGTTCAAAAGCCAATTGGGAGGCGATTCAATTCTCTTATTTTTTTGGGTGTAATGAAAACACTTACTGTTCTGCTTCTAAACCAAAGAAATAAAATGCCCGTGGTAGATGTGTAGATGTATCCTTTTTCTTTCGATCTATGCTCATGTTTGCTCTCAAAAACAATTTCTGGAATGCACAACGAACGAGCTAGCTACCTGGGTTTCAGAGAAACTTTTGCGGCTTTGTTTGTTTTGAATTTATGGTTGAGAGAATGTCCTTTGTCTGCAGTCGCTTATCGCTCTGAATTGAGGTGTCAATCAAAACCAACTCGTGCTATTGTCTTACCAAATCTGTCCTTGTTATCCAGGGTACTTATCCTTCCAAAAAGGCGCAAATTTGCCAGCGATATTTTTCATAAACCTTTTAAAATTTACAATACACATTACGGATTACTCTACCTGCAAACTACAAACCTCTTACAAATGTTGAATACCTTTGACTGACTTTTGCAAGTATGTATTTGATAGAACTAAGACTACGTTCACAAGATGCCGGCACATTTTGAAAACGGTATTTTGCCGGTATTGTGTGAAGTTCGCATTGTGAATGCTAGCTCAAATTTTGATATCGTCGCATTTTTCACCGTGATCAAAATGTGCCCGCATCGTGTGAACGCAGCCTAAGTCTACATTGGTAAAAAAATATGAATTTTCGCTTCCGGTGAACAAAAATTACGCATAAGTATTTGTGAAGATATTCTGTGGTAAAGTATGTCTATTTTTATGCTAAAAAAAGTTCAAGGTGAGTTTTCTGAGATCTATCGTTTTTGATTTCTCTCTGAAATCTTGAAGATAAACTTTCAGCGATGTGCCAACATTCTCAGAGAATAAAAATATACCACACTATGTTTTTACCAGCCGAAAATTTGAGGATGCTGCAAGAGTGCAACTAGCTGCTAACGAAGTTACAGTAAGAACCCGCAATATAGAAACCACTTTATAAGAAACCTCAGGCTGATTTTTTGAGAAATGGTGTCCTCATATAAGAAACTTCTCAGCCTGATTTAGGAAGGTTTCTTATAGGAGGATCCCAAATAAATTCATATCTAATAATCTTTGTTAAAATCAGGTGTGCCAAACATTTTAAGAGACTTTATGAAAAGCATCTCAATCTACGTATATACTTGGCATGTAAGCTAAGGTTGAGTAAATTTCAAGCGAATTCTAGGGTAAGAAGAAAATGCTGTTTGATAGTGTTTGCTCTGGGTTTTCTTTAAAGATTTACGTTGAAATAACTGAAGGTTTCTTAACCATGTGATAAGAAACCTTTCAGCCTGTTTCAAGATTAATGACCTTTTAATAGGAAACGAAACAGGCTGTTTTGAAAAAACTGGTTTCTATTTTGCGGGTTCTTACTGTAAGTGAGTGCAGCTCAGAAGAGTAGTATAAGACGGTTCTAATTTGTTCGCCAACGTTGGGGGGAGGGGGGCTCACTACCCTTCAACAGCAGTTACTGTATGTGCTCCCAGAAGGTTGGATTTTGCAAGGGAAGATTCGAGTTGAAGAGCAATTCCAAAAATAGGCAACTGTTTGCATATTTCAAGACATCTTAGCATGGTAAAGTATACCTTTTTGCCCATTGTTGCTTTCCTTAAAGGTAATAAAAGATCAGTTTCTGTATTTCGCAGTTGCCTGATGTTTCGAGCAGAATTTTTGATGAACAATCTCGAAAGATATTCTGGAGCACGACCATTTAGCCATTTGTACATGGTTGTGGCAGTTTCACTTCTAATGATATCACTTACAGTTGGCCATTTTAGATTGTGTATCAATGGCTTAGCAGATAAATGAAAATTACTTCTTGTAGCGATTCTAGCTGCTCGATTCGGCAGCTTTTGATGGGTCTACAGTCTGGTCACCCCACAGTTCCCCCATACGGAACAGCAACAACGAAAATGAGACCCTACGATGCCCCGATACATCTTACTCAGGGTATTTTGAAGTAAAAATCTCCTGGAATGTTTCAGACACCCTATTCCACGAGAAATTTTAGTACGGAGACTATTGATCTAAAGTGACATTTTTTAGGCCTGTTTTGAAGGTTTCTCGAAGGTGCTTGAGAAAATCCGTCATAATTTCAGAACAGAGTGACCGATTTCAATACGATAAATTTCAAAATCTATTTAAGCATGTCCACCATCAAACAATTTATTGCCAGTATTATCATCTTTATACTCAGGGAGCAGTGACCTTTCAAACGGGGACTGTTTTTTCTAACCCGGTACAGATAGGGTGTCTCAAAAAAGGTGTTGTCATTTGATTACATATTGAAAATATAAAAATGAACGGGCTCCATGGTAAGCTAGCTCTGTTCCTAAAGCTTAATAACAATAATACACTCTCTAGAGAAAAAGTCAATAATAGTAGACAAATCTGTGATAGAATTGCCTTTATTTTGGCAGCTAAAACATGCAAAATGTGGTCGTAGTTTCTAGTCCTCTTTCTAGCTCTTCATTAAGTACCAAATTCGTTGTTTCTCATGATGCCTGGCAATAATATTCCTGATCATGCATCAGATGCTTGATATTACCACGAGGATAAGACAAAATGCGCCTGAGAATGATTTGACGATACTTGCATGCGTCGAAGGAAGAATGATGCTCACTGTCATAGAACGTATCACAACAAAAACCTTATTAACTGTCAATTTCATTATGATACCGATGCCTGATGTTCCCACGAGGATAACGCAAAATGCACCTGCAAATGACTTGACCATATTTGTATATATCGACGGTAGAATGATGTTCACTGTCAAGTTAAGTGTTAGAATCGTTAATTTTCTCATGATGCCTAACAATAAAGCTCATGACAATACCGATGCCTGATATTCCTGCGAGGATGAAGCAAAATGCACCTGGGTATGACTTGACCATATTTGCATACGTGGCATGCACAATCAAATTCACTGCAAAAGAGGCAACTGTATCGATTGTCAGCGCAACAGAAAGAATTGTCGCATAGTTTTGAGGGTTGCCTTTCTTGCTAATGATCGATCTCAGAGTAGGGTTGGCCAGAGGTCCAAATATGCTCATTATCTGAATACCATATAGCATACCTCTTGAGTGCGCTGTTCCAAGTAAGATGAAGTACCCAACACTTAACGACAGGGCAACAATGACAGTGTTGATATCTGTCCATTTAAAGAATCGCTGAACAAGCATATTTACAAACAAGCAACCGACAACGAATCTCAACAGTCCTTGCAACGAAAGCAAGTACCCCACATCAATAGGCTGCATGTTGAAAGGATGATTTCGAATGTACAAAACCATGATAAGTGATTCTCCAATGATAGACATTGTAGAAGTGCACAACACTATCAGAAGCATCAGGATTGAGCGCATATCACCTTGTTCCTTTAGCACTCTGGCAAGAACTTTAAAGCGCTTCAGCGGATTACATTCAACAATAAGATTTCCAAAGGTAAGATTTATCATTTCAGGTTCATCGCTCAGTTCTTGCTTCCCTTGCAAGACAGGTATTTCGCCTTCGGCTCCAATGCTTCTAAGATCATCATCTTTGTTTGGGTCCTTCTTCCCAAGGGAGATTTCACAAGCAAGCGAAGAAGTTTCAGCGTTATTTTCCGAATCACTTCTTGATTCCTCGTGTCCTGCATTTTGTCGCCTGCTGGTATCGAAAACAACTAAATCGCTGCCGTCAGCGAGCGACTGATCAATATCAGTGCTTGCATGAAGACAATCATTGATACGATGATCATAATCAGTGTCATTTCTGTGACCGCAATCAGTACCATTTCTGATTGGTTGATCGTCGGCACTGATGCATTCCTCGATAGGTCGATTCCTGTCCTTTAATGAATGATTTCCATCATTGATTTCACAAGATGTTTCATTGATCGTACCATTTTCATTGTGATTGACCAGCTCCTTTTCTTTCTCTAAACTTTTGCTGGCATCAAATGGTTCTTTTGCATCTTTTTCTTCGACAACTCTCGGGTGATTTGCTTTATCCTCCGAAACATACGCAACCAAAAAGACAAAAGCGATCGTGTCTGCACCAAACGAAAAGAAGAAAGCCCGCGAATATCCAAATGCCACTATTACGAATCCACTTACAAACGTAAACACGCACAATGAACAAGTAAGGGTGCCTTCTAGAAGTGTCAGTCTAAACGTACGCTCTTTTTCCGTCGTTATATCGGACAAGTATGAGCATGCTAGCATCATAAGGGCTACGATATCACCGCTTAGGCCACCAAGTGTGCTGCATAGAAAGAAATGCTGTGGGTTGATTTTCGTTGAATTCCAGCTTAAAATCACGTAAACAATACTTTGTAGGTTGAATATGACAACAGGAATGAACAGTGCTCGCTTCTTGCCAATAGTATCAGCCAAAGTACCAATTATTGGAACAGTGAACAACGAAATCAACAAGGAACAAGAATATAACCCAAGCATCCATTTTGCTGTGGTCGATTGGACTTGGTTCCGAGCTGTGCTATATTCTGGCAGATGTAGGCTGTTGCAAGTGCTGCTGTTAAAGTCGCGGTGGCAGATGGTTTCCAATAAGAACTGAGGAAGGAAGACGAATTTGAAGACTGCTGATGCCACGGACAAGAAAACAACAGGTTCTATTGTCACGTGTCTGAGAAGATGCTTTATTGATTGCAATTTGCTGCGTGGCACAACAACTGCCTCTGACATCTGCAATAAATAAATAAATAAATACCACTTGTGATTTTAGTCGAACAAATGTAAATCGAAAAAAAAGGAAGGAGGCAACCCAACTTTTTCATATAACATCTTTACTAATCTTGCTGCAAGTTTCATCGGTTTTTCAAGCAAGTAAAATAGGAATCTTCCAAATTTCTGAATAACACATTCAATTTCACAATAAATGCCTTTATTCAGAGTAGAGTATAGCGTACAGAGGAAAGGGTGAATTTGAAATGGCTAAGAGCTTGACTTTCATGCTTGCCTCATGAGCTTGACTCATGAAAAGAATTGCAGCCAGCCTGCCATGTAATCGAAAGTATACGAAACATTGTAATTTCTATTGACCCCGGGGTCCCATGGAGCGGGCTAGCCCGGTTAACCGAGATTAAGGTATTCATCCGGGACCCCGGGGTCAATAGAAGTTACAATGTTTCGTATACTTTCCATTACATGGCAAGCGGGCTGGCCCGGTTAGCCGAGATCCCGTCTGCTGCCAACTGGGCTAGCCCGTCAAAACGCTTACATTCTTATTTCAATTCGCATCAACGTGCTTATATTTCATTTACTTGTTTTATTTTTGTACAATCGCACTGCACGCAACAAGATTTTTTTAATCGTTCAGACCATTTCAAGCCCGGGGGGTCTACCTTGGAGAAAAACAATGGGGATGTGCCTGCCAAAAGAAAATTTCATGACCCTGTCCTGGAATAAATGTTTGAAAACATAGTACCTGTCCTGGATAATACAAGTGTCTTTTGTAAGTTACCTTAATTTTAGGCACATCCCCGGGTGCTCAATGTATTAAGTAGACCCCCCGGGATTTCAAGACTCTTAGTCATCAAGCCCGCTTAACAGGGCCAGCCCGTAATCTGCACAGTTGCTTTTTGATTGCATTGCTAAATGTTGGTGTTATAGGACACAGGGAAATCTAAATTTTGACACTAAAACAGAAACCTTTTCAGTTGGATTGAGCATGAATGAGATTTGTGAAAAGATACAGGTCTAACAAGACAAAACAATTTGAAAGCCACAGGCAAGGGGACGCAAAGATATTCCATCTCCAGTGCAGGTTCCATCCAACTTTCAAGGTTGTGCTCTGCCCCTCTGCCTCTGTTCCTTGGCCTACGTGCACAATATGGATCCCATAATGGATTCACACTGAAGTAGTTGTAATGATAAGTTGTACAACCCTCCTCTCTGCGTGGCTTTGCAAGTAAAATCATCGAATGTGTTTAGGCTAAACACAACAAAGCTAATGGCGATTATGCACAGAGAATAGTAATCCAAAGTATCTGCGACAATCTTAGTGATCGAAGCTTTGGTGGAGGATTTGTTCTATTTTTCTAACGCCGAATGTTTGAAAGTTTTAATGGATATCAAAAGTTCCATCACATTTCATAGAAATAGACAAGAAAACACTGTAATGAAATTTACAAAGAAGCTGCGATGAAACTGGCCGCCACTAAAAATTTAAGGCTTTAGTCACATGCGCGGGTTGTTCCGTACGTTACGATTGTTTACGAAAACCGTGTACAGCCCCTTTAAGTTCAACTGTTGCAGTGTGGATCCGTATCTCCAGGTTGGCCAGTCCAAAATTGCATCGGGCCAACAAGAGCAGATTTTGTAATACAATAGCAAAAGTTGCGTTTGATTGACACCTCAATTCAAAGCGATTAGCGGCTGCAGACAAAGAAAATTCTCTCAACCAGTAATTCAAAACAAACAAAGCCGCAAACGTTTCCTCGAAACTAGTAGGGCAAACTCTCACCTTGTGCAAGCGAAAGATGGTTTTTAAGGGAAGTTATGTGCTTATAGCGAAAGAAGAAGGGTAAATCTAAAGTTCAGTCGCTTAGATTATGTTTATTTGATTTAGGAGCTGTTTTGTAATCGTTTCATTTTAAGCCCTAAAGACGCGAGCATTGCAATGCCTTCTGCTCCGCTCCTGAATGAAATAAATATAATCTAAGCGACAGAATTTTAGATTTACCCTTCTTCTTTCGCTATAAGCACATAACTTCCCTTAAAAACCATCTTTCGCTTGCACAAGGCGAGAGTTTGCCCTACCAGTTTCGAGGCAATTTTTGCGGCTTTGTTCGTTTTGAATTACTGGTTGAGAGAATTTCCTTTGTCTGCAGCCGCTAATCGCTTTGAATTGAGGTGTCAATCAAACGCAACTTTTGCTATTGTATTACAAAATCTGCTCTTGTTCATCGGGCCCGCAAAGGATGCTGGGAGATAATGGCACTTTGACAGATTCTTGAGTCTTGTTTATCAAAATTCATCCAAGTTGATAACCGTTAGCCTTCGTGCCTCCCGTACTGTTTCCGTTGTGTTGAAGTTCAACGAAGAATTTCCACTCAACGGAAACAGTAGGGGATGCACGCAGGCCAATCTGTGATTTCCATTTGAAGCCACACCGAGATCGTTCTATCAATGAAATCCAGATAGGTGACTTATATCTACACCAAAGTCTGTGTTCCTCGTAGGTCCCGTTTGAGCTTTATATAATGAAACAGTTGGGCACTTTTTGTTTCATTAAATCTTATCTATCTCAGTTTCTATCCACTGAATATTAAGTTATTGAGAGGGTCATTTTAGCTGCTGACTACGATGACAGTGTTTCATGTTTCTAGAGCATTTTAATTTATTGTGTTGTTTCCTGGATAATGAAATAAAATGAACCAGTAAAAAATAATAAGATTGACCATGCATCAGAAATCAGAATAGAAGCTTTTTGACCCTGTGGCACATAGTTAATAAAAAAGCTTGAATTGATTTACTCACCCACCGTGATTTGAACAGCTTGATCTAAAATGAGTTAGGCCAAAATTTGGACTTGCTTCAACAAAATAGAGACTCTGTCTGTTTTTCACGAACCAAAATAGAGACCTGTAGCAAGTCCGGGCAAAATTTTGAGAAACCAAATATTCAACTATCCGAAAAGACGAAGCGATTTCCGTCCTTGGAGAATAGATTTGAAACATCTGAGCGCATTCGATACCCTCTGACTTTGCAGCCAGAACAGTCAGGCGGAGTGGGTTCGATACCCGGTAGGACCCTATCACTTGAGCGTCATGACAGGGGTCGCGGACTCGATTAGGTCTGCTCTATTTCTGCGATCCCAGCGCTTGGTGCTGAAAAACGCAACTTCACTTCACCTTCGAGCAAATGAAAGATAAACAGAGAACAATTATGTTTAGCTATGCAGGAGGTGTGAAATCTAATGATGACTCGGTTTACACTGTACACCGGTCAAGTTTATATTTGTTACAAAGTTGTTCCGGTTCGAGAGCGTCTACACTGCTCCATACGAAATGATTCTACAGATAGAAGGAGCAACAGTGTTACGGATTAGCAAGAGCAGCGTCACCAAGAGCGATGTGAACAGTATGCTGATCCGTTACACTTTTGTCACGGATCTAAAGCTGCATGAACGTGAAGCTACAATAATGCAAAAAATCCTTTGTTTTGAAATGATTCACCATTGCCCAGGTTGGAAAACGTGCATGCTTTGGCCTACGCCAAGGGCGGGCATGTCACACTGGGAAGGATGGTCCTACCTTTGTCCGAAAACCGGTAGTTCATGAACAAATTGTGCACCACCTTTGTCCCAAAAACTGGTTGTTTTTGATGGCAAATTTCCGCTGCTATTTTTCTTCAATTCGAAGGACAATTTTTAACATTATGTGTCACTGACAATGTTTGTCCCCAAAACCGGTAGTTTCAACCTACTACTGTTTTCGAAAGAAAGTAATAATTATAGTTATGAAAGTACAAGTGTCCCATAACCGGTTGCCGGACAAAGGTAGGACCGCTTCGGTGAAAAATTTGAAATTCTGGCCTTTTTTCGGACATTTGCCGGATATAAAGGTAGAACCGCTTTGGTGAAAAATTGTAATTTCTGGTCTTTTTTCCGTAAAATTTGGCGGACAAGGTAGAGCCGCATATGTGAAAAATTTGAAATACTAGTCTTTTCTGCCTAAATTTGGCGGAAAAAGGGAGAACTACCCTAGGTACCAGCCTCTCTAACATAAAAACATGTTAGAGAGTCTGGTACCCAGGGTAAGGGAGAACCAGCTTACAGGTAAACTTCAGAATTTTGATTGGATAAGAGGTTGGGAAACTTGATTTTTGTGACAAACTGGTGGAATAGGAAGAATGATATTCAAATTTCACCTTTGTCCCAAAAACTGGTTGTTTTGGGCACGAAAGTCGTACTATTTGATAAAAGCACCGGTTATTTTTCCTAATTCCTCTGGACAAACATGGGGTCAAACATTTTACAGTACTTGCCCGCCCCTGCCTACGCATAGTAGCGAGTGAACTGAATTTATGGTGCGAGCTGCGATGAGTAGACTTTAAAAAGCTGTGAGAAAGCCATTGGATCGTTTGTTCTCGCATGCGAGAACATTTCATTTCATTGCATTTTAAATTCTTTATACACGGTGGCCCAGCTATTGTAGCTGCACGCAGCCAGTTTGACAGAGTTTCATAGTTGCGAATGAATGAATGCAAGTTTTCCAACCTGGACCATTGCTACACAAGTTTTATATTGTTAGCGAATCAACGGTAGTTTAGCAATAATTTGCAAACTGATTAAATAAACAATTCTTACCCTCACGCCACGATACTCTTGGTCTCTCGCCATCTTCCACTAAACCAACTGTTGTCCAGCAATGACAATAACAAAATCTAACTTCACGCGAATTTCCACACGACTAGCCCACTTTTTACGCGTTGAAATGGCATACTGTGCAGTAAGCGAATGAAGCGCCTATGAATGTCATATCAAAGTGGAGAGACTGGGGATTATCTCCTTTCGCCATCAACTTATATTTCACAGTGAGTTCACAAATCTCTTCAAACTCCAAATATTATTTCCAGTGAAATGGACATTTGACCATCTCTGCGTGGTACTGTCAAATGGTTTGATTTTAACAAAAAGAAGGGTGACTTTAATAACTGAATTCTTTATAATTTTAATCTCTTTTATTTCAAACCAGCAGTTACTTGTTGGTTCATTGGATTAAATCATAGTCCATAGATGATTAAATACAGTAAACTTCTGTGTATAAGAACCTACGGTATAATCTTGCAAGTCAGCCTGGGTTTTATACGATGAATACAATGGATTAGTTCGTACAAATAGTGGTCGAATTTGCCAATTTCAGCCAGTTGGTTCTCAATCCATTATAGGTTCTTGTATGCGGCTGCTTATTGTATTTGCACACCACTAATGAAAGGTAAACTTTGAGACAACAGATTTAAACTTGAAGTTGGCTCAGTACAAACAAATAAATAAAAGGAAAAGGGAACAAACGAACGACACAGTTAGCCTCCACCGCACTAGGAGCAGGAGGAGCGCGCTTAACTGGTTCAACATGACCTCTTTGGGCATAGAAAAGGTCCCTTTTTGAGCATAGCTCATTTGAAGAAGTTTTTTAATGTCGTTGTTTAAATCAATGGGAACTTAGAACGCAATTTCTGCACGCTGGCCTGGCTGGCCCATGCTTAGGTTGTGAGCGAGGTTAAGAATAAGAAGCGATATAAGTGTATTTAAATGAACCATAGACTAGAAAAAAAAGAAGAGTAGAATGAACAAACAACAGTTACCTTGGATCATTTCTTTGTCTGCTCTTCTCCTTGTCCAACTGCGTTCAATTGCCTCGACCGACAGTTCCACATCACTCTTTATCGCTTCTTTCCTAAGAGATTCCTTTCTAATTGTAAATCATACTAGAACATCGTGTTGCATAAGACCGCGCGCACTAATACGGAAGTAACATCACAACGGTTTGAAGTCATATGAATTCCAAGAAACTTGCGACGTTTTTGGCATTTCTTGCCTCAAACAAATCCGATTGCATTTCCACAAAAAACATATTGAACCTCAGGGTGTGGTGTATGCAAACTTATCCTTGCCCCACCATAGTCATCGGCCCACATCGAGGTTCAAAACAAGCAACACCTCTTTCATGGGAGGACCAACTTTCGATTGTAAAAACGTTCGCAGCATCTTCAGCTTTAGGATTTCGTGCAAAATCTTTTTTTTTTGGCAGATGAGGATTTGTGGCACAATGAAGGTGTTGTGGGGCAGTGGTGTAATCTCCTGATGTTGCAGCCATAACAGTCAGGCGGACAGGGCTCGATTCCAAGTAGAGGATCACCACTTGAGCGTCATGCAAGGAATGGCGGACTCGACCAGGTCTTCCCTACTTTTGCAATACCAGCGCTTGGCGCTAAAACTGCAACTTCAAATTCACATTGACCATTACAAGGAGTTTTGATGTACCAATAAAAATATTTTCTAAGCTTGAAAGGAATTTCAGTGATTTGCTATGACTTAAATAAAGATGTGTGAACATTTACCCTGGCTGCTATTTGTATTGAGAAAGAATGTCAAACTGAAAAGCAGGGCTGTAAGGAATAGGTAATTTCTCGGAGGAGACAAGCACAGCCTACAGTACATATTTCCTGCAGCCTTTGCAAAAATGTGAACCGTTCATGATTGACAGCAATCAGAATTTCAAGAGGTAGATAAGGAACAAGGCAAAGCTAGTTTCGTACAATAATGCTATTCGCTCATCTTCGCAGGGGAAGAAGTGAGAGTGACACTTCTCAAGTTCTCACACACTTCTCATCGACCTTTAGGGGGCGTGTGAAGATTCTGTTGACATTGAAGACTAAGTCAATGAGTTTTAAACTGCAAGAATACTAATAATAATAATAGAAATCATTTATAAAATTACAAATTCTAAGCTTACTTGATGGTTATTTAATTCTGCCGTATTGCTTAATGAGTTTTTCTTTCAGCAATTTAGCTCTTGAAAATAAGCTTGACTTCATTGAGAATGCTACCCAGTAATTGAAAGTCCGTACTTTTGGCGTCCACTGATATTGTGCTTTCGGTCTGAAATAAAATAAAAGCGGAAAGGTGCAATCAAAATTGGCATGTTGTAAAAACCGGACCCTAAGACCCTAGAACTCACGAGACCCTTAGGACCTTTAAGTACTAGAAATGAAAAGGACCCTTAACACCAGAGTGTCATAATGAGGAAGTTTTGTATCATTGACTTCCCCTCTTCCATCCAATGAACTTCCACTCTTTCAAACCAATACCAGAAATGATGCAGAGAGTTTATACCATGAAGAAGTACTATTTTGAGTATCTCCTATTGTGTTATCTTAAAGACTTTCTGCATGAATAAAGGCATCCTGACGTTGGTTTGAACGGACGAAAGTTCGTAGGATGAAAGATGGGAAGCTCATACAACACGCAGCCTCTTGTTTGACAGCTTGATGACATTGATCTATTGTTTGTCTGTGGTGATGTCCCTCTGGTGTTAAGGGTCCTTTTCATTTTTAGTACTTAAAGGTCCTAGGGGTCTCAGGGGTCCTAGGGTCTTAGGGTCCGGTTTTTACAACATGCCATTACACCACTGCGCCACAACAGCTTCAATGAAACGAAGAACACATGCAACGAATGTGTTGTGATGCAGTATTGTAATCCACTCATTTTGCAGCCGATGCGATTAGGCGGACAGGGTTTCAGCTCCCATTAAAACCACAAGAGCATCATGACTTGGGGTCACATAATTGATAAGGACTTCCCTACTTCTGAGACCCAGCACTTGGCGCTAAAAACCGCAATTCCGTCTTCAACCTCACTCAAAGGCTCTTACAGGCAGTGAAAAGTGAAAAGCAATATCTCTCAAATGAAACTTCGAAAAAAGATGCATCCAAACCGATGAAGAAAACTTTGCTTGATTTACTTGCAAACATTCGCTATAAGATCATTCTATAATGCTATAATGCTTCGAAGAGTCCTTCGAACATCTCTGCAAAACAATGGAGAGACATTTGTCCCTCCTTTCGTTACCAACGGCAAAAATATTTAGCCCTAGAAAAATGTTATACAACATAAAATGTTTTCAGCAACCCGATCAAGCCTTTAGGCGGTCAGTTGTAAAATCGAAATTTATGGAAAAAAGCGACGTTGAACGAAGGACATATTTTGATAAGTTACAGAAGAAGCTGTCAAGGATTCGTATTTGTCTGGTTATATCTGGAAATGCAACAGTTATCAATAGGGCTCAAATCTTTAAAAAGGTCGGTGTAAAATTTTATAACAGTTTCCTTTGAATTAAATGGCTAGGGAGGAATTTAGCGTTTTTTGCTGTAAATCTGCCGTGGAAATTTTTTGATATCTTGATTGTTTCAAAATGGTGGCATTTATTAAATTTGAGGCTATGACGTCATCAAATTTCTAAATCCTAAACTAGAAAAGATACTGATTTATGCTTTTCACCATATTGTAGACCTTCATAAACTATAGTATTTCTGGAAGTTATATGACTTTTCGTCCTTTGGTTTAGGATTTACGATGATTTAAATGTTTTCAAAACTTTCCATCAATTTTTTCAAAAATCATGTCTTAATGGCGGTTTGGATATTTCACTTGGTATGTCCAAGTCAGAATTTTCGGTGCTCGTAAATTTAAAGCCACTTAAAATCCCGTTTCGCGTAAAAATCGAAAGATCAACTAAAACATCTTGATGAGATACAGAAGAAACTGTCAAGGATTCGTACATTTCTGGTTAGACCTGGCAATTCCACTGTAAAATTTAATAACTGATAAGATCAAAAGGCGCTTAAATATCTATAATTGAATATGTTAAGCTACAAGAAGTGCCGAAGGATTCACACTTTTGAAATCGACGCCATAGTAAATGCATAAGCCGTAGTTAACGAAATTTGACTGCCACTTAAAGGGGCTCCGTCTCCAAATATTTGTCGAAACGGTCATTTTGCATTTATTTTTTATTTTTTTTTATATATAATATATTCCAAATAAAATTTACAATACAGATTACGAACTACATTACTTACAAAATTACTCTACAATACTACGAGGACGATCAACCCCAGGGAGCAAAAGGCTGTGTCTACCCCGAGGCCATACATAAGATGAAGATAATAAAGGAAAAGAAACTACTTTGACTATGGGACAAATCACAATGGCTTATGAAAGGATGGGTAAGTGGCTACAGAAATTCACTCGAATCGACAAGTTTCATGGATAAAATGTAGTGTTAGCTCAAGAATATGTCTATTTAGTGAAATGGAAAATCTTTATTGCCATACAATAAAATTTGTAGTAAAGCTTCCTCGTTATTTTCTATTTCATTTTCCCACCACTGAGAAGATCGAAAATTGAAATCACCAGTGATAACGACACAGAAAGGATTTTCAGCAGCCACTTTGAAACGCAATAGCACATAGGCTTTTCATTTTTTTTCCAAAATAAGAGCGTTATCATGAAAATAAATCTTTGCACTTCACAGAGGAACAAAACAAACATTCGTGTCTCTTGCGATTGCTCGGATATAAAAGGTTAACTGACTGTTACTTTTGGTGGCTTGGGCGCAGCCAACAAACAACCTGCAGAAAACGATGGACACGTTCCTGAATCAACGGTGTTTACAGATTTGCCTACAATCTAGAGGCGGAGCCCCCTAAATTTAATGATGCAAGAGGGACAATACCTGCCCCAGAAGTTGAGAAGATGTTGGATGGCCCTGGGGTAGTCATGATCTTTTGCTCCCCTTGGTATCGTTTCTGTAGTGTTGTATGGTAGCTCGTTTGTAATCTTAGGTAATTCGTAAATTGTAAATTTTTAACATTGAATTTATAGAAAAAAAAGATGTTGGAGCCCTGAAGGAAATTTTTCTTCACATTTCATCATTCATCAACATAAATTACATAATCATAAAACCAAACAAGTCAATACTTGTTTGCGCCGTTCCTTTGTAATGAAAGGGACTCTCGTTCAATTCATATTAAGCAAAGTTCTCCGGAGGAAATTTCACCTTAAAATGCACACTACCAAAATTACAACATGTTTTCGGTCTCCAAATTGTTCAAAATACCCCTATTCAAAGTAAATAAGAGTGCTCCTTTCTTCTGTCGAGAAGCTGCTGAAAAGTGCACTTTTGGTTCCAAGTAGTGCCTTCTAGAGAGCAGGGCTGCCCGAGAAAGAACTTGTTCTATATTTCTGATTTGACCAACCTTGTACAGTATGAGAACAAGACACGTAACTCATTGGCTTCAATGGAATGTGAATTGGTGAGCAGGCTTGTCTTATGAATAGGATTAGGGAAATAGTCTGGCATAGCATTGTTTTTTGGCTATCTATTTTTCAAGGCGCGTGTGCACTTCGATTTGAATGGAATATTTCTAGACTTTTCTGCTCTTTGCAAATGTAAGCTTTTGCAAAGGGCAGACAAATCTTTAACTTGTTTGGTTCTACTGGGAAAGAAAGACTGATAAAATAGAAATGAATGACTAAAAGAAAAAAATGTACCTTTTGTTTAACAAGAAGCAAGATTTCATGATGTTGTATAGTGTATCCATAGATTGATGCCCCATTTTCGACGCTTTCTACAACTGCGGATAGAAATAAAGTTTATACATATAAAAGTGGAAACACAGAAGAAAGCATTGACAAAGACAAATCGTTTATTTTGTGACTAGTTTCGTCCGTTCATGCAGACTCTTCAGCCCCAAAATGAGCCTGATTTTGCGCCTGAAGAGTCTGTATGAACAGAAGAAACTGTTCGCAAAATAAACGAGCTGTTTTTGTTGACGCTTTCTTCTGTGTTTCGACCAAGATTCTTACTTGCGTATTGTATTACGTACGTTTTGACATATACGTAAATATATATTTATATGGTATCATATATGATTGATGAAGCATCGGATGATGCAGAAAGGCGTACAAATCTCTTTGGTTTTGCCTTCAAGATGAACATGAAATGTTAGAGCTCATAACTCCATTTTCAGAATATTAATTTCTTCCTACGATATGCCAAACTGCAATTTGAAATCTCTAGCATGTAACTCGAATGAATAGAAGTTTCCAGATTCAAAACTTTTTTCTTTGCATTCAATCAAACGCCGGAATTTTTTTGGGACACCGGTATTCAAATCGTATCATCTTCTGAAAACTTTCAATTATTATTGGGTTGCATTTTTTCTGAAATACCTTGCATATTATGCGCATACTAACCGGTTTTGTGTTGTACAGGAAAATATAAAGCCTGAGGTCTTAAAAGTACAGACCAAGCTTGCGAGCTTCTAATTTGACTTACATCATTTAATCAAACGCATTTTATTACTGTTATATCACTTAAGTTTATTGTAAATTTCACAGGCCTAAATCAGCTGCTATGGACAGTGTGACAAAAACGCGTCCTTGTATCGTATTATACAAGGCTACGGGAAAACCGCGGGAAATGTGCGATTAACCAATGAGACTGGCGGGATTCCTGTATTGTCTCGTTTTTAAAACGTCAGTCAGGTAATAAAAGGCAATAGCAACGATAAAACTGGATAAAACACGGATCACTAATATAGCTTGTATTTTGTTTAACCCACAAAAATCAAATTCGAAGAAATCGGAGTTTCATGAAAAAAGCAGCATTAATAAAACATTGATGATAGCGAAGTAGATTTATGAACCACTTAAACTCGAAGTAAATACAGGAACCCTAACGCAGTACACAAATAAATTGCATGCTACACGAAAGAGCAGAGATGACCTGGTTTCGGACGTTAGCATAACGACATAACGATTGCAATAAAAGATGTAGCCCAAAGGATCCTGGTAAAAGTTCACTGGCGATATGTTTAGCGCATCTGTTTGACAAAATTCAAGATAAGAGAAGAAAATTGCAAAACTAACCAGTTGTGTGCATCTTTGAACAAATCCTACCAATAATGTCTTTAAATTCGAGGTCTGCTGGTACATCGACCTGTCAAAATGCAACGTAAAACGTCATATACTAACCATGAATTCCGTTCTCCGTTTCAAATCTGCTACAGAAAGAGGGCCCTACCTATTTTTCTGAAACAAAAATACCGACATGATAGACACATCGTGAAATGATATGCCATCTTCCTCAAACGTCCATGCGCTGTGACGTGATATTCAACCTGAACAAGGCTGATCTACTGTTTGGGTTGCGTGCTGACGCCACGACGTTACCTCAAAATCGCGGCTAGCCTCTGTACCTTGCAATAGTTCAAAGCTATGTTTGATTCTGGCACAATTTCTACTTTATCATATGAAAATCAAATGTGTCCATCATAATTTTAAATTTTCGTAGGACAGCGGGGGGCTCTCTCCTCGATTAGTTTACCTTTTGAGAGAGCTATTCCTTTAAGTAATTCCCTCCATACAATTCATTCTTTCTCTGTATTTGTATATTGTATTAATTTTCCGTACCAATGTAATAATTTTCTGTAATATTTTCTTTTTCCTTGTAGTTTAGTTAGCTGTTAGTATAGTAAATTATAAATTGTATGAAGTGAATTTAAAATATATGAAACTGAAACTGAAGTGCAAATTGGTGCTCCGAATCCGGCCAGCTTAGGCCTAAGTTATCAAAGATTTTTCGCTGAAGGCTGCAGTTAAGAGCGTGAATAGGTGAAAGATGTTAAAATATTGCTAAACAGAAGGTAAACTTGCTTTGCAGTGAACACACTCGTATAAGGACCTACAATTTTGGGAGTCAGCCTGGGTTATTGTACCGGGTGCGCCAAAATAAACTATGAACGTTTGGCAGGCCACGATAAATCGTACACTGGACCGATTTTGAAGATTCATGACTTAATCTTTAGCAGAAAGCCTCAATTAGATTCCAGGATTTTTTGCAAATTTTTTTGTTTTCAGTTTTTAGAGCTAGACGCGAGTTTCTTAAAATGTTCGTTTTCGAAAACACTGAAAATGATCCAAAAACGTCGATCAAATTTTCTAAAGACTTGACATGAATGGACAAAGAGAAGACTTTTTTGTGGTGATTTGGGATTTAGAAATCGATTAATTAATCGATACAATTAATTGATACAATTAATCGATTTCTAAATCCCAAATCACCACGAACAAGTTTCCTCTTTGTCCATTCATGTCAATTCTTTAGAAAATTCGACCGACGTTTTTTAATCTTTTTCAGTGTTTACGAAAACTAACATTGTAAGAAACTCGCGTCTAGCTCTAAAAACTGAAAACAAAAAAATTGCAAAAAATCCTAGAATCTAATTGAGGCTTTCTGCTAAATATTAAGTCATGAATCTTCAAAATCGGTCCAGTGTACGATTTATTGTGGCCTGCCAAACATGCATAGTTTATTTTGGCGCACCCGGTAGAATGAAGACAATGAACGCAATAAATACAATGGATTGGTTCTTATAAAATAGGGGGTCATATTTGACAGTTTCAGCCTGTAGGTTCTTAAACTGTATCACGTCATCTAAAAGAACACTGGATTCATCCTTTAAAGTTTCTATATCATTAATATCATTGTGACTATGGTAACATGTATCAAAACAAACTAAATTTAGCCTAATCTCAGACCTTATTACTTTAACTGGTAAATCATCATTGCATGCATGAGAACATGGATGTGTTTCCGAGTAAAATAACGGAGATATAGCCATCTGGTAAGGGAATAGAGCAAATAAGGCTACGTTCCACTGATGTTCCTACTGTTTCAAATATAAAATGCCATATCTAAATTGCCCCAGTTCCCCTAGCTCCCGGGGGTACTTCACTATCCAATCATACGGGATGAGAGCAAATTTTGGGGTGGTTTTTTGGCACGAAAATTCTCGGAATGGGATGTACTTTTTAAAGAAATATCCTGGGATTGGGGTTGAATTTTTGCTAGAAATTCTGGGAATGATCAGGTTTGGGATAAACAACAATTTCCCTATTGTCTTTTAGTGAAAAAAATTGTCTGAAACCACATATACGTTTTGGGATCGGGTCTCAGAATCTCGCCTATAATCTGAGATTGGGTCATAGCTGAAAATATCGTCATATGGACAAAGTTCCCTATCGTTCAGAGGTAGTATACTTTGGAACACTTTGTCAGACAACATAAAATCCGCACAAAATACAAAACAGTTTAAAACAATGATCAAAAATTGGAAGGGAGAACAATGCCGATGCAACATTTGTAAATAGGGTTTGTAATTAGATAGTTGGTTTTTATTAGTTTGTATTAACTAGACATTTCACCAACTGTAAATAAATGAATTATTATTATTATTATTATTATTATTCTTGGAGCGCACACCCCATATGACCCAACAGTGAAGTGCCCCCGGGCCCAAGCTAAGTCTTCTTCAAACTCGGTTGATTGACTTAAAAGGTCGTGGCTTACGTTTGCAGACTGTTTTTCAGTGAGAGTACCACCAGCGAGCAGATTAGCGAAATAAGTCCTGGAAAATGAAAGGATTAAAATGTGATCAGCAGCAACTCGTCGATGTCAGACAACAGATTCATTTCCAGGCTACAAATTAATTTCAAACGATCCCATAGTTTTAGGAGATCATTTTTGAATACAGAGGAATAGAGAAACACAGATATATAAAACCCACCCGTGTGTTGTAAAGAGGATCATCTTTTCACTATATTCAGTCTCAACATGGTCTAAACAACAATGACTTACCATAAAAGCTCTGTATAGTGGGCCCCCTTCCGACGACAAAATGTTGAACAAGCTGAGCCCCCTCACAAAGAGTAGGACCCGTGCACTTCTCCGACGACAAAATACAACAATTGAACAACTGATGTTAGAAGTATTCAAAACTCTGAATTCGTTGAATCCATCATACCTTTGGGATTTTTTCAGTACTAAGCAAGTGGAATATAACCTTAGGATCAAAAATTTGGTAAAATTGCCTCAAATAAAAACACACACTTTTGGACTACACTCTGTAACCTTCAGAGGCAGCATCCTTTGGAATGCACTAAGTGACGATATTAAAACATGTGAAAAAGTGGCAGCTTTCAAAAGGAAAATAAAAACATGGAAGGGGGCAAACTGCAGCTGTAAACTATGTTGTAAATAGGATATTGTATTATACTTTATATTATGTAATTATTTTTAGTTGTAGTTGGTTTAAATTAGTTGATGTATATATTATGCTGATAACTATTGTAAATAACCAACTTTAAAGAATGATAAAATGAAAAAAAAAATTAAACTCGCTCTGCAAACCTCAAAATCAAATACTTCCCTTCCGGGCTTTTATAGATTTGATTCAAATTTGAAATCAGAAAGAAATAAGCCTCCAGATGGCGTAGAGCGATGCCTGTGCGATTTGAAACAAAGAATTGCTAGAATATCCAGGGGACTACGCTCTATTTTCTTAGCTCAAAACGAAAATGAATTTCCAAACTTCCTTGTTCGAAATCTTTCGATTGATTCCTATTTGACAATGCTTAGATGAAAAATGCAAACTTTAAAGCTAAAAACGTTTCTTTGTCCATCTACGGTAGTTTTTGGGAGTATGGGGTCAGCCAGTGATTTTTTCAATGTCAAGAACTATGGCAAAACTAATCCAAAGTTTTAAGTTGTCTAAACTGGCAGATTACATGTATAAGGCCGGATGAGAAACAATTAGTGTGAAACTTATGCTCTCTGTAAATACCTAGTGACCTGGCTGTCTTAAGCTGAATACAAAGGAGAGCCAACGCGAATTGACACAGTCCAAATAAGACTAGAGATTTAAGAAACAAAATCTTTTCTAAATCCTAGCTTCATGACGCTCATCTTCGAAAAAAAAGAAATGCCTTACAATTTAAAGTGTTCTGATAAACTGTAATCAGTAAAAGTGAAAGCTTTCCTTGGGATCAATCGATACAGTCAGATATATGGGCACAGTGTATGGGAGAATTTATGGGCACCTCTACAATGAAAAACTGCACACTCCCTACATAATATCAAATGACTTATCAAAGCTGCAACTGCAAATTCTGTAAAATCCTTTCTTTGTTTTAGGTTTTTTATTGTGAACTGCATTTCTTCGCGTAACTTAGTAGATATGTTTGTAAATAGTTGGCCTTAATTGGCACTACCGTTAAGTCCTTGAATAAGTCCCGGGGACCTTTTTCGCAAAGAATACTTTCGGGTGGGGGCTTTTTCGAAGGTGGGGCTTATTCGAAGGTGGGGCTAATTCGAAGGTGGGGCTAATTCGAAGGTGGGGCTTATTCGAAGGTGGGGCTTATTCGAAGGTGGGGCTAATTCGAAGGTGGGGCTAATTCGAAGGTGGGGCTTATTCGAAGGTGGGGCTTATTCGAAGGTGGGGCTTATTCGAAGGTGGGGCTTAGGTGGGGCTAATTCGAAGGTGGGGCTAATTCGAAGGTGGGGCTTATTCGAAGGTGGGGCTTATTCGAAGGTGGGGCTTATTCGAAGGTGGGGCTAATTCGAAGGTGGGGCTAATTCGAAGGTGGGGGCTTATTCGAAGGTGGGGCTAATTCGAAGGTGGGGCTAATTCGAAGGTGGGGCTTATTCGAAGGTGGGGCTTATTCGAAGGTGGGGCTAATTCGAAGGTGGGGGCTTATTCCGGGACTTACGGCATATACCTGTTCTTTTAGTCAGTTGCTATTTGAGCTTTATGCATAAAAACATTCCATTTAGAATTTCATTTAAAAAGTCCATTCAAAATTCCATTTAAAAAGTCCTTACAGTAAGGCTAAAAGATCCTTGTCGTAAGACCTGGATTTCTCTTTGACGACTTTGTCTGCTTTTCGCATGGCTGAAATTTGAATTACATACCGGGTGACCCAGAAAAAAGTGACCCAACGCAATCTTTTACAGAAAATTAAGTAAGTGGCCGATTGAAATATTTCAAACGTTTTTGTGTCGCCAAAGGACTAGCCTATCCTATAAGTATTTTTCGCAATTTTTTTGGCACGGTAAATTTCCAAAATTAAGGATTTCGAGGATAAGGGCATGCCTGAAATCTTAAAAAACTCCTCAAAAACAGGGGATTGATTTACAGCCATTTCAGATCTTCAAAACGACAAGGAGCGTGTTTCGTTTCAACCTGGGAAAAGGAAGCCCAGTCAGACGTCTTCAGAGCAAGTTTATAGTCCCTAGGTACTTAAAGATATTCTCAGGCAAAATGAAACACGCTCCTCGTTGTTTTGAAGACCTGAAATGGCTTCAAATCGATCCCCTGTTTTTGACGACTTTTTGAGGATTTCAAGCCTGCCCTTTTCCTCGAAATCCTTAATTTAGGAGCTTTACCGTAACAAAAAAAAAATGCAAAAATACTCATAAAGTAGGCCAGTCTTTTAGCGACAGAACAACGCTTGAAATATTTCAATCAGCCACTTACTTTTTTGTCTATGACAGATTGCGTTGGGTCACTTTTTCTGGGTCACTTTTTCTGGGTCACCCGGTACACTGTTATACGAGATAACGTTTCAGTTGATTCTAGAGGGCAAGATATAGAGCAACATGAGCGCGTTTTAGGAGAAAAATTGTCTAGACATGGCATGGGTCGTTTTTCGGCAAACATAATCAAAGTTTTTCGCCAAATCCCTCATGAAAATGGGTACGATGACAATTTTTATCAATTAAAAAAGGATATTTTTTCTGAAAACTGGATGGCAGAGCCCCGGGAAACTGCAGGTTGTGTACCCCCTTCCCCCCCCCCCGCCCCCCATCTTGATACAACCTTTTAGCTACGGGTGAAGTGAAATACTAACACCTGCACACATTGCTGGCCCTCGGTCGTATGGAATTGAACGCTGGAATTGCCTCGCTGTATATATTCAAAACAAATGTAACAAACTCCCGTAACCTAGTGTCTATTCCCACCCTGACGGGCATAGTAGATGTACTTTTTGAGATTTTCTTTTAATTGACAATGAATAACAAATGTAACGACTCTTCCATGTATAGAAACAAAGGACGGAGAGGCTGGCTAAATAATGCTTCTAAGGTTTTACGAAGAGGAAAGACGGCAAGATTGTGGATTAAGCGAGGGCAAGAAGTCCCTATTTCTTCAAAACTAACAGCTAATCTTTCTAACAATTTCAGCAATAAATCAACCTTTCTTTGAACCATGATTCCTCTTTGAGGCTCTTTGAGGGCGCGTTATAGTGTGAGTGATAACAGACTCATTCCTGGACGATTTGGTTGGTGGGCAGTGGGTTAATCCTCTGCCGTTCAAGCCGTGCTACTTCAGAGAGTGGAGATTCAAGCCCCACCCTCTAGAACATCATCGTCATGGCAAAGGGTCACAGATTCGATTATGGATTAGCTCCTGTGATCCCAGCCCTTCACGAGTCGTGAACGTTTGAATTCATAGTGGCTTAATCCTTTGACCTTTAGCCATGGCAGCTCAGAGAGTGGTTGTTCAAGCCCCTCCCTCTACAATTCAGAATCTGGCAAAGGGTCACAGATTGGGATATTGATGAGCTACTTCAGTGATCTCGAACCTTGATGATACAGACTATAGTCTTTCTCAAACAAGATATCACGTGAAAATGCCCTCGAACAACTGAACTGAATCATTTTGCATGAGTAATTCTGCGTTATCGCAAATCTCACGTGGCAAACAAGGACAGATAATGTTACAATTCGACTCGCTACTTTTTATTGACACTTGGATACAAAGCAATTTGTGATTGCAGACAAAGGGAATTCCATGCTCGGTTGGTCAAGACATAAACAAAAACAAAGCAAGCCGTAAAAATTGCCCTGAAAACCCGGGTCTCTAGCCCGCTCGTTGTCCATTCCAGAAATTGTTTTTAAGAGCAAATATTAGCACATATCGAAAGAAGAAGGATATATCTAAACTTCTGCCTTGGACATTTTATTTACTTTGTGCAGAAGCCAATTGGAAGGGGATTCAATTCTCGTACTTTTCAGGTGTAATTAAAACACTTACTGCTCAGCTTCTGTACGAAAAAATAAAATGCCCGTGGCAGAAGTTTAGATATATCCTTCTTCTTTCGATATGTGCTAATATTTGCTCTAAAAAACTATCTCTAGAATGCACAACGACTGAGCTATCGATCCAGGTTTCAGGGCAATTTTTGCGGCTTGCTTTGTTTTTGTTTATGTCTTCACCAAACGAGCATGGAATTCCCTTTGTCTGCAATCACCAATTGCTTTGTATCTAGGTGTCAATAAACAGTAGCGAGTTCTATTGTAACATTATCTGTCCTTGTTCACGTGGCATCTAATTTGAGATAGACTTCAAAAGTGTCCTCCCATCTTCAGCACTCAAGGTCAACCAACAACGACCTATCCTAAGAACTGCAAAGCGATGACCGATCAAAGACAAAGAACATTGTCTCAAGCAGCAAATCAAAACAAAGAACGACAAACAGCATTGTCTCAAGTAGCAAATCAAAACAAAGAAACAAAGCCGTGAAAGATGCCCCAAACCAATGTGACCAACTGTTGCACTGTGCACGCAGACAGGCACTAGATCAAACAGAAGTCATGAGAATATATCAAAAGAAAACGAAAGATCTAAACGTGTGCCTTGCGGATTTGGTTTATCTGCCTCAGAAGCTGAAACGGAGGCCTTACAATTCTCGTATATTCTTATGTAATTCAAGGAATGAATGCTCAGATTTTGAACACCATAAATTAAATCTGCGATGAAACTTTCCAGTTCAATCCTTCTTTCTTCGTAAATACCCGTGAGGTCTTATGACATTCTGTGTGCACAATGCGACAGTTGGCCATACTAGTTCAAGGGCACGTTTACTTGCTTCGACTTTTTCATTTGCAGCTTGAAAGACTTTCCTTTGACTGCGATCGCTAATCGCTTTGAAATGGCGTATCAATCAAAATTTACTGATTCAATCATTACAAAATCTTCTATTGTTATCAGAGACTATCGTGTCATCAAATAAAGGCATGAGGTACCCACCTGTGAACTGGTGTTTGCACAATGAATGAAGAAACAGGAAAGTTGATTTTAAAATCGATCTTTTCACTGGTTGAGCCATCGGTTCCCTAAAACACAGAAATAAAGGCCAAGTGATCTAAGTTTCTTTCAGACTCTTAGCGGAAATAATTCAATTGATAAAAGTTTCGTCTGTGAGGGATCAAAATCGATAACTTGTTTAAGACAGATTTTTGATAGGTTATCGGTCGGTTGCGCTTCCAAAACTTCTCATGGCTAGTTTTACCACGCATACCCAAATCTTCCAATACATATTTGCTCTCCCCAAGTCGTGCAATCAAACCAACCAATACACCATAGAGGATAAAACTACAGTTTTGCAACGATTGTGGGATGGTGAGGAAACTGGTAGAAATCGTTCTATGGCCCTCTTTAATCAAACTCAAAAGGAGGCAAGAAAAATACTGCAAAATAGACCAAGTGATGAACAGTTAGGATTTCTTTTTTACAAGACATTGCGGGTAAAGGTCGCGGTTATTAACATTGGATCGGCCGAGATATCTGTACCCGGTTTCCAATAATCTGCAGCCACTTAATAGCCGACCCAGCAGCTGCTAATGTACCCAACAGAAGGCTTTCAAATCTATACATTACTACAATTAGAAATGTATCAGCTTGCACAAGAAGGAATTAGATAAAAAATATCGCAAAGGAGCAGAATTTATGACGTTGCATACCTTGATAATGTAGGTTACAGTGCCTCGCAGCCATTGTGGCATAATGACACTTTCCACGGTGAAGGCAAATTGACCTTCGTTGACGGTGCCTACGAATGGAGAGAAAATGAGGTAATATTTGTTCAAAGGGCTAACAAAAGAGCTCACGCATATGATTGGTCGATAGAAACGTCGACGCATATGATTGGTCGAAAAACAGAGCACAAAACAAAACAGTGTTAGAGGCCCTTTACATGAGAAATTTCAACCCGGGTTGAGTTGAACACGGGTTGAGTTTCAACTCGGTTGATGGTGTAAGCCTTCATCACGTTTACATGAAGGAGGCCGAGTTGAAACTCAACACGGGTTCAGCTCAACTCGGCAACTCAACCCGTGTTGAAATTTCAACACGGGTTGAAATTCTCATGTAAACGAAAAATTTTTTCAATTCGGGGCAAGATTAGAATGCGAACAAAGGAGATCGAATCTATTTCCGCAATCATTCAAATTTTTGAGTGGGCTCACATTCCTTCTTCTATTGTTTGCAACCATGTGACCTAATCTCAACCCGTGTTGAGATTTCATGTAAACGCAAGGCAAAATAAGCAATGCTGTTAAAACTCAACCCGTGTTGAAACTCAACACGGGTTGAAATTTATAATGTAAAGGGCCTCTTATTGTAAATAGATGCCAGATGCAGGCTGGATTTCGTCTATGATAAAAACGATACGAGAACAAAAGCTGTCTTTGTTTTCATGCTCACCAATAAGGTATGTCATACATGTCCTTTAACATATGAAAACACAGCCTACATTGAAACTTTAAATAGAACATTTTGACTGTGGCAGCGTCGCAAAGAGCCACTCTACAGCGATCAGAGAGGCAAAGTAATAAATTAAAGGGAAATTATCAAGCAGTTTTCTTCGGTAGAAATCATTTGCAGTACAGAATGTGTGATATTCACTCTGGATTTGCAGTGCTTCAATGGAATCGTTACATGAAAATCGCTACTTTATGAGGTCACGACGGACTTGGCACAAAAAACAGAGAGTGAACTGACTTATATTCAAGCTTCTGTTGGCCTTAGTGGACTAAATGTCAGGCTAAGCTTCTGTAAGCCCCCAAAGTGATTTTTGTTCTTAAATTGTCAAGGTTCAACAAGTGTTATTTGCCATAGCTTTTCTTACCTGATGGAAGTTGGAATGGTACTTTGACAGGATCATGTGGAGAATCGCCAAGCTGAAAAAGTGAATTCGAAAACACTAAAAAAACGCTAGAATATATCTTACGGCAGGCAGTAACATTGAAGGAATCTGGAAGCTAGTTTCTTAAATTAGGTGCCTTACAACTTTGATTTGCTTTAAAATCTAAACTACCTTTCTGCTCTAAAATAACGAGATAAATAAACATTTTTACTTGCCAGAAGAGGCTTGGATGGAGCGTCCAAATCTGGTAAATTTTGTGAAGGAGAACACAAGCAAAACCCCCTGTCACAAGGAGTTCCTACGGATCTCAGAACACTTTAGCGAATTAATCAACGATAACTTTACTCAAAGCGAGTTGGGAATTATTTAATTTATACATACAGAAGTTTTATTTGCCTTCTGCCCTCGTTTCTCGTGTTTTGATTCACTGTTAGATGACTTTAAGTTGACAAAAGTGCGAGCATGCAAGGGTTTCATTTTGAGAGTTTGCAAATCGAAGTTTCCGGGGTAGTTCTTTAGAAGAATCTGGGGTAGGTTTTTTAGCTTTTCACAAGAATTCGGGTAGTTTTTATCTTTCAAGGGTATTTTTTGCTTTACCTACCTAGCTTTTTATCTGTTTAGGGGGGAGTATTCCATTCCTCTATCCGGAGTAGCTTTTTATCCGTCCAGGGTACTTTTCTATTCACCTATCCGGGGTAGTTTTTTATCAGTCTGTTTAGGGAGGGGGAGCTTTCTATTCCTCTATCCTGGGTAGTTTTTTGTCTGTCGAGGGTATTTCACCTATCTGAGGTAATTCTTTATCCGTTTAGGAAAGGTTTTCTATTCCTCTATCCGGGGTAGCTTTTACCTGTCCCGGATAGTTTTCTATTCACCTATCTGGGGTAGTTTTTTATCTGTCAAGGGTAGTTTTCTATTCCTCTATCCGAGGATGTTTCTATCTGTCCGATTTTTATCTGTTTTTGCTGCTAAAGCGCATGCGCGTAGCAGACATTTAGACGGGTTGATTGAAATTCCTGTGTCGATCTCCACGTATGGATGCAAAAACAAACAACAACAACAACATAATTTCTGGCATCGTGCTTGCTATGATGACTGCCCACCACTTTGATTGTACCACCTGGGGAAAAGAAAGCCTTGCAGTCCAAGAAAGTACAAAATGAACTGACAATGATTAACTGAGTCTTAAAATTGCAATTGAAGACATGAATTGAGATTAATATCACATTGAGTTTTAATGAGTATTGTAGTCGTGTAATGCAGTCTTGAAATTTACAAACAGCTCTCGTAGTTCTTTAATTGTTTTACCTCAAAAAGCTGCAATTTAACTTGGTTTCAAGCACATGCTCCGAAATATCCACTGTGACATTTATTTTTTTGACAATCTGCGGAATGTTATTATGAGTAATACTATGAGCAGCACTTACTTAACTACGTTAAGGTAACTCTGCTTTCCGCTCTAGTGCACAGCGAAATGCCGTTTCTCAAAACCACTCTCCTCAGAAAACAGTTAATTTCTCCAATATTATTCGGCCTATCGAAAAGCGGTAAAAAGAATGTTGTTCTGTATAATCTGGGCAATCGAAAGCTGTATAAGTCGCAATGTTTCCGTCAACCCTGGTTTCGCAAATCATAGTTCAAATCTTTCTGCTAATTTCAGAAAAGTGAATTTATCTCCAAAACTACTCGAAAAATTTTCGATTTTTTTTCGTTTCATCTTTAGCTAGGTTGTTGATCTACAACTTTGCCAAGTCTGATTGAAAAAGCTAGGCTAGGTTTCCTGCAATCGAATTTCGTATTTCTGTTTACTTTTCGACAGCAAAATGGAGAAACCTTGGTCAACAGATTGCCATGCTATGAAGCACGCTTGCTAAAGCTCAGGCTTGAAATAACTTTCAGAAGTTTTTCCATTGGAAAACAAATGAACGTCATCTTTTGGGAATACCATATGCAGGTCTCAAAAGAAATCCTTAGTGCGCTTGTAAAAGTAACATTTGCATCTATTGATTAAAAATTACTGATTTTTACCAGCAACTTCACGAAACCATGCTTTGGGTGTCTTTCGAGACTTTCGTAAGCATTCACAGATTATCAATTTTATTTTTAGAGTCCACAATGAGCGTAGATCTAGATCAAAAACTAATTTTTTTGCAAAAACATTCTACGGGCGTTCAAATCGTTCTGCATGGGCTAAACTGTTGACCAACGCTTTTCCCTTTCGATGTCGAAAAGTAAACAGAAATGTAAAATTCGATTGCAGGAAATCTAGCCTAGCTTTTTCAATCAGACTTGGCAAAGCTGTAGATCAACTACTTAGCTAATGATGGAGCGAAAAAAAATCGAAACTTTTTCGAGTAGTTTTGGAGGTAAATCCACTTTTCTGAAATCAGCAAAACGATTTGAGCAAGGATTTGCGAAGCCAGAGTTGACGGAAATATTGCGATTTATACATCTTTCGATTGCCCAGATTATACAGAACAACATCCTTTTTACCGCTTTTCGATAGGCCGAATAATATTGGAGAAATTAACTGTTTTCTGAGGAGAGTGGTTTTGCGAAACGGCATCTCGCTGTGCACTGGAGCGGAAAGCAGAGTTACCTTAACAGCTAGTTTAACTCTTTTAAGAGAGGAGGACTCGGGGAGCAATCAATTGTTTCCTAGATTAAAACACATGATTAAAAGGGACAATAAGCCTATTGTGTGAGAAGGTTTTGAGAGTTTGCAAATCGAAGTTTGCTGCTTTCGACCGTTGTTATTCATCTGAAAGAAAAGTCAGCTAACAATGAGTGAAAATAACTAGAAACAAAGCAAAAAGACCAATAAAACTTGCCTGTGTGTAAACTGAACCACTGCCAACTCACTGTGCGCAAAGTAGTCGATAATAAACTCTCTGAAAAGTGCTTTGAGGTCCGAATCAACTTCTCGCCATAGCTAGCAGTATTTCTCATGAGAACGGGGGTTATGCTTTTATTTTTCCTCTGAAACTTTACAAGATTTGGACGCTGGATCAAAGCCTCTTTTCTATGAATATTTAAACCACCGAAGAATGAATAATTAAAGCCACAGGGGCATCAGTGTCGAGATCTTTCTTTATTTTCGATGCGCATTGGAAATAAAGCATAATTTTGAAACTGATACCCCTGTTCTAAAGCACTACTATTCCTTATATGCTGCATAGGATAAATTATCGTATACAAAATGAAATAATGAATATATGCTTACATTTCGATGCATTTTCATATTTAGAGAATCGAGAACGTTGAATTCCAACGACACGAGTTGTGAATTTGTTAAATTGCTGAAAAATGACAAGAAAGAGTTAACAATTACAAACGCATTTTCACAATTAAAACTCTTCTTTTTATTGAATAATTGAAATTCCCATCCCAGAGATGGAATATGAGGTTTCTCCTTGCAAAAGCACGGCAAACATTATTCTTCTTTCCATAGGGAGAGTTGTAAGAGCAGCAAGAAAATTTTACTTGATGAAAGTTTTAAATGAGCGAAGGATGCTTGAAATGAGAGTGGACAATATTACCTGAAAATTACAGATGCGATTGCTTGACTCTGTTCCCTTGGATCAACTTTGATGTCATATACCTGGAATAAAACATACAAATGTATAATATAATACAATATAATACCGGGTGAGTCAATAAATATCCGACCTAAAATACGGAATAATCTACAATCAGAACTAAAATCTGCAAATAACATCAACAGTTTCAAACATAAGATCAAAGACAAATACTTTGAAGATCTCCAAAGTCAAGATGATGGCCCCTACATACAATATTGAAAACTCAAAATCAGCCAACGAAAAGGTTTGGCTAACATTTTCAAGAATGATTTTTTTCTCCAGTTTTGACACAAAATCCTATTTCCCTGGACACATTTCTTTTTTATAACACCTCTGGAGGGACCATTATGGAAACAAGGTCGCATTGACCTTTTTAATGCCATCCCTGCCATTTTTAACCTGGGGTGTTTTAGACTACATTTTTAGCTTTTGCATTGACAAAAAAGTATTGTAAATCTCTTGCCTCAAAATCTCACTCAGGAAACTAGGATTTGTGGGCCAAATTCAAAGGCAGCAGGGACCAAAGGTAGAGAATTTGGTTGAAACTGCCCATAGTCTAAGGACTGCTCCAATACTTAACCATTTGGTTGGAGGATACCCCATTTAACTGTGAACGGGGCTGTGATTACAAAAGATCACAGAACACTCTATCTACGTTGAGATAAGCATTATCAAAAAGCAAACACGGAGTACTTACCATTTTCAGATTTGAATCTTCACCGAGAAGCAAATAATGTGCATGAGGCTAAAGGGAATAAAATTGTGCATCAGGAAAGAGAAAATATATAACGAATGTGAGCATCGTTACACCCCTTACATGAGTATTTCTGTGAACAGCCATATGAACGGTGCACGAGAGAACGAGCGAGTGGTCAGATAGAAAAGTATTATTTCTTGAGACGGGATAATGTCCATCCACAGTAAAGCGCTGGAAATGGAAATTGTGCGATAAAATTCGTAGTGGATTTTGCTCAGAAAATTCGCCCCAAGTACAATATGGCCTAAAGGCCAGATTTAAGTCTGAAATTTTCCGAGCGGGCTGGAATTCTTTCGCTTACAAGAGCAAATGTCGCTTTGTAAATGAATAGAAATTCAGGGTTGAATGACTTTTTATTGTGTAAAATTCCAACCACTCCGAAAATTCCACTAAGTAGAAACTTGGCTTAAAACTAAAATTTAAGCCAAAGTATGAAGAAAAGAGTTGATCTTTTCAGATGTAAATTACAACCACATTTAAACTTACATCTACACTAGTCACTTCAGAATCCATAAGTAAGGCATCTGATGTTTCTTGTTGGACAGGAGTTTCGACTGTTTCTTTCTTGCTTTTCTTTTTCCCTTTCTTCTCCTTCTTTTCTTTCTTTTCCTTGTGTTTTTTCTTTTCTTTTGATTTCTATGAAAAAATTACGAGAAAGATATAAATGCAGTGAAGGTGAAGGTAGCAGTTTTTAGCGCCAAGAGCTGGGATCACAGAAGTAGCTAAATGCTAATCGAATCCGCAACCCCTTGTCATGACGCTCAAATGGAGGGGCCCTACCGGGTATCAAACCCTGTCCGCCTGACGCTCCTGGCTTCAAAGTCAGAGGATTACACCACTGCGCCACAACACCTTCAATCAAGCAGCATGGATTCAGATGATCAAAGTTCAAATGACAATAAAGTCTCGTTCAATTCGTATTCGTACCCTGACCATCTCCTGGATATTTGCTCAAAAACAAATACGCAGCCCCCGGATATTTGACTGTAGCTTTTTCCGGCGCATTTGACAACACCAGCAACTTCGCATTATACAGTACGAGGAATATGGTACATTCTCAGTGTCCGCCCCTCAAGCATTCGCCAAAAAATTTGAGCAAGACATTTTTGGTTATCCCCAGGCTGCCCGGGGAAGAGAGTGACCAGGGAAGACATAAAATTCACCCAGTGGATCAAAGAACATCTCACAAAAATACACATTATAACCATATAACAAAATGACACCCAAATTCAAAGTAAAAAGAGTTAGTTCTACGAGTGTAGTGATATATGTATAGGAAATGTCAACCCTCAAAGAAAGCTGAGCAAGCTTAAGCATAGAAAATACCTCTGGTTTCGTGATTTCCTTTGTTGATTCGTCAGGTACTTTCTGCGATTCTTCTTCTGCTTTTCCATTTTGGTCTGCCGAAGGAAGTATTGTGTTGGTGGTCTCTGCAACCTGCACATGTGAACAAAGAAAGGTAAACATACCGTAAAAGCTCTATTAAGCCCCTGGGGGGCTTATTTGATTTCGGACACTCCAGAAGGGGGATTAAAAGAGGGGGGCTTATTCATAAAATCGAATGACAAGAAAATTTATGATAGCTTTTTAGTTCTTTTACACCATATTTTGCGGATTCAACATACAATTTTACGAGTTAAATACATAAATTTTATCACAGTTTTGTCTTAAACCATATCAAAATTAACATGAAAATTTATTTAGCTCAATAAATGGAAAATCGTTGGTCAGCTCTGGAATTGATATAAGTGGGAAAGGCTCAATAGAGAGGGGGGTTTATCTAAAATTTTGGCTCAGAGGGGAGGGCCTTATTAGAAACGGGGGCTTTATAGAGAGGGGGTTCAATAGAGCTTTTACGGTATGTGGCAAGCACAAAGAATCATACTTGTTCAAGACCACAGCGAAGAGATTTTGCAACAGATGTGAAAGAGGAATATTTGTTATCCTAGCGAAATGGATGTATGGTTGATTTAGAACGGAAATAATCATAATGATATGTTTACTCACTGCATTTGTTTCAGGAGTAGCATCCGTCGAAGATAGCCAAAAGTCCATATCATCCAGCTGGCAAAAAGAATAACAAAATTACATCTGTCATATCAAAACAAACAAAAACATTTGAAAGGAGTCTTGAAGTCTTGACACGATCAATTATCATTAGATTAAAAATATCAACTAAAATATTTCCTAATGAATGAAGGAGATTTTACACAAGAAAGCTGGTATTACGTTTCATAATCTAGGGCAATGTGCAATCGACTATTTATGCAAGTAAGCAGGCAAAATCGTTTTATTTGTTATGCATCCTAATATCAGTGGCCTTCAGGAGTTCATCCAAATTATAATGTTGCGATAGCCCTAAAGTCTGTCTCAAATAAGATGTCACTTGAAATTTGCGATAACGCAAAATTACCTATGCAAAACCCTTCAATTGTCTTTATTCGCAGGCATTTGTATGTGACCTCTAATTTGAGACAGATATTAATTTTCAAACTCAAAAATTTTCCTTCTTTCCAAGCGGATGATTTGTTTCAAGTTTGCTTGTTGAGATATCTTGGAACCAACGGTCAATTACGGATAACTAAATCCACAAGAAAATATATAAAAACCGTGGGATTTGCAAAGAATATGCACATGAAGCTCAGATACCGGTTTGGTTTGATGAAAACAATTCCTTCCTAACATCAGGTAGAAAAATGCTACATGTAAGCTCAGCTATTTTAGGAGTTTGCTCGGTGATAGTAAAAGAATGCAATTTCAATTCAGAGGCTCAGATTTATATGCAATTATTCAGTCAAGATATGCTAGAAATATTATAGGAAGTGCCCTAAAAATATTAAATCCACGCGATAGCTTATGAATCCTGTTCTTACGTTCTTTTCATCTTCGTGTCCGACTCCATTTTCCGTAGTTGCTATCTAAAGTTAATGAACAACCTTTATCAACATGAATGTAGCACAGAAAAGAGTTAGAGGTGCATATATTTACATATTAGAATACACAAATATTTACGAATGTTAATCTGGGCTCATATCAGCAATATGAAATAAGCAGAACGTTTGCTCGTTCAACAAACGACTTTTGATTTCTACACATCAAGGGTTGAATGTAACGCTATGATTCTGCTGCCAAGAATATTGCTGATACAACAACAATATATTATTAAACTAATGGCTATGAATCTGAAGAAAAACATGGCCTATAAATGCCAGGAAGGTATGTTAATTGTCACGCATTTAGTTTCAAGCTCTTCATCATAATTTGCAAGGCAATAAACACACATTTCCAAACAAGTTAAATTTGACATCAGATAAAATCAAAAATATCAATAACAACGAAAATTAAAACCTTTTGCAGCGATATGCAGTAAGAATGAAAATTTCAAAAATTCCTTCTATTTTAGCTTCTTGGTTGAAATTTGCGTTTGGAGGATTTCAGAACAGAGCAGTGTTATTTTAAGAGCTCTGCGTTATGGCATGTTGGGAGCACGTTGTCTTGGATACTGAGGCTTTGCGTTACAGAAGAACCAACTCTACATTTTGAAGGAAATGCAAGGACGTTGCCTTTTTTCATTGCAAAGATTAAACTAGGAATTTCAACAATAAATAAACAGTCCAACATATCGTCCATGAAAGAATCATCGAACATTATATTTTCCAAATCAATATTTGAACATCCTGACGCATATAGGATCACTGGATTAATTGGAACAAGAAATCGAACAATCAAGATCTTCCTTCCCTTCATAGCACGATTCTGATGGCTTAGCCGTTCATTAATTCATCCCATGTATGAATCAGTTCAAAGTTAAAGACAAAAAGATGAACGCTTGATAACTCACTCGACCAGCACTGCCTCGCTTTTTCAATTCTGAAGCCTGTGCAAGCAGCGTTGCTTTCGAAGGTGTCGGGGATGTCGGCTCTGATGATTCTAATGAGAGGAAAACAGAAAAATGAACAAGTATCGAACTGAATTGAAGTTAATATCAACGAATAAATAAATCGGAGAGTTACCCGTGAGTTTCCTTAAAGGTAATGTGTCCATGTAAGTACAGCGACTTTGCTATTTTCACGTGATATTTCATGTGATCATTTAATGGTATTCCAAACAAGATAGCCAGCGCTAATATAAGCAGACAGATGACTTACTTGCGGTTGCGATTCCAGAGCTGAGCCCGAAGTCTCACAGCAGGCAGCCTCGTTGTGAAATTTAAATTCTAGTTTTGCATGTGATCAGTTAAATTCTACCAATCACAGTGCGCTCTTCGAGGCTCTTCGTCAGCATCGCGTCAGCAAATTTTAACAAGAGTGTATACGCAGCTGTACTTACATGGACACATCAAAACCATGGAGCTTTCAAAACAGCTCAGTTGTAGATCAAAGCTACCATAACAAAGCTGTACCTGTAAAAATGCTTTGGTCCTTGGGATTTTTTTATATCATATAAACTCTCCTAAAATGTACAATTTACTAGCAAAGAATAACATTACAAGACGATAGTACAAGAAGCATGAAAATACATTGCAACCCTGCGGCTATTACATTTAACAGATACTAAAATGAATACAAAAATAGACTAACAAGGAACTACACGAAAAGAACAACCAATCTACGGTAATCCCCCCATACAATGAACCTTGAAGCAAACCATAAATAAGTCCAGATCTCATTAAACAATGGGTTTCGAGAATTTGTATCCAAGGGATCCAAAAATGGGTCCTTTACATTGAGGGTTAATTAAACCGAGGGTTCACTGTATGGAGAGCTCACTGTGCGATTATGTCGAAGAAAAGGATGGCATTGGTTCGTTCAAAGCCTTCTGTTGCGTATATATACTTCAATGTTGCCTCAAGGATCGTAGTATTTGACATAAGTGGCAACCTTTTATCACCATATCCTTTGGAAAATTTCACCAAAGAAAATTGGCGACCGGCTGTGCTAATCGAGTTTTGGTGACTCTTCAAAACATGTGCAGTTACAACAAGTAGAAGCAATGTTGAAAGAATTAACCTTGGTAACTTGGTACTTAAAAGCAAAATTAAAGGGGCAGGCAATACATCTCAGAACAAAAAGCACTGTTGTCAAAATTCTGTTCATATGTATACTGATCTCAAATGTTTGAAAAACCTATATTTAGAAATCCAGACCCGATAGCGGTGTCTCGAGCGATAGGGACCTTGGGTGGAGAGCAGTGACGGGGACGGTTGCTGTCGTTGTTGTTGTTCCCCGGCCGGGGTTCTGATTGTTCACCATTATATTTTGGCCTGACCTCTGATGTAAAACCGGCTCAAATATATATTCGTAAAATGTCTTTATAATTAGCATTTCTATCTGTATTAGTTGTAGCGTGGTATGGTATAGTAGCATATATTAGCACTTTAGTTTATGTTAATCTCAGGGAGTAGACAATATATTTTGCTCCTCCTGGCCCCCGTCCTTGTAGTGTGGTACAGTAGATCGTAGGTAGTGTCTTAAGTAATTTTTGTCGTAAACGTTTATATTGAATATAAAAAAAAAACCTAGGCAGCTTACAAATTCATGAGGTAGAGGACTCCCTAGAGCACAGAGCAAATGACATACCGGTGTCCTTTTCATCTTTGTCTCGACTCTTGGTTCGCTTTTTCTTGTGACTTGAAGCCTTTTCAGTTGACTTTGGTTTCGCAGTACTGTCAGATCTTTCATGTTTCTGATGCAAATATAGAAAAAAAATTGAAATTAGCATTTACAGGAGAAATGAGCCTGCACTTACCTCGCATAAGTATTGCATCACCTAATACAAAATGGCAGCCTAAAGTATCATTTAACCCAATCAACAAAATTTGCATAACAAAAGCGTCAGCATGTAAGGGTTTAACGGGTGTTTTGGCCGGAAAATAATTGTTAATTTCTGTGAAATGAAGAGTTATTTTGTTGTGTTCTTTGCTGAATTAACAAAAAACTTGGAACAACATTGAACAAGATTTTGTCCGCATAACTGGATGAGTAGGCCATAACAAAATGAAGAATGGATGGATAGTTTTAAATCTGGATTCTGCAAACTTTCCTGCTATGACAAAAGGATACTTTAGGCGGCCATTTTGTATCAGTCGGTGCAATGCTTATGTGAGGTAAGTGTATATCTGCCTTCGATGGATTTTAGTTGCTTGCCATCCCCCTATCGAATGTATCAAAGATGGAAAAATTGGGCTAATAGTTATCTATGTATCGTAGTTGGTAAAAAAAATCGTTAATTTACAAAGAGAAAACATTCTATTTAATGTGTTATTCGTAAAAAAAAGATGAACAATTAAACAACAAAATTGCTCTTCCATAGTTTCGTGAAAGTTTCCAATTTGTTCATTTGTAGCGTCGTAACTCAAACAGCCTTGACATGTATTAAATATTGTGGAATACCATTCTCAGCTCTAAGGAGTATTATCTAGTCAAAGTATAGCAAATTCATATCACCTTTTTGCTTCTCTTTTCTTTCGATGAATTTTTCTTGTCTTTCTTAGACTTCTTCTTTGCCTGAAAAATTGAAACTATTTCAAATCCTTTGGAGAAAATCATGGAGTAAGTGCTTAAAACTCACAAGGACCACGCAAAATCTTTCTCTTATTTGAAGATACACGGTTAACTTTTTTTACTTCTTTGTCATGCATTGGTTTAAACCATTTATTCAAAAGTACAAGGATTGAGAACCTTTTGGGCTTCTTCCAATGCTCCAAAATTCACAATGCCACACTTTAAGGCAGTCTATCGCCTAGCCGTGACAAAGTCAGAGCTCAACACAACAGATTTCTTTGTGAATCTGTGAATTTGAAACAAAAGAGGGCTGATCGTTCTCATTTTCTACGGCCATAGAAAATCAGTAGGATCAGCAGCCATTCAAATTTCCTATTATTTGTATTGTCATTATCATCCAATCAAATGCGTGACATACTGCCTTTAAAATGGCGAAGTAGAATAAAACGCTAGAAAGAACAATATCTTACAGTGTCCTTTGTGGGCGCCTTATCAGGCTCTTCATCATCTTTTGTTTCAGCAGCTATTCGATGCGTTCTCACTGGCAAAACCTCATGAGCTTCTAATGGCCTAAGAATTTAAAATTAATCGAGCAAATCAAATCCTTTTTGCATCACATCACATGCATCACATCATAATAGAACCACAAAAGTTGGGTGATATCGCCTCACGGAAAAAGGGTCCCTCTATCATATGCTCTTCCAGTGGAAATTGTACCACCAAAAAAGATAATGAAAATCTAGTCTCGTTACTTGAATCGTTTGTTGCCCTGCGGCAAACCATTGTTCCATGTGTCCTGCCTTTGCAACCCGAGTGCCCTAATCAAAGTCAAAGAATGCAAGAAAGAAAAGAGATCAGTAAAAGGCTAGTGTTAATTTCTGAAACCAGCTTCTGATGTGTGTGTGTGTTTCTGTGTACTTTTGTTAGTGTAGCTTTCTTCTTTTGTTGGACCATAGTTGTAGGAGGGAGGTGGCCTGGAAGCACTACATTTTCCAACTCTGATAGATTTGCTCGAGCCTGGACCTCCGAAGGTGCTCGAGTATGCACCTCTGGGTTGTTGATGTTGCTCGTCAAACCCTAAAGCGCCTAACACAATGGCGAATTGTTTGCTCCCAAGCTGTCCCTCGCTTACGACTATCACTGGAACGATTTAAATTTAATTGTAAGTGCCATACATAGTGGGAACTCGCTGACTATAAGTCCTTTCCCACTATGCATGGCACGTAGTTAATTAGCCTTCTTGTTTTGTAAATGATTTGTTAACTGAACAAAGAAAAAAAACAACTTCTGATGAGAAATTAGACTTACGCATCGAGATCGATGTTAAGTTGTCTGTGTGGATCATTAACAGGGAGAGGTTGACCATCCTCTTCATCCTAGGAAAGAAAATTGTCTCCACATTAGTACAATTCTTCATCGAACAAAATACACAATTTGAGGATCATCTGGATAAAAAAAGTTCAGAAATACAAGGGGAAGTAATAGCAGTAAGTAAAAGTAGGAGTAAAAAGATAAGTTCCTTTTACTTTATACATATCTATACTATACTGTACCGGGTGAGGAAAAAGGCTCGGGGATTGAGAGGTTACTGCTCCCTGGGTATACAGTAAAAACCCACACATAACTGAATACTTACCCTCTTCAAAAATCTTAAAATAAAATGAAACGAAATGAAACGAAACGAAAGATCAAATGATCTTCAAATAGTGATGTAAATAAGATAAGGGGGTTACGAAGGTCCAAAAACAAGCTTTCTTTCAGAGCAAACGACTGTCTCTAAATTACGATTTGGTATTGTTTTCGCGTGCACTTTTCTGGCACAATATTACCTGGAATACCTAGTGCCCCTTCCCATTTTCGTAGCTCTACACATATGATGCTACTACAAAGACCTTAATCCACGATGGCAAAAATTTAAGGCACCCACAGTTTTTTGTGGAATCATAACATGCAATCTTAGAGGACAATATCGGCGGCACAATACCTAAGTTTAGAAAAATCTCCACAAATTTTGAATACCCGAAAATCTTCCATTGAAGTAAAAAAGCAATTTACGAAAAAGAGTGGCAAGATATTTACCTCAGCACCTTCAACAGTCATGATTTCATAAGTTGGTAAATTTTGTTCATCCTCGCTTGAGTCTTCAGCATGTTTTCCTTCAAAAGAAAACGATTCATACAGGCTGCTCAGATAAAACAAGTCTCTACGAGCAAAGTCAACTCAACATTTAAACATACACAGAAGTAGAATACTTATCAGTATCTCCTTGGTAAGTAACGCTCCATAACACATCCACGATAAAAGATCTACAGCTTAACTGAAACATTCTAAAAGCATATCATTGCATCTAAACATTAGTTTAATAACTTCCTATAAGTCTTACCTTTCCTTCTCCTCTTCTTTTTGCCTTTCTTTGATCGATCTTTACCTGAATTGATATTGAACCAATTAAAAAAACTCTTTCAGGCTGGCAAGAAACTACCCTTTAAGATCTTACACAGTACAAATCTAACACTACAAGCCTAGTCTGACATTTAGAGCAAACGTATAAGGTCATTTTTTTTATATTCAGTATACAAATTTACAAAAACAGGATTACTTATAACAACACTTACGAGCTACTTTACTACACTACCAGGACGAGATACCATGGGGAGCAAAATACCATGACTACCTCATGGCTTTGACATAAAGACGAGCAACTAAATTAAACCTACATACAGTTAAATATAATTACTACTATAATTACGCGCAAAACAATCTCTACTGATAAACACTGGAGTCAGTTTCACATTGGATGTCAGGCAACCATTAAAAGGCTTTTAATCTAAGTGTGAGTTACAAGTTACACGTCAGTCGCAATAATTTTATATACACTGAAATTACCCAACATCCAATGCAAAACAGACGTACAAGGTCAGTTTCTTGATTACTAGGAAGTTATCCTTGGGTTCCTTTGGCAATCAAAACAATCATGATTGTATTGTATTATATTTTATCATTGTTTCATTTGAAAGAAATTAGATCGCGCTGACTGAAGTTGAAAGAAGTCTTGATTGTTTTGATTGTCAAAGGAACGCAAGATATGTTCTTCTGGTGATAAATTGGCTTGTTTATATCGTTAATTTGTTCTTCGCATGAACCGAAACGGACGAGTGTGCGATGAAATGCGTCCTTGGTCATTAACTTATTCTCCTTTCAGGGTCTCAGATTAATTAACTGTTTCTCTTGCAGGATTTAACATTTTCTCCCTCGTTAAAGGTTAATTTGGTTGTTATTCTTTTACATGAGTTAAAAGTTTCCTTCCCACAGATTACGTTGTCTAATTTTACGTTTGTAGGTTTATTACGATGAATCCATCATCTGAGGTTTTTTTTTACTCTGAGCCGCAAATCATTTGCAGAAAGCTATCGTCATCTGTTTAAAACAGCCCGAGAAGAGAACTAGAATGATTGATAAATAGTAGATACCTTCAACATGTAGTTTCACAGGAAGATCGAGATTCGCAACTGGGATGTCATCAACTGATATATCGTCCGTCTGCAAACATTTAAAGGTAATCAAAGTTCTTCCCGATGAGCTAAAGCGGCTGTACAAGCTAAACTTGAAAACTTCAAAGAAGCCATAAGACATGCTTTCTTTCCTCTAAGGTAGACTGATTACACGAGTCTCAATTTTCCGCATTGAATTGGATGATATTTATGGCTTCAAACTGAGACTCATGACAATACAGCTTCAAAACACAGACTAATTTAGGCCATCTCCGCCGCGTTCACGGCGGGACGACTCAGATAACTACGTTATTAAAAGGGTCAAACCACGAGCCTATTCCTAGCATTTGGTTGGTTGGTTAGATTTTAGTCGATGTTTTGAATCTGTTTGGTTGTGAGTCCTTGTATGAGAGAAAATATAAATATCAGAATGAAACGTTGAACGAAGACAGGGAATGATGTCGTCAGTCTACCTCTAATGCACGCAAACACCAGCAGATACATTGCAAATGAAGATATTTTCTACAAGTTTGAACTCCGTAGAATTAGCCAGTGCAATCAGGTTTTTCACAACATCAACGATTGCAGAATACAGCTGGATTGCATACCACAAGTTTCAGATGTGTTTAGCTAAAACACGCGAAAAGCCACTGCAAGCTGAAGGAATTCTATGACACGCACCAGTTAGAGAGGAATTTCTCGTTGAATTTGTGATAGTGGCTAGCTACCTTTATTTTTGCTTGCTAAAATCTTGTAAAGCTCCCCCAAGAACACCAAACAAAATGAATTGGAACTTGGAGTGTCGGCAGACTGAAGGTAAAGGTAAATTAGTAGTCGTAACGTTAAGTTTCCAACACATTGAGTCAAGCCACATGGCGAAATAGTCATTTTTGTGAGAGAGGAAAAAAAATTGTGGCAAGGATTCTAACGAATAAACTCGACTTCGATCCCAGCCCATCCGAATTGAAGTGCTAATCCTGCTACGCCAAATGTGCAATATAGTAACTTACGACCTATGTGAATGAGGTCTAGATGGAAATGAAACTCAAACAGTAAATTAAGGAGACTTGTTTACCTTTCGAGAGTCCATTTTCAAATAATGTGGGTTGCTGGCCTGCATTTGCTGACGAGCTTCTTTCGCCTGAAACAAGAAAACATCACTCAAACAAACCGATCACAATAAGAGTCAGCACAATATCCGATATGTTGTTAGTAAAATTGAATTCCCTTGCATTCATTTGAACTCTGAAAACCGACCCTATTTTACACAGAGAAGAGATTCTTTGAGAACAAATTCTTCAAACTAGAGAGTGGATTGGTAAGAAAAGAGAGTGGATTGGTTTGGTTTCACCAATATTACAAAATACTGCAAGATGACAAACAACATTTTGATCAATCTAAATATTGACAAACTCACCTTCTCTGATTCCTCTGTTGTCAGCTGCCGGTAATTTGTCTTGTTATCTTGATACGTGTACGTGTCGCTGAAGCAGAAAAAGGTCAATGTCTAATAACTAACGGTAAAACTTACGAATGGGCACCAACAGCCAAGTGAACAATTGCAAGCTTAAAGGGAGTACAAAGACCAGCATGCTTTGTACGAAATCAGTGACTTGCTCTACACAGCTTCCCGAATATCTGACTGTACGAAATTCACAAAAACAAAAACAAACGACGGCAAAGGCTGCTGGTCTTTGTACTCTCTTTAAAGAGTCTGTGTCATCCAGCATGCCTTGCACGTGCCGTCTCTTGGTTAGCCATTGTTGTCGCCATTGGTCCATGAAAAGCCATGCTTTAAAGAGACTCAACGGAGATAAAAACCCCGCACGGAAGGGTTCTGAGTATTCTATTATCAACCCATTGCATTTGATGACTTCGATACGTGCGGGCATATTATTAGCTAGAGGAACACAACCGTGCGTAGGAGCTTTCTTTGTCCTATTTATAGATTAGCTCCACTTAGCTCTATTCATTCACTTTAAAATTGTAATTACTACCACTTTCAACGTATCCCTGATGCTTCCCAGAAATGAAAGGCTGGTGCAAGAAGTTGCCTAAATACGCGAAAGACGCTTTAGAGTCTCGAAATAACAGCTTACTGACCGGACCGTGACCGCAACAATTACCATTTTGCGTTATTGTCACTAACTTAGATTTAATTATTTGTTCAATTTATTATTACACTCTTTTTTTTATAAGAATATTGTTTATAAGAATATTCAGGCTCAGAATCATCCAAATTTTAAGAATATAATAAGAATATTGCTCAGCCTCAGCTCGCATATTTGTGTCTCATTTTCGAGTAATTGCCTGCTTTGGGATGTTCATAACATTCTTATTGTTACAATTGCTTAAACGTTTCTTTCGTTCGATCATTTCTTCATAATGATATGACAATTCTTTGAACTATGTTCCCCTGAAACCATATCAGACTTGAAAAAATAAGAATACTTTAAGAATATGTTCAGGCTCAAAACGAAAATTTCTTAAGAATATTGAGGCTGGACAAAATTTATAGTATTCTTAAAAAAAAGAATGTACTTTTTAGAAGTAGTTTGTTCGCATCATTGCTGTTAGTTTTGCTGTAATTGTAATTTTCTAGATTAATTAGTTTGCATTTTTGTTAGGACGACACTCCAGTATTGTGCAGTAACTCTTTGTGTGTAAAAGAAAAATGAAATGCTTATTACCTGGTCTTGTCATCAGCAAAGAATGGTGACTGCTCAATGTCTTCATCGTCTGAACTATCAGATGGAGGCTCATTTATCCACTTATCAAGATCGAGGCTAAAGAAATGGAGATACTAGAGTTGCATAAAAATGATATGGACGAATAGAATAGTCGGAGCAGGGGTGGAAAATATTTTTCTCTTTCTGGGACCGCAGTTAGAAAATGAAAAATTTTCTGTGCACCACACAAGAAGTACAGGGTGTCCCAAAAAACATGTGCGCCGTTTGAATGACTGCTGTGGAGAAGCCATAAATCTAACTTTTCTGTTTTTCAGATTTTTTAATAGAAGAGATTTCAACTTAGAGATTGGCACCGAGTTTGTGTAAATCTGACTAGTGGTTGCTGATTTATTGAGAAAGGAAGTCACAATCACTGGTTGCTTCAAAACCAGAGGATTTTATCTCCGTAGTTAACCTTATAACTTGAATTTTAACATTAAACGAACTTAAACTTTACAGTTATGCCAGGAAACGCACTTGGGAGTATTTAATGACCATATTTTTCAAGAATATCGACCAAGCAGCATGTTGAACGCGATGTTGTTGGTTTAAAACGACTTTATCACTTTTGGGAAGCAACATATCTGATGGACGCATGACATGGCCTGAAGCACTTGTGTTGCACATTTTCATTCCTAGCAACCCTAGATATGTCCAATATTTTTGGTTGTCACAAAATTCAATGTAGGACTATCTGTCTCACTTATGAACATCAGAAAACAGGGCTAGGTATGATGTTTTCAATCAATTTCGCTGATTTTAACGCAAAGGAGAATAGTGAATCCTCTGGTTTTGAGGCAGCCAATAATTTTGGATTTCTTGCTCCATAAATCAGCAACTAGTGATCTGATTTACTCAAACTCGGTGTCAATTTTTAATTTGAAGTCTCTTCTGTCAAGAATCTTAAAACCAGCAAAATTGGATTTATAGCTGCTCCGCAGAAGCCACTCAAACAGCGCACATGTTTTTTGAGACACCCTGTAGATAAAACTGCTTGTTAAAAATATCCACTTGAATTCAAAGCAGGAACAGTATGGTTTAGATATGAATTTTTCAATGTGAATCGACCATAATATGGTTCAAGAGGAATTAATTTATAGTATGCAAGTTTATCATTCAATATGCCTCCTAACTCAAAATAGCTAAAAGCTGTTTGTACAAAATTTGCTAGATATAATTAATAATACAGAAGCTATTCTAAGAGAAGACTGAAATTAAAATGAAAAAGAAAGCAGATATACTAAAGGAACCTTGAACATTGATTATGCAGTTTTAAATCCAATTGTGAGAAAATTGAAAAGTGAGAAAATTGTGTTGATAAAATTCAAAAATATGTGAAGGTTTTTTCAGAAAGTTATGCATTAAGCTAAGCTAAGCCTTTATTTAGGAATAAGATCTAAACAAGCTTCCTTACATTTATCTTCCAGACTGGTTTACCAAATAAAAAGCATTTATTTTGTCATTTTAAACCTCTGTTTCAACTAATTAAATGCATATGGAACAAATTTGCTGCAACAATTTGTAAGATTATCTGGGCATAAGGAACAGGCCATGCACATTGTCATGACAAAAATTCCCAAGAATTACTGAGAATTTTCAAGAATTCTTCATATTTTGATGAGAAATCTGGAGAGGTATGAAAGATTGCCTGATAATATCCTTGCAGAAGAATTCTTAAGAAACTAACAGTTTTCTCAAGAATTCTTAAGAATTCTCAGGCACGAAAACAGGGTGCTACTGGCTGTACTGTACCTGCTTTGATTAATTTATTATGCACTGATTCATTTACTGATTTATTGTCTAATATTTTCTTGTTGTTATTTCTTTCTTTCCAGAATTTTAGTATTGAGATTTCAATTGAGATTTCAGTATCTTTTCTTTCTGGGAGCCAAAATATTTTCTGGGACCAATGGTCCCGTGGTCCGATACTTTTTCCACCCCTGAGTCGGAGTACAGCATAAGTAAGGTGTCACTATGCTCAGCAAGGTATCTGGCAAACAGCTCACTTCTTGAAAACAAAAAGGTATTCTAAGTTGTCTGGGGAAATATTTTGTTTGCAAAACGATTGACTTCAGTTCCTCATTCAAATTTTGTGCTCCAAAGAAAATTTGGAATTCAACTTTCTTTACATCTTCTAAAACATGGATAATATTGTATTCATAAGGTTTTAGTCGTTCGTAGTGTACCTAATTGTATGTAGTTTAACGTTGCGTGTCTTTTCTATTGGCCAAGGGGTAGTCATTGTCCTTCGCTCCCCTTGGCATCGTCCCTGTAGTGTTGTACATTATTAGGTAGGTATAGTAGAATGTAAGATTTATTGTAATATCTTATATGGATAAAAAACATGGACTGGAAAAGGAGGGAATAGTCTGAGGAATGAATGAAATGCAGTCTATTTGAAACTGTTTCTTCCGGACGGTAGGCATAAATTAAACTAACCAAGCAACATCTCAAAAGATAGCTGAGCCTTTCAGCTACATGCTGATACCTCGTTTGTGTTAATAACACTTGCTTTGAGGAACCTATGTTCGATCTAGCACGTGGAGATTTGTTTGGGTCATCCGGTAGATATCGTTTTGAGAAAATATTAAATGCCGACTTCTCACCAGGATTTTGCATAACATTCGGCAACAAACCATGAAAAAATCTTGTGCATCTGTTTATTTTATAATTATAATTTGAAGCTAAATCTCCAGTTTCGGAGCAGTTACCCAACAGCTGGGTACACAAGCTGGTGCTAATATTTTATTTATTTTTTTTTATCCAATCCTTATTTGTAGAAATTTTGTAGCGTTTTGTTGATACTTTTGAGTACTTCGGATTTATTTTTAGCCAAACAAGTATTTTCATCTTGAGTTTTTGAGTAAAGTTTGAACAATCCCATAAGTGTTCTATGTATTCCTCATGGGACCCACATCTCCTGCAAAGAGAATCAGTGTACTTTCCTTTGTAGTTTGCTCTTAGGTCAACCATGTTTAGTTTTAATTTCAGTAGGGATGAGGCTTCTTCACACCTCAGGTACTCTTTCATTTCAAACTTACTACCCTTGATAAATCTGAGTTTGGTCTTTTTATTATTTTTAATATTATTTTCTATGATTATGATAATTTTTTCTCTAACAATTTGTTTATGAAGGAAATTTTTCGTCAAGAGAAATGCCCCCTAGCACCTGTGAGCTGGTAACAAACTTGAAGTTACAGAGACCCCGTACGTTAGAATTGGGAATGTTGCTTTCTTGAGAGGTAGGTTATGGCTTGCATACAAACGAGATTAAACTATCGGGAAAAAAACGCTGCCTTTAAAAGTTTATAAGGGGGCGGAAAGGTAAAAAATGCCACTGTAGATTATGTAGACACACAGGCCTGGTTTTCAGTTAACTTTAACCTCTTTAAACTGTCTGTAAATATGCACGTTTCAACTTGCAAAAATTGATAGAATTTCTATAAGCATACCCTTCGGGGACTGGTACTTTTTTCTGTGCCTTCGCAGCAACTGGAAGAAGCTCTTCTGCAAAAAGCTGCGCGACCAATTCAGCACAATTGCCATCTAAAATCAGAGAAATGCATATTTCAACATGACTTTTAGAAGGTTTAAGATATTTTTTGAAAATTATCTTGCTTCTTCTATATACTAATGATATTTGCTCTCGATTTCTCATTTATAGATGAGGCATGCCGTAAATGCTCTATTTAGCACCCCTCTCTATTAAGTCCGCCCCCCTCTTATATCAAATGCCAACGTTTACCAAAGATTTCCCATTTACTTGGCTGAACAAATTTGTATGTTTTATATGTGGTTTGGGATAAAAACTGTCTCAAATATGTTTATTTGACTCGTAAACTTGCGTGTTGATTCAACAAGATATGGGGTAACAGAACTGAAAAGCTGGCATTAGACTCAGAAATCAGAAAAATGCTGTAATGAGGTTTGTATGAGAATGAGAATTCAACAATCGATTCTGGTCCATGATTTACTTGCCATTGATAATCAAATTCTATTTCTGAAGCAGACAATTGTACCAATTTTATATTTCAATGGCAAGTAAATCATCGACCAGAATCGAACATGGAATTTTTGCTCACATACAAAAAACCTCTTACCACCATACCATTTTCCTAGGTTCTGGGTCTGAAAGTTGAGTGCTTTTACCAAAAAAAATTTTCACATCTAAGTTAGCAGTTGACTGATAGACGAACAATTAAGTTTTGAATATCTACAACGTATGTTTTATTCTACAGCACACCAAATATATTAACTTTTTGACTTACCCGGTATCTTTAAAACAATATCACAACGTCGCTACTCCTACAGTACTCAATGTTGTTATTTGGAAAAAAGATATTCTTAAATTCCTAACAAATTAGAAACAAAACTTAAACGTACCTGTCTCTGCCATTTTTAGAACATAGCTTACCAGCTGTAATAAACAGCAAGCCTGTAAAACAAAATGCAAATTGCTAGTATTGCAACCAGTTAAGTGTTATTCTACAGTCGTGGCCCTCCACTGAAAAGGCCCTCCACTACTTTTTTCCCCGAAGCAATATTTTTCGTTGAGTTTGGATATTTTGCAAACCAAAATAGAAATGAATTGTGCATAGATTGATGTCAAATCCAGCTGAGTAACAAAATTTTTGGGCCACACCCCTTGTCGGCATCGTAAACTAAAGTCATTCCTTTCGTATATCAACGGTTTGCATTCTTTTTTGTAATATCATCATTTCATCATCATGTATTTGTAGATTGTAGCTTATCGTTTGTATGTATATGTTTAGTGTGATGGCCACTGGGTAGATATGAACTTTAGTGCACCCCAGCTCCACGTTGGTATCGTATTTGAATTGTTAATGTAAGCATTGTTTATGTAATATCTCATGAGAATACAAAAAATATCGTAGGGGGGGGGAGCTCTAATAAGGCTCGGGGGTAGGAAAAGCTTTCCAAATTCAATAAAAGAGGGTGACGTCTAACGTTTTAAACAGAAATTGGCGGTTATTGTTGTAGCAAAGAGAAACATACCCTTTCTTGCACTTCTAGGTTTGAGCTTTGTGTAAACATTGGTATTTTCTCCTGGATCATCTTTCCAACCGTGACAACTGTATCTGTGTCATCCTGTGAAAAAAGCAGCATTTTACGTGAAAATGCACCCCTATCAAAGTCAATCAGTGAAGCTAGGGCAGATTTTGCAAAACAAAAGATTTAGGTTTCCAAGAAGACAACGCAATTTGACTTTCAGAAGAATAGATTTCACACCTCTGAGTGCATTCAATCAAATCAAAATAAACAGAGAAAGCAAAACAATATGTATGGCTGCACAGAAGGTGTGAAATGTAATCTTCAGGCAGCAAAATCGCTTTGTCTTAATCAGACCTGTATTTGTTTCACAAGATTCGCCTTTGCTAATCAGCGATACATCTTCCAATCAAATAATTTGTGAGTTTTAATTGCAAAGATATAAAAGCAACACAAGCTTTTTGACTGCAGTAATTAGAATTAATCAGAGCTCTAGACATGAATAGCTTCGGTATTCAGTTCTGCCAGCTTAGAATTGCTGCAAACCAAGTGGGTCCATGCCAATCTCATTACACTTGTGCATGCCAACCGCACTGAAAGAATTCATTTTTTATCAAAATATTAAACGGGTCAATGTGTACAAAATATCTGAATAACAAAAGCTGTAAGGTATAAGAAATAGATACCTCTTGTTCGGCTTTGGTAATAATTCTTGAATACAATTTGGCAATATTTTGGACATAAACTCCCTGGATGTGTCCGGGCAACGATGATGCTCTCGTGTGCAAAAGAGACTCCATTCGCACTTTCAAGTCATCTAGATGCCTGAAAACAAATTAGCTTTGTTAAAGAAGTTCAAGTGGATAAAGATCCGTGTTAAGTTATAACAATAACGCATTTTTGTGTGTAGAACGTCAACATCTAGATGAAAAATGAATCCATCTTGCAAATCTTGACAAGTAATAAAATAATGATTCAATACAATGTTTCGAACATAAGTCTTCACCAGGTGTGAAGCAGTTATGGCAGGGTTGGTTATTTTCTGCCAATCACAATATTCTTTTAAACATCATAGTATGAGGGATACAACAGAGTTTAAAACTATCAGAAACTATACAGAGTTTGATATCACCGAATTTTTGTCCTTATTTCTCTTCAATCCAACAAAGCCTCGTAAATATTCGTGCGCTCCTATTATTCGCCAACTACCAGCCTACAGTTTGTGAAAAGAATCTTGCCTGGAAGTAACAGTGACATCTTAAATGTTCTGAAACAACTGAGGGACCGGCATCATAAATCTGGAATGCACTATTAGTCAATCTTGTATCAATAGCTAACAACATGAGCAAGAAAAGTCGCTAGGAAGCTGTATCCAAATTTTAAAACTTGTTTCAAGCCTAGTATCTGTGACGTGAATACACAGCAATGCCTACATGCAGAATGTTTTGTAACTCGTCCAGCATATCCTAGTTTATCCTAAAGCTGGAAATCTACAGGGTGTCCCAAAAAAATTGTGCCCTGTTTGTCTGAAAATTGCGACACAATGGCAAAAGATTCTCGCCAAACTTTTGCATGATGGTGCTCTTCAGATGTTCAAATAAAGTTTGCAACCATCCCCGTTGAAAAATGATAGAGCTACGACCTTCAGAAGACCAAGTTTGCCTGACGACTGAAACCAGCAGTCGGCCATTTTGCCTTACTATTTTGCAGTGATAAGTATCTTCACGTGAGGTAAGAAATGATTTCTGTGAGGTCAGAAATAGTGGAACTCTCCGAGGATTATCGGAATTTTCACGAGAGCTATGACATTGGAGGCTGCTGTTTCATTTTCATTCCATAAAGCTATTTATCGCTGCAAAATAGCAAGACAAAATGGCCGACCGCTGGTTTCAGTGATCGGGCAAATTTGGTCTCCTGAAGGTCATAGCTCCATCATTTTTCAACGAATTTTTATGGGGATGGTAGCAAACTTTAATTGAACATCTGAAGAGCACCATCATGCAAAAGTTTGGCGAGAATCTTTTTGCCGTTTTGTCGCAATCTTCAGACAAACGGGGCACAATTTTTTTTGGACACCCTGTAACCTCGTGAAAATATAAACTTTTTGCAAGTAGTCAAACTTCACTTTTCAGCAAATTTTTGTTTGTAAAATTGTGCTCATGCTCAAGGTTGAGAAAGCTCACTTCGCATGGATAGATTCGTTCAGTAGAAATTGAAAATCTAAAAACAAACAACTCCCTCAGCGTTTTTGCTCAATTAGTGAGTCATAGCTAAGTATAACACAGATACAGATACAGAAAGCGGGACATTTTGTGTCCCCTATTTTATCAAAGCAAACTGATGCTTGCATAAAAAAGAAAGGAATGAAAGGTAAGTCTCACTCAGAGAATTCCCCGGCGATCCAGGCAGCTGCATGTAAAACTTCACAAGTTCCATCTTTTCGCGCACCACTACTCAGTAAGTTGATTCTGTCTAGCAGATGAGACTAAAAAAAGAATTTCAAACTATCAAAACCACTCACTTCTGCATAAAAAAGGCTTGAGATATTTTAGGCCAATATCAAACATCGTTTTTTGATATATCGAATTTAATAGAGGCTGCTAAAAGCTTCTAAGTGTCAATTATCAAATTCAACACAAAAACGCTGCTCTTTTGAATAGATAAAACGGCACGAGTTCACCAGTTCTGTCGTATCAAACGGCACAAAAATGACTTGATTTAAACATCGTATTTTTGCCGCGTTTAGTTAATCACTTCTAGGCTATGGTCCGCGGTTTCTACGTTTGACCAGCCACTGCACCTGTGCATTTTGAAAAATGGCCATTTTAACCATTTTAAGACACGGCAGATTCCGCCGTTTTTAATACAGTTCGATTTGACAAGAGCAAAAAAAACGATGTTTAAACCAAGCTTTATAGTCAATTCAAACTTTGAACTGAACGACAAATGAAAGATTTGAAAGATTTTGTGAAAATTGTAATAACATTGGAAAGAAAGATATTTTTCAAGATTTGAAACATTTACTTTACTGTTGAAATAGATGACCACAAAAGATGTCTGCAAGCCATATCAGTCCTGATAAAATTGCAACAAATCGACATACTCGAATCAAACAGTGATTGGAAGGAGATCAATCAGTCAAATATCAAATTTCACCAATCTTGGCTGACTATCAAACGAACCTTTGAGGTTGATGATACTATTCCTTGCATCTTCTCTTCAAATTTCGGAACGTCTGAAGAATATTTCAATTTCAAAATTATCACAAATCTTCTTCTACATAAATTCGCTGAGTTTGCCTAGCGAAAATATCTACCAGAGCAGCTTTTCAAATTTTGACAAGGAATTTCCAAGAACTAGCAGAACTACATACAAAAAGCAACACTTACCAGAGTTTTGACAGCATATGATCTTACTGCTCTAACTCTTATCGCTACGTCTAACATTTGCGAGGCAATCAGTTTCCCATGCTTTGTATTCTCCACATTGCTTAACTGAACCAAACAATCGATGTACCTATGAATGGATTAAACTGGGGATATATGCTATAAAAAAAAAACAAGCAAATAAGAACCATTACTTTTTTAGTGTAGCCTAGGGTAAGTTCATAATTCTGGGGCAAATTTTAAAAATAATATGCGTAAGAAGGCATTTATTATACAAAAACCTACATGACATACATTCTGCATCTAGCATTTTCGAATATCTTTCTTTCTAATTTTCTTACAATTTTCACAAAGTTCAGAAACTTTTCCTTCAAAATTTCAGCGAGAAGGTTCTAAAACACTAAAGGTTGCGGTTTTTTATGTAGGTTTCTACTGCAAATAATTCTTCGTTGTATCTAATAAAACTACGCGAATCGGAGAATATCTTTCTTTCTAATTTCATTACAATTTTCACAAAGTTCAGAAACTTTTCCTTCGTTGTATCTAATAAAACTACGCGAATCGGAGAATATCTTTCTTTCTAATTTCATTACAATTTTCACAAAGTTCAGAAACTTTTCCTTCAAACTGTCAGCGAGCAGGCTCTACAACACTAAAGGCTATGGTTTTTTCTGCAGGTTTCTACTGCAAATAATTCTTCGTTGTATCTAATAAAACTACGCGAATCGGAGAATATCTTTCTTTCTAATTTTCTTACAATTTTCACAAAGTTCAGAAACATTTCCTTCAAAATTTCAGCGAGAAGGTTCTAAAACACTAAAGGTTGCGGTTTTTTATGCAGGTTTCTACTGCAAATAATTCTTCACAATAAAACTACGAGAATCCTTCTCAAAGGAGTACTGTCAGGCAGTTGATTGGCTCCTAAAACTATGGGGCTCTACTGTTGTATCAACAGGCATCATTTTGTACCTTAGAAGAACATGGCCATAGAACAATAGAATCGTATTGTTTTCAGGAGCCAATCAGCCGGGCGACAGTACTCCTTTAACTTCAGTCTGCTTAGCAGTCAATTAATAGGGACTCAGAAGAAACACTCTTTGGAAAATTTTCGGTTGTTCCTAAGCCGTAAGAGTTCTTTGCATTTTCATTTCACATTTCAAGAATTTCATTTCCAGTTCAAGGTTAAGCTCAGGAAGCAAAAACATCAGATTTGGTAAACCTCGACGAACGTAACATGTTTAAGAAATGATATTGAAATGACAGCATAGGGCTCAAATCTGTCAAATTTTCAAAAACTCGATGACATTTTTATATGAATTGAATGGCTTGAAAGGAACTTATGATACTTTGCTGTAAATCTGCCGTGGACATTTTTTGATATCTTGATTCGTTTCAAAATGGCAGCAATTTAATTATTTTTGAAAAAATTCATGGAAAATTTAAAAAAATTAAATCATCGTAAACCTAAACCAATAGAGGAAAAATTATATAACCTTTAAGAAAACCATAGTTTATGAAGGTCTATAATATGGTGGAAAGCAAAAATCTGTAGATTTTCTGGTTTAGGATTTAGAAATTTGATGACGTCATACCCCCAAATTTAATAAATGCCGCCATTTTGAAATTTATCAAGATATCAATAAATTTCCACGGAAAATTTACAGCAAAAAAACCATAAGTTCCTTCCAAGTCATTTAATTAAAAGAAAAATGTCATAGAATTTTACACCAACATTTTTAAAGATTTGAGCCCCTATGTTTGAAATAACTCACCACTCGAAATTTGTCACATATTGATAGTTGGATTGACTGCAAATTTGAATGATCTTTGCAAGCAATTCATCTCGATAGCCTGTGGGGAGAATAATCACGTCAAAAAATAATTCTACTCACAGATGAGAGGCATATCACTCCATAAAAACTTCGTACATCTTTGGCAAAAATCACTCTGTTTTCAAGAAAAATCCCCGAAAATCCCTAAATATCCCATTTTTTAAATCACGTATGCTTTGTTGATTGAATAATACACCCCGCATAATGAAGATGGCATTTTTTGACGTAACTAAAGGCTGTATTGTCTTTAACATGACATAGTGGACTTTTGCATTGTTTCATCTCGTGAGTATATTTGTATACAATGATTATTTCTATCAAATGAAATGCTGATCGCGTTACCATTCTAAAAATTGATACTGAAAATCACACCTTTTTCTTTCTAAAATGATAAAGATTTACCTAAATCTTCCAAAACAACAGCAGAATCTCTGATGGATTTTGGAATTTTTCCGCAAAGAGAAATTAGATAAGACTAAGCAGCGAGACTGATGGTCTATTGTAGTAGCTATGTAACAACAATCAGCAACCATTTCCAAAGTGCAAGGCAAACGGTTACGAGCAGGATACATAATATCACTTTTATACTTTCTAAAAAGGAATATTCTATTCGGAAAAATATATTGCAATCTTAACACTTAGCTGTATCACATAGTCGACTACAAGAAAAAATATAGGAAGATAGCCGGAGTAAATTGAAGACGGATGTACTTTTAATGATTTGTCTGATAAGAAGTCACTTCGAAATCTTTACGCAAAGAAGGACTAACCGGATCCTTCAGCTTTTTCTAAATGAATCATGAGCTTCTTGACAATATCGACGAGTGTCTTCTTTGAAATCTAGATTGAGATAGACATATGTTAGCAAATGAAAGCAGCATTCGTAGCAAACACAAGAATAACCTCAAAAAAACCAGACAGTATCTTTGTTTGCAAACTTCTGATCGGGAAATCATCCTCGAAAAGCATTTAACAGACATTACTGCCAGGTTCAAGAGAAATATCCGGAAAATTAAATCAGTTACTGTACTTCCTTGTTATTTTCAAAATTCCATAACAAAAATGTGCTTCGTTGAACTATACCTTTTAGCTATTCTGAAAAGAATCAGAATCGAACAACATTTTGCTAAGCTCTAACGCCACTCGATCGAACGTCACGTATAAAAATGTATACAAATAACGCTCGATCCAGGCTCTTTTGTAGAGTAGCTAAAAGGTCTATGGGAGTTGTATGAGGCCAAGTATACGGCCATTTGAAAAAAAAGGGTCCACACTACTTTCGTACCGCATACAGCTTTGATAGTAACAACATCATGGTCTTAAAATACGCACCATTCCAACAATCAGATCAAGAGCCCTGTATCTTATCGATTCATCTCTGTCATCCAAACATTGCAGAATGAGATCCCTGAAAAACAATAAAATCAGGATCTGGGAGGGGACTCGAAACTTTGACAAATTGCGCGGACAATAAAGTGGCAATTCTACAAAACAGTTAAAGGCAATCTGTCTCATTCATAATTGGCTGAAGATTGTATAAGGGGATTAAAGATTTGCATGGCAGAATTAACAGAAAAAATTGGAAAAGGAAACGTTTCGAATTGAAATGAATTTTTATCATGCGAAAAATTAAAAGAGTCTAGGCTCTAGATCCTTTCCTTTGTCTAAGCTTTGTTCTCTAAACCAATCATCTGCGTGACAGAGCTCCTTTGAGGCTGATTTCCAGCCAATGGAATTTTACGAGCGGACGGGAATTCTATCGTTTATTTATGAGAGTAAAATTCACTTTGAATTTGAATAGAAACTCACGCCCGAGTACCCATTTTCATTGTGTATAATTCCACCCACTTGGAAAATTTGACAGACTGGAAATCAGCCTCAAGGTATGCGTCCTTCGTTGAGCAGTGTATCATTATCAACAATTCATTTCATCAAAAATAACTGTGACGATGCACCACACATTTTAAAAGATCTTTAAAAAGACGTTAACGCGGACTAACGGTAACTATTCAGCACAAAATGATTTGATTGATCTGACTCTATCTTTTTTACCCATGGTAGCCCCTCAGTTATAATAACTGATTTACAGGGGACCATGCTAAAAACTTACAATAACTAATAATTTACAATAAATACAATATTCGTTATATCTAACTTAACTAAATTACAATTTTTCATATATAAACAAAAGTAAGACGAAAGGAATATTTGATGTTCATTTTTGCAACTCCTCTTTGAATGCTCTCAGGGTTGACGAATTTCTAATTTTAGTGCCAAGACCGTTCCAAAGTTTGGCGCCTTGGTATGAGAAGCATTTCTGCCCCCCCCCCCCTGCCTATTTCAATAATGGCAACATGAGGTTGATTTCAGCGTTCAAAAAAGATCCCAGAATTATCAAAACATTGAAAACACTGATCGCAAGACAAATTGTTCAAATCAAATTCCAAATCTACTGCTAAAGTGGAAACTCACTTGTGAGGTTGAACTGCTTTGGGTACCTTCGCCAAGATCTTATTCAAGGAAAAAAGACCAAGATATTTCACTGCAAAATACAAAGATATTTTGTTGAAATGTTTGAGTTTACAAAACAAAACTGATACTTGCCAGCAATTTTTCCTTTTTTGTATTTGCCCTATTTCCAGCATAAATAACCGTATGACAAATCTCTGAAGGAAATTACACTAGTAAAAACAATGACGGATGCTTTATCCCACATTCAACCAAATTCGAAAAATTACAGAGTTCTGAACTTAGAGTCACGAGTTTAACAAATCAATGAAAAACTATGTAAAATGAAACGAATAATCGAAAACTCATATCACATCCTAAAGTTTGGAACTAGAAATATTTCGAAAATATAGTATAAACATCCTGTATCCTCAATTACATTTTTGCGCGGCTATAAGACCGGTTCTTTTTAGCATAGGTTCCAAATCTTCAAAAAGGCTGGTGTAAAATTGAGTGACCAATTTCTTTGAACTGAATGACTTCAAAGAAACTTTAGCCTTTTCTTTACAATTTTACCGTTGGACTTTTCTGATATCTTCAATATTTTCAGAATTACAATGTTTTTCTTCTTTTTCAAGAATTCAAGAAAAATTTTCAAAAAAACTTTAAAGTATCGTAATTTCTAAACGGTTTGACGTAACATGAACTAATTTCGAAGAAAACCATAGTTTATGAATGCCTGTAATATGGTATCAAGCAAGAGTCTGTCACTCTTCTGGTTTATGATTTAGAAATTTGATGACGTCACATCCTCGAAAGAGTTGAAATGTAAGATACGCTGTAATTTCCAAAAATAATCAAAATTTCTGAAAAGTCCAACGGTAGAATTATAGATAAGTATCTAAAGTTTCTTTCAAGCCATTCAATCAGAAGAAATAGGTCATTGAATTTTACACCCACCTTTTTACGCCGAGATAAAGATTTGGAACCTATGCTGTTTTTTTTTACTGCTGTGCATGTAGAATCATACCAATGGTTATGGGCTGACAATCCCTCACAAAAGTTTCTGCGACGCAGAATGTTCCTCCAATATACTTAAGGTCCTTAGTCAATAACAAACCCTTTGTATAATTGAGTTTCTGCGGCAAAATCACAGTCACTGTATCGATATAAACAAAGCGAGAACTTACAATTCTGGTCTGGATCTTCAATCAGCAACCTTAGTTTGCTAACGCACAGCTACGTAAACAAGAATGAGATAGAAATTAATGCATGTAAAAATCCTCCATCTAGCATGCTCTTCCCGCAGTCTCCGGAACACTGAGACTGATTTAAGGTTGCCAAAGAAAAAGTCAGCAAATGGGCTAAAATGCTTTTCTTTCCGGAGAGCTAAACTATCTGGGCCTAAAGTTTAGACTCTTCATTTAATTTGCAATTATTTGGTTGCAAACTATCCTGACTTGTAGCTTAATTTAATGATCGTATAATGTTCGTCCTGTTCTTTGTCCCCTAGTTTGCTTTCTTTACACACTGTTCTAGTATTGCTCTCGTGTTTTGTTTCATGTTATGGCCCTGGGGTAGTCGTGCCACTTCGCTCCTCTTGGTATCGTCCCTGTAGTGTCGTATAGTTGTAATTGGAGAGTATAGTAGGAGGTAACATTGTATTGTAAATCTTCATCTGCTGAATACAAAAAAAAACTATAGAATAGCATTCCAGCTGAGTCTAAGGCGGCATCCTCCCTGAATGGTTTTGAAAAATCAATAAAGGGTTCATTTTTCTTTCTATTGTAAATAGTGTATAATTGTAAATAGGCTTTTAAAATTATGGTTTTATATCTAGTGATTTGTTCTTCTTAACTGTACATTATGATTAAGTCTTTATCGGAGGGCCCCTTGAAAACAGCTTCTGCTGCAGGGCAACCCTCCTTAAAAGAATCAAATGTGTAAAGTATGAAATATTTATCTCATATATCCTGAAAGACGATGGCATCAGTAGTTATTCACAAATGAATTAAGGCAAAGCGCTCTTTGGTAGAAAAGAAAAAACTATCAAAATTCCTATAATGAAAAGATATGAATGAATCGAAATTAATACCTGGATAGAGGGCATGTGATCTGACAAACCTTGAAAGAACAAAAACATTGTAAATAGACTTTAAAGGAAACCAACAGATGTTACGTCTTAGTTCTTATTCCCATCGTTTTATTTCAAGTCTCAAAACCCTACCGGGTGTCCAAATACCCAAGTACTCCTGTTTGAAAAATCACCAAAATCTTGTTATAAGGACGATCCTCAAATTTCTTTTTTTGACAAATAGATCAAAGACCAAATCATTTTCCAGGCATAACTGCTCTTGTGATTGCTTTTAAATCAGTACACTAAGCTCTTTTTAGGGCTGCCTGGTCTTGAAGCATACAGCATACGCCATTTAAAAAGAATCAAGATATCAAAAATTGTCCACAGAAGATTTACAGCAAGTACAATAAGTTTCTTTTAAGCCACTCAATTCAAAGAAAAATGTCATAGATTTTACACCCATCTTTTCAAAAATTTGAAAGATTTGAGATGAGTATTTCACAAACATTTTCCTGAATACAAAGAACCCTTGCATTCCATTGGGGCAATGAAAACAATGACAATTTTATTTAAAGTCAGCCAGCTGGATCTAACTGCTTTGAAAGGAAACAATGTTAAGATCTTCAACAATACAATCCTACTTATTTTGATTGTCAAAGGAACGCAAGAAATGCCATTCACACTGGCTTTGAAAATTCATTTTGACATGAAATGAAAAAACTTTCTGCTCCATGAAAATTTCAGGTCGACCTGAAAACTCAGACCGACCTGAGAACCGAAATGACTTTCAGGTCGACCTGAGTTTCACTTCACTTGCAACTCCAAGGCCTTCGACCGCAGACCGAAATGAGTTTCAAACCAATATGAAACTCAGATCGGTCGGAGTTTTCTCATGTAGGGTTAGTCTTAAATATCAACCAGCGAGCTTTTATAGCAGTGTGAACGGTGTGATATATTTTACATGATTGAGAACCATCACTGATACTCTGGTACATTATATCGCTTCTCTTTCATGTCACTTGCGAGATGTTAGTGGTGGAAACAAAGCAAAAGACATGAAACTTGACTATGCTAGCCTGTGAGCAGACTTTATCACTGGGAAGAAGAGGAAAGAAAGGATTCCCTTCTTTCTTCTCCTCTCCAGTAACCAAAGTCTGCACGCGTGCTAAACTATGCACTTACCAAATATAACGGTATTTATACATTCGTACAGCAGTGACATGGCAGACGTGCTGTTGAAATAGAAAAAGTGATTTGAAAAAAGTTACAAACTGTAGTATAAGCAGTAGTAATTACTACAGTTTTCAAATTCTAAATTTCTGTATTTCATATATCTATATCTCGACGAACATCCAAATAAGTAACGTGCAAAGGTTGAAGTTTGAAATTGCATTCCAGAGTTTAAAATCATTTCATTTTGTCACTCCGTATGGAAGCTTCCTGGAAGCATATGACGTAATCCTATGACCTGTTCCTAATACTTTCACACCGGGTGCGCCAAAATAAACTATGCACGTTTGGCAGGCCACAATCAATCGTACACTGGACCGATTTTGAAGATTCATGACTTATCTTTAGCAAAAAGCCTCGATTAGATTCTAGGATTTTTTGCAAATTTTTGTTTACAGTTTTTAGAGCTAGACACAAGTTTCTTAAAATGTTATTTTTCGTAAACACTGAAAACGATCAAAAAACGTTGATCAAATTGTCTAAAGACTCGACATGAATGGACAAAGAGAAGACTTTTTTGTGGTGATTTGGGATTTAGAAATCCATTAATTAATCGATACAATTAATCGATACAATTAATCAATTTCTAAATCCCAAATCACCACGAACAAGTTTTCTCTTTGTCCATTCATGTCAATTCTTTAGAAAATTTGACTGACGTTTTTTGATCGCTTTCAGTGTTTACCAAAACTAACATTTTAAGAAACTCGCGTCTAGCTCTAACAACTGAAAACAAAAAAATCCTAGAATCTAATTCAGGCTTTTTGCTAAAGATTAAGTCACGAATCTTCAAAATTAGTCCAGTGTACGATTTATTGTGGCCTGCCAAACGTGCATAATTTATTTTGGCGCACCCGGTATCATGCAAAACCCGTTCTTTCTTGATGAAAAGTTCCCTAATGCCATTACATGTTGTAGGAAATTGAAAACGCACTTGGGGTTTTCCCAAATGTGTATTTCGCGGAATAAATGTAAGAACTGGGCAAATAATTCGCAAAACTTTCCTGAATGGTACATACCTATGAATAAGGTTTGTGAGTGGTTCCATTAATTTCTTTCCAAGTCTTGGTTCCAAGGGACATAAAGCACCAAACTATGAAAGGAAAAAAGGATCTAACTACTTTTAAAAGAAAATATGAAAAACATTCAGACCGATTTGCAGCTGTTTTATACTTCAATTTTTCAAACACGCAGTTGTAACTCTAAGGTGTCGTGCTAAGGCAGGTATTTCTAAATACTTTCATATGAAGGTAAACAAAGTGAAAACATCGGAACAGAAGCAGTGCGACCAATTAAAAATATAACCGGTTAATCTTTATCTTACCAGTTTAATTATCTTGATCAGCATCCAATTATTTGACGAAGTTGTCATCAACTTGAAGAACAATGGAGCCAATGAAAGATAGTTCCTTGGGTTTTTGCGAGCAAGCTCACATATGACATTTACGGCAGAACATTGCACACCTGCAATAAAGATAATATGGTCAATGCTTGCATGTCATTTTCCTTACGAGTGTAGCGACTATCCTAAAGAATAAAGGGTCGACGAAAAAGGCACAGAATAAAGGGTCAACGAAAAGGTAAAGCTTGCTACGACCGCCCAACCAATTGCGTTAATCCTCTATTCAAACATTGTGTGAAACGCATCTAAAAAAAGCCAGCACAAAATTAGTTCCAGAAAAAGTCTGGAAGTAGCAAGCATTAGCTCTTTGCTTCGTAGAACATTTCTCCTTGTGGATAAAATGGGTCTACTGGCAGGCTATGCAAAATACCAATTAAACAGAATACCACTAAAAGACCAAATAGTCCTTTCTAATTCTCTCGTTATCCCAGTATTCGTGGGATATTTTGCGTCATGAAAACTTCATATAAGAAATAGTTATGTAAACTTCAAAGGTCAACTTTCATAATTGTTTCTTACTGTTTTCAGAGTGCACTAAAGAAACTGGTATTCAACAACAAGAAATTAGCAAACCTGGATCCTGATCCTCTAACTTTTCTTTCAAGCGTGGGAAAGCAGGTCGGAGTGCTTCTGGAAACTGCAGAATTCAAAATGAAACATATCAAGAAACATTCGCAAATTCAAAGAATAACTGTAATGGGATCAGTATCTATTTGGTCCTGGGGTACACAGGGCAGGGTGTCCCCAGAAGATAGCACCTCATTTTATTTTACTGGAAAATGAATCAAAAAGTCATTGTTGCAACTGTTAACAAAATTGTATTCAAGAAGTTTTTTTCTGTAATTTGTTCATGACGATATACCGTTAAAAATACTACACAAATCCTAGATATGAAAATACAAATCTGAAACTAAATTAATATAAGTATAAAATTTAGGTAAACCTGATCTTCCAGGGAGTCGTTCTTGAGGTGGCTTGAATTAATTATTAAGGCTCATCAATGCTTTTTAGATGTATTTTAAACAGTTTCAACTTAAGCCTCCAAGCAAGACCTAAGAGAATAAAGGACATGCTAATTTGCAATCACTTTAATTTCAATGATAACATATCCTCTTTCACACTTTCATTTTCAATTTTTAAGCCTCTGGTAGTTCGATAACTGATTACATAATACTTACATTTAGGAACACTTTGTACATCAGGAGTACAGATTTTTTTCTCATATATGATCTCGACGACACCATCTAATGAAGGAAAATATAATACTAACCTGCACAAAAATACAAGCACAAGCGTTGTAGTTATGGCCTTGTAACCTTGTTCTAGCCTAGAAAAGCCTTGCTGTAACCTTGTAAATGGCTCGAAAAATGCTATGTAATTAGCCTTGTGGAAACCTTGTGGAAGCCTTGTGGAACACTTGTGTTAGACTGGTTGTAACTTGGAATCTTACTGATAGCCTTGTAATTTTCTTCAAAGGTTAGTAAAAGGTCATAATAAGGTCATAATCCCCACTGTACAAGGCTAAGTTTAGCCTTGTATTTTTGCACAGGAAATTGAATATCTAGCAGTTAGACACCATCCAACAAAAATAAAAATTATAGATGATTGAAAAGGAAACTATCTATCTAAGTATCTATGGAGCTCCATTGATAAGAATAAATTCCATAAAACCTTAATCTAATCTAACCTTATCTTTCTGATATCAATCAATCATAGGTTACAGACAGAATTCATGGTAAAATACATACTGTATTTTGTCCTTTTAAAGTACTTGTTTCTACCAACTTATGATGCAGATAAGAAAAGCAAAAATGTTGAGTGTTTGGGCAGTCTTGCCTACAATTTGTTACTTTTACATTCCCATTCTCCAGTTTTGCAGTAGCACAACATTAAATATTCCAACAGTTGCACATTTTGAAAAGATAGTATCATTTAAGGAATTACCTGATTCATAACATCATTTGCTAAGTCTCTTGCTAAGTCTGGAGTGATGAACACAGAAAGACCATTCATTGCAACTCCAGCATCATATTGATTTTGTGAGGCCATATCCTAAGAAAGAAAGATCCACATTCTCCAATATATCCACATTCACGTTCTTCAAACATATTCTTCCACATTCTTCAAACATATTCCATACTGTATATCACTTAATGTCACTTATCACATACAATACACAGGTCTTAATTTTTTGCTTACATTGTATGATCCCAGGCAAGGCATTTTAGAACTGTTAAAAGCATACATGGCTCAAATCTTTAAAAAGGTGGGTGTAAAATTCTATTAGATTTTTCTTTGAATTGAATGGCTATAGATATGACATCATCAAAGTTCTAAATCCAAAACCAGAAGAGCTACAAATTTCTTGTTGCCACCATATTGAAGACTTTTACAAACTATGGGTTTCTTGAAGATTGTATCATTATTCCTCTCTTGACTAAGCATTTACAATGATTTGAATTTTTTCACAATTTTCCATGAATTCTTTTAAAAATAATCAAAATGCCACCATTTTGAAAATAATCAAGATAAAAAATTCCATGGCAGATTTACAGCAAAGTACTCCTTTCAAGCAATTCAATTCACAGGGAATATGCAACAGTATTTTACATCCACCTTTCTAAAGATTTGAAAGGTTTCAACCCTATGTCCCAGGTATTCTAGAACTGTCAAATAAAAGCTTTAAGAAGTATTCAAATCATGTTTACTGGGGTTTACATTCTTCCATATGAGTTGGGAAAATCTCAAGTAACATGAGGACCAACTTTGAGGTACAACGAAAAGAGAAAAGAAAGAGCAGGTGAGGGAAATAAGAAGATAAGAGTTTCATGAATGCAACTGAAAGTGGACATCAACAAGAAGGAATGAATAGGTACCACAACTAAGATGAAGAGGTTTAAGAAAAGAAAGGAACCTTAAGTAGTATATCATAGCAAAGAAGTAAAGCATACTATATGCAGCAAAGCATGTTCTTCTGCAATCACTAAGATTCTTTGCCAAGAAAAAGAAAATCACTAATACTCTAAGCTACTGTATCCCTGCAGGTATCTAAACTACTGTGCTTATGCATAAATTCTTGTTATTGCCATGTAAGGATGAATTTAAGAACTCATTTATTAACAAGAACATTGGACATAAATATATACAGTATATCTTATTTGGCATTACTGTAGAAGCTCTGGTATAATAGAAATTTATAATTTATAGTTTACAAAATGGGTGGTCAAATCTTGACTCAAGGATTTCAAGAGAACACATATGGCTTACCTTTTTGACAAGATTAGTAGTCAGCATTAAGACATCAAGTTCTTCATGAAAGCATTGTGAAGATGCAAGGTATCCAATTCGCTGAAAAAGAGGTATTACAAATCATCAAATTTTTTATTCAAATTGTCATAATATTATCATAATATTGTCATATTATTATTAACTATAATGGCACCAAAAATAAACATCTTAAGATGATGATGATGATGATGCAAGCACCCCACTACATTTTCGCACAGGGACCCCTAAAAATAAGTAACCCCCTTGGTAATTATATGTGTAGAGTCCTGAACAAATACAGACAGGATTGACTATTTGCCTAGTCACCTGCTCCAAACAATGTATTTTTTTCAAGGATGAAGTATTTACCAGGAATACAGAGTAAAATATTTTGTAATAACAGTACAAAATACAAAATAGCAGGCCTATATGAAAAGCTTTAGAGCAACAAACATCATATTTCATCATCAATCATTAAGGATGGCTGCACTATTCCTGTGGTTACAGCTCAGTGTTATGTATGAATAAGCAGTTTTACCTTGTGTGTGAATTTCGTAGAACTCATAACCTCTATCATGTTGAAAGCTGCCCAGCTGATGTCATATCCATGCATTTCAAGCTGAAGAAACAGAGGTGGTCGTATGATGGAATCAAAATTTTGACTGAAAATCATACAGTAATGATACAGTTATTATACAGTAATTAGTAATTAGAGTAATTATACAATAGTACAGTAATTATGATTATGCAAGGCGCATTTGAAAGAATCAAACTTTTATTCATAGCAGCAAGCTTAAAGTATTTTTGTGATTTTTCTCACATTCTTAAGAGCAAGGAAAACAAAGGTAAATTCAAAATTACAAAACGTTTTTTTGCTGTGACATGGTTGAGAAATGGTTGAAAAAGGGTCTAAAACATACTGGGAACCTCTCACTCAGAACAAGATGCCAGGGCATTTAACCTCTCAAGAGATATAGAATATATCTATATAGATATAGAAAATTAATTCCAAATGAAAACAAAGATTTTTTATCCAAAGGCACTAATTGTGCAGAGAACATCTGATACTATGCAAAGTTTCTCTAAAATTTGATCAAGTGTTTTCAGGCATTGTGCAAACAAGGGATTTTTGTTAGTGAAATTTACCTACATCTTCAGTATATATTCATAAAAACACAATAAAAATCACGAAAATGCTTTGGTCTTTCTGCTATCTACCACAGTTAATTCATTCAAATCCATCCCGTACTTCAGCTACTAGGATTTTTCAAACATTGGAACTATTTTGGCGCACTTTGTATAAGTTTTATCTAGACTTTGCTTTGGTGAACCACTGAGCAAAAAATATAGAAAGAAATGAGTCTACTTACATAAATTAGCTTTGCAACAGCATTGGCTTTGATATTCATGTTTTCCTGTCTCAGTTCTTGTTTGATATCTTCTAAGCATTGATTTATATACTTTGCCTGGAAGGAAAACAAACATAAAGGTTTAAATTTTGATATGTTGCTAATTTTTCCACCACTCTAATTCTTGCTGTGTATCCATTTTCCTTCCACAGAAACATTTTCCATTGGAACAAAAAGGAAAAAAGCTAGAACAAAAATAAGGCCCACCCTGGGGTTTTAGAGAATGAGGGATATTTGGCATTTCAAAGCTGGGAACAGGGGGAACAATTAGTGAAAATATTCTCAGACCAAGAGAACAAAGTTTTAGGAAGTTATATTCAGGGAGAACAAAAATTATATAATGGAGGAGGCGAACCCAAAGAAACACTCCATCCATAGTATATAATTTGTAGTAACCAAATTTAGTATCAACTTTTTTTAGGGGGAACAAATGGACAGAATTCGAAATCTCTCAGCAAGCTAAAAAACATACACCAGAGAGGTGTCAGGAGCAACCACAGATGTGATGAAAGGGTTGAGAAGTTTACCACGAAAATGAGATTGTTCATTCCTAGATTTCAAGACTTTGTATGAAAAAATCAGGTAGGATTTGTATTTTCTAAATAGCATAGCGGGCTTAGGATTTTCTCATTTTCATACACATATTTGTTTATAAGAAACTAATAATTTGGGCCAGTACTGAAAGTTTTCTTAAAATTATCAGATTTTGAGTTCACAGAGTTTCTTACGAATTCCTTAAAGGTTCCATAACAATCTTGATGTTCACTTCCTGTTCCCTCATGAACATTTAAAAACATGGTTCTTTGAAGCCTGTCCAATGTTTAATATTAAAATTTAAGTGCAAATCCACTACCTCCATATGCGATATGGCCGCAATACAACACAAACAAAAAATATTACTAAAAACTAAAATTAACAGTAACTATTGAAATAACATTGAATAAAAGAAAACAAAACAGAAATAGTAATGTCTGGGGGGTAAGCAGAACCTTTAGGGACTGTTACTGTATTATTTTGTATTTTTAAAGCTTCATTTAAAAGTTTGGATAAGGCAATTCTGTCATTTACCTAAATGGGAATCCAGGATAACAACCCTCCTTTCACACCCCCTGATATGAAAAATGCTATTTAAACCAAAGCCTTGGTATATATATTTGCCTTCAAATTGTGCAATAGTTCTGTGCCACTACTAACAACTTTTTACCTTGAAGTCTACTTTTTAAACCAGACATTCAAGCACAACAATCGATCAAACATTTGTACGAGAAAATCTGATCAATGTTGTGCATTTTTTTGCACAATTTGATCAATGAATAAATTTTGTTCGAGCTGCCCAAAAATTATCAAGAACATTTGGCTTTGGCATGACGCGAAATGCCATGTTATACCTCATTATTTTTATTATTTCTGATGCCTCTAACGAGGTCGTTCAAATTCTTTTCGAACATCTTCCAACTGTGCAATGGTCAAAGTCCTCCTTCAGTTGAGCCGAGACGTCGGCTACTCGTCTGCTTTGCTTCTCGTCTTCTTCTGTTCGGCCTAAAAATTTGGTCTTCCTTCGGTCAGTGATTTCCACCCTCTCGAAGACGAAGAAGAACGCAGGTGAGAACGAATTTGCACTTCAGTCTTTAAGCAGCAATGTTCATTGCATCAAGGGTTTCTTTTGGTGAATATGCCACGTCGAAGCGGGGCAGAATAACCTTCGGTATGGTCCAGGTACTTCAATGGTAGGCCAATGGCCAATGAATGACAGTCACAACTCACAAGACCCCAAAGCGACGACAGCAACAGCAACACCCATTCACCTCAATTTGTTACGGGGTGACGGAGTAAAGTTTTTGCTTCTTGATTATCAAAATCGTAATAAATTTATTTTGCTTTCATTTAAAGCATCACCTTCATAAATCCGCTGTTTTGCCCAGATTTGTAAAGCAAACGGCACCGGCGAACCGTCAGTAGAGGCTTAACCATTTTTGTCTTTATTTTCAACCAGGTCGCTGAGGTAAACGAAAAAGAACTAAAGGACCAAACCTAGAGCCCTGGGGCACAACAGCAGACATCTCTTCCATTTAGAGCCTTGCGATTGAAAACAGTTACCTTTTTCTCATGATTTGATAACAAGTTGGAAGTGGAAGTTATAGGGCGTATTCTTTTGGGCATCTGAAGTCTGCAAAATCTTCTGAAAACGGAAGATAACGCAGAGAAAAATGCCAGTTACCAAATGAATGTGTATTCTGAAAACGGTAGAGTTGGCAGACTTCACAGAGAAAAATGTCAAAAGAATACACATTCTGAAAACGGTAGAGTTGGCAGCCTTCGCAGAGGAAAATGTCAAAAGAATACACATTCTGAAAACGGTAGAGTTGGCAGCCTTCGCAGTGAAAAATCCCAGAAGAGTGAGAATTCTGAAAGTTTGAGAGTTCGAATGTTGTGTTCGGCTGACTACCGTTTTCAGAAGATGCCCAAAAGATAACGCCCATGGAGAGAAGCATCTCTTTCTATTTTTGCCCCTTTCAACATTCCTCACTTCTTGCACCTTCATTCTCGTTGACCTGGTCAAGGTCAATTCAATAGGCAAATAGTCTGATGCCACACAATATTGAAAACTTTACATTAATTATGACAAAAAAATTCCCCGATTTTTTATTTAAGAATTTTTTCAATTTCACTGCGCACAGTGTAACGGGCGCGTGTGGAAAATTACGAAACCAGAATTATGAGCGAAACCCTGCAAATAGACGTAATCGGCTAAGGCTTGTTTACATCCATTTCCAGTTTTAAGTCATCAATCTCTTGATACAACAGGTGTTTATCTTGTAATATATTTCGTGCCATGAATGGCAATAACTAGAATCATGCTGAAACGTCCCAAGAGTATGACTTGAAATGGGTAAACTTAACCATAGCAGACTTTGTCAATTAGATCCTAAACTAGGCTGGTTTACTTAGCTTGCATTGTGTTTACAATCGAATATGGCAAAGCTACAGAGCTGGAAGAACAAACGGTATTGACACAACTGAAAATATACAAAGGAAGGATCAAGATAAAAAACAACGACAAGTGAATTGTGTATTATCATGGATGCTAAATTCTACTGTACTGAAAACCCATAACGAAGTAGAACATGAAAGTGTCCATACGTCTATATTTACAAAGCGTAATAAAGTCTATTCTTCAGCGGCATCTGCTTCACCATTTTCACGATGCCGTTTACCACCAGCTTCATCACCTTCCGTTGCTTTGCGCTACAGGATAAATTGATAGGGTATCATATCGGAAATTTACATAAATTGCTTTGATAAGAAGCTCGTTCTAAGAAACTAAGCTCTCAGATCACAAAAAAATTTTAAAACAAGAAAATACAGTACTGGGACCATATCTTCTAAGAAACTCTTTCTTTTGGCAAAAGGAAATCCATAGTATATTCTCATTTTTTTCTTGCATTCTACCAAGTTCACATAAAAGTATCCACTTTTGACCGGCCACGATGAATCATACATTGGACCGATGTTCTTTAGCTAAAATCCAGAATTAGATTCTAGAATCTGACCATCTTTTGTCTTTCGTTTATCAGTCTTTTGTTTCTTGAGCTGTAACAGATTTTCTTGAAATTTTCGGTCTCGTAAACACTGAAAGCGATGTAGAACGCCAAGAATTTTCCTACAGACTCGACATGAACAAACAAAAAAAACATTTTCATGGTTATTTGGGGCTTTAAAATTGATTAGTTATAATCTGCTGCACGAGCGTAGTTTTTAAATTTCTTGTAAGAAATACTTGCAACAGTAAAAGAGAAAAGAAAGAAAATGGAAGGAGAGGAAATACTCTTTCTTTATTCAATTTTAGTTTCCTAATTTATCATTCTGCAACTTCTTGTTAGAATCAATCAGGCAAAATAAAACCTGGGATAACTACGCTTCGGTAATTAACAGGCGAATTCCCTTGGGAAAAAGACCTTTTTCCAAGACTGTCCTGGAAGTGGAAATGCAAGATCTATCTTTGACTACCATGAAAACGAATCCAAAATTCCTGTGTTTAGTTTCACACGTAGGTATTTATCTCCCTTGATCATATTTTCACAAGAAGACCTCCATAATTTAACATAAGAGCATGAAAACTTTTCAATGAACTATTTAACTACTCATGATTACGGATTCAAATTTAATCTGAAAGGTTGTAGTGGTCATCTAGCTTTTTGCATATCTGTCGATCAGCCTCGTATCAAGTGCCCAAAAAGCATACACACCTTAAAAACGTCAACACCAGATACATACCGGGTGTCCCAAAAAAAGTACTCCCGTTTGAAAAATCACCAAAAATTGATTTCACGGCCGATCTTCAATTTTCTTTTTTTGTCTAGTATATCAAGGACCAAATTATTTTTCAATATATAGCTGATCTTGTAATTGGCTTAAAAAGTAGCAAATTTAGCTCTTTTTAGGGCTACCTGGTTTTGAACCATACTGCAAAAAAGCACTGATGATTGCCAGATCAATTTCTTTGTGCATGTAAACCATCTAGTTTGGTCATAAATGACAGAAAGAAATGCGCAAAATCATGGCAGACCTCAATGATGATAAAAACCTGAACATTTTGACTCATAGGCAAGATTGACTATTTTGCTTAAAAACTATAGCTCAAAATAAGGTTTTTCAATGTGTAATTGTTCTACCTTGTTGCATCAAAAGCAAAAATTTTATCATCTATGAATATTTTTGGGTCTTTGACAAAACAACTCAAAAAGAAAATTTTATCAATGGTTTGATAATCAATTTTTGGTGATTTTTGAAACAGGAGTACTGTTTTTGGGACACCCGGTATAATGAGATTTATGTTTTACTTTCTTAGTCGCTTACTTTCTTTCGCACCAAATGACTGATGTTCGCCACCTGAAAAACAAAACCATGAAGATGAATAAATTGAGTCGTTGTATACCTGAGCAAAAGGTCAGATTTTGCAAGTAGGTGCAGCGCAGGGATGATGGTTCAGCGGTAACGCACTGGCCTATCAGTCTGGAAGTTTGTGTTGGCTGCTGGCGTGCTAGCTACAGTGAGGAGAGTCGCCCATTCTCGGTAAATTCTACGATCGATAAAAGAATCACGTAATGATGTAAACAAAATGGACGGCACTGATATGGTCTCCCAACTGGCCTCATTACTGTACGCAAGCGACTAAGCGCCGCTCGCAGAGGCACATAGCATCATTACTCATATGTTGTTGGCAACTCTATTTTCCTTAGAAAGCATTGATTGCAGGTACACCTTTCCAAGCCATTTGCTCGCAGGCACAGACAATATTTAACGAGGTCTGCCCCTAAAGTCGTAGAATTCTTTATATCAAAATGAGCAAACTTCAACTTTGGCATCTTTGCTAAAGAGCTGTCTGCATTATACGACCATTATCAAATAGATGATTTCGAGAGAGATGGGACAAGGCAATTTTTTGCAATCATCCTTTGCGTGCCTAAATAAATAGACCAATCAAATTTATCGAAATCCTTTCGGACGAAAAGGATCACGGTAAAAAACTCCCTGACACCATCTCTAGCGCAATTGTCGATTCTTGTAAACGTAGCACGAAAACAACTCAGACAAGATAAGTCATGTCTACTGGGCAACTGATACAACCAAAACATAAAAAAGCAAAATACCCACCTTAACCTGTGTTGTTGTTGCAGTATCACCATTAGTTTCAACGGATGGCTCATCGAAGCCAGTTGTCGTCTATTAAAAGAAGAAAGCAATATGTTTTTCAAGCATATTGGTAAAAATTTGTTTAATTAAAGATAGATACTAAAAGAGGCAGATGCCAAAAACAGAAACTTTTCTTAGCACACTGAGGCCTTTCAATCTTATGTTATCATCAGAGTGTGACTCAAGCAAAATAGATACCAGACCAGGGACGGAGAAAAGTTTTTTTTATATATATCCACTAAAAGATTACAATATATATGTTACTTACACTACCTACAAAATTACTATACAACACTACAGGAACGATACCCCGAGGAGCAAAAGGCTGTGACTACCCCGAGGCCATTTAGACATTGAGCTAAATGGCCTCGGGTCTGTCTCAAATTACATGCCATGAGAATTATCTGCGATCAGGTTGACTTTTGTTTGGATTGGAAAATAAGGCATTATCGCAAATATTGCATGGCATCTAATTTGAAATAGACATCTAAAAATACACGACTTAACTAAAGAAAAACAAGAACAACAACAAACTAAACTAAAATGGGACATGTAACATTGTGGCTGTGATGAAGTGACTTATAACGGAGTTCTTTGCAATTTTCTAACCGAATCGACCAGATTTGTGGATAAATTTTAGAGTGGAGATCTTCCCAACTTGATAACTAGCTTGCTAACTGCTTTGAAGCATTCTATCATAACATTGGAAGCGGGTTGTATATTTTTGTTAAGTTCGTTGGGGAAATTTTTGTCACCAAACAATAAAATCTGCAGTAGAACATTATTTTGGACATTGGTGTATCCATATGGTCGCAGCAAATCAAAAACTCCATGGAGAAAAGTAGCGGACCACATCACCGACGGTGCTCACCTTCACCATTTACCAGTATGCTTTTTCATTGGGAGCTCTTTGGGCAGACAGTATACCAAATAAACTAATAATACTGTACGAGCTGAAGCATTTTCAAACCCCATGAAATAATCCTGTTTACTTACCGTTCCTTCTCCGAGATTTTCTTTTGCAATCGTTGAAGCTGACTTGATAATTTCTTCTGTACTTTTCTTCATATATTCTGAATCTTCAACCTATTAAGGAGGAAGTAATATCCTTAGCTGGGCCATTAAATGCAAATTCTTTTTAAACTACAAGAATGTTTCAGAAAAAACGCACCCAACTTTATTCGAGATTCTTCAAGAAACAATAACACTTGAATCACTTTGACGCATACCATCTGAAAGCAGCCTAGGTTTGAAATCTTTAAATCGGCATAAAAAGTTGGATGTAAAATTGTATGACCTATTTCTTTTAATTGAAAGGTTTGAAAGAAACTTTGGCTACTTATCTACAATTCTACCATTGGACTTTTCAGAAATCTTCCATTCTTTCGAAATTACAGCTTATTTTATATTTCAACTCATTTGAGGAGGTGACGTCATCAAATTTCTAAATCGTAAACCAGAAGAGTGAGAGACTTTTGCTTGCTACCACATTGTAGACATTCCTAAACTATGGTTTTCTTATAAATCAATTCATGTTTCATCAACAAAGTTAGAAATTACGATGGGTTTAAGATTTTGCAACATTTTTCTTGAATCCTTAGAAAAGAAAAACACTCTAATAGACCATTGCGCTAAAGATGGCGGCGAGGAATTTTTTACCAAGATGCACTGCGTTCTAATAAAGATTTTTTAACGATTCTATAGGAATTCGATTAAAGAACGCAGAGTTGCAACATTTTTCTTGAATCCTTAGAAAAGAAAAACACTCTAATAGACGATTGCGCTAAAGATGGCGGCGGGGAATTTTTTACCAAGATGCACTGCGTTCTAATAAAGATTTTTTAACGATTCTATAGGAATTCGATTAAAGAACGCAGTGCATCTTGGTAAAAAATTCCTCGCCGCCATCTTTAGCGCAATCGTCTATTCTGAAATATTGAATTTTTTTAATATTCCAACAGTACAATTATAGCGAAGTAGATAAAGTCTCTTTGGAGCCGCTCGGTTTAAAGAAATAGGTCATATAATTTTACACCCACCGCTTTAAAGATTTGAAACCTATGCTTCTGAAAGCATAATCTATATTCTTTCCAATGATATCCAGGTTGGGAGTATGAATTAAACTATTCATTAATGAATTGATGTTTTCGTGAATGCGGCCTATTTCAGGTAGTGGAAAATTATGAGCCATTTATATCGTCAAAAACCTATCTCTGTGCGAGCGTATTTCATTATTCTTAACAAATGCATCTCATGGGAATAAAGTATCTACCGGGTGTCCCAAAATGATGTATTATCGTTTGATTGCTTATATGTCCATAACCGATGAACCAATTTTCAAAACTGGTAAAACCACAACCAACATCTTAACATCCAATTTAGCCTTTAGGCAATCAAATAAAACAAAGTGTTTGAGAATCGGTTCATTGGTTATGGACATGAAGGCAATCAAACAATAATACATCATTTTGGGACACCCGGTATATGAATGAGTTATTAGTCACCTTTGCTTGTAAGTCGGGTAACAGTTCTTGTAAATCATTCAGCTCCGCAGTTTTTGTTGACTCGTCCATAGTTGTATCATCTTTCAGATTCTTGATTCGTAATTCGATTACTTTAATTGCTTTATTGAAATATTCTATTGATTTCCCATAATGCCTTTCGAAAGAATAAGATAATCCTAAACTGTAGTATCTGTCCATCATTAAGGAAAAATAAACAACAAATTAGACAAAGCTTAAACAACTATGGCCATTCCTTCATTAGTTCCATAGTCACAGGATAAGTTCGTTCCCCGTCTACCGCAACAACAAGCATTCCAGACTTAAAAGTCCAGTGCCATATGTTGCACTGAATAAGCAAAAGGTCATTACAGCAATTGTTGTGTTTTGCACGCGTAATCCATAGGGAATCCATTAATAAGATTGCTTCCTAAAATTCGTTTCTTTCTAAAGTGACTACTTTGAAATTTTCTTCGTTCCCTCTGCGATGGCGCGGCTGGGAGGAAAGGGAAGTGCGGAGGAGAAAGAGCGGTTCTTCGCCACTCTTTCTCCTCCGCATTTCCCATTCCTCCAAACCACGCCATCGCAGAGGAAAACGATAAAAATTTTCGAAAGAAGTCACTTTAGAAAGAAACGAATTTTAGAAAATCTTGCGTTATCGCAAATCTCACATGACATCTAATTTGAGATCGACAAGAGTTTGGATGTTTGGGGGGGGGGGGCATCAAGAGAAAGACATCCTGAAAAAATGCAGATTTTAAACTAATGAATATGTGATTACAACTTGATTTAGCATAATGTATAGTAAAGCATACAGCTTGACTTTCATCTAAGTTCAAGGCCAGAACCACCACTGGAAAAAATTCTTGTTGTCAAGTTTGAAAAAAATCTAAGATTGTACCGGGTGTCCCAAAAAAAGTACTCCCGTTTGAAAAATCACCAAAAATTGATTATCGAATCTTTGACAAAATTTTCTTTTTGAGTTGTTTTTTCAAAGACCAAAAATATTCAAAGATGATCAAATGTTTGCTTTTGATACAGCAAATTAGAAAAATTACACGTCCAAAAAACTCCCTCTTTTGAGCGATGGTTTTCAAGCAAAATATTCAATCTTGGCTACTAGAGTGAAAATCTTCAGATTTTTTATCATCAGTGAAGTCTCCAATGATAGTGCGCATTTCTTTCTGTCATTTATGACCAAATTAGAAGCTTTACATGCACAAAGAAATCGATCTGGCAATCATCAGTGCTTTTCTGCAGTATGATCCAAAACCAGGTAGCCCTAAAAAGAACTAAATTTGCTAATTTTTAAGCCAATTACAAGATAAGCTATATTTTGGACAATAATTTGGTCCTTATTCTATTTTACAAAAAAAGAAAATTGAAGATCGGCCGTGTAATCAAATTTGGGTGATTTTTCAAACGGGAGTACTTTTTTTGGGACACCCGGTAGTAGAATAAAGTTGCGTGCCAGAAAAATTTTTAACGTAGGAAGTGAAAGGATACGTTTCTGCAAGAAGCCTATCGCTTGGCTCTAAGAATTGCTCTTGTATGCGGAGACATTCCATGTAATCACCAACTGCCTCTGGGTAATGCTCTAAGGAAGACAAACGAGGTAATTGATAACAGAATAGAACGGTATTATCAAAATGAACCTAGGGTGATGAATCATCTACAACGAACCACGTTAAGCAAGTGAACACCCTAAAAATGTATAGAACAGAAGCAGTATACCGTAAATCCTCAATTAAGCCCCCACCTTTGAATACGCTCCCCTCGAATAAGCCCTCTTGCCTCATAATCAATTTCACAAATAAGCCTCCCTCTAATAAGCCCTCATGGGGGTATTCGAATTCAATAAAAGTGTGAATTTTACGCAAATATATTCATTTCTTGCCTTGGTGTCATGTTTATTGTCGTTATAGTTCTGGCTTAGTCTTGACTAATTAATAATTTTATAACTGGATTTGTCACTGCTGGATTTGTCACCACTAGATTTGTCCACTGTTACTACTTTATGGAAGTGCCGTCAACCTGAATTTGTCTCTTTTTTCTGAACTTTGTCAACCTTAGTATGATTGGGAAGGACTGAAAATGAAATTTAAAATTCGACAATCGTCGCAGTCATGGTTCTTCGTTGTAGTTCAATGTTACATTTTTAATATATCATTTCCTATGAATTCTGGTTCAAAATCTACGCTTTTCACTCTGTTCTCCGCACCTTGGCAGTATACCACCAAACATCTATCGTATCATGTAATACCACTTATTAAAGGATTTTATCACTACTGATCCGGAAGTTCTTTTTCTTCCTCCGCTAAGAGTTTACTTAAGTATTGTCTCAGGATTGATGAAGGCCTCTTGAAGAGTTTTCTTGATAGCCGCTAAATGATTTACTCTTATGATACAAAAACTTGAAGATACTCACCTAATTCCATTCCTATTTCTCCTAATGCTAAGTTTGCATCTGCTTGTTTCAACTTCTTCTCTTTAGTTTCATGCCTTTAAGAAAATAGAAAAGTGCTATCCTTGTTAAATGCTTTGAGAAAGTATTTCTGTTAACTTTAAATCAAAGTTCCATATCTTCGTAAAAAGACAACAAAGATACCCCCTTCCCATTTTCAATATTAGGGTTCATCGATAGTCATTGAAAGCTTGAAGAATACAAAATTTGCGTTGTCTTAATTAATCTGGAGGTGTAGAGTACCGGGTGAACCAGAAAAAAGTTCCCACCTTCGAAAACTCGTAGCAGCACAAGTGCTTCATGGATTTGAATGATTCATATTCTAGTTAAAAGCCAAAAGACCAACATATTTTTGTGATTTTTCTCGTCTCCTTACGAGCACTGCAAATATAGGTACATTCAATTTTATAAAAATTTCATGGTTGCAAAATGACAGAAAAAAGGCCTAAAACACTTAATCAAATCCTCTCTCAAGAGTTATAAGACATAGATTCTCAAACAGATACTTAAGATCCCATGGCAATAAACATCCAGACAACGTCTCTCACTCCATGAGAAATGGCATTTTCTCTATTGTTCTGAGCGAGGAGTCCCTTATGATTTGATCAAGTATTTTAGGCCTTTTCAGTCATTTTGCAACAACAAAGTTTTTGTAAACTTGAATTTACCAATTGATCCAGTGCTCGTAAGAAGGCGAGAAAAATCACAAAAATACTTCAATCTCTTGGCTGTCAAGCAAGTATTGATTTATTTCAATCCATCCAGTACTTTTGATGCTATGAATTTTCAAAAGTGGGCACTTCTTTCTGGTTCACCCGGTAGTCATTCAACATTAGACAGAATATTTACACATTAAGTTTTGTAGCATCACAAATGATAGTTACGAATTCAATTCAATTTACATTAATTGCAGTGCATGTTCTTTTTTAGGGTTAGGGTTGCGGTTAGGGTTATAACTTGTAATCTACAGTTGTACACTACTACATACCTTGCAAAAACAATTCTTGCTAATTCAAGCATCTCCCAAGCTCTTTGCATAGTAGGGACTTCTTCCTGCAAATAAAATAGATCATTTTTACAAATAAATAGTTTTAAATCACGCATGAAACACTAGATTTATGTTGAAAGTATCTTTAAATGGGGATAGGGACAGTAATTGAATCAGACAGATTGCAAATAGCAAAGGTGATTTTCCCTTCAGAATTTGAAAATGGCGTTGTGCAAACACTTGTAAAAAATGAAATCAGATATTTTTCAACACGTTAAAATCCAGCCTCTGTATCAAAGAGATTCCAAAGACATTGGTACTGTCGAAGTTTTCTAGCGTTTTCATATTTTTTTCAATTCAGTATTATTCGCAGAATACAACATCCTAATACAATGTAAGAAAATATATATGTATTCTACACGACCCAAAAAAGCGGAGCTTATCTAGCTTGGGCCGTAAATTAAAATTCAAAAGGATATACAAAAAAGAAAAAATATGTCATAGTACAAAGCTAGGAATTCAACAGTAAGATATATTTTTGTAGCATAGGAATCATTCGTCGTACATAGCCGATTGCTCGTGCCCCATGGTCGAAACCGCCAAAGCCTCATTTTCACGGACCAATCAGACGGCTAAAAAGCGAGGGAGACAAAAAAAAAACCCGTGAAGATTTTCCTAAATTTTACCTACCTTCATAAAACGCAACCAGGACAAAAAACTGCTTGATATTTCCCGAATTTTTTTAAAGCGATCTACTCTCCATATGTTTGGGAGTACAAATTTGGATGCCGGTTAAAATATCTTCAGGATTGGCGGAGTTATTGCCTCTCCAATAGACAAAATCGGCGAAGGCTTGTCGAGACCTGTTTACGCCACTTCAAGTCAGGTGATAAACCCTCTTGATAAAACCTCTTTTGAATTTTATAAGTTATTTCGCAACGAGCAAACTTTTGCCATGAATGTAAAAAGGAGTACAATAAGGAAACTTCCCTAGAGTATTGCCACATGACTTGAAATGCGCGAACAAGCCTTTGTAGACTTTTTCAATTCACATAGAAACCGTAGGGGCATTGAATCTTCAATAAAAGAAAATTTAGCGAAAGACAATAGGAAGAACAATTGAAAACGCAGATTCTGGCGTTTTCGGGTCGTTCTTACAACAATCACTATTGTTATTACTATTGTCTCCCGGCCAGAATTTCTATTGTTCAAGGTTCAGTGCCTTATCGGTGTGTTTGTGACCATAACTCCGCCAATCCTGGAGATATTTTAACCGGCATCCAAACTTTTACTCCCAAACATCTGGAGAGTAGATTGCTTTAAAAAAATTCGAGAAATCTCAAGCAGTTTTTTGTCCTGGTTGCGTTTTATGAAGGTAGGTAAAATTTAGAAAAATCTGCGCGGGTTTCTTTTGTCTCCCTCGCTTTTTAGCCGTCTGATTGGTCCTTGAAAATGAGGCTTTGGCGGCTTCGACCATGGGCCACGAGCAATCGGCTATGTACGACGAATGATTCCTATGCTTATTTTTGTTAGTAAGAAATGTTTACAAGTATTGAATTGTAAGTACAATGTCAGTACTGCCACAAATTATGCCGTTTTTAAAATATACCAGCATCCTGTGAGAATAGTCTAAAACACTTTATCATCAAAATATCCGTTAACAAGTGAGAAAGTATTTCTATTATTGAGTATTTCTATAAGTATTTCAAGTGAGAAAGTATTAACAGGTGAGTCAGATTGAAATGATTACCTGGGCCTCAGTTTCACCATCAACATCTTCCCCCTCATCTGCGTCATCTTCAGCAGTGTCATTTTCATTGTCTCCACTTTCAGTGTCCCCATTTTCTTCATCACTATCTTTGTTGTCTCCATTCTTGCTGTCCCCATTTTCACTCTCTCCGTTTTCCTTGTCATCAACCTCGTTGTCCCCATCTTTATTGTCAACAGTCTCCTTCTCCTCATTTTCTTTATCACCACCCTTGTTCTCCCCATTTTCAGGATCATCTTCACTTTTAGAACAAGTGGGGCCGCCTTCCTCTTTTGATTGTTTTTCCTGCTGAGCAGCTTCACCATTTTTGTTTTCCGCTTCTTCAGCAACAACATCTGCTTTGTCTTCATCCATCTTTTCCTGAACTCCACTGGGACCTGCACCATCAGCTTGTTGTTCAGCTTCCTCCTTGCTCGTAGAATCTTGCCCTAATATTTGAACAGAAAATGCTATAAGAACCTACTGTACCAATCATTATACCTTGCTATCAGCAATTGAAGCTGCAATTGAAGAATTAGCAATTATTGCATACAACATTTATGGGACTACTGTAAACCTAACACAAATAGGATAAAGCACACACTTAGAATTAAAGGAAAGTCAATGTGAAAAGACAAAAAGACATCATATCAAAAGACATTAACATTAGCCAGTTAATCCAATGCAAAAGGTAACAGCCATTTACACCAACCTCTTTTAAAGGATTTAGACCATATGCTAAGGAATGGTCTGAATTGATCTTGTGTTTTAACTGAATTCTACAGAAAGTAACTTCATCTGCAATTTAAGAATTCAAATATCGCAATTTTGGAAATCAGTTATTTAGCAGCAAATGTGGCTGTTCAGTGTGGAACAGCCATATATCGGCAAAAAAGATTCAATTTTTTCGGATACTTGATCAAAACATTCAGCACTTCACATCTTTGGCATAAATTGACGGAACTTTTTAATATCCCAATACCGGTATTTAAATGGCTTTATCAGCTGTTTTTCCACAACTTTTGGCTGTTAAGTGCTGCAAATTAACTGTGATCAATTCAGATGGTCCCTAACAAATCTATTCACCCAATCTGCTATATTAGTTATGCAGCTGCAAGAATGAGTAATAAAATCGTACATTTACCTTTAGGAATGGAGTTTCCAAGAAAATCTGATTCTGATCTGAAAAGAAAAATGGGCCAATGGTTTGAAGGTTTCCTTTGTCAAAATTCAAGGAAATGACATTATATATACTATAAATAAATACAATCAAAATCAACAAAATTCATACTGTACCAAGTCCCAAAAAATGCCCCCAAAGTTTATCCAGTCTGGTGGAATAATGAAAATAGTAGAACTGCAACTAAAATCACATACTAGACCCTCCCTTCCCATCTTTTTCTCGTTTTAACTGGTAATTTTCATTGGATCATTAATTCTTTCTATATATAATATTTCATCTCCTTTCTATCACTATACTTTATATGGAGGTAGGATTAAAACGTGATGCATTTGTTTGTGCTGTGTATGTGTTTGTTGGCATGTACCAGGTGCGGCAAAAAAATGTTCTACTTTTGACAGTATGACTCAAACTTTAGCAAAAAGCCTGAATTGGATTCAAGGAATTTTAGCAATTTAGCACTTTCTGTTTTAGAGCTATAGAGCGAGTTTCTTACAATTTTTATTTTCGAAAACACTGAAAATGATCAAAAAACTTCAATCAAATTTTCAAAAGACTTGACATGAATGAACAAAGAAAAAACTTTTTCATGAAGATTCGGGATTTAGAAATTGAGAACCATCTTTCCTTTTGTAATCTTATTACATTTATGCTTTGGTGCAGGTTGCATTCCTGTGTCAAGGGGGTTAAAAAGACAAGTCAGAGAAGCATCATGAGGTCAAGCAAGGATGGAGTTTTGTTGAATTTATGATATGGGGAATGGCTTGGCGCAGCACTTTATTGCAACTAATACAGAATTTTGCAACAGGCAAGTTGTTGAAAAATAATCCTCGTGCAGACCATTACAATATCATCTTTGTACAGCCATGCTAAATCTTTAGAAATTTGACTGAAATGTTTTTATTGTTTTCAGTGTTTTCAAAAACTGAAAATTTTACTAAATTTGCTTTGGCTCTGAAAAGGGAAAACAAAAAAGTTAGCAAAAATCATAGAAAGAATTCAATGAAGGCTAACGCTAAAGATTAGGTTGTAAACCTTCAAAATTGATCAAGTGTACAATTTATCATGGCCTGCCAAGAGTGGATAGTTTTCTTTAGCGCACACAGTATAAAAATTACAAACAACTTTTTTGCCAGCAAGTGCTGATTTTAGAAAAATTGGAAAAGAACATACCTTGCAATATCCAAAAGTGATCTGCCATACAAAAGATATACATCACCGCACTCATCAGCAGTCTGTCCGAATTTCTCAGCTCTAAAAAAGGAATATTTTCATAGAAATAGCATCAGATGTTTTACAGTAAGCCATTAATGTTACTTGAAGCAGAATCATGCAGAAATTAGATCAAGAAAGGATAATCAAATACAACAAAGCAGAGGTGTGCAATGGATCAGATTGGTATTCATTTGAGGGTTGGCTAAAATGTTTGATCCAATTTGATCCTTAAAATTCACCTTCAATCCTATCTGATCTAGAGACTAACTTTAAAAATCTGATTTGAATCAGAAAATCCAAATTTTTAAATACAGTATAGGCCTTGCACACAATAACATGGTTGACCTGCTTAATACTGTATGTCTAGTTTAGAAAGTTTTACAGTCTTTCATATGGCTCAAGGATTCTTAATGTAAAGAATTCTTGTTTGTTTAATGTGCGCAAGGCTTTATACACATGTTTAAACGAGACTTTACAGAAGATAAAGGTACACGAAGGTAACAGAAATGAATTTTTCACTGTGTGCAACAAAATTCAAATAAATTGTCAGAATAACGAGTATATAGAAGATGAAAAGAAAAGTAACATGACTTTTAAGTAGAAAGCACAACAGTATGATGATATTAAAGTATCTTGTGGACATCTCATCAGGAGAAAAGCTGTGGTGAACAATTTGAACATATCAGATCCAAACTGAACAAACCAGCACTAGATGCAATATTAATCTTTTTATTATTGATATTCTTATTGTTATTGCTGTTTATGAACAATTACTGTGACTTGCCATTAGATTTAATCTCAGTTTTTTAGTTTTTAATAAAATCGTACTTTCAAGTATTTTCCTGTACATTTGTTTTAGAAATTACGAATCTTCAACTCTAGTACCAGGTCCACATCAACGAAAGCTGCCTTAGTTTAAACATAATTTCATTAAAAATTTGGCATTTTAAGAAGACAATAAATTGTAAGACAATAAGACAACATTGTAGTTTAAACATCCGTGAACAGCTAGTTATGATGATGACGATAGATTATGAAGATGATGAAGTACCTTGATTCTAAAATCCAGTTGGATTCCAATTGGATTCCCACACCCAAGGGCGGGCATGTCACACTGGAAAGGATGGTCCTACCTTTGTCCGAAAACCGGTAGTTCATAAAAACATTTTGCACCACCTTTGTCCCAAAAACTGGTCGTTTTTGATGGCAGGTTTCCGCTGTTATTTTTCTTCAATTTGAAGGACAATTTTTAACATTATGTATCACTGGCGATGTTTGTCCCCAAAACCGGTAGTTTCGACCTACTACGGTTTTCCAATGGATTCCCACACCTTGAATACAGAGGTCAGAAATGCAGAAATCAAATTCACAGTATAAGGTAAGCAGACAGGCATACATTTACCAAGAACTTACAATTTACAACAGGCTTCTGCAAATTTGTCACTGGCACCTTGAGGATCTCTGTTGGCTGACAGTTTCTTTCCTTCAGAAATCAATGTGTCCACTTCCTTTTGGCTACTATAAAAAATAGATATGGTGCACATTAATAAGTTAGCTATGGCGAATTTCTGTCCATCAAATGGAATTGAATGATTTAGGATAATAATGTAGTTTTGATGACCGTTGATCTCTATTCTTAGGAGAGTATCACAAATTCTTATGTTAGTGTAAAACCGGACCTGAAAATCCGAGTCGGTCTGTCGGCAATTAAAATCTTTGGGTTTTTCAAAAATTTAGGCCCATACAAAAGATATATGAATACTCCTTTACTTTGACCTCTATATGTGCAGTTTTTGTTATATTTGCTTGTCTTGAGTTTCTCCGGCTTTGAAAGCAACTGTAATCCAGGTAACCACGTTGTCAATCTTACGCCAAAACACTAAAATGCTTCTCGCAGTTCTCAAAACAGTCCGCTTCATTTTCAAAACAAGCGAGGAATGCCTCGTTTTGACACACTGTTCCAGCACCAAATGGAGGCTGACAGCCGCCGCATGGAAATTGGAAACGGAAACTTGATCAGATGAAAGCACGAGAAAACATGATGTGAAGCCAATGTTTACAAGTGGAAATTATGTTAGTTTACTTCCATAAAGCTTCAAAAAGGTGACAGAGGGACTCATTGGGCCTATTGCTCATTGTATGTATGGTTGTAACAACTGTTTTCCTGCTCTTTCAACTTCAGAAGCATTGAGAAACGAGTCGGTGCTCTGTGAAAATATTTTACGCCCGACTCTAAATCTGGGGTTTTTCTATTTTTGAGTACGGTTGGTCGGTTTACACTAACCAAACATATTTGTGATACCCGCCTTACTACAGGTGCTGTAGCGCAGTGGTGTAATCCTCTGATTTTACATCCAGAACAGTCAGGCGGACAGGGTTCAATCCCAGGTAGATCCCTACCACTTGAGTATCCTTATCCCTCCTTATAAGGGGTCGTGGACTAGATTAGGTGTTCTCTTCTTCTGTGATCCCAGTCCTTTTGCTAACACAGCAACTTCACTCTCACCTTCATTGGGTTATTGCTGAGGGAGGATAAATGCCTATATTAGTCACAAGTTTAAACTTGTTTCAATATTTTCCTGAATGTCTCACCTCACATATCTTCCTTAAGTTCAAAAGAGGAGGTGATTTGTTGCACCCTCACAGGACAACTTCACATTAACGCCAAGGAAGGCAGATTTTCGTATGCCGTCACGCCAAAGAACCGATTTTATTGAAAAAATGACGCCGCTACGCTGACAAAAAGTCAGGTCTACACCGATGATCTTCGGGCCTAAGTACATGGAATACACCCTGGAACCCTTTGCATAGAACAGAGGACAGCAATTGCAAAAAACTGAATTTAATCGTTAAATTAATAATAATGTCGTGGCATGTGCTGTTTTACAGAAAAGTTCTGTGCGGCATCATTCAAAAGTTCAACTTTACTGCGATCTAAGTAGTCTTACAACTTGGTGCAGCCGATTTGCTAAACTGATAAATACTTCCCGCGCTGGGGTATGGCCTAAAAAGATTTTCAGCAGCCCATGCATGCATGATGGGCCTAAAAAAGTAGGCAATAACTTTTGGCGAATTCTTCCACCTACTAAGGAGTTTGTTCGAGCAAAACGATTCCATCATAAACTTACAAGTCTCCTTCATCTTGTTTCGACGAACAGCTGGCTTCTTCGGCAGTCATCTTTGCTTTATTAGGATAACGGAAAGGCACGATGATTTGGCAACGACACAGTCAAGCTTCTTCGGGTTGTTTGTGCAACTTTGGCGGGAAAGAAGATTGGAAGATTTATATGAAGTAGTAGCAGCACGCGCACACGCAGAATTCCATTTGCGCACGTGCAGTGCCATGCACATAGTAACAATGGCAAATACTCTTGGGGAAAAACTTTGCTGTCCCCAAAGAGGACTAAATTTTGTTGTAAATAATAACAAGATTTGTCTCATCAATTTCCATTGTTATTTCTTTCTGAAAAGGGGAAATCAATGGTCCATTTGCGAATTTTACCCGTAAAAAGCCGGACCACTATTGCTTGCTCCCTGGATACTAATGTCAAGAAACTGTCAGTAGTGTCAGTGTCAGTAGTGATGGGTCAAACAAATTCTTAGCTCCCTGCACACATATTTTTCCATCCATAAGCGTACGAGCCGAGGGGTACGAAGGGAGGTAGCCCCCAATGTTGGAAACATTCCGAAAACCAGCCCCAATCGGCCAAAAATCTGCCCTTCATCTTGCAAAAATGTTGGTAAACAATAAGAGAAACTATGGTCTCTCTCAACTTAGATGGCATCTTCAAATGCCCACGAATAACAGCAATAGAAATGCTTTACTTTGCAAAGGAATTTTGCGTTACCGCAAATCTCAGATGCATCTAATTTGAGATGGACTTCAAGGTTGTATTACCCAGTATAGTTATAAGTCCAAACTTTTGAAATGAACTCGGTTTGATACGCATAACCAGAGTCTTTATATTTTTTCTTTTATTTCAAATAGTTATGCTAATTTCCCCTTAGCAAACACTTTAGCAACGACTTTTTGGGGGTACACGTTTTTTTTATAAGAAACTGGTTTATAAGAAACTAGTACTACGATGACCAAAAATTTAAGAAACGCTCGTACTACGCTCAAGAACAGTTAAGAAACTCTAAAACTTTATTTCTGTATGTCTCTCTTATTCTATGTCTCTCTAACAAAGGTACATTCGTCTTTTCTTGACTTTTAACTGCAAAATTGGTAAATTTTTGCCTTGATGTGCATGGCTTCTTCTTGATGACAATGTCAACGCAAAATGGAAGCCCTTTCTCGAGAAGAAGGCTCAACTTCGAACAATTCCGCAATTTTTGGCCCAAAAAAATAAGAAACTAATTAAGAAACTTTTACTACTAAAACACCGAAATTTTCATGCAAAATTACGAAACTTTTAGTACCAAGTGCTGATCCAAGTTTCTTATATAAAAAAAACGTGTAATCATAGAGTTAGCCTGCGCGCAGACCCATTGTCAAAAGGAGGGGCACAAAAAAGAGACTTCGTTGAAATAAAAAATGTTGCTAGTTTTCATCAACTTCTGTCAAAAGCTCAATTAACACATAAACTATGAGTATAATAACAAATAATGCATTAGAAGTCACCAAAAAGAGAAATTTCGGTGCAAATACGCTCCAAATAAATAAATGATATCTGTTAATGTAAACAATTAATGCAAAGCTGAAGCTTTCTGCAATGAGGATGGTACTGTAAACCACTGAGATCTTCCAACATGCAAGCATTCTTGATGTGCTGTTGATTGGAAAGGGTGAGATTAGAATACGTTAAATCAAGAGAGTGTCTCAAGGAATTGTGGCAGGAAATGTGGCCGAAGAAACTTTGGCAATATTGGGCATAATTTTGCTTCTCTGATTTTAAATTCAAATCAAAACAAACCACGTAAAAAAGCATGTTTCAAAACTTTAAAACTACCAATAATAACACGACACTTTAGAAAACCACTTTTGAACCATAATCTTTAAGCAACATTGTAAATCTTAGCTAGAAGCAGAAACATAATAATAGAGCTTTTCGAAATCGTCTAAGTTTCCAACAATAACAAGGACACATTTTGTCAAACAATAGCATGCGTTAATTTTGTTGACACCTGAGTTCAAAAACAAGGGCAGATTTTGTAATACAATAGCACGAGTTGCTTTTGTTGACACCTCAATTCAAAGCGATTAGCGATCACAGACAAAGGAAATTCTCTCAACCAGTAATTCAAAACAAACAAAGCCGCAAAAGTTTTTCAGAAACCCAGGTAGCTAGCAATGCCCGCGGCAGATGCATTCTTCTTCTTTCGATCTACGCACATGTTTGCCCTTAAAAACAGTTTCTGGAATGCACAACGAGCGAGCTAGCTACCTGGGTTTCAAAGAAACTTTTGCGGCTTTAGTTGTTTTGAATTGCTGGTTGAGAGAATTTCCTTCGTCTGCAATCGCTAATCGCTTTGAATTGAGGTGTCAACAAAAGCAACTCATGCTATTGTATTACAAAACCTGCCCTTGTTGAGTTCAAAGCGATTTGCGATCGCAGACGAAGGGAATTCCCTCAACCAATAATTCAAAACAAACAAAGCCGCAAAAGTTTCTCTGAAACCCAGGTAGCTAGCGCGATCGTTGTGCATTCCAGAAATTGTTTTTAAAAGCAAACATGAGGATATATCGAAAGAAGAAGAATATATCTACACATTTACCTCGGGCATTTTATTTATTTGGTTCAGAAGCTGAGCAGTAATTATTTTAATAACACCCAAAAAATGAGAGAATTGAATGGCCTCCCAATCGGCTCTTGAGTCAAATAAATAAAATGCCCGAGGTAGATATGTAGATATATCCTTCTTCTTTCGATCAATGCTCATGTTTGCTCTTAAAAACAATTTCTAGAATGCACAACGAGCGAGCTAGCTACCTGGGTTTTAGAGAAACTTTTGCGGCTTTGCTTGTTTTGAATTAATAGTTGAGAGAATTTCCTTGTCTGCGATCGCTAATCGCTTTGAATTGCGGTGTTAATCAAAAACAGCTCATGCTATTGTCTTACAAAATCTGTCCTTGTTTCCAACAATAGTTTGTGTTTCTTTCTGGACATTAACGATGAAGTTTTGAAGTTAAATAAGCAAAATCAATCTGGCAATCATCTATCTGTGGTTTTTCGCAATATGCTTCCAAACCAAGTAGCCCTAAAACAAGCCATATTTGCTAGCTTCTAAACCAAATCAAAAGGTAAACTATACCTGGGAACATAATTGGATCTTTGACCTTACTCGCCAAAAAAGAAATTGGAAGGTTCACTTGCAATAAAACTTTTTTTAATTTTTTCAAACGTGGGGACTTTTTTGGGACGCTCGATATCCTTGCTACCATTCCCATTAAAAAGAGAGCTTAAAGAGAGCTACAATTCCCATTAAAAAACTTACTTGCTTCTCTTAGACAATTCAACGAGGCTAACAAACCAAAACATCTGGGCTCCAAACGTAGCAATCATAGTCAAGGATCCTGCAATGACTGGAATGTAGTATTTCATGCCAATCAACCCCGCAGCAACATCGACACATGAGATGGCATTCGAATTTCCTTGTGCGTAATAACATGCTTTGCCAAAAGAGTAATACAAGACGATGATACCAAGGTCTAAGTGTCCATTGTGAAATCTGTTGAGAATGAGGATAAATTTTATTAGAATTAATTCGTCGTCGCTTGGCGCCGTTTTTCAGGGTATTGTTTTCACAGGGTGCCTACAAATCTATCGTTTTCGCCTCTTTTCTGGCGCTGGGTATCAAAAGAAGGCAATTTTTCTAGAGCCGGTTTTCAAAAGATGTCAAAGAGGATATTTTGTTAAAGCAGGCTGTTAATATTTAATAAGTCCCATTTTCATGTTTTTGGAGTATACTTTTCACTGATTTTTCTAGAGTCGGCTATTGTTTGGAGGGAAAAATTCTGGAGCCGGGTAAGAAAATATTTTTGGAGGGCACACCCCTGTACACATTAAAATAAAGTCCTTCCCCCTCCGGGTTTGATCAGCGATCAGTCATAAGCCTTTCATTAAGTTCATAAAAATTGTTGTGTTTGGCTGATCGACGCTTTAGCTCAATTCTTGACGTGGTTGCAATAAAAGATTTTCTCCAAAATTTGCATCTAACGGGAATGCAGAAGTTTCCAAAGACTCTTGATCAAACAGCAGAAGTCTTGTTAAATTTAACACCTGAAGGGTAAAACTGTTTATGGGGAACACGAAGATTACTAACTTTTTAACTCAGCAAATGACGTCAGTATGAAAAGAGGCTATTTTGATCTCCAAAGCTTTTCTCTGTGTTTTTCTTTCTTCAAAGAGTCCTAAACGTTCAGACAAAAATTTTCGGATAGAACCAGATTTTGCAATTTTGCCTGAAGGTTTTACCGTCCAAAATTACCAATTTTAATGTAGTCTACTCGCGTCTATGCTCTTTATAGCCGCTTTCGCAGGTACCTGGGGTTAGTTCGCTACTTAGAGTTCTTTTCTGTTTGCTTTATTTAAATATGCAGCATGTCTAATAGGCTATAGAAATCACTTTCTTTGCAATAGCTAACTTCTTTGTACTAGCATGTCAATCATAAGCACCAGATGCAAATGATACAAAATCTGCCATCATTTCAGCACCTACGCTATTTGCTATCAGCATACTATAGACAGACAAATTGTATATTTTCTACGCAATCACAGCAAATATTGCTTAACTTGCGACGTGCTGGTCGTGCATTGCTAAAATATCATTAAGACACTCACCTCTTGATGGCCTCACTCGTTGCTCTCTCGATGATCAAAACCATTCCAAACCAAATTATGTTATGAGGTCGAAGTACATTCATGTAAAGAAGTAGAAATACGAGTTTTAAAGAGCTGTCTGATTTGCCCATATCTCTTTCCTGTCGATGACTTTGAGTAAACGAATCTTTCTCTCTTGCAATATTATCTCCTTCTTTCGTAAACACATTTTCATTGGAGACGTTTCGATTATCTGTAGTACTGTGTTGGCCCTTTGTGAACAATAAACTTGATACTGACTTCCAACAATGGTCTGTGAAACTGTTCGGAAGCCAGATAATAAAACTTCTGCCACAACAAACAATGCACAATATATAAACCATTTGCGCTGCAGATGTGCCATCAATGCCTAAAATCGACTCTGTGTGCAAGTAAGAATTCAATTTCTGCATCACAATAGAAAGCATCCCTGTTGCAAAAATGATTTGTTCTATGCAGGTGACTGATTGAGAACAAAAGCATATTGTTGTTATAACGGAAGAAGAGACCATAAGCGCAACAAAAATTGTCTTATTCGCTGGTAACAAAAAGTAGTCTGAAATGTCACTTGATGCTAACCACTTGATACCAGTTTGATTCCATGCTCTTGTTATTCTAAACATGACCAAAGTTGATAATATCATAAAAAAGATTTTAAAAGTACTTTCACCAGTTCTGGTTGCTGTTGTTGCTACTTTCATTTTCAATAAGCTCTCCTCGGTGTCTTTGGAATTGTTTTCGTTGCTAAGTGATCCACTTCTTGGAGATACTTTGAGTGACTCAATTAAAGAACCAATCAAAACCAGAAACATTGTTGTCGTCACAGTAAAGTACCATACTTGGTGTTCTTCTTCAATAAAACTCGTCGACGTCATACTAGCCCAATGAAGCATGACTGAAATCAAAGCACAAATATCTACTGCACCAAAAGTGCTCTGCATAGTCCTAATGATTGTTTTACATTCAACAAAAGCAAGAAGCAGAGACGCTCCAAGAAATAAAAAACCGATAAACATGTACGAAACATTGTACTCCGATGCTTGATCTTGAAGTGCCAAGCTTGCTTCTTTGATTTGAGTAAGAATTGTGACGTTATCACGAAGCTTCGTAGAATTCAGCTCGCAGAGCGATTGCAAACTTTTGATTAAGTCCTTCTGAATTTTGCGCCCATTACTCAACTTGGCTAGACGGCATGCGTCCTCTCTGTGTTTCTTCTGCTGAAAGTCAACTGGGAAACTTTTGATGAGCTCAGGTATAATTTTACCAATGCTGGAAAAAACAGAAACAAGAGAGTCTTTAAGAAAGCCTTTAATACACTCTTTTTTATGAGAATACTATAAATTTTTTCCCGCCTCAATATTCTTAAGAATTTTTCGTTTTGAGCCTTAACATATTCTTTAAGTGTTCTTATTTTTTTCAAATCTGATATGGTTTCAGGGGAACATAGTTCAAAAAATGTCATATCATTATGAAGAAATGCTCGAACGAAAGAAAACTTTAAGCACTTTAAACAATAAGAATGTTCTTAACAATCATAACCTTTTAAACACGCTTTTGAAAAAACGAGATACGTCAGTCATGCGATTCTCTTTTATGAACATCGCAAACAGGCAACTGTTGGAAAATGAGACACAAATATGCGAGCTGAGGCTGAGCAATATTCTTATAATATTCTTAACATTTGGGTGATTTTGAGCCTGAATATTCCTATAAACAATATTCTTATGAAAAAAGAGTGTAGCAATGATAATTTTTGGATTTAAAAATCTTTTTATCGATCTGAACTTGAAGATTGCTGTCGCGAAACTATTCAGCAACGAATGCAATGCAACTTTCATACTGGATTAAAAAATTCAATGTTTTATCAAATTGAAGCTCGAGGATTGCTCACCAATTTTCATATGTTCGACCATGAGCAATAGGACACCAAGTGTGTGAAAATTTTATTGGTAGCGAACCACCTTAACCAATTGTTTTTGTGCGTTTTTACCTAATGTTTACTTGGTAGTGAGCCACTTTACCACTGTTTCGTCATTTTGAAATTTTCGGTAGTGAGCCACCTTAAGTGCAGATCCACCTTAAGGAGGTTTTACGATTAATAATGTGGATCTGCACTTAATGTGGCTCACTACCGAAAATTCAAAATGACGAAACAGCGATAAGGTGGCTCACTACCAAGTAAAAATTAGGTAAAAACACACAAAAACAATTGGTTAAGGTGGCTCGCTACAAATATAATTTCACACACTTGGTGTCCTATCGCTCATGGTTCGACATCGTTTTGGAGAGAAAAGGCCCACTACGCTGCGAAACTCCATTTCATTTCACTGAAGGTAAGTCATGCCACTCTGAAGCCATAGGCGATTTTTCTGGGTAATAATTTTGGGAAAGGCATGAAACAAGGCGAACACACAGTATCATTCAAAAAAGCAATTCAGATTTCCTCTCACATAAATTTAGAACAGAAATTCTACTCACCAGTTCTCTGGAATTGGTAAGTCAAACAGTGCTGAGATCGTTGCAGCAAAATCAACTTGACTAACCATCTTCCTTGTGAAAGCTTCACCTAATGATAGAACATGAGAATTCAAAATGGGCACAACAAGAATTTGAGAAGCAGACCGTGAAGAAGACTGCTTAAAACACACCCAATCTCTTTCAAAACATAAGGAAGATTCGATCAAGAGCCAATATTTATCTGAGGGAAGGTTGAACGTTTTTCTGGACTCTGTTGAAATTCAAACTTGTATCAACTTCTTGAATTTAATTGATTTTACGTGTTTTGCTGAAACGAGGCTTTTCCATGAAAACGAGTCTAAGGCCCGGAAATCTGTTGTATAACATCGATTTTCGTAATCAACACCCCAGAATTGATCAAAAACACTCATCCATATAAATTCCATCGTTTTCTTTTCTTTCTTAACGCACCCTCCCTCCACCGCCTGGACTAGATATATCATCAACGAGTAAGCCTAAGCAACACAATGCAAAATTCCTCGCATATGCAATGTGATTTTGCTGCAATGCACACATACCCTAATCATTCTTACAGAAATGCAAATATGCTTGCAGCAATAAAAGTGCACCGTGACCCCTGAGATTTACTAAAAGATGCAAAGCCTGAGAATTTTGTGTTTTAGAGAATTCTTTATTTCCAGCATTCAGCAAAGCTTGGTACACGTTCTATTTCAAAGATATTTAATTCCAAGGTCTTACAACACTAGAAAGCACTTAAAAGTATAGTTTTGCAGAGACAGAACAAGCACTTTAAAAGTATAGTTTTGCCGAGATAGAACGCTTTAACCAAACAAAATTACTTTCTGCCAGTAAAAGAGCAGCTATTTTGTGAAGTCGCTCATTTGCATCCAGACACACTGATTTGCTATCGATCTGCTAAACAGAACAATTGAAAGCTTCATATGTGATTGACAGAAATATCGTACAAATGATTAACCTTTTCCTTCTTTGAATGATGGACTCATAAACACAAGAGGTGTCATAACCTCCAATGTTGTTGCTCCTCCATGGCCACCAACGCTGTTCATTCCATGATCGCTGGTCAGCACAAACAAACTATTTTCACCATGAGCGTTATCTCTTTGTTCCAAACGTGTTAATATCTTCCTGACAATTTCATCCATTTCAAACAATTTGGGTCCAATCAAAGGACTAGTTGGGCCACTAGAATGTCCAATGTGATCCAATCCAAGATAATGCAGAACCATTACGTCCCAGTCTTTTTGCGCCAATTCTGAATCAAGGTGGCGTGTCACATTGTTGTCGACCTACATAAGAAACACAAAGTGAGGATCTAGTCATGACTTAATATGCCTTGTACATCAAAATCTATTCACGGCCCTCTACAATAGCATGAATGATGTAATGGGTTCAATATTATACCACTACAGAAAATACCGTGGTACCGTGGCAAATTGTAACGCACAGATTCGCTGCGTCGTCGTTCAATATATCAAAAAGTACTAAATCTCAGGAACAGATAAGGGCCAAGACACGAGCCTTGTGTAACACCGATTCTCATGTCCCCAATTATCCAACAACAGAAAAGTAGTAGATCTTGCCAAGTGTATTTCACATACATATCAAAGAGATGAGTGTTGAGGAGCAGCGAAATGTGATAATCCGACAAATTTTCAGCGAAAACTGCTTTTCAATGAAATCCGGAATCCATTCGTATTTCTTTCTGTCCAAAGCTCCATGCAAAAATTCGATGCGCTGGCTAGATCCGGAAATCCGAGGAAAATATCGCAAAGATCCAAAAAGAATTCGGGGATCCTAAACACTAAAATGCAATGGATTGCTTGATCTTTTCAAACAACAAGAGATTCAAACTATGCTATCGAAATAAAGAGAAAAAGCATTCTTACCTGCTGGGTGTCAATAAAAAGGATTTTTGTTCGTTTCGATCCAATCGACTTTTTCATCGTCATTAGAATACCAAAAAACTCGACGCTTCTACTTTGGAAAGTCAGTAAACTGAAAATTCGTCAAAGAAGGCTGCTACATATTCTTACATACACACCAGTAGACGGTCTGCAAATCGTTTGGTTCAAATATCATAAACCTTTTCATGGACTAAAATAACTGAACAAAGTAAAGTAGACGATTTTGAACCCGCGTTGACTTCAAAAGTAAGTCTTGCAAACACCCAATAAATAGAACGAGACAGTATCAATGGTGTTGATAGCAATAAGAACTACTGGTATAGGGAATATAAGCAACTAAAAGCTGCTCATGCAACTTGCGGTCAAATTCTAGCCAATCACACATCAGTATTTCCGGTTGACGTAGATCAGTTACCTAAATATGGCGAGGCACGTGTCAAGGCATTTGTCTTTGCATGACTATTTTCAACAAAGGCTTATATATGCTTTCAGTTGCTTTAATCAATCGTAAGCATCGTGGTTACTTTACCACCGTAATTGTTTGGTTGAAACAAGCATTTAATGAAAATAAACAAACCTCAGTATAATCTGATACTACGAACGATGTTGTTCCATCATGCCTCAAGAAAGAATTTGGAAGTAGTTTTAACCACGTATCGTCACCGAAGAAGATAAGTCTCTTCTTACTATCTTTAAACTTTGCAATGATATTATCCTCCTTCAGCTCTGTTGAGGCTAGATTCAACACTACATCAATGTACCCAGACACGGTTCCAGTCAGTAATGCCTAAAGAGAATGTCAAACGAAATGATAATTTTATCCATGAAGATAAATTCAGGAAACACAGCTGGGGGGCTGGATGATAAATTTTATCAGTAAAAATGCGATGAGAATCATGTCGCATGTTGGGAGCAGACCAGTAGAAGTTGACAACATATGACGATTCAGTTCCCGGGGGGGGGAGTTCTTCGCATATTTTGGGTACGGGGATGTGCCATCGGTAAGGGTATCGATTTTCGCGATTTTGGTATAAGGAACGGTATCGATTTTCACGATTTTGGTATAAGTATAAGTTCGGATATACATTTTGGGAAAATTGGTATAAGGTCGGGTGTACTTTTACGGAAAATTGGTATAAGGTTGGGTGGTCGGGTATACTTTTTCGGAAAATTGGTATAAGGAATGGGTATGTTTTTGAAGCTTCGATGGCATGTCCATGACCAAAACCTGCTCAACCCCCCCCCCCCCCCCCCCGGGTTCAGTTCATGCACAGTCCAGTCCATACACAATTCCAGTTGATTTTGAGACATATTAAACGTACACAGTATTGCAAGACTACTGTAGGTCATGATAAATAAATTGGCAACTAATAAATAGAAGTGACGAATTCAGTTGACTAAGTCATGTTATTACAGGATATTTCGAGACAAGCTTGTCTCATCCTCAGCTAAGAAACTGAAACATGTGTGAGAACTTATAGCAAAAATTATTCAACATTATGCCCAATCAAAGTTGCAATCACAAGATAACTAAATAAGAAGACTTTTTCTATGGATGATGATATAGCATGTTGGAAGAATAGAAAAAGAGAACAAGAAGAAAGAGAACCATTGATGGTTTTTGACGTAAAAGTGATACCAAACAAAGTACTAGGGCCTAAGTATGGTTTTCTACTAGGGATTTGTTTGAAAGGCACTACACAGTACTTTTCTGTTGAAGATGGGCAAAAATCTAAAGAGACTACTGTATGTGACTGTATTCCATTTGATAAGCACTGGAATCTTCAAAAATTTCCAATGGTAGTGCCACAGGGGAGACTAAGGGGTAGACATGGTCCACGTGGGTAGACATTAGTTATTGCTCCCCGTGGTCTTGTCCTTGTAGTAGAGTAGAGTAGCTTGTAAGTATAGTAATTAAGTAAATATGTATTGTAAATTTTTAGCAGATTGTATACAAAAGAAGAAAAAAAGACTCAGGGGTCAAGTTAAGAAAATTTTGGGTGAGTGGTAACCCGATTATTATCTTAGGAGTTTGAAGGGCAAATAGGGGAAATTTCTGGATAGTAAATGGGGGGCTTGCTGAGATTGAACAAAAAGGATGAATTCCAGCAAAGTTTTCAAGCCAAGCTCCCAAATTTCATCTGTCTAGGCTCCAGTGCTGGATGAATTGTACCTCTCCGCTACCAGGTGTTTCAAACTTGAAATGTTACCACAGGAGTTTACAATACATACCTTAATTCTTGGCAGAGTAACTGTTGGGTGATTGCTCTTTGACACAAAGCTAGAAATCAAGACATAATGAAAATGGGCTGAGGTATGGTATTTTATGAGACTTTCAGTTAAGGAGGAAGGAATTTTTGTTGATAGTTGTAGCAACCCATTATGTGAAGCATCGTTAGGCTTAATACCCCATGCAGGAAAACATGAAATTCATAATTATGCTTTACTTTTATAGGCAAAAGCATGCAATGAACTTTTGGCGACTAACAGGAAAATGTTGGTTTTTCATGGCAAATTGTCTGTAGTTCTTAAAGTTGGTTGCTTGATGTTTGACCTTGATGATGCTTGATGATGTTTGATGTAAAGTTGGTTGCTTGATGTTTGATGCTTGATGTTGGTTGCTATCACATAAAATGAATACCTGAATGTTTTGTTACTCTTCAGCAAATCTGTAAGAAATGGCATCCTGCTGTCTCTAAAAACAAAGTCCTCTCTTAATGCATCGATGATCATTATAATAAGCTTGGAGAAAGGTTGCGTGGCCATTGACTCTTTATGCTTCTTAGAAGACTGCTCTTCTTCCTGAAACTTGCCTTTCTCATCTTGCTGCTGTGTCTGTTCCTTCCACTGCCATACATCTCCGATTTTCTTTGATTCATGATCATTCTTGCTGTAAATAATTGGCTTCGTTGGTAAAAATCCAAAGAAGAAGAAAGCAAGTCCTAAAAGGTGACAAAAAACCAAGCTGAAGAAGACAGCAAGAGAGGCCATTCCAACTGGGATGTCGTCTATGTTGTCACCTGGGGTTGTTGCTGTTGCTTTGTGTATCAACTATAGACTCGTTACAAAATTCTCTTGCCTCTACTTTAAGAGAAACCAAAAAAACATAAACAACAGGCCAATAGCATCACTCAATTCACTCAATATAACATAGTTTGAGACGAGTGTAATAAGTATTATTCAGAAAGAGGCTTCATTCTGTGCATGTGTTTAACAATTGGCCTAAGCTGTTTTGCCAAAACAGAACAACACAGCAAAAGAAATCATGGTTCGAAAACTAAAGCACCACGAACAGAAACTGCTTAAAAAAGTAGATTTCATAACATGGAAAAGCGAAAAGAATATCCGAGAAGTCAAAGTTCTACGAAAGTATCATTTACAGAAGCGGGAAGATTACACAAAATACAACAAGATGTGTGGCTCGATCTCGTCCCTTGCTGCTAAAATCAAAGATCTGAATCCAAAAGATCCTTTCCGAGCTGAAGCCACTGATAAACTGTTGCAGAAGCTTTATGATCTAGGAATGATATCGGCTAAGAATAATCTTAACCTCTGTGAAAAGATTACAGCTTCAGCATTTTGCAGACGACGTTTGCCAGTTGTGATGGTGCGCCTAAAAATGGCTGAACAAATTAAGGACGCTGTTAAATACATCGAGCAAGGGCACGTTCGGATAGGCCCTGAAGTTGTAATGGATCCTGCTTATCTTGTCAGCCGAAATTTGGAAGATTATATAACATGGACGAATGCATCAAAAATAAAGAAACATGTTATGGAATATAACGATACAAGGGATGATTTTGATCTTTTGTAGGCCCTAAGCTAAGCTAGTAGTTTGTATCAGAGAGTAATGTAATGTGTAAAGATGATTGTAATTCCTGTTGTTTGATATATCCATGTAGATCAAGCTATTCACCACATGTTTTCTTTTTGTACAATTATTTTGACTAATTTTCTTATTTGTCTTCTGTAATTTTGCCAAATTTCAATCTTCATGAAAATGGCAATCCTTGGATTCAGTTAAAAACAAAGCATCTAAGTAAGTTTTTGTCAGCACTATTAAATCCGAAATATTGTAAAATTAGATAGAAAAGGTTAGCCAGTTTGATTTCAGAGGAAGAATGGTGAAAACGTTGGAATTGAAGGCCAGAATTGAAGAATCTGAAATTTTGTGGAAATTAAAGTAAGCAAGTAAGGCCTGTTCGAAACTGAAGAACCTGAAATATTGCTATTTTTGTTGACGATAGGAAGCCAATGGCCTTGAATTTTTGTTGAAAATCAAGAATCTGAGACATTGTTAACTTCAAAGAAAGTGACAGCCTCAATGGCCTCACTTTTACCTTGCATAATGAAGTCTAATCTATTGCCTAATTCAAAATTATCTTCGGATCCGACGATGGCCTCTCCTTTTTCGAATTATATTCAATGAGCCTGAGACATATTTGTTTTGAAAATCTCAACAACGACAAGCACATAAGAGATATTTATATAGACAGCATTGATTATAAAAAGAAAATAGGTAACTTTGTATCTTTATGCAGCTGTTGTAACAACTTAGCAGTCTGATTGGGTTTTGCTACTGAGTAATTTCCGCAGTTTTTCTCAAATTTAGCAATTGGAGAGCAGAACGTGTTTTGCACAAATTAAAGTAAACAACATTTTGATTTCATTTAAGACACAATATATTCTCTGAGCAAACATTCCGTCTTCTTACAATCAGAATTGCTGTTTTCGATTGAGGAACGAATCGTTATTGTTTTTGAATAGGGGGGTCATTTGATGTGTAATTCATCAAAAGTTATGTTTCATGAGCAGCAGGGAACTAGTGAAACAGCGAAACAACATCAACATAATATCGCTTGCAGTACAGTGACAGCAGAAGCGCCGGGAGGGGGGGGGCAAGGGGGGGCGGTCGCCCCCCTAATATTCTCCAGGACCACTTTTCTAATTCGTCTAATTCCGGTGTAAAATTATTGGGGGGGGGGGGGTAAGGCCAATGATCTTTTGCAATTATATTGTGAGTATCGGTTTGTACAATCTTGCTGTCTTATTGCATTTTCCAACGATCTGTACGGCACTGACTCGGAATTTTTTCTGGTCGCGAAGGCCCTATACCCCCGTTCTATGTGCCCTCCGAGCTTGCACATCTCAACAACATAGCTTGTGAAAGATCTAAGTCAAAATCTTTTGCACAAACCAAATGAGGAGAAAGTAGTTTTGTATAGGATGGGTAGTAGGGTAAGATTTTTTCGGAGAAATGATGGAAAGTGACTGGGAGAGTCATTCTAAGCCAATGTATAGGTTGGATTTTTGAAAAATTTCCGAGACAAACTATTACAGAATTGTCAAGATTTCAATTTTGAGGCCATGCAAATTGGATTGTTAGAACCGTTCTGGGACAAATTATGGTGTGTTTGTGCAAAAATGTTCCTGTGGTGGTAATTTATAAAAATACTGTTACCTAATTATGAAAGTTTTCAATTGGGCACTGGTAAAGATGGAATGCATTCTAAACCAAAGAATATAATATTTTTACAAAAATAGTTTCCTGGGGATGCTAATTTAAACAACTGTTACGAAATCATCAACAATTCTATTTCACCACCAGCTAACATGTGATCGGTAGAAGTGTCCTAAGCCAAAGTAAAGGGCGTGTCCCCGAAAATATTCCTGGGGGCTTTGCCCCCAGACCCCTCATCCAGTGGCGGATTTGACGTGAGTTCCATGAGTTCGAGAACTTAGTCAAGATTTCATAGATAAATTTGTCCCTGAGAATAGAATTACGATAATCATGAAAATGAGATCCGAAATCTGTTCAATTGCGCTTATATAAGGGGCTACAAACTAGGCCCCTTACATGTGTCAATAAGGCAAAATGTGGCTGGCTGAAGGAGAAACATTTGAGGTAAACTTAGGCTTTATGATCATATGCAGGTCCGAAACTGGTTTGATGGGATGCTTTTCATTTCAAAATTTAACAGTTATTAATAATAGTTAAGAAAAATTTGATAGCTTTAAAGGCACTCTAAATGTCATGGTTGCAAAAATGTCCTCGTGGGAGTACCCCCGCACCCCCTAGCTTCGCTCACCTTCGATCTCATCATGGGAACTCATTAAAAAATTGGTTCTAGATCCGCCCCTGATTGTATACTGAACTTTGAAGCTTCTGCTGGTCCCCATGCCCTCTTTTTCACCAACCATATACTTCAGATTTCTGAATCTGAGAGAACTTGACAGCCTAATTCCATTACAGAGTGACGCATTAGATTGGCTGCGGAAATTTTTGGAAATCAGAAATTCGTCGTTCGGTCGCCGGTAGGACGTCATTTTCTAATTGCGGTACCCTACTTGTGATATTTCAACAGATTCATTTATCTTTATGTCAACCTATAAAAGGGGCGTTGGCTGCATTTACAGCCAAAGTAGAGGGCGTGGTCCAAGAAAATTTTTCTGGGGCTCCGCCCCAGACCCCGTTGCGTTTCGCCCCCCCAATAAAAGATCCTGGCGGCGCCACTCATGACATGCAAAACTTTCGCTATCCTTATGTGAATAGTAAGGCTGAGCCCCGGGGAGTGTGCCGAGGAAATTCTTTTTACCCTGCTTCAGAATTTTTCGCTCCAAATTATAACCGATTCTAGAAAAATTTGGTGAAAAGTATACTCCAAAACATGAAAGTTTGACAACCTGCTCTAGAAAAATTGCCTTATTTTGATGCCCCATGATGCTAGAAAAAATTGGTGAAAACGATACCCTGAAAAACAGCACATCCCCTTCGGACAAATATACCATGTACCCCCCGGGGGCTGAGCAATTCGGTGGAAGCGCAGTTTGATTATAAGCCGGAGAATAAGGCGCGACGACAATCATTTTAATTCTAGAGGCGAAGAAAACAGTTTTGCAAAAATTGAGAAATCAAAGCAATAAGGCATAAACATGCTTTCGAACGTTTCAAACCGAACATGGTTCATCATCAGCGAATCTAAATCAACATAACATACAATGATGAACCAAGCTCCATTCGAAACGTTCGAAAATATGTTTAATTTATCAATTTTTTAACTGTTTACATTATATCTACTGTAATGTCTTCTTAACTGTTTGCATCGTCCTGGAATTGTCAACTAATTAAACTTGCATATTTGCAACAACATGGAAAATCGATACAGTGAATTTTAAAATGATTGCTGTCGCTTGGCTCTATATTCTCTGACAGTAAGGTTCTTTTTTTCTTTCTCTTTCTTTCTTTCATTCTTCTTTCTTGTCAGGCCAGTAGTAGCCTAGTAGCCTACGCGTAGACCCATTATTCCAAAAGAACTGTCTTCTTTTGGAATAATGTGGACTTGCCCAAGTCCTCCCGTGTTATAACGAAACAAATTGCCAACAAAAATTACCCCATTACCAATGCGTAGGATAGAAGGAAAGCCTCTGCGAAGGAAGGAGAGAAAGGAAATCCTCTGCGAAGGAAGGAAAGGAAAGCGGGAGAGACTTGCATTGTATTTATATATTTGGGTTTTTATTTTCGCGGAAGAGACTTGGGGCAAGTCCAGGAATAATGGGTCTGCGCGTAGACTAGGCCAGTAACAGCTATTGGGGCCTGTCGGGCCCAGCCTCTCCAATAATTTCCAAAAGTTGCATTTGTTTATTCATCATAATAACGTAGAAAACTGATCATCAGTGAGAGGTCCTTACCCCAAGACCTATTTTAGGTCAACAACGACAAACGACCGCCTCGACCACCTAATGGTGCAACATGTGCACAAAGACAGAGCTGATAAACTCCACCTTGTCAGCATCGCAAATGAATTCGTTGGAGATTCCGATGCAAAGCCCTTCGTCGAGTGAGACGAAAAGTACCAATAATCTAGATCATATCTAAACTACAAGAAATTTCGATGACTTTTGTAAATCAAATATCAAGAAAATCTTACACAATGCTCTTGACAAAGTATGTATTCTTGTCCTGTCGTAGATTAGTTTTAGCTAGCCTGTTTGAAATATATTTGGATTGCTAATTGTTTCGTAATGTGTCTGTATACAGTTTAATGTTTCATGTTTTTATATTTTCATATATTGGCCATGGGGTAGTCATTGTATTTCGCTCCCCATTGTATCGTACCTGTAGTGTTGTATAGTTATTTAGATAGGTATAGTAGAATGTAAGATTATTGTAAAATTTTATATTTGAATAAAAAAAAGAAAAAAATATATTTGGATTCGTAGATTTCCTATTTTGCCTCTAGGACCTCTGAACGTGAAACTACCTTTCCGCAAAAGGAAAAGGGCGTGCCCCAATCTGAAAAACGCTCCTACAGGCCTGTTCTAGTTGTTGGACCATCTCAGCAAACTATGTTTGCCTTCAGACAGGAATGAGAGAATTTTCGTGCAAAGAATCAATCTTTTCCAAATTGAGCCGAAGCTATTCAAAATCGTTGTAAGATACCAAGGATTGCGAATTCTCTTCCCTTTATGTGGCGTCATGCGCAAAAAATGTCTGTTGCAAACCCCAGAAATATCTACCATCTTTGAAAATGGAATTCAGACGCAATTCTTGCAAAAACGATATCTACTTCTGCTTCAGCAGACAATCGCAAAACCCATACCGGGTGCGCCAAAATAAACTATGCACGTTTGGGAGGCCACTATAAATCGTACACAAGACCGATTTTGAAAGATTCATGATTTAATAAGATTCTAGGATTTTTTGCAAATTTTTTGTTTTCAGTTTTTAGAGCTAAACGCGAGTTTCTTAAAATTTTCGTTCTCGAAAACACTGCAAACGATCAAAAAACGTCAATCAAATTATCTAAAGAATCGAGATGAATCGTGGTGATTTGGGATCTAGAAATCGATTAATTAATCGATACAATTAATCGATGCAATCGATCGATTTCTAAATCCCAAATCACCACGAAAATTTTTCTTTTTGTCCATTCATGTTGATTCTTTAGAAAACTTGGTCGACGTTTTTTGATCGTTTTCAGTGGTTTGTGTTTTCGAGAACGAACATTTTAAGAAACTCGCGTTTAGCTCTAAAAACTGAAAACAGAAAAATTTGCAAGAATCCTAGAATGTAATTCAGGCTTTTTGCTAAAGATTAAATCATGAATCTTTAAAAATCGGTCTTTTATACGATTTATAGTGGCCTCCCAAACGTGCATAGTTCATTTTGGCGCACCCGGTAAATCACGCCCGACGATTAAATCAATTCTCCCCCTGTTCTTCACATTTAATAGTTTGCTGTTATCATACAAATTTCTACGATATATATAAGGTAACCATTAGACCATGTAACACCTGCCGTGCAGAAGGCAGATCTTTTCTCTTCAAGATGGCTGTCTATTTCATCTTTCAAATAATTTGGAACGGAGCAAAGTTTTTCTGTGGTAGACAATTTCTGAACTCCACAAGATTCCAAGATCAATGCTTCCCGGTTGCGTGGAACTTCACCAGCCCATTGTTTCCAAACTGCACCGCTGGCCCGCCAAGAACCCTCCAAGAAGCAATGAACAATACGTTATGCATGTATACGGAAAATTTGCCGAAAACACCACCTACACTCATGTCCAGTGAAATGTCCAGTGAAGTGTCCATAATCTTCATTTGCATCTACGCCCTTATATTTCTTCTTGGAGTGCCAGGAAATGCTATGGTTTGCATCGTTCTCGGTAAGGCATCTTTCACTTAAATTCTTTTTTCATCAAGACTTCAATCTTTGAAAATTAACAACGAGAGGGATGCTTATTTAAACCTGGTTGAATACACCAGCATGCATTTCACGAGTCACCCTTTAGTAGTTGGCCTTCTTTGTTGCCGTTTTCATGACAAAGGCCAATCAAGAGATGGCACACACGTGCAAAGCATCCTGGTTGAAGCGGACCCTTTATCATGTTGCCAATTGCGTCAGTAACTGTATTGTATAAATTCATTGACAAACAGCTTCATCAAAACCAAACAGGTTTCAGAAAGTGAAAATTTCGCACAACATTTTTCCGGGATGTTTTGGTCTCCACTACTAATGACTTTAGCACAATTGTGCGATAACAAAGGGCCGTCAGCAGTTTGTCAGCATAGCGTTAACGCTCAGCTATTTATATTGACTCAATTCCTTTAAAATAGGTACCTGGACATAATTTTTGCAGGCTGGTAGGTTCAGAGTTATAAAAGACGGCCTCAGAATTAGGAAACTTAAAGGAATTGAGTCCATATAAATAGCTGAGCGTTAACGCTATGCTGACAAACTGCTGACGGCCCTTTGTTATCACACAATTGTGCTAAAGTCATTAGTAGTGGAGATCAAAGACTTCGTAATCCTTGCTAATGCAAGGATTAAGAAGTCTTTGATCTCCACTACTAATGCAAGGATTAAGAAGTCTTTGATCTCCACTACTAATGACTTTAGCACAATTGTGCGATAACAAAGGGCCGTCAGCAGTTTGTCAGCATAGCGTTAACGCTCAGCTATTTTTATGGACTCAATTCCTTTAATACTGATATCGTACCGGGATCGTACCAAAGTTTTTACCATTGGCAAAATGAGTGTAAATTCTCTGCTATTGGCAGTACATGTGCTGTATTGCATACCTCACACTAAAATCAGTTTATGTTGATAATTTATGATGGTTTTACTTTGTTCGACTTCTATCCATTTGGTCAAGTATGCCTGTACAGCTGAATACATAAAAACTTGTATTTTCAATTTACGTCTTGATATCTATTTAGACTGTTTGTGTACGATTTGTTTACATTTTCATGCTGAGGGAATGAGGCATATGAATACCCTACAGCATGGGCAATAATGCACCGTGCAAGTCGCCTATATTAAGATCAAAATCGTGTTCTTACTCATCACTGTGTGTTGTTTCTCTTCCACGGGACTGCGAGTAAAGCTTGATAATGTTGCTATTCCTTCGTTCTTCTCTCGTCACAGCAAGGAGGATCGAATGCTGCCATTGTTCAAACATAGTTGAAACCATTCAAGCTCCTCGAAATGAGACATATCGCTGCGTAGGAGCTCCAACGGTTTCAACCGTATTTGAATAATGGCGGCACTCGATCCTCCTTGTTGTGACAAGAGAAGAACGAAGGAATAGCAACCAAGCTTTACTCGCAATCCCGTGGAAGAGAAATAACACACAGTGAGATACAATTTCGATCATAATATAGACCACATCAACGGTGCATTATTGCCCATGCCTGTACTGTAGACAAGGTCAGGTTAAACGGGCATCTGTTATTTCTTAGGGTATGCCGTTATATCCGATTAAGGATATGAGTGATGTCCCATTATACGAGCCGTTAAAACGGCACAAATTAAAAAACCAACTTTCTGTGTGATAAATTTTCGGCCAAATGGTTTCAGTAAATCCTCTGCCCAGTTTGAAACTTGGCGAAATTCATCACGCCCAAAATTTTGGAGAGGTAGGTTTCCTTCTGGAAGAGAACATTTTGCAATAAAGAAGCAACATTGCTCTGCTTACCCAAAATAAAGTATAATCTCTGTCCTCATGCTGTCCATCAACATTTGAAGAAAAACCTCGTTTCTTTCAAAATTCTCGACATTTATTGGCTGAAATTGCGAAATTTATGTCGAAAGTTTCTTTGCTGAAGTTCGTTTATCCGCTGAAATTTTAGCCCTACATCCAAGTCAACACGGTAAAAGATATTAACCAAACGTATAATATTGATTACCGTGAAAGCTTTATTACGCCCCCGGGGACTTATTTAATTCTGGACACTTTTTAGTCCATTTTGTACCATATTTTGCGGTTCAAACATACAATTTTAGAAATTAAATACTTGAATTTGACAAAATTTTATCTCAAAACACATCAAAATTAACATGCAAACTTATTTAGCTCAATAAATAGAGAACTCTGGTAACCTCTGGAATGTGATATAAGTTGGGGGGGGAGGGGCTTAATAGAGCTTTCACGGTACTTCTGATCTCGATAATTTGATTCACTTATTCATACCTTCCCTACTAGGAATGAAAAAACAAGGGAACAACGGAGATGATTTCATTATATCTTTAGCTACAACTGACTTCATCACTTCAGTACTTGGTCCTTTGAAGGTTATTGTAATACTCAGCTCTCGCTTCACTCTGTGGCATTTCGGCCTCTTGGCTGGTGAAATAATTGGTTTTATCAACCAGAGCACTCTACTCACCTCCTCTTGGTCCCTTGTGCTCATTGCTTTCGACAGATACAGGTAAGACATGCATCAAATGATATCATGGAGCATTGCGGACACCTTTATTTTGTAGGAAATTTTGTAAGAAATTTTTATTCGATACTACTACCTTAAGTCCTCTGCGGAGGAGCATTGCTCACTACTCGCCTCGCGAGCAATGCTCCTCCGCAGAGGACTTAAGGTAGTAGTATCGAATAAAAATTTCTTACAAAATTTCCTACAAAATAAAGGTGTCCGCAATGCTCCATGATGATATGTTTCCATTATTCTGTTTTCAAATCACTGGTTTCTTTGGATGATGATGATAATAACAATAATAATAATAATAATAATAATAACAATAATATAATAATAACAATATAACAATATAACAATATAATAACAATAACAATAATAATAACTTATTCAAAGTTAGTTTTACGATAGTGTGAGCACTAATATACACTAACATGAAGCAATTTTAGAGATTGCATTATGGAACTCATTGACTGCAAGCGTTGCAGGCACATTGATTTTCGAAATACCAAACTTTTATGAGAATCTCTGATTGGCTGCAATGAAGTCTGAGCTCAACACAATGGATGTCTTTGTGAATCTTTGCATTTGAAACAAAGGAGGTCTGATCGTTAGTACTTTCTACGGTCGTAAAAAGTCAGTAGGATCATAGCCATTTTCCTATCATTTGCATTGTCCTTATCATCCAATCAGATGTGTGACAGATTGCCTTTAAGTAGTTCTACTGACTCAAGAGGCTGTTACTAGGCGTGACAAAGGTCTTCAAAGAGCTCTCAATTATCTTAGGGTCATAACGAAGCCGATGCAAGCCCGAGTTTCACAGAAGAAGAGGCTGGTTGCAATTGTTTGCACTTGGGTATTGTCAATAACAGTGCAAATACCATTCTGGTTCCAGAGCAAAATGAGTGATGTCGAATTCTTGGTGTTGTTCACAACATGGGCTTTCATTGGATGGATCCTGCCGTTCTTCGTCATCTTTGTGTTGTATCGAAGATGTATCAAAATTCTGCAGAAAAATCACTTCAAAGGCATCGAGAATGAGACGATGAGAAGGCGTTTGAAGGAAAATAAGAGAGTGGTCAAAATGTTTATCATCGTCGTTAGTTTGTTCTTTTTGGTAACATTCCCATTTGTTGCAACGCTCTTGGGGATTAATTACAGAATTAAATTCTCAAAACCAAGCTTGAAAACTGTCAGATTGATGAGGATAACGCTGGAAAGTCTGACGGTGGTACTTGCACTAAACGGCTGCCTGAACCCCTTCATTTATGCAAAAATGCACCAGAGCTTCAATGCATTCGTTGTGAAAGTTTGGAAGAGGCTCAAGTGCCAGAAAGTAGCAACACCCTTGGAAATGTCCTCAAGTCAAAGCCGTGGATTTGGTTCCACTGATACGACTGACACAAAACTGTAAAGTATCATGTATGGACCGATCAGGAACTAAGCTCGCATGCACAAAAAGTCGACGCCGACGATGGAAAAATGTAGTGGGATTGACATACAGTAAATCCCCGCATATAAGAACCTACAAAAATAAGAACCTAGAGGCTGTTTTCCCTAACTTATGCACCTTGTAATTAAGAACCTGTTTCAGTTTGATGAAAAATATATTCTTATTGCAGGGGTAGTAAAGTTGATCCTTGATCGTCGTTATTAAGCTGACTTTTGTCCCAGTTGGCTGTTAAAGTTTGAATCTCCTCCCCTGCTGTTTGTAAGCTTAGGTTTAGTTATTAGGTCCATAACAACTCTATCAAAACAAATTACAGGTATAAACATCTTTCATGCAGACTCTAAAAGGGCCTACCCTTCAAATAAGAACCTTCATACCTTGAAATTCGTCTTTGTACCTTTAAAATAAGAACCTTTTTCGGCCTGGTTCTCAAAAAAGTAGGTTCTTATATGAGGGGATTTACTGTACTACCGGATGACCCAGAAAAAAGTGACCCAACGCAATCTGTTATAGAAAAAGAAGGTAGTGGCCGATTGAAATGCTTCAAAAACGTTGTTCTGTCGCTAAAAGACTAGCCTAGGGTGCCGGCGGTGGTAATCGGACGCTTAAGGAAAACTAAATATTTTCATAAGAAACTTTAATCAAAGACAAAAACCAGATGTACCAGGCGAATATACGTGTATATGTAACATAATAACATACATGTTCGTAACATAATATATGTAATAATAATATATATGTAACATACTTTTCTGTGGGTTTTCGCAAGTGTCCGATTACCACCGCCGTCCGATTACCACCGCCGACACCCTACGTTACGAGTATATTTTTTGCAATTTTTTTTGGCACGACAAATTTCCCGAATTAAGGATTTAAAGGAAAGGGGCATGCTTGAAATCTTGCAGAAGTCTTCATAAACAGGGGACCCGGGCCCCCTTATAATTTTGAAAAGCGGGCCCTTCATAAAGAGAAATTTTTGAATTTAAGCATCAATCTATAACCATACACGTAAGCTTCGCAAGCTGATTCGAAACAATGGCAATCACGTCTAATGTCTCTGGGCCCCAACCAAATGAACACCTCTTCACGTTCAGTCAGGGCATCTTTTAATAATATAACTAGCGGGCCATTGGCCCAGTAGGCCCTCTTCCTAGCCCACCAGTGAAGCAAAAATCCCCGTTTTTGGCCCATTAGTTTGGGCCCTTTTCATTCAACTTATTTTACAGTTTTACCTCTTTATTGTCGAGCGCCAAAAAGTCCTTCCAGAACAGTTAGCATTCATAATGGACCTTTCTGTTTCAACATTCTAGACGTATTAGATAGAGACCTTGCTATACAATTTATAGAGAAATCAACCACTGGCAGAAGGTGTTGTGGTGCAGTGGTGTAATCCTCTGACTTTGCAGCCAGAACATTCAGGCGGACAGTGGCGTGGCCACGGGGGGTGTGGGGGGGCAATTGCCCCTCCCCATCTTTATCGAAAGATTGTCCTCGAGGTTCCTCTAAAACCGAAGAGAAAATAGCTTGGTATAGATTGGGTAAGAATTTTCCGAGAAATGTCAAATTTTCCTTTTTAGTACTGGCAAGCATGATACTGGGAGATACATTTTAAGCCACAGTGAATGATCTTTCTTCAAAATTTTCCTTGTGCTCTGATCCATAGGATAACCGTTCCAAAACGATCAAGGTTTTCTTGTCGCTAAAGGCAAGCATAATATTGGGAGATGAAAGTAAAGGATCTTTCTTCGAAAATTTTCCTCATGCTCTGATTCATAGGATAACTGTTGCAAAACGATCAAGGTTTTCTTGTCGCTAAAGGCAAGCATAATATTGGGAGATGAAAGTAAGGGATCTTTCTTCAAAAATTTTCCTCGAACGCTGATTCATAGGATAATATAAAACGATGAAGGTTTCCTTGTCGCTTAAGGCAAGCATGATATTGGGAGATGCGTTCTAAGCCAAAGTAAAGGGCGTGGCCTTAAAAACTCCCTCATTCTCGTACCCCGCATTCAATTTACCCTGGCCACGCCGTGTAAGGTGTCGTGGCGCATTGGTGTTATCCTCTGACTTTGCAGCCAGAACAGTCAGGTGGAGTGGGTTCGATACCCGGTAGGACCCCACCACTTGAGCGTCATCACAAGGGGTCGCGGACTCGATTAGGTCTGCTCTATTTCTGAGATCCCAGCGCTTGGCACTGAAAAACGCAATTTCACCTTCAGGGCTCGATCCCACGTAGGGCCCCACCACTTGAACGTCATGACAAGGGGTTGCGTATTCGATTTGGTCTTTTCCCCAAAAGTTATTTATAAGTAGAATCTAGAAATGTAGAAATATAGATACTTTACTCATCATCATACAGATTTAAAACGATATATCTCGTCAACTGTCAAATTCGTTGCAACCGATTCCAGCCTTTGGTAAGCTTCACTTTGCATTGATTCCTCGCTAACGAACGGATTGAGTAATGCAAAAATTCATATCACCTTTTATAATAGTAAGTGAAAGTTGGTTTTTCAAGTGACCACACCCAATTTAGGACTGGCTGCGCCCTACGGGCCCTTGCTGAGCCACAACGCCACCCCAGAAAAAAAATGCCAGTCCGCCCCTGAACAGGGGATCGATTTAAAGCCATTTCAGATCTTCAAACAATGAGCGTGCTTCATTTGAGCCTGAGAGTATCTTTAGGTACCTAGCAGTTAGGTACATAGGGACTATTTGCAATGAAAAACTTCCCTCATTATGGTTTTGAAGATCTGAAATGGCTGTAAAAAAATCGATCTCTGTTTTTGACGACTTTTTGAAGATTTCAGGCATGCCCTTTTCCTCGAAATCCTTAATTCGGGCAATTTACCATGCCAAAGAGATTGCGAAAAATATTCATAACGTAGTCTAGTCTTTTAGCGACAGAACAACATTTGAAGCATTCCAATTGGCCATTTACTTAATTTTCTGTAACAGATTGCGTTGGGTCACTTTTTTCTGGGTCACCCCGAAGTTCTTCTTTCTTCAGAAGTTCTTCTCTCTCCTTTCCACTCTCCTCCTCCTGCCTCGCAGTATACCTATCCGTTGATAATCTTAATACTTGTCATCATACAAAATTCTTGCAATGTTTCAATTTAATCATTCTATGTATTTTGCATGTATCAAATAAGAGCTATTGTTCGTTAAACCATGTCACGGAGGGCATATGGCTCGAAAGCTCTTCCAGAGTTATTTTCATGTCCTGTTCAGCACTTTAGTTCTTAGATGCTTCACTAAGAAAGATTATGTTGAAATATTTACTCTGTAGTATTCACATGCGAAGCATCATTAATGTATCTTATATCGTAGTTTTGGTTGGGAATATACCGGATTTCCCAAAAAAAACGCATCAGATTTAAAAAACTATGAGGCACGCTGTTGCAAATTAACAATCAAAGGATCATTTTAATCTAAATTTGCAATGAGTAGATTAAATTGTGATATGTTTTTCAGAATTTTTGGTGACTTGGTTGCAGAGTTAAAAACCAACAAACTTTATATTTGCTATCAGGGTAAAACCAGAGCTACCAGCATTAGTGCAAAGTATATTGCAAAATTAAAAGCCTGGCAGTGTCTGCAACTTCACAGGATTACGGAGAAGCACACAACTTGATTACTAAACTGTAACAGAGGGATCCCTTGCAGAATCACGAGTCATCCAGGCTCGAAGGAGCTCTCAGTATTCATTTATAATTGAAAATTGAAAATATAACTCTAACAATGGCCTAGTCATTTTAGAAAAGTAAAGAACCATTATGGGCACTTAAGAAGCACAGCTGTGTTTGGACAGAAGTCTTCATGAAAGTGTTTGTTTAATGTTCAATTAACTTGTGCGTTTGGTGTTTGTCAGCAATGCTCAGGGATTGTCATGTTTTATAATTTGATATTATAATTCACCAATAATGTTCGTAATGCAGCAGCTCTTGTTTTGACCTAGGGGCAGTTTTGAAGTTTGCTGATTTTCAACTTTGCAACCAAGTCACCAAGAATACTGGAAAATATATCAAAATTCAATCTAATTATTGCATAATTGAATAAAAATAATTGTTTGATAATGAATATAAAAAAGTTTGCATTAGAATTTTTCAAATCTGTTGCGTTTTTGGGGACACCCGGTACATGAAATATGTTAATCTATGCAAGCCTTTGTATAGTTCTATTGCTCATAGATAATTCCAAGGAAATCACCAAAAGAGTTGTTTGATTAAATACATCAATAGCATAATGCAATCATGTGACTGGATTAGACTGAAGGTGTTGTGGCGCAGTGGTGTAATCCTCTGACTTTGCAGCCAGAACAGCCAGGCGGAGTGGGTTCGATACCCGATAGGACCCCATCACTTGAGCGTCATGACAGGGGTCGCGGACTCGATTAGGTCTGCTCTATTTCTGCGATCCCAGCGCTTGGCGCTGAAAAACGCAACTTCACCTTCACCTTCACTGACGACGTGATTCCTTGTATTCGTTTAAAGTTTTTAATCTGATGTTTTATTTTGACTCAATCCAAGGACTCACGACCAAACAGATTCAAAACAGAGACTAAAATCTTACGAGAAATCTGAAAAAATCGAGCGTCTTCCATCCTTAGAACGTCGAAAGAAATGTCGAACATCGCTTCGTACGTCGTTTCGAATGTTGCTTGGCTTCGAAAAGTCGAACTTTGATCTAATTAACCAATCAGCGCTAGGAATAGGCACGTGGTCTGACCTTATCAAGACAGTAGCGATGTGATTGGTCCCGCCGTTAACGCGGTGGAGATGGCCTATATTAGTCTGCGTTATCATGAGTCTCAGTTTGAAGCCATAACTTCATCCAATTCAATGCGGAAAATTGAGACTCATCGTCATAAGTCTATGATTGGATCGTAAAAACAGAGGAAAAATAGAGGCACTATCACAAAAATTAAATTTGATAAATATTCACTTTCCTTCAGCTGTTTCTCGATTTTTCTTCCTTTTACTTCCTAAACCGTATGCTGCTAATCTTTTCGCTGATAACTTTGATGCGTATAAATCGTGCTTTTTCTTGAAATTCCACTGTCTTTTGGTGCCAAGGGCGTCTTGTCTCTTCTTCAGTCCTGTGCTAAATCCGGATTTTAACGTGCCAAATCGTGAACCTTTAGCTTTCAATGGTACATCAAGCTGGCTCTTATAAGATACTTTTGAAATTCTTCCATTTCCTTGAGGGTCTGCTGTTTTATTTTCCACATCATCCCTAAAGAAACAAGCTCGAATTTCTTAGAATTTTTCATATTTTGACCCCAGGAGAGGTGACAGTACCTTTTATATGAGCACTCCATGAAATGGAAAAAAAAAGAACTGACGGAAAGAAGTTAGATCAAGGCAGTTCATTAAACATTTGAAAGCCTGTGGACTGTACGTTAGTGGGGGGGGGGGGCATAGAGCTGGGAAGGTTATTTCAAAGTACAAAACTTCTAATAACGAAGGTCGAAGAATAAGAAACAGTTCTAGAACTGGGAATAGTAACAGAATGTTTATGATTCGTAAAAGAGATCCAGTGGGACGATTTACTCTTAGAAAGCACCTGAGAGCAGCAGTACCCATGAAAATGGCCGTAGGAAGAGATCCGATGCCGAAACAAAGCGCCTATGAACAAGGAAATGGAGGCCTTAAGTGACGTTGTTGTTGGATATACTTGAATATCAACTTTCTTGCAATTTGTGCACTCAGCTGATCTAAAATATTCAGTTTATTGCCAGCATACGTGCAGACTCATGGGACTCCCGTCCAGTCCAATAGACTGCACGTAGACTATATACTGCCCGATAAACTAACAATGTGCTCTTTTCTATGCAAGCAAAACCTGGTATGTATCTTGCTGATCATTGTATAGCTTTGGACGTATGGAGATAAGTTTATCAAAGAAGTGACACGAGTGAGAATATAGCTACCATGCAGCATTAGACGTGCAAAAATCAATGGCGTCGACCCCTTTATGTTCCCATCACAGAAAGGACAAATTAATATTTGAAGTCAAAACCGTAGAGGCTTTACAGCATTTCCCTGAAAATTATCTGCAAGATTCAAGAATACAGCATTTTTTGTATTCTAAGAGCGGTAAAAGCTACCGGGTGTCCCAAAACCCAAGTACTCCCGTGTGAAAAATCACCAAAATTTGATTACACGGCCGATCTTCAATCTTCAATTTTCTTTTTTGTCAAGTAGAACAAAGACCAAATTATTTTCCAAAATATAGCTGATCTTGTAATTGGCTTAAAATTTAGCAAATTTAGTCCTCTTTAGGGCTACCTGGTTTTGGATCATACTGCAGAAAAGCATTGAAGATTGCCAGCTCAATTTATTTGTGCATGTAAAGCTTCTAATTTGGTTATTAATGACAGAACGAAATACGCACTATCATGGCAGACCTCAATGATGATGAAAAATCTGAAGATTTTGACCCTTAAGCAAGATTGAGTATTTTGCTTAAAACCCATAGCTCAAAATAAGGTTTTTGTTCGCGTAATTGTTCTACCTTGCTGCATCAAAAGCAAACATTTTATCATCTATGAATATTTTTGGGTCATTGAAAAAACAACTCAAAAAGAAAATTTTATCAAAGGTTTGATAATCAATTTTTGATTATTTTTTAAACAGAGTACTTTTTTGGAACACACGGTATATGAAAATTCGATCCTTTAGACTTGGACAACTTGATTCTCAATAAAATGAGACCAAAAGGATATTGGAAACGAGATAAAAAAAATGATGCTTCAAGAAAAGAGAAACTAACCCTTGTTTTCCATAAATTGAAGCAAATACTCTTGATTTGCGTTGCTGACTTCTTGATTTCTTTTTATATCTTTGGCGCTCTCGCATTTCTTCCTCTTTCGTTCTAACGTAAGAAAAAACAACTTCAATCTGTGTGATTACTGAATTATTCATCAACATAATGCATATAATGAAAGTGGTATTTGGCGTATTTTAAAATTGTCACCATAGATGCAACACAATGAAATTTAATAATTTCTTAAACCGAGTTGCCTGTTTAGTATTGCAAATACATCAGTTGGATACTTGATAGTTCCAAACCAGCTCACAATTATTCCTAATCACTAAAGTTTTTAATGACAGTGAAACTACAATCGCGGCCAAAGAAGCTGGGAAGAAGAAGAAGACAGTGGGCTGGGCTTATTTCAGTGTTTTGTAATATGTCTCAAAATTTCGAAAAAAGGAAGGTTCCCAAGTTCCTAAATTCCTAAGTTCTGAAGTTCCTGAATTCCCAAGTTCCCTAGTTCTTAAGTTCCTAAGTTCCTAAGTTACCAAGTTCCTAAGTTCCCAAGTTCCTAAGTTCCCTAGTTCCTAAGTTCCCTAGTTCCCAAGTTCCTAAGTTCCCAAGTTCCCAAGTTCCTAAGTTCCTAAGTTCCCAAGTTCCTAAGTTACCAAGTTCCTAAGTTCCCAAGTTCCTAAGTTCCCTAGTTCCTAAGTTCCCAAGTTCCTAAGTTCCCAAGTTCCCTAGTTCCCTAGTTCCTAAGTTGCTAAGTTCCCAAAAAGTTCCTAAGTTCCCATGTTTCCAAGTTCCTCAGTTCCTATGTTCTAAGTTCCAAAGTTACTAAAATTCCTTAGTTCAACAGTCCTTAGTTCATATGGTTTGTAAGTTCCTATGTTCCTAAATTCCTACGTTTTGTAAGTTCGCCAAAATAAACTATGCAGCTTCGGCAGGCGACGATAAATCGTACTTAATCTGACCATGACTTAATCTTTAGCAGAAAGCCTGAATTAGATTCTAGGATTTTTTGCAAACTTTTCCGTTCTTAAATTTTAGAGCTGGAAGCGATTTTCTCAAAATTTTCGTTTTCGAAAACACTGAAAACGATCACAAAACATCGATCAACTTTTCTGATGAATCGACATGAATGGACAAAGAGAAAACTTGTTCGTGGTGATTTGGGATTTAGAAATCGATTACTTGTAATCTGCTGTACGAGAGTTCGTACTATCCTGGGAGAAATGTAGCATTATTTTCAAGGATATAAAAAAATGTCTTTCCTTTTGCAATTTCATTGGCTTTATGCTTTGATGCAGGTTGCATTCCTGTGTCAAGGGGGTTAAAAGGACAAGCAGGGAAACGTCATGAGGCCAGCAAGCATGGAGTCTTGTTGAAGTTTTGATTTTGTGACGGCTTGGGGCGGCATTTCATTGCAACTACTACAGAATTTCAGATAACGCTCGTGTAGAAGTTTACTTTAATCAATTTCTAAACCCCTAAATCACCCTGGAAACGTTTCTCTTTGTCCATTCATGTAGAGTCTTTAGAAAATTTGATCGATGTTTTTTGGTCGTTTTCAGTATTTTCGAAAACAAAAATTTTGAGACACTCGCTTCTGGCTCTAAAACTTGAAAATGGAAAAATTAGCAAAAAATCCTAGAACCTAATTCAGGCTTTCTGCTAAAGATTAAGTCATAAATCTTCAAAATCGGTCCAATGTACGATTTATCATGGCCTGCCAAAAGTGCGAAGTCTATTTTAGCGCACCCACCCGGTATGTTTCTATGTATGCGTTATCTGTTCTGTTTGTTTCTATGCACCCCTTCGCTAGAATTGCATTGTTTACTACATGTATAAATTTGGAAATTCCAACTCACAGGTATTTGCAAGTTTTCTTTAAAGAGCACCATTGATTGAGTTCTTTATCTTCTGCCTGTAGAATCTACAAAAACGGAAATAAAATTCTCAATTCTGGCGCATAAAATGTGTGCAAAGGGCTTGTGTTTCTAATTCTAGTAATATTGCTACCCTACATTACAGTAATGACTTCTTCACATTTTAGCACGTGTTATCCTTTGGACGGATGAGATCGTCTAAAGAATGTAAAAGTAATTGCTGTAGGGCAGAAAATTTAGTCGTGATTTTAGGCAGGTTTTTGAGGTTTCTTGAAGGGTTTCGTGAGAAATTCCCTCATAATTTCAGAATGAAGTGGAAGTAGCCGATTTCAGTGAGGTAAGTTTAAAAAAATATTTGAACATATCCACCATTAAGTAAGATAATTGCCAACATTATTGCCTTGATATCCGGGGAGAAGTCGCCTTTCAAACGGGACTGATATTTTTTACTCATCCGGAAATCAGCCACATTAAACAGTCAAATTGTAAACCAAAAGAAATATATGGAATATGGTTGAAGATTATCAGATCAAGGCATACATAAAACCTTACTATTCCTTTATAATAAGTTATCGTTCTGTGCTTAATTGTCTCAGAGAAAGATTGCAACTGGCAGCAGAATACAGTGTAGAAGGCGATACAGTTTACAGATAAAGTGTGCAAAATAACTCACTTCCTCTGTTGATAAGCCAAAATTATTTGACATAACTTCTCGGTATTTGAATCGAACAGGAAGGTCTCCAATGACATCTTCATAATCCAATTTATAATATTCATCAAAATATTCTTCGAAGGTTTTTTCCTCTGTAGAAAAACACATTGAAACTAATGTCTGTTTCAAATTAGACTTCACGTGAAATTTGCGATAACGCAAATTACTCAAATAAACACCCCAATCGTTGTTATTCACGGGTATTTTCACGAACATCTGGTAACAGACTATAGTTTCAATCAGATTAAATTTAGCAAAACACAGTTTTCTAAAACCTATGGTACTTTTATCATAAAGCAAGCAAGGTAACCTGCAAATAAACCGTCTTTTTTAGTCATCCCAAATTTCCCAAGTACCGGGGGGTACCCAGAAATAATTATACAGATTTTGTTGGTTCCAGCGATGTGAATTTAGCTTTAATCAGTGGCTAATCACTCTCAAATTGTTCTTCGATAGTTAACATGAACATAGATATCTTGTTTGTTGATATTGGTGCTTTGAGAGTATACTCTTTGAGACTTACGGTAGTATAATGTATAAACAGTGGAAAAATACAATAGTTAAGCGTTACACTACCTGGGTTGAAGACTGGTTTCTTTTTTGTTAGTGCTTGTGAAAGCTTTGATGAATGTTTTCCCAGTGTTTTCTTGCTTCCTTTCTTTGTAGGAACGTAGTCTGCATCCATCTGTAATATTGATTATAGCACTGTTAATAACATAAAATCGTCCCACATTGTCTACGAAAACAATCACTAAAGATTCCCCTCAAAATCATACTCAGTTATCTCAGCATAGGGCTCAAGTCTTTCAAATATTTAAAAAGGTCGGTGTAAAATTCCATTGCAGTTTTCTTTGAATTGGATGGCTTGAAAGGAACTTATGGTACTTTACTGTAAATCTGCCGTGGAAATTTGTTGTTTTCATCATTTTCTTCAAAGTGGAGGCAATTTAATTATTTTTGAAAAAATTCATGGAAAACTTTGAAAAAATCTAAATCATCGTAAATCCTAAACTAATAGAGGAAACAGTATATAACCTCCAAGAAAACCATAGTGTCTGAAGGTTTACAATATGGTGGCAAGCAGAAATCTGTAGCTTTTCTAGTTTAGGATTTAGAAATTTGATGACGTCATGCCTCAAATTTAAAAAATGGTGCCATATTGAAAATAACACTCTAATTCTGAACAAATTGGAGATTTCAGTAAAGTCCAACAGTAGAATTATAGAGAAATAGCTCAGTTTATTTAAAGTCATTCAGTTCAAAGAAATAGGTCACTGAATTTTACATCAGCCTTTTCAAAGATTTCAAACCTATGCTTACAATACTGGAATATCTCAGTTGAAAATATTCTTCAACACAGATTATAATTTTTCCCAAATGCGTCGTGATTTGCTAGCCAGTGTGCAGACTTTACTTTCCACTGCGAAGGACAGCCAATGCAGATCTTCTTTGATGGGATTCTTATCTTCCGCAAATATCTTTCGACAGCCAAACGTTTGTGCGGGCAGTTCAAGATTTGCTAGTTCTTCCCCAAACTGCTCTGGGAAATATAATTTTACCCCAATGAGATATTGAGGAATTTGGAAATATTTACGCCTGAAACATTTTTAACATCCGTACTTGAGAATTCATTTTGCTTAAAAATGGCAAGAAAGATCGATTGACGTCTTGTTTCATGCTTTACGTAAACCGAAGAATCTAAGGCTGATAACTAACTAGTCAATACCCAAGAACTGTGATGAAGCAAAAATAATTCCCCGAATTGAAGTCCTTTACACAAGAAACCCAGCCACCACTAACCAGTAAGTACAGAAATAATACAATCAACTCTCGCAAAGAGCAAATGCAAATAAACAAACCATTAAAATCGCTTACGTTAAAATCAGGATCTTCACAGTGAGGCTCAGACATGTCATGGGCTGTAAGGTAAAAGATAAAAAAATAGACCATAAGATACATGAAAAACGGCTTCTTAAACATAGAAGATAACGAAACTCTTTCTTCACATCGACACTCACTCAGAACAAGGGCAAATTGCGAGGCTTGGAATGACAATGGCAAAAATAAGTGATCTCAAAAACTAGACCACAGAAAGTGTGCTGGTCCAAATTTCATGAATCTAAAGATGGCGGCAAGGAACCTTTTACCAAGATGCATTGCGTTCTTTAATCGAATTCCTATAGAATCGTTAAGGATTCATAATTAGAACGCAATGCATCTGGGTAAAAAGTTCCAACTTTAGTGCAATCGTCCATTGGACTGATGTTGTTGTTGCCACTTCAGTTGCACCGACATATAACTTCAGGAGTCTGCTCTTGAAACATGATACAGGAATATCGAATTTAGAGAAAACTTGGTTATTCAGTCAATTTGTTTAAGAGGTGAAACCCAAATTCTACCTTGCTCGCTGTATTCCCCTGTCCATTCATCCCAATTATCTGCAAGGCAAAGATAATGCGATCAATACGAATAGACCGTCCTGAGATGGAACGACAGGTTAATGAGATAACTGGATACTGTGAAAGCTTTAATACGGAATTTGGTGAACTAGACTTTTTCAAAATATACAGTTTAAATCACAGAAGATTAGGGTGCAAGATAGCTCAAAGTGAACACGATTGATGGCAAATAGCTTTGCTAAGCCACGTTAATGGAAAGTCATCAAGTACCAACAAATTTTTGGCAAAGAGTTTAGATTCGTTTTGAACATCATCACCCAAATGAAAAGTAATGACTCGAAGATCCGTATCAAGGCAACCGATTTGTTTACAATCAACCCTTAATTTTCAGATCGACGTGTGGCGTGCAGTCAAGCGTGGATAGGGTGCTACAATTTCTGACACACAAATTCCGCGAAGGCGCTGTAAAAACACATGCACCGTTTGGCTGGAGTGTAATGTGTCTCTGCCATAAGAAAGCGTGCTCACCATAAAACTCATCATCATCATTATCACTAAATTCAGGTTTTTCTTGATCATCTTCTGCATCGTAGTATTCATTATCATATACTTCCTGAAAATGAAGAAAAACCGCACCTTACCCCATTTGCACAGTATTCTACAGGTCTCAAAATGATGTGTTTCATGTGACTGAATATTGGGAAAAGTGCCAGAATGAATACGGCCTGGCTCTGAAAAGTTACATTACTCAAAGATGAAATGAAGATATGATAAAATTCTTGTTAAAATTAGTTGGAAACTTACTGAGTAATGATGTATGATAAATCCACATCGATGTGGCAAACCTACGTGGGGCTGACACCAAAAACCTCTCATTCTTTCTCGTTATTTTATGGTTCAAGTGCATGTGATGTTTCAAACTCATTCTTCTCATTGAGATATCATTAACTAGTTGGAACTTCAAGACCCTCCTGCCTCACGACCACTATTAGAATGTCGAACTTTCAAGCATATATTTACAAGTCGATATTCCTTTATTCCCAGCTCAACGATGATGAATAATGTTGAATGCTGCTCTTTGATTATTGGTGAATGATGAGCCTGCTTAATGGCCCCATGCATCAATTACAATACCCCAATTACAACTGGAACTATGTCTCATTCAAGTCCTACCCTGACCATCCCCCCGGGCAGACCAGGGGTCAAAACAATTTCTTGCACAAACGCCTGAGGGCCTCGCAAATTCTATGTGGCGAATACCCAGGGGCCGGGCACTGAGAAAATGCCATATTCCCAGTCACTGTTTTAGCAAAACTTCCTGTTCTTATCAAATGCTACTCAAATGCCGGGGGGGGGCAGAGGACAAATTTACGGTCAAATACCTGGGGGCCGGGAATATTTTTTAAGCAAATGCCCGGGGGTGTCCCAGGGAGGATGGTCAGGGTAGGAATTAAACGAGACATTATGATAACTTACAAAATGTTTAAGTTTTAGCTAAATCTGCTGTTTTTGCCTTTTTCCCTCAGTCAAAATTAAGCAGCAACTCGTAAGTGCCACCTACTATCTCAAGCTTGCAAATTAAATCAAATAAAAAATTTTGATAGCATTTATATGGGGGCGGAGGGGGCTGTGCAAAATGGCAATATGTAAAGGATGGCTGAACAAGGGCGGTAGCAAGCAAGGCTTATGAACTTAACACTTTACCTTCATCAGGTCATCATATTTCTTTGGATCAAAATCACCATCAAGATCATCTTCCAAGAAACCAACTTTTGAATTGCCAGTAATCTCTGAAAATATGAAAAAGTCAACTTATTGGAAGAGCGGACTCGCTTCGTTACAAAATTTTAGAACCTGTCATCTGGTGGTTATTCAATGGAGCAAGGCCACAAGAGAGCCTAAATAATAACGGGAAGTTGCGAGTCTTAATCACAAATAAGATTTCCGTTATGATACATCGAGTCTTCCAAGTTCATTATTTCATTTCTGATATATCGAATGGCAATTTAATCCTCGCGCATGGCAGATGGCACTTATATTTGTGTACCATTTCGGTACTCAACATGCGTTGAATTTCAACAACCACAACCGCGATTTAGAGGGTTGACTAACAGGGTTGCAATGTCTGGAATGAGGGCAAAACTCAAGAAAATGACGGATAACATGGCCGATGTTGAAGGGCGCCCTTGTTTGCCAATCAATTTATTACAAGCCCCCCCCCCCCCTACCGGGGCCGCTGAAAGAGGGGCAGGGAGGGTATCCTCTAAAGACATCAGGGTCTAGAGGGCCAAATAAGGAAAGATCACAACTTTTATCTACATTCCCGCTTCGGATACAGGAAAACAGGAAGCTTCATTTCCAAGTTTTATCCCTGGGCCTCAAAAACTTTCGGGCGGTGCCCCCCCCCCCCACCTACAAACATGAGAGATTTTCAGATTTGAAAAGATCTGATTCCGATCAGATTCTGATTCATATCAAAGTATGATTATTATGTTCTGCTCAGTGGTGTGCAACTCAGTGAGACATTTGGAGGGGACGCCATAACGATCAACAAGGAACATGAAAAAATGCCATGTTGAGTATTACTATGATCGTTCATTCAACACGGTTGAAGAAGAAGACCTAAAAAGACATGTTTCGTACTGAATGAAGCAAGAGAAACTTATTTTAGACTGCTACATTACGTTCTATAAGTGCCATGTTGAGTTTTACCATTATCGTTCATTCAACACACTGCAAGAAAAAGACCTAAAAAGACATGTTTCGTACTAAATGAAGCAAGAGAAACTTATTTTAGACTGTTACATTACGTTCTATAAGTGCCATGTTGAGTTTTACCATTATCGTTCACTCAACACACTGCAAGAAAAAGACCTAAAAAGACATGTTTCGTACTAAATGGAGCAAGAGAAACTTATTTTAGACTGTTACATTACGTTCTATAAGTGCCATGTTGAGTTTTACCATTATCGTTCATTCAACACACTGCAAGAAAAAGACCTAAAAAGACATGTTTCGTACTAAATGGAGCAAGAGAAACTTATTTTAGACTGTTACATTACGCTCTATAAGTGCCATGTTGAGTTTTACCATTATCGTTCATTCAACACACTGAAAGAAAAAGACCTAAAAAGACATGTTTCGTACTAAATGGAGCAAGAGAAACTTATTTTAGACTGTTACATTACGCTCTATAAGTGCCATGTTGAGTATGACCATTATCGTTCATTCAACACACTGCAAGAAAAAGACCTAAAAAGACATGTTTCGTACTAAATGGAGCAAGAGAAACTTATTTTAGACTGTTACATTACGTTCTATAAGTGCCATGTTGAGTATGACCATTATCGTTCATTCAACACACTGCAAGAAAAAGACCTAAAAAGACATGTTTCGTACTAAATGGAGCAAGAGAAACTTATTTTAGACTGTTACATTACGCTCTATAAGTGCCATGTTGAGTATGACCATTATCGTTCATTCAACACACTGCAAGAAAAAGACCTAAAAAGACATGTTTCGTACTAAATGGAGCAAGAGAAACTTATTATAGACTGTTACATTACGCTCTATAAGTGCCATGTTGAGTTTTACCATTATCGTTCATTCAACATACTGCAAGAAAAAGACCTAAAAAGACATGTTTCGTACTAAATGGAGCAAGAGAAACTTATTATAGACTGTTACATTACGTTCTATAAGTGCCATGTTGAGTTTTACCATTATCGTTCATTCAACACACTGCAAGAAAAAGACCTAAAAAGACATGTTTCGTACTAAATGGAGCAAGAGAAACTTATTTTAGACTGTTACATTACGCTCTATAAGTGCCATGTTGAGTTTTACCATTATCGTTCATTCAACACACTGCAAGAAAAAGACCTAAAAAGACATGTTTCGTACTAAATGAAGCAAGAGAAACTTATTTTAGACTGTTACATTACGTTCTATAAGTGCCATGTTGAAAATTTACCATTATCGTTCACTCAACACACTGCAAGAAAAAGACCTAAAAAGACATGTTTCGTACTAAATGGAGCAAGAGAAACTTATTTTAGACTGTTACATTACGTTCTATAAGTGCCATGTTGAGTTTTACCATTATCGTTCATTCAACACACTGCAAGAAAAAGACCTAAAAAGACATGTTTCGTACTAAATGGAGCAAGAGAAACTTATTTTAGACTGTTACATTACGTTCTATAAGTGCCATGTTGAGTTTTACCATTATCGTTCACTCAACACACTGCAAGAAAAAGACCTAAAAAGACATGTTTCGTACTAAATGGAGCAAGAGAAACTTATTTTAGACTGTTACATTACGTTCTATAAGTGCCATGTTGAGTTTTACCATTATCGTTCATTCAACACACTGCAAGAAAAAGACCTAAAAAGACATGTTTCGTACTAAATGAAGCAAGAGAAACTTATTTTAGACTGTTACATTACGTTCTATAAGTGCCATGTTGAGTTTTACCATTATCGTTCATTCAACACACTGCAAGAAAAAGACCTAAAAAGACATGTTTCGTACTAAATGGAGCAAGAGAAACTTATTTTAGACTGTTACATTACGTTCTATAAGTGCCATGTTGAGTTTTACCATTATCGTTCATTCAACACACTGCAAGAAAAAGACCTAAAAAGACATGTTTCGTACTAAATGGAGCAAGAGAAACTTATTTTAGACTGTTACATTACGTTCTATAAGTGCCATGTTGAGTTTTACCATTATCGTTCATTCAACACACTGCAAGAAAAAGACCTAAAAAGACATGTTTCGTACTAAATGGAGCAAGAGAAACTTATTTTAGACTGTTACATTACGTTCTATAAGTGCCATGTTGAGTTTTACCATTATCGTTCATTCAACACACTGCAAGAAAAAGACCTAAAAAGACATGTTTCGTACTAAATGGAGCAAGAGAAACTTATTTTAGACTGTTACATTACGTTCTATAAGTGCCATGTTGAGTATTACCATTATCGTTCATTCAACACACTGCAAGAAAAAGACCTAAAAAGACATGTTTCGTACTAAATGGAGCAAGAGAAACTTATTTTAGACTGTTACATTACGCTCTATAAGTGCCATGTTGAGTTTTACCATTATCGTTCATTCAACACACTGAAAGAAAAAGACCTAAAAAGACATGTTTCGTACTAAATGGAGCAAGAGAAACTTATTTTAGACTGTTACATTACGTTCTATAAGTGCCATGTTGAGTTTTACCATTATCGTTCATTCAACACACTGCAAGAAAAAGACCTAAAAAGACATGTTTCGTACTAAATGGAGCAAGAGAAACTTATTTTAGACTGTTACATTACGTTCTATAAGTGCCATGTTGAGTTTTACCATTATCGTTCATTCAACACACTGCAAGAAAAAGACCTAAAAAGACATGTTTCGTACTAAATGGAGCAAGAGAAACTTATTTTAGACTGTTACATTACGTTCTATAAGTGCCATGTTGAGTTTTACCATTATCGTTCATTCAACACACTGCAAGAAAAAGACCTAAAAAGACATGTTTCGTACTAAATGGAGCAAGAGAAACTTATTTTAGACTGTTACATTACGTTCTATAAGTGCCATGTTGAGTTTTACCATTATCGTTCATTCAACACACTGCAAGAAAAAGACCTAAAAAGACATGTTTCGTACTAAATGGAGCAAGAGAAACTTATTTTAGACTGTTACATTACGTTCTATAAGTGCCATGTTGAGTTTTACCATTATCGTTCATTCAACACACTGCAAGAAAAAGACCTAAATAGACATGTTTCGTACTAAATGAAGCAAGAGAAACTTATTTTAGACTGTTACATTACGTTCTATAAGTGCCATGTTAAGTTTTACCATTATCGTTCACTCAACACACTGCAAGAAAAAGACCTAAAAAGACATGTTTCGTACTAAATGGAGCAAGAGAAACTTATTTTAGACTGTTACATTACGTTCTATAAGTGCCATGTTGAGTTTTACCATTATCGTTCATTCAACACACTGCAAGAAAAAGACCTAAAAAGACATGTTTCGTACTAAATGGAGCAAGAGAAACTTATTTTAGACTGTTACATTACGTTCTATAAGTGCCATGTTGAGTTTTACCATTATCGTTCATTCAACACACTGCAAGAAAAAGACCTAAAAAGACATGTTTCGTACTAAATGGAGCAAGAGAAACTTATTTTAGACTGTTACATTACGTTCTATAAGTGCCATGTTGAGTTTTACCATTATCGTTCATTCAACACACTGCAAGAAAAAGACCTAAAAAGACATGTTTCGTACTAAATGAAGCAAGAGAAACTTATTTTAGACTGTTACATTACGTTCTATAAGTGCCATGTTGAGTTTTACCATTATCGTTCATTCAACACACTGCAAGAAAAAGACCTAAAAAGACATGTTTCGTACTAAATGGAGCAAGAGAAACTTATTTTAGACTGTTACATTACGTTCTATAAGTGCCATGTTGAGTTTTACCATTATCGTTCATTCAACACACTGCAAGAAAAAGACCTAAAAAGACATGTTTCGTACTAAATGGAGCAAGAGAAACTTATTTTAGACTGTTACATTACGTTCTATAAGTGCCATGTTGAGTTTTACCATTATCGTTCATTCAACACACTGCAAGAAAAAGACCTAAAAAGACATGTTTCGTACTAAATGGAGCAAGAGAAACTTATTTTAGACTGTTACATTACGTTCTATAAGTGCCATGTTGAGTTTTACCATTATCGTTCATTCAACACACTGCAAGAAAAAGACCTAAAAAGACATGTTTCGTACTAAATGAAGCAAGAGAAACTTATTTTAGACTGTTACATTACGTTCTATAAGTGCCATGTTGAGTTTTACCATTATCGTTCATTCAACACACTGCAAGAAAAAGACCTAAAAAGACATGTTTCGTACTAAATGGAGCAAGAGAAACTTATTTTAGACTGTTACATTACGTTCTATAAGTGCCATGTTGAGTTTTACCATTATCGTTCATTCAACACACTGCAAGAAAAAGACCTAAAAAGACATGTTTCGTACTAAATGGAGCAAGAGAAACTTATTTTAGACTGTTACATTACGTTCTATAAGTGCCATGTTGAGTTTTACCATTATCGTTCATTCAACACACTGCAAGAAAAAGACCTAAAAAGACATGTTTCGTACTAAATGGAGCAAGAGAAACTTATTTTAGACTGTTACATTACGTTCTATAAGTGCCATGTTGAGTTTTACCATTATCGTTCATTCAACACACTGCAAGAAAACGACCTAAAAAGACATGTTTCCTACTGAATGGAGCAAGAGAAACTTATTTTAGACTGTTACATTACGTTCTATAAGTGCCATGTTAAAATTTACCATTATCGTTCACTCAACACACTGCAAGAAAAAGACCTAAAAAGACATGTTTCGTACTAAATGGAGCAAGAGAAACTTATTTTAGACTGTTACATTACGTTCTATAAGTGCCATGTTGAGTTTTACCATTATCGTTCACTCAACACACTGCAAGAAAAAGACCTAAAAAGACATGTTTCGTACTAAATGGAGCAAGAGAAACTTATTTTAGACTGTTACATTACGTTCTATAAGTGCCATGTTGAGTTTTACCATTATCGTTCATTCAACACACTGCAAGAAAAAGACCTAAAAAGACATGTTTCGTACTAAATGAAGCAAGAGAAACTTATTTTAGACTGTTACATTACGTTCTATAAGTGCCATGTTGAGTTTTACCATTATCGTTCATTCAACACACTGCAAGAAAAAGACCTAAAAAGACATGTTTCGTACTAAATGGAGCAAGAGAAACTTATTTTAGACTGTTACATTACGTTCTATAAGTGCCATGTTGAGTTTTACCATTATCGTTCATTCAACACACTGCAAGAAAAAGACCTAAAAAGACATGTTTCGTACTAAATGGAGCAAGAGAAACTTATTTTAGACTGTTACATTACGTTCTATAAGTGCCATGTTGAGTTTTACCATTATCGTTCATTCAACACACTGCAAGAAAAAGACCTAAAAAGACATGTTTCGTACTAAATGGAGCAAGAGAAACTTATTTTAGACTGTTACATTACGTTCTATAAGTGCCATGTTGAGTTTTACCATTATCGTTCATTCAACACACTGCAAGAAAAAGACCTAAAAAGACATGTTTCGTACTAAATGAAGCAAGAGAAACTTATTTTAGACTGTTACATTACGTTCTATAAGTGCCATGTTGAGTTTTACCATTATCGTTCATTCAACACACTGCAAGAAAAAGACCTAAAAAGACATGTTTCGTATTAAATCGAGCAAGAGAAACTTATTTTAGACTGTTACATTACGTTCTATATGTGCCATGTTGAGTATTTACCATTATCGTTCATTCAACACACTGCAAGAAAAAGACCTAAAAAGACATGTTTCGTACTAAATGGAGCAAGAGAAACTTATTTTAGACTGTTACATTACGTTCTATAAGTGCCATGTTGAGTATTACCATTATCGTTCATTCAACACACTGCAAGAAAAAGACCTAAAAAGACATGTTTCGTACTAAATGGAGCAAGAGAAACTTATTTTAGACTGTTACATTACGTTCTATAAGTGCCATGTTGAGTTTTACCATTATCGTTCACTCAACACACTGCAAGAAAAAGACCTAAAAAGACATGTTTCGTACTAAATGGAGCAAGAGAAACTTATTTTAGACTGTTACATTACGTTCTATAAGTGCCATGTTGAGTTTTACCATTATCGTTCATTCAACACACTGCAAGAAAAAGACCTAAAAAGACATGTTTCGTACTAAATGGAGCAAGAGAAACTTATTTTAGACTGTTACATTACGTTCTATAAGTGCCATGTTGAGTTTTACCATTATCGTTCATTCAACACACTGCAAGAAAAAGACCTAAAAAGACATGTTTCGTACTAAATGGAGCAAGAGAAACTTATTTTAGACTGTTACATTACGTTCTATAAGTGCCATGTTGAGTTTTACCATTATCGTTCATTCAACACACTGCAAGAAAAAGACCTAAAAAGACATGTTTCGTACTAAATGGAGCAAGAGAAACTTATTTTAGACTGTTACATTACGTTCTATAAGTGCCATGTTGAGTTTTACCATTATCGTTCATTCAACACACTGCAAGAAAAAGACCTAAAAAGACATGTTTCGTACTAAATGGAGCAAGAGAAACTTATTTTAGACTGTTACATTACGTTCTATAAGTGCCATGTTGAGTTTTACCATTATCGTTCATTCAACACACTGCAAGAAAAAGACCTAAAAAGACATGTTTCGTACTAAATGAAGCAAGAGAAACTTATTTTAGACTGTTACATTACGTTCTATAAGTGCCATGTTGAGTTTTACCATTATCGTTCACTCAACACACTGCAAGAAAAAGACCTAAAAAGACATGTTTCGTACTAAATGGAGCAAGAGAAACTTATTTTAGACTGTTACATTACGTTCTATAAGTGCCATGTTGAGTTTTACCATTATCGTTCATTCAACACACTGCAAGAAAAAGACCTAAAAAGACATGTTTCGTACTAAATGGAGCAAGAGAAACTTATTTTAGACTGTTACATTACGTTCTATAAGTGCCATGTTGAGTTTTACCATTATCGTTCATTCAACACACTGCAAGAAAAAGACCTAAAAAGACATGTTTCGTACTAAATGAAGCAAGAGAAACTTATTTTAGACTGTTACATTACGTTCTATAAGTGCCATGTTGAGTTTTACCATTATCGTTCATTCAACACACTGCAAGAAAAAGACCTAAAAAGACATGTTTCGTACTAAATGGAGCAAGAGAAACTTATTTTAGACTGTTACATTACGTTCTATAAGTGCCATGTTGAGTTTTACCATTATCGTTCATTCAACACACTGCAAGAAAAAGACCTAAAAAGACATGTTTCGTACTAAATGAAGCAAGAGAAACTTATTTTAGACTGTTACATTACGTTCTATAAGTGCCATGTTGAGTATGACCATTATCGTTCATTCAACACACTGCAAGAAAAAGACCTAAAAAGACATGTTTCGTACTAAATGGAGCAAGAGAAACTTATTTTAGACTGTTACATTACGCTCTATAAGTGCCATGTTGAGTATGACCATTACCGTTCACTCAACACACTGCAAGAAAAAGACCTAAAAAGACATGTTTCGTACTAAATGGAGCAAGAGAAACTTATTTTAGACTGTTACATTACGTTCTATAAGTGCCATGTTGAGTTTTACCATTATCGTTCATTCAACACACTGCAAGAAAAAGACCTAAAAAGACATGTTTCGTACTAAATGGAGCAAGAGAAACTTATTTTAGACTGTTACATTACGTTCTATAAGTGCCATGTTGAGTATTACCATTATCGTTCATTCAACACACTGCAAGAAAAAGACCTAAAAAGACATGTTTCGTACTAAATGGAGCAAGAGAAACTTATTTTAGACTGTTACATTACGTTCTATAAGTGCCATGTTGAGTTTTACCATTATCGTTCATTCAACACACTGCAAGAAAAAGACCTAAAAAGACATGTTTCGTACTAAATGGAGCAAGAGAAACTTATTTTAGACTGTTACATTACGTTCTATAAGTGCCATGTTGAGTTTTACCATTATCGTTCATTCAACACACTGCAAGAAAAAGACCTAAAAAGACATGTTTCGTACTAAATGGAGCAAGAGAAACTTATTTTAGACTGTTACATTACGTTCTATAAGTGCCATGTTGAGTTTTACCATTATCGTTCATTCAACACACTGCAAGAAAAAGACCTAAAAAGACATGTTTCGTACTAAATGGAGCAAGAGAAACTTATTTTAGACTGTTACATTACGTTCTATAAGTGCCATGTTGAGTTTTACCATTATCGTTCATTCAACACACTGCAAGAAAAAGACCTAAAAAGACATGTTTCGTACTAAATGGAGCAAGAGAAACTTATTTTAGACTGTTACATTACGTTCTATAAGTGCCATGTTGAGTTTTACCATTATCGTTCATTCAACACACTGCAAGAAAAAGACCTAAAAAGACATGTTTCGTACTAAATGGAGCAAGAGAAACTTATTTTAGACTGTTACATTACGTTCTATAAGTGCCATGTTGAGTTTTACCATTATCGTTCATTCAACACACTGCAAGAAAAAGACCTAAAAAGACATGTTTCGTACTAAATGAAGCAAGAGAAACTTATTTTAGACTGTTACATTACGTTCTATAAGTGCCATGTTGAAAATTTACCATTATCGTTCATTCAACACACTGCAAGAAAAAGACCTAAAAAGACATGTTTCGTACTAAATGGAGCAAGAGAAACTTATTTTAGACTGTTACATTACGTTCTATAAGTGCCATGTTGAGTTTTACCATTATCGTTCATTCAACACACTGCAAGAAAAAGACCTAAAAAGACATGTTTCGTACTAAATGGAGCAAGAGAAACTTATTTTAGACTGTTACATTACGTTCTATAAGTGCCATGTTGAGTTTTACCATTATCGTTCATTCAACACACTGCAAGAAAAAGACCTAAAAAGACATGTTTCGTACTAAATGGAGCAAGAGAAACTTATTTTAGACTGTTACATTACGTTCTATAAGTGCCATGTTGAGTTTTACCATTATCGTTCATTCAACACACTGCAAGAAAAAGACCTAAATAGACATGTTTCGTACTAAATGAAGCAAGAGAAACTTATTTTAGACTGTTACATTACGTTCTATAAGTGCCATGTTGAGTTTTACCATTATCGTTCATTCAACACACTGCAAGAAAAAGACCTAAAAAGACATGTTTCGTACTAAATGGAGCAAGAGAAACTTATTTTAGACTGTTACATTACGTTCTATAAGTGCCATGTTGAGTTTTACCATTATCGTTCATTCAACACACTGCAAGAAAAAGACCTAAAAAGACATGTTTCGTACTAAATGGAGCAAGAGAAACTTATTTTAGACTGTTACATTACGCTCTATAAGTGCCATGTTGAGTTTTACCATTATCGTTCATTCAACACACTGCAAGAAAAAGACCTAAAAAGACATGTTTCGTACTAAATGAAGCAAGAGAAACTTATTTTAGACTGTTACATTACGTTCTATAAGTGCCATGTTGAGTTTTACCATTATCGTTCATTCAACACACTGCAAGAAAAAGACCTAAAAAGACATGTTTCGTACTAAATGAAGCAAGAGAAACTTATTTTAGACTGTTACATTACGTTCTATAAGTGCCATGTTGAGTATGACCATTATCGTTCATTCAACACACTGCAAGAAAAAGACCTAAAAAGACATGTTTCGTACTAAATGAAGCAAGAGAAACTTATTTTAGACTGTTACATTACGTTCTATAAGTGCCATGTTGAAAATTACCATTATCGTTCATTCAACACACTGCAAGAAAAAGACCTAAAAAGACATGTTTCGTACTAAATGGAGCAAGAGAAACTTATTTTAGACTGTTACATTACGTTCTATAAGTGCCATGTTGAGTTTTACCATTATCGTTCATTCAACACACTGCAAGAAAAAGACCTAAAAAGACATGTTTCGTACTAAATGGAGCAAGAGAAACTTATTTTAGACTGTTACATTACGTTCTATAAGTGCCATGTTGAGTTTTACCATTATCGTTCATTCAACACACTGCAAGAAAAAGACCTAAAAAGACATGTTTCGTACTAAATGGAGCAAGAGAAACTTATTTTAGACTGTTACATTACGTTCTATAAGTGCCATGTTGAGTATTACCATTATCGTTCATTCAACACACTGCAAGAAAAAGACCTAAAAAGACATGTTTCGTACTAAATGAAGCAAGAGAAACTTATTTTAGACTGTTACATTACGTTCTATAAGTGCCATGTTGAGTTTTACCATTATCGTTCACTCAACACACTGCAAGAAAAAGACCTAAAAAGACATGTTTCGTACTAAATGGAGCAAGAGAAACTTATTTTAGACTGTTACATTACGTTCTATAAGTGCCATGTTGAGTTTTACCATTATCGTTCACTCAACACACTGCAAGAAAAAGACCTAAAAAGACATGTTTCGTACTAAATGGAGCAAGAGAAACTTATTTTAGACTGTTACATTACGTTCTATAAGTGCCATGTTGAGTTTTACCATTATCGTTCATTCAACACACTGCAAGAAAAAGACCTAAAAAGACATGTTTCGTACTAAATGGAGCAAGAGAAACTTATTTTAGACTGTTACATTACGTTCTATAAGTGCCATGTTGAGTTTTACCATTATCGTTCATTCAACACACTGCAAGAAAAAGACCTAAAAAGACATGTTTCGTACTAAATGGAGCAAGAGAAACTTATTTTAGACTGTTACATTACGTTCTATAAGTGCCATGTTGAGTTTTACCATTATCGTTCATTCAACACACTGCAAGAAAAAGACCTAAAAAGACATGTTTCGTACTAAATGGAGCAAGAGAAACTTATTTTAGACTGTTACATTACGTTCTATAAGTGCCATGTTGAGTTTTACCATTATCGTTCACTCAACACACTGCAAGAAAAAGACCTAAAAAGACATGTTTCGTACTAAATGGAGCAAGAGAAACTTATTTTAGACTGTTACATTACGTTCTATAAGTGCCATGTTGAGTTTTACCATTATCGTTCATTCAACACACTGCAAGAAAAAGACCTAAAAAGACATGTTTCGTACTAAATGGAGCAAGAGAAACTTATTTTAGACTGTTACATTACGTTCTATAAGTGCCATGTTGAGTTTTACCATTATCGTTCATTCAACACACTGCAAGAAAAAGACCTAAATAGACATGTTTCGTACTAAATGAAGCAAGAGAAACTTATTTTAGACTGTTACATTACGTTCTATAAGTGCCATGTTGAGTATTACCATTATCGTTCACTCAACACACTGCAAGAAAAAGACCTAAAAAGACATGTTTCGTACTAAATGGAGCAAGAGAAACTTATTTTAGACTGTTACATTACGTTCTATAAGTGCCATGTTGAGTTTTACCATTATCGTTCATTCAACACACTGCAAGAAAAAGACCTAAAAAGACATGTTTCGTACTAAATGAAGCAAGAGAAACTTATTTTAGACTGTTACATTACGTTCTATAAGTGCCATGTTGAAAATTTACCATTATCGTTCACTCAACACACTGCAAGAAAAAGACCTAAAAAGACATGTTTCGTACTAAATGGAGCAAGAGAAACTTATTTTAGACTGTTACATTACGTTCTATAAGTGCCATGTTGAGTTTTACCATTATCGTTCATTCAACACACTGCAAGAAAAAGACCTAAAAAGACATGTTTCGTACTAAATGGAGCAAGAGAAACTTATTTTAGACTGTTACATTACGTTCTATAAGTGCCATGTTGAGTTTTACCATTATCGTTCACTCAACACACTGCAAGAAAAAGACCTAAAAAGACATGTTTCGTACTAAATGGAGCAAGAGAAACTTATTTTAGACTGTTACATTACGTTCTATAAGTGCCATGTTGAGTTTTACCATTATCGTTCACTCAACACACTGCAAGAAAAAGACCTAAAAAGACATGTTTCGTACTAAATGGAGCAAGAGAAACTTATCATAGACTGTTACATTACGTTCTATAAGTGCCATGTTGAGTTTTACCATTATCGTTCATTCAACACACTGCAAGAAAAAGACCTAAAAAGACATGTTTCGTACTAAATGGAGCAAGAGAAACTTATTTTAGACTGTTACATTACGTTCTATAAGTGCCATGTTGAGTTTTACCATTATCGTTCATTCAACACACTGCAAGAAAAAGACCTAAATAGACATGTTTCGTACTAAATGGAGCAAGAGAAACTTATTTTAGACTGTTACATTACGTTCTATAAGTGCCATGTTGAGTTTTACCATTATCGTTCATTCAACACACTGCAAGAAAAAGACCTAAAAAGACATGTTTCGTACTAAATGAAGCAAGAGAAACTTATTTTAGACTGTTACATTACGTTCTATAAGTGCCATGTTGAAAATTTATCATTATCGTTCACTCAACACACTGCAAGAAAAAGACCTAAAAAGACATGTTTCGTACTAAATGGAGCAAGAGAAACTTATTTTAGACTGTTACATTACGTTCTATAAGTGCCATGTTGAGTTTTACCATTATCGTTCACTCAACACACTGCAAGAAAAAGACCTAAAAAGACATGTTTCGTACTAAATGAAGCAAGAGAAACTTATTTTAGACTGTTACATTACGTTCTATAAGTGCCATGTTGAGTTTTACCATTATCGTTCATTCAACACACTGCAAGAAAAAGACCTAAAAAGACATGTTTCGTACTAAATGGAGCAAGAGAAACTTATTTTAGACTGTTACATTACGTTCTATAAGTGCCATGTTTAGTTTTACCATTATCGTTCATTCAACACACTGGAAGAAAAAGACCTAAATAGACATGTTTCGTACTAAATGGAGCAAGAGAAACTTATTTTAGACTGTTACATTACGTTCTATAAGTGCCATGTTGAAAATTACCATTATCGTTCACTCAACACACTGCAAGAAAAAGACCTAAAAAGACATGTTTCGTACTAAATGGAGCAAGAGAAACTTATTTTAGACTGTTACATTACGTTCTATAAGTGCCATGTTGAGTTTTACCATTATCGTTCATTCAACACACTGCAAGAAAAAGACCTAAAAAGACATGTTTCGTACTAAATGGAGCAAGAGAAACTTATTTTAGACTGTTACATTACGTTCTATAAGTGCCATGTTGAGTTTTACCATTATCGTTCATTCAACACACTGCAAGAAAAAGACCTAAAAAGACATGTTTCGTACTAAATGGAGCAAGAGAAACTTATTTTAGACTGTTACATTACGTTCTATAAGTGCCATGTTGAGTTTTACCATTATCGTTCACTCAACACACTGCAAGAAAAAGACCTAAAAAGACATGTTTCGTACTAAATGGAGCAAGAGAAACTTATTTTATAGGCTGTTACATTACGTTCTATAAGTGCCATGTTGAGTTTTACCATTATCGTTCATTCAACACACTGCAAGAAAAAGACCTAAAAAGACATGTTTCGTACTAAATGGAGCAAGAGAAACTTATTTTAGACTGTTACATTACGTTCTATAAGTGCCATGTTGAGTTTTACCATTATCGTTCATTCAACACACTGCAAGAAAAAGACCTAAAAGACATGTTTCGTACTAAATGGAGCAAGAGAAACTTATTTTAGACTGTTACATTACGTTCTATAAGTGCCATGTTGAGTTTTACCATTATCGTTCATTCAACACACTGCAAGAAAAAGACCTAAATAGACATGTTTCGTACTAAATGAAGCAAGAGAAACTTATTTTAGACTGTTACATTACGTTCTATAAGTGCCATGTTAAAATTTACCATTATCGTTCACTCAACACACTGCAAGAAAAAGACCTAAAAAGACATGTTTCGTACTAAATGGAGCAAGAGAAACTTATTTTAGACTGTTACATTACGTTCTATAAGTGCCATGTTGAGTTTTACCATTATCGTTCATTCAACACACTGCAAGAAAAAGACCTAAAAAGACATGTTTCGTACTAAATGAAGCAAGAGAAACTTATTTTAGACTGTTACATTACGTTCTATAAGTGCCATGTTGAAAATTTACCATTATCGTTCACTCAACACACTGCAAGAAAAAGACCTAAAAAGACATGTTTCGTACTAAATGGAGCAAGAGAAACTTATTTTAGACTGTTACATTACGTTCTATAAGTGCCATGTTGAGTTTTACCATTATCGTTCACTCAACACACTGCAAGAAAAAGACCTAAAAAGACATGTTTCGTACTAAATGAAGCAAGAGAAACTTATTTTAGACTGTTACATTACGTTCTATAAGTGCCATGTTGAGTTTTACCATTATCGTTCATTCAACACACTGCAAGAAAAAGACCTAAAAAGACATGTTTCGTACTAAATGGAGCAAGAGAAACTTATTTTAGACTGTTACATTACGTTCTATAAGTGCCATGTTTAGTTTTACAATTATCGTTCATTCAACACACTGCAAGAAAAAGACCTAAATAGACATGTTTCGTACTAAATGGAGCAAGAGAAACTTATTTTAGACTGTTACATTACGTTCTATAAGTGCCATGTTAAAAATTACCATTATCGTTCACTCAACACACTGCAAGAAAAAGACCTAAAAAGACATGTTTCGTACTAAATGGAGCAAGAGAAACTTATTTTAGACAGTTACATTACGTTCTATAAGTGCCATGTTGAGTTTTACCATTATCGTTCACTCAACACACTGCAAGAAAAAGACCTAAAAAGAAATGTTTCGTACTAAATGGAGCAAGAGAAACTTATTATAGACGGTTACATTACGTTCTATAAGTGCCATGTTGAGTTTTACCATTATCGTTCATTCAACACACTGCAAGAAAAAGACCTAGAAAGACATGTTTCGTACTAAATGGAGCAAGAGAAACTTATTTTAGACTGTTACATTACGTTCTATAAGTGCCATGTTGAGTTTTACCATTATCGTTCATTCAACACACTGCAAGAAAAAGACCTAAATAGACATGTTTCGTACTAAATGAAGCAAGAGAAACTTATTTTAGACTGTTACATTACGTTCTATAAGTGCCATGTTGAGTTTTACCATTATCGTTCATTCAACACACTGCAAGAAAAAGACCTAAATAGACATGTTTCGTACTAAATGAAGCAAGAGAAACTTATTTTAGACTGTTACATTACGTTCTATAAGTGCCATGTTAAAATTTACCATTATCGTTCACTCAACACACTGCAAGAAAAAGACCTAAAAAGACATGTTTCGTACTAAATGGAGCAAGAGAAACTTATTTTAGACTGTTACATTACGTTCTATAAGTGCCATGTTGAGTTTTACCATTATCGTTCACTCAACACACTGCAAGAAAAAGACCTAAAAAGACATGTTTCGTACTAAATGGAGCAAGAGAAACTTATTTTAGACTGTTACATTACGTTCTATAAGTGCCATGTTGAGTTTTACCATTATCGTCTACTCAACACACTGCAAGAAAAAGACCTAAAAAGACATGTTTCGTACTAAATGGAGCAAGAGAAACTTATTTTAGACTGTTACATTACGTTCTATAAGTGCCATGTTGAGTTTTACCATTATCGTTCACTCAACACACTGCAAGAAAAAGACCTAAAAAGACATGTTTCGTACTAAATGAAGCAAGAGAATCTTATTTTAGACTGTTACATTACGTTCTATAAGTGCCATGTTGAAATTTACCATTATCGTTCACTCAACACACTGCAAGAAAAAGACCTAGAAAGACATGTTTCGTACTAAATGGAGCAAGAGAAACTTATTTTAGACTGTTACATTACGTTCTATAAGTGCCATGTTGAGTTTTACCATTATCGTTCATTCAACACACTGCAAGAAAAAGAACTAAAAAGACATTTTTCGTACCAATTGAAGCAAGGGACACCTGGGGAGGCCATTGTTTTTGTGAAATGCATACCGTAATTGCGGAAAATTTACTTGAGAATATACCCTTACCCCGGGGGGCAGGATACACCATAGTGAATGTGGTTCGACCTGCATCTGGACTTTGAAAAAAGGGTCCATTTTAATGACAGAATATTCAAGAATTCCGAATGCATTTGGATGAATATCAGGAATTTTCTGACAAATGTGTATGAATTTCTCAAGCAAAATACAAAGAAAGTTTTCAGTTATTTCGTGTGGATTGTCATTATGGTACACATTGATCAGAAAATTCTCAAATAACTATCCATCTACCAGAATTATGGTTAAAAATAGACCCATGTGTTGGGAATGTCAGATAAAAAAAGGAATAGTTCTTTTTAGGTCTCCTTCTTCAACCGTGTTGAATGAACGATAATGGTAAAACTCAACATGGCACTTATAGAGCGTAATGTAACATTCTAAAATAAGTTTCACTTGCTTCATTTAGTACGAAACATGTCTTTTTAGGTCTTTTTCTTGCAGTGTGTTGAGTGAACGATAATGGTAAAACTCAACATGGCACTTATAGAACGTAATGTAACAGTCTAAAATAAGTTTCTCTTGCTCCATTTAGTAGGAAACATGTCTTTTTAGGTCTTTTTCTTGCAGTGTGTTGAGTGAACGATAATGGTAAATTTTAACATGGCACTTATAGAACGTAATGTAACAGTCTAAATAAGTTTCTCTTGCTTCATTTAGTACGAAACATGTCTATTTAGGTCTTTTTCTTGCAGTGTGTTGAGTGAACGATAATGGTAAAACTCAACATGGCACTTATAGAACGTAATGTAACAGTCTAAAATAAGTTTCTCTTGCTTCATTTAGTACGAAGCATTACTTTTAGGTCTTTTTCTTGCAGTGTGTTGAATGAACGATAATGGTAAAACTCAACATGGCACTTATAGAACGTAATGTAACAGTCTAAAATAAGTTTCTCTTGCTTCATTTAGTACGAAACATGTCTTTTTATGTCTTTTTCTTGCAGTGTGTTGAATGAACGATAATGGTAAAACTCAACATGGCACTTACAAAGCGTAATGTAACAGTCTAAAATAAGTTTCTCTTGCTTCATTTAGTACGAAACATGTCTTTGTAGGTCTTTTTCTTGCAGTGTGTTGAATGAGCGATAATGGTAAAACTCAACATGGCACTTATAGAACGTAATGTAACAGTCTAAAATAAGTTTCTCTTGCTTCATTTAGTACGAAACATGTCTATTTAGGTCTTTTTCTTGCAGTGTGTTGAATGAACGATAATGGTAAAACTCAACATGGCACTTATAGAACGTAATGTAACAGTCTAAAAAAAGTTTCTCTTGCTTCATTTAGTACGAAACATGTCTTTTTAGGTCTTTCTCTTGCAGTGTGTTGAATGAACGATAATGGTAAAACTCAACATGGCACTTATAGAACATAATGTAACAGTCTAAAATAAGTTTCCCTTGCTTCATTTAGTTCGAAACATGTCTTTTTAGGTATAGTTCTTCAACCGTGTTGAAAGGACGACAATGGTTTCAGTTTTATGTGATCATCAATTTACATACATTACATTATAATTCTGCAAATATATGAAAAACAAATGAAAATAAATCCTTTTGTGGCATAGCTTCATTATAATATGTGTACTAAAATAATCAAGATCGAATTATGGACTCTGTTTGTAGAGCAATGAAGGTCTTTATTGTATCCTGTATAGCATGAAATCTTATAATACTTTGCGATTTGGATTTCATGGGGTTTCATGTTTACCATTTAGCTAACGATCTAGAGGAGGCCATCAAGAACTCATTAGATAATAGAACATGTCAGTGGAATTTTTCTGAATTTGCAAAAATGCAATTGACACTGTGAGTCATATCAATTTAATCAGGGTTAGCAAATTAAGTGCAGTCACTGTTCTTTTTTTACACTTAAAAAGAAAGAGTAACTTTCCTTGAAATATCCTTTAAATGGAAAAATAAAGAGACAGATTTTGACAACCATTTATAGCTCTCAGATTTTGTACAGAAAATTATCATACAGTATTATACAGGATCTGTATCTACAGAAAATCAATGCTACATGCAGCAAAAATCAAGTTGAGATGAATCTACTTTTAGAAATATAGCACACTCCTCTAATGACATAGATATACAATTTTAGGGCCCATTTACATGAAGCTGGGTTTGCCATGTTTTGCAGTCAAATCCCTTCAAATGTTTACATGAACCCAGTAGCAAGCTTGCATCAACTTGTGTAGGCAGGTGCCCTTTCTTGTAGGCAGGGTGGACCCATTATGGTGGGTTGGATGTTTGTAAAATTATTCCATGTTAAGGCAGGTCAGGTCAACCCTGCGTCATGTCAGTGTCATGAAAATGCTTGAAAGCAGCAAGGCCTGGGTCATTTTTACCTGATCATCTTGGTCATAGGGGTGATGGGTGGTTGTATCTATGATGGTCTTAATTCTTTGTTAAAAGTACTAAAACATAGCAAAATATGCCATTTTAACAGTTTTAAGAAGAAGGCTTTCAAAGCTTATATACAGTTTTACCACTGATTTATTCTCTCTTATAGTTGGAGACTTATCCGAGGGAGGGGGGGGGGGGTACTTCATGGTGAAATTGGGGTTCGACCTGCATCTGGACTTTGAGGAAAGGAACCATTTGTATGGCAGAATATTCAAGAATTCCGAACCCATTTGCATGAATATCAGGAAATTTCTGACCCATGTGCATGAATTTGTCGATTTGAAGGGGCAAAGTCTTTTCAATTTTCTTCAGCTTTGACCGGCTAGACGCTATTGTTGTCCTTGTTGCTAGACAAAACGTTGTCGTTTTTTGACTTTGTCGCTTCTCAAGCAGGAAAGTTTCAGTTGTTTGGTGCAGATTGTCATTATGGGGCCCATTGATAAGAAAATTCTCAAAAAACTACCTATCTAGTAGAATTATGGTTAAAACAGAATTATGTAGAGAATTTCAGATGAAAAACCTCACCCACATGTCCCACATCCCATATGAGCGGCACGTCCAGTATCATTTAACAATGAAGTACCCCCCCCCCCCCCCGAGTCTTATTTTGACTATCCAGATTAGTGTTCTTTTCATTTACGCATGTGTTCAGATTTTTCTTCTCCTTTCTATGTTCTCCTTTGAATATTCTCTCAACATTTATGATTCAATTTTTGTCAATATATTGCTGGAAGCAGCGGATTGGAGATCTTCCCAACTTGATAACTAGCTTGCTAATTGCTTTGAACTTCGTCCTTGGTATTCCCTGCATTCTATCATTACATTGGAGCAGCGGAAGTTGTAAATGTTTCTTGCAGCTAATAAAGTGTTAGGGGCTGCAACATAATCACTCTGTCTGTCTTTGTTCAGGATTGACTCCACATCCTGCTTTTGGCCTGCTCATGCACTGACTGTCCATGATGTATCCGTTTTATACACAGCATCAGCTTGTACTGTCTTGGCCAAGATATATAGATATTGGTGTGATAACTTCTGTCGGTTTTAGTTTGACGCAATAAAATAATTTCATTTTTCAATTTCAATTTTAATGCCATTTTAAGATCATTTCATCTGATCATCGACCAATCCACCATATCTTGAACAACACCATCAAAGTTGTAGCTGCTGTATTTTCAATTATGTTGTTGCAGTTGTTGAACTCAACACATGTTGAGTTACGAGATCCGTACCAAAATATACCTGCAGATGGACGTGACCGAGAGCCACTGAAGTGTGCATAGGGAAACCAGGAAAAAATAAAAATAAATTTTCTTTGTGGTTGCTTTTTGCCTTTTTTGCATCTTAATGCCCTGTGTTCTAGTTGCGTAGCTAAGGGTAGAACACAGGGGACTTAGATACAAAAAAATGACAAAGACAATTTTTATTTTTAGCAACAATTATTTTTTGGTTTCCCAGTGCAGTGTGGGGATTAAAATTGCCTTTCGATGTATCAGAAACGAAATAATGAGCTTAGCAGACTCGATGTATCATACGGAGATCTTATTCTTAATTCAGAATTTTCTACAGCCCGTGAAATAAATTAAATAAAAACCAAATATTTGAGTCACCTTTTATTTTTTCAATTTTCTCCATAATTTCTTTTCTCTTCAAATTCTTTAGTTTCTTCAATTCCTCTTTCTTGACCTCTTTTTCCTAAATAACATCAAAAAGTGCATTACATCACATACAGCCTCTCTCGACATACTTGAAATCCCTTTGCATCGCAACAACGAACTCCAAAACTTTCCATCTAAAGCCCCGTTCACCCTTGCAAGCTAAACCAGCTTAAACTAAACCAGGTTATCGAGTGGTGCCTTCTAATTGGTAAATCTAACAGATGAAATGCATTTGATTGGTTAAATCGAGCATGGTTTAGATAAGCTGGTTTAACTGTGTCAGTTTGAATGCAGTATTAATCTTTTCATTTCAGGAAGAAATAGATGTTTTGTAGATTATTCTTTATGTCTGAATTGAAGCCCAGTACATAAGCCACTATGTAAGTAGTGTAAGTGAGATCTTTACGTTCAAGAAGGGTCCTAGTTCTCAATCTGTCACTGAATCATTCGCAAGGCCAAGTGAGTTTACCTTAATCCCCTAGTGCCTGTTCGCGCAATTTTTGCGAAACACAAGTGCTTCTTTTAAAATGCTCAAATTTGCAAGTAATTTGGTTTATTTTGTGAAGAGAGGTGAAGTGAAATATACTTGGAGCATCAAAATATTATGAAAACGAAAAATCGAAAAATTCTTGTTTAAACGGCTACAGTAAGCTTAAGCGTACCATACCAACGCCATCATGTTTACGAATTCAGTGAAAATGGATACAATCTAATGGCAGTTTTAATGATAAATTGAGCGAGTAATCTTTCCAGATGTTGTCATCAATAATGAACCACAGCAAGAAGTCGAATTCAAATGAGAACTTTCCAGTTTTAAAAGTTCGGTCATTTTGAATTTTAGATAACTTAAAGTTTTTCTAAGATTAAACTAGTCCGAGATTGCAATTTTTTTTAAATATATCACGACTTATGATTATAAAGAAATCAAAGGACAAGTCTGCAGTTGGTATGATTGATGATACAATTCAAGATTATACTGTTATGAATGGCGTATCGTACTTTCTCCCATCATTTTTCGTCTTTTCCCTGCGAAATTGCGTATTCAAATAAGCGACCTGAGCGAAATGACGTCATTATGTCTTCTGACGTCACTTTCAACGGAAAAGAGGCTATCTCATTATTTCCTCGCCTCTTAATCATTGCCGACCTCTTTATCGTGTGCTAATGCAAGAAAATGGCGACAAAGCGACCATTGATTTGGCCCAAAATGTCAGAATTTTTGTTGAATTTACAGCTGTTACAAACTTCAAAAAGGGGAACAAAGCTAAGAATTCGCGGCAAAAGTTGATAAATTAGTTTTCTGGCATCAATTACACCAACCCTGGACTAAACTAGTCCGAAATATATGAATAAAAATATATAGAATATATAAGAATATAAGAATATATTATATATCAAGAAAAAAACCCCCCAGACTCGTCCTTTAAGAAATCATGAACATAAAGAAAGTTTCAACATCAGTAAAAAATAATCCAATTTTGTGATTTTTTCATCAAATATTTATTGTTCTAACCTTCCAGTACAAAGGGTGGAGTTTGTGCAATACAAAAGTAAATTGTTCAGACGATGCAACTTATGTAAATCCATACCTTTTTCTTTCTCTCTTCCCTCTGCTGTCTTTTCTTCGAGCGAGTGTCATCTGTCCTTCTTACTGAATCTTTGACAGTACGAGGATATGTCTTTATCTACAAAAATTAAGTTAAATATGAATCAAGATGTATTTAGATACATTTGCATTGCCTATAACACTTACTGGGTGTCTCAAAAAGTACTCCCGTTTGAAAAATTCCCAAAATTTGATTATCAAACCTATTATAAAGTTTTCTTTTTGATTCCTTGGTCAATGATCCAAATGTATTTGAAGATGAATAAATGTTTGTTTTCATTACTAAAAGGGTATGAAATAACGAATTGAAAAACCTCATTCTGAGCTGTGCTCTTTAAGCAACATTGTTAATCCAGAGCCATTATATTGAATTCTTTCAATATCCTTCAAGTCTACAATAGTAGTTCGTAATTCATTCTGCGCTTAATATACAAAAAGACATTTCTCAGGTCATCATCAATGCTTTTTGCAATATGATTCAAAACCAGTCAGCAACAAAACAGGCAAACTTCATCAATTTAAAAGCAAATCAAAAGATCAGCTATATCTGGAAAAATAATTTGGTCTTTGATCTACTTACCAAAATAACAAATTTGAAGATGGGCCTTTTAATAAAATGTTGGTGATCTTTCAAACATGAGTACTTTTTGGGACACCAGGAAGTTAAAACTGAATAGGAGGATGAGGCAAGCGACAACAATCATTGTGTAAAATCCTCATTTTAATTTCATTGACATTCCATGTTTCAAATATTTGACAAGTCCAGGTGACGGACGTAAACGGATAAAGACAAACCAAGTACAAAATTTATCAATTAGACATGAAACATCTTTTTATTCGAACGTTTCGAACGAAGCTTGGTTCATCATCAGCGAATCTGAATAATAGCGAGTGGCAATTTATACCCAAAAACCAATTGTGAGTTACATTTCCTACGCACAGGGGTTAAAATTGTAACTGTTTGATCAGTGAAAATGAATAATTTTACCATGGGTAAATAGTTAGGCACTGCTGGTGTGCTTCTATGAAGCAGCGCTGCAACTAATATGTACCTGCGAAGTAATAATTTATATAGTTCTGCAGAGAGCTCCTCCGTAGTAGTCAATAATATTTCCCCCGCAAAAGAAGGAAGATGTGGGAATCAAGCAAAACTGCGGCATCTAACCAGCCATTATTCAACTTACAAATTCTTCATCAGGCTCTTCATAACGGAAATTAAATTTTCTTTCGAATTCTTCTTGTTTCTCAACATCATCGTCACTCTGAAAGAAAAGACTTCAAATCGAGACATTTCATACATTGAATAATTCTGCATTTTCGCAGGTGAGTAGAATAAATCATACGCGTTTGTCGAATCATGTAATCTCCTACCGACCTATGCATCAGTTCACAGTGGGGAGGTATAAATAAAAACCCGCACAGAAGAACCTACATCTTTCAAGAACCTACAGCCTGAAATCATATCATTTTGTACCAAATGGATAAAGACTATGCTGATCTTGATGAGTCAGAATTGGATTATGCTTATATAAACTCAAATGAAAAGATTAGAGAAATAAATGCAACATTGCCAATCAACCCCTTTCGTGAACTCCAAAACATTAATTACAGAACTGTGATAGGCGGGCCTGCAGGGGTAAACTGGGTAAGATTGGGTTGAAATGGATAGGGTCAAGAGTGCAAATAAGTTTGGCTAAGATCTAGATTCACATGGTTTTCCTATATTAAGAACCTACACCCTGATTACTAGATGTGCCTCATTGCATAAGAACCTAAACAGGCTGAGTTTAAAATCTTAGGTTCTTATGTGCGGGTTTTTACTGTAAATAAAGTGAGAAGATACATCTTTTCAAAACATGTATCTATCAACAACAGCAGATCAAGCGACAATAACATCGTTGATTTTGATGCATACGACAATAACATCGTTGATTTTGATACATACGCAAGTACAAAGTGGTCAGTAATTTCTAACGTTATCGTTAGTAGCCAAACTTTACAGTCATACCAGCATCACTGAGCTAGAGATCTCATCTTAGTGAAAGGCTGATTTAGATTATCAAATTTTAATGACATGCATTTCGTCTTGTACGTTAACCTTTCCAATTCAAAATTACCTGACATTGGTAAATAATCCACGACTTTGAAGTTTGGTAAACTCCTTCTGTCATAATAAGCAAACACAAAATATTCCTGATTCAATCAGGGAGTGGTCATTTTTAATCCTGGGTACCAGGGCGAAGGATTTTCGACAGGAGTATGAAAATTTTTCCCATTACTTTGTGGGGGTACGAAAATATCAAGGGAAATTATTATGGGGTGCAAAACTATTTTGCTTGAAAAATATTTATATGAAGTCATCAGTCAACATTTAAAAGTAAAATTAACAGACAACTGGAAATGATGAATCACTGGACTGCTATGAAAATCGCCTGGGACAAACTGGTATGTGTGAATATGTATTTTATACGTCCTCAAAGAGTTCTGGATGGGGTACCAAACCATTTCGTTGAAAGTTGATGGGGAGAAGAAAACTTTTTCTATATTCAAGATGGGGTGTGAAAGGTTGTCTAATTGTGTGAAATTATCCTCCGCCCTGGTACCCAGGATTAAAAATTACGGCTCCTTTAGGGTATGAATTCCCTTATTCTTTTGGTGAGCAAGACGTACCATACCTTGCGTTCCTTTGGCAATCAAAACAATCATGATTGTATTGTTTTAGATTTTATCATTGTTTCATTTGAAAGAAATTAGATCCCGCTGGCTGAATTTGAAAGAAATCTTGATTGTTTTGATTGTCAAAGGAACGCAAGAATAGTAAACATAAACTACGGTAAACTGCGTATAAGAAGTTAAGAACCTATAACTTTGCAAGTCAGCCTGGGTCCTTGCACAATTAGTACGATAGATTGGCTCTTATACAATGAGGTTTCATTTTGCAATTTCAGTTTGTAGGTTCTTAATCCACCAGGTTTGCTTAGACTTGCCCCAAGTCTATCTCTTCAGTCCGTCTTACGTCATACCATTGGATCCGCCATTCAAACATTCGGAATGTTGGAATGGCGGATCCAGGAACTACCGAAAAGGGAACGGTAAGACGGACAGAAGAGATAGACCCAGAGCATGTCTAGTGTTTGCTGCTGTACTTACATCATCACTGCCATCAACTATGTCTGCGTACGCAGGTACCCTAAAAATGAAGAAAAATTCCTCTTAAATAGCATTACTGTTTCGTAGCATGAACCTTCATGTCAAAACGTGGAAATGCTGCCAAAGGAAAAATGACACTGTCTTTAAATATTGTCTATGTTGTTTTCTTCACGATTTTCATGTAGTGCAACTCTAATCAGTTAGCTCTTGACGCAGTATTTTTCTTATTCAAAGTGTTATAAAGCGCTGAAATTTCACGAGGCAAACAATTTTCGAGTCTTCGAGCCTCTGTGCTTGCCAAATATTTCATTCTCTGCAAAAAGGCCTAAAAATCTAACTCACGAGTCTTCCTCTTTGTCGTGGTATTCCTTCTTTAAAATGTAGTCTCTTAAAAATGCATCATCTTCTTCTATGTTATCACTGCTCCAGAGTTTATTTATTGTGTCCTGGAAAGAATTTGGTGTCAGTTAGGCAAATCATGTTTAAGGGGAGGTGTTGGTCCTAAATCTACAAAAATACCGGGTGACCCAGAAAAGTGACCCAACACAATCTGTCATGGAAAGGAAAGTAAGTGGCAGATTGAAATATTTCAAACGTTGTTCTGTCCCTAAAAGACTAGCCTACATTGTGAGTATTTTTCGCAATTTTTTCGGGCCTGGAAAAGTTCCCGAATTAAGGATTTGAGGAAAAGGGCAGGCTTGAAATTCTCAATATGTCATCAAAAACAGGCGATCGATTTGAAGGCATTTCAGTTCTTCAAAACAACGAGAAGCGTGATTCATTCTGCCTGAGAATATTTTTAAGTACCTAGGGACTATAAACTTGCTCTGAAGACTTCCGACTGGGTTACCTATTCCCAGGTTGAAATGAAACACGCTCCTCGTTGTTTTGAAGATTTGAAATGGCTGTAAATCGATCCCCTGTTTTTGACAACTTTTTGAGGATTTCAGGCATGCTCTTTTCCTCGAAATCTTTAATTTGGAAATTTACCGTGCCGAAAAAAATTTCGAAAAATAATCATAGCATAAGCTAATCTTGTAGCGACAGAGCAACATTTGAAGCATTTCAATCGGCCACTTACTTAATTTTCTGTAACAGATTGCGTTGGGTCACTTTTTTCTGGGTCACCTGGTACAGAAATAGACAAAGGGATAGTAGGGCAAAGGGAATAGTAATTAAAGTATCAAGTTAGCAGGAAATGGCATAACAGGTATACCAGGTGAGTAAAGGAAGTCCCATCGCGTTTAATAAAACACAGTGGAGGCTCGAGATTTTCACGTCCTGCATCTAAATCTCGAAAGAAAATTGGTCATTAAAACTCTGCTGACTCCATCGATTCTCTGGAGATGATCCCTTGCTGAGAGAGCTAAATTGTCCATTGCTGCTTCCAAGGAAATTCTGATCTGTCATGAAACGATAACGTGCTCTTGCAAAATTTGATGCATTGCAAAAATGGAATCATTTACCTGATTTGAAGCCAGCCACTTGTCGTACTCTTCCTCTTCTTGTTCCTGGAGAAACGGTACTTGCATCAAAATATGAAATGTAGCAGTTAACGGAGGAAATGTCTTCGATAAGAATTATATCTATTGTATAACAACCCAAAGATGAACATTCTAATCAAAATGACAATTAAATCTCAAATCAATAAAGATATCAAAGATTACCAACGAAGTACATGAACTCTCTTTCAATCCATTAAAGGGGCTGTAAAAGATTTTGGTAAACAATCGGAAAGTACTGGACAACCCGCGCACGTTACTAAAGCCTTGGGTTTTTAGCGGCGGCCAGTGTCATCGCAGCTTCTACGTAAGTTTCATTGCAGTGTTTTCTTGTCTATGTCTATGAAATGTGATGGAACTTTTGATATCCATTAAAACTTTCAAATATTTGGCGTTAGAAAAATAGAACAAATCCTCCACCGAAGCTTCGATCACCAAAATTGTCGCAGATACTTTGGATTACTATTCTCTGTGCAAAATCGTCATTAGCTATGTCGTGTTCAGCCTAAACACATTCGATGATTTGACACGCAGAACCATGCAGAGAGAACGGGTTGTATAGACCCTTTAAATCAAATGAAAATGCATCAACCAATATCGCGCAATGCTTTCAAAGATTTGATTCCATTGCTCAACAACAGCCTTACCTTCTCAGAGGCTGACTTTTTTCTCACGGTCAAAAATTCACCATCATCGGATTCGCTCTCACTTTCTTCAACAGCAACTTTAAAGCTATGAAAAGGATGATAGAGAATATATAAGAGCTGTAGACTAATAGCAAAATGTAAACTCACAAGATAGTCCCAATTATCGCAACAACAACAACGACAACTGCAACAACATGTAACATATAACTCAGCTTTTCGAAATCATTTGGAACAAATTAGAAAAGACAGTAAGAGAGAAGCAGATGAGAGCCTGTTACGAGGAAATTTAGTTGTGGATGTTAGAAAATGTTAGTTAGTTTCGATCAACTCGACAACAAGCCACAGTGTCCCAAAACTCAGAGGAAAGAAAGAAACTAACTGATCACAATGTATTCTATGACAGGGAACGGTCAAACCAGTCACTCTATGCAAAACCTAACTTTATATACTATTTGCGAAGACCTGCACTTTCGAATGATATATAGGAGGTTGGAAAACATTTGTGAAGCAAAAAACGTCCTAAATTCCAAAGGGACTAAAGCCCCCTTGAGTTGCCAACATTTTACAACACTGGCAAAAATCAACTTCTGCTTGCTAAACTCTTTCAAATGATATCTAATCTGCATTGCTTTGGAAAATAGTTGTGGTTTCATGGCCAAAAACAGTTTTACTCTACCAGGTGTCCTAAAAAAATGTATACGGATTTGGTTGACTCAAGCGCTGTGAATTTAACTTCAATCAATGTCTAATCTAACTCTAATCTAACAATATGCAATCTAGCTTTAAAAACGTGTTTCGATAGTTAACTTGAACATAGATACCTCATTTGTTGATATTGGTACTTTGAGAGCAGAGATGTTAATCTTGAAAGCTCAAATGTTTGCCTTCCTGCAAACCAGAGCCCCTGAGTTAAATGGGTTTTAGAAGGACTTTAAATGCAAGAGATCTCGTAAAGGTAAAAATATAACATAAATACCTTTGTTTCAGTCTCTTCTGTTCCTCAGTATAGGTCAAGTCTTCATTCTATAATAAAAGATTTGTTCTAAACATAAGCCTTTTTTCAAGCACATTGCATGAAGATAAAACAATTTGTCTACTGAAAAGACTTAACAAATCCTTTCTTCTTTTGATATTCCAAATTTATGTAAGAAAATCAATTCAACCATCTAACAAGCCTACAATGATCTTCATGGTATTTGGTTCATAGAAGAATGCTCTAAGATGTATCTAACTCTGATTCAAAATGGGTAGACTCATTCCAAGACAAGGTTGCAGTGTTAGACCACATATAACTTGATGCAAAGTTTCACAGATTGTACAGAGAAACAAAGGTAACACTGAAATTCACACTTAAAGTGATTTCTTGACACAATACCATTGATACAGCTAAAAACAAGGTTCATATTTTATCATATGTTCATTTCTTGCTTTGGCAGTCACAAAAATCTTTGCTCCTCTTGTAGCTTAAAACTGAGAGTATTTCGAAAAGAAAATGTCTCCAAACAAAACGAACCTTCAATTTATCTCCAATGAAATCCTCATCATCACTTTCTGAGTCACTGACCAATGCTTTGCTGCAGAAATAGCATAATGTTGTTAATTCAATGTAAGAACCATTCAATATAAATATGAAAAGAGAGAAATCTTAGATATTGAACTTTGAATTAAATAACTTTGAAAATATGAAAATCATCCTATCAAAAGCAACACTTCCAATCAAGATAGTACTTTCTATAAAATATTGGCTATATTGTGACATGTTTGAAAAATCATGATTTTGTAAACATACACTCCACGATCAAGCAGCCTCTTTCTTTCGTAGTCCTTCAGAAACATTGGTTTCTTGCTGTCCTCTTTTCCATTCTTCTCACTATCAGTGTGGTCTATGGAATATAAAAGAATAGCATGAAGTTTTCAAGTATCCTGGTAGCTGAGGGAAGAAATAAATTAGTTCAAGGAAAGTTTAAATTACTACCCATAAAAGATCATCATTAACCAAAGAACTACCGGATGAACACAACAAATTCCAATTGGTCTTAACAAGTCTGCACAATCACTTTCTTTGGTGCTGTTATTTCAAGTGGGCTGGAAAGATTCCTAGCTATTCTTAGCTAATCAGGCATACTATGCTTGCCACATTCAGGCATTGGACCCCTAGTTTAATGTTCTAACCAAAGAATACATGTTATCTGTATGCAAAACTTCTGTGATCATATAAATTGTGACATCAGGCAACTGCCAAATAACACATCTCATCCATTCAACTAGTCTAGAGTAGTGTTTCTCCAGTGGGACTCAATACAATTTCTTTCAAAATGCAACATACTCATATTACCTTCATCTTGATAAAATCTTGCACTGTCATCATAGATTTTAGGATCTTGATTCTTTATGAGTGCAAGTGTTTTCAGGAAGTCTCTCTCAATCTGTGGTGTTAGACCCTAAAATTTTGGTAAGAGTTTAATATATAATACATTTATATTATTAATGGACTTGGTAAATTTGAGCTGTATGTCAAGAAACATATCTGCCGCGGTGTTAGAGAATACATGATAATTCATTTGTTTAAAATCTAAAATCTAATTAAGATTCTTACTATGGCAGATAAAACATTTAAAACATAGTTTTCTAAGGCAAAACAAGTAGGTCTTGGGGAGCCTTTGGAGGAACAGTTCTCTTTCAAGTAACGTTAGTATGAGTTTTAAACTGGCCTACATCCCATTGAAATCATACAACTGCATTCATTCCATGGTAAAATACCTTGATCCAGTATGTTTCCATTTAAGCTGAGAATTTTAAGGAACTGTAATCACTGAAAGGAGCTTTCAGCACATGTTTAGTTCAACTTTAGCTGAGTGAAAGGTCTTGTGGTACCATGATGAATAGTATAATCCCCTGACATTCTAACCGGAACTGTCAGGTGCACACTAGATAGATTTCAAGCACACTTTGAGCCCCACCACTTGCAGTAAGCATCATGACAGGGGGTCCTGGATCTTCTTTACTTATGCCATCCAAGCGCTTGGACTAAAAACAGCAACTTCACCTTCAAGACAGGTTGAGGTTTAAAAGCATCATTTATTTTGCTTTCAATTTAAATTGAACTCTCAACATTGTCTGAGATCAGGTCACATAATGTGGTTGCAAACAATAGAAAGAGTGAGCTGCCAATATTCCAAAAAGAAACTACAGTACATTATATGATTTCAACATGCACAAATTGTTTCTTTTTAAAAAAACTGTCTAAAATCTCAGCAATTGTTTCAATTTCAGCATGTGCTGAGTTGCAGGCTTGACTTCAGATTGTGTTGAATATAGATTGTGTTGAATTCAGAACAAGATTTAGGTCTCAATAACTGGCCTGTTGGTCTTAATGACAAATTGTGTCTTTTATGATAATATGGATATATGTAAAATAATTTTATTAAAAATTAAAATGTTTAACCATCTTTCTTGTGGCATATGAGTAGATTTCATAAGTAAGAAGATTACCTCAGCATCTTCATCCTCTGACTCAGAAGAACTTGAATCTGACTCTTCTTCATTTTCACCATACTTTTGCTTTACTGTAATAAATAGTGCAATTACTGTATGTGTTATCAAGCAGGACTAAAATAGCTATGCTTTTCAAAACAGAGTCTGAGTCACAAGGTGTTAAGAAAAGCCCAATGTTCTATTGGGGCATTTTGAAACATTTTGCTATTCTTGAAGGGGATGTGCCACCATTTCATGCAAAATGAGGTATATGTTTTAAAATTCTGAAGCTAATCTAAAACTTTTTGGAAAGTAGCAGCACTTTCTAGTAGATTAACGATTGCAGATTTTGTGTATGCTTACTAGATATTACATTATTTAAAAAATTGCTGCAATACAAACTGATTTTGAGGAGGGGTCGACAGTTCATCTGATGAAGACCAAAAGTGTGCTGGAAAATCACAGCATCCTTTCTTTGTCTTCAATTAATCAAACAGGAATTATCATTGCATACAGAAGTCAATATTGTCTTATCAGACCTCATGTCTGTTTATGTTTTAACAGCACAACCCTTTTCGAAAACACAACACAAGACACAGTATCAATAACTAGTTAGCTACTTTGTGGGTGAATTTTATAAAATGATGTATTGATTTGATTGATTAAACATCCAGGGTGCATTCCATGTAAAACCTACGCCGAAGGTACGCCGAGCCCTAAGCTTTTGTACGCCAGGTTTTTCAGGGAGAGAGAATACACGTTATATATATTTGATGATATCAAAAGAGACTGCTAATTCACATAAGAAAAGATCGAGGACAACTTCACATTAACGCTAATATAGGCAGATTTTCGTATACCGTCACGCCAAGAACCAATTTTATTGAAAAATGACGCCGCTACGCCGACAAAAAGTCAGGTCTGCACCGAAGATCTTCGGGCCTAAGGGACAGGGCAAAATTTATCATATTACATGGCCGGTGGAGAACAAAAATTCTTGCAAAAAATCTGCTCGCCCTGTATGAAATTATTGACAAAAAACCAACTGCCCCGTCACCCTTTCCTTAAAAAAATGTATCTGCCCCGTATTCATGAACAACAGATGTTGTGTAGCACCACCGATGAATTGGCCAAAGACCATAGCAAAATCAATTCTTGCCTTTAAGAGACTTTGTCAACGAAGAAATCGACTTTGAAGATGAAGAGCAATGACTGATGAATCCACATTTTTGGCCTCAAAATGTGCCATTTCATAGTTCAAACTTCATCTTGAGCTTATAAAAAGGTCTGCCCCGTTCATAATTGCTTTGTACAAAGTGTTGACCCAGTTCTGTACAAGCTAAAAAAGTAGTTGCCCCGTTACGTTTTGCACCGGCCATGTTATAAAATAAATTTTGCACTGTCCCTAAGTACATGGAATGCACCCTGGTTAAACATCAAGATCTTGATTAATCAAATATCAAACATAAACAATGAAATAAACACTAGGCCTATAATAACGCATGCGGTCCACAACAAGCTGCCTTTTTAGGCCCTCTCCTATCAAATTACAAGAAAAGACAGAACAAGCAAGTGATATACTAGCAACATAGCTGTCTAACTAAAATCTTACACTTTTCCAACTCTTGTCGCTCCTTCCTTTTTTGGTATTTCGCAGCAAACTGTTGATTTATCTTCAGCTTTTCAGACTTCGTCGTGCTTTCATTACCAAAATTCAGCTCCATTTTGTTTCACCCTCGTTGGGAATCAGGTCCACCTCGCTTTCACTTCAATCGTAAGGCTGGCTATCACTCGATATATCAAGGAATGAAATCCTTATCATAGAAACTGAATTTCAAATCTCAGTGTATCGCGAGAAAATTCATCATCATCATCATCATTATCAAAATTTAGGTTTTGTTGAAAAACAACGAAAAAGTGGACCAAAAATGCTCTGATCCAGGGTAGAAAGTAAACCTAGAAAGGTGTAAAACAAACAGAGTGAAATCTATAAAATGCTCCTTATTAAGAAAACATCGATGCCTCTCATTGCAGCAAAAAGCAATACCGAACCAAACTCCAAAACTGGACCGCTGAACTGGTCAACTGAGACGAAGACGGTATGTTCCTTGTTTAAAAGGAGTCCAAAAGGACTTTACGATGTTGAAAATATCATTCAAGACGTTTTGCACCAGGTCATTCGAGAGCGGGACAACGCTTGCAACTGCACTCAGTCAAGAAATCTATTGCCTTTGCAGAGTGATACACCCCTTGAAGTTTTCGCAGTCACTTCTTCGAAACACTTTGTAATGAAAATCGAGTTGAGCTGAGTAACAGAATCACACGCTGAATGTTTTCGTGGGACACTGGTCACATCAAATCGTAACGCTTGCACAGCCCATTGTAAATCAGTCCTTTAACTGATAAATCTACCGTGGCTAAAGAATATAACATCAAATCAAAATTAAATCAAAGTTAAACTGACGGTCTCTTTCTGCAGTTGTTATTGAGCGAATCCAAGTGATTAAAACAGAAGAAAAGGCAGAACATATTTTACTTCTAAGATTCTGATATTTCAAAATTCACGCTTTTACACACTGTTATAAAAATAGACACAAATATACAACTAAAAGCTTAATATCAGCAACACTCTCCGACGAATATTAAAATGAATGAACAGAGCTAAGTAGAAGTAATTTACAAATAGGACAAATAACATTCCTACGCATACTATTGTTACTCTTGCTAAACAAAGCCTATCGAAATAATCAAATACAATACCGGGTGCGCCAAAATAAACTATGCACGTTTGGCAGGCCACGATAAATCGTAAACAGGACCGAGTTTGAAGATTTGTGACTTAATAGTTAAAAGAAAGCCTGAATTAGATTCTAGGATTTTTTGCAAATTTTTCTGCTTTCTGTTTTTAGAGCTACAAGCGAGTTTCTTGAAATTTTCGCTTTCGAAAACACTGAAAACGATCAAAAAACATCGATCAAGCTTTCTAAAGAATCGATATGAATGGACAAAGAGAAAACTTTTTCGTGGTGATTTGGGATTTAGAAATCGACTAATTGTAAGCTGCTTTATGAGAGTTCGTACTATATTGGGAGAAATGTAATAATATTTTAAGGGTATAAAGGAATGTCTTTTCTTTTGTAGTGTCATTGAATTTATGCTTTGGTGCAGGTTGTGTTCCTGTGTCAAAGGGGTTAAAAAGACAAGCGAGGCCAAGTCATGGGGCCAGCAAGCATGGATTCTTGTTACATTTTTGATTTTGTGACTGCTCTTGGGGCGGTACTTTATTGTAACCACAACAGAATTTCGCAACAGGCCAATCATTGAAATAACGCTCGTGCAGAAGTTTACAATAATTAATTTCCAAATCTCCAAATCACGCTGAAAATGTTTTCCCTTTGTCCATTCATGTTGATTCTTTAGAAAATTTGATCAACGTTTTTTGATGGTTTTCAGTGTTTTCGAAAACGAAAATTTTAAGAAACTCGCTTGTAGCTCTAAAAAGTGAAAACGGAAAAATTTGCAAAAAATCCTAGAATCCAATTCAGGCTTTCTGCTATAGATTAAGTCATAAATCTTCAAAATCGGTCCAGTGTACGATTTATTGTGGTCTGCCAAAAGTGCATAGTTTATTCTGGCGCACCCGGTAGTACTATACACAATACAATACAATACGCTACAAACACATTATAATACGATACAAATATAGAACGCGTTGAAATCATAAATACAATGGACTAATTTTATACTTCAACATGCAGCTCTTCAGTTTAGCTATTCATCTCCGTCAACTAAGTTGTATCGCCTTTTTTACGAGATCTCGATTTGTGTTTTTGGGGAGAAATTACTTGAATTTAAAGCAGACAAAAATCATACGTACGTTGGTAATAAAATATCTATGCAAAATGTTTTTTCGTTATAAACTACCAAGCTTGAAATTTAGAGATCAATTTTTCGTAGACTATTCGTAAGCCAACTATGAATGAAAGACTGAATGATAAAATGAGAAGAAAATCTCTGGCCTAAATGCTTCTACGCGCAGGCAATACACATCGTCCTTCATCATGACAGTTCTCTTATTTCAGGAGTGACGAATTTGGAATTATGTTAAAAAATTCTTTGATTACATAATAGGAATTTATTTCACAACGGCAAATCTAATAGGGCCCCACAAACCTCAAACATGACTTGTGCAGCTGCATGACTCTACAGCATTGAAAGCGCCCTACTACAGTCTGTCTCAAAAGAGGCCTACTTGTAAAGCAAACCTTTTAGCTCAACGACTTCATGGTGAATGTCTGACCACAATTTTTTAATACTTCAAAAAGCAAACACACTGATGGATATTGAGAAATACTGAAGGCCAGAGATGCTGATTGCTGCTTCACTTCTGTGACACAAAATATGCATAAAAGACTTTAGAAACTGACTATAGCAGAGCTCTCTTAAACCACGTTGACGTTATACCGGCACAGTTACAGTTTAATCCGTCACAAAGTTTTTACGGTTCAAGAGCGTTTACATTGCTTCAGAACTAAATCTTCCCGTAGAAGGAACAGTGTAAACGGGAGGCTGATCCGCTACACTTTAGTTACGGATCCAGCAAGGAAAGATTTTGTAACACAATAGCATGAGATAGTTTTATTGACAACTGAATTCAAAGCGATTAGTGGCTGCAGACAAAGGAAATTCTCTCAACCATAAATTCAAAACAAACGAAGCCGCAAAAGTTTCTCTGAAACCCAAGTAGCTAACGCGCTCGTTATGCATCCCATAAATTGTTTTTAAGAGCAAACATGAGCATATATCGAAAGAAGAAGGATATATCTACACATCTACCTCAGGCATTTTAATTCTTTGGTTCAGCAGCTGAGCAGTAAGCGTTTAAATTACACCCAAAAAATAAGAGAATTGAATCGCCTCCAAATCGGCTTTTGAATCAAATAAATTAAATGCCCGCGGCAGATGTGTAGATATATCCTTCTTCTTTCGCACTATACTCATGTTTATTCTTAAAAACAATTTCTGGAATGCACAACAAGCGAGCTAGCAACCTGGGTTTCAGAGAACATTTTGCAGCTTTGCTTGTTTTGAATTACTGGTTGAGAGAATTTCCTTTGTCTGCGATCGCTAATCGCTTTGAATTGTGGTGTGAATCAAAACCAACTCATGCTATTGTCTTGCCAAATCTGTCCTTGTTTACGACCCAAAGGTGTGCCAGTATAGTGTAAACGGGTTCATATTTCCTACAAATCTCTTACTGGGTTCTGCTACTCAGACATCATCTGTTCAAGGTCATACAAAACCTCTAAAATGCAGGCCATAGACCAAGCTTGTGTTGGGCATCCATGTTCACAAAATGCTCCATCTTTATTTGTAATTTCTGGTAATCCCCGCCACGGCGATGTGAGGATTTCATCCTTGTGCCTTGCCAACACTGATCGGACATCTTTTACTGATTCTTCAATGTCAGCTTTCGAACATATTTCTTTGGCGAAAAATAGCTTTGCTCGGAGGAATGGTCCATACACCCATACCCATTCCTGTAGATTAGAAATTAATGGATTAATACTTGGAACCAAAGAAATGTTAGAAATCAGTTAATGCATAGCAAAATTGGATATGTTCGCAATGGTAATTAAATGCACAGAACTAATAAAAATAGGAAAGATCGAAAATGTGATACCCAGGTGCAACAAAAAGCAATTTCGGTGTTGGCAACTTCATGAAGATTTGGTCAAGTGCTGCACGAACAGCATCAAATGGCTTCCTCTGTATTCTGCAATGGCTTCATGCATGACCTTTGGTTATTCTCTCATTACTTCTTGTTACTTACTTTTCGAAAGGCCCATTACCCATTCCTGGCCATAAACTGTAGTATAATGGTTGTTTCTGTCGGGCAATACTGAAAATGTCAGCACATAGTCTCTTGTGGAACTGCTGTTAAAGATTGGAATGATAAATCCACAAATTTCTTCTCATTTGATACCCGAATTTGAAGTTCTTTTTTTCTTTTTATATATCATTCGTTTAAAAAGCTTACAATGAGTTCTACAATCTACAATACTTATCTAATTACTATACAACACTACGGGAACGATACCAGGGGGAGCGAAAAACAATGACTACCCCATGGCCAAAAACATAAAGACATATAACGTTAAATACACCAAATATCTTAAAATGAATAAATAGCCTAGAGCTTAGAAGACTAAACGTTTCGGGCTTAACCCTTCATCAGTAGTAACGAGAAAAGGGTACGTTAGAGCGTAAGAAACAGAAAAAGAACGATTGATAGAACAGTACATTAATAGAATGAAGAAAGAATGCGGCGCAAGAATGCGACGTAAAAGAAAGAGCGTACGATTCGAAAAGGAAAACCTGATAGAAGATGATGGGTGAAGAAACTACGATATGAATGAGAAGCGTTTATTAAGTCAATTCGGTATTAAAGTTCCCAATTTGAAAATTAACCTCTTTTCCAAAGTCTTTCGTTTTCTATTGTCTTGGTCCGCGAATAAAAGTCCTAGAACGACCATATCCCCTGTCGAATGTCCCTCCGAATTAAAGTGTCTTGAAACATTTGTATCGGCATGCTCAATCTTTTGTTCTTTCTCGTGGGTTTTATTCTCTACGTTCCGCAAATGTTCACCAAAACGATTGTTAAGCTGACGACATGTTTCTCCAATATATAAAACTTGACATCTAGTGCATCGTATGCAATAAATAAGGCATGACGAGGAGCAGGTGAAAGATTGGCGAACCGAAAATTTTCCTGATGTTGTAGAAATCCTGGCACCACCACTAACATGATCGCAAGTTCTGCAGTTAGAGCGGCCAAAGGCAGTTGTGCCAGGGCGTTCATTGTCGTCGTGCAGTTTTGATCTGACAAGGGTATCTCTCAGATTGTAATCACGTCTGTAAGCCATAAGTGGTGGAGCTGAGAAGATGTCACGTGTTTTTGCGTTGGAAGATAGGATACCATAGTTCTTGTTGATGTTTGTTTTGATAGGGATTGCCAGAGGGTGGTATGTAAGGGCGAAGGAGATTCTCTCTGAGGCTTGGTTGTTCCTGCGATTTTTCATAGCTTCTTGTCTGGGGATGTTGAGGACTTTTTGTAAAGCGTCATTGATCACCTTTAAGGGATAATCATTGTTCACGAAAAATGAACTCATTTCTTTTGCCTTCTCTTTGAAATCAGGATCCTTAGAGCAGAGCTTTCGAAGACGGAGAAATTGAGAGAAAGGGATAGAGTTTTTGGTTTTGATGGGATGTGATGACGAGTAGTTAAGAAAACTGTGAGCGTCCGTGTCCTTATAATAGATGGATGTAGAGATGGAATCATCAGATATGGACAGCAGAATGTCGAGGAATGGTAGCTGTGTCTCTGTGATTTCAAATGTGAATTTGAGGGACGGATGAAAATTGCAAACAAAGTCAATGAAATCTTGTAGTTGATGTAATGGCAGAGACGTGGCGCCAACAATGTCATCGATGTAACGTTTGATGAGATGTGGAAATGGGCCTTCATATTGCTGGCTGATGAGATATTCTTGGTAGCCAACAAAAAGGCACGCATAGCTGGGTCCAAGTTTGCTACCCATAGCTACTCCACCAACTTGAACATAATATTTACCATCAAAAGAGAAACCATTGGTGGTGAGAACCAGTTCAGCAAGACGCAAAAGTGTGGTGGTGGGTGGATTCTGTGTAGGACGTTGATCCAGGAAATGTTTGAGAGCAGACAGACCATCGGTGTTAGGAATGACAGCGTAAAGTGATTTCACATCCATGGTGAATAGATAACGATGTTCACCAGTAAAATGGAAATTGTTGAAGATTCTGAGAGCATCAGATGTATCTTGAACATATGTAGGAAGCTGTTTGACTATGGGTGTGAGTATGGAATCAAGGAAAGAAGCGATGTGAGATGATGGACATGAAACAGCTGAGACAATAGGTCGACCAGGATTGTTAGCTTTGTGGATCTTGGGTAGCATGTAGAAAAGAGAGGTTCTTGGATGATTTATAGTAAGTTTAGAAGCATTGCTCGGAAGATTGTTCTCTTCAATTTCATTGTCTATAACTTGGATGATGGTTTTGTTGAACGAGCTTGAAGGATCCTTTCGCTGCTGCTAGTAAAAGTCAGTGTTATCATCAAGTTGAGAATGACCTTCCTTTTTATACAAATCCTTTCTCGATACAACCACACAGCCTACATGCATGCAACCTACATGCAACTAACTGTACACTACGAACGATTAGGAAACTAATGGATAAAGGATAATATACTAGATTCTGTCTGATATTAGATGTCGTGTCAAGGTTGGGAAGAACTTAAAAAATTTTAAGTTAATACACCTGCCGAGCAGGATTAGATTTAGCACCCAGATTTATAACTGATTAGCCTTAATCGGGCTTTTTTGAGCAACACAGTGTAATTGGAGGCTAGCTTTTCATCGTGGGCTATGCAGTTTAATTTAAGATTAGGCCTAATCGGAGTTTTGAACAACCGGGCCCTGAAATTCTTTTGGCGCACCCGGTACAGAAATTAATAACTGTGCATTGAAATTTTAGATAATTCATCTCGGCACATTTTTTAAACATTTTTAAACAGAACTCTTCTTTTGTCCCTACCAATAAATACAAAAATCAAACATACATACCGGTCCCTGATGGTAATTGAAACCAAGTGCCTTGTTAAAAACAGTTGAATCCAAATCATTCTCGTAATAACCATCGTAAGCCCAGTCACTAAAAAGAAAGAATAGTTACCATATCAATTCTCTTGCAAGTTCAGTCACAAAGATTCACTGTTCAAATAAATAAAAGATCTTAAGTCTGCCTCGCATTACATGCCAGGCGAAAATATCCGTGAATAAACAAAGATCAAATAATTTTGCATGTGTAATTTTGCGTTAACGCAAATCCCATCTGACATCTAATGGGAGCCTGAATTTAATCTATTTGAGCGACTTCAACCCACTATGTATGCCGCATTCAGGCATGGGACCCCTGGTTTAACGTCCCTTCCGAAGGACGGGAGGTGAGTTGCGAGGTCAAGCCTCCGAGGTTACCCACCTGGAGTTTGACCTCACTCGACCGAGCTTAACTTCAGTCACCTGACGGAAACTGTATAAGCCGCTCGGCCACTCACCCCGCATTAATCGATTGCTGTAATCCATTGAAGAAAGTCTCGTTTATCGAGATCAAGTTTGTTGAATGTGATATGAATATAAATCAGGTTTAGACTTCCTTAAGCCTCCAAAAAAGGCTGGTGTGTATTTTGTTTGCCTGCTTACTCTTTAAAAATCTCTTGTGTCATAGATGGAGAATGAATAGGTTTCTGCTTCGAGACTGATCTAAAAGGCGTTGCACATGTCAATATGACAAGGATTCTCATCTCAAGAATTCTTAAGAATTCTTAAAAATGTTAAGAGTTCTTCACATTATGATAAGAATTCTTGAGTCGTATGAAGACTGTAACGTCTTTAAAACAAGAATTCTTAATCAAGAAATCTTAGGAATTCTTGAGAATTCTTAGGCAAGAAAACCATGTTTATATGTGCAAGGCCTGCATTGTCTCATACTGTATCTATACATAAATACTCACCGAGGATCTAAAGTTGCCAGCCCAAGTGGTCCAGTGAGAACGTCCTCGACCATTTTCAATGCATGCAAGGCATTCTTGGGGCTAAACAACTCTGGTGCCTAAAATAAAAAAACCGTACTTTAAAAAACTTTAGGGTATCAAAAGTCGCAAGAATAGCGAGAAAGAGTTCTGTTTGCCAGACATGGTTAGTTTCAAAATTTCAAACATTTCCAGCCGTATTTTCATTTCAAATTGCAACATCGGCATTAGCATGTACGTTCTGATTCACAAATCTGAAATTGCATGCATATAAAAACTCAAGGAATAGAAAAAATATTCTATACGATGATTACTTACAATAGCCATAGCGATCGGAAAATTAGGTCTCAGTTGGTAATCCGTGAATGGATGCGAAGCACCAAAACAATCTTTGTATATTCCTCTGCGGTGGACTAACTTCGAATCTACATGCTCATTGTCTTCGTTTGCTTCAAGACCAATCCAAAATGACCTTTCAAATGATGCCTGGATTTTATTTGCCCAATCTGCGAAGCTCATTGTTGAATCTGAAAAAGAAATGAATAATCTTTAAATAATTCTTCTCAAAGATTTTAACGTTGACAGCAAAATTTCAAATTTCCCTTTCATTTCACTTTTTTGGCACAGTAGCCCCCGTGTTAAAACGGCTTTACAGATGGCTACACATATACAGAAGCGGACACTTCGCGAATTATTGGGGGGGGGGGGCAAAGCTATTCTTTCAACAAGGACAGATTTTGTAAGACAATAGCATGAATTGATTTTGATTGGTACCGCAATTCAAAGCGATTAGCGATCACAGACAAAGGAAATTCTCTCAACCAATGATTCAAAACAAGCAAAGCCGCAAAAGTTTCTTTGAAGCCCAGGTAGCTAGCTCGCTCTTTGTGCATTCCAGAAATTGTTTTTAAGAGTAAACATGAGCATAGATCGAAAGAAGAAGGATGCATCTACACATCTATCACGAGCATTTTATTTCTTTGGTTCAGAAGCCGATTGGGAGGTGATTCAATTCTCTTGTTTTTTCGGTGTGATTAAAACACTTACTGCTCAACTTCTGAACCAAAGAAATAAAATGACCGAGGTAGATGTATAGATATATCCTTGGAAAGATGCTCAAGTTTGCTTTTCAAAACAATTTCTGGAATGCACAACGAGCGAGCTAGCTACCTGGGTTTCAGAGAAACTTTTGGCTTTTGGCTCTGTTTGTTTTGAATTACTGGCTGGGGGAATTTCCTTTGTCGGCAATCACTAATCGCTTTGAATTCAGGTGTGAAAAAGCAACTGATGCTATTGTCTTACAACACCTGCCCTTGTTTATTGTTTCCGTTAAAAAGCATTGTTTGTTTCCATTGCTTTCGAACAAAGGATTCTTTTCTAGCCAACATTGGGGGCGATCGCAACCCCTCGCCCCCAAGTGTCCACCATTGCACATATAAATTTGCAATTTTTTATCATTTTGCATTGCTTTTACATACGTACGCAAAGATTGTTATCAGAGAAGGAAATAAATCGTTGTTTGCATCAAACTTGTCACACATAAAGCTGTTGTGGTGCAGTGGTGCAGTCCTCTGACTTATTTCTGCGATCGCAGCGCTCGAAAAACCGCAACTTCACCTTCACTGCACCTTCACAAAATCTTTGTGCAGAAAATTTGCAGTCAAACGGATGCAAAAGCAATTTGTGTTTCACACAGGGAGCTACTTAACCATTTTAATAGCAAATTTCGAATCTTAGGCCCACGATAAGAGCAGTATGGCAATTGACAGACATTAAATCTAACGTCTGTCTCAAGTTAGATGCAACGTGAGACTTGCGATAACGCAAAATTGCTCGTGCAAAACACTTCAACTGCTGTTATTCGCGAGCATTTTCACGTGGCATCTAATTTGAGACAGAAAACAGACAAGCGCGAACAGCAAAACTTAATATTTGCTAACAGATATGTTTTCATACCTTTGAATGATACGCCTTCATATGGGTAATTTTTTTCTTCATAAGATGTACTTAGCCAAGAAACGATTGACTTGCACAGACCAACAATTTCCACAGCACTTCCATCTCTAGGAAAGATGGTAAGACATGTTATGGTAAGTACAATTTCGAATTAGCAGTTAGTAAGATATAGTGAATACCGCATGTGAACAATGCATGGGGTTTTCAGATTGGATTAAACTACATTGGTATAGTTTTAAAATCGAAATGTATAAACAAGGCAAACATAATGCCGACTTGATGAAAAAGATGTAGACACAATTAAGGCCCGATTTATAAGTCGTGCCGTGCCGCGCCGTGCCGAACCACACAAATTTGAGTTCGACTGAGTTTCGACTTGGAGCGCCTCTGTTTTATAAGGAAAAGATTTTGCCGTGCCGTGCCACGCCGAGCAACAGTGACGCATGCGCATGTTAGGTATGCACTGTGTGCCCAGACCTGGAAACAATTAAAAAATCGATTTTTTCAAAAGCGATTCCTTTAATTTTTCTCTTATTAACAATGCTCTGAACTCCCTGAAACTGTAAACCGTTTTTTTCTATACCTTATGGTTTTTTTCTGGGAATTTACAAAGTTGTGAAAATCTTCAGTTTTGAATCCAATATGTGATCCAGCTGCTTCTCAAAAACTACTTATTTCTATTAAATCAATTGAAACTGTTATACTTGTCCAAACCATTTATACTATGGCTTATCTGAAAGAAAATAGCTTCTTTTACTTGAAAGGAATTTAAGACGAGCTTAGGGAATTAAATGTGATTTCTTACAATATTAAGATTATTTCATAAAAACACAACTTTTGATATTCATGTTTTAATTGATGCATCTAAAATACTGTTTTTAAAAAGTTCACAGTGTTTCACACCAAAGCCGATGGATTTTCCTCTAAGTATAACCATTAAAGAACAGAAAAATCAATGAGTTTCACGTGCGAAAGCGTGCGAAAACGTGAAAAATACGATTTGCTACCCCAAATCATATGGGCTTATTCAAGCTACCATTTATGGGGGATGCTTTCCACTTCTCTGAAAACCGTCTTAGACTCACCAGAACTCAATACAACTTGGCACAGTTACAGAACAAGTAATTTGTAACTTGTAGCGTAATTTGAGTGTGGTTGCCACGCCTTGTGACGTCACAAAGCTGGAAATCTCTGAAAATCAGGCTTCCAAGTTAAATTAGTGTTGAAAGAAGATCTTGCATGAACTTTAAGCAGTTTTTGGCTCCATTTTTCAACATATTTGATGATTGAGTATTATTTCATTGAAAATGACGATTTTGGACTGATATTTTGGCAGAAATTGACCAATTCTGATGACGTCATTTGTGCTGTTAATTTGTGCTATGTAATGAGAGAGCAAACGAAGTAGCAAAATGGTGATAACCTATTACAAATGTATCATTACAGTGTTTTTATTGAAAAAGCTTGAAGAAATTCAAAAAAATAGCTAATTAGTTCAAAATGGCAGCCAAAATGACGTCATTATAAAAAAATGCTGATGTCGTCAAATTCCAGAAATTCCGGTATCAAATTGAAGCCCTTTGTTTGTTGATTCATTTGCCATATAATACTTCATAATTCAATCAAATATTTCCATTGAAATCATTGAAAATAATGATTTTGCTGCTACATTTTTCCGAGATTAGGTCCCAGTCCCCCAAGATCACCTAAAAACTGAAATTTTAGAACACAGTTGAATCGGGCATGCAATTGCGCATCTAATGATCCCTTCCATGGATATATATGACAATTTTTGAAAAAGTTATGAATTGTTTCCCGAAAATGAGATCCTGGGCACACAGTGGTATGGTTGGGTTGCACATCCACAACAAACAATGGCTTTTGTCCTTGTGCGCATGAGTGAAAATGTTGTGGCACGGCGCGACTGAAATTTGGTTTTATAAGTCGCACCAGGTTGACCCAGTCGAGAAGCCTTTGGCATATGGTTCGACTCAGTCGAACCATTGTGTCAATTTGTTTTTATAAGAGTCGCGCTGCGCCGAACCAGACAAAATTGTTCGAAATTCACTCGATTCGGCACGGCGCGGCACGACTTATAAAACGGGCCTAAGTATACGACAAGTAGATTACAAGTTCGTAGTTATCGCTATTAATAGATTGATAAAATGTTGTTGCTGTTGTTGTTGTTGTTGTTGCTGTTGTTGTTGTTGTTGTTGCGATAACTGGGACTATCTCGTGAGTCTATACGACAAGTATAATTACTTTGTAACTACTCTTAGTCTTCGTACAAAAGTCGTATTTTCAACTAAATTATTATTTTATTGATACAAACGACGTACAGCACGCATAACAACATTGTTTTCTATAACTATGCAACACCCCTTGGAGGGGGCACTCCCTAAAACAACGACAGGTATGTGACTCTGTTGTGTGCAAGAAATTCTCTAAAACATGCCAAAGTTTATTAAATTCCCTAAAATGCGTCTGAAATGCCAAAAAGGTTGAAATTATATTGTTTGACAGAGTACGTATGACTTCTCCATTGATTAGGTTTGGTTAGTAGGAATTGAAAAATAGGATTTGTAGTAATTGAGAAGTAGTATTTGAAAAATCGAAAAACCCTTTATAACAGTTAGTTGAATACAAGATAGGCAGGAAGACGGTTTTGCAAGAAGACGAGGAATCAAAGATATTACACCTAGGTGTTGCAGGATGTCCCCAATTGCCGGACATGTGAGATCCACCGACTTTATCCATCCAAGTTCCACAGTTCCAACTATTTCCACCAACCGGAAAACCAGTTGCCTCATCGATTTTAGCGGTAACATTAAATCCTTCATCTGTCATATTTGAATCCAAAGATGGACCTGCGTCACGTTCACGAAAAGAAATCCCATCAACGTGTTTTTGCAAAATTTCTTGCATGATATCATGAAGGGGTTGCTCCTAAGGATGAAAATTTCAAAATCTCACCTACATAAATAATTATCTTGAAGATCAGAACCATCATTTGACAAAAAGTTATATAGCTATTCGTCTGACACTCATCAGAGTTTGGAACTAGATTTTCTTTCCAAAATTACGAGCAAGTTAACTCAGCAAAGGTGTCATTATGTCATCATAAGGCTTGGTGGATCCTCAAAACTCATTGAAACATACAAGAAGATGATCAAAATATTGCAAAGCATCTTAAGTTCTTTTCAAGCTATTAAAGGGGCTGTACAACCCGTCCTCTCTGCGTGGCTCTGCGTGTCAAATCATCGAATGTGTTCAGGCTAAACACAATATAGACTAGCTAATGGCGATTTTGCACAGAGAATAGTAAGCCAAAGTATCTGCGACAATCTTGGTGATCGAAGCTTCGGTGGAGGATTTGTTCTATTTTTCTAACGCCAAATATTTGAAAGTTTAATGGATATCAAAGGTTCCATCACATTTCATATACATAAACAAGAAAATACTGCAATGAAACTTACGTAGAAGCTGCGATGAAACTGGCCGCCATTAAAAACGCAAGGCTTTAGTCACGGGCGCGGGTTGTCCCGTACTTTCCAACTGTTTACAAAAATCGTGTACAGCCCCTTTGAATCAAACGGAAGATGCATTAACCATCTGTACGATCTTTTCAAGTTTGACCTGAAGCAAAAATGTTCATTGATGGAAACAAATAGCACTGTTAAATAGAAAAGAATCTTTTTCAAGTCTTTTTGATGATTCATTTCATCTTTGAGTTATCTACTGATTTTAAGTATTACCTGGTGAAGTAATTTTGTTTGCAATTACTAAGATCCTGCTTGAAAATATAACTGTATCATATCTTTATAAGTTTACAGTTGTAAGAAGCTTTCCAGCTAAGCTACCGGGTGTCCCAAAAAAAGTACTCCTGTTTAAAAAGTCACCAAAAATTGATCATGAAGCCTTCCATAAAGTTTTCTTTTTGAATTGCTTTGTCGAAGACCCAAAAATATTCACAGATGATGAAATGTCGTCTTTTAGTGTAGCAACGTAGAAAAATCAAACATTGAAAAACCTTATTTTGAGCTATAGTTTTTAAGCAAAATACTAAATCTTGCCTAAGAGTCAAATTTTTCAGATTCTTATCATCATTGAAGTCTCAATGATAGCGTGCATTTATTTCTGTTATGTATGACCAAACTAAAAATTTTACATGCACAAAGAAATTGATCTGGCAATCACCAGTGCTTTTATGCAGTATGATTCAAAACCAGGTAGCCCTAAAAAGAGCTAAACTTGTTACTTTCTTAACTAATTACAAGATCAGCTGTTTCTTGGAAAATAATTTGGTCCTTGACAAAAGAAGAAAATTGAAGATCGGCCATATAATCAAATGTTGGTGAATTTTGAAACGGGAGTACTTTTTTTGGGACACCCAGTAGTACTACATAAATATGGTATAAATTTCTTAGCAAATTGATAGTTGAAAAAGCTCTCTGATTAGTTTCCTTCCGAAACAAAATCAACCTTGTATACTTTCTTGACATTTGCAAATAAAATGACGTCATCAGCCATTCCTACAAAATATTGGATAATTCGAAAATGAAATAAGATATCTAAAAAAATTTTAACGGCATTCTTTATCATTTAACAGTGCTGTTCATTTGCATCAATAAATATTTTCACTTCAGGGCCAGGTTGTTCAAACCACGATTAGAGCTAATCTTGGATTAAAAGCATAAAAATTTATGTAAAATTGTATGTAGTTTAGCTCTTATTGTTTATTCAACTTCATGGGGTAGTCATCGTATATTGCTCCTCATGGTATAGTTCTTGTGGTATTGTTAAGTAGTTTGCAGGTAGAGTAATCTGTAGCATGTACTGTAAATCTTTAAAGGTATATGTAGAAAAAAACATTATTATGTTATGTAGTTATTTACATAGCCCTAATCCAGCATTAGCATGATACCAGTTTTGAACAACCGGGCCCTGGTCACCTTTAATGGGTCGACCCGTCTGCTTCACTTGGTAGCGAAATTTCATACCGTTGCAGCTGTTGTCAATGCCATAGAATTGTCTTCAGGGTACATCCTGGGAATCTTTTCAGACAATATCGCATAGCCTTCAGGTGCCATCAAACAGTAATCCTTGATCACCTGTAACCACCACCACACAGCATCTCGACAATTGAATCGTGCATGAAAACCTTTGTTCAGCAAATTGGCAATGAGCCCATGACGTACACAGCCACCAAATGCCAGTATCAATGCTCTTGCAAAAAATATGATACGCACATAAGAACAGGCAATTAGCTCATAAGCATAAAACTGATCATAAGGATAATCATTCGGAGAACAATTTTCAACTGATTGAACTTGAGATCCATAATTATTTTTTGACAAAAGAATGTTGATGAAAATTGAAAGTTTGCAACGCTGTCAGATCATAATCAAACTTTAGGCAGGGGAAAATCTGGAAAGCACCGGAAATTATCCAATAATTCTTCGAAAACACTTAAACAACTCCTGAAAGCGCAGATTTCATCACCCACTGAGCCATGAATGGAATTGTCAACTATGATCGATTTAGCAAATAGACCCAAGTTACCCTGTAGACCCAAATTACCCCCACTTTACCCTATGCATTGCATTTTCTAACAGAATCCCTATAAGAAAGCATAGCAATGCATCTTGGAAAAACGTTTCACGGGAAACTGAAGTCATCAACAGTTCGATAGTGTATTTCATTCAAGGGCAACAAATCAGTATATGGAGCTACCGAAACGTTACCAAATGTGACAATATCTATCAAATAATGAAAGAGAGATACCTCTTTCTGCGACACAAAGTTTTGAGACATAAGAGGTGTTGTTACTTACTTTGCAACTTGAAAGCGCCCTGTCACAAGAAGCATACCACGAAGACTAATGAAGGTATCTCTACCCCAACATCGCCACATGTCCCTTGAGAAATGAGGTAGCCCCGCAGCCATTGTTAATGCTTCACGCATGTTGTGCATCGAATGAGGCAGTCGTGGAAGTGGAGCACTGTTGGTTAATCCACAAAACTGAACAGATCCAAGAGCAAGGTATTTGATCATTGTAGAACCTTTCTGCACAAAGCTGACATGAAAATAAAGAGACGTGATAAGAATTTCAAATGATGTGTCTTTGCCCTTATAATGCCCCTACGCACCTTCTGCTACTACTACTTATCGTAACAAATGCCTTCACTGAAAAGACATGAAATTTCATAGCTAAATCATAATGGTAGTATACAAATATTACTTGTTTGAAAATCCTCTAAAGCTTAAAGCAAAACCAAAACTGGAAAAAATTCTTCTACCATTGTGAGAGCATTCAAAGCGGAGGTACAAATATGAGCACCAAAAAATTTGTTTATTTATGACAATTTGAAATATGGTCTAGTTATATGCAGCATATCTTGTATTTATAGTAAATTATCAATTATTGTAAGTTCTTAGCATGGCTACCACTAAATCAGTTATTCCAACCGAGGGCCTACCATGGATAAAAAGATAAAATCAAATTAATAAAATCACAAATCACAAACAAGGACCTTTCAGCCTTACCTTGACATTTGAGAGCATGCAAATTCGATGAGCCTTGTATACACTGAAGTAATGACTGCATCAAAGTAACTTGGAATGAGAAATCTTGGTAGGTCTCGAAGGTAGCTTAACACCGATTCCATCCAAAGCCCAAACTGAAAAAGATTGTGAAACTAGCTTTCATACAACCGAGGAAATATCACATCTGGTAGCACAGTAGGGATAGCTGCTATAGTGAAGTTATAGCCAAGAACGTAGGGTTTACAGCTTTCAGCAGGGTATTTATTAGTATTGGAATGGGATTTCTAAAATGTGTTCAACAGGCAAACTTCGAGATTGAAGTCAATAATTCGAACAAAAAATTTATAACAGCATTCTATTACAGTGGAAGTAAGACATAATGAAATTTGATCAATAATCAATTAAACTGTTGCAACTATCCCTAATCCAAAAAAATACAAAGGCAAGGGTACTTTACATTTTCTAGAGTTGCAAAATTGGAAGGGGACAAACAAGGTTTTTTATAATAAGGGAAAATATGGCCACATTGAGAAAACTTTTGGATCTGTCATAACGTTATCTAACTTTCTGTAGCAGTAGACCAAGGGCGCCTACCTTGTAGGAATTGTGTTTATTCCCAGTACTGTTTTCGTGACATGGTACACAGAGTAATTGCTGTCCTGTTAATCCGCATATAACAAAAGAAAGTTTCTTTAGTTACAGGGATTTTCAAATTCTAACGTCTGTTAGTGCTGACCAAGCAAAAATCGCGCTGTTTGGTTCCCTGTAGTCATCTCGTATAACAGTTGATCTCGTATTACATCAACACCGAAATTTGAAGCCACAAAATCATTCTTAGGTCATCTTGACCTAGACAGGACAGACTCTGTGTACTGGGTCATGAAAACGGTACTGGGAATGAACACAGTTCCTATAAGGTTGGCGCCGTTGAGTAGACCACTAAAAACAAAGCATCAATAACAATGGAAATGATACCTTTCTTGTGAGATGATTGTGTTTCAGACGATTCGCAATATATTCTGGCATCCAATCACCAGATCTGAGATTTTCACAAATCGGATGTCCTAAATCATTTGCAGAGCGTACCACTGATAAAACGGAGACGAATCCTAAATCACAAAGAGAGCATACAATTCAATTAGTTACATAAAAAATAAGTTATACGTCAGCAGTTAACTATCATAAACCTGGTTTTCTACTGGGCGACAAATGTAGCGCAACGCGACAAATTTCGAGTCTAAACTCCCTTGGGAGAAGATCTTTCTTCGCCGTGCGAACTTTTTGTGTGTAGAAATGTAGTTGGAATCAATCCTATTTTCTTGTGACAAACTTTTCTCGAAATTTTTCGCGCGACATTTGTCGCCTAGTGGAAAACCAGCTTTACACTTTGCTTGGTGGCCAACTCATTCCAGTTGCATGAGTAAAGGAATAGAGAAGACGCGAGTATAAATTACACCGGCACATTTTGACAACGCTAAAAATGTAACGGTACCAAAATCATATTGTTCACACCATACCGGCACAATTTGAACACGAAAGAGGAATTTGACGGCACCAATTTCTTTGCAGTCCCTTTGACAAAGAGCCTGGATAATGACAACAAAGAAATTTATCTGCGTCTAAAGAATCAATCAGCTTCAATTGAAAGTGTGGACAAATTTCGTGTTCATCGTTTTCGAGCGATTACAAAACGCCGTTTTAAAATCAGGTCGGTTAGAGTTCCATTTCCAAACTCTACCATGTTCAATGTTCAAATTCTGCCAGCAAAACATGTGCCGTCTTCCTGAGAACGGGAGGCCTACTGTCAGCAACATTTCTTAGCCGTTTTCAAATTGTGCCGTTACCGTGTGAACACAGTCGAAGGCAAAGGATAGACTGATTACAAGTTCGTAGTTATTGCTATTGATAGACTGATGGACGCTATAACTACGACTCATGGACTTTCACATTGAAAATTGGGACGAAATTATTTCCCTTGACGTCACGTCCGATATAGAAACCATAGCAGCACTGTATGAAAAGCTGAATGCTCCAGGCAATGGCGTATGGGCCTAAGTTTTCGGCTCAAACCTCAGATGATAAAACGCCTCAAAATTCAAGTTTTCAGTGACGTTAGGAATGAACAAAAGCCACAAGTATCCAGATGAATGTTTCCTCAATCCAAGAATCAACAAACCTTTCACTTTCAACCAGAATTTCCTCATTTTGAAGGCCACTTAGCTTCCGTCAGCTTCATCACAGCAATAAAAATTTTCAACTGGCGAAAGTAGCCATGACTACGAATTAACCTCGTTTCAATGCGAATAGAAAATCGGTGCCCTCGTTGTTTCTTTTCGTCCCAATCTTTTATGTGAAAGTCCATAAGTCCCAGTTTGAGCAAAAAAATACGTTGTTGTTGTCATTGTCGTTGTTGTCGTTATTGTTGTTGTTGCGATAACTGGGACTGATACGTGAGTCTAAGGCAAAGAATTAAAATGTAAAAAATTACCTTGCAAACCACAATATGTCAAAGCACCGAAATTCGGAATGTCGTAAACACCTCCTCCATGTCCATCATCAACTTCCTCCGCATGACATCGATAAAGAATCCTGTTTAAGCCAGCTAAAGATAGATCCTTCATAATCGGGTCGAATGGGCGAATTCCTGGATCTTCATTCACGTCAAACTGAAAGCCTTGTTCTGGAAACATGTTTAGAGCAGAGCTGTGGACAGATTTAAGTTGAGAAAATCAGTTTTCATAAGCGTGCCCCAAGAATGATACATAACAGGTTCATGCAGCGGGTATATGCCACTCAAATGGGTGCTTTTAAAGCGGCGAAATCCTTCAAACCTTGGATCATTTACAGCAGATTTTCCTAACATGAGCACTTAGTAGTTAGAGTGAGTCGTAGTCCAACAAACTTTCACACAAAGATGGTTACTAGGGCCAATTCTTGCATAATGGAAAGTGTGTTGATTACTGAAAACTGAACAGCAGACCCCGTCCAGGCACAATCATGTACTCCCTCGGAAAATATAAAGTGACTGTTCAGTGTTTAACGATGAACTATAACCTGACGACAAGATATCATGTTCCTCCTCATTTAAAATCTCTTCAATAACCAAACTTTATTGTGAATAAATGTTTACCGATCGCTGCGCCCATTCAGTGTGAACTACTTGCAGAGCACAGTTAATGAATGATGGCTTTCCATCGTGACCAAGAGCGCTTTAACTAATTAAGAAAAGCCGTACAAATTTAACAACAAGGAAGGAATTCAATTCCTATTTCCTAAAGGCTCATCTCATCATTAGTTTGTCCTCAGGCTTGTGACAATAAATCCCCATTTACACTGTAGCGGTACTGTGAGAAAGCGATTAAGACTAAGATAAAGCTATTCAAACAATGTCTTTTATTTGTTTTTAAATAGTTTTAAAATTTCCCGATCCCAACTCGAGGCTAGTTATCAAAACGAAACATTCACTCCCAGGTCCCTAGATCTGTGCACGAGGCCGCGAGCTTGTTTTTGCGAGAATGTTTGTATGATTTCGGCCTAAGATAAGTTTTTAAAAATATCCACTGCGTGTAAAGTTTATGATTGGAGATCAGACTGGAAACTATTGGAAGCGTTTTAATTCGTATATAGGCCTGCAAGGATTCGGCCGAGAACTACCGCCTAACAGTACAACCTTGGATCCCTAAAAAACGTGTAAGCTCCTGCTACTCCGTAGCGTTTTTGTTCTTTCATTCTATGGAAGGATTTTCTTCTGGATCAGTGTGAACGCTCTTGAACCGTAACAACATCAAACGAATCGAAATTGTACAGATACAGCGTGATTGCAGTCTAAACTCAGAATAACAAGCTCTTTCTGACAGCAAAGGTTCCAAATCTTTAAATCGGTCTAAAAAGGTGGATGTAAAATTCTATGACCTTTTTCTTTGAACCGAATGGCTTCAAAACAAACTTTAGCTACTTTGCTATAATCCTACCGTTGGACTTTTCAGAAATCTTCAATATTTTGGATATTGCAGCATGTTTTATATTTTAACTAATTTGAGAATGTGGACGTCATTAAATTTCTAAATATTAAACCAGAAGACTTGTGCTTGATATTATATTGTAGATATTCATAAACTATAGTTTTCATGGAAATTATTCCAGGTTTTCTCAAAAAGTTTAGAAATTACGATGGTTTAAGGCCCTAGTAGCCCTTAGAACCGTTTTGCGCATGCATGATTTTCAAAATCATATTGCTCAAAAGTTATAGTTGATAACTGTACAAACCTATACATTTTCTGAATCCAAATTTAATGATGTTTCAGAAAATGGAGCCAAAAAATAAAAATGGGGTAACTGTAACAAATCTGAACCTGTTGAACAACAAGTGCCATTTTATTACCGCAGACAGGTCTAGAAAAGATTGAAGTGATATCTTTTATTCTACATTTAAATTTCATCATGGAAACCTATGAGCAAGAGTACTTGATGGTTTTGAATGGATTCAAATTTTGATATCAGAGCCCAAAACAGCATTTCAGATTTTTTTTCGAAAGATATGATTTTGGTGCAGATGTGGCATGAAATATTTTTTTCCAAAATAGATATAAAAAATCTAAACCATTCAAAACAATCAACTACAAAAGAAGGATAAATCCTGAAAATTTCATGTAATTATGTTACTCCTATCTGGAATTATCCTTTCTCAAGTCCGAAAATCTTCATTTTGAGTAATCGCATGTTTTATACAAAGACCCCAAAAAGAAGCAAATTTGCCACTTCCACCACAGACAAATTACAATTTGTGAAGTAATTTTTCTGCAAATGGGTCTTTGATGGCATAAACATGACTTTAAAAGATCATACACCATATGTCTCTCCTTCAATTTCTCTAAATGCCTCTTTTATGAAGTTCCAAGATACTGATACTGCAGTACAACTCTTATACACTTCTCTTTTCTATCCTAGCCTTCCCTAACAGTTTGACTTTTTCTTTGTGTTTCTTTCAACCCTTGTGTTGGGACATCAGGACATCATCTTCTCACACATAACTTCTTTGGTAGGAATGTGTTATCTATGTGTATCAAGTTTCCACGTTGAAACACTTTCCGTAATGCTTTTGGTAAGGTAAGCCATCATCCTAACACCAATGAAACTGCTGCTCAGAATCTTGTTCTTGTGAAATTAAAGTCTCTTTCGTTCCCTCTTGCAAAATGCTGCTACAGGGCCTAAGAACTTTTGCCATAAACTCGTGGTTTGAATCCCTTCTTTTATCAACTTTATTCGCTACAAGGTCTTCTCCTGTTATTTCAAAAACCATCCTTGATTAACTGTTCATTTCCAATGCAGGGAAACTGCTGCTTCAATTCACTTTCTCTTGGTCCAAGAACTCTTGCTCAAAACAAACCAAAGCAAGCCAAGGAAGCCAAAGTAAAGTTTCCTGTCTTGTCTCTCTGTAGCATCAGCAACAACAGTGAAGATCAAAACCGCTGACCAATGTGTCATTGGAATGAAATAGTGGGAAAAATTTGAACTTCTATTTTGACCGGGTAGTCACAGAGAAGCGCAGAGAAGATCACCCTGAGAAATTGTATAGGCCTGTATAGCGGAAATAGATAAAGGGATTTATTGCTCTGACCAGTCGATCTTAAAATGATTATATCTCTGAAAATATGGCAGGTAAAGAAAAATGGATTATTTCATTGAAAAGCTGACGAAATATCCTTTCATATATATTTTTTCCGATTTTTCGACCAATTTTTTATTTTTAAGGGCTACTAGGGCCTTAAAGGACAAGTCCGGGGTTGGTATGATTGATGAAAGAATGCAAGATAATACTGCTATGAATGATGTATGATACTTTTTTCCACTATTTTTCGCCTTCTCCTTGTGAAATTACGTATTCAAATAAGCAATTTGAGCGAAGTGACATCATATCGCACAAACGAAAACGAGGCTGTGCGATTGTTTTTCGCCTCTTTATCGCTGCTAGCCTCTTTTTCGTGTAATCATGCATTGAAAATGGCATGAGAAAACGATAAAGAGGCTTGCTACCATAAAGAGGCGAAAAAACAATCACACAGACTCATTTTCGTTTGCGTGATATGACGTCACTTCGCTCAAATTGCTTATTTGAATACGTAATTTCACAAGGAGAAGGCGAAAAATAGTGGAAAAAAGTATCATACATCATTTATAGCAGTATTATCTTGCATTTAATCATCAATCATACCAACCCCGGACTTGTCCTTTAAGGTTTTTTTCAAGAAATTTCATGAATTCTCAAAAAGAAGAAAAATTCTCTAATTCTGAAAATATTGAAGATTTCAGAAAAATCTAATGGTAGAATTATAGCACAGTAGCTGAAGTTTCTTTCAAATCATTCCGTCTATACACCGACGTTTTTACACTTTCTGATAGTATTTACATTTTAGCTTACCGAAGTTGCTGAACAGCACTTTTAGCTTTGGGCAGCAAAGAGACTTTGAAGATGACGACACTCCCGGGTGGGAAATTATCGAACACTACTTCAACTGAGTCGTTCTCTTCTGAATCAACAATGCTACAAATCTAAGGGAATGAAAACATGTTCAAGACATTGGGTACAATTTCCATAGTTCAATGCACGACTTGATTATTAAACAGAAATTTATTTTTCCAAAATACGGGAGTGGTAGAATATTGTTTTGCTAAAATTTCTGGATTGCTGTAATCCTTTTTTTAATAACACATCATCCTAGGGGATACTGGAAGGCAGGGTAATTTCTGTAAAAAAAATCCTTGAAACTTCTAACAGCATTTTTGTTGTTGAAAAAGACATATCTGACCACGCTATGTAGTAAGAAAAACACTCTCGTTAGTAAAATTGATTTTTAAAACAACACGTAATGTTCGCCTATTTGTTAATCAATTTTTCCGTTCACGATCCACAACTTACTCCAGGCGATTTTAAAACATGCAATGATAAAAATTTTAAAAACTCAAACCAAAACTTTCTTCCCCAAAACTACTCTCCTCCGCCGGTTTCTAGTTCCGAAGTCTATGGTTCTTTGGTTCCGTAGTTCTTTGCCTTTATTTTTTTTCTCCAAATAACCGGCGGAGGCAAAAAACCGGCGGAGGAGAGTACTCCAAAACTAAAGTATTTTTGCCAAAAAAGAAAAGAAACGAGAAACCAAAGAAATGATATAAGACGAGCAAATAAGTTAAGCATACATGATAAAGACTGCTGATGAAGGGCACTGACTACTGACGAAGGGCACGGCCCGATACGTTTAGTTTCATTTTTCTATGGCGTTAGAAGTATTATTTTTGATGAGAAATCAGTTCTTGATGGTAAAAACTGGCGTGACTTAGTTTAAGACATTATTTTTGCATGCTCTTTGAATTTACTGCTTGCTTCAACAACAAAATATATCCCTCTTTGGAAAATCGTTGCAGCTATTAACTCTGGTTGCAGCTAAACTAGTAGCGCTATAATTATAGAGATTGATTTTTCTAACAGCTAAAAGATTGAAACATTTTTCACATTTTTTCCGCATTTGTTCAAAATAGTTCAAAATAGAATGGAAAGTTCGAAAGACCTAGAAAATCAGTCTTGCAAAACACCCAGAAATGGCCTAAAACGAACGATCAAATCTTCCAAATCTTTCCACTTGAAATCCTCGTGAGAATGACTCATAAATGATAAACGGAAACTGAGACAGAAACTGAAATTAAATCTTATTTATTGCTCTGAAAAACGGGATTATTGAAAACAGAAGAATTGATAAGTTGCGTTTCTGTAATTTTGAGATGCCTTTGATCTTGCATGTTAGGCCATTTCCGGATGTACTGCAAACGTAATTATTTTTAATCTGTCAAGTTTACTATGAGCTACTATTTTGAAAATTGAAAACCACCAAAAAATCTAGAAAATACTTCAATCTCGTAGCTTTAAGAAAATCCAAGTTTGATGATTACAGTGCAAGTAAATTTGCTGCAATATTTTTTCGAATAGGTGGAGGGAGCATATTTTTAGTCGCCTGCTACGGTGCTTAGCGTTAGACTTACCGATGAGTTGTTAACGCTGATATGCTCTTTTATCTTGAACTTAAATCTGTCCACTCCATTGATAAAAAAAGGATCTTCTTCATATGCTGGTGCATCAAGGTCCTCTAGCATCAAAGCTTCAAATGAAATTTCCACCAGTGTACCTAGAATTAAGGAAAAAGATCTGAACAGAGGTGGGAAAAGTGCGTGAAGCCACGAAGCAGCTTCCCAGGAAGCTTGTTTCTCTGGAAGGAAGAAAAGGGGAGGAAAAAGAGAAAGCGGAATAGAAGGAAGGAAACGAAAGGAAACGATGAAGGGCGGAATGAAGAAATGAAAGGAAAAAGGTTGGACAGAAAAAGGAGAGGAAGAAGAAAGAAGGAAGATAGGATGACAAAGAAAGCAAAAATTGAAAACATAAAGAGACAGAAAGGACTGAAGGGCGGAATGAAGAAATGAAAGGAAAAAGGTTGGACAGAAAAAGGAGAGGAAGAAGAAAGAAGGAAGATAGGATGACAAAGAAAGCAAAAATTGAAAACATAAAGAGACAGAAAGGACTGAAGGAAGGAAAGAAGAGAAGAAAATCAATATTTGGATTATGCTCTCTTCATTAACAGTTTTGTGATCTCAGGAAGCTTTAAAAGTAATTTCAGTTCCTGGTGGATTATCGACTACACTGAAATCTGGGACTACAGAAAATTGATGTGGAAGGAAAAAATTCTGGATTGACCTTCCTTCGCAGGAAGGCAAATATTTTTTCCACCACTGGGTCTGAAGTATTCAATTCAATTTTATTCATAGAAATACATGTCTTAGTAATACAATTTAACGAAAGAGTTTTTGAGAATATAGTTACATATATATAATTGGGGAAATTCATTTCTTGTCGAATTGAATGATAATTGATAGAAAAAATCTATAAGGGTTTGTTCACACCCATACTTCAAGTCAAATAATCAATCTCTTGATAAACATCTTACGAATTTTATATGACTTGTTCAACATGAATATGACTTGAAATGAATCAAACAAACCCCAGCCGATTTTTTCAATTGAGGGGAGATCGAATACAGTACATCCCCGCATATAAGAACCTATTTTTTGAGAGCCAACCTGAAATAGGTTCTTATTTTAAAGGTACTAAAACGAATTTCAAGGTATGTGGTTCTTATTCAAAGGGTGCCTTGTGTAGGCTGTTGTAGAATCTTCAGCAAAGATGTTCAGCCCTGTTATTTGTTTTGCCAAAGTTATCATGTACCTAATAACTGATTCTAAACTTACAAACAGCAGGGCAGGAGACTCGAACTTTAACAGCTAACTTGGACAAAAATAAACTTATAACAGCAATCCAAAATCAACTTTGCTACCCCTGCAATAAAAACATATTTTCATCAAACTGAAACAGGTTCTTAATTACAAGATGCATAATTTAGAATAAACAGCCTCTGGGTTCTTATTTTTGTAGGTTCTTATATGCGGGGATTTAATGTACCTGGTATTATCATTGGTGGAACATCACCAGAGTACTTGTGGCTATCTTGGACAGTAGGCAGCTGTTGATTTGCAGGCTCGTGGAAGGCAGTATGAGCCACAATAATCATCGATTCATGACTTTCAGGGCAATGCCTTGTGACTGAGACAACATCAGCATTGACTTGGTCAACATACACCTAAAAATGAAGGCTAACTCTGTCAATATTAGCACAAGTATCAAAGCATGATTGGCTGGCAGCTCCATGAATTAGCCCAATCACATTGCATAAGATCTTGGTCGCGTTGCAGGAAAGGATCCAAAATTATTTGTAAAACGAAACCAAAAATCAAAATAACCAAAGAAGTCTAATCCTCACGATTGGTTGCGCTGAGGGATGTAAATATATTTTCGAGGCTTTAGATCCCGTGGTCTTTGCTTATCGTCCCCATTGGGATCCGTTCCCAACCGTTTACGCTGTGCAGATAAATGTACGGATCAAATGGATGCAGTTACATGTAAAGGGGGTCTTACTATTTCTCTTAGCTTACGTACGGGAATAACTTCAGATAATTAGAATACCTCACTAACTCACGCACGTTCTGTCCTTTTTGGGGGGTCGACTTGTGCCGATGGAGAGTCTGCAAATTTTGTTGTTTCTAAATCATTTTCTATTGTAGGAAGCAGCAGTGTTGGCTATTGAAACACGTTAAACATCAGCTGAATTGTAAACTAGCGTCTCTTTGTCAATTTTCAGTTGCCATCAGATTTGCTTCTAAAATTCATATACTCATTTGTTTAAACCCCTTGTCATGTTTCAATGCAGTGGAATCTCCAAAGCCATGTTCACAACAAGACTGTTGTATATGTTCATGAAACTTTGTCTGTTGTTGTGAAGCGTTGTGATTAAAAAACATTGTCGAAATTGTAATAATAATAACGCTTCGTGTTACCTGATCAAATCCTTGACGGCTCAAGTCTTTGTGAAAATCATTCAATGCTCTCTTCGCACGCAGAATTCCATTACCAAATGATACAGCACTGATCTCCTTTCCATCTTCTTCTCCCCATGATTTGTATAACCTGGTTTCATTCACAACGCTTATCTAAAGGAAGGATAAAAACTTTGAATAAACGTCTAAAGTGAAGAAACGTCTCACATCAAATTGCAGAGTAAAGTATTTTGCAGATTAAGCCTTTGAAAATATCAGCAAATGTAGATCTTAAAGCATCAATGACTCAGCGGTGGTTGTGAGCATAGGGCTCAAATCTTTAAAATCTTTAAAAAGGTGGGTGTAAAATTCTATTCCATTTTTCTTTGAATTGATCGGCTTGAAAGGAACTTATAGTACTTTGCTGTAAATCTGCCGTGGAAATTTGTTGATATCTTGATTTGTTTTCAAAATGACGGCAATTTAATGATTTTTGAAAAAATTGATGGAAAATTTTGAAAACATTTAAATCATCCTAAATCCTAAACCAAAGGAGAAAAAATCATATAACTTCTAAGAAAACCATAGTTTATGAAGGCCTACAGTATGGCGAAAAGAGCAGAAATCAGTATCTTTTCTGGTTTAGGATTTAGGAATTTGATGACGTCATAGTCTCAAATTTGATAAATGCCGCCATTTTGAAACTAATCAAGATATCAACAAATTGCCACGGCAGATTTACAGTAAAAAACGCTAAGTTCCTTCCAAGCCATTTAATTCGAGGGAAACCGTAATAGAATTTTACACCAACCTTTTTAAAGATTTGAGCCCTATGCTGTGGTTGTGTGTGGTTTGGTTCTCACAAGCACGCTAAATGCATATGTTTTGCATCTGGGGAACAATAGATCTGGCGAAGCATCAGAGACAATGATACTTTTAATGAAGATCTTACCGGACCAGGACCAATGTTTGATGTTTGAACATTTTGAAGGACATAAGAGTATGCACTTACACCCTATGTAAGGGCAAGTTTTTATACTGATGAGCCCTCAAATGCGGCGAATTAAATTGTATTCCTTGTACTTGGGTGATTAGTGCAGTGCTTAACGTAAAACTCAGCTTGGGGTACTCTTATTGCTATTACACATAACTTGAAATCTCAGAGCTGAAGAACTGTCCTAGTGGGCCACCCAAAAAAAAACTTCACGAGCTCGATAACACATAGCTTCATCAGAGAAACTTCTATGAACACAAGCAAGATATCAGCATGATGCGGAAGGACTTAGCTATCTGCTGAGCTGTTCTTTGGTCAGTTTAAGTTATGACTACCCTCTGAAAAACCAGTTTAAAAAGTGTGGTAACTCATTCATTTTTCGGACTTTCCCTCTTTTCCTAATCCATGTTTTGGAAGATGTGAAGAAAACTGAATTCCAAATTTGCATGGGAGCACGAAATTGGAAAAGGGAACAGAGGTTAATCAGTTTTCACAAAGTGTTCATTGGAAAAGGATGGCGATTATTTCACTCTAAATTACAAATGTAGGATTCAAAAGTTTTGTTTGAACCTGTTTTATCGGATGGTAATCATAGCTTAAAGTGACCATGCTGCCTATCAAAAGGAAGCAATGTCTTTCAACCCCGTGGGTAACTTAAGTTCTCCACTGTACGGGGTTGTGTCATTTTTTAGGGTACCAGAGTCTGGATTTATGGCACGGGGGGGGGGGGGTTCTTCCATAGTAAAGGTACCTGGGGATGTGCCGCGAGCAAGGGTATACTTTTTCAGACTTCTAGTCTAGCCAAGGGTATCCGTTTTTGCAATTTTGGCCAGCAACGGTCTAGCCAAGGGTATCATATTTGACAATATTGGTCTTGCGAACGGTCATGACATCATATTTGGCACAAATTTGACAATATTGGTCGAGAAAATGGTCAAAATTGGTCTAGCAAAGGGTACCATTTTCGTAAAAATTGATTAAAACAATGGTCAAATTGGTCTAGCGAAGGGTACCGTTTTCGTAAAAATTAGTCTAGCCAACGGTACCCTTTTGAAGATGCTCGCGGCAGACCCCTACCCAAAATTTGGCCAAGAACCCCCCCCCCCCCCCCCCGTGATTTATGGGTATGGTTTTCAACGATTTTTTAAATTTTCCGGATTTGTGGGTATGATTTTTCGTGAAATTTCATTTATGGGTGAACTTTTTCGGCTTTTCCGGATTTATGGGTATACTTTTCAGAAACTTTTTGGATTTATGGGTGGTAGTTTTACGCTTTGACTGTCACAACCCCGTATCATGATCACTTAAGTTAACCCCTTGGCTTTCAACCAATGGTGATACAGAGTATTTGTCAATAACTCTTGATTGCAGAGAGCTAGTTATGATCTTGTTCGTGAAGCTTCTTTTTTGGTCATCCAGTAGTTTATTGTAGTCTATTGATGATAACCACTTCAACTTGCACCACATGATGTTCTAGTTACTGTTATTGACAAAGAAAGCATTTCTTGCGAGCAAATTGATACATCTCACAGCCCCAGAAAAACCAACTATCATAAGACAACCAAACCATACTTTTCCTGCATAGAAATTACAGACACAAACAGTAAGGATAAGAACAGACAGCAAATTTCACTCACGTGATGAGGTACTATTTCGTCATAGCCACGGTTACTTCCAATTGCACAAGATGAAGCAGCAACAAGCGCAGCACTTGGTAAAAAGTCGTATACTGAGCGCACCTATTGGAAGAGAATAAACAACTATCTCAGGGTGTCCCAAAAATATTCACCTTTGACAGGCCATGATAAACCCTACACATTACCTGAGGAAAAAAATGAACCTAGCAAATCTGTTGCACAAAAATTAAGAGTTCCATCGTAATTAGTGATTGAAACATTGTTTGGTGGATAAACAGTCAGGTTGCATTGCTATTAATTTTGCTACTTTCATCGAGATCGAAAACTGGCGAAAATAAGGATTTGATGAATATAGGTAGTTTTAAAACCCGTCGAAATTCATCAAAAAGCAAGGGATCAATTTTGATCAGCTGCAGAACAGCGCCACAATGAGCTTATCATCTTGGGAATATGCAACTCAGATTGGATGCATGCATGCAATCCCCAGGCAGTAGTAGACTTTTCTTGAATGGTCGTTGTGAGAATTGTTTGCATGCAGTGGAAATTTCATTTTGGTATGCCTATTCCCAAGCAAAGGCGAAACGTAGTCATTACTACTGTCTTGTACTGAGCATAATCGATGCAATGTTTTTGATAAATATCTACGGATCTTAGAGCCATCTGTTTTCACTACATTCTCACTTTCGCAAATTTGTAATGTCGATAAAAATAATAAAACATAGTAGGTATACAGGCAAGCCATTTAGCTACCAACCAAAATTTCAACCACTCATTTCTGTTAATTTCTCTTTTGCACATTAAAGGCTTTCTAGATTCACTTTTTTGGTCAAACGGTAGGTCAACCGATTTGTTAGATTGACGATTCAATCCTCAGTTGAAAATCGTCATCTTTAGTGAAGAACAAAAATATGTTTGTCATGATCACTCGCTATTTTGATTTTTATGACATACCGTAAAAGCTCTATCAAGCCCCCAGGGGGGCTTATTTAATTTCGGACACTCCAGAGCGGGGGTTAAAAGAGATTGGGCGCTTAATAGAGAGGGAGCTCATTGACAAAATCAAATGACCAGGATATATATGATACCTTTTCAGTTCTTTTACCCCATATTTGGCCGATTCAACATACAATTTTACAAGTCAAATACATAAATTCGACACAGTTTTATCCAAACCATATCAAAATTAACACACAAACTTGTTTATCTAAATAAATGGGAGTCTTTGAAGCCTCTGGAATTTTATATATATTGGGGGTGGAGGTAATAAAGAGGGAGGCATACTTAAAATTCTGGCTCAGAGGGGAGGGGCTTATTAGAGAGGGGGCTAAATATGGTAGTTTGCTATTAACACATGGAGAAGGTAAATTAAGTCATTTTCACTCACCTCCATTGGACTTTTATTATCATGTGTCAGATCCATAAACAACGCATGCGCCATTGATGAAGCCACAGGAGTTGAGGAATTTTGCAAGAAGGAGCCAACTGGTTGTCCACCATATCTATGAACGAGTCTGCCAAGGTCACGTGCGTCTCCAGCAGACATCCTCTCTGCAAAATATCAATATAAAATCTCTCAACTATTTTTTTGAAGAAAGGCTAATCTAGCATAGGTTGCAAATCTTTAAATCGGTGCAAAAAGTGGGTGTAAATTCTATGATCTACCGGGGGTGTCCCAAAATGATGTATTATTGTTTGAATGCTTACATGGCCATGACCAAAGAACCAATTTTCAAAAACTGTGTTTTATTTGATTGCCTAAAGGCTAAATTGTATTTTAAGATGTTGGTTGTGGTTCTACCACGGCGTTACGATATCGAAAAGAAGCTTGATAAACCTGCTCAAATTCAAGCCTTAGATGGCATGAGAAAGAAACGGCTATTTTTCCAGTCAACATTTTTAGATGTGATACAAAAGGCTAAACTCCTATTCGTATTCTCTGAACTCAGTATCAACTGATTTCGTATTCTTTGAACAACATATATTCTCTGAACGACATAAAAGTTCAGCCTTTTGTATCACATCTAAAATATTGACTGGGAAAGTAGGCCGTTTCTCTTTCATGCCACATAAGGCTTGAAATTGAGCAGGTTTATCGATCTCCTTTTCAACATGAAGACATCGGCCTTAAGCAAAAACCACCATCCTCGAATACAATTTAGCCTTTCGGCAATCGGATAAAATAAAGTTTTTTGAAAATCGGTTCATTGGTTATGGACATATAAGCAATCAAACAATAATACATCATTTTGGGGCACCTGGTACTTCTTTTTAACTGAATGGCTAAAAAAAACTTGCTGCTGATCTATAATTCAACCGTTGCACTCTCAGGAAGCTTCTACATTTTTCGAAATTAAAGTGTAGTTTATATTTCAACTCATTTGAGGACTTGATGACATCAAATTTATAAATCACAAACCAGAAGAGTGGCAGGCATTTGCTTGATACCATATTGCAGACATCCATAAAGTATGGTTTTCTTGAAACTTATTTCATGTTTCATCAAAAGGTTTAGAAATTACGATGGTTTCACATTTTTTGGAAATGTTTCTTGAATTCTTTAAAAAGAAAAAACACACTCTAATTATGAAAATATTGAATATCTGAGAATATCTTAACGATAGAATTATAGCGAAATAGCTAAAGTTCCTTTGAAGCCATTCAGTTTGAAGAAATAGGTCATTGAATTTTGCACCAAACTTTTCACAGATTTGGAACGTATGCTGTGCCTGTTGCTCTGAGGTGCTGTGATGTGGAACAGTTGGACGCATCCATCTACTCTGCATCGGCAGCGATATGTTGGCAGATGGCTATGAGTGGTCATGCTTCATAAAATGAATGTCTTATTTGAGAAGGTTCAAAGGAAGTGCTTTAAGTGCGATTTCAGCTCTATAGCCATCTTAAAAGCGTGGATTCGTGTCTTGGTAGAACGTGAAATAGGAGCCGGATAAGAGGGGAAGGAAAATCAAAGAAAAATGGCAAGGAAAAGAAGAGAAGGAATACAAAGGGACTAGAAAGGAGGAGAAAGGAAGAATTAAAAGAACTGTTTGTCAGTAGGTCACAGTTTCTGCTGCATGAAAATTTGCAAAAATATAGCTGTAATTTAGTTTTTGACTCTTCGATTCTCTGGTGCATAAATGTGTCAACAATGAGTGCTGGAAAGTTATGATTAAAATTGTTGGACTTTTAAAAATTATTTTGAGCACTGACATAGGGTAAGAGTCCGTTTCTGTCTTGGCTTTAAAGAGCTTATTAGGACAACATGTGCATTGGCAGAAAGAATTGGCAGAGCAAGGTAGCCTTGCCTTTTAAGTGTTTCTGAATCTGCCGGCTGCACCAAAAAGAACTTTGCATCTTTAAAAATTCGTTAAAACGGCAATACTCGATAAATTAGAATGGATCAAAGTTTGGTTCATAGCCGAAAGGCTGCAAACTTTTTTGTAATTTATCCTCTATTTTTTGAACAATGTAAATACAGGTAAAATTGAATCAATGAAAATTCCTTCACTCCGAAACGTGTATTTATCTCAAGGCTTAGAGAGTGATTTTGACAAAAGTATCAGATCATATGCGTTACTGCTTGAAAAAAATTGATTCTTAACTCTTGGGGAGAATGAAATTTGTTTGAGTGAGGAGATTATCTAAATTTTGATCAATGGTTTGAGGCTTCTTTATATGCATTTCTGAGTTACGAATTTGTCATAAATCAAATCTCATTTATGTATGGAATGCTGCAAAAAATAGAACGAAAATGAAAAAAGGCTTCAGCCTTTCGGCTATCAATCAAACTTTGATTTATTCCAAATAATCAAGTCGTCTCCGTATAACAAATTTTCGAACGTGTTATGTTTTATTGGGTGTACATATTATGTATGGAGATACGTTGATTAAACGAGAAACATAATTGTTCACCTCTTATCAATGAATTGATTCCAAGTTTGTTGATAAACACGTTGTCAACCACTTCTGAGTTTGTAAAGAGTTCTGCCACAACATAAAGGTTAGGATTGATTTGTCGTCCAGCATCAAGTAAGTACTGCAAAATAAAACACAGTCCCATTCTAAAGTCTAGGAAGATAGATACTATAAGAGGCAGATGCAAAAAATGGACACTTTTCTTAGCACACTTAGGCCTTTCAATCTTATGTTATCATCAGAGTGTAACATAAGATTGAAACATATGATGATAACATAAGATATGATGTAACATATGATGATAACATAAGATTGAAAGGCCTCAGTGTGCTAAGAAAAGTTTCCTTTTTTGCATCTGCCTCTTATAGTATCTATCTTTAAGTAAACAAATTTTTACCAATATCTAAAGTCTAGCATAGATTTTGAAACCTATCTCTTGGCCACGAGTTCTAAATTGAGACTGGTCAGATTTCAGAAAAGAACAATGGGCCTAAAATTGTGATGCTTTCGAATTGAAGCATTTTTTCTTGGCGAGAGGGCATTAAATGCAAAGAAATGTCATACATATCAATCGAACATCCGGTTTTCTGCGTTCATATCGAAGGTGTTGTGGCGCAGTGGTGAAATCCTCTGAATTTGCAGCCGGAACAGTCAGGCGGACAGGGTTTGATACCCGGTAGGGCCCCACCACTTGAGCGTCATGACAAGGGGTCGCGGACTCGATAGCGCTTAGCTACTGCTGTGATCCCAGCTCTTGGCACTAAAAACCGCAACTTCACCTTCACCTTCAGCACCAGGGCATGAAAAAATATTTTCGTTCTTGCGACCGGATAAAAATCAAGCTTGAATTTCCTGCAAGAATAGAATAATAAAATATAGTTTCATCTATGAGATTGCCATTAAAAACCGGCTCCAACTAGCACGAATCACCTTACAAAAGACTGGACTGGATGTGGATGACCTTTATACCCAATAAAGAAAGCAATAAGATTTTGAAAAGACATAAATAAAGCAAAACCCAGTACTTTGCAGATCTCATATTTGATAAGTGCACAATGAATATAAATTGTACACAAGATACAACCTACATTTGCTTGACAACATCTACGTTTTAAATTTGTAAAAACCAATGCAAAAAAGATGATATATGGAAAGGGAAAATTTTTGAAATTTCCTGCAGGATAGTATGAATTGAGAAATTCCTGCGACCGCCCGGTCACATGGTCGGGTGGGTTTTCATGCCCTGTTCAGCACACTGAAAGACATAGTAGTTTATTTTCTGATGTCTGCAAAGAAAGTAAACATTTTTCCCACATTCAATAAATGTCCGAGTCTGATCGAAATAGTAAATTACCTCTGCAACTGGAATAGGCGTGCTGTGACAATTGTCTATTCTGACCCCATGAAATATCCTAACAAAGAAGATAACAACATCATTGGTCAGTCAATTTGTATCGGTTTAAAAAATGTATAGTTGAAATACAACGCTAGTTAAAATATTCATTACTTTCAGGTTACATATCGGATCATATTTAAGCTCCAGCGCCTCACAATGTTATTTGAAAATACCGTTATTTGACATAGGGCTCAAATCTTTAAAAAGGTCGGTGTAAAAATATATTACAGTTTTCTTTTACTTAAATGGCTTCGAAGGAACTTAGGGCCTTTTGCTATAAATCTGCCGTGGAGATTTATTGATATCTTGACTAGTTTCAAAAAACGGCATTTATTAGATTTTAGGCTGTGACGTCATCAAATGTCCAAATCCTAAACCAGAAGAATGACCGATTTCTGCTTGCCACCATATTGTAGACCTTCATAAACTATGGTCTTCATGAAGGTTACATCATTTTTCCTATATTAGTTTAGGATTTACGATGATTTAAATTTTGTCAAAATTTTCCATGAATTTTTCAAAAATGATTAAATTGCCGCCATTTAAAAAAAATCAAGATATCAAAAAATTATCCACGGCAGATTTACAGCAAAGTACCATAAGTTCCTTGCAAGCAGTTCAACTCAAAGAAAAATGTCATAGAATTTACACCAACCTTTTTAAAGATTCGAAAGATTTGAGCCCTATGCTCCGTTATTTGACTTTATTTCATCTGTTCTTACACCTAGGCTATGCTTGATTTGATGCGCAAGGATCTGCTTGGTCAGCTCATAACCCTCCTACCATTGATATAACAATTGTGAACTCGACACACTTATGTGAAATGCTGTTGTTTATGGTTTAACTAAACTCTGTCCATCATTACAAACAGAATAGTTTCGAAGTAAATATTGCACTTATCAGAGTGACTATGACGCAAATGGATCAAGCATGAAACAGCAGCTTCCGTTTTCTTTTTTCTATTCTTTTCCTTAGGGCTTTATATTGCATACTTGAATAACTTGAAAAATGTCACTCCATTTAAAGTGGGAACTCGATGGCCGCTTTCATTGACTCTCTTAAAAAACAGTGAAACTTTTTGAAAAATCGTAAAAATTTGATCATATGACTGTCTCTAAAACCTTTTCTTGTAGTTTTGTGTCAACGACCAGATTAATTCAGCCGATTCCGAAGTCTAGAAACGGCACTGAATTTGAGAATTTTTGGTTTCGCGAGGTTCTCGTTAGAGCCAGACTCTGAAATCGCTAGCTGAGTTCATTTTATGATTATATGTATGAGAGTGTGATTACGAAATCAATGATGATTGATAAATTATAATGAAGTACCTGGCCATCTGCTCCGTGTATTTCTTCATATGATCCCACAAGAAGGGACAATCTTCTTTCTTGTTTCCATATCTCAGCTTAACACTGTCACCCCATGCAATTAACTCCCTCCTCAGATAAACATCAGAATCAGATGCAGCGAAATCTTTAAGTGCATCTCCATTCATCACCCAGCCTGGGTGTGCGAAGATATATTTCTTCATATTCGAATTCATAAGTACTTCTTCTTCAGCCAGAGTTGAATCCGGTTTTGGGCAGATAAAATATCTATCAGAGAGAAAATTCAATTTTACAAAAGGTAGTAAAACATACTTTCATACTGTTCTGAATGAGGAGACTCTTTACGATCTTATCGAGTGTTCTAGGCCATTATTCAGACATTATGCAGCCAAGGATTTCTCTCAAAGTGGAATTCACCTTTATAATCTTTCCGTGCTCATAAACACAGGGGAAACATTTTAAAACTACTTTGGTCTTTCGCCCATCGAGCAGAATTTGGAGCATTCAAATTCATCCAGTAACCTAGGTGCTACGAATTTTCAAACCTCTAAACTTTTTTCGATGCACAAGGTAGTGTAAATTCGCGATAAGGCTTCTCCTTGGAAATAGAATGTGGAGTTTTTGCTTTACTACGACCATATGGATATACCAATGTCCAAAATAATGTTCTAATCCAGATTATTTTGTTGGTGATAAAAATTTCCCCAACGAACATAACAAAAATATACTCCTTCTGACTCTAAAATTTATCCACAAATCTGGTCGATTCGGTTAGGAAATTCCAAAGAACTCCATTATAAGTAACTTGACCACAGCCACCATGTTGCATGTCCCATTTTAGGTCCCGTTTACACGATACCGTTTTCATTTCATATCGGATTGGGGGTGGCAATCCCATACGAAAATCATTCTGTTTACACGAAACCGTTTTCACTTCATATCGGATTGGGGTTCTGCTTACACGACACCGTTTTCATTTCACATCGGATTGGGGGTTCTGTTCACACGGAAACGCTTTGTCTTGTGCTGCGAAGGACTTCCTTTGTTTTAACACCCATTGCGCAGTGCACCAGATGAATAGGAGGCTCGTAGAATAGATAAAGAGGTTCCGTTTTGAGTTGATACCGGATTCGTATCGTTTCATGCCACTTTCAGAGCGTTTTCATTTGAAAACGCAAAAACGGTATGAAGCATATCGGTTTGGTGCGTTCTCGTGTAAAAAGGAGACCAATCCGATATGAAACTAATCCGATATGAAATGAAAACGGTATCGTGTACCCGGGATCGTGTAAACGGGACCTTAGTTTATTTTGTTTTTGTTTAGTTAAGTCGTGTATTTTAAACGTCTATCTCAAATTAGATGCCATGCAATATTTGCGATAATGCCTAATTTACCAATCCAAACAAAAGTCAACCTGATCGCAGATATTTCTCGTGGCAAGTAATTTGAGAAGTTTTAGCTCTATGTCTAAATGAACTCGGGAGTAGTCACAGCCTTTTGGTCCTCGGGGTACCGTTCCGGTAGTGTTATATAGTAATTTGTAGGTAATGTAAGTAATATATATTGTAATATTTTAGTAGATATAGAAAAAAAAGAATCTGGCAGTGTGGTACCGCACATGTTACCACACGTGTTACTGCATGTGTTACTGCATAGGATAAAAGACTCTAACACCCTTCCAATTTTTAACAAGCAAATAAGGCGCTGGGTGATAAATGCAACTGTAGGCTTTGCTAAGTATATGTACCACAGGTTGGGTTCATAACAGGATATACTTTTATGTTTATATCCTGCAATTAGCATTTATATTCATTTAAATAAAATAGTAAAATATGTAAATTAGTAGGCCTTAATTAGCTGTGATTTTTGCTATTGTTTTGTTTTTGCCTGCTACATCATTGAATAAATGATGATGACGGTGATGATGGCTGGTCCCAGCATGGATTAATTTTAATAACAGCACCAGTTTATCCACGTCATCTCAAATATCTTTGCAGTGTACATAACATTTTCGCTTGTAAGCAGGCACATGTTCTTTAAACGACAATACAATAAATAAATGATTTGGGTACCAAAAACAGCATAGATTTATAAACCACGACGCTTCAAGCATGTAATGATTATCAAGTCAAAATGACACTTTCCAGCATGGGTTGCAAATCTTTAAATCGGTGTAAAAGGTGGGCATAAAATTCTATGACCTATTTCTTTTAACTGGATGGTTTGAAAGAAACTTTAGATACTTATCTATAATTCTACCGTTAGACTTTTCAGAAATTTTGAATACGTTTGGAAATTACCATATGTATTCTATATTTCAACTCATTTGAAGATATGGCATCATCAAATATCAAAATCACTACAATGGCTATCCGAGGCTCTGGTACCCATGGCACTAAATCGTAAACCAGAAGAGTGAAAGACTTGCTTGATACCATATTGTAGACATTTCTTGAAAATGATTCTGTATAGGTCATAGAATATTACTCCAACCATTTTAAAGAACTGAAACCTATGCTAAGCAAGCACAAATTCTTACCTCGATATCATTGGAGTTTTGGTTGTAACTTTGCCGTGCTTTGGTCCATCGTCAGCTAAAAAGTGGTATTTAATGTCTCCAATGATATTATATATGATCGCTTCATGATGTGCCAGCACCAGCTGTTCTTTTTCCTCATTAAGCTTCTTGAGATGCTCTTCTAATTTCTTCAAAAAACTGTCAACACTGGTTTCATTATCCCTTGTAATAAAAAAAGAATTTATGATGAAACATGTTATTTTACATTTTGGTGGTTTCAAAACAGATGTAGCAGTATGTCCTAATATCTCATTCAAAATCAAATAATACATTAAATCCAAAAGTTTCGAACTGCTAAAAACTTGGACAAAATGTTTCCAAAATTTGGCTGCCTGATTCGAATTTCTTTTAAAACCTTTTGAAATTTGTCTGGCTATACTGCATCCCATAGTTCTTCGACTGGATGCATTCAGTGCCAACGTTGGTTCAAATTAGCTAAATTCTAAGAAAATATGACTCATTCCAAGCAAAAGAATTGATTGATGATGAGCTCTAGAAAAAGGAAGTTGTTTCGAGTTTTCCAAAAGTGTCTGAAAAATTTTATTCAAAGTTGATTATCTGAAAATTTACTGTCCAAAACATCTGAATATTAATATAGCACCTGATTTTATTGGTGATACTCAAACCCTGAAAACCACACAACTTTGAACCCCAGTTTGAAAGGCCAAGGTGAGCGTATTGAACATTTATGCATTTGTCTCTCTTTCCTTAAGTGCATTCTTTTGAACCATATTCTTCTGAGATGAGTAGCTATTTAACCACACTTCTAATTCAATAAACTTGCTTCACGAAACAAAAAATTTGAGTTGCAACACAGAAAATTTGCATTGGGAAACCTCACTAGACATCTGACTGCTCAAAACTCGCTAGTTTTCAAATCAATTTTCACATGTGATCCACAAAAGTTAAAGTCCTCAAAACGTGCCTCATGCATCATGAACAGCCTGAGTGTAAAAAGTTGAGAATCTAAGAAAAGAGTTTACAGTAAGTCTTACCGTGTAGCTAAGTAGAGACTGACAGTTTTCTCCAAATCTATTGTGCATTTATTTCTCCTGTATAACGGGTCCTGGATTATTTTGATGTCACCAAACTCCACTGCAAGGCTTTTGTTATTCCTCTTCACATCTAGGACATCTTTTAAGTCAGCAATCGTTTGGTCAACATCAATCATAAAGAATTCCTGCAGCTTCAAGGATGGTACAATTGAATTCCTGCAATATTCAAAGTATATATACAGTATATACAAATTGTGGGCACTTTTTACTTTAAACTAACTTTTACATCTTATATAAATTACAGACCATTTCGAGCATGATTGAATAATCAAATCTTTCGTGATTGATGATTTTACAGTAGCTATTGCCCGGGGGGGGGGGGGTACATAACATATTTAGGGTACGGGTATGTGCCGCCCATATGGGTGGGTTTTTGGGCCCAAAATTCTCTAAACAAGGGTCCTTTTTTGGCAGATTTTCCATAAACATGGGTGTAGTTTCGTTGAAATTCGCAAAAAATGGTTAAAATTGGCAGTTTTCCGCCAAAATTAATCGTAAAAGTGGGTATCAAAAAGCAAGTTTCGGTAATTAGAAGAGGGTAGCTTTCTGAAAGCCGGGCGGCAGACCCCCGTCCATCCTCAAGTCATGTACCCCCCCGGGAGCTATTGATGAAGATTGATTTCAAAATTTAGTACCAACCAGGTAAGGTTTATAAGTTGCGCACAATCAATTGTAAAGGTTTGGATCCCTTCTTGGAAGCACTTTCAGAAGTCTGTTCCACCTTGCATTGACAAAGTTCCCACGAAGTTGAGCTCAAACAAGAATATGGTTATTTCAAGTAAAAATTAAAAAAAGATAGAAGAATTTGTTAAATTTTACCAATAGATATGAGCAATTCTATCAAGGTGATAAGGGTCATCAATAGTTGAAGGCAATCCAATATGCTCCCACTTTCCAGCTTCAATTTCCCGACTCAAATGCCACAATGCCCTGTCAAGTAAAAAGGCTGGGCGAAGATGTGGAGAGTTTTCAAGGTTGTATGCAGCTTCTGGGTGGTCATTGAGCCATTTGGTTGTATTTGCTGTGTGATTCCAAACAACATCAACAAGAGACAGAACATCCCAGTCAGTTTGCATCTTCTTTACAAGAGAATGAACATCATCAAAAGTCACGTCTTTAAGTCGTGCATTCAAATCTAATTGACTTTGTATAGAGTAGGAAGACTGTGATTCCCCTAGTTCTTGTATTGGCGTAAAATGGATCATGTTATAACCAGATTCCTTAGCAACCATGAGCCTGCTTTCCCAATCTTTGAATTTACCCAGACTTTTTGTGAGATATGTCTGCATGACAATTGTGTCCAGTGACAAATTGCCATTCCCAGTTTCAAGAATTGGTTCAACAATGAAATATCCATGACAAACTGCCTTGCCATCTTTCTCAGCATAGAATTTGAAGTTGCCAGAACGTTGTATGTCTATGGTGGTATATCTGTCTCCATTGTCAGCTTTTGATTGAAATGGGTAGGACCATTCAAGCTTATGGAAGGCATCTCTATCATATTGCTTGTCACTTGTTGGGTAATTACAAAATATGTCAACTTTGGAAGGATGTAGACTGGATCCTAGCAAGAATCTCAGTTGATCATCTGCAGATTAGAATAAATTTGCTTTATTTATCTTAAGTACAGGCAGCATCCTTAAGAATTTGCAAGGATTCTATTGCTGCATAGAAGAATAAATAACCAAGAAAGAAACAGGGGACGTCCCTTCTTGTTTCCTTCGCTCTTCATAAAACATCTATTTCTAAAGTAACACACGTTACAGTTAGGAAAAGAACATAATTTTTTCGACTAAAATGCAATATGGGCTTCCTGTATTGTGGGTGGGTGGACTTGTACACTAAACCCCAGTCCACCCTCTATCTGCCAGTGGTGACACCTCTTCTGGGGGTACCTGCTATGCTTCTTCTCTCTATAATTATAATTTTTGTTTGCTTCCTGGAGTTTCTGCCCGCCACCTTCTTTCTTTTGAGAATTTATTTCATTTCGAAATCTATTTGGATTATGAGGTTACTTCTTCTACATTAAATCACAATGTTTATCTTCAGGTCAACTGCAAGGGTCAACTGTTGACTTCATGCATTGCAGAAAAAAGCCGGGATTCAATTAGGCTTATCAACAACAGGCCCAACGTTAGGTGATGTTAATTTAGGCCCTTTGACAAGTCTGTTTCCAAAGACAGGCCAACTAAAGTCAGCTTACCTTTACTCAGTCTAAAGTGAGAAGACTCGAGATTTTCACCTTCTTCAAGCAGCAAGACTTTCGTGCGTTTTCCTCCCATTTTCTTATGGGCATAGTCTACAGTCCCCGTTGACGAGAGTTCACGTTTAACACATCGCAGCAGCAAGAGATTTTTGTTTTTAGGCGGGGCTTTGCGCTTTTGTATTTTGGTTGCTCACTACACTGACTACAACGATTGCAGTATCAGTATCACCTCCGAATTGATATCACCCGGTTAGGGACATTAATGCAACTCAATAAGAAGAGTGATATAATAAGCTTGTGCAGTAAGCCTGTTTCTCCGGGAGTCTTTTCGCCATATTGAGGCTGTACGTAAGGGATGTCGTAATTGTGTCAAGGGCAAATCACAACATCTACTTTTTGAAATTATTTCTGCTTCAAGTTGAAATTCCAATGGTTTGAGCTCCCAAAGAGATTATGGTTCTCAGACAAAATGAATTCCAACTTTAAAATTAAATTTGCTTAACCTTGTATCCGCTTTGATACCCTAAAGTTGAGAGTATAGATGAAATTTGCCCTATCAAGTGTAACTTGACTTGCCACTTTCATTTTCACATGTGCAAAAATCATATCGAAATTTTTGTTTTTGTATTGGTAAAATCCTACAAAATTTGAGTCTATTAATGTGTGTGCAAACCCTACCATTATCGAACATTAAGTTTCAAAAGACACGCTTCCATTCTTCGAGAAAGAACGCAGAATTTTGTCAAGGTTTGCTCGTGGAATCAACTTTCATTTTTTATTCAATATATATTCAAGAATCAGTTCTCTGGTAACAGATTTATCAGTCAATCGAATAGCAAGTTTCAGCTACGTTACGTAAAGTTCCAACAAAAACTAACAATACCAACTAACGACTGGAAATGAAATTGCTTCTAAAAAATAAATGGGGTGTCATACATTGCAAGAAGATTTTCCAAAAGCTGAGGATAAATTATTGGAGGGTAAGTTTGTCCAGTTTCGCGTATATCATATCCTTTTATGTAGAGGACACCGGGCTCAGTTGTAACACTTTTTGAAAAATCAGAAATAGCGTCTATAGTATGATTAATTGCGCTTTTGGAAGTAGATGATATCGTAGTTGCATCTCTTGGAATGAAATAGACCTTAGTCTCCATCACGTGGAACCAATTTTTGTGATGCTACGATGGTTTTAAAAGCAGTGGTCGAGTGTTACAATTGCCCCTATAACACGGGGCAATTATAATACATGGTTGGAGCAATTGTTACATATCTTCTAAATCATTACAGATAATTATTGCACAATTCTGTTTTTCCCCTACACAAGATGCAGCACCAGGTAGCAGATTATTCATTGCTTCGAAAGAACCAAGTAAAAATAAGGCATAGTCTTTATTTCTTTGTAAATTTTGATTCATCAGTTGAAAATATTTAAATCGATTGTGAAAAAATAGTTTCTGGCTTACAAATTTCAACATCTAGCTCTCACATTGTTCGACCAGATTAGAAACTGAATCAAAATCAAAACTATCGTTATTTCCCATTTTCACATCTCATAAGTTTATAACGTAGTTCTGATCCTAAATAGACGTCATGTCTGCGATGTGAAAATGAACAATTTCACTCAAGAGCAAAATGTTTCAGACACAAATTTACAGTGGGAAGCATGTTTTTATTTTTGTGCTCAAAAACGTGTTTTCCCCTAAAAATTTCACAAACTTGGCTGAACATTCCTGTGTCTGAAGTCGTATGCAGCAGGTAAGAATGAGCATGTTCTGTGCAAAAATCAGATATTTTGCAATTTTCTGCAAGGTTTGAGAGCCAGTGTTACAATTCCCCCGTGTTACAATTGTCCCCGGTCTCCCCTACAATCAACTTTGACGCAGACACGCCGACTATAAACATAACCAAAGTATGAACCTTTACATATGTGCAGCTTTGAAAGCACATGTTTGAAAAGAAGATCTGAAAATTTGAAGAACAATTGAAGATCGTAAATGTCTTCAAAAACTTCCCGAGAATTTAAATGCCTCACCAATCTTTCTTCATGTTTGATTTGCCACTGGAAACAGGTGTAGATTATCAAAAAGTCCCACAGAGCGTCACCAAAAATTGTTTGGCGTTTGATTAAACATAAAAAAATAACGATATAATAAAGGGACTCCATGATGAGATAGCCCGATTCCTGAGATTTTTGATAAATTTTAGACACCAAAATCTTCCAAATCCGCTGAAAATTTTTGAAGTACAAGCTCCTGAAGTACAAGTTTGTGCAAATGCTGAAACCAGAGGCCTCTAAATGGCATTTATGGTAAAAGTAGTATTTAGTTTTTCTCGTTTATTTCAGAGCAAACCAAATGGAATTTGAAAATAATTTTGACAACTTAACTTTCAAGCATATGGACGCTTCTAGGAAATCTGTTTTTTAAAGTTTGAAATGATTCAGTCATTTAGATACATGCATTCTCAAGCAAATTTTGACAATGGTTATTAGAATCAAATTACTGTCGAAGTACTATTTCGTTAGCTTGTTGGGACACCCTGTGCACGAAAGCCAGAACAAATTTTACTAAACAATAAATAAAAACGGTGCATGTCGTCTGTGAAAGGTCCGTTTCAAATATTCAAATATAAAATGGTCTGTTTAATAATTTGGATCCCAAAAATTGGGCTATTTCTTCTGATAAAATGATGTCCTCTAAATTTTTTTGTCAAATATCTAGTACGTTTTTAACAACGATATAAACCCTATAGCAAAAATGATAATCCTCTAAAAACAGAATAATATACGATGCATAGCATAGGTTCCAAATCTTTAAAAAGGTTGGTGTAAAATTCAGTGACCTAATTCTTTTAACTGAATCCCTTCAAAGATATTTCAGCTACTTATCTGTAATTCTAACGTTGGACTTTTCTGAAATCTTTAATACTTTCAGAATTAGAGTGCTTTCGTAATTTCGAAACTGTTTGATGCAACATGAAATAATTTGGAAGAAAAGCATAGTTTATGGCTGCCTACAATATGGCATCAAACAAAAGTCTGTCACTCTTCTAGTTTAGAAATTTGATTTAGAAATTTGATGACGTCACATCCTCAAATGAGTTGAAACATAAGATACGCTGTAATTTAGAAAAATATTTGAAAAGTCCAACGGTAGAATTATAGAAAAGTATCTAAAGTTTCTTTCAAGTCATTCAATCAGAAGAAATAGGTTATTGAATTTTACACCCACCTTTTTACGCCAAGTTAAATATTTGGAATCTATGCTACGATGCATTCGACCAAAGTTTCCAGTGCGCTAAAGCACCTATAAAAACCTACAATAAACTAGTAATAACAATAACTGACTAATAACGATATACATGACGTGGTATAAATGCTGGTGAATCTATGCATTTTCTTCGTGTCACAAGCACCAAACATTTGTCAAGCATTTGTTTGCAACATAGCCAAACCGAAAACCATCTTGTTTGGCAAGGTGAACTTCAAATGACTGACAAGCTGCGGTTACTCGTTTGGCAAATGCTTGAATGTAAAAAAATAAGTGTGGGTAAAATCTGGCGAAGACGCTTTCACCTAAAATTTCTTCGAAAATAGTTTCAGCCATAGTCTTGCCGAGTTTGGTAAAAATTCTGAAATTTCAAACAAAGGTTTAAGTACAGCATTCTTGATACGAAATTTGGATCGGTAGATAGAATTATCTTACTGATTCCATGAACATAATAACAAATAAACGCTTCGCTAGCTAGGTTAGGCTTTGTTTTGGAGAATATCGAGAATGAGAAATTTTGGACTGCCTTAATTCAAACAATGAAACACAAAGCAACGAGCAGAAGTTTTGCAAACACAAAATAAAAGTATTTTTCTCGTTTGAAAAGCCGCTGTCATACTTTAGTTCCACGAAGCAAAACAAGAGACGACAATTTATTTCCTGCAAGACAAATCCAAAAATTCATTATTTCTATTTTGAGAACGAAGTTGTTTTATTTCCAAATTATCATCCGAATTTTCTTGTCTTTCGTAAAAGCAAGTTGACATTTCTGTTGCCTCGATGAAAATGTTACAGGCCCTAAAATTCGCCAATTAATTCAAAGGATACATTTTATATACAAATCATCGGCTGATTTAAATAATCATCCCCAAATTTGATTCAACTTTACAAATGATAAAAAGTTATAAATACAATCAGCTCTTTCATTGTTTATGCGTTATTATATAGAACTATTATTGAAGCTCCTTCCATATGATATTGTTGGCTTTGTAGGGCCACCGTCTGGAATCGAGAAGAATATAAACAAAAATACAGCAACGGCGAGAATGAAGGCCAAATTTGCATAAAGGAACAACTTCACTCTGTAATTCTGCTTGAGTGACGTCACATCTCTCAAATGCTCGACCTGCTCCTGTGCATTTTTCCTCTCCTCCTCCACATTGTCTGACATTCCGCAGAAGAACCGGAGCGCCCTCTTCCAGATTGGTGTTGGTTCAGGAAGTTGCACTACAAAGCAAGGTAAAGAGAAGATTGTATTTGATGCTGTTGTAAAGAAAAGATTAACTAAAGGCTGAGACATTGTTAGAGTAAATTTGAAAATTGCCAATATACAAGAAAGTCGAAATCAAAAATAATTTGAAATTGGCCTGGAGACAAAATCGGCTAAGGCTTGTTTACATGCATTTCAAGTCATGTGATCAATCTCTTGATGAAACATATTTTGTGTCATGAAAACTTGTAATACGAACGCAAAAAGTAGCATGATACTGAAACTTCCCAAGAGTATGATCACATGACTAGAAATGGGTAAAACAAACCTTGGCCGATTGTGTCTATCAGAAAGCCAATCATCAATGATTTCGCATGGTCTGTGAAATGGGGCAGAGAATAAACAAAATTTTGGACACAAAAAATGTGCCACGATGGTACTGAGTTGAATTGAGCTAAGGTGGTAGATCACCAAAACACCAAAGGATTTGGGTATCAGAGAAAAATTATCAAGACACTCTTCCAGGTGAGTCTGGGATAGAAAAAGTATATTTTCGTTTTTATTGTACACGTTTTTTTTATAAGAAACTGGTTTATAAGAAACTAGTACTACGATGACCAAATATTTAAGAAACTCTAGTACTACGCTCAAGAACAGTTAAGAAACTCTAAAATTATATTTCTGTATGTCTCTCTTATTTTATGTCTCTCTAACAAAGGTACATTCATCTTTTTTTAACTTTTAACTGCAAAAATTGGAAAATTTTTGCCTTAATGTGCATGGCTTATTCGTGGTGACAATTTCAATGCAAGATGGAAGCCCTTTGTCGATAAGAAGGCTCAACTTCGAACAATACCACAATTTTAGGCCCAAAAAATAAGAAACTAATTAAGAAACTTTTACTACTAAAACATCGAAATTTTCATGCGAAATTAAGAAACTTGTAGTACTAAGTGCTGATCCAAGTTTCTTATAAAAAAACGTGCACTGTACTACTGGGTATTACTTGAGTAATGCTACTTGGAAAGAGGTGTGGTTTTTACATTATTTGCTTGGAACTGTTGATGGTAGCATATACACTTGTGACCTAGAGCCCCTTGTTTCCCTGTGCTTCTTGACTTCAAGATGGCGCTTCGGTCAACAGCTTTGATTCGAGATTCGAGGCCGTGATTCCATCATAATTCGACTGATGAATGCATCTTACAGGGTCAGCTTTTTCTTAGTTTCATTATGAGTCCCTGTTGGGCAAGGTTTACCGCCTGGATGGATACAAGGGACTCATCGTCATAAGTCTAGGTAGCATATAGGAGACCCTTGATGATGTAAAGAACGAGTCTGTGACGAAATTTCCAGGGGATTCAGAAATTTTTGACAAACAAATAATCAAAATTTTAAGAAACTTCAGTTCTGGATCTTAGTTCCGTTTTAAAAATGCGTGTAATGCTACATTCCTATCACTCATGAAACAGTAAAAATCATTTTTCGAACCTGATTCCCTCAAATTGACAGTATCATTATCTTTCATCCACATCGCACCCTCTGCTGTACTATGACCATGATGAGCTCTCCGCTTCTGCTCCTCCGCATCAATCTGCCTCATCTCCATCTCTTCTTGAATCTCATCAGATCTTATGGTCTGGTCATGACGTGTCCAGAATGTCGTACGAATAACCTGACGGAGAAAAATCATGATTCAGTTGATACTTACAGAACGATGGCTCAAGGCTACTCTCCTCCGCCGGTTTCTAGTTTCATAATCCATGGTTCTTGGTTCCGTAGGTCTGCAGTCCATGGTTTTGTGGTCCGAAATTTTGAGAGTAGCTCAAGGCTCTAAAAGAGCTCTCGGTCGTGGCGCGCTAACCCGAGTCGCCTAGAACTAAAAACTTCAGCCATGGGTGGTTACACACCGCAGTCGTGCTTGATTCCCACAGCTTTATTTTTTTGCGGAGGAAAACATTATTTACTACTACGGAGGAGCTATCGTAAGAGATTCTCCTCCACAGACCCATATAAACTATTCCTCCGCAGGTACATATAGTTACAGCGCACTTCCATAGAAGCACACCAGCAGTGTCTAACTACCTATGCTTCAGCCTTGACTGAGGCGTGGACTTAGCTTTGACACAATGATAGAACTGACATCAAATTTTGTGAATTGGTTTGGGGGTTCTTTGGGTGTGACTTTGCGAGCTGTGGTACAGCTGTTCTGATTCACCCGGTAATTTTTGTTTCTTTCCATGGAATGGCTGCAAAGTTTTCATTGTCTATTTCTCCCCGTGGTATTGTCCTTGTGGTGTTTCGTAGAGCAACTTGCTGGTAGCAAAGTAAGTTATGTGTCTAGTAAAAACTTTGATGGAATATAAAAAAACCTCTAAAGGCCTAAAACGGATCTGAGAACAAAAGAAAGGGAGAGGGAAGATGGGAAGATGGAAAATGGCAGACAAGCGAGCCATGCATCCTCTAAACTAGAACTTGATGGAAGTTTTGGCAGTAGGTGGTTGGTGGAAGAAAAGCTCCCCCAATTAAATCACATAGTGGATTAGAACGATACAGAAAATACATGTGATGATAAGAATACTTTTTGCTGTATGGTGAAGAAAGGTTGTCTGTTGATTCTAATACAGTAATACAGTAATGCAACACAACGCTTTGAATGAAATGCTGCTACTAATGATTAGCTACTGCTACCTGCAAGGGGGACGTAGTTTAATTGAGAGTAGTTACATGTATTATCTGGTATTGTCTTTTTTGCTCCGTATTTATTAGTAGTTTTTAACTTAATGTTATGGCCGCAGGGTAGACACAGTCTTTTGCTCCCTTTGGTATCGTTTTAGTGGTATAGTAAAGTAATATTGTAAGTAGTGTAACTAGTAATTATGTCATCGTAGCTTTTTATTGGATTATATAAAAAAATTACTTTCTCATAGCAACATTATGAGCCCTATTAAACGGAATAACATCTTAACAAATTAATGAACGCAGAGGAATGAGAAATAATTCTCTTGTTGTCCACATACTTACCATTTCAGGGTCCGGGGCTTTTGTGCAAAGGCTGACAATCACACAGACTATACCAGTGAGGAGGAATATCATCAAAGCAAAGTACATGTAATGGAAATTCTTGATATAAATTGGACGTGTGTCTTTATGACCGCAAGCGGGTGCTTGAAACACGAAGTCCAGAATCATTCTTGTAACACCACAGACGAAACCAGCCATTAAACCCCAAAATGTGCCCTGCAAAAAGATCATTCCTTATAGGCCCTGCAGAACTATCAAGCCAGAAATTTTTTTGAATCATGATATGATCAGAATTATGACACAGACAAACAGGTCACAAAACCCTAAAATGCGCCCTTATAATGCAAATAATCAATTTTCGGCAATGTAATAAATTGACTACCAGTATAAGCCGAGTGGTTGGCACTGTGCAGGTATCTTCAGTCTTGTGAGAGGGGGGGAGGGCTATCAAAGCAAAATTCAGGGGAGGTCGTTGGATTTTCAGCCGTCTTCAGGGGGTAGATTAGGGATAAATTTCCTTCGGTGGGTATAGCCTGCACGTAGGCTAAGGCTGCCTTTTCACTAGCCCGGGTTAAAACAAAAACGGGTTAAAAGTTATCCGTTTTTGAAGTGAGTCAATGGAAACGCCAGTTTTACTGTGAACCCGTTTTTATTCGTTTTCAGTGGTCGTTTTTAGTCATTTTATCCCCCTTTTTGTCGTTTCAACTTTAATTTGAAGGGCCAAAAGTAGAGCATGTTGTTGCTGTTGCAACTGGGTTAAAAGTTATCCGTTTCCATTAGCCCCCAAAACGGATAACTTTTGACCCGTTTTTGTTTTAACCCGGGCTAGTGGAAAGGCAGCCTGAGGCTATCACTGCTCATGCTATATAGGTTCTGTATCTTCCTTTCCTCTGAAAAAGCTTCACGTCTTTGGGACTGGTGCTATTAGAGGGTTATCCGCTCAGTTCTGACACTGAGCCATCTAGGGCCTCTTGGGGCAGATGCTTTTCTAACAAAGATGAATTATCAAACGACGATTTAAGTGGAGAATCAATGCAATAAAGAAGTACCTGTTCGTTACTCCTCTTCCAGAAAATTGCAATTAAGTAGACTGAAGCAACTGGAGGTGCAAGATATGCACTGATTGCTTGAATGTAGATAAATAATTGACCTCCTTGAAATTCTGTAATGATTGGAACCCAACAAATACCAACAGCACACATAACCAAAACAAATATTCTGCAAAGAGAATAAAGATGATTCAAAGTGATGCCAAGGAAGGTACTTTGAAGGCGCATTCTGACAGAGTCACCATAGATGCAGCAAATCAAATCAACTTATTGCAAAAAGTATCTTTTTTTGACAAATCCTACTTGGACATGATTTCCTTTCCGGTAAAATATTAAGAAATCCTCTGTAACTATGGCTACTTTACCAACTACAGGTCAGACTACATATGGTACTAAAATACATTTTTACAATTAGAAGTGGGTGGCTATCCAAGACCTTAGCGACATACCTTTTCACCAAAACCTCTTACCAACTCTGTTCATCTTCAGACTGAAGGAATTGCCAGCTTCGATAAGCTTAGCTTCTCAGGTCTATGACTTTCCTCTGGGATGTTTCTTTTAAACTACGGATCACGGAACAATGGACCACGGAACTACGGAACTGATAAAGAAAAACAAAGAAACCTCGCGGAGGGAGTATCTCAGGAGTCTTCCTGAAAGCTCCTTTCATATGCTAGGTAGAAATGAGAGCAGAAAAAGAAACCAGATAAACATTTACCTAGACTAAACTTGATAACCTTTGCTTTTCTAGGGCGCATATGTCAGTATAATATGGTTGAAAAAAATTGTTATACCGGGTGCGCCAAAATAAACTATGCACGTTTGGCAGGCCACAATAAATCGTACACTGGACCGATTTTGAAGATTTGACTTAATCTTTAGCAGAAAGCCTGAATTAGATACTGGGATTTTTTGCATATTTTTTCTTTTCGGTTTTTAGAGGTAGAAGCGAGTTTCTTAAAATTTCAGTTTTCGAAAACATTGAAAACGATAAAAAAAACATCGATCAAGTTTTCTAAAGAATCGACATAAATGGACAAAGAGGGAACTTGTTCGTGGTGATTTGAGATTTAGAAATCGACTAATTGTAATCTGCTGTACGAGAGTTCGTACTAAACCCCCAAATCACCCTGAAAACGTTTTCTCTTTGTTCATTCATGTTGAGTGTGTTAAAATTTGATCGACGTTTTTGATCGTTTTCAGTGTTTTCGAAAACTAGAGAGATGATGCAAAAAACATTTCATTCAAGCAATGATGATTGCAAGATAGTCGATATGTTAAAGCCTACGGGACTTATTTCGCTGATGAATAACTTTTCTCAGGCAGGTGTAATTTAAAGTTTTTGTAGAATCAAGAAAGGGGTCTCTTCGGGGCTAAATTCTTGAATCTGATTGTAAAGTTCAGAGTCAGATTTCCACTAAAATGTGTTCCTAAGCACGAGGTTTCTTGTTTGTACTTGGCTATGATTGAGGAGATTCCACAGCACAGCGAGTTAACAGCTTAGGCCAAACCCCAAAAGCTCTGATTTGGAGAGGAGGCAAATTTGGACTTTCAAGATTAATATTCCAACTCTTGATGCACCAATATCGACAAACGAGGTATTAATCTTCAAGTTTACTATCTGAGAGTACTTCAAAACTTATCAGGGGTCGAATCAACTTAAATTCTTATTGCTAGCCCCAATCAAATCTGTTACCTTTTTTTTGGGACACCCGGTAGAATTTTAAGAAAGTCGCTTCTAGCTCTAAAAACTGAAAACGACAAAATTTGCAAAAAATCCCAGTATCTAATTCAGGCTTTCTGGTAAAGATAAAGTCATAAATCTTCAAAATCGGTCCAGTGTACGATTTTTCGTGGCCTGCCAAAAGTGCATTGTTTATTTTGGCGCACACGGTAGGTAGAAATGAGAGCAGAAAAAGAAACCAGATAAACATTTACCTAGACTAAACTTGATAAACTTTGATTTTCTAGGGCACGCATAATGTGGTTGAAAAACATTGTTATACGAGTAAAAAATGACGATAATATCTACCTGCCAACAATCATGAGTTCTCTTGTGCTTGCATTCGTTCTAATTCTTTTCCAGATATCCATCGTAAACAAAGTAGACGCACTATTAAAGATTGAAGTTAAATCACTCATGAGAGCAGCCATCATCACAGCCATCATCATACCACGGAGTCCTGAAAATGAAAACAAATCAATATTCATACATCAGGCTTCTCAGAGTTGAACAACCATATTTTTTCAAGCCTGTTTTCCACGAGGCGGAATCTTTCGCTCGAACTCCAAATTCCGCACGAACTTTTTTTCTGAGCATGCGCAAATAAAAACATTGTGCGCTCAAACTCTGCGCATGCCCAGAAAAAAAGCTCGAGCGGAATTTGGAGTTCGAGTGAAAAATTCCGCCTCGTGGAAAACAGGCTTCAGAAAATCCCCATTTTCGTAGTCTTTGAAAATTACATTATATTATCTTAAAGGGGCTCCGTCGTCAAACAGTAAACAAATCCGTAAACTCGCACATGTCGGGGATTATCCATTGTTCACCCATTGTTCTCTGCAGTTTGTTTGGTGGCTTCACCCAAGCCACAAAAAAGTGACCATTAAAAATCCACTTATATCCGAGCAATCGTAGAAGATATGAATGTTTGGTTTGTTCCTTAGTGAAGTACAAGGATTAATGCCCAAACAGCAACTTTTATTTTGAAAAAATACGAAAATCCTGTGTGATATCACCTTTCAAAAAACTGCAAAAATCATCGTTTTGTTTACATTTTGACGACGGAGCCCCTTTAAATCATGATATATTACCTTCGGGCATAATTCCAAGCACCAGTTTGGGAAACGCAATATTTGTACAGCCAGCTCTACTTCCACATATTTGAAAGCATTTCTCAGGATCAGCACAAGCAACTTCCTCTAGAAAAAAAGAAGAAATCAAGAAACTGTGAGGCTGTAAAATTTACTGTGAGTATGAGGCTGTAAAATTTACTGTAAGCATCAGGCATCAAAATATATCAAATAGATAATTGTTTCATTCCTTATGAAAATAGGAAAAATAGTGCCTGCCAATAGACCTTTTAGCTATTCTGCAAAAGAGCCTGGATCGAGCGTTATTTTCATACATTTTGCAGGCGAGGTTCGATCCAGTGGCGTTAGAGCTTCTATCACTATTGTGCACATTCGAAAATTCTACAAAATGTAGCAAAATATTGTTCGATTCTGATTCTTTTCAGAACAGCTCAAAGGTCTATTAATTTCATGTTCAGTTCTACGAAAGATGCTCCCATTCAGTTGCGGAAAATGTTCCAAAATATTGCCCAGGGCGAAGCTATTGTTTCAGTTGAAAAGCATCCAGTATCCGGCTCCTATTTCGCGTTCTACCAAGACACGAATCCACGCTTTTAAAATGGCTATAGAGCTGAAATCGCACTTAAAGCACTTCCTTTGAACCTTCTCAAATAAGGCATTCATCTTATGAAGCATGACCACTCATAGCCATCTGCCAACATATCTCTGCTGATGCAGAGTAGATGGATGCGTCCAACTGTTCCGCATCACAGCACCTCAGAGCAACAGGCACAGCATAGGTTCCATATCTGTAAAACGGCTGGTGCAAAATTCAATGACCTATTTCTTTGAACTGAATGGCTTCAAAGAAACTTTAGTTATTTCTCTATAATTCTACCGTTGGACTTTTTGAAATTTTGAAATTTTACACCCACCTTTTTACGCCGAGTTAAAGATTTGGAATCTATGCTAACAGGCACGAACTGCATCTCTCAAATTTCACCAGGACATTTACCTCCACGAAATTGTTGAGCTGCCTTGAATAAAATGACATTTTCGTCCCCTCTCCCCCCTTCCCATATTGATGCAGTTTGGAAAAGTACCTGATCGATTTGACATGCGTGATTTGGCAATCTTTGTTAAGTATTGCATTGCAACACTGCCTAGGGGGAGGGAGGAAAGCAGAGGCAAACAACCGAAAGTCTTTGAGTGGCTTGACAATTTTGTAAGTGATTATTGTACACAGTAAGCTTCCTACCTGGAAAAAGAACTCTGCTGATCATCCCAGGGATCACCATGATAAAAAGTGGAAGAATCTTAATGTAGCCAGCCAGCAGAGATCCACCTTGGGCATGTGACAAGCTTTTTGCAGCTAATGCTCTCTGAACGATAACCTGAAGAAGATAAATTGAAACTCAACTTTTTGATTGTGGCAAACATTCAAAATAAGACATGCATAATCAGAAAGCTAAAAAATAAAAAGATTAACAGCAACATTTTCAGGATAGTACCTTTCGTGTGCCTACTGCAACAACAACAACAACGACAACAACAACAACAACAACAACAACAACAACAACAACAACGTGCCCTGTAAGACAATCAATAGCGGTAAGTGAGCAGCCTACGAATGGGATAGAGAAATAGACATGTGCATGCCATTGACTCTTTGTTTGCGCACCAGCAAACATCTTTGACTTCAATGAAATTAAAAATAACTCCGGCGCTCTCCACTTTTACATCAGTTAATTCTCTTTAAATATATCTGTTTCTGGGAGCATAGTGCTCAATTCTTTCGAATCTTTAAAAAGTTGGGTACAAAATTCTATTACATTTTTCTTTGAATTAAAGAGCTTCAAAGAAACTTTGGGCAGCCACTGTGCTGTAAATCTGCCGTGAAAATTTGATCATATCTTGAATATGTTTTCAAAATGGCTGTACTTTAAATATTTTTGAAAGAATTCACGAAAATTTTGAAAGATTGAAATCATCGTAAATCCTAAATGAATAGAGGAAAATTGCAAAATCTTCAAAAACCCCATAGTTTACAAAGGTGTGCAACATGGTGGCAACAAGAAGTCTGTAGCTCTTCTGGTTTAGGATTTAGACATTTGGTGACGTCACAGCCTCAAATATGATAAATGCCACCATTTTGAAATAAATCAAGCCGTCAAAAAATGCCCACGGCGGATTTATAGCAAATTACCCTAAGTTCCTTTGGAGCTCTTTTATTCAAAGAAAATGTAATAGAATTTTGCACCCAACTTTTTAAAGATTTGAGCCCTATGCTGTGTTTGGGCGCATTTTCCACTATCATTATCTATCTACTGTGTAATCACGAGTACTGGTAGATAACATTCTGGAGTAATTAGGCAAAAAATATAAAAGTTCTGTACCACTGAAGTATAACCTAATAACTTCGGCTATAAATAAAGGAAAGTGAAAGACAAAAAAGTGGAGCTTTAAATTACTTTAATAATGCTCGACGATATGCCGGCTCTGTCGGGAATAACAACGCCGGTCTTTGAGCCGTGTTACGAATAGACTTACTCCAAGTCTATTCAGTGGACTATCAGCATTCAAAGAGTACAATTACTGCTGCGGGGGCGCAAGATACTAATGTGATACTGCGAAGGAGAAATAAACTTCAGTTTCGAACTTGTTTCTCCTTCGCAGTGCCACATTAGTAGCTTACGTCCCCCGCAGCAGTAATTATATTCTTTTAATGCTGATAGTCCACTGAATAGACTTAGAGCAAGTCTATGTTACGAATGGCCTCTAATATATGTCTAAAACACAAAACAAGGCGGAAACAAGACTTACTTGATCAGCACACCAATACCAAACTGATGCAGGGGTTTGTCCTAAGAGGAACCCAGGCCATGGCATATCTGAGTGTCCGGGATCCCTTAACATTATGAATGAATCCGGTCTTGGTACTCCTCCGCAAGTTACGTTTCCCGCAATTACGTCTTTTGCCATCGCATTCATGTATTTTGTTCTTAGGCCGCTGTAACCACCAACCTTGCCCAAACCTACAAATAAACACAGGTTAAACGGTTGTGTCAAAACGAGTTCATAAGCTGTAAGACAAATGACGGAGATATAAGATGATTTAAATCAGGGGCCTGGGCAATCTAAATATAGCCTATTGTATTCCGTTGTATTTGATGTCCTCGAGAGATTAGCAAATCAATTGGACAAATGAAAGCACTCAGCCATCTTTTGTTCTATTTTTAAACTAGGCGCCGTATATCCGTCATTTGTCTTTAACTGGTGAGTAACAAATATAACCTCTATTTAAAAGGCCACTGCACTCTAGATATCATGACAATAATATAGGCAAACGTAAAATTTGATAATGGATATAAAGAATTTAAAACTTACCTGACTGAAATCGGCTACTCCGTTGAGTTCTGAAATTATGAGGGATCTTCTCAAGGAAGCCCCTGCAAGAAACTTCAAAACGGCCCAAAATCACGAACAAATTTTCCTAAAATGTATGCCGTACAGGAATGACTTCTGCATGTTAAAATAGCAAGTGTTATCCTCTTGGGAGGATGAAATTGCAATGTACAAGGTGTCCCAAAAAAATTGTGCCCCGTTTGTCTGAAGATTGTGACAAAACGGCAAAAGATTCTCGCGAAACTTTTGAATAGTGGTGCTCTTCAGATGTTCAATTAAAGTTTGCCACCATCCCCATGAAAATCCGTTGAAAAATGATGGAGCTATAACCTTCAGAAGACCAAATTTGCCCGATCACTGAAACCAGCGGTCGGCCATTTTGTCTTACTATTTTGCAGCGATAAATAGCTTCATGGATTGAAAATGAAACAGCAGCCTCCAATGTCATAGCTCTCGTGAGAATTCCGATAATCTTTAGAGAGTTCCACTATTTCTAACCTCACAGAAATTATTTCTTACCTCTCGTGAAGGTACTTATCACTGCAAAATAGTAAGACAAAATGGCCGACCGCTGGTTTCAGTCATCAGGCAAATTTGGTCTTCTGAAGGTCATAGCTCCATCATTTTTCAACGGATTTTTACGGGGATGGTGGCAAACTTTAATTGAACATCTGAAGAGCACCATCATGCAAAAGTTTGGCGAGAATCTTTTGCTGTTTTGTCGCAATCTTCAGACAAACGGGGCACAATTTTTTTGGGACACCCTGTATGTTGTTATGCTCCCAGGAATGATACTTTCATCTATCCAAAGGGATAGCATGTGTTAAAGTATGTAAAAGCCATTGATGTAAGGCAGACAATTTGGTCGTGATTTTAGACCTGTTTTGAAGCATTTGAAGGTTTCTTGAAGGGGTTTTCTTGATAAAATCCCTCATAATTTCAGAAAAGAGAAGCCAATTTCAGTTAGGTAGATGTAAAAATGGATTTGAACATGCCTTCCATTAGATAATACATTTGCCGATATCATTGCCCCTATGGTATCAATGCATCAAGTGCATTTTCGCAAAGAAAAATTACCAGAAGTATTTCAAAATTACTTCAAAACCTATAAGAACTCTCATAAATACGAGACCAGACAAAACTCAGATTATAAAATAGTGAACTCTAATAAGGAGTGACGTGACTACACAAAACATTGGTGCTCGCATGTGGTATAACCTTCTTCCTTCTTTAAAGTCAATCTCAAACAAAAATACTTCAGTAAAAAACTTAAAGAAAACATAATCTCATCAAACCAAAATCAACTATAAAAAATCTACATGATTAAAACTTAAAAATCAATAACACTTTTTACTAACAAAAATATATCTTACTGTTAAATTCCTAGCTTTGTACTACGAGATAATTTTTCCTTTTTTCGTATATCCTTTTGAATTTTGATTTACGGCCCAGGAAGCTCCGCTTCTCTTGGGTCGTGTAGAATACATATATTTTATCTTACATTGTATTAGTAATTGAATTATCCAGGAAGAAAAAGCCTTTCAAATGGGGACTTTCTTTTTTTGACTCAGCTGCTATAGTAATAACTATTGACCCGGGGGGGTAACTCCAGTACTCAGTGGTACGGGGTTGTGCCATTCAGTGTATAGTACTACCCCCCATAAATCCGGAAAATTTCAAAAAATGATACCCATAAATCCGGAAAATTTCAAAAACTGGTACCCATAAATCCGGAAAGCTCAAGAAAAGTACACCCATAAATCCGGAAGTTGAAAGCATTTGGCACTTTGTTACAAAGAGAAACAAAGAGACCTGGAAAAGCGCGGGAATTTTGTCTACATACAAAATCACACTTGCTAGCCTCCTCCGCAGAGGTCTATTATTGTTGCGGAGCGCATGCGCAGCAACTTTATAGAAGAGTTTGACTAGCATTCCGAAGGATGGACCGTGGAGTATCACCATGGTATCACAGCCAGCGAACAAAAGGACATTCCGGCGACTCATCGATTCTTGTGATTGGATAAAGAACAGCAAGTATTTATCACTTTAGGCCAATATCATTGTCTGCTGAATAATAGAAGCCAACAAACCGGAAACTATAGAACAGATCTCAAAGAATTAAGTCAAGACTTTTCTCCAGACCTATTGAAACACCCATTGTTAACAGACCATGCCATTGCTAATCAAGTTCAAAATCTAACTACAGCTAAAAAACAAAAGGGTACACTTGGGCAGACAAAGGTGTAAACAATGAATTGCAATGTGATTTAATTCTGTATTCTGTATGGTCAGAGGATGTGATCAAGATTTGCGGCCTTTTGAAGTCAGCTGAGGGGTGTATCACTCTTCCAGGAAGGCGTACGAGATTTGTTAAAACAATAGAATTTCTAGGGATTTTTGTGGATTTTTCTTGAAAACAAAAGGATTTTTGCCAAAGGTATATGAAGTTTTTACAGAGTGATAGATCCCTCGGTCTGAGATAGGCAAAAAGAGACTTGGAAACACTAATTTTCACAAACTGCGAGCATAATTTTCAACAACAATATGATAAGCGAGATCTATTCAGCTGCACCTCCTTGACAATGTCAACAGCTAGTATGGCTTGATATACAAGTTGTTGATGCCCAACAATACTAATGTGAGGGTGGTAAAGAATAGTTGCTGTCTTTAAAGCATTGTCCAGGGACGTAGGTACGGCCCCAAGATTTTGCAATAAACAAAGAAGTGCCCTTTTTATTTTCAGGAAGTGCCCCTGAAGCTTAATGAAAAAGTGCCATTTAAGTGTCGTGCCCCCCTCAAGTTTGAGGTGCTTCCTACGTCCCTGATATTGGCTTGGCTCCATCCAACGGAATGAACACCAGAAGAAAAAAGCAAGAAAACATACAAAAAGCAACACCTTTTTACAAAAGGAAATCTATGTACTTATGATAACACTCTTAACATTTTCACGGCAAAAACGTAGTTATCACAACGATGGCTTTCGTGAATTCAAACTCAGTTATTCAAAATGAATGTTGTGGAAGATAATTTGTTTCTTAGGAGGGCTAGAGCCCCCCCCCCCCCCCAATAATCTCAAAACGATGGAGCTACATTGCTGCTGAGTGAGCAACACTTCCTTAACAATGTTAACAGCTAGTTATAGGTAACTAGAGAAGGAAATGGTCACTATTAAGTGTGATTTTACAAATAAAAAGAAAGTAATGACATTATAAAAGCAACAAAATCTGAGAGTTTCTCAAAAGTATACCCATAAATCCGGAGATTCCTCAAAAGCATACCCACAAATCCGGAAATTTCTCCAAAAAGGTTACCCATAAATCCGGAACTTCTGATGAAAAAGGTACCCTAAAATATGGCACAACCCCGTACCACTGAGTACTGGAGTTACCCCCCCGGGACTATTGATCAGATATGTCCAAACTGATGAAAAAAACCATTGAAAGGACAGGCCTGAAATTCTTGACCAATCTTGCAAAATATCAATCGCAAATCGTAAAATTACGGCTGTTGGAGCCAAGAATTACAATCTCTTAGGAAGCATGGTTAAAAGCAAGGTTGTTTAACTCTATATCACCTGTAAAAGTACTTTGATTAAAGAGAAACGGGACAAAAAATTTTTAATGATCGGTAAAATATTTGAACTAAGCTGCACCGTCAAAATAAACAGAAAGTACAATGCAAAAACACAACGGTTTATCATCAGGAAAACGTTCGAGCTAAATAATCGACAACAAATGTAGAAAGACTCACCCATGATAGTCAAGACTATGGATCCACCAACCATAACCACAGCCATTAGTGTATCTAAGTATATAACAGCTGCAAGTCCACCTGTAAAGAATTAAATTTAAATGTTGAAAATATAAAATGAATCAAGAGTCTAAAGCCAGTGGCCATTGAATATCTAGCCTAGCCCTAGCATAAAAGAGCTAATTTATGGTGCTCTGAGAGTTTGGTCTGTTATAAGGAGCTTTTTGTAAAAAGTGAGTATTGTCGGTTTGAGCCCCGCCACCACACAGGCAAGTCAGTTCACCTTGATTTATCAAAATCTGTCTCAATCATCTACCATTTAGGCCCCAGTTACACGATACCGGATTCATCACACACCGGATTACTTTTCGCATCGGATAGGGGGTGCAGTTACACGACGCCGAGGCAATCCGGTATCACTCCACTCCGTTTTCGCGGAGTGAAACCACTCCGCTCTGGAGGTGAAGTGAAAATGAATCCGATGCACTCCGCTTCGCATTCCATCTCGTGTAACTGCACCAATCCGGTGTGACCCCACTCCGTTTGCTTGTGTAACTGCACCAATCCGATGTGACCCCACTCCATTCGGGCTTCGCAGTTGTCAAAGACAATAGATCTATACTTCGCAGTGCAGGGTGACTCGGTGTCGTGTAACTGCAATCAAAAATGGGTTCATGGCAATCCGGTGTCGTGTAACTGCCATGAAAACGGTGCGATTTTGACGCAGATGGGTTGAAACCAATCCGATGCGAAAAGCAATCCGGTATCGTGTAACCCAGGCCTTAAAATCCTACTCTTGAGTCAAGGACAAACATCCCACCGCTTATCAATTTTTACCCAATTAACCCGGATCACTCACATATTAACTTAAAGGTTTTCTAAAAATGAAATATGCGAAAGAACCTTTCCCGAATTGTGATTCCAATAGCATTTTCTCATTCTTTTCTATGATTCTTAATTTGATTGTGATGTTCTTTACAGTCAAGAACACTTGTGCGTCCCAATTCCAACACCTCTTTTCATCACGACTGAGTGATTCTTCCATCTACTCCATTTATTCTAAACCCCCTGTTTATTAGGATTTGGGATTTTCCATCCACCCCGTTCATCATGGTTTGATTTGATTTGATTTGATTTGATTTTAACTTCTTTAGGCACGGTAGCCACGTCAGTCAAAGGACTGATTTACAGTGGGCCGTGCAAATACATACAATAACTAAATTAAAAGAAAAGCATACAAAATTAAATAATCTTATTTACAAAACAATCTAATAAGCAAATTAAAAGTAATGCATGAAGGAGAGAATCAGCATTCGCTGTTGGTATTGCTGATTCTTTTTTTGAATGTTTCATAAGTTTTTGATGATTTGATTTCAATGGAAAGATCGTTCCACAATTTAGCACCCTTATACGAGAAGCTCTTTTGTCCGAAGGCCGATTTGCGATGAGGAACGGCCAAATCTGTTTTGGTATTGCGCAGTTCTCTCTTGCATGAATCGGATAGCCTGACGAACATTTCTGTTAGGTAAGTGGGAGCTAGGTCATTTACCGACTTGTACACCATTTTTAAAGTTTCTGAATTGATAAGCTCGTTGATGGTGGGCCAACCAAGTTTTCTAATGATGGGTAGAGCTGAAGCATCATAAGCACTGTTTGTGACTATTCTTGCCGCCCTATTTTGGAGTTTTTGCAACCTATTTATAGCATTGATGCCAGAAACTCCCCACACCGGGCAGCTATATCTGAGGTAGGGTTCCACTAAACTTCTGTACATTTTCTGTACAGTAACAATGGGTAAATACTTTTTGGAGAAACGTAGCATCCCTAATCCTCGTGAAACCTTTTTCGTCACTGCTGAAATTTGCTCGTCCCAGCTCAAATGTTTATCAACAATTACCCCAAGGTATTTTATATTTTCTACGAGGGCAACATTCTCCTCACCCACCATGAAAGTGGGCTTTGCTACTCTATCATCACTTATATCTTTCAGTCGCTTTCTGCTGCCAACAACAAGACTTTGTGTTTTAGCAACATTAAGGGATAATTTATTACCTTGTAGCCAAGATTTCAAGTTACCCAAGTCATCGTTGACGCAATCGTTAATATGTGTAACTGAATCCGACGCAAACATAAGGCTTGTGTCGTCAGCATACATATTAACGTCACAATGTTTCATATGTAGATGAAGGTCATTGATATATATGATAAATAGCAGAGGCCCTAGACAGGACCCTTGCGGTACTCCACAGGTTATAGATTCGATATTTGAAAGCTTCCCATTAACCTTACAGCACTGTTTTCTATTAGTTAAATAAGAGCGGAACCATTTCAGTTCTTTATTATGAATACCATATAGCTCTAGTTTTTGCAATAATATTTCATGATTTACGGTGTCGAAAGCCTTTTTGAGATCTACAAAGGTAACTGCTGTATATTTACCACCCTCTAAATTCAAGTACCAATCATTTGTGCATTTAAGCAAACATGACAGAACAGAATGCAACCGTCTGTATGCTGATTGTTTTCCAAAAACAAGTTTGTTGGAATCAAGGTAATTGTACAGCTGGTCATAAATTAGTTTCTCAAAGAGGCGAGAGACAACCGGTAGGACAGAAATTGGGCGATAATTAGAGCTTTCATCGGTAGGACCATTCTTAAAGACTGGTGCAACCCTTGCTATCTTCCAACTGTCAGGGAACAGGCCTGAAGATAAAGACAAGTTAAATAGTTGACTCAGGGGCTGAGCTAAGATTGGCATTCCTGCCTTGAGGAAAAAGCTGGAAATTTGATCTAGGCCAGACCCATGTGAAGTCTTAAATTTATTCATTGCTTTCATTAACTCTCGAGGCTGCATTGGTGAGAATGTGAAACGAGCAGCCGTTGGATTTATGTCAATGTCTCCTTTCAAAAGAGAATTCACCTTGTCAGGAATTTTTTTACTTAACTTGTCACCAACAGAACAGAAGTAGTCATTCATTGAATTAGCTATGCTTTCCTATTGAGGGAGCATGCTTTTCAATTACGAAAGATAGCGTCTTGGTTTTGAATTAACTTTACAGAATCTACTACAATCGCCATAGAAACACATAAATTTCATATTCAAGAAATGAAGCTACATTTAGTCAATCAGAAATCTTCCAGGGTTGAAAGCAGAAAGCTTGCAAGGCCTCAAATTTCTAAATTGTTACAAGCAATGAAAACAATGACCAAATGAACCGTTTTCACAAACAAGAATTTATATAATTCAGTTGTTTGTACGCTGGTAAATTTACAGTTCGCCAAGCGTTTACATGCTCCTCATCTTGCCTGATTTATTGTATACGCTGCACTAAATGTGAGATGCTCTACATAGGAGAGACATGCCGCCAATTGAATCATCGCTTTGGAGAACATTTACGTAACGTCGAACACAAACATCATGAAAAAGAACATAAAATCGAACATTCGGACACTAATGTGTCCAGGCATTTTAATTCAGATGGACATTCTACCGGCGATATGGTAGTTTTGGGACTTTTGTTTGCCGATAAAGATTCCACAAAGAGGAAAACCTTAGAGAAAAGGATCATTTTTAAATTAGGGACTCTTTTGCCATATGGACTCAACAAACGTTTTTCATTTTTATCCTAGCATCTGTGTTAATTTCATTTTTTCGTAGCATCTCTCTTCCAATCTTTTACTCCTTCGCTTGCGTCGCATTCTTGCGTCGCGTTCTATTCTGCATTCCAATTATCACCTGTTCTATCAATCGTTCTTTTTCTATTCTAACGACCTTAACGTACTCTGCTTCGTTATTACTGATGAAGGGTTATGCCCGAAACGTCTTACATTATTACATTCAAGGCTATGTTATATTTATAATCAAAATCTACGTGGACAAGAATTTATATAGATATACCTCTAAGTCTATTGTTTCATAAGAATGGCACAAAAAGGCAGGATTACCTCCTCATAATGAAATATTAATTTCCACATAGAGTAACTACTTGACTATTCATTGCACAGTTGAAAGCATGGGTCTCCCATGGATAATATTTTTTTAACATAATTTGTCTTCAGAGTTACAAAATGATCAGAAAACGTCTGAGAGAAAACATTTATCCTGCAAATGGCCCTACCCAAATAAATAGATTTTTACTTTATATACTCACAGATATTTTTGTAAAAATATACAACAGAAGAGATAGCAAAGCAAGAAACACTCTAATTCTGTGCCCACCAAAGCGTTTGTGAATGTACTCTGGCAATGTGCAAACCTGTATAAACAGAAAGAAAGAAAACCTTGCAAAAAGAAAAATATAAGCCCTTGGTATATTGGCTTCCTTGTTTTCATGAATATTGATGACTTGATAGCAAATTAGAGGCCCTTTACATGAGAAAAGTCAACCCGGGTGGAGTTTCACCCCGGGTTGAGTTTTGCTGAATGTTGCGAATTTGGCTTGCGTTTACATGAGATTTTTCAACCCGGGGCGACTTTCAACTTTCATTGTTGTTGTTAATGCTATGGTGCCAACTCAACACACGATTCTTGATTCTAACGTTTATTTTAAAGTTTATGCCCACAACGAACTCTCAGCGTTGCATTGCAAATGAATTTCATGATGTTGCTTCAAATCATGCCTCAACAAGCATCAAGTTTTGAAGCAGGAGATTTCACGTGTCATAGAGGAAAAGAATCGTGCGTTAAAAAGATATTACCAACTTCACAGATTCTATTCTTGAGCAGAAGAGTTCTTCCACCGAGGGGCAAATCACTGATTTTTTTTTCGTACACCTTCCTTAAAATCACAACAAAATCACATCAAAAATCACAAAAATCACAAAATCACCATACAAAAATCACAAAAATCACAAAATCATAGAAAAATCACAAGAAAAAATCACAAAAAAATCACTAAAATCACAAAAAAATCACTAAAATCACAGAAAAAAATCGTGTGGTTTTAAAATCACAAAAATCACGTACGCTATTTTGAGAAGTGATTTGCCCCTCGTCTTCCACAGCCAAGTTTGAGTAACTAAAGGCTTCTTTAGTGCTAAAACACGCAAAACCTTGATTTTCAAACCTAAAATTCTCTTCGAATTCATCAACTCGCCCCGGGTTGAGAACAATTTGCGTTTACATGCGATTTTCATCCCGGGGCGAAAATTCCACCCGGGTTGAGAAAGCGAGTTGAACTCGCCCCGAGTTGAAATTTTCTCATGTAAACGATTTTACAAATAACAAAGGTTTTTCCAGCGGCCGAGTTGAAACTCAACCCGGGTTGAAACTCCACCCGGGTTGACTTTTCTCATGTAAAGGGCCTCTTATTATCTTCATGCAGCAGCAAACATTTGAAATAATCTTGTTCAAGATACCTTCCAATGTACAGTAAGCTGTAGTTAAAATAAGTTCTTCAAGCGTTCCTACATTTAACTTTCTTTGAGTTTGTTAAGATCTTCACAGTTATCTATGTCTAAATTACACCAATTGAAACAATTCTTTATCAATGTGACCAAATTACACCTTTTGGCCTGCCAATGCATCCAATGAACAGCTTATGAGTCTCAACAGCGAATGTCAGATAGCAAATAAAGCTTTTTTAAATATTTTCCAGGAATCTTTATGTGAAACATTTTCATAGCATTCTTTGCAGCTTGTTTCATATCTCCATAAAAAAACACTTAAACAAAAAACATATCTACATTATATCTCATGTACTATACCATTCGCAATAGGAGAGTACTTCTACAGTAATTCAACAATGGTGTTTACCATCAACGAACATCACAATTTTGTTGCTTAAAAAAGGTGCAAATGATTTTAATACTGTCATTAAAGGGTATGTGCAAGGCTAAGTTGGCCTATCTAAAAATAACTTTCGATCTAGGCATGCGCAATACGCCGCGCTGAAAGTGATCACATGATGGGCTGCCGGGTTGTGTTGGTTGTGTTGTTTTGAAAAATAGATAGGCCCACACTGTGCCGCTCGGCGCCCTACCCTGTTGCTATTTGTTGCTCTCCTCTTCGCATTTTTTGCTCTATTTCTGTCCCCTCAATTATTGGATAGAAATAGCAAATGATTCCTTGTGCAGAAGTAAAGCATGGAGATCTTTATCATTTGTCATGGCCGTTAAAATAAAATTGTATTGCTTCTCATTGAATTTTCACAATACTATACGTGAAAGTCTGCAGCTTTAATAGTAGTCTTCATGGCTGGGGACACACTCTGCCTCAAATTACAATAGAAATGTAAGAACTTTGATTTCAAACAAATTAATTCTCTGGGTGGGTCTTTTATAATCCTTTTATAATCCCAGGTCTCTTGGCACATTTCAAAATCTTTCGCGTGAGATTCTCATTTTCCGCCATATTCGTTTCCTCCTTTCCTCGAACTGATCACATGCAAAGTTTCTGGTGACCTGAATACTATGCTGCCATTGGATGATTCGCTTGATCTATTTTTAGATGATTTTGCTTGTGCAAATGCAGTCTTTTAACCTTGCACAAACCCTTTAACGTTCAATGTTCTGTCAAAATTTGTTTCACAAAACCATTTACAGCATGAAAGATGGAAGTGGTCCTGTTATAATAAAGCTAAATGGACAAATTTTAAATCTGGCAGTAGTGCCTTGTATGCATACTTCACTTGCTTCTCAATTGTACTCAAGGTAAACAAACAAAACAAACAAAAGCATAAACACAAAGGACTACTCACCCCACTTGCAATGTATACAGGAAGAAAGACAAAGCCAAGAAGTTGAAGCAGGAGAAGTGCCTAAAAGAAAAATATTTGAACATATAGTTTGAAATCATTTTGCATAAACCCAAAAGCAGAAAATAACTGCTGGAAACAATAGGGCAAGATTTTAGAAAAAACAAATAATTTATATACCGGGTGAGTCAGAAAAAACGTGGGGTGTTTGGCGGATTGTGACGTCGCGTTCAGCAACCCGATCGTAGCGAACTAAATTTTTTCTTGCAGGCAGAGGTCTAACTTAGATCATAAGCTTTTCCCCATAGAAATCGGTCACTTGATGTATTAATCAGAAAATATTTCCTTTGTAAGACGTTGTATGGGAGTTTTGCAAACTTATGAAATCTTTGATAGAGCCCCTTCAGCATTTTACCCTTGCCAAAGCTGCAGGTACAAGTGGTATTATCAGGGGAGAATGAAATAGTTTTGTCATGAAACATCGCATTGATCGTGTTGAAATAAATCTCTTTACAACATAAAGAAGCATGCGTTTTTACTGTCTCTCAAACATATTCTCTTTTTCAAGACAAGTTATGATGTGACAAGGCATCCCAGGGGAGAAAACACTATTTCCAAACTGTTTCATGCTCCCCAGATAATACCACGTGTACCTGCAGCTTTGGCAAGGCTAAAATGCTGAAGGGGCTTCGTTAAAGGTTTCCTCAGTTTGCAAGACTCCCATACAAAGTTTTAAGAAGAAAATCGTTTTTAAATAATGAATCACATGACCGATTTTGACGGGGAAAAGTTTATGAATCAAGTCAGATTTATGGCTGCAGGGAATAATTTAGTTCACAACGGTCGGATGGCTAAACGCGACATCACAGTCCGCCAAACACCCCACGCTTTTTCTGACTCACCCGGTATAATATAAGGTGTATCTTTTTAAAGGCTTTTCTGCAAAAAGAATTTTTGCACAAGATCAGTAAAACTATTTCAAAGTGATGTCCAAAGTAAATTCACGTGTGGAGTGGTTTCCAAAGTAAATTCACGCGTGGAGCCAGAATCATCAAGTATGAATTAACAAATGGGAGCCAAATTCTAACACATCTCCACCCATTAAAAATATTCTGCAAATCATCTTCCAACTTTTTTACATCTAACATGAGCAACTTTGCAAAAAAATTGGTGGCAAGTGTAACATTAAAGAATAAATGAATGTAATCTTACATTGAATTCAAATGCACCAACACCAATTCCTGCAGCCGCACCAGATCCAGCAAGGCCAACAAGATGTTCGCTACCAATATTACTTGCAAACAATGACATACCAACCTGTTAGTAAAAAACAAACATTTTCATGAGAAAAACTACAGTATTTGACTGATATGTAAAATTTTGGTTTATCTCAAACTACGGGAAAAAATAATCATACTTGCAGAATGAAAATTTGCCTAACTGCATGCAAGTCAAGCAAAAAGAACAAGTTGCAAAACTCAACTCTCTCAAAGCGGACACCTCTACAAAGCAAATGCCTTACTAAGGCAGATGTACAGTTTTGTGTCAACGACAAATCTCTACTGACATTATCCCCTGTAAGGAAGACAACTACCTTTATTACACCAAATTAGCATGGTGCACTAATTAATGCGAATGGAAAATGTTGTGTCATTCAAAACCATGTTACTGTGACTATTAAGTTTGACACATTTGACAAACTAGCTTCACTATTTGCGTTAATTTGTGATCATTTAAATTTCGCCATGTTAAAATAATATCTGTGCTAACTTGATGTAATAAGGTAGTTGTAAATTGGTCTTGAAGGTGATAATTTTTAGGTGCATATTGTTGCTAAAGCTGTTTTGTTGCAAAAAACATCAAAACAATTTTTCACTACACACTACAGTAGTATTATCAACTTTGTTTCACTGGGTGTTACTGTTTTTTGCACCTGATGTATCACAATAGATGACTGCGCCAAGGGTGGTATCACGGAACCTTCAAATGATTTTCATCAAAATGACTTTGATTGATTTGATCAACTGATTTATCATGCAACACACAACAAATCATCATTGGTAAAAAATTCCATGACACTAGCTGAAGTGCAATCATCCATTGTACAATGTTCCCGCAAATGGAAAAAACATACTTACTGGAATAAATGTCATGAAACGGCCAGCCAAGAAGTATCCGCTCACTGTTGAGCGATTTGATCGAAATAAAGACTGAAAACAAAAAGTCATTATTACACCATTTGCAGTTTTCCTATTTTCCTATGATTGTCATGTCAGGCAAAAAGCGGCATTAACTGGAGCCAATGGGTCTTTAAGCCAAGAAAAGTGAAGTCAAAATTGTCCATTAGTCACCCCCAAGGAGGGTACTTGACCAGGTTTTGGTTGGGGACGTGCCATTGAAGCATCAAAAACATAACCGTTCCTTATACCAATTTTCCGAAAAAGTATGCCTGACCTTATATCAATTTTCCGAAAAAGTACACCCAACCTTATACTTATACCAAAATCGTGAAAATCGATACCCTTCCCGATCTCCCGATGGCACGTCCTCGTACCCAAAATATGTGAAGTTTATTTCACTCGCTACTACACATAAAGCAAATTGTGCATGCATGTTTTCCAACCTGGTGTGTGTATAATCGTGAATCAGGAACACTTGAACTAGCAATGCCAGTGCAAGCAGCAAGTCTAACTGGTGAATACCTGCAACGTGCCAAGGCAAGAACCCTGCCCCCACCAGTGACAACAAATAGTTCATGCATGAAATGAACTCAATGACAAAGTGTCCTGCATCTGCAAAATCTGACATGTCCTTCTGATTAATTAATGTTCGCTCTCAAGAAAAGTAGAGTACAACTCAAACCATTCATTCACTCATTCCATTCACTGAAATATTTCAGATGTAATAGACCGCGACGCTGCACTCGTTTGCACACGAATTGTCTTACATTGTCTTTAGGCCAAGATACAATCCTGTTCCTTGTCCGTCATTTTACGGTACGCTTTGAAATCTAGCATTTGGCTTAGCATGTTTTGTTTGTTAAATATAAACTTTCTCACCCATACTCCAACAATGATTACTCCCAAAAAGTAAGCAGCAATGACTATGAAGTCAGGTGTGGAAAGCGCCATTCGTCCCGCCATCTTTCTATTTCTTCTCATGTGTTTTGAAAGGAAGAAGAGAAGACTATGTTGATAACTACCTCAGTCCCCTGTGATAAAATATGGGGGTCAAGTCAATCTAAAAATTAAAAAAAAATTCGATCCACCACCGCTCGAGTTTTCCTCCAAGAGGGAAGAGGGGTCTATGTATGTACGCATGTATGTATCTATGCAATTAGTATACACCACAGTTCCCGTTACAACATAAGTACGAGCAATAGCTGAAAATGTCGAACTTTTTCGAAGTCAGGGAAAATTTACTTCCCATGCAGTAACGGGAACGGGAACGGGAACGGGAACGGTGTATAGATTCCCCCCAAAGGGTCCTTTTTATCTTCACAAGTGCATACAATTGTTTCTCCTGTTTCCTGGGTGAGAGATGTAAGCAACAAAAATGCCCTCTTCTAATTGCTTTGGACGTCACAAGTAATTGTTGCCCAGCAGGACGCAGACTAGCCTGGGCGCAGACCCATTGTCCAAAGGCTCCTTGCGCGCAGACCCATTGTCCAAAGGCTCCTTGCGCGCAGACCCATTGTCCAAAGGCTCCTTTGGACAATGGGTCTGCGCGCAGGCTAGACGCAGACAAGACCTTTGAAGGGTATTTTAGTGAGATATTGTCTTCGCTACAGGAACGGTGAAAACACGTTTAGTATGCACCGTTCCCATAACGACGTGAGTAATAATACTTCAAGCCAATAGCAGAAAATTTTGAACTGTTTTGGAAGTCAAAGGAAATTTATTTCTCGTGCAGGAGCGGGAACGGTGTATTTCCGTTACAGCTTCGAGAAAATAGCAGAAAGTTTTCAACATTTTCAAAGTCCAGGGCAAATTTGCTTCTGATGTAGAAAGGGAACGGTGTGTATACAATAGACCTTTTAGCTATTCTGAAAAGAATCAGAATCGAATGATATTTTTGCTGTATATATTTTTCGAAATCTATCGCCACTCGATTGGACGTCGCGCATAAAAATGAGAAAAAAAAAACGCTCGATCCAGGCTATTTTGTAGAATAGCTAAAAAGTCTAATACTAAACAGCGTACACCACAGCCACTGCGGCAATTTACTCTGCTGCTCTTTTCTAACTGCAGTATTATGACAGCAGTACTTGTTCTTTGAAGTGAAGAAAAATGAAATTAATACCGTAAATGTTTGATTGTTTATCTCTGTGTCGTTTCTCTTGCTCTGAGCTCATTGATTCATCCTGCCGCTATGACGACATGCTTACTACTCTGTTGCTGTTGTTGTAGTGCAATAACACAACATTATGGATGTTGTGCAGTACTATATAATAAAATAACTGTTATTTTATTATTTTAATATATAGTACCGCACAACCATAGAAATGCGCACAACATACACAATCCATAATGTTGCGTTACAGTAAAAACCCACACCTTCACCTTCATCTAGAACCTTCATCTATTAAGAACCTACAGCCTGAAATAATATATTCTGTACCCAATAAATAAGAACCATTTCAGACTGACATCTTAACTAGGTTCTTAATAACGCGTTTCATTCATTCATTCATTGGCAAATAAATGCAATCTGTTTGCCAATCAACTTCTTTCGTGAACTCCAAAACATTACTTACAGAACTGTGATAGGCAGGGGTAAGCTGGGGTTGAAATGGATAAGACAAAGAGTGTAAATAAACCTACACCCTGATTACTGGATGTGCTTCATTGTACAAGACCTTAAACAGGCTGAGTTCAAAATCTTAGGTTCTTATGTGTGGGTTTTTACTGTATTGCAGTGCAACAACAGCACAAGAGTAGCAGCATGTTGTCATAGCGTGCAAATTTACATCCCATGCAGTAAGGTAGAAAAATGAGCAAGCGGACAGGGGACAAGGAAATACAATTTTCATTCGCATATTAAGAAAAGCAATTTTTATTCTTAGCAATGATTATCTCCTGGTTTCTCTGTGATTTGATTCACTACACTCAGAGGTGTGACGTTCATTCATTCTTCAGAGGGAAAAGTTGCTTTGACATATCAGAGATACAAATCTTTTGTTTTACAAAAATTTCCCTTGCTATTCTAGCCTAAAACCCAGACCAAAAAAGCAAACAATGCTTGCCAAACATTTGAGATTTGCCAAGCAATGCTTTGCTCTTCAGCTACGTCGCAAAAATCACGTGACAGGCAAAAACTGCTGGATAATATTATTGAAAAACTCAATGACAATTTCTGTTTGTCACAAGCAAAATACTGGGCGTCCCAGGAAAAAGTATACAGATTTAGTTCGATCCAGCGTGCGACGAGAATTTGCCTTTAATCAATGAATAATTAATTTCAAGATGTTCCTGAATAGTTAACTTAAACATGGATACCTCGTTCGTTGATATTGGTGTTTTGAATGTTGAAATATTTAATGTTGAAAGTTCAAACTTGTTGTCATATCTGCACCAGAGCTTTGGCGTTTTGGCCTAAGCAAATCTTGAAGCACCGCGAATAAATCGACAATATGCTTGATAAAATTTGAACCATTTTGGATCATAGTATATTCACTTTGGTAGAAGTCATCTGTTGTGCCGTTTTTTCGTCTTTCTTTAATTTCTATGCGATTCAGAAATTTGCTTAGGCCAGGCCAAAGCTCTGGTATGGACGTGGAGGCAAATTTGAACTTTCAAAATTTATATTTCAGCTCTCAAAGCACAAATATCAACAAATGATTTTTCTTTGTTCAAGTTAACTATCGAGGAGCATTTGAGTGATTAAAAATCGAATAAAGCTGTGCACGGTATCTTTGTCAAGCAATGTTCCACGACGTGGCCAAATTGACAGACATTTTGCTTCGAAGGCGAATCTCAAATTTTTTGCAAACAATCTTTGCTCGTTTTGTCAGGGTTTGATTTAGTTTTCAAGTTTGGACAATATCTTCTGGATTAATTGCAAATTGCTTCACCATATCAATTTCTAAAAAGTGCATTTTCCCAGGAATTACAAGTGAATGTATTGGTTCTCCAAGGTCATAATTTGCTACATCAGACATCTTTCCAGCAACAATTTTCTGCGATTCCCAGCCAACACGAGCAAGACCAATACACAGCGTATCTGGCCCAAGACCTGAAACGAAGTTATTCTTCAATCACATCTTGTTCTTGCAATTAGAATTATAACAATGTTTTGGGTTTTGCTTTAAACTCTGTCAAGATAGCAGCAAATAATGGCAGAATTTTTATACGACAACGCAAAGCAATTAGTGATTGCAAACAAGCGAATTATACGGGCTATTACTCTAGCTACACATGTAAATAAACAAACTGTTTAGGACTCTTATGTACAGGGTAGTCCAAAAGGACTTCCACGAGCTAGATCGCACATAATTTCCTGAATGCCAATGATATGAACACAAACCAGGTACCTACAGGTAGCTAAATAGCCTGCGAGGAGACTCTACTGATTTCTTTTTTAAAAGAGGTTTCTCCTCCAGTAGGACAGACCTCTCTACTGGAAGAGAGACCTCTCTGAAAAGAAATCAGTAGAGTCTGCACGCAGGCTAGTAGCTAAAAGGCTCAGCTATTTTATGAGATGTTGCTTGGTCAGTTTTAGTTATGCCTACTGTGTGAAAAAACCGTTTCAAAAATGTGAAAATTCATTAATTTATCCGACTATTCCCTCGTTTACCAGTCCATGTTTAGGAAGATGTGAAAAAGCTGAGCTCCAAATTTGCTTTGGAGCACAAAATTTGAATGAGGAACTGAGGTCGGTCATTTTGCAAACAAAAATTTCCCCAGACGACTTCAAATCCATCGGCACGTTGAGTTTTCATAAAATGTTGACTGAAAATGATGGCGATTAATTCACTCAAAATGAGGAAATTCGAAAATTCGAAATTTTCTTTGGATCTGGTTCTTCGGATGGTAATCATAGCTTTAAATGAACGTGCAGCATCTCAAAAGATAGCTAAGCTTTTTAACTCAACTGTGATACAAAGCATTTGACAATAGCTTTTGATTTCAGAGAGCTTGTTAGGATGTAGCTAGTGAAGTCTCTTTTGGGTCACCGGTATGTGGAAAGAAAAGGTCTACTATCAAAGAACACGAGTACGAGTACATAATTATACAGTATCAACGATTGCCGATCGCTGGTTTCAGTCATCAGGCAAATTTGGTCTCCCAAAGGTCTTAGCTCCATCATTTTTCAATGGATTTTTACAGGGATGGTAGCAAACTTTAATTGAATATCTGAAGAGCAACATCATGCAAAATTTTCGCGAGAATCTTTTGCCGTTTTGTTGCCATCTTCAGGCAAACGGGGCAACAATTTTTTGGGACACCCTGTAGTCAACGTAGGAAAATCAAGATGTCAATGTCTCTACGAAAAATGTAAAAATAAAAATTCAAAAATGTTCTTACCTGCTTCCTCGTTGCCTTTGAGTCTTTTGTCAGCAACTTCCAAGAGTTGCTTCACTGCCTGTGAGCAAGTGAGAAACCTAGGAGGTTCATACACTTTTCTGCCTCTGGAAAGAAAATCAAAAATCTAATCGAAAACACCTTGATTAACAAATGTTTTGGACCGATTGATTACATTCTCCAGTTTTTCTGTTATTGGTTTTGTGGCTTGATGCATTGGCCCATACGTGCAACAAATGTTTTACATAAACTTTAAGATTTTGATCTCGGAATTGCTTCCAATGGAAAGTTGCTTTTAAAGGAGCATCTTCGTAGGTTGTTTTCGAAAAAGTTCAAAAACATTTTGCTAATACCGGGTAAGTAAAAAAACCAAACCCCGTTGGAAAGGCCACTGCTCCCTGGATACTAAGGCATTTATATTGGCAAGTAATGTATTCAATAGTGGACATATTAAAATGCCTTTCAGGGTTTACCTGATTGTTCTCAACTAAGAGGGGTGTTTTCACGAATCTCCATCAAGAAACCTTCAAACAGGCCTAAAATCACAACCAGAGTTTCTGCCTTACAGCAATGACTTTTACCTGCTTTAGCACGTGTTTGGGAGGATGAATGTGTCATCCGGGCCATTTCATCCTCCCAAGATAATAACAAATGCTGAAACGCGTTGATGTCATTGATGTGAGGCAGAAATATTGGGAAAGTTCTTTCGTGATTTTAAGCATGTTTTGAAGGCTTCGTGAATGGGGCTTTCTCGAGAAAATCCTTCCACTTCAGTCAGGTAAATTTCAAAATGGATTTGCATATGTCCAACATTAAATAATATTTTTGCCAGTGTTTTGATATCCAGAGAGCCGTGGCCTTTCAAACGGGGATTGTTTTTCATTTACTCGTCTAGTAATATCACTTGGTAACATTAGGAACGTTAAAGCCAAAAGTTTACATGAACCATAAAAAGCGCTGTCGTTTTGAAGATACTAAAAATATAAAAAAATGCTAACGGTTGCTAGCCTCACTCCATAAGGAGCTTCAGGTTACGCTCATCTCATTGAGTTGAATTGTTGTTGTTGTTGTCGCTGCACTAAGCATTATCAGTAGCGTTATCAATTCAGGCAAAAAGTGAAACTACGATATGTAATTGTGTCTAAATGGTTGCATTACAGTTGACCAATTAAACTTCCTTTCAAGCTATCGTTTTAAAAGATATGACGCCTAAGCTGATCAATGCCTATGCTGATTTTCAGTTTGTGATCAAGATACCGGGTGAGTTAGAAAATGTTTATACGTTTAAAATTATGTAGCTGTCAAACCAGATTTCAGATTCCTATAAACTCATTGCCCGGGGTGGGGGGTGCATGATATATTTAGGGTACAAATATGTGCCGCCCATATGGGTGGGTTTTTGGGCCAAAAATTCTCTAAACAAGGGTCCTTTTTCGGCAGATTTTCCATAGCATGGGTAGGGTTTCGCTGAAATTCGCAAAAAATTGTTGAAATGGGCAGTTTTCCGCCATAATTCATTATAAAAGTGGGTATCAAAAGCAAATTCGGTAGTTATCGGTAATTAGAAGAGGGTAGCTTTCTGAAAACCGGGCGGCAGGCCCCCGTCCATCCTCAAGTCGTGTACCCCCCCCCCCGGGTACCTGTGTAGCTAAAATATCAACTTAGATAAGAAAATTTAGTATGTGAAAATTGGTTTTGTCGATCTCAAATCACGATCAATTCTACAAAAATGCTACCTCTAAATATCCTTCAAAACTGGCCTAAAATCCTTGGTCAAATTTGCTGGCAATCCAGCTTCGTTATCGTAGAAAATAGACGAAAAAAGACCGAATAACAGTCCAAAGTGTAGATGATCATACATCAGCTTCTTTGTATACATAGCAAATGTTTGAGCGATAAGATAAACAGATATAGTTTGATTGTGATAGCTTTGGAGCTCTGGAGTTAAATTAATAGAAAACTGTGATCAAGGATTTTAGGCCAGTTTAACGGATTTTGTGCTGAAGCACTTTTTAGAATCGCCTGTAATTTGAGAACGATACGACGGATTTTGACAAATTAAGTTCTCTTATTCAAGTTGATATGTAAGCTGCACCGGTATCATCAGTCTACAGGAATCAGATAAACGGTTTTAATGCTACAGATTTTCAAATTTCTACAAACTTTTCTCACTCAACTGGTACTGCATGAGTTCCAAATCTTTACAAAATCTGGTGTAAAATTCAATGACCTATTTCTTTGAACTGAATGACTCACAAGAAACTTTAGGTATTTATCTATAATTCTACAGTTTGAATTTTCTGAAATCTTCAATATTTTCAGAATTTTAGAATTTCAGAGTTTGTTTCTTCTCTTTGAAGAATTCAAGAAAGATTACAAAAAAACTTAAAACCATCGTAATTTCTAAACTGTTTGATGCAACATGAAATAATTTTGAAGAGAAAATCATAGTTTATGGATGTTTACACTATAGAAATTTGATGACGTCACATCCTCAAATGAGTTGAAATGTTAAGATACGCTGTAATTTCGAGAAATATTCAAAATCTCTTAAAAGTCCAATGGTAGAATTATAGATAAGTCTCTGAAGTTTCTTTCAAGCCATTCAATCAAAAGAAATAAATCATCGAATTTTACACCCACCTTTTTACGCCAAGTTAAAGATTTGGAACCTATGCTAACTGGTACCATTGCCAGTCTGGTTCTTTTTGGTTTTCTATTCCCAGTCCTATTACTTGGTGAAATCTTAGTTACAGCACTGTACATAGAATCTAAGTCCTGTTGTACTATTTCAAGTAAATACTAGTTCCATGCCTCTCTTCACTAAGAACTACCCTCTTCAAACAACATCGTAAGTTTTCTAACACTAGCCTGACTCACAGACCAAACGAAGAACTGTGAATCAGCCTACGAGAGCAACAAGGGCAGATTTTGTAATACAGTAGCATGGGTTGCTTTTGTTGACACCTCAATTCAAAGCGATTAGCGATTGCAGACAAAGGAAATTCTCTCAACCAGCAATTTAAAACAAACAAAGCCGCAAAAGCTTCTTTGAAAACCAGGTAGCTAGCTCGCTCGTTGTGCATTCCAGAAACTGTTTTTAAGGGCAAACATGAGCATAGATCGAAATAAGAAGGATGCATCTACACATCTGCCGCGGGCATTTTATTTGTTTGGTTCAAAAGCCGTTTTGGAGGCGATTCAATTCTCTTATTTTTTTGGGTGTTATCAAAACATTTACTGCTCGGCTTCTGGACCAAAGAAATAAAATGCCTGCGGCAGATGCCCTTGTTTACGAGAGCAGCAAACAAATCTTAAAGGGAATATAAGCATATAAAAGTGGCTCAAGCCACTTGCAGTCGAACTCTAGCCAATCACATATCAGTATTTCCTGCTGACTTCGAAAAGTTACCCAAATATGGTGCGGCACGTGTCACTCCCTATCATCTTTGCACGGCTATTTTTATCAAATGCTTTTATATGCTTGGATTCCCTTTAAGTTATAACGTGCAGATGAAATACAGTAAAGACAACGTTCTTATAAGTTTATCACACATCTCAATATATCAATCAATAGCATACAATTAAAAGCCAGGATTTTATGCAAAATTTGATATCATTTGGAATTCTAATCTACCACAGACACACAAACACACAAATACACACAATTTAAGAGTTCGAGTTCACATGTTACGCCTTTCAATTACTTTTTCGTCCAAAGTTAAATTACTAAATTTATTCAATGTTTTCCTTGATGATGGTACTGTCTTCAGCTTCACCATCGGCAGTTATGTTACTGGTACCGTCTTCAGTTTCACTATTGGCAATTACGTTGATGGTACTGTCTTCAGTTTCACTATTGGCAATTACGTTGATGGTACTGTCTTCAGTTTCACTATTTGCAATTACGTTGATGGTACTGTCTTCAGTTTCACTGTTGGCAATTACGTTGATGGTACTTTCTTCAGTTTCACTATTGGCAATTACGTTAATGGTACTTTCTTCAGTTTCACTATTGGCAATTACGTTGATGGTACTGTCTTCAGTTTCACTATTGGCAATTACGTTGATGGTGCTGTCTTCAGTTTCACTATTGGCAATTATGTTGATGGCACTGTCTTCAGCTTCACTTTCGGCAATCATGTTGCTTTGACTTCGACGTTTCTGAAAAGACAAAGAGAAATCATAGAGGTTGCAACTGAAAACTAACGAGCTGTTGCTCATTAGATGAGATACCGAGACAATATTGTAACGGGTAAGTTAGAAAATGGCTAGATATTCAGAAGCCTCTAGCTTCCAAAGTACTCATTGAATACCAAAGCACTGGTAATATTTGTGAAGCTAACCTGTCAACTTAGATACAAAAATTAAATTGTCACGATTGGCCCTATGGTTTTCAAGTTACAAGCAAGTTCATGAAAATGCTTCATTACCAAATTTTTTGCAAAAAAGGCCTACAATCCTTGATCAAATTTGTTACAAGTTACAAAAGTTTCTCGAGTTAGAATAACTGTTAAAATTACAACAAAGATCCTAATAGACCTTTAATTATTCTGAAAAGAATCAGAATCGAACGATATTTTGCGACATTTTGTAGAATTTTCGAATGTGCACAATATTAATAGCAGCTCTATCGCCACTAGATCGAACGTCGCATATAAAAATATATAACAATAACGCTCGATCCAGACTCTTTTGTAGAATAGCTAAAAGGTCTATTGCAGTATTTTTTCACTAGAAATAGAAAATTTAAAATCAAATATGAAATACGTTTGGCCATCGAAAAAACCACCTTCAATTTTCCAAGTATTGTCTAGCGAGCCAGCCTTCGATATTTCTATATTCTTTCAGTTTCAAATTTAGATTAAAGGTAACATTTGCAATCAATCGATCAATCAATACAATCAATCAATCAATCAATCAATCAATCAATCAAGCAATAGGGACTATAAAAAACTAACGCTTACCTCTGCTTCTAACGCCCTGACTTTCTCTTTCAATTCAATGATTACAGCGGTTCTCTGATCCTGTTTTCTAAACACTTCCTTCAACTGTGCTGCAAAAGCTGCGGCAAAGGTGCCCTCTTCATAAACACTTTCGTCGGAGCTCTCATCCCAGTTTCCAGGTCTTGTCTCTTGAACAGGAGCTGAAGCTTGGATCTCGTTGGAGGCAGGGGTTGCATCATCTGTAGCAAAGGGTTCGACTTTAGCCTCCTCTCTTTCAAGGCTACCAAAATTGGAGTCATCAACCTCAAGTACTTTGTCAATTTTCGCAGAAATGGCATCAACATATGGAGCACTGTTTGAATCATCTGCTTCAACTGTGTCCTTTTCAGCAATCTCTATTTCTGCTGCCGAAGGAGTTGAGACATTGGAGGGTTCCTCTAAATCTTCACAGTTGTCTTGTGCCTCCATTTCTGCCTGTTCTGCCCAAAGAGATGACATGGGGTATGAAGCCATTGCTTGTTCAACTTTTTCCTTATCTGCTGACCAGAGGGGATGGACGTAGAACGGCTTCTTTGAATCAGGAACTTCGCACATTGGCACAGTTTTTATATTCAGGGGATAAGAAGGGTACAATTTCGCTGCTTTTGCAACTTTGTCTTTCATTGCTTTTTCAGCTTTGTCTGCATCTGTGGAACACTCGTTTGGGTCAGCTTCTTCATCTCCTTCCCAGAGGGGAGAGATAGGGTATGAATTCATTCCTTCTTCAGCTTTCTCTGCATCTGCGGACCACATGGGAGAAAGAATGCACAGGCTCCTTGCTGCAACCATGCCACCTTGCTGGTTTTCTAGCTCTTCTTCTGGAAGAAGGAGTACGTCCTCTGCGGACTTCTTTCTTCTTTTCCCTCTGCGCCTTCTTTTTTTCTTCCCTGTCTGAGCACCTTCCGTTTCTGTTTTCTCCAAAACTGTATCATCTACATCATTATTATCTCCAAGTTGTACAGCCAAGCTGGCCTCTTCGTTGCTCTCAGTAAGTACAGGCTTTTGATCGTCCCTTGCAGAGGATATAACAGAATCATGACATTCTTCCATGATTGATGCTTCACAACTGCGAGGCATGCCTAGTGCTTTCATGTCAACAACAAGTGGCTCTCCAAAATGGACACGGGGCTTTGCTTCAGGTGGTTTAGGCACATCTTCCCTTTCTGGGCTAACATCATCAGTGGAATCAACAACTGAGCCTTCTTCGACTGATGTACTCTTCTTTTTGCGACGTCGCCTTCGTTTTTTGCCATTGGAAACCTGTTCATCGTTGGCAGTTTCTTCAACTGTCTCCCCTGAGGATGCGTCAATGATCTCGTTGTTGGTGTCACTGCATTGCTCTTGGTTTGCAATGGGCTCATTTCCCGGTTGTTCTGTGGCGTTAGTTGATACCAGCATTTGACTAGGTGCGGGTATACAACTACTAATGGCTGCTTCGTTGGCTGGCATTTCATCTATGGTGGCAGGATTGTCCCAGTCTTCAGGCTCGTCAGTCTCGGGGATGCCAGTCCCAGTGGATGCCTTTCTTCTTCTGCCTCTTCGCCTCCTTTTCTTCTTCTCTGGAGCAGCAGTGTTGTCATCACTTTGCATGGTTGTGTCAACTGGCCAAGTTGCAGGATTGTCCCAATCTTCAGTGACATCAAGGACAGATATAGTGGGTACCACAACGTGACTCGGAGTGCCATCAATATGAGTGCTTTCTGCAATTTCAGCAGGTTTGTTGGTGACACTATCTTGCTCGGATGTGGCAGAACTGTCCCAGTCTTCAGTGCTCTCAGTCTCGGGGAGGCTAGTATCACTGGTTGCCTTTCTTCTTCTTCCTCGTCTTCTTCTCTTTTTCTTTTCTGGAGTAGCAATGTTCTCGTCACTTTGCTCAGTTGTGTCAATTGGCCATGTGGAAGGATTGTCCCAATCTTCAGTGCAGACAAAAGAGGACGGAGCGTTAACTGCAGCGAAACTTACAGTGGCATCAATGTGTTCGGGTTTGGCTTCTACAACATGGCTGCTTGTGATAGCAAGTGGCTTTGTGGTGGAAGGCTTCTCTCCATTGTCTGTGCCCTGAATAGCTGTTTGTGATGGAAGGAATGTCACAGTCTTTCGCTCTCTCGATACGGGAGGGAGTCCAAATGCAATGAGACTTGAAGTGACCCCAATATGCTGGGTTTTGACACTTTCAACAGAGCTGTTTGTCACACTAAATTGATTATTGCTGGCAGGATTGTCCCAGTCTTCAATGACATCAGTTTCAGGGATGTCTACTTGAATTGATGCCTTTCTTCTTCTACCCCTTCGCCTTCTTTTCTTCTTCTCTGGAACAGCAACGCTCTCGCTACTTGCCTCTGTGGTAGGATCATCCACGTCTTCAGTGGAGTCAACTTGGGATGCGCTGACAGTCCCTTCATTGCAGGTGTCATACTCAGAGGAGCTGGCATCGATGCGTTCCTCGGTGACAGGATTGCTACAATACTCGGTGTCATCAACAAGGGTTGGTACGTCAACTGGAGAAGCACTAACATCAGTTGGGCTGACAGTAACTGGTTCCTCGGTGACAGGATTGCTACCATCCTCGGTGTCATCAACAAGGGTTGGTACGTCAACTTGAGATGAACTGACATCAGTTGGGCTGACAGTAACTGGTTCCTCGGTGACAGGATTGCTACAATACTCGGTGTCATCAACAAGGGCTGGTACGTCAACTGGAGAAGCACTGACATCAGTCAGGCTGACAGTAACTGGTTCCTCGGTGACAGAATTGCTACCATCCTCGGTGTCATCAACAAGGGTTGGTACGTCAACTTGAGATGAACTGACATCAGTTGGGCTGACAGTAACTGGTTCCTCGGTGACAGGATTGTCGCTATTATCAGTGTCATCAACAAGGGCTCGGGCATCAACTTGAGATATATTAAAAGTTGGGATGACATTGACAGGTTTCTCGGTGACAAGACTGTCACAGTGCTTAGCGTCATCAACAAGTGGCAGGACATCGATTTGAGATGGACTAATTTGAGTGGAGCTGGTGTTGACAGGTACTTCAATGGCAGGATTATCACGATGCTTAATGCAATCTTTAACGGCGAGTGTCTCAACTGAAGATGGATTGGCTTTAAGTTCGGCGAAGCTTGCAATGCTTGCCTCATTCTCACTTTTAACCTGAAAAAAGAATGCGTTCATTAGTTGTTCTGCTTCAAAATAACGGAGAAGACTGACAAAATGAAGACAATCTTTCCAAAAGATGAACTGACATTCTTAAAAACAGAAAATTGAAATAAATTTTGAGCAAACTACAGTTATTACTTCGACAGAAAGAAGCACTGCACATGATCTGTGAGGCTGAAAAATTATGGTAATAAATAATACATCTCTTGTTTTTACTTGTGATAAAACTCAAACTATTGCTTAATGCATGCTACTCTATATGTGCCAGGATGTCTCAAAGAATAATACTCTCCACTCGTATGGCTACTGTGGAGGAGCTGTGGCCTGCATTGCCTCATTTTCTATACAGCAAGTGCAAGTCTTTTGTTGAACACCATCTGCTATTTGGAACCAACCAGTATTGTGACTCTCTTGTGCCATAAATCAGCAACCACATGTCAAACTGACTCAAACAAAATCTCAAATTCTAAGTTGAAGCTTGACCTGTGCAACTAACGAGACAATGCACGTCACAGCCCCCCGCAGCAGCCGATCAAACTAAGAAAATCTTTTGCACACCCAGTGTAGTTATGCATATAACGCAACGAAATACACTGCGCACGAATTTTATAAAGTGCTCGGATAAACGTTCACATTTATTTATATTACGTTAAACTTACCTTCATCAATTCTGCAGAGTCAATAAACAACTCTTTGCGAAATCGGAGACTGTCTTGTCGTTTCCCTACATCAGCACGTTCATATTTCTCACGATACATTTCTTTATCCACGTCTTCTGTAGCGAGTTGCCAAAAGTCTTTGGTCTCATTGGTCTTGTTGTTCTCTTCCTTACCATTGTCAAACTTTGCAACGATCTGCCTTGCAGCAGCCAATTTTTCTGCTTCATAAGAGGCCAGGCCAGCGAGAGCAGAGCGAATTTTCTGCTTGTAGGTTGCTTTTCTCTCCTCTAGTGTTTGAACATACCCTTTGAACTTGACGCCTACCTTCTCGTGCATTTCGGTGCCAACATACGACGGTTTGTCGTCAGGTTTTCGGTATCCATCGGTCCAATGCTCGTAAATCTGCTCTTCTGCCATGATCGGGTACTCCAGATCAGATTCGGAATTTTCTTCTACCACTGTCATCAGTTCTTTGTATGTTTTAAATACTTGACGGGCAAGAGGCAACACATTTTCATCTTTTAGACCTTCAAGTCCTTCATCAAGTGGCTGGTATAATTCTCGCAGACGTGGGATCTCGATTAGCAGCAGCTTCATGTCACGAATACAGTCCATTATTCCTTCCTGAATGGCATCTGGAACTAAAACATAAACAAACAAAATCAGTTTTCTATTGTTGTTATTGCCGTTGTTGTTGTCGTTGTTCTAAATCAGTTGTTGTTCCAGTTTTTCTCTACTTAGCAGTAATTAAAAAAACACCTAAAATACATCTGAGGAGCTGAATTCAGCTCAAACACGACTCCCTGGAAAATCAGCTCCACCCTTGAATTAATTATCAATTTTCATGGATATAACTTTATGTATGCTTTTAAGCTTAAGTTTTTGGCTCAAGGGTCTTTTTCTGTAAAATAATGTACCATAATAGTAATAATGATACGTGATAACAGAAATAATGGTAATAGAAAACAGTGGATACTTGCGCGATGCTTTTGTAATTTAGAATAATGGCAAAAGTCTATCAAATCATAACTTTATCGTTTCACATCTTTGTTCTCTTCCCGTTCCTTCTTTCGTTTCAATTTGAGCACCATATTTATGAAGAAATGTCAACAGCCACTTAAATATATCAAAGAGGCATCTCTAATTCCTCACTGAACCTAAACGCTCTCACACATCAGGCTTTCACTGGTGTTTTTAAACAACAACACAACTTGCAAATACTTCCAACAAAACAAGCTGAGTTTAGTCCCTAATTAGGCTACATTAAATAATTTCGAAAGTCTCGAAGTTTGTTGAAATTCTAGTTGACGTTAGGCTTGCAGAAACACAACAATTTAAAGTAATAAAAGAGTTAGAAACTTACAGACTCGTTCAAATGATTTCTGACTGGAAACTCCACTATCTATTCGAACGCTGCTGTTGGTTTTCATTTCAGATGATCTCAAGCGTCGCTCTCTCCTTATTTCCAGAAACTTGATCAATTTGATCTTATTCTCGCGGCTCATTGTATTCTTTGCTTTATTCTCTGGTCGGTTCTTCTCTGACAAAGCACTAGACTTGATTGCTTGGACTCGAAGTCCTACAGGAGTCTTTCCTGGCTTCGTTACTCTTGAACCGCTCGCAGAGGGCTCGATCATTCTTGAACTGCTTCCAGAGAGGCTCGGTACTTTAGAAATACTCGCAGAGGGCTTGATCATCATTGGACTGCTTGAAGAGAGGTTCGGTACTTTTGAAATACTCGCAGAGGGCTTGATCATCACTGAACTGCTTGCAGCAAGGTTCTGTACTTTTGAAATACTCGCAGGGGGCTCCATCATCCTTGGACTGCTTCCAGAGAGGTTCGATACATTCGAAATACTCGCAGAGGGTTCCATCATTCTTGAACTGCTTGCAGAGACGTTCACTGATCTTGAACTACTCCGGGAGGGATCTATGATCCTTGAAAAGTATTCATGGAGGTTCACTGTTTTTGAACTACTCGCAGACCGATCTAACATTCTCGAACTACTCGCAGAAAGATCCATAATTCTCGAACTGCTTGCAGCAAGATTCGGTACTTTCGAACCACCTCCAGAACGGTCTATGATTCTCGAACTGCTCGAAGAAAGATCCATTGCTACGAATGCAAGCGATTCTGTGCTAGATAAGCTCTAGCGGGCACGAATGAATCCTTGAAAAACTTCACGAACTCACGGCTACTTCCTTTCAGCGACAACGCATAAAGAAAGTGAAGATGGTCTAAGCAACTTAGCTGTTTAAGTTTTGCGCAGCTTTTTGATTTGACGTCAAATGTTACGTTGCCACTAGTTTCTGGAGGAAACGTCAAATCACAGAGACGCACATAATTTGACGCCATAATTAAAAACTGCAACCTTAAATTTCCATTAAGACTGATTACCTAAGTCCCTTGTATCACTGCAAAGCGAAATCATTAAGTCAAAGAACAAGGAACTTCAGGTAATAACTCTAGAGTGTGATGGCCACCGCAAAGGCTCACTCGTACTCGGCAACTACTCTATTTCGAATTTGTGCAATTTTTGTAGTATCATGGATAACAACTTACGACAGTTATCGAGTATTTTAAAGGAACGGAAGCAAAAGTGAGGTACTTTGGTTCTAGACTAACGACCAAGCTTTTGGGATCGAAATAAGAACTTTCTACTACAAACAAAAGTCAGTCTCCAGCCTCCAAAAATGAATTGATAGTAAGTTGAAGGCTGGGAACACGTGTTTGATATTAGTAAATGGCGGAGTGTTTAAGTCAAGTAAATAGTATGCATTTAAAGCAAAGTAATTGATGCTCACGGTGTTACCGGGTGTTTAAAGCAAAAACAATCTGATATAGCTCACTGCCTGATAAATCCCGCCAGTACCCTAGTCATTCCGTGAGCCAAACGGGCTTTAACAACGAAAGGAAAAAGTTCGAATGAAAATTTACTAACCTCATCATGTTCTCGACACTCTGTTCTTTCATCTTTATATCTGGTGAATGTGAAAATTTTAACCATGTACTAATAATGCCTGAAAGAAACATAGTAAACACAGCCGACATTTGGTACGGTTTGTCACCGTTCCTTCGAAAGCCAAGGGGCAAGTAACCTATTAAGGGCCTGGGGGGGGTACATAACATATCTGGAGTACGGGTATGTGCCGCTCATATGGGTGGGTTTTGGGCCCAAAATTCTCTAAACAAGAGTCCTTTTTCGGCAGATTTTCCATAAACATGGGTGTAGTTTCGCTGAAATTCGCAAAAAATGGTTAAAATTGGCAGTTTTCCGCCAAAATTAATCTTAAAAGTGGGTATCAAAAGCAAGTTTCGGTAATTAGAAGAGGGTAGCTTTCTGAAAACCGGGCAGCAGACCCCCGTCCATCCTCAAGTCATGTACCCCCTCGGGATTAAGGGGCGTTTCACTCACTCTCAAGAAATCTCGTACACTTCAACAGAAACCTTTGCTCGTCACAATGACCATAACATCATGCAGAAATGTTGTTTGCTTTCAAAGAAATCTTGTGATACTGTTAGAGGGAATGATTCATCCTTTACATGAAGTAGCATTTCTTTTATTGAAAATGAAGGAATGGATATGATTAGAAAAGCCACAAAAATTTCATTAATAAAATAACTTCGCTGGCACATAACATTTAGAAAAGGGCTATTCTAAAGGTCTATTCTATACCGTCTGAATTGATCAGTTAACGTTTGGTTACATGAAATCTCTTAAAGGGGCTACGTCACCAGACTGTAAACAAATCTGTAAACATCGCACGTGTCCATTGTTCTCCATTGTTTTCTGCAGTTTATTTGGTGGCTTCATTCAAGCAACCAAAAATACTCGTTAAAAATCCACTTACATCCAAGCAATGGTAAAAGACATTAATGTTTGTTTTTTTTCCTTTGCAAAGTACAAAGATTTATCTTGAAAATGATGCTTGCATTTTCGAAAAAACAGGCAAACGTCTGTGTGATATTGCCCATCTAAAAGCTTCAAAATCACCGTTTCGACCGAAATTTGGAGATGGAGCCCCTTTAAATAGCAACATGTTGCTGCGGAAAAACAGCCGATAAAACCACTTATATAACGGCATTTGGATGACAAAATATCTTTAAAACTTCATGTCAAAAATATGAAATGCGGAATGTTTTTATTTAAAATATCCAGATCCTTCTAGCCGATATTCAGATTTCCATGATTTTCAAAATTTGCTTTCGGTAAAATTTGGCTAGAAAATAACTGATCAGTTCGGGCATCACTTAGAGAAAATGGAAACAGCTATTGTTCTAGCACCGTACACAAGGTTTTTTAAAAGTCAGGCAAGGCACAGAAAAAGTCTAGCAAAGAGAGGGAACATCGTTCGTTGAATTAGGCCAAACAAGGGAGGCCTTGTCATACGATAGAAGTCCAATGACTGAAGGAGCATAGCAAGAAACGATATAAATACCAAGAAATGAGATAAATCAAACTCACCAAGAAGACATAATGTATGTAGTCCACGATCCTTGTTTCCCATAATTTTATCATAAAAACTATCCGGTTTCCAGTTATCATCCCACAATACAATAGACACTGTTTCTCCAAAATTGTACAGCTGTAATTAAAACAAACATTTTGATGGCTGTCGTGGAAATTTTCATAAAAATAAGAACAGTTAAAAATCAATGAATTAGCATCAATTTTAACATCTAGAAGGAAGAATAAAATAAATATACGTTGCAAATATCTGTGTGAGAAGCTGGTGGAATGATTAACCTTCATTGGTATTGGGTTGTGCTGATCAAAACATTGTTTTCATTTCGAAATTTTCCTCCAAAAAATAGTCAATTCAAGTGAGCATTAAGGAAAAGTACACTCCAAACGTACAAATCAAACAAACAAAAACACGGAAATACAAACTCACTCTAGGAAATAACATTTGACAACCAACTCCAGAAAAAATACCTTCTAACTTCTCTATACTAAACATGAGGAGAAATTCGTGAAAACAATACTTGACCATGAAAAGGGCAAATCCCTGCAGGATAAACTTTCAAAGTATGCTCCGCCAGAAGGCAAGCATTGTAACAAAAAAGAGGGCTATCGTCATTCAATAACAGGCTTAAAATCAAGGTGTAGAGCACCTTTCCTAAGGCATAAACATTGTTTGGATGCTCTTTTTTAATATCTTGGCGATGAGGAACTTTTCTTTTATAAAGTCGAAATACATACCTGTAGTCCACAGCATCCCGCTGCATTGAGTATTGAAGCATTGTGTATTACTTTGTATGGAATGCCTCTTTCTTTTGCTCTGATAACGAGATCAGTGTGTGTTGTTGCACTGCAAAGGTATTAACAAGAAATGAGTATATACTTTAGATACCAAGAGGTTAAAAGATCTACAGTACAACAAAAAACTATGTAGAGTAAAACTGTTCTTGGCCATAGAGCTACGATTATTTTCCAAAATAATGCAAAGTAGATATCATTCAAAAGAGCTTAGCGAGTGGAACTTGATTCTTCCAAGCATTGTAAAATGTTGTTTACTTAAGGGGGCCAGGGGATTAGTCCCTTGGGAATTTTAGGAAATTTTTGCTTCACAAATTTGTCAAACCTCCTATACATCATTCAAAAGTGCAGGTCTTCGCAAAACAGTAATATGAAGTTAGATCTTGCATAAAGTGACTTGAGTGTCTTTCACCTGGCACCAAATGCACTGTGGTCAGTTTTTGCTCATATACTTTCTTACAAAAATTTGACAGAAATAACCTCAACCAGGGGCTACTCTGGAGCTCACTGTTTCATAAGGAACAACCTTTACCATATTCTGCTTGCAGATTCCTGATGAAATGGCATCACAATTTCATAGGATGCCAAATTTGTTTAACAGGAAAGATAAACAAAAACGTCAAATAATTCCCTGGACTGAGCCCACCTTAAGTCAACAAAATTTGTAATGCTTGAAAGATTCAAAATCCACTCTCAAATACAGTATGTTTTAAATGATTCGGAGCATACAGTGTTTTGCACTATAATGATAGTTCTATGGCCAAAAACCTTTTTACTCTACATAATTTTTTTTGTATTTTAGGATATGGGGATCTTAAATGACTTCAACCTCCTTAAAGCAAGGGTATCAGGACATCCATGCTGTGCTTAAATATTTATCTAATACCTTGTCTTGGTAACTGTTTGTGAATTTCTTTCTTCGTATTTGCCTTTGAGCCACATTTTAGTTGAAATTGGCACAGCCCCTTTTAGTTTGGTGATTAAAATCTAACTCCCTTGTATTTCTGTGTGTTAGGGTGCTTTTTCAGCAAAAAAGATTTCAAGCCATGTAGTTTCAGATGGAATATGGCTCTAAGGCAAAAAAAGAAAGAAATAGGAAAGAATACTACAACAATAAAACAAAAATATCTAATCAAAGGATGTGTGTCTACAGTAGACATCCTTGCATAAAACTGGAAAAATTTATAATACCAAAGCAATATCTGATGCATTCAATATATCTTCACATTTTCATTGCAAATTATAAAGTCCATCTCACATTAGTTATCAGGTGAGATTTGGGAAAACACAAATTTTCTCACATGGAAATTCCTTCAGAAAGATTTTTGCTGATACCTATTGTAATGTGAGACAGACTTAAGACATTCAGCCAGCAAATCAATAATGCTTAGTAAACAAAATTGTTTGCTGTAAAAAAGGAGCAAGTCATTATTACCCAAATGGATCTCCAACCACAAGAAAGGCAACATCATCTGATTCAGCAAACTCAAGAATTGCGTCTAAAAGGGATGGGATTCATATGAAATATGGATATTGAACAATACAGGTATTGCGTAAATTTATATGTTCTTCTTGCCAAAGAATTCTTGAGAAAATATATTTTCAAGTTCTTAAGACTTAAAATGTGTTGCTTGTGTCAAAGACTTTTATGAGAAAGTGAATGCCATGAATAACTTCATCAACATGCATCTGACATCAGCTGAAAACAGCTAGGGTCAAATAGTAACTCTAAGTGCAACAAATGTGTAACAAGGGTTTTCTACCTGCTTCTTGTTCAACTAAGGTTCTGTCAGCAAGAATGATCTCTCTTCCATAATATGTTTCCTGGAAAGTTCAAAATAGAGATCATTTCTTTTCAAACATTTGCATGTGTAGGCAGCTGTGATCCCTTTTGCAGAGAATTGAGCAAAGGGCCTTTAAGACCAAAAAACTTGGAACTAAGCAAAAACGCAAAAATCTGAGTTGTATCAGATCTCAGGCCTTCGTAAAATACAGGAAGTCGTTTTTTGCTTGTATTTCAATGTCAAGTATTTATCTGTTAAATAGGTCTCAGGGTCTTATACAGTAGGTCTCATTAATGCAAACTTTCCCGGAGTATAGGCATAGTATAGGGCTGAATTACAAAAGAATTTGAATAGATACATTTGCAGCAATACATTCTTCAAAATTTAATGCATGCAAAATAAGCAAGGAGATACTTCAGTGAAAATCTGTTGCAAAGCATTTTGCTGCATGTTTTAGGAGTAGGCATGCTCAGTCAGGCCCATAGTGGAATCGGCGTATGTTACGCCACAGATCTGTGGCGTACAGCCTCTTCCTCTTTTTTACACCGGCGTATTCCTTCCTTATCGAAGAAGGCTTGGCGTAAAATTTAACATTCAAAGCATCAAAATCCGTACTTCTATATACTCCAAGAATATTAGTGGCGTGGAAAGATGGTCCTCGAGATTCTTTTAAAACCGAAGAGAATACACTCATTTTTTTTATAAGAAACTAAGGTCCGGTGCTGGTAGGCAGTTTCTTACATTTTTGGGCCATTTTGCTAGCAAAAGTTTCTTGTGTGTTTCTTATACTTTTAATGCCCGAAGTGAAGAGTTAATTTTGTTCTGTCTAAAGGGCTCCCAAATTACTTAGTAAGATCTCAAAACAAGTAAATAACATAATTCGCACTCAAAATAATGTCTAAACAGTTGCTATAACTGTACACTGTCAAAAAATTTTTAAGTGAGATAGGAAAATTGAAATTGTTAATTACAAAAGTTTCTTAGCATTTTCAATTCAGGTAGGGTTGTTTCCAACTTTCGAAAAATTGAGCCTACCGTTTCTTATAAGCGGTTTCTTACAAAAAAAAATGAGTGTATAGCTGGATATAGGTTGGGCAATAATTTTCCGAGAAATGTCTAATCTTCCATTTTAGCACTGGCAAATATGGAACCAGGGGATGCATTCTAAGCCAAAGTAAATGATGTTTCTTCAAAAATTTTCCTTGTACTCCGATTTATAGGATGACTGTCACAAAAATGTCAAAGTTTCCTTAATGGCAAGCATGATATTGGGAGATGCATTCTAAGCCAAAGTAAAGGATGTTTCTTCTAAAATTTTCCTCGTACTCCATTTTACAGGATAACTGTCACAAAAATATCAAAGTTTCCTTGTCGCTTATGGCAAGCATGATATTGGGAGATGCATTCTGAGCCAAAGTAAAGTGCGTGGCCCCAAAAATTTTCCTGACCCCCTCCATTCAAAGCCCCCTTAATTTACCCTGGCCACGCCGCTGCAAGAATAGTTGGCACATTCTCCTGGCGTAACAGAGAGAAGTGCTTGGCGTAAATCTGTGGCGTACGGAATTCGCCGTTTCCACTATGGAGTCAGGCTAGACCATAGACTTTGCCCCCCCCCCCCCCGCCCCTTTGTGAGAATATTGAGCAGACGTTGTGTTGTTGTTGCAAAATGCAACAGGATGAACGTCGTGAACGAGAACGTACGTAACAACTTACAAGTTCCGTTTTCCCGACAGTTAAAATCGAAGTGTATGCTTCTAGATAAACTTTCTTTGCTCTCTTGACAACTTCTAAGCCTTTGATCGTTATGTCTTTAGCATCACCCAGGCCAAGGCCAACGAGAAAGAGCATCTTTAGTTATTTCTGGCTGTTGTTCTGAATAAGAATTCAAACATGCGTCCTTAGGCCATTTATTTTTGTTCTTGTCGAGCTCTTTTTCAAAACGAGACTATATGTTCCTCAAAATATTGTTGTTGCTGTTGCTCAATCTTCTCTGTTATTGTTGCTGCATGCTGCAGCCGTTGTATTTCTCCAGTGATTTCTCCTTCCACTAAAGTGTTTCTGGGAACTCTGCTAGGAAGTGGACCTGTACATGACGTTGAGCTTGACCTGGACAAGGAATGTGCGAGATGTTGTGCTGACAATCCAGAAAGAGCTGCAGAAGAGACTTCCAGATAAAATGAGTTCAGGACAAAGCTCACCAGATTTAGAGGTTGCTGCTCTCTTCAATGTTGCTGGTAATATTTCTTTAAATTTAGAGCAAAAAGATTCAGGCTCTTTCTAAAGGGCTTTTTGTTTCTCATCCCCACGTGGGGCTTGTCCAATCCAAGGGGTATCTAATCCTTACGCATATAAAAACTGTTATCAAAAATCCTTTTGTTTCAAGAAAATACATCAAAATCCTTTTTCTTTGACAATCTCGTAACCTTTTTGAAAGGACAAAATATGCAGCTTAAGCTGGTCAAATGGTTAAGCTTGCTTAAGCTAAAGCTTGCTTGGGATTTCCTATTTGACCATTCGACCCCAACACCCACTGGGCAGTGCACTGTGTCTTGTGGCATCATTAAGGAAGGAATTTTGATACAGTAGGTCTTTATGCGGAATATAAATTTTAGATTGCCTTCTGAGAACCTCTGAGAACAGATAAGAAGATCTAAAATGGTACATATCTTCATATACAGTAGTTTCAAAAAGACCTCAACGCTGTGCTACTGCAAGTGAAGAGAATGCTGCAGATGCAAATGATTGTTGCGATAACAATGGTATTCTTCCACAAATGTGCATGCATGCAACTTTGACAGGCTGGAAAGTCGCTTTTTACACGCAAGTTTGATAGCCTAATGTAAAATCTTCATGGCTAAATTAACAATTGAACAATAGGAAAATGAAATAACCTTTTGTTTAACAGGTACATAATATGCTTGGCCAATTGCACATGCACTGCAAAATTTCCCCATGTAGAATTTGAGTTGGGTGCACAGCCTTGCACTGACCAATACTGTAGCTTAGTTAAGCCAAATTTAAAGAATGCAAAACCTCTTTAACACTTGCAAGTTATTACGCACACACAAACAGCTTTAATATCTAATGCTCTTTTAAGGAGAACCTACACACAGCACGATATCCAAGGGTGGGCATGCACTGTAATTTTCATGGTCCTATGTATGTCCACGAGAAAAAATTAATCTACCCAGCTTCTGGAGAATTAATTTGATCTACTGTCCACCAAAGACTGGTTTTGGGGACAGACATTTGTAATGGAAACTTTTGCTAAATCTACTTGTGTTCAGCTCCTTTTAAGTCCAAGTTTGTATCAAACACCCATTTCTCCCACCATCTTGGTTCCACCTTTGTCTCTCCAGACACCATTAATCTACCCAGTCTTAGCAAAACTGTTTCCACCTGTGTCCAAACTATTCCGAAAATAAACCAGTTTTTTAACCATCTGCCTCAAATTGTCCTCAAGATACAAGAAATAATCTGGAAAAACCGTGTAAGTGGTTCCACCTCTGTCCTCTTTCAGGCATAAAAAACCGTATATCCACACTATTTCAAAATGCGGCGTTTTCATTCGGGATTTGTCCAGAATTGCTTGAGAGATACCGTTATTCTCAATGAAATGGGAGAGGATCAGCAATTTCTAGGTTCAGGCATTAAAATAAACCCACTTTTGGGGACAGAGATCGCAAAATATAGATAGTCCATACTTGCAATGTAAAATAAACTACTTTTAAAGACCTATAAAAGAACCTGGTTTTGAGGACAAACATTGTTGAATGAAGGACAAAATAAACCGATTTCTGGGACAAACATAGGACCACTGTCTCCATACCTACATGCCCACCCTTGGATATCTGATGAAGCTCAAAGTGAAGATTCCATAAAATTGAATGAAAGTGTTTCTACAGATGAAAGCAGTGACCAAGGTACAGTTAACTGATAATGTAATCCTTCACAGTTAACTTTATCTGCAATTAGAAGTTAAATCACTTAGTAAAATTAACAGGGAGTAGAAATACAGTACATCCTAGAAGACATATTTTCAACGGGATTAAGATGTTGTACCAATATGTAAATTCTGTTCAGAAAAGCACACAAGGACAAAAGTCTATCTGATATAATTGTTAAAATAATCCAAATCTCTCTTGATGCAACAAACAAAGGGTCATTTGAACTCACTGAGAGAGAGAGGCACATTCTAGTAGTAAAAAGTTTTGCATTTCCATAAATGTACAGCTTTGTTAAGGCATATTCTCCATTTTGTAGCCGTATAAATCAGGGATGTTTCTTCCAGGGATCTCAGCAGATGTTCGTCTTCACATAGCAGCTGGTAGTGGAGATATTGACACTATAAAAAAGTTGTTAAATGAAGGTAATTGAAGTTACATTCGACCATATGTGACTGTCAAATTTCTGTATCAATGTCTATTTATGTGGTCTATAACAATCTACTGTGTACAGCTGCACTTAACATCTTTGTTTATGAATTCCCAAAATTGTTTATTTAAAGAGGAAAGCTGTTCAGAATCAATGAATTAAAAAGTGTAAAATGTTGAATCAGAAAATAACCCAATATTATCAACTCAGATGTAATGTCTCCAAAGATCACACGTTGAGACATGCAGTAGAGACATGTATGGGGCTTTCTTCAGTTCAAGCCATTCTTAAAGGGCCTGGGTCACGTAACCGTAAACAAAACTGTTATCACTATAATCTACAGTAGATGGTTTCCCACACAAGGCCATTGTGTTGTGCACAAATTTAGGTGGATGGGGTGAATCCACAATAAAGCTACTCTTGGAAATTTATCGATACCTCTGTAATCTTACAACATATGAATGTTTTGTTTGTCTCTCTATGAAATTCAAAGTCCATTTTCAAAATAACCCTTGCTTTCATTCAGAGAAAAATAGTGGGAAATCTGTGTGATATGGCCTGTCAAAAAAACTGCAAATTGTCGTTTCCACAGAAGTTTGTTTACTCTGCGTGACCCAGCCCCTTTAAAGCAAGTTTTCCATTGGGCACACTTTTTTTGCACAAAACAGGTTTTTTCAAGTATATTTACAGTGGAAATTTGATTGAGATCCACTTTCTCTGACTATAATTAATTTCAGCAAAAAAGTGAGCTTGATCTGTTTTTTACTTCATGCATGCAAGGGCACTTGCTCAAATTCTTTCTAGCTGATGGAAATGGAAAACTATAGAAAGGGAGTCTATGACCTTCAGGGAAATTGTTTAAATATTTTGTGTTCAATTGATAGGTGCTGATATTAATGCAATTGATACTTCAAGCAATACTCCTTTGGCATGGGCAGTCAACCAACGTGAAGTAAGATAATACGCTATATTATGATATACATCAATATCTTCAAAATCGTCCCTGTGATACTTTTTGCCCATCTTTCAAAGTCATTGTATCTATCCTGATTTCTTTTATTAAATTTTTCTGCCGATATCTTCCTGAAAATAAAATACCAGAAAAGTTCATAGAAGAGCTAAAAACAGTTTATCAGAAACCTGCAGCTCAAATCCACAAAAATCAAGTGTCAGAAATGGAGCTTTTCGAACAAATTCCAACAGCAAGGAGCTTGAACTCCAAGAAAATGAATCTTGGAAGATAAAATCTGTCTGTTGTACCTGTAATAGCATGATTTTGCTCAATGTTTGCAGATATGTGGTTTGATGGTCCGCACTTTGCACATTGCTGAGTTTGAAAATAAATTTATGAAATTGACAGGAATTTGTACACTTTTCATACCTACAACATAAAACATGGAGCATCTTCCTTTATCGCTGGATGTTTTCCATTTTGAAGGGTTTCTCAAGCTGAAGGTTTTCAGAAATCCATATTTTTGAGATTTTTTTAATTTGCAAAAGCATTAGTGATACATAGTTTTATCCAAGTTAGCCTTTAGGGGAAAGAATGCTGTTTACATTTCTTTAAACAAGACAATTGTTGTTTTTCTGTGGCTGTTCAAACAGAGTAAAAATTTTCGGCAACCCGGTACTTGCTTTGGGGGGTCTGGCATCCAGGGTATAGGAAAAGTAAGGAATTACTGATCTGTCTTTTTTACTTTTTTAGTTTTTGGCAATAGACTACTTGGTTTCACTTGGTGCTAATCTAGACAATGTCGATGGATGCAGTAATCCACCTTTGACCATAGCAGCAAATGAAGGCTACAGTGATGTGTGTACACGCTTATTAAAATATGGAGCCAACATTGATGCCACTAGCCCGGTAAGTTTCATGACTTTCATGAGCTTCAAACATTCTTTCAAATATATTTGTAGGTGGGGGGAGCTAGGGAGATGCAGCTTCTCTAACCAGGGACTGTTTATCAAATGTCAGGCTCAATTTGGGAAGTTTACTCACAGAAGCCATCATATTCACGCAAAATCCACGATAAGCCCCCCTAAATGTTTGGTAACCCCCAATGCTCAAGCTTAGATGTAACTTTGAACACTTAATAGGTATATACATGGATAAAATGATAATGGTAAGGCACCTGGTATAAAATGGCATGCTGTCATCATGAATATGAGAGTGATGCCCTACGATGCGAGATGCCTGGGGAAAATTTACGTAAATGTTAAAATAAAATATTAATGTTTAATTAAATATCGCAATTAAATATCATAAAACAGTCATCGCAGAAACAAGGACAAATGTTGAAGGATAGGAAACAGCATTTTTTCTTTCCGTAGAATCAAGTAAGTAAGCTGGTAATTATTTCAACTTCCCTTCCATAGGATGGAGCTACAGCTCTGATGTTTGCTGCCTTCAGTGGTCACGACCATATTGTTCAATTACTACTTGGTAGGTTTAACTATGCACATTGCTTTATTTTTGTATTTTTAACGGGTGAGCCAAGAAAACTTCACGATCTAGATTATAGCTAGCATACGGAAGTCAGAAGTTATTCAAAAATGCTTTGTTTCACTGTTTAATTGAACGACTTAGCTATATTTTGAGAAATTGCTTGGTCAATGTGGCTACTGTCCAAAAACCCGGATTCAAAAACACGAGATCCTTCTCAATCAGACAAGTAATTGCCATACTTTTGCACTCCACAAAGATTCGAATTTGTCTGGGAAATCTGTTGTTTGCAAAAAGACTAATGGACCTAATGGTCGTGCTCATTTGCCAACAAACCAAGTTGGAATTTCAGCTCGTTGTTACACCCTTATTTCGTCTCATTTCGGCTGGAGTATCATGCGAATACACATTTTTTTCATAAGAAATTGGATTGGTTTATAAGAAACTAGTACTGCGATGGTCAAAATTTAAGAAACTCCAGTACTTTGTCCGAGAAGTAGTAAGAAATTTTTAAAACTTAAATTCAAGGACATTGTGGCAAATACGTCGTAGGCGCTCCCTGTTTGAACCCTTCTTCTTGAGTAATACCCCGGGGGGGGGCTATTTAGTATATTTTGCTGACGCGATGTGCACTCCTTTCCGGGTATCGTTTTCGCCTCTTTTTTCTAACGCCGGGTATCAAAAGAAGGCAATTTTTCTAAAGCCAGTTGTCTAAAGTTTCATTTCATTGTTTTTAGACAAATTTTAACGTTTTAGGGTATGCTTTTCGCCGATTTTTCCTAAAACCGGCTATCATTTTCGAGGGAAAATTTCTAAAGCCGGGTGAAAATTTTTTTTCTTGGAGTGCACACCCCTGTACAATGGAAAGTCAAGTACACCCCCCGGGAGTAATACCAACAAACTTGTTACTTTTTGAACGTAATTCGAACACTGTGTTTTCCTATATGATGCTTCAGATGTCAAGAAACATATCTGCATCAGTAGTGTTACAGGCAATATGATAATTCGTGCATTTAAAAACATAAAAAACAAATTAAGAAACTTTCAGTACTAAAATGGAGAAATGTTCATGTTGAATTAAGAAATTTTTAGTACTTTGGCCTGATCCAAGTTTCGTATAAAAAATGTGTGTACTTCGATCCTTTTGATTCTAGAATTTTAATGCATTGAAATCTTTATTCTGATTGAACAGATCATGGTGCTGACTTAACAGTACGAAATAACAGTGAAAGGACAGCAATGGAAATCGCTTATAAACATGGAAAGAAGAAAGGTACACAAGTTTAAACCAGTTATCTTCTATCTAGACAAGATCGGCACGAACGAAGCAGTCGTTTTTACTTATCTTTCTTTTTTCGATATACTTATAACTTCTCTTGAAAGCCCTTCTTGCGTGTAAAACCAAGGGCGATATGAAATGCGCAGTGTGAGCAAATTGGGCCTAAGAATCTGCACATGGTCTCCGATCGGGCCTGAATCAATATAGATTTATTTTCAATGAAACTCCGCATTTGATATAGCTCCTGGTAAAACGTAAAAGTTGGCCATACTGGTTTCAGGAAATCCTTAGCTGTCATTTGTTTTTATCGGAACGGTCTATTTGCTGTACTGCTAATATTAGGCCATTTCATTAGGGCTTTTGAAGAGGGCTCCATACTCTTCTGGGTTCCGTGGAATAACTTCGGGCCGATTCCCTTTTCCCCCGAATGGTTTTCAGAGCCAACTGAGATGTAGAAAGCAGTTCTTACTTGGGGAGAGCGGGGAGAGCACAGCACATTTCTTGCTTGGCGTCATCATCGTCATCATCGTCATCATCATCATCATCATCATCGTCATCGTCATCATCATCATCATCAAGCCAAGTTACAACTAATTACGCCACTAAAGGTAGTCATTAGGAGAGCGCATACGGAATCCAAGAGAGGCAGAGCTTCTGTAACCGATCGAGACCAATAATAACGAAAGGGCTCTGTCGAAAGCCTTTTGGGGATATGGTGCTTCTTTTGCCTCCCCCTTTGCTCTCACATCTCCGTAACGCAACTTATTACATTGAACTCAGCATTTGATTCTTTTATTTTCAGTGATGGCTGTGCTCGAGAAATACGTCACGGAAATCCTGATGTCTTCATAGCAAAAGACAAGACCTTTATGGCTTTATCATCATACTCAAGGATAAGCGAAGAACAAGTGATAACAACAAAAGTCAAAATGACAGTATAACTTCTCCCTTGTCTAAAAGCCTACTCTTTATTATATAATGATGTCATAAAAAGTCTCATTGCCCCAGCCTACAAGGCTAACATGATAATGCGAACACCACTAACTGATAGTAGACTAATGCCTTGTCCTGCCCTAGCAGGGCCGTTTATGAACTAAGTCGGGGCTGTTATATAGGCCGGTAATGACAAAAAAGGACATATTGTGTAACAATAGCATTCGTTGCTGTTGATTGATAAAACAGGGATTAGCCGTGCTACATACATTAAGGTAAATATATCAAACCAACCCCATTATGCCTTAATCCTCAGTGACTAACTCATTGAAGCAGCATTCGGAAAAGGGGCTGTCGACAGAAGACGTGAGTATTATATCGAAAGTAGTAGGATTATCCCAAACAACTACCAGCAGGCAATGGTAATTCATGTAAGAGGGAAACATTTCTCAAAGGAGGCAACGGGCTGCTTTATTTAAAATCATAGCTGACAGTTCTACCTCCGAAAACGTCTGTTAAATCAACAAATCTTTGGCCTGCAGACGTTTAGATTTGTCATTCTTCTTTCAATACACACTCTTGTTTTCTCTCATAGCCTCCTTTTGCATGTACCTTGCATGCAATTTGTTTTATTTACATTGGTGGCTTTGTCATCTGGATGTATCTTTCTTCTGTCGATGCATACTCAAGTTTCCTTAATAGCCTCTTAATACCCATGTACCTGGAGTAACATAGCCATCCAAGTTGATTTATTTACATTGTTGGCTTTACCAAGCGACCGTAGAAATCTATTCATCTGCAGTCGCTTTGTACTAGTGTGTTAATTCAAATCAATCGATGCTATTGTCACAAAATCTGTCCTCGTTCGTCACAAACAGTAATTCAATAGGTTCTATTGTTCGTCCGATCTAATGAAAAGTAATGAATGTTCCAAAGTCCAGATTCCTTTATGCTAACCTTATTGAAAGCAAAGACAACTTTGAAAGGAAACAAAGGGTCTAAATCTTTAGAAAGAGTGGTTTGAAATTCTATTACCTCTTTTCCTTTAATTGAATGGCTAAGAAGAAACTTAAGATACTTTGCTGCACTTCTACCGTGAAAATATTCCAACATCTTTATCATTTTCAAAATAGCGCCATTTATCATATTTGAGGTTGTGACGTCATCAAATTTCTAAATCGAAAGCCAGAAGAGCGGCAGATGTCTGCTTGCCACCATATTGTACGCAGACCTTCCTAAACTATGGTCTTCTTGAAGATTGTGCCATTTTTCCTCCGTCAGTTCAGGATATACAGTGATTTTAAAATTTTGACACTAAATATGAAACGTAATGGTTTGCGATAACAAGGTATGAATTACCAAACAATAATTTTACATTTTTTCAAAACTTTCAATGAATTCTGTCAATAAAAATAAGAACGCTACCATTGTGAAATAATCAAGATATCAAACAATTTTGCAGTAGAATTACAGCAAAGTGCCTCTTTTCAGTAATATATCTTAAGTGTACTGGAAGGATTTCACTATGCATGCCGCATCCAGGCATGAGACCCCTAGTTTAAAGTCCCTTCCGAAGGACGGCAAAGTGAAGTGAGTTGCGAGGTCAGGCCTCCGAGAGGTCACCCTTGAGTTCCATTCAGGCCATTCAATTCCAAGCAAGCGATAATAGAATTTTCAACCACCTTTGTCAGGATTTTTAACCCTATGCTATGAAACGAGCATATACTTTACAGTGAATCAATCTTCGCGATCAAGGCTGTCGTTGCTGTTGCCAGAGTCACTTGATTCTCCATCTTTTTTGTCGTCTTCAGAAGTTCTCTCAGCCCCGCTTACTTCTGGAATTGAAGAAGAGGAATTAGATACTACAGTTTGAGTCAGGAACACGCACGCCATTTGAAAGACTATATCGATATCTGACTGAATGGCCGACATCCTTAACTAACTTCAGAATTTTTCCTGGCTAAAATCAGTCACTTCGTTCCTGTTTTATAAGGGATTTTCTCGCGAATGTCTCCTAAAAAGACGTTGAAACACGGCCCAAAAGTGTGATCAGGTTTCCCTCGTATGTCTGCCGTACAGCGAGTACCTGAACGCGTTTCAGCGCGTGTTTCATCTCGTGAGAATGAGAAAGTCATCCCATTGGTAGTTTACTGAATTTACCCAAAAGGGGATTCCATCCCCTTGAGAAAATAATATGTGCCAACAAAGACAATTGACGATTACGCTAAAGATGGCGGCAGGGAACTTTTTACCAAGATGCATTGCGTTCAAACTACGAATCTTTAACGATTCTGTAGGAATTCAATTAAAGAACGCAGTGCATCTTGGTAAAAATTTCCTCGCCGCCATCTTTAGCGTAATCGCCTATTGTCATTACTGTGAGGCATGAAACCCAACAACATTTGATAATCATTTAAACCGTTTTTCAGAGCCTTCGAAGGAGCTTTACCGAGAAACCCTCCCGTAATTCCGGGATGAAGAGGAAATTTCAAGCCATATAAATTTTCCTATTTAATCAAACATATCAGCTGTTAAACAAGACATTTCCGAGAAGTTATGCTTCGATGTTTAGGGAACAGTTTGTTTTCAAACTTAGTGAGTTTTCGTACTCACTCCTGTAGAAACGCAAAGAAAATCAACAATTTACGATTTGATTTACGTTTAAGATTTGGGAACAGCATACCTTACGGAGATGAATCAGCCCAAAATAAGAAATTTGGTGAACAGGTGATAAGCAACGAAAAATCATAGAAGTTTACGGACTAAAAATCTTGTTTGCGAGAAATTACCAAACCCTAGCAAAAACGTCAAGGCTTCAATGGAACTGCTACAAAAATGCACCGTTGCAACATCGGTTTTAATCTCAAAGCCAATGACAGTGGCTAAGCTTGAGGTCCACATCAGCTTGTTTAGCCGCCAGTAAAGTAACCTCCTTATAAAATTGTTTTGTATGCATGTATGAACATATTTGATGAAAAGTATCAAAAGTTATATAATGTACAAAAACTAAGTTATCTCCTTACGAGTTTATTTTGTATTCAATAATACATTCATGTCGATTTTAAGAAATAAAATAAGATAAATAAGAAAAAAAGTGAAACAATTGTTATCTTATTACCTTGATTTGCCTCGCTTTCACTTGGCCTCGCTTCGCCTCCATCAGATCTTGTATCATCTTCATCAATATCATTAGCCTCGTTATCACAACTTTCTTCGTTATGCTCCGATACATGGCGCTCTTCACTGCTCCGTTTGAGAGCGGTAACTCGTCTATCTATTGCTGTATGAATCTGTATCACGTCTTTCGGCGAAGCCTGAAGAGGAAATAGAATCATTAAAATTGATTGATTGATTGATTGATTGATTGATTGATTGATTGATTGACCTTAGCTTTCTTATTCATGGCAGCCCCTCATACAGTTAAGCCCGAAATTATTCATACCTATGCCAAATTTGGAGTATTCTCAATCGTTATATTTGCTAACCAATTCACAAGATATTTCATTCCTTGAAATGTCTCTTGTAGCACTTGTTTCAGCCTTTTATCACATTTTTACGAAACTTCAGCCACAGTAAAATTGGTTCTCAAATAGAACGATTCAAAATACTCGGAATTTGGCATTGGTATGAATAATTTCGGGCTTAACTGTAATAACTGTTTTACAAGAGGCCATGCTAAAAATTACAACAATTAATATTTACAATGGGTACAAGATTTATGATATACAACTAAACTAAATTACAAATTGTCATAAATAAACAACAAAAAAACAAAAAATCTTTAGCGTTCATTTTTGCACCTCTTTTTTGAATGCTCTCAGGGTTGAAGACTTTCTAACTTCAGCGCCAAGACTGTTCCAAAGTTTGGCGCCTCGGTACGACAAGCATTTCTGCCCCCTGCCGATTTTAATGGCAACCTGAGGTTGACTTCCGCGTTTCAAGGAGAACGAGCAGTAGAGTTGTTAGCCTCCGCGCAGACTTTCTCTCGTTTTCTCCTGCGCAGTCCGTAGTCTAAGTTCCGTATAAAGTCTGCGCGCAGGCTATAGAGTTGGTGACTCTCGTAAACATGTCTTTCATATAAGAAGGCACCTCACACCATTAAGGGATCGAGATAAACATGGAGAAACTCAATTTGATTTTAAACATAGTTCCTGCCGTTGATTAGAGATGACGCTAGGTGAGAAAGTTTCAAGCAAGACAACATATTTCTGAGAAATAACCTTGGATTGGCATTTTCTAATTCAAAAGGGCAGTTGAATGTGACGCTGCGCAGGGCATTTAGACTGTTTTTCTATGGAAAATGCATAGGCCAAGCATCGAATCATCAATGGGGGTTTTAAAAAAGATATTCGCATGTTTGTATCCATTTCTATAGACGTTGCTCTTGATAATCTTGCAAACTGAATTGAAATACATCGTTCATCTATGTTAATTTCATGCATTTGCAAAGTTATCTTGCTAAGCACCAATTCCTGAAAATCGTAAATAGCGATCTTCCATGAGCAACTTTGAAGCTGCGAATAGACAATTTACAAGTCTACGCAGGAAAGAAACCTACCACAAGAATATGGTTCTTAGTCAGATTTAGGATGCTTGGTAAAACCAAAAGGTGAACAAAACCTTCTTGAAAACTACAGGATTACCGTAAAAGCTCTATTAAGCTCCCCCCATTTATATCAAATTCCAGAGATTACCAAATATTTTCCAATTATTGACCTAAATAAGTTTGCTTGTTATTTTGATATGGTTTGAGATAAAACTGTGTCTAATTCATGTATTTAACTCGTAAAATTGTATGTTGAAAAATGTGGTGTAAAAGGACTAAAAAGTGTCCAAAATTAAATAAGCCCCCCGGGGGCTTAATAGAGATTTTACGGTAGCTGCTCACTCAGGCCCCGTTTTCACGATACCATTTTAATTTCATATCGGATGGGGGGTCCATTTACACGATACTGTTTTCATTTCATATCGGATTGGGGTTCTGTTTACAAGGAAACGCTTTGTCTTTTGCTGCGAAGGATCCACCTTGTTTTACCCTGGTTTTACCACCCACTGCGCAGTGCACCAGATGAATAGGAGGCTCGTAGAATTGATAGAGAGGTTCCGTTTTGAGTTGATACCGGATTCGACCGTTTACACGATATCGGATTCATTTCATGCCACTTTCAGAGCTTCCTTATTTGAATATGCGAAAACGGTATGAAGCATGTCGGATTGGTGCGTTCTCGTGTAAAAAGAAGGCCAATCCGATATGAAATGAAAACGGATCGTGTAAACAGAAGGCCAATCCGATATAAAACCAATCCGGTATGAAACGAAAATAGTATCGTGTAAACGGGGCCTTAATTTCGTTGGAATTAGAACGAAATGTACTGTAAACATGTTTTGGCATTTAGGCCTATACTAATGGCATTGTGCAACGTTTAGAATGATGCCCTTAAGATAACTGAATGGTTTCCAAACAATGGCATGAAGCTAAATGAAGACAAATGTCACTTAATGATTTTTGGTGCAAAAGGGAGTAATGAAACAACAATTAAAATAGGCGAGGCCTATGTGAAAGAAAATTCAGAGGAAAATCTTCTCGGTATAACCTTTGATAAATCACTTTCTTTCAAGCAACACGTCAAGACTGTTTGCAAAAAGGCCAGCCAAAAACTCCACGCTCTTGCTCGAATTTCACGATACATGGACACTGGAAAACTGCAGCAGTTAATGAGGGCGTTCGTTTTGTCCCATTTCAGCTACTGTCCTCTTGTTTGGATGTTCTATGATCGAGCTTTGAATCATAGAATAAATCATATTCAAGAAAGGGCATTACGCATTGCATATAAAGATTACGAGAATGATTTCGGTTTTCTCCTGGAGCAATCTAAATCGGTGCCAATCCATGTAAGAAACCTACAGTTGCTCATGACTGAAAATTATAAAACAAAATGCGGTCTGAATCCACCATTCATGAAGGATATTTTCATGCAACGAAATATTAGGTACTGCCTAAGGCATGGTAATGACGCTCAACTGCCAAAAGTACGAACTACGTCCTTTGGAGTTGAGTCCATTACTTACCTTGGAAATAAACTGTGGCAGCGTTTACCGCAAGAACTAAAACAATTAAACAGCCTTCCTATGTTCAAAAAACGAATTAGATGTTGGAATGGTGGAACATGCAACTGTAGGCTTTGCAAAGTATATATCCCGCAAGTTGGGTTTCTAACATGATAGATTTTAACTCTGATTTGTCCTGTAATATATATTAATTTTAGTTTTATTGTAAATTATGTATATTGTAAATAGTAGGCCTTAATTAGCTGCAATTTAGCTATTCAGTTTTTAGCCTACTTTAAATAGATATTTAATAATAATAATAATAAAAATGTAGAATCTGTTACCTGCGTTTTGCGTCTGACTGCCCCTTTAAATCGTTAAAACCGTCCTACTTACTGTGATAAGGAAAACACTGGCTTTTTTGGTATCTGCATTCATAGCTGTGATCCGGAGGCTTTTAATGCTCGCTTTATCATAGCACATTTCTGGCCATAATAACGTGTTGAGAATAACCATGTGACTACCTTGAGTTCGAAATACTGTAAATAGAATAGATAACGTTAAGATTATGGTATACACCCGCGTATGAGGGCCAAATGAATTGAGAACCTACAGACTAAAATAGTCCAATTATCCCCTACGATACAAGAACCATATTGTATACAAACGTTTTCACCAGAGCATGAAAAAAATTCTCTTCCTGCGACCGCAAAAAAACCTTACATACATTTCCTGCAGGAACCGACAAGTGTCCAGCTTGCAAACAGTAGGATCCAGAGATAGCAATGCAATAACATGTAACTGGTTTTATGTAAATATGCACATCAGGCATCAAGAAAAAAACTGTATGAAGTTGGGGATGATAAAGCTGGGCATCTTACAAAACGAACCATTATTATTTCTACGAAGCATGAAGGAAATTGAGTACTTGCTGATCTTGCAATTGTTGTATACTTGTATATCACTTTGTGTCAGTATGAGTATCTGTGAAATTATGCTTGAAACTGTGAAAGTTTAATCTTATGAGACCAACCCTGATTTAAGTAAGATACGATAGACGTGTAAGAAAGAGTTTCCTTTGCTATGAAATATCAAATGCAGTTCAAATCACAAAAAGATGAGGTACAAAAGAACAGCATTTTCTAAATTTGGACTTTCTTTTGCGCCATAATCTCTGAAAATGATTGTGAAGTAATCTTCTTCGCCTGACAGATCCTCTGAGCAGCTGGACATTCCGCAAAGTTTTATTGCAATTAGAATTGTGAAACTATCATTTTAAACAATGAACTTCTTGGACACCTGCACATAATTTGAATAAGATACGCCTCCTTATCTGGGACATTGATTGCAAATTGTACCAGAGATACAATCTACGTCAAGTGACTTTTCTTTGACTTTGTAAGTTGCTTTCTTTAAGAAAATTCAAACAGGATAAAACTCAAAATTTTCAAAGAATAGCTGCATTAAAGCTGCAAGCAAATTTTGCTGGACAAAATGGTTGCAGGCACGCAAACTTTTCTTCCCTTGATATAATACAGTGAAATACTCACTATTGATCAACTTATCCATTCGGAAAGATCTGTCCAGACGTACTAGATAGTTAACAAACTCTGCCCTCGCGGTCTCATCGATAGTTTCAGGAGAGAGAACAAGTATTTCGCGGTATCATTAGACTTGCCCCAAGTTAGCCTGCGTGCAGACTCATGGACAGGACAAGATAGGAATGAGAGAAAAGTTTTTCCTCTCTTTTCAATTTTCTGACAGAGTCTGCACGCAGGCTACCCTAAGCCTGTTTCGTAGTATACTTTCAGATAGACTTATTACAGTTGACGAAATAGACTTGGGGCAAGTCTACGGTATCATACAAGGTACCCTAACGATCTTTAGATCCCGAGATTAACCTCGAAAGCACTAAAAAGGTTTCTTTATACCGACGTTAAGGCATAGAATGTTAACCTAGACTAGTGCAAATGGGGAACTTGGTTTCCGTTCCCCAATTCAAAAAGCAGCTGAATTTTGGGCTGAATATCTGCTTTTAACACGAATTCATAGAATAAGAGACAATGCAAAATTCATTCCGTTATATGGCCGTTTTTCAGCATGTACAGAAGGGGTTCAACACTTTTGATTGGGCAAATATGTACGGGGCAGTAACTTTTTTATGAGCTCAAAACGAAATTTGAGAAAAAAGTTGTTCGTTTTGATGACAAATGTGTAAATTATGCAAGATGAGGGCCATTGAAAAGTCCTCGAAGACATATTTTTCAAGCAATGGAGAATATAGATTTGTTTGAAATTGTTATTGAAATATTTTCGTCATATGAATGTATAAAATAACATATATCAGCATTTTGTTGTTTTTCAGATCAACATATTTTTCAGGGAAAGGCTGACGGGGCAGTTGGTTTTTTTGAAGAAAATTTATGCGGGGTTAGAGATCTTTTAACAAGAATTTTGTTTCCCCACCGGCCATGTCGTAAGATCAAATTTGCACCGTCCCTAAAAGTATCGGTTATTACTTATGATCATATCTGCCAGCATTCTATTGTAAACCATTGCAAACCCACTTTGACTAATCATTTTGCTAGTTTCACTGAATGAATATGATGTATAAATATTAAGAATAATAACATACCTATTCTTGATTGAAAGACATCTTGATTTTCTGATTTGCAGATATCATTTAACTTTAGCGTGCCACGACCTTTTTCTATCCACGTGGTATCTTCATGACAGAATAAATGTAACTTGCAATTCACCTAAGCGAAACAAAGCAACCAGACCTGAATGCACAGTTATAATAATATGATAATAACAAAGATAATAATAATAATAATAATACATAAATAAATAAATAAATAAATAAATAAATAAATAAATAAAAAACAACTGTTAAAATCAGGGGACGTTTTCGATTGAAAATCTTCAGCACTATTTTCTAAAAGAACAACCGAGATTTTATGCCACAAGATAAACAGCCTAGATCTAAAAGAAACTAAAAATGCATTTTATTACAAAGAACCCCATAATAATACAATAAACAAATGAGCCTTTTCAGTACAAGTAAAAAACTGCTATCAATAAGGCTCCTGTAGGGTTCGACTGGGTTGTTACGTCAATCCAAATATGAATGGTTGTGGTTAAAAACTGAAGCAAAAAATTAGAATATTTTAGAATACTTTTCCTACGCGATGTGCATTCCTTTCCGAAAATCGTTTTCGCCTCTTTTTTTAACGCCGGGTATCGAAAGAAAGCAGTTTTCCTAAAGCCGATTGTCAAAAGAGGTATTTTGTTTAGAACGGGTTGTTATTTCATTGTTTTCCAGTGTATTTTGTACGTCCTAGAGATTACTTTCTGGCAATGTTTTCTAAAGCCGGCTATTGTTTGGAGGGAAAAATTCTAGAACCGGATGAAAAAAATATTTCTTGCAATGCACACCCCGGTACTAATCGAAGTCACGTGACCCCCTCCCCTCCGGAGAACGTAGTAAATAAATGTCATGGTCAATTCTACCTGTAAAACATTTCGTTCGCCTTCTTCCCCAGTGATAACTTCAACTTCCTTCAGATGTAGTTTCGATGATTCTTCTTTTTTCATGTGTTCGTTGGCTCTGTCTGCTAAATTCGTTGCATGTTCTTCATCAGCATTATCGTTACTACCCTGGTCTTTACCTACAGAAAAGTAAACAAAAAGAAAACAGCTTTCATCAACGGATTAATTTTTGTCAACATTAAAGGAATTGAGTCCATATAAATAGCTGAGCGTTAAAGACCCATTGTCAACCATGATCCTTTGTGCACAGAATGAAGAGCAAGACAAAGAGAATCTAGGCCAAAAACGACTTTTAGATAACACGAAAGTCGACTTTGGCAACCCAGAGGATCATGGTTAACAATGGGTCTTTAACGCTATGCTGACAAACTGCTAACGGCCCTTTGTTATCCCACAATTGTGCTAAAGTCATTAGTAGTGGAGACGAAAGACTTCTTAATAATGCAAGGATTGGGGATAATGCAAGGATTAAGGAGTCTTTGGTCTCCACTACTAATGACTTTAGCACAATTGTGCGATAACAAAGGGCCGTCAGCAGTTTGTCAGCATAGCGTTAACGCTCAGCTATTTATATGGACTCAATTCCTTTAAAATGAAAAATTAGAATTGAAATAATGATAAACCGGAGATAAAATTGATGAGATGCTTGAATGTAACATTGTAGACACCAAATGATCTATAAAAGGAACGATAGGTGAGCGGTGAGCTAAAAACAGTTCCGGCAGTTGATCAAGGGCAAAATTCATTAACTACCCAATCTCCATCAAACTTTGATCATCTTATTGTCGAGAGGCTGACTCAGGTGTGAAATTTACTATTTAGCATTAGACACATTGGGTGATTCAAAAATATATCCAGTTTGAAAATCATATTGCAAAAAACAAGTTTCCATAATTTGTTATGCACGATTGTACTATGAAAAAAGAATTTACCGAAGACTCAATTCGTTGGGCTTTGGTAAAAATAGCCATGGGTAGATCTATTCTAGATACGAGCTAGATCATTTTACAATTGGTCATACATTCCAAGAGTTTTGGATGTTGCTTTTCTAATTCATTTGTGTGTGACATGCGACTCTTGAAAACTATCTGATACTGATCTGAGTCTGGCAAGAAATTTGTGTCGAAATTGACACCAAAGTCGTGCAGTTTCACAGCTTTTAACGAATAATCAGATAATTTTCACTCGGTTGGTGAGACGAAATATCATTTAATATTCTGTAAGCCTATCGGTCAATCTTAATCAACCTATCAATCTACTATTCAATCCAATAATTTGCTGTTTGCCTTACCATCTGATGTGCTATTGGTATCTTTGCTTGAAATATCTTGAAAGCCCTGTAATAAGGTTGAAAAGCGACACTGTCAAGAAGCTGATTGGCTCGTAATAACAATGGGACTCTAACCAGAGGTTTGTCGAGGACATACACTACTTAAAATACTGTACAATACTACGGCGACGATACCAAACGGAGCAGAATACTATGACAACCCAAAGGATATCTAAATAAAAAACATTGAAAAATACATTTATATAAACCAGACATAACTATTACGAAAAATAAAAAGAACAACAACAAAAAAGCAAACAAAGAAAGGTTGCAAAGGAAAGGTACTTAGTGGCTGCGTGGCGTGTAACCAGTGTAACGAAGTTTGAAATGAGTTTAAAGGGAATAGACATAGCTTTATCTCGTAGCCGCTATAAATAGGCTGAAGAAACACCCACAAACCCATTGTTTCTTCAGCTACACAATGAGACCGGATGCGTCAAAGTGGTCGAGTATAATAGAATATATTTTTGACCTGGGCCGTGCCAGCTTTTAACTATGTCAATTCCCTTTAATGAAAGGAGTTTGAAATGAATAAAACATTGATATCACTCACTGTTACTTTCTCGTGGATATTTTGACCAAAGATGAAGTTTGATGAATCTTTATTAGAACTAGAACTACAAGAGGAAATTTCATGATAAAAAAAGAGCTAAAGTTTGTTACAGTACATGAAGTATTTGTATGTTGTTGTAGTTGCTCGGAGTTGAGAGATGACTAAGCAAACGTGTGTACTTCTTCGTGTCATCCTGGAAGCCATTTAAACACAGTTAACACTTACAGTTCAGTAAAGGATAAGATATATTGCTATTAGAAAATATTCTATTTGAGTTTGGTCCCTTCTGCTATCTGCTTGCGCTGGCCTCTGGACGTCCATTATTTTAGGTATTACCTTGCTGCCGCATTATTCTTGCTTGTGCCATTTCCATCTTCTCTGATGAAACCAAAAGTACCGATCCCCTGCGGTGGAACAACCTCTTCAGTAAGGATCAACTTCCTTGAAGCGTTTTGCTCACCAAAATCTTCAACCTAGGAAGTAAAAATTGATGGAATAATACAGTACCAGATATTAATATTCCTCCAAGCGTCATAACTGAGCGTCTTGGGTTTCATATCATCAAAAGTCTTTTTTTATTTATTCATATAAAATGTTACATTACATGTTTCCTACTGTACTTTCTAATTACTATCCTACTATACAATACTACAGGTACGATACCACAGGCAGCAAAAGACAATGACTACGCCCGTGGCCATTAACATGAAGACACGCAAATAAGTGAACATTAAGTAAAACAACTACAAAAAGCTACACATACAATTAACTACTGATAAATACTGGGAACTGTTTCACATTTGATGTAAGGCCAGCATAGGCGCACGATGCCGAGCGGTAGGAACCCCGAATGAGAGAACAACAACGACAGCAATTTCTACAACCTTGTCTTCACTTTCTACAAATCTTGTCTTCACTTGATCATGTCTTAGACTGATTATCACTGGATTTGTCATTAACATGGACTCTTCAGCATATACCCCCTGCGGGTGCACTGTTGTGTAAGCCTGGTTTCAATATGATCATAACAGTCGGCGACGCGTCGCTGAGGCAGGCTCGGGGACACATCGGGGACGGTTGCGAAAATGGAAACATTTTCTGAACGATGTCTCCGACGTCGCCGATCAGACGGGGGACCAGTCGCCGTACAGTCTCAGACTGCTGCGATCAAGATTTTTAATGGAAACATGATTTTGGCTGCACTGCGAGGTCGGGCTGAGATTAAAAGTTGGTATGAAGGTGGGCTTTACTGCATAATTTTGCTGACTTTAGCCTCTTCACGAAAGATGGGCGATTGATATTTGCAGACAAGAAAAAATGACATTTGTCGGTGTCACTCACCTTGGACTTTTTTGAATTGTCAGTATCATTTTGCTCATCGTCATCTAGAAAAAATGCACCTTTCATTTAAAAGGGGACTAATCATCCATATATAACGGGTGCCAAGAAATTACTCACTTGCAACATACCACTATATATCGTTCTCTAGGCTGATTTTGACACTTTAAACTTTCTTCAAAGTAATATTGTATTAGGTTTTGTACTCATGCATTGAAAATGGCACGATAACCCGATAAAGAGGCTTGCTACGATAAAGAGACGAAAAAACAATCACACAACCTCGTTTTCGTTTGCACGATATGACGTCACTTTGCTCAAATTGCTTTTTTGATTACGTAATTTCACAAGAAGAAGGCGAAAAATAGTGGAAAAAAGTATCATACATCATTCATAGCAGCATTATCTTGTATCTTATCAACAAGGGCAGATTTTGTAATACAATAGCACGAGCTGCTTTTGTTGACACCAGAATTCAAAGTGATTAGCGACTGCAGACAAAGGAAATTCTATCAACCAGTAATTCAAAACAAACAAAGCTGCAAAATTTTCTCTGAAACCCAGTTAGCTAGCTCACTCGCTGTGCATTCCAGAAATTATTTTTAAGAACAAATATGAGCATATATCGAAAGAAGAAGGTTATATCTGAACATTTACCACGGGCTTTTTATTTCTTTGGTCCAGAAGCTGAGCAGTAAATGTTTTGATAACACCCAAAAAAATAAGAGAATTGAATCGCTTCCTAAACGGCTTTTGAACCAAACAAATAAAATGCCCGCGGCAGATGTGTAGATGCATCCTTCTTCTTTCGATCTACGCTCATGTTTGCCCTTAAAAACAGTTTCTGAAATGCACAACGAGCGAGCTAGCTACCTGGGTTTCAAAGAAACTTTTGCGGCTTTGTTTGTTTTGAATTGCTGGTTGAGAGAATTTCCTTTGTCTGCAATCGCTAATCGCTTTGAATTGAGGTGTTAACAAAAGCAACTCATGCTATTGTATTACAAAATCTGCCCTTGTTTATCTTATCATCAATCATACCAACCCCGGACTTGTCCTTTAAGACCTTCACTATTTGATAACTTTGATGAAGTCTTAGTGTTGATGCTCAGTACCTAATGGTGCACAGAATCTAACGAAGATACTGAATACCACAGGGAAAATGCATCTTACCCAAGGATTCTACTGAGTACTGAGTGCCAAAGGAGGTTGCACAATACCTGAGAGGGATGCTGAATACCCGAGAAGGGTACTAAATACCTGAGGAGTGTGTTAAGTGCCTGAGGAGGATACTGAGTACTTTAGAAAAGTTACCTGCACATAATTCTTTACCTGGAATGCTAGTTGCCTCTACTTTCCGCTTCTTTGTTTCTACAAATAGTCAAGGTACTTCAGGTTAATACAATAATAGCAGGCATGGTAACTAAGACAAAATGTTTAAAGAAGAACTATAGCATTGAAAGATCTTAAAGGCACACTGTCGTGGCACTGATTGGATGAATACGACAATATGAAAGAATAGAATAAGGCAGGCTTCAGTTATTTTGCTGTACACTGAAATTCACGAAGATGATAGCGATCAGATTCCAATTATTCTCGAAACAAAGTATGATCTAAGAGCATAAAGGCTTTATGATGATCCAGAGGCCAAGCTTTTTGTTAGGGATTTCAACATCACAACCAGCCAATTACATCTACGACAGTGTGCCTTTTAAGTTACTGAGTGAGTCGAAAAAACGCATGTTGTTTCAAAGGCCACTGCTCCCTAAATATCAAAGCAACAAGACCTTGCAATATCTGATCGAATAGCCAACATTTTACACTATTTTTAGAAATTTTCTTGCCTGAAATTAGTCACTTTGTTCAGATTAAACGAGGCATTTTGTCAAGAAAGTTGTTTCAAGAAACCTTCAAAAACACCTTAGACTAAAGACCAAATTTGCCTGATATTTCTACCTTTGAGCAATGACTCAAACGCGCTGTAGAAGATGCGATCCTCAGGGGGAATGACAAATTCTTCCCACTTGTATGAAAAACTTTTCCAGGGGGATTCCATCCCCCCCAAGAGGACAAAATCAAAACCAAATACATGTAAGTGTCATTGTTATTAGAAAGGAAAAGCGATAACATTTTGATAAGAATTTAAAGAAATTTCCTGCAGCCTAAGAATCTTGCAAAAATTCCTGGGAATGGTGTTCCCCTGTTCCCACACTTTGTCGGCCTCTGCCAGATATACGTAAGTGGTGCGAATGTTCAGATTCTGTATCACAGGAAGACTTTCAAAATTCATTTGGTATTGCAGAGCTTGTTCATGGAGCAAAAATTAAGCTTGGGGATTAGTCTTTTACAAACCTGTAGATGCATTTTCAATCTTGTCAGCAATGGCAGTCAATGCTGAAGGTCGTAGAAGTGAAGATGTGTTTGCTTGCTGGAGAGAAGAGCCTGTAGAAATGGAAAAGTTTGGATCAAAAATTCAGTCAAAAATCAGGCAAAACAACTTTGCAATACATTCTTATCCAGAATTGTGAAATTTCAGCCAATTTTGATTCAATAATTATTTTTGAGGGTGATGGGAGTGATACTGGGTGTCCAAAAAAAAGTACTCCTGTTTGAAAAATCATCAAAATTTGATTACGCAACCGATCTTCAATTTTCCTTTTTTGTCAAGTAGATCAAAGGCCAAATTATTCCCAGACTAGCTGATTGAATTAGAAGAACTGCAAAGAAGCACTGATGATTGCCAGATCAATTTCTTTGTGGATGTAAAGCATCTTGTTTGGTCATTAATGATGGAATTGAATGCGCACTATCATTGGCGACTTCAATGGTGATTAAAAATCTGAAAATTTGAACTCTTAGGCAAAATTGAGTATGTTGCTTAAAAACTATAGCTCAAAGTAAGGTTTTTAAAGGTGTCATTTTTCTACCTTGTTGTATCAAAAGCAAACATTTTATCATCTATAAATATTTTTGGGTCTTTGATAAAACAGTCAAAAAGAAAATTTCATCAAAGGTTTGATAATTGATTATTGGTGACTCTTTAAACAGGAGTACTTTTGTGGGACACTCGGTAGCAAAGTGAATTGAGTTGAAAATCAATGATTATCTTTCACGAAGTAGCTCCCCTAGCATATTTCTTTTCCAGAATGCAAAATATTTTGTAAGCAAGGAATCCCATTTTAACATTCTAGACACCAAATATTTTGGGTCAAAGTGAGTTTGAGACACTGACATTTTTGGATGTTTGAAATGTCTTCAATTATCAAAATGATGTTGATTTTTTTGGACACTTCAAATGTACAAAAACGTTAGCTTCTAAAACTATTTGTAGTCCATGTCCAAATTTATTGCAGTAAAGAAAATCACTGGAAGGGACTTTTATTGTTTAAAAATGGGAAATCTGGCTTGCAGAACAATTTTATCATCCAAAATTTGTGTTGAACATAAATAGTTTCATTAAAACAAATATTTGAACATACTTACCAAATCCTCCAGATGAAGATGACAAGGCTGAGGGCCGAAGAGCAAATGGCCTCCCTTTGAATAAAACAATGGAAAGAGTTGGGGTTTGAGAATGAACATCTCTACAAAAAATTTGTAGGAAGACAGAACAGTCCTTAGCAAGATATTAAGCATGTTTGCAACATGCATCAAGCCTGATACTCGAGAGCTTGATTCAAGTAAGAATTTTGAACAGTTTGCGATAGATTGCATCATGCATCTTCTGAACTGAAGGCAAACTCAATCACGATTGATTGTAGTATGTTTGAGAATGATTTTAGGATAGGATTCTTGTCAAGCTTGATCAAGCTCTAATCACACATGAAAACTGGCCGAAAATTGTGTCAACAAAACTCAATTCAAGTTACTTCACGCCAAAATCAAGCTTGCTTCTACCAAGCTTGCACAAGCTTGTTGCAAGTTGAACTTTTTGCTAAGGGAAGAAAGTTGTCACTGCCACTGGTAGATGGCTTCCCCTGGTAGATGGCTTTCTTCCTCTGGTAGATGGATTTTTCTTCCCCTGGTGGATGGCTTTTTCTTCCCCTGGTTGATGGATTTTTCTTCTCCTGGTAGATGAATTTTTCTTCCCCTGGTAGATGGTTTTTTCCTCTGGTAGATGGATTTTCTTCCCCTGGTAGATGGTTTTGTTCCTCTGGTAGATGGATTTTCTTCCCCTGGCAGATGGATTTTTCTTCCTCTGGTAGATGGATTTTAACTTAATAACCCTTAATTTATATGTTTCCCCTACATTTACATCGAAAAAGAAAAGAGAGAAAATGTTAGGGTCATGATGAGGGGTGTTCTTCTCACCAAAGAGGGGGCGCTAAGCTGAGTTTTCATTGCATAGGGAAGGGGGTAGTTGTCCCCCTTTGCCCCCCTAAATCTGCCACTGATTTTAATTACGCATTCACCCTTATAATGATGTCATGTCTGGCACTGGAAATAGGTTGAGAGTTAATTTTTCAGTGCTGTCTAAAGAACAGCTATCATAAGAGGAATATTGCCCACGGCAAGCAACCTCATCCGCAGGGCCTTTTGTCATACTGGGAGGGGCAAGGCCAGAATATCACAGTTAATCCTGATAGCAAGTCAAGAGGCTGTACTGTGAAATAATGCCCCTACTTTGATGTCAGTTTGGAACACTTTAAGTCAATAAGACACTGGCTGCAAGGTTGCACCGGGAAGCCAGAATGGAAGTTTGCAAAGTGCGCATGGAAGCTACGCTCTTGGCTATTGTTTTAAAAATAATGACTTGATAACTCAGTTATTGGCTAGATAACAGGCTTTCTATGGCTGATCTTCAAAAATTCATATTTTTCCAAATTTAGCCTTTCACATAGCAAACTTTATTTTTACTCAACCAGTGCACAATGAGATTAAGGAGAAATACAAACATACCTGGGGAGGTTTGGCCAAATGTTTCCTGCAAAAAATTACACATCCATTAATTCAAATTAGTGCGTGCCAACAATTTACTGCACCATGATCAATTTTAGCATTGCCAAAAAGCTTACTTTTAATCAGCATTTTCATATTAGAACTATGGTTGTCGGCCAGTTGTGAAAAATTTAGTGGTATAAATTGATAAGAAGCAATGAAATACAGTAGGTATGTACATTGTGCAGCAGAGGTATTTCATACTTAAGTAAAAATACATTTAATATCTTTACAGATATGCATCATCTATGATGATCAGATGATAACATAATAAACAATTGTAAGAAAGATTATATTTGAGCCTTTTACTGATGCCTGGGGTATCCCGGGGGAAGCACAGTGATCCAGAACAAAAGAAAGTTTAGAAGAAATATAAAAAAATTCAGTTTTAAAATTCAAATTTATTTATGCCCATATCATCAAGCACACTCTAAAGGATTATGAAACACAAACAATTTTCGTAGACAAAATTGGACAACGGACAGCCAAGAAAATGATTTTCAAAGTTGGGCATAAATCATTGATTTGGTTACTCAAGTACTTCCAGGATAATGCTGCCTGGACTGAGCATTCAAAGCTATATTTCTCTGCTCCGAAAGATTGGGAAACTTTTGTTATGATCTTATTCCAATTCTCCATGCATGTACTTTTAAGTAATCTCAACGTTCATTGGGGATATTTTTATTTTGGTACATGTTTATGCAATTCATAATGGAGTAAATTTTAAAATTTGTATATCTTAAAAAATTATTTCAAAAATTTAACAGTTAAAATATAAAAAGTGAGGCAAAATGTATTTACCAAAATAATTGCAAAATTAAAACCACCACTTGTGCAAATTTCTACCAAAGGGTTTGCTCCAAATGATACCCAAAAAAGAATTATGGCCATTCTTATTTTTATGGTACAACAGAGATTCTTGGGGTTTTTTCAATGTTTTCTTCATTGAAAATATTTTGATGCCTGCTTAAGGCCTTGAAACTGACTTAAATCCATCTCTTTCATATAGAGTCATGATATCTAACCCTCAGAACGCTATGCATACATAAAAGCACTATTCTGAGCATTTTGAATTGTCCAATCAGCAGAAAATAACCAAAAACATGTTTCTTATGATAACTACCATGAATAAGGGGCTTGAAGAATCATATCAGTGTAGAAAATGTCATCAGAATGATACTGTATAAGTGATTGATTTTCATCATTCAAAAGTCTCTTCAAGCCCCTACTTGTGAACATAGAGCTCAAATCTTTAAAATGGTCAGTGTAAAATTCTATTACAGTTTTCTTTAAATTAAATTACTTGGAAGGAGCTTAGGGCATTTTGCTGTAAATTTGCCATGGAAATATATTGATATCTTGATTGATTTACTACTTAAGACCAACTTCAAACACCATTTTCTCGGCTATCCGTTGTCCAATTTAAGAAAAATCTTTGTGGTTCATAATAAAACTTCAGAGCGTGCTTGACTTAGGCCTATGGGCACAAAATAGATTTGGATTTTATCAATACTTCATGTTTTGGTATTTTTTTCCATTCCCTGTATCACTGTGGAGGGGATGGTAAGCGTAGGAATTGAATGAGATATAAGAAAGTATACTAGAGCGCTTGCTTTGGCTTGTCCGACTGGAAGAAGAGAAGGCCTAGGCCTATTTGTTAGTATGGTGTGTTATGATCAGTCCGATCAAATCAGGCAGGCAGTACAAACAAAAAATAAAATATAAATTACCCATACCTTGTCTTCCATTGGCAGGTTTATTTGCTAAATACCGGGTGTTGAATGAGATGCAAATGATCTGACACCGTGAGCTCAGTTGTTTTGTAGTATAGACCTCCTGAAAAGTGGTTTCGTCTGGTTCAGTCCAGTTGTGGTGTGCCTAGGCCCAACCTCGATTCCAGGGCTATCATTGTCTTCAGCCTCTCTTCTTCAGCACAAATGATACCCCTGGTTTGCCGTGATTTTACACAAGTCAAGATAGTTTCGTATTGTCTCACTCTTGGCCTTGTCCGTTGACTACGGCTCCTCCAAGAATGTTTTCAATATTTTCTGTTATCTGTTGGATATGATTTTCTGATATTTCATCCATGTTGTTGGGAAATTAGCAAAATTAGCAAGTATTACAGCACTCCATTTAACATATCAGTTCTGATTTTTTAGAAAGTTTTCTGTTTATAACTTTAAAATCTTCAACAGGCCTCGCAACAAAAATCACGCAAAGTCTTCGTATAATTTTTTACGACGCCTAAGATTAAGAAGCCATAACAAACAAGCTTTGCAGCATTTATTCATGTTCACCTTGTTTCTCTTGAGAACTTACACAGGCATAGGCATTGATAGCTAAAATGAGCTTGAACACTTGAGGAAAGTTCTCTATTATTCTCGCAATCTTTGTCTGAGGTGTCGCTCTTTTATTGAATTTGAAACATGAACATCGGTGTCTGGCACTAGAATGGTCTCTTTCCGTTGTACGACCATGACGTGTCTCATTTGGAATCAATTTCATTCATTGACCTCAACAAATTTGAATATTGATTATCAGAACTTAAATGTCGATGAGAAACACTCAGCCATCTATCGATCTATTCGCAACGCATTTTGACAATGCATATGCTCTCAGCTTTCGCTCGAAGTGTTGCTCTTCAAGATCAGCTATTGGAAAGTTTGAAAATATAATGAAGCAGGAATGAGAAGACATCAAAAACGATATTATAACACTTAATCTGAACTTAATGAGAGTGCAAAAATATTGTTCGCAAGAAGTTGGCATTACAATTATTACTGTTAGAAAGTAAACTCCAGTATGGAAATTTTGATGCATGGAAATTCACTGTTTCAACGAGAAAAGATAGTATGAAAGTAAGTAAGTAGCCTTCAGTCATCATAGTAAACCCAACGATAAAACCTCAATTGTGGACATACAAATATGATGATGTTAGAACGCTTTCAATCTTGCCATTCCGTCATATACTTTTCACAACCTCTTACGCTGTTTAACGCACATCTTTAGATGGAACTTGAAAGGTTTCGTAGTTCGTACAGCGAGTTTGGACTCTTCCCTCATGAATTTCAGATTTGATTACTTGGTTGAAGATGTTGCTATTTGGTGTTGTCATAGGTAATTAAAGTAACGTTTGTAATTTTGACAGGATTTACAGCAGAAAATGATTGCTAAATTCAAATCCAAATCCAACCATTCTTCTGAAAGTCTTAGCCTTGCGAATGACATTCTGTTAATTTTTTGTTAATTCACCTGTTTATTTTCAGTGCTCAGTAAAATTTAAGAAAGGTCGCAAAAGTTCAATTCATTCCACTCCATCTAGCAATGAGAAATCTGTTTGAAACGGTGATTTTTTTGGTTCACCCAGTGAACCAAACTTTGTCAACCACAGTTTTCTAGCACACACATTGTTGTTAAAAGGAGGCAACTGAGCTGAAGCATCCAGAGCATCACTTGTGAGTTTCTTACGAGTTCCTGTAATTTCACAATTTAAAATTCGAGTCGCCTAACTTTATATCAGGTGTACGGTGTGCTCTTAAAAGGAAAGTAAAACAATTAGCATGATTGATACAACTGTTGGCACGTTTCTTAGCAAAGAAAATAAGATGCTCATCAAGAGTTGAGTTTCTTGACATTTCCAAAATCCCGGCTTCGTGTACCTATTATATCGAATAGAAAGACGTGTGTACCTAATGTACATACAAAGAGCAGATATTCCACGAAACACAGTACCTCTAGGTGTAGGATGTTAAGGGATGTTACTGTGAAGAGAGATATTTTCATTCCATTTGCAGCTTTCCATTTGCAACAGAGGAAAGTAAACACTTTACAAATGTTACAACCTGTTCTCTTTAGATTCTCTGTTTGCTAAGGCAAGAATTTTCCTTATTGTTTGCATCGCTAGGCCCAGACACTGAAGTAGGAAAACAAACCTCCCGTATGCCTAGGCCATCAGCCATGAACCAGACAAGAAAACATCAAGGTACTGCATGTACTTCATGTACACTTGGATTTGGATTGGAAAGCATTAATGCGCTGCGCACGATTCTCTCCTTCGCAGCTACACTGCAGAGTTTGCAGAGCTGGAACACTCGAGATTTTTTGTGTATCTAAATATCATTTTAAAGGTCCTTGGGCAACCAGCATGCATTGCAGCCTTATTTGTGAAGGTGGCTTAGCTTAATGCTGCATGAAAACAATTTCGCTGCAGCTCCAGATGCGGCCATGTTCCATGTTCTCCTTACGTGCGCTAGAAATTGGACTGCAATTTAATGTCTTTGAAGAAAGAGAAATTCGTCAAATGTATATGAGGTGAAATAAAAGCAAAGTTAGTACGATAAAAAACTGTCCTTTATCCTAATCTAGAACGAAAATTTGCCAAATTAAAATCGTCTGGAAGATATTGTCCTGTTCTTGTCTTGTGCCTCTTATGCACACCAGCAGAGCTCTCATTGTAGTAGACTTGCCCTCAGTCTATTTCGTCAGAAATTCGTCAAAAGAAATATGAAAGGGAAAAGTGAAATAGTTTCGTTGTTTAGTTTCAGATATAGACTTATTGCAGTTGACGAAATAGCAAATAGCAAGTCTAATCATCATTGCAAAGGACAAGCGTGCTTTCTCCAGCTCATCATTTTGGAAAATTTGTCATCTCCTTTCTCTGCTAATTTATATGCAAAGTATGATACTTCCTTTTGTTCCGTCACAAAAGGCCCTGGGGACGAGGTTGGGGTAAAAGACCCTCCTTCTACCTCCATGAATCAATCGTTGATTTTATCTTCTCCAGGGACGTAGAGAGGAAGCATCTCAAATTTGGGGGGGGGGAGCACGACACTTTAAGGGCACTTTTTCGTTAAGCTAAAGAGACACTTCCTGAAAATAAAAAGGGCACTTCTTTGCTTGTTGCAAGATATTGGGGGGGAGGGGGGCACGTGCTCCCAGTGCCCCCTGTTCCTATGTCTCTGAGCTGTTCTTTTTGAGATTTTTTTGTTTTTAAGCAACGTTCATATCAAAGCTACCTGATTCCTCCTCCAGGATCCTCTAGCTTTAGCTTCGAGTCTAGCTTCATCTCCCATATTGTAATCGCAATTCTTGGTCTCATCTGTTCCCCAGGTTACTGAAAAATAATTAGCCCCCCTACTTACAAGAAACTCTTGAGGCTCATACCCAAAATGAAGTTTCTTGTAATTTGATCAACACTAAGTCCTAGTCTGACGGTCTGGGGAGTGCAGGGCTCATAAGAAATTGGTGGTAAAAAGACGTCTTCGATTTAAAAGATTTTTAACTAAATTCTAATTGATGTTCTTAACAATCATTGATAACATACACATGGCTAATCTAACTATGAATAACCATTTCTGTTGTAACCTATTTTCCAGGACTTTCCAGAAAAGAAACTAGAAACTTGAAAAACTTTCAGCCTAAGAAATGGACAGTATCACAGATATAAGAAACCTTTTAGGCTTAGGTGTGAAAAGGTGGTTCCTTAAATGCGGGGCCTTACTGTAGTTGTAGCAGCAAATCGGTTCTATTTCTACATCATTATTACTTCTTCTACATGTGTAAATCTGGTCGCACGACCAATGGTCTGAGCATGCGTATTTGGCTGGCTCTGCTCGTGCTTATTTGGTTGGTTCTGTCGCGAAAAATTTGAACTCAATCCAACTTCCAACCGAAATAGAACCTCATGATACACGTGTTTCTTTATAAGAAAGTGCTCATAAGAAACTCCATTCTCAGCTCGCCAAAAAATTAAGAAGCTCCAGTATGGGATAATATAATTTAAGAAACTATTATTTTGACAAAGAGAATTCTTACCATATTTTTACTTTATTTTCAATCGTTTCCTGTTTCATATTACTGGGAAGGCACTTGAGTAAAGTCCAAACATCGGAAAGGCTTGTTTTGAAATGTTCAGTGGGGGCACTGGTAGTGAACATGAAGATTGTTATGGAACTTTTAAGAAACTCATAAGAAACTCCGAGTCCTCAAAATCTGATAATTTTAAAGAAACTTCCAGTACTGGCCTAAATTAGTAGTTGCTTACACAAAAATACGCGTGCACATTTTCCAAAGTTATTGTATCTTGTTGTTGTTGTGAACTTTTAGCACTATGTACTCCGAATGATAGTTTGATGCAGATGCCTCCTTGTCCCATATGCAGTGGGAACTGGGTAACCCCGTGTCTTTTCCCGCTGCGGATGGGACCAATAATGTATTGTAGCTTAGATTTAGGTTTTACTTGATATAAAAAAAGATGCATCCTAGAGAGCATAAAAGAAATATCAGCAAGGATTGCTCAAAATACGTTGTGGCTTAGTTGACTCAAAAAGTAAAAGAAACAAACTTTAACATACAGTAATCATCAAATTCAAATTTCAACATTAAATAAATCTGCAAATTCATACTTACAAACAAATTTCTGCCTATCAAACATAGGAATAAGATTAAACAATGAATTTCAATTTCTACAATAATTTCAGTTGAACCTCGATAACTCGATAACTCTAAACAAAATTCAAAACTGTTCCATATCAAACAAGAATTCTGCGATGCAGATAAATATTTTCAGAGCTATACTCGCATTGTGAGCTATGTATATAACTGAGATGGTTGAATCATTCGAGATATCAAGCAGTTCTATTCTTGACCATGTTCGAGTTATCAAGATTCAAAGATAAATTTTCAAAAATGAATGATAACGACTCTTCTATAATAGAAATTAATAAAAACATTTGATCTACTGTAATAAATAGAATAGAACAAAAAATAGAAATAAATAAATAAATAGAAAAATACCCAAATTCCAAAAAATTCGCCTAAAAATTCATAGCTAATTCAATTCTGTCTCAAAATATATCTCAGGTGGGATGTACTTGGCGATAACATGAAAATATTCGTGAAAACTCATTTTTCGATTTACGGACTTTCACACTGGACATCTAAGTTGAGACAGAATTAGTTCTACAATGTGGGTAAAGCATGTATGGACATTTGAAGGCCCGTAAGCTCTATATATGATTCCTTTAAATCTATAATGGTTGTTTAGCTGAAGTGTCAACTTAGATAAGAAAATTTAGTTTGTCAAAATCGGTCCAATTGCTTTCATATTCCTAGCGACATTACAAAAATGCTTCAACTCAAAATCCTTCCAAACAGACTAAAATCCTTGATCAAATAAACTTGCCACATATCTATCATCTGTCTCTCTTATTGTTCAAACGTTCACTAGCTGTTGCATAATCATATCCCCTTGGGACCGCCATACAGCCTTTTTGGTCTATTTTCTATTATCTTGAGACCTGGATGGCCAGCAAATTTACTTAAGAAATAAGAATGTTAGGCTTGTTTTGAAGGACGTTTTAGCTACCCAGGTATTATCAGTTGATTGGAATCAAATAAATAGTAACAGAGCTACTGTACAGGCTCTCAAATGTCCACCCATTCTTTTAATATACCCGGTAATCTCACTAATATTTCTATATCTACAAAATTCAAAACTTCACAAACGAGTGTTGTTTGATAAATCCGACAGTTACATCGACTAAACTCATTTTATATATAACACCAATCTGACTGTGGCATTTTTTAGTTAATACTGTCTTCTTCAAGACAATAGGCTTGCATCTTCTTGAGCATTTGTTTAACGGGCAAACTGCTTTTGGGAGAAGTCTTGGAAGTCTTTGGTCGTCTAAATCTGAAAAATCGTACGTGAAGGGACATTGCCTGCTAGGCCTGACTGACGTCATTATTTCGCTTGCTGAGAATCCATTTGAATAGTCTTCGACAACGATATGATTTGTGACGATGTTCTCAAGAGTTTCTTTAGGGTGGTGCACTTGAAGTTTTCTACCTCGGCAGTTGCGAATGAATAACGGCGTTGGATGACATTCTGTAAGTTGTCTGAGCCACGTCAAGAAGACGGTCAGTACGATGTACGCTTTAGATACCTGTAAATAGAGATAATAAAGTATGGTCATAAATTGTGCAAAGAATATTAAAATTTCCCTTTAGTTTCTGCTGGAAATTTAAGGGAAACGGACAAGTTTATCTGGGAAATTGAAGGGAAACGGACATTTCCATTTCCTTCTTGGGAAATTATGGGGAAAGTGTCCGTTTCCCCCAAAATTTCCCCATGAAAAAACATAGGGAAATGTTGTCATTTCTTGCAGTGTAAAGAAATGCTGTCTGTAAAGTCACAGAAAATTGATTATGCTCTTGATCTACAGTTTGATGTTGTTGTCACAAAGTCAAAAAGATTGATTTCAAAGATAATAGCTATGTGCTTTACTGATTGCAAATCTGGCAAACCTACAGATTGAAAAATATGATTTTGGGTTATACGCTCCAGAGAAACATCGTATCAGTTTTAGGACACTGCGAAGCTAAGCTTATCAAAGCAGTGGTCAGCAGCATTCTCATGACCCATGACCACACTTCAAGATTCCATTAGCTTGGAATTTCCGAGAATTTGGTGACTATCCTCACTCTATGTAGTAGGTTGTACAGGGTGGGTACTCCCAACCGTCAGATAGATAGGTAATCAAGTGGGCAACAACTACTGACCCAACCCAGAGCTCCCATGGTATTTCTAAGCCATGTGCTGTAAAGACGATTACGCTAAAGATGGCGGTGAGGGACTTTTGTCCACTGGGACCGCTCCCGGACCGCTCCAACATGAACCACGTGGACTAGCTCTGGCTGATAATAAGAATAAGCATTTGTGGCATTATTGTGGTTCACCGCTTTTAGATACTGTAGAACATGTATTGTATGTTCCAATCCAAGTTCAATGTTGAGATTGATACTGAAGGTATAGCAAGCTTAGTTTTCGTCTCTTTGTTCTCATTCTCACTCTTACGATGACTAGACTTGCTCCAAGTCTACAGTCAAATGCCTGTTCCCAGTGCAAAATGACCTTTCGTTGCATTTGAAATTTCGGTAAAGAGGTAAGCGATGATGATATTAAACGCTTAGTGTGGGAAACTACCTTCGATGAATCAAGGTGGGAGTGGGACCAAGTTTCTAAATTTGTTAACTAGTTTGATGAACAGACTGTAGGTTTTCTCTGAATATGGGTTAGACAGCGAAAAGAACTGAAGTTAATTTCTACCAATCTAAAAATAGGTATCTATACTTGAAGTTTCACAAGTTTGTGAAGCACAAAGTCTCTAACTGACTGCTTTTTCCAGAAATTGCAGTACTTCCAAATCAAATTGGACACAGAAAAATTGTCAGCTGCATTTTCGTCCAGCACTAGGCTAACCAAGGATTCGCGAACATATACTCTGTTGCAATTTGTAAGCAGTAAAGTTTACTGAAGATCTCTCAGCCAATGCGGACAGATAATGCAAATGGCAAAAAAATGCTTAAAAAAGGATTTTGCATAGAAAATTGTACTTCAAGAATATGAACGTAACGCTCGCAAATTTCTTTTTTCAGTAACCAGTCATTTTTGAAATAGTGATTTGGTTTAAAAAGTACATCTGTTTGGTATAAAATGCCAAGGATACTACCAGTATCTCATAAAAAGACATGATTTCTAAAATTTCTTGCTCCTGCTTGCAGAAAGAATCAAGCATACCAGAAAATTAAACATTAAAGAACACTTGGAGTAAAACATAATTTGCAGAATATCTAAGGTTATAGAGCCCGTTAGAACAAAGAGACAAAACATTAATTCTCACCTGAAAAATTTTCATTCTCCTCAACCTGGCCAACGATCTCTATAATTTGCAATCTGAAGTTGCTTGTCAATTTTCTTGCAGCTGAAGTAGATGTCCATGATTCTGCTGCAAGCCATCTTATATATGCTCAGGGAAGATGCGTGGGCAAAGGTGTTGGCTGTTTCAAGGTATACTTTTGTTTCTTGTTAATTGTACTGGTCTTGAGATCGACACATGGTTATTAACGAAGATTGCTTGCATACTTTCTCGCTTTTGGTCTGTGGCCTAAAGTCTGTGTCTAATTTCCCGTTTCGTTTCGAGACCATTCAAACCATTGATGTTCAAACCTTTCTTTTCACAAGGTCGGCAAACAATACATGTCCCGAACGGCATGGTCTATTAACCAGACCCTGATCTACTAGGACCAGGATCCTAGGACCATGACCCACACTGACCAGACCTTTTAGGAATCCCCATGCATCGCTGTATGGAAATGGTCATACAAAAACACTGAGGTAAATAAGGAATTGTAATTTTCTATTTGTATGGCTCATTCCAAATAGCATAATGTAATGTATTTGGTACCTTGAGTACCAGAGCCATCAAGACAAACAATTAAAAGGATTTGAAAAAATAAGGAAGGAAGGAAAGACGAAACTCTAGAAAGAAAGACCTTCACCTTTCTTCTTTCTCATTTTCCATTTCTCAATTCTCCTCTCCGCTACATTTGCGAGGCCCTGGTACCCATGTTCTGTATTTTGTTATCTTGCCACAGGCAGTTTGAGGCAGTGTCATTGCTTTGCTTGGAAGTATTCTCGTTTCGTAATCAATACTGGGACCCCGGGGGGGGGGGTACTCCCATTATGGCCTAACAGGGGGGTCCAGTCGGTTTGAGGGTCTTATGACATGGCTACCAAATGGCCCTATTTGTCAAACTCCTACTACCAATTGGGGGTATTCCAAGATTCCTGGCCAGTCATTAGATTTCAACTCAGTATGCTCCTCCGCATGGCAATATGGTCGTTGCAGCAATAATTATCAATGAATTTTGAAGTTTTCTTGCTTTGTTCAATCAGTTTTTACAATAGAAAATTTTGAAAAACTGCAGAAAATTTTCACTACTAGATGCTGCCAAATGGCCAAATTTTAGGTCCATGAACTACCATTTGGGGGTTTCCGTAAAAAGATACTACCATTTGAGGGTATTTTTCAAAATTTTTGCGTTGGCCCTCTCTAACCCTGACTGGACCCCCCTGTCAGGCCACAATTGGAGTACCCCCCCCCGGGACTGGGACGCAGCACTCGCTGGTGTCAACACAGGATCACAAAATCCAACTTGGTCTTGATATTTTTTGCATCAAAAATATTCTTGGCAGCATTTGTTTATTTGTAAAAGTGCGTTTTTAGCGTGAGGGAATTCTTTCGTGAAAGCATTTGTTTTGCAAAAAATCTCTGCTCTATCCTTTGTGACCTTTTGCCTATGGATTGCTTCTTGCTTGGCTTGTTGGGATCTCTAACTGTGCTAACATTTCGACATTCGATTTCGTAAAAATAGCCTAGAAATAGATGATTAAGATGATGATGTGATGGTGGCCATGGGGTATTTCTGATATGGTAACTTCGCTCAAAGTGATGGAATCCTTCTGGGTCAAAATATTCCAATCTCCATCAGCAATTTCCACCAGCATTACCAGTATTTTTAATATCCAAATTCCTTATTTTGTTTTCAAAAACATTTTAAACCCTTTTCGAATGCCACCAGTGGAATAAAAGCTTTTCACAATCTTTTTCCACTGCGATACCATTCACCCAGCAACCATTTTTGAATATGCTATTTTGGACAGCGATTACCCCTTCCATAAAGGCCTGGTCAATATGGGTCCAAGTCCTAGGGTCCTAGGATCCTAGGGTCCTAGTCCTAAAGTAGACCATGGTCTGATTGATAGACCATGCCGTCTCGAACCGTGGATGTATTCAACATACATTTTTCAAGAAATTTACATCTTCCTCTAAAAATAGCCAATCAATTCGTGATTAGATTTTGTCAGATGGTCAGAAAGATTCCCGATAGATTTTACAATGATCTAAAAATAGATGTTCCATTTCATTTCATTTTCATGTTCCATCTGTGAAGAAATTCCAACTCTAGGGATGCAAGTGTAACAACCATAAGTACACTCTTTTTCCATAAGAATAATAATGTTCATGAGAATATTCTGGCTCAGAATCTTTCAATTTTTAAGAATATTGTACGAATATTGCTCAGCCTCAGCTCGCATATTTGTGTCTCATTTTTTCAGCAGTTGCCTGTTTTGCGATATATTCATAACATGAAACCTTACCAGATTTGAAAAAAAATCAAAGCGAAAATTTCTTAATAATATCGAGGCTGGGCAAAATGAATTGTATTCTCATGAAAAAAGAGTGCAAGCGAAGTCTTTGAGAGAGGGGTAACGCCGGGTAACACTTATAGTGAATCTAGGAAAGACGATTTCATTTTTTTTCATTTATCATTCTTTAAAGTTGGTTATTTACCAATAGTTATCAGCATAATATATACATCAACTAATTTAAACCAACTACAACTAAAAATAATTACAAAAAATAAGGTATAATACAATATCCTATTTACAACATAGTTTACAGCTGCAGTTTGCCCCCTTCCATGTTTTTATTTTCCTTTTGAAAGCTGCCACATTTTCACATGTTTTAATATCGTCACTTAGTGCATTCCAAAGGATGCTGCCTCTGAAGGTTACAGAGTGTAGTCCAAAAGTGTGTGTTTTTATTTGAGGCAATTTTACCAAATTGTTGATCCTAGGGTTGTATTCCACTTGCTTAGTCCTGAAAAAATCCCAAAGGTATGATGGATTCAACGAATTCAGAGTTGTATTTTATTCCTTACAGGCCTTACATCCCTTACATCCACTAAAGCCACTATTTTCTTGTCTGAAAATTTATTGATTGCAAGGTAGTAACATTGTCAAGATCTTGAAATGTTCATCCAACCATATTCATCACCCTATCACCCTGCTTGCTACTTTCTTTCTTTTAAAATTTGGCAGAGACATGCCGTAAAAAGGGAAAATGTTTCAGTTTCAATGTTTTCAGAGAAAAGCCAGTAAAAAGGCTTGATTTTCTCAACCAAAATCAGATGTCAATTTGAAAAGTTGCTAGACAAGCACACTTACTTAGACCCCTAGAGTAGAACAGTCAAGTGATTTTGCTGTTAGAACAGTCAAGTGGACAGGGTTCGATACTCGGTAGAGCCCACCACTTGAGCGTCATGACAAGGGGTCGCGGACTCGAGTAGGTCTTCTCTGCTGCTGCGATCCCTCTGCAGTGCTTGGCGCTAAAAAATGCAACTTCACCTTCACCTTCACTTATACTCCCGCGGAAGTTAGCCTTTTCTTTGATGCAGTTCGTATTTGAATGAATGACATTGATTTCAAAGGATGCCCGCAGGTTTACAAGATAAGGTTGAAATGTTTTGTCTTTGCTTGGGAAAATACGTTCTTCAGGCAAAGAAATGTTTGAAAATTTTGCTTCTTTCTTCTGAGCCTTTATAATAGAATTTCTATCACAGATTAAGCATAGCCTGTGTACCTTTTGAAATCTGAAATGATTCTGAAATACAAGATTCATGTCTCCTTCCTACCTCTCATATTCAATGTGTTTATTGTTAGAACATATTCATTCATAATTCTGCTATTTGTAGCTTGGATGACATGATGGCCTAAATGAACTGGGAGAAAAGACCATAGACATTTCTATGGAGGAGACAGATGAGGAGAGAATGCTTCATCAGAAGTCTCGAGGGAAACAGGACCAAGGATAGCAACTTTTCAATCGATATGCAAGGGAATAACCCAACTTTTATCTTCATTTGCTCAAGGCAAGGATCACAGAGTGAATTCTAGAATTTGCAAGGAAATCCAAGAGCAGGGTTTCCCGGTTTTTCGAAATTTCGAAGGTCACCATTTCAATTCTGTGCCCAGGCTATAGAATAAATACAGGCCTCTTTTTATCACAAATGAAAACAACTAAACTACAAATACATATAAATATAAATATTCTATGGCTGCCATAGCTGGTAAGAACATAATGTGACCGAGTTCCAGCTACGGCAGCCGCTTGCGTCAATGAAAAAACATACATTCAATTAAATTCAAGAAAAGAACAACTCAGGCATCTCAGAAAGAAGGACTCCCTTCACCTTACAGCAGATGATTGAATCTAACGAATATGCAAAAATATATGAAACACCCAAAGATAGCAGATAGATTGTAGTTGAATATACAAAGATTATAGTTTTCAAGTACAAATAGGAGTACTGCACCTGCTGCGCTACAAATACAGCAAATACTACAAATAAAGCGAAAATGTTGCTGCTGTTTTGTCCTGCTCGTTGTCTTTCCGTGTCGTTGTCGATATCCTTTTGCTGCGATTACCCAGCTGAACAATAGCAGAAAGAGATTTGAAAGAAAACAATGTTTGTAATTTCTCAAAGAAGTCTTATCGCGAGATATTGTTCGAAATATCGTCATTGAGGACTCTTGAAAAGAATCCAGACTTCCGACAACCGAGAACGAACTGCGTGGGAAGTACGACTGAAAGTCTGTGTAAATCTTAATCCCGAAGCTTTGCACCGACGTTGCACGAGTGCACGAAATATTAGCACTTTGAAAGGTTCCGACAACCGAGAATAGATGACGTGAAAGTACGAGTGAAATCCTATTTTCGGGAAATATAATCGGTAGAACTTTCGAATGGTAACAAGGCTCTGAAGAAATGAAATCAGTGACGTGGGATGTACGACTAAAACGTTGTGTCCCGAATACCCAAAAAATGTACCGACGTTGCGTACGAAAAATATCATCGCTAGCACCTTTGAAAAGAAACGAGGCTCCGAAAACCGAGAATCAACGATGTGGGATGTACGACTGAAACGATGTGTCAGCTCTCAATCCTAGAAACCTTGCAACGTTGAGTACGAAAATGAAGTATATTATCGGTAGCACTTTTGGAAGGAAACGAGTCTCCGAAAACTGTGAATCAACGACGTGGGATGTACGACTGAAACGCTGTGTAAATCTTAATCCCGAAAATCTACCGACGTTGTATACGAAACATGCTCACATACAACGAAATATGATCGGTAGCAGTACTTGAAAAGGAAGCAAGGCTCCGAACACGCAACCTTGTACCCAGGGCCTTTCGTCATATCGTGACAAATGCGAAAAGGAAAACCTCCGGCGTAGGATGTAAGACCGAAACATTGAGTAAATCCTCAATCCCTAAGGGCACTCAGCGAATGCACATATGGGGAGGTAAGTCCGATATTTTTGGGTCAGAATTTTGCCGAAAGTGATATTTTGGTCCAATTAAGCTAAAATCATGGCTATGGTATTTTTGGAATCAAATTTAGTCAAAATAACATTTTTGAGTTCTTCAGAGGCAATCCAAATCTCAATTTACATCGTTTCGCGATCTTCTATGTTCGCTTACAGATGTCAAAGTATAAAATGAGCTGATATTTTTGGGTTGCAATGACACTAAACTGATATTTTTGGGTTGCTTGAAAATTCCTCGGACTGACGCAAGTGCTGAGTGCCCCCCCCCCTCTCAATCCTCAAAAACGTACAACGTTGCGTATGAGATACATTCGGAAGCGGATTGCAAGAATCGCAGCGAGTCCAGTAGGCTCAGAAAATTCTGCAAAGGAAGCAGGCCTCCGAAAACTGAGAATCAGCATTGTGTTGACGTTCCATTTCAATTTGAAAATCGTTTAACATATTTACCTACAGCACGTAAAGACTAACTACTTCAATCCCGATTTCCGCTTCTTTCATTGAATTGCATGAAGGCACTACGCTGCAAGTTATAGCATCCAGCAGTCTATCAATAGCGATAACAACGAACGTGTAATCAGTCTACATCACATATTGCATCGTGATCTTTTTTAGTTTTTGTTATCTACAGGAAATTTCCTAAATTTTTATCCCACCTACGGACGGTAAACAGTACATTTCGTGTTCTCCGGAAGCTATACATTTTGCAGCATCACTTTCCCTCCCTCTGATTTTTCGAAATTAGAGTTGGATTGCGCTTTTTTTTCGGCACACCCTCCTGTAGAGCACATGCCCTAGCAAACGTTTTAATCATGATGAACGTAATGTAATGCTAACATAACGTATTCTATGTTCAAATGTTTTCGGAGAATGATGAATGTCGCTGATCACAGAGATTCGAAAATGTTTGATGATGGCCCGATGATGGAAGCCGGCCGAAAGCCTAATTAAGGATGTACTTCACACTTTGTAGAAAGCTTTTCCTCAAAATTTTCGATTTTCGGATTTTGAGCTAAAAATAAAACTCTCCTTTCACGTTCTGGGGTTTTTGCTCGTTGTGTAGCACTTGGAGCAAGTTGCAGAGGCCACGGTAGATTGTGAATATGATGTTTTCTTTGGTTATTTCTCGTAAAGCAGTGAAATAGAATACCAGCCACTAAGGCAAGAGCACTTGTCACAAGATTTAGAAGGAAAAGAAAGTTTTATCACAGTTGAAAGCAAGACATTGCGACACAGAAGAAGACCCAGCAGAATTTCAGTCCAATGTATTGCTTAGGCCTACTACTGGAAACTTTCAGCCATCCAAGTTTCTTCTTTACCCCAGAAATGGAGCTGAGATCTGTCATTAATTGCCTTTCCCAAATGCTGCAAAGTTCATCTTTTTATAAACTTAAGAATCCAGGAGCAAAGAGGTACCAAAATAATAGGTACCAAAATAACTTGGGCCTTTCCAAGGAAAAGGATTTAAAGAGAAGCAGCAGAGAGGTTATTAAATTGCATGTTATGCCCATGTAACATGGCAGAAGTATAATGGTTATGAAGTGGAAGGATTACTATCATATAATGCTTCTCTAGCATTAATATTACATTGAATTCATAATATCAACAAGACATTTCATGAAACGTCAACTTATACGGCAGAATAGAAAGCAAGGCAAGAGTTGTTTCTGCTATACCAGAAGCAGTCTGCTGTCTCAATACTGGTGCTGGCTTGAAAGCATTAATTTTTAAGGAATAGAAAATGTTGGCCAGTATCCACTCAGAGCATTACAGAAAGAGCACGTCGCTAACATGATGTCAGCCTCTGATAAATTTCGCGTAAGTACAGGGCCTGGCATCTGAACAAAAAGAGATTGAAAAAGGCAAATAAGGAAACATTGAAAGAAGACTATGATCCTGGAGCATTTGATAGAATGGGGAGAGAGTGTACCACCCTGAAGAGATGGAGATACTTGGGGGTAAAGGCAAAAGTGGGAGCCAGGAGGGCCTCTAGTGCAAGAAGCGTGATTTTTAATTTGACGCAATACCAATTATGGAAGTACCATAGAACTGATAAAACCAATTTTAAGGGAGCATAAACTGTAACAGTTGAGATACCTGGTCACTGAATGTTGTTTTGAAACTTGTCAAATGATTGTGTATTATAGTTATTAGTGATATGAAGCAATGAATTAAGACAAAAAAGTACTACGCAAACTTTAAATGCATTTTTCTCAAAACTGCATTTTACTGACCTAGCAAAATTGGGCAGATCATATCTCTTTAATAGAATAAGATATTCATCTGAAATTTTCACTCCAGTTGACTAACATGTATGCAAGTGTAATGAATAGACAGTTTCCAAATTTGCAGCCATTAACATAGAGAACATGTAACTTAAACTAGGTCAATTAAATATACGGTCTACGAAAAATACACATAAACCTTTTCCACACATTCTGTGAATGTCGGGCTAATTTGAGCTCAACAATGGGTATCTGGTTCTTAAGTTATTATCTTCCCAAGACAACTCCTGAAAATTTTATCTTGCTATCAACAAGAACTACCATTTTATGGCCAATTAAGTTTTTTTGAGTGCTTGAAAATAAAAGTGTGAAGTACTACCTTAATGAAAATCAAGAAAACTTTTTTGCAGCTAAACGCCAAAAGCAGTATTCAAACGCATTGCCAAGGACATTGTAGACCTAATATCCAATGTGAAACAAACTTACAAGCAAAAGAAATAGAGGTAAGGGGACTTGGTGATTATTAAGTCACTAATTTTAAGCTTCCGCGACCCAGGGTAAAATAATGGTAAAGCATTCCAAATTTTCGAACATGGACTGGACCGTGTATTCCATATTCTTTGTACCAAACTACGATAACGATCACATTCTTTCACAAAAATGGCAATATCAATAGCACGGCAATAGCATTCCTGATACCAACCTTGCGAAAGTTTTACCGTTCTAGCTTCGGTAATTTACACCTGCACCCGCAACAACACCGGGCTCTAACCAATCCAAACTCCTTATTCGTTGAAAACTAAATTCTAAATTCTAAATTGATTGGTCAATGCGGATCCACACCATATTGGCCTAAAGTGGCTACACTTTATAAGAGAGATTAAAATTAGTCCCTACTGAGCAAGTGATATCCAGGAACGCCGGAGAAGGGGGCGGGGGGGGGGGCAAGCGCCCCTCCTGCCCTTTCCTAAGGGGGGCAAGGGGGGCAAAGGTGCCCTTTCAATGAAAAACAATAATTTACTTTAATACAATAATTTAAATTAAAACTTGATAGAAAAGCAACCATAGCTTTATTCCCTTATCAGAACACACCAGTAACGAAAAATGACTGGCAATAGAAACTTCAAAATAAACAAAATGCGATCTTATGTGATTTGGAATGAGGACATATGTGGAGAAATAGTCGAAAAATTCGTGAAAGAACATGATTGATGTTCGTTGAAACATTTTTGATAGCATTTTAAGCCAATCTAAAGGGCGTGGCCACACAAACTTTCCCGGGGGAGTACCCCCGGACCCCCCAATTTTTCGGCTCACTTCGCTGGCCTTCGGTCTCGATTGCCCTTACGTTCCTAGTCGCCCCCCTTGCCCTACCATCGCTCCGGCGTCCCTGGTGATATCTGCAAATCAAAGAACGCAGGGAAACAAGGGACGAAATGTCATAAGTCTACCCCTTCTACAGAACACAAGAAGAAACGACGATGAAGATAATGCTCCGAGAAGGACAAAACCAATGAAGGAATGTCCTCCAGCTCATTTTGCGTTTGCAAGTGAACGCTGAACAGACTCTGCTGAATGAATAGCATTCCTCGAAACAAAACGGTAAAGGAAGCAACCGATTTTCATTTTTCACTTTCCACAAACACGTAAGGTAACTTCATTCTGTTCGACTTTTTTTTCCATTTCAGTAAGCTTGAATTAGCTCTAATTTCATAGGTATTTGGTACATTTATGCATGCTGTAAATAGATTGATAACGATAACAGAAAACGTGATATTCCACCTGGGAGGGACCGAGGAACGACAGAAAAAGATCGGTTTTGCGAAGAATTGTTAGTCATTTCTTGCCGGAACGGTAAAAGAATTGGATTATCTTCTCATATACAGAGATAAGAAGAATATCCCTCCTACCTAGGACCGTTTTGGTATTGAAGAAAGACACACATGCAGAGTTCTGTATTTTCCTATTTCTGACGCATTTCCGTTACAACAGCACCTCCAAGAACCATTATTATGGAAATAAGGTCAGCTCGACCTGTTATTGCTATCCCTGCCACTGAAAGGAGGGGTGTTTATCTTTACGTTTTCAACATTAGATATTGCATTGTATCTATTTTTCATTATAAACCTTGTAAATGCTTGTAAATATTGTGGCAAATGATGCATACATACGTACATATTTTTTGGGCCTAAATCCAGCAAGCTGGAAGTTTTACTCCTCTTTTGAATTATCGGAAATATTGCGTGTCTGACATTCTCAGCATTGGTTAGATATCATACATATGATTCGATTGTAGTGGCAAGATAAGATGATAGATAAGACCTTGAGGTTACAATAAGAATAAGTTGGATTTTCTTCCCATGCATGCCTTACCTAATCAGGCTAAATCGGATAGGAGTTTCGTGCCCTGGGTAACATTTTTTACATTTGATTCCTATGACTCATGTGAATAATTATGATGTAATTTGGAGTGAGCAAAATTAAAGTGAATGAACGGAGCTAAGTAGAGGCAATCTATAAATAGGACAAAGAAAACTCATCATCTGCAAAAATGTGTGCAAAGTGCAAAGACAGTGGCGGGAAATCCCCACCAGTCGCTACTAATTCCCTACCAATCATGCAAAATTTCTCTATCAGCGAAGTCCCCTTTTTACGAAGTATTCTGTGCTCCCCGAAAGATACGGCAAAGAAATCATGGACCAGTTGAAATGAAGCTTAAACTATGTATCATTACCCTGGGTGCCAGAGCCAAGAATTTAGATTTAAAAAACAAAAAAGAATGTGTCATATACATAAATCATTCCGCATTATGCAAGGTCCATCTAGATTAGAAGCAATGTACCCTTTCTAAACATGTCTAAACATCCATGTGTGACGTTTTCACTGATGGCCCAGCAGTAAGCTTAAACTATGTATCATTACCCTGGGTGCCAGAGCCAAGAATTTAGATTTAAAAAACAAAAAAGAATGTGTCATATACATAAATCATTCCGCATTATGCAAGGTCCATCTAGATTAGAAGCAATGTACCCTTTCTAAACATGTCTAAACATCCATGGTGTGACGTTTTCACTGATGGCCCAGCAGTAAAAAGCTGTTAAAAGATGCCATAAGCAGGGCCGTCGAGAGCCAGCTCGGGCCCTGGGCTGATTCCTAGGATGGGGCCCCTTCGCCCCCAAAAAAAATTTTCTGGGACCACGCCCTTCAGACTCTCGGAGAATGAGGGAAACGCCCTTTTTAAGAAAACTACTTCAGAAAAAAATTGCTTAGATATTCCATGAAAAAGTTATCAAAGAAGCGGTATTTACGGTAAACAATGAAAAGATTCGCTCTTACAAGGTGACTTGCCAAAGTCACCTCGTAAGGTACGGAAACAAAAACTTTTAAACATAGCCACATAAGAAAACTATTTTCTTATGTCTATGTTTTAAGGCAGGTAGCTAGATTGCCATAAAAGTTGCTGTTAGGAGATTTTACAGCAATAACTAATTTTTGTCGAACGGTATTTTACGGGCCCCTTCGAGGCCCGGGCCCCGGACCTTTTACCCCCTCCAACCCCCCCTCTCGACGGTCCTGGCCATAAGCAAGGGGTGACGCCAGAAATCTTCCGACAGAGGGGATGGAGCTTCCGACAGAGGGGCTAGAATAGCTAAAGAATGTAGTTTTCGTACGTTATTTTGCCAAATTTCCTCCGACAAGAACCCAAAATTTCCTCCGACAGGGGGGCTAGACGCTTCCGACGGGGGGCTGTAGCCCCCTAGCCCTCCCCTGGCGCCACCACTGTCATAAGCCCCTAAAAGGAGAAGATGTTTTAACTCTCCCCCTTCAAGGACCAGGAAAGCTTGTGAAGGCTGGATCTTCTGAACAAAAAAACTACTTTGAATGTTTCTTGTGCGTGAATTGATAATAAATTTTAGTATGATATTCTATTGTAATGTTGCTAAATAATCATTAGACAAGTAAAAGCACCGATATTAACCGGTAGGCTAGCCTACGCGTAGACCCATTATCCCAAAGGAGGAAAGGGTCTACGAAACAAAGAGCAAAGGCTTGCTACGGCCGCCTAATTACTCATTCTAATCCGCTTTTCAAATTAGTTGTGAAACGTGTTGTTGAAACCATATGATATAGAAATAGAAATATTTCTATGGTTGGAACAAAAGCTGCATAAATTAAGTTTCCAGAAATCTAGAAACCTCAGTAGCAAGCTTTTGCTCTTTGTTTCGTAGACCCTTTCCTCCTTTGGGATAATGGGTCTACGCGTAGGCTACCGGTAGGCGTAAATATCTACATATAGATACATTCATCAACATTAACACATACATTCAATCAATAACATCAACAATCAAGAGCACTATACTCCCACTTTACTCCCACTAACAGGTGAGCCAGAAAAAAGTTTCCATTTTCGAAAATTCGTAGCACCACAAGTACTTCGTGGATTTGAATGATTCAAATTCTAGTTAAAAGCCAAAAGATCGAAGTATTTTTGTGATTTTTCTCGTCTTCTAACGAGCACTGCAAATATAGGTAAATCCAACTTTACAAAGATTTCGTGTTTGCAAAATGACTGAAAAATGGCCTAAAGCATTTGATCAAATCATTAGGACTGACGCTCCTCACACAGAACAATACAGTATACACAGGCTTTTCACCTCTCTCAAGAGTCATAAGGCATAGATTTTCAAACAGATACTGAAGATTTTCAATCCCATGGCAATAGATGTGCAGACGATATCTCCCACTCATGAAAAAATTGCATTTTCTCTATTGTTCTGAGCGAGGAGTCTGTTATGATTTGATGAAGCATTTTAGGCCTTTTTAGTCATTTTGCAACCATCAAGTTTTTGTAAACTTGAATTTATAAATTTTTCCAGTGCTCGTAAGAAGGTGATAAAAATCACAAAAATACTTCAATCTTTTGGCTGTCAAGCAAATATTGATTCATTCCAATCCATTCACTACTCTCGATGCTATGAATTCTCAAAAGTGAAAAGGTGGGAACTTTTTCCTGGCTCACCCGGTATACTATCACCGGGTGAGTAGGGGCAGTGCAAAGTTTATTTCATAACATGGCTGGTGCAAAACGTACCGGGGGCAACTACTTTCTTAATCTTGTACAAAACTGGGTCAACACTTTTTACAAAGCAATAACATTTGATACTTTTTACAAAGCAATAACGGGGCAGTAACATTTATAAGCTCAAGACGAAGTTTGAAGTTTGAAAGGTTTTCATTTTGTGGACAAAAATTGAAAACATGCATGCATGCTGATAAATGTTTGGAAGGGTATGTATAAAATGACACGGAATATTCTCATAAGTTGTTTGCAAGAACGATTCATCAGTCATATCTCTTCATCTTAAAAGTCAATGTTATCGTCTTTGGCTAATTCATCGGTGGTTCATGAATACGGGGCAGATACATTTTTTTAAGGAAAGGGTGACGGGGTAGTTGGTTTTTTTTAAATAATTTTACATGGGGCGAGCAGGCTTCTTTGCAAGAAGTTTTCTTCTCCACCGGCCATGTCATGTAGTGAATTTTGCACTGTCCCTAAAAAAGATAACCTGCGTTTGAGAAATGCTGCTCCCTGAATATCAAAGAAATAATATTGGAAACTGTCTTGTTTCATTGCCGATATGTATAATTTAATCATGAATAGGTTCAGTAATGTACCCGGATTTTATCGGTCATTCCCTTCCCGTGGATATGGGAGATTATCTGCAGAAAGCCCTTTCAAAAACCTGCAAAAACAAATGGAAACGTACCCTTTGGGTCCAAGGTACCAGAGCCAAAAAAATCCAGGGCCGTCGCCATAGGGGGGTGTAGGGGGTGTGACACCCCCCCTGGAAAAGTGGCTGTCGGCAAATCAAGCTCGATCCTAACACCAGCATTTGCCGACAAACTTCCATCCAAAGGTGGTAAGCCCCGATTCAGCTACAGAGCACTGATACTACGAGAATTTCGGACTGTAATTTAAGACGGTTTGTGACATTACGATTACATGCATGTTGGGTAGTCTAACCGTTACAGATACGTGAATTTTTGCTCGCTTCGCTAGCACTGTCCTACCTAAGTTCACTAATTTATTGTCGAAAATACGATTCCTTTCTATCAACAAGCCGACAAGGCCCAACTTTATGAGGGGAACAGACATGAATAAGTGATGCTAGTGTAGGAAGGGTGGATTACCACCAGCATAAGAGTCTTGGTGTTTATTTATTTTCTTATTTGGTATATGAGGGCATGCAGTGCTTGAGAAAGAATTGGATGCGCCCAATTAACCAGAGTCTCGCTAGCACTGGGTTAAAGTTATAAAGAAAGGATATTTAAGATCATAAAGGCCCAAAGGGAAGAAACTCGATACTTATGTCTTCTCTGTCGTCCAAGCTCTTGCCCTGCCCTACCCAATTTTAGTACCCTTTTACAAGAAGATTAGCCAAAAGATTAACCGATAGCCAATAGTATTTTCGAGAATCACGTTTCAAAAGGTGACTGTCATATCATAGAAGATGTATCAACGTAGGTTGAATTTTCAACGACCACGCCCAATTACCACGCCCCTTATCGGCGAGTTTAAGGCTTACACCCCCCTTCCTCGACTTCCTTCGCGACGGCCCTGCACACAAATCTGTTGAAAGTAACTCTAGACAAGAAACTCAACTCTCAGATGATTAGATGCTTAAGAAACTTAATTCACAAAAGGATGCAAGAAACTTTTAATTCAATGAAAATAACAAAAGTTTGGTCGCTGAACAAGGTGGTGGAACGGTGCCAACACTTCACCGAACATCGATGTTGAACGAAATGCTCGCACCAATTGACCGGGGCTGAGCACGCTCCTTCGCAGCGACTTTCTTGACGTCAGATTTCGCAAAATTACTACAGATAGAAAGCTACTATAAAATCAATTGTGAACCAAGCGTTTTGAAGTTGGTTTAAGAATAACAGGGGTTAAGCAAAATAAACAAATTTATGACACAAGGACAGACAAAGTCAAATCAGTAGGACGCTGCGGAGGAGCATGCGGGTCTGAGCAATCTCAAATTCTCAGTTCCCAACCACTTCAAGGTTTTTCATTGAAATAGCACACGTATTGATTCGTATTAATTGAATCACTGATAATCTGATAACGTTTTTGGCATGACAATGCTGCGTGCAACTGCTCTGCCCATTTTGTATTCTGTAGTTACTCTGCATCCATTTTCCATGTAGATTACAAATTTTAATGTCATTTTTCGAAATTCAGCGTCATTGTGTTGTGATGTCACAACAAATTTTATGGGAATCCTTTGAAACAATAGTAAGTCTCGTTAACAAGAACTTTATGCCACAAAAATGGTACAAAGTTGCAATTTTTCAATTAATACGAACAAGGGCGTATATACAGTAATATTATGAGATTAAATACAATTCCTGCTTGGTCAAATGCAGCAAGCATAATACAGCTAAAACATTCAAAATTCCGTCCTTTCACATTTTTCCTTCAACTCCGTTGAGTGTGAACGTGTGCCTTTTTGCTCCCATTTCGAGTCCTTGGCCTTGAAGTCGTCTCTGTGTAATTTACCAAGTGACAATGGGATATCGTAAGCCATAGCTAGTTTTGATAGGTGATCATCATTAACACCATGTAGCCTTCTTTCATGTGATTTCATGTCATCGTCTAAACTGAACGATCTTCGTTCTGGTCTCTCCCCATTTGATACCAAAGGTGTCTCATCAACGTCCATTTCACATGGATATCTGTCAAGAATTCTCTCTATTGCAAAGACTGGGTCTCCTTGGCATGCTTCAAGCACCCTTTTTAATGCCTGCACCGACTGTTTTGGGAAAAGTCGTGCCAACATGTCTAACGGATTTTTCTTGTTGGCTTTTAAAACACTGGCCTCCATTGATTGCAATACTCGACGCATCTGTTCCTGTGGTTTTTCCGGCCGACTTTCTGGCCCGAATCGTGGGTTGCACCATGGTCGTAACGTACAGTATCTGTCATGGCAGCATGGCTTTGAACCAAGTGGACTTGAACATGATTGGAATGAAGAAGGACGCGGAGGAGAGTACATCTCAGCGGCAATTGGTTGCGGGTATGCTGCAAAATAATGTCTGCTGTTAGACAATTGCTTACACATTTCCTGTGGGTTGGGAGGGGCTACTGCTACTTAAAGGAAAACAACCTTACATGCCAGCCCCACATATAACCCCAGGGGCAAATGGGGCAATAGAACCAGACGTGCCGCTCAGATTTGAAAGGATCCATCATCATCATCATCATCATCATCATCATCATCATCATCATCATCATCATCATCATCATCATCATCATCATCATCATCATCATCATCATCATCATCATCATCATCATCATCACCATCACCATCACCATCATCATCATCATCATCACCATCACCATCACCATCACCATCACCATCACCATCACCATCCACCACCACCACCACCACCACCACCACCACGTACCCGATTGCCGAAAGGCTAAATTATATTCGAGGATGTTCCATGTGTACCCTGGGTACCAGAGCCTTATTACAAAAAGTTGGGGAGGAAGGCTCTGGTACCCAGGGTATTGGATGTGGCATTATGGCCATATTTTCATGTCGAAAAGAAGATCGATAAACCTGCTCAATTTCAAGTCATAGATGGCACGAAAAAGAAACGACCTACTTTTCCAGTCAATATTCAGATGTGATACAAAAGGCTGAACTTATACGTCGTTCAGAGAATAAAAATTAAGTTAATACTGAATTCAGAGAATACAAATACTAGTTCAGCGTTTTGTATCACATCAAAAATGTTGACTGGAAAAATAGGCCGTTTTTTTCTCATGCCATCTAGGGCTTGAATCTGAGCAGGTTTATCTATCTTCTTTTCGACATTAAAACATCGTGGTAAAGCCACAACCTATGGAGCGTGGTTTGCGTCTTTATTACATTATTACTTTTTGTATGGAGATTGATGAATTTATTTGACAATTAAGCATTTTTATGATCTTTCTTTCACTTTCGGATGACATATGGTTTTTCTTATGCCTTTCACATTCTTGATGACATGTGACATTTCGTGTGGTGTTTTTATTTCGTATGACATTAACCCCTGTTATTCATACTTAAAGAATTAAAACTTGCTGTTGAGATAGCTCACCTCGGTTTGGTGCGGGTGCTCCTGCGGGTGGTTGAAACGCTGATTCCAAATGACGCGGGAGAAAGCGATTTACTCGGTAGAAGTAGCTGGCTTCTTGCACATTGTGACCTGGGTAAAATGGCATACCTGTAAAGAAACAACAACAAAAGAATACAATAAAGAACAGTTCGAAAGTTTTTAAAAGTCCTGCATGTCTGTCACATAAAAAATCATCGAAAAACGATTAATTCAAATACAGCCCAAGTTCGTTAGTTAACCTGGCTTTGGGTGTATCGCTCGATGTGCAAATAATGGGTTCTGGGACACCGCAAGAATGAACTGAAAGTACTCCAAGTTGTGTTCATCTTATTAGCATAATTGTGGCAAATATACAAGTTTTGCCTTTAAAGGGGCTCCGTCGCCAAACTGTAAACAAATCTGATAACACCGCACGTGGTCATTGCTCTCCATTGTTTTCTGCAGTTTGTTTGATGGCTTCACCCCAGCCACCTAAAAAAGCTCGTTAAAAATCCACTTATATCCAAGCAATCGTAAGAGATATGAATGTTTGGATTTTTCCTCTGTTAAGTACAAAGATCTATCTTCAAAATGATGCTTTCATTTTCGAAAAAACAGGAAACGTCTGTGTGATATTGCCGTCAAAAACTTCAAAATCACATTTTAGACCGAAATTTGGAGACGAATTCCCTGTAAGGTAGCCTACGAGTAGACCCGTTATGCTAAAGAATAAAGGGCCTACGAAATAAAGAGATAAAGCTTGCCACGGCTGCCCAGTTGATTATATTAATCCTCTTTTCAAATAATGTGTGAAACCCGTCTAAACAAAGGCTGCATAAATTAAGTTCTAGAAATCTGGAACTGCAGTAGCAAGCTTTCGCTCATTAATTCGTAGACCCTTTCTCCTGTTGGATAATGGGCCTACTCGTAGGCTACTTTAAGGAGGACGACACGGAGAGAACCAACAATGAAAGTACAAATGGATCAATAGATTGATATACTGAGCAATCAATAGATCAATCGTTTAACAGGTTGCTGGAATGATCAATGATTGATTGATTGATTAATGGATAGATTGATTGACAGTACCTGCAGGTATTTCACGACCATGTGACATTGAACCACGAACATTATCCAGTGGTCCAATTGGCTTTGGGCCAGGCGATGTTGATCTGATTCCTGGTGACACGTTTCCATCGTTTCCTACAAAATTGAAGGTAAAGGAACAAGGTTATTGGTTGAGTAAGTTATTGTACCCATATGAACTTGTTGTGGCTCAATGGTAGAATCCTCTGACGTTGAAGCTAGCCTAGTTCCGAGGGGAGACGTTTGAATCACATCAGACAGCACCATGACAAGGAATCACGGGCTCGATTTGCAAATAGTTCTCTTAACAGTTCACAATTTTTGCACATTTTTACGTCCCGCCTCAAATAACACGTATTTCGGTGTTCAAACTTTCAGCGGTGCACGGCTCCAATTGAAGAGGCTGTACAAGATTTTTGTAAAATATCGGAAAGTACGGGACAGGTCACGCACATGACCAAAGCTTTGGGTTTTTAATGGCGGCCAGTTTAATCGCAGCTTCTACGCAAGTTTCATTGCAGTGTTTTCTCATCTTTGTCTGTGAAATGTGACGGAACTTTCGATATCCATTAAAACTTTAAAATGTTCGGCGCTAGAAAAACAGAACGAATCCTCCACGAAGGCTTCGATCACCAAGATTGTCGCAGATACTTTGGATTACTATTTTCTGTGCAAAATCGCCATTAGCTATGTTGTGTTTAGCCAAAACACATTCGATGATTTGACACGCAGAGCCACGCAGAGAGGACGAGTTGCTTAAGTTCAAAGTTTGATATTATCTTAAACAAAAGTGAAACCTTTTCTATCAAACGAGGAAAAGTGCTGCTTTTTTAAGTGAAGAAAAAGCCTGAAGTATTCTTTTCCTTCTCAGCTAGTAGCCGTTGGATTGAGTTATTTCATCTCACATTGCGAACATTTGATGTTTGGAACAAAAGCTTTATATGATGAACAAGAGCATTCTGTCGCTTAGATTATATTTATTTGATTCAGGAGCGGAGCAGAAGGCATTGTAATTCTCGCGTCTTTAGGGCTTAAAATGAAACGATTACAAAACAGCTCCTAAATCAAATAAACATAATCTAAGCGACAGAACTTTAGATTTACCCTTCTTCTTTCGCTATAAGCACATAACTTCCCTTAAAAACCATCTTTCGCTTGCACAAGGCGAGAGTTTGCCCTACCAGTTTTGGGGAAACTTTTGCGGCTTTGTTTGTTTTGAATTACTGGTTGAGAGAATTTCCTTTGTCTGCAGCCGCTAATCGCTTTGAATTGAGGTGTCAATCAAACGCAACTGTTGCTATTGTATTACAAAATCTGCTCTTGTTTATATGATGTTTATTTCGGTAGTCCTCAGCTTGAAATGTGTATTGTGGTAATAAAGAAATTTTGTTGCAGTACGGTGACCACTTTTATAGGCCAGACATGTGCAGGATTTTATTGACTTGCTTGAAGGTGTTGTGGTGTAATATTATGATTTTGCAGCCAGAGCAGTCAACCGGACAGAGTTTGAGCTCGGTACGAACCTCTCCACATGATCGTCATCGATCGTCAGGACAAGGGGTCGCGAACTCGACTGGTCTTCATTGCTTCTTCGATCCCAGCGCTTGGCGCTCATTGGCGCTAAACAGAGCAACTTCACCTTCTTATGCCAGCAGTAACAAAACCACAAAAAGTACGATTCCCTCAAAGAAGGCCAGTATTCTACCGACTAGAAGACAACTATTATTTGTGGAGACAACAAGGCAGTCGTCTCGTTGTATCTTTAGTTGATATTTAGTACCAAAATTCGTTCATTTTGAGCTTGAAAGTGTTATGGCGCAGTAGTGTAATCCTCTGCCTTTGCAATCAGAGCAGTCAGACAGACGGGGGTTAGATCCGAGGTAGAGTCCCACTACTTGAGCGTCATGACGGGGGTCGTGGACTCGATCTTCTCTACTTCTGTGATATCAGCGCTTGGCGTTAAGCCCCGCAACTTCACCTTCTCCTTCACTTTCTTACATATGCCCAAAATTTGTCATTTGCAGTTAACTAGCTATGGATTCCATCTGACTGTATTTCATTTCATCTCAAAGAAATTCAAAAGAATTATCTAGTTAATTAACATCCTATCGAGAAAAGATTTACTTAAAATCAGATGTTTTCTGAACTTTCCTTTCATTATCAAAATATGTACAGCATGATTCGTAAAATTCATAATCTCAACCTTCTTTGCATTGTTGACCACATATCTTGTTGAAACTACAGACTATAGGAACGACGGAGCTGATATGCTCATTTTATGGATATCATGTAAGACGTGATCTCATCATTATCATTATCATAATTTTCGTTTAAATTTGGCAACTTACATAGCAATATGAAAATTCAAATTCAAGCAAACAGCTCGTGCTCGGTGCTGCCAGTGCTCGGTGCGAAAAGCCTGCAATCATCCTCATTTTCCACATAGCTCTTGGATGAAGCTTGCCCATGTTAGCCCTTGCAGGATCCCAAGCTCTGTGGTCCAGTAATTACCACTCAGCAAGGTCTAGATCCTGCTGTAGCCATATGGACAAATTTGACAAAAGATACAAAAAGATTACTCAATCCTGCTTTTAGAATGATATATGGTCAATAATGGAATTTGTAAATAGGAAAATATCATTTCATTTGATAAACAGGGCGAGCACGACAGATGGCGAGTATCCGTTGAAACATGAATCAAAATCGCTGTGGAGATAGATAACTACCTTTGCAAAGTAAAGAAAATATTTCAGTAGGTTTAATTTTCAGTTGAGGCAGATTGCGGGCATCACGCAGCTCTTGTGAATAAGGGTCGCACCAATAAGAAATCATCTATGTAGTTTTCTCACATCTTAATCTCATCTAAATGGCAAATTATTGAGAAATTCTTACGTAAAGCTACAAATCCCCCCACCCAGAATCACACAGTTTTGTCTCCTTGGTAACATCACGCAGCTCACAGCAATCAAGGGTCGGACCAATAAGAAATCATCTATGTAGTTTTCTCACATCTTAATCTCATCTAAATGACAAATTATTGAGAAATTCTTGCGTAAAGCTACAAATCCCCCCACCCAGAATCACACAGTTTTGTCTTCTTGGTAACATCACGCAGCTCACAGCAATCAAGGGTCGGACCAATAAGAAATCATCTATGTAGTTTTCTCACATCTTAATCTCATCTAAATGGCAAATTATTGAGAAATTCTTACGTAAAGCTACAAATCCCCCCCACCCAGAATCACACAGTTTTGTCTCCTTGGTAACATCACGCAGCTCACAGCAATCAAGGGTCGGACCAATAAGAAATCATCTATGTAGTTTTCTCACATCTTAATCTCATCTAAATGGCAAATTATTGAGAAATTCTTACGTAAAGCTACAAATCCCCCCACCCAGAATCACACAGTTTTGTCTCCTTGGTAACATCACGCAGCTCACAGCAATCAAGGGTCGGACCAATAAGAAATCATCTATGTAGTTTTCTCACATCTTAATCTCATCTAAATGGCAAATTATTGAGAAATTCTTACGTAAAGCTACAAATCCCCCCACCCAGAAAAACACAGTTTTGTCTCCTTGGTAACATCATGCAGCTCACAGGAATGAAGGGTTGGACCATAAAGAAATCATCCATGTAGCTTTCTCGCATCTCAGTTTTGTGTCTACATGGCATGTTGCAAATTCTTCCGCAAAGCTACAACCCCCCCCCCCCTAACGAGCATGCTGCGCTTTCTAAGTTGTGAGAGTATCGTGTAAATGAATCTTTATTCATTTACCTTCTCGACATGTAGCTAGCATGCAGATAGTTTTACAAGCAATAGTATCCCACAAACGGAGTCTAGAGCAAAACTCAAACTTGAAGCGTCGTTGGCGCATTCTTGGTGACAATTAGGCACTGAAACGCATTGCTAACGCGACAGAGTCGTACTGACTATATCGTGCCGCACTGCATTGCATCACAAATGTGAATTCAGTCGAAGCAGCCAAAGATGACCTGTGTCACCTATCTCTAAAAAGACGCTCATCTTTGACGCATGCTCTGGTTAAATGCATGATCACATCTTAATATTGATAGCTCAATACTGCATAGATAATTGACCGGATTATTAAGATAATTAAATAATGTTATCTTCGATATCATATGCTTTTTTATCTGATCAAGTATAATCTCCTTCTTACTGCAATTTATCCATTCTCATAATCGCAACTCTCTTTCAAAATCAGCTGATAAGAACATTTCTTTCGTTCGATTTCTTGCCACTAGTGTTACTACCGGGTGTCCCAAAAATGTTCTTCCCTTTTTTAAAAATCACCAACAATTGATTATCAAGCTTTTGGTAAAATTTCTTTTGAGCTGCTTTCTCAAATACCCAAAAATAATCATATGATAAAATGTTTGCTTTCGATACAGCAAGGTAGAAAAATTACAAGTCGAAAGAACCTTATTTTGAGCTATAGCTTTTAAGCAAAATACTTAATCTTGCATAAGAGTGAAAATTTTCAGATTTTTTATCATCATTGAAGTCTCCAATGATAGTGCGGATTTACTTCTGTCATTTATGACCAAACTAGAAGTTATACATGCACAAAGAAATTGATCTGGCAATCATCAGTGCTTTTTGCAGTATGATCAAAACCAGGCAGCCCTAAAAAGAGCTAAATTTTGCTCACTTTTAAACCAACTACAAGATCAGCTATATTTTGGAAAATAATTTGGTCCTTGATCTACTTGACAAAAAAAGAAAATTGAAGATCGGCCGAGTAATCAAATTTTGGTGATTTTTCAAACGGGAGTACTTTTTTGGGATACCAGGTATAAAACTCAGTTGTTTACTCGTTTGGCTTTCATAAAGTTTGACAAAACGTGAAGCTTTCCTTTGACACCTTTTGTATATTAAATTATCTTGTTGAGCGATTTGAACAGTGAAAAATTGAAAAGTTTTGAAGTAAAACTAGAGAAATATAATTGTTAGGATAAAACCGCCAGCATTTTTTATTCGCTGTATCGCAGCAAATATCTGACGGAATTCAAAGAAAATGTGTCGAAATTTAAGTTAAAACCGCTACTTCACAAAAAAGTAAATTTGATGTGATAGAAAATATGGCCTGCCAGTAGGAAGCGTTTAAAGTTGCACATATTTTGGTAACGCCAATTACACTAGCTATACTCATTCAAATATCTTTTGTTGATGATATCTGCACCCAATCATGGAAGCCGGTAGCAATAGGCCTAATTACTAACGAAACAAACAAAGAAAATTTCAATGGGCTGCGATCATAGGGGAGAAGGGGGTCTCGATGATCAAAAGGCCGCGATGCGTGACGAGAAGTAATAGACGATTACGCTAAAGATGGCGGCGGGGAACCTTTTACCAAGATGCACTGCGTTATTTCATCGAATTCATATAGAATCGTTAAAGATTCGTTATTCGAACACAATGCATCTTGGTAAAAAGTTCCTCGCCGCCATCTTTAGCGTAATCGTCTATTGTCGACGGCCCCTTAGGAAGCTCGAACCAGGGTCGAACAATGTCCTCATCTTCAAAGATCACGTATGAAATAACTGTTTGAACTTTCTGACGATAAGCGAAGAGAAGGTGATGCTGCAATTTCTAGTGTCAAGCGATGGGATCGCAGAAGCGCTAATCGAGTCGCGACACATTGTCATGATTCTTAGATAATACAGGTGGGGCTCGAACCCTATCCCTCTTAGTCTGTGTCCCAGAAACACAGGCTAGTCCCTCTCAACTGTTCTGGTTGCAAAGTCAAAGGATTACACTGCTGCGCCAAAACAATGAAAAATTTGGCTTCGCAATAACTCTCGCTAAAAGCCAAGAGACAGTACAGTATCCATTTTAGATTGTTAAATAGTGCAATACGGAAACGAAAATATACTCGAAACCAAGCACTATCTCTCGCAAAGAGATATCTGAACAAAGATTCAATAAAACCTGCTGAAAGTCTAATCTTTTTGCCGCTTCTTTGTTGTTTCATAGGCAAATTTGAGCTTTCAAGATCAACAAATGAGGTACCTATGTTCAAGTTAACTATCGAGGAACATTTTTAGAGTGATTAGACATTGATTTGAACTAAATTCACATGGCTTGAGTCAACCAAATCCGAATACATTTTTTTGGGACACCCGGTATTTATGTTGCCAAAATTTCAAAAAAGTGCTTCAGGCTTCGAGAAAGACGATTTTGAAGAGGTCCTTAATTTCATTTCCCCAGTCTTAGTTTTACAAAACATAGTCGAATCCAATTCCAGTTTATTATCTTTGCCGTTCCCAGTTAATAAAATCCTACTCCCAGCATAAAATTCCCATTCCGAAATTGTTATTCAGGCAAGTCCAACATCCAACTTTACCCCTTCAGCACCCTCGAAAAAAACATACCATATTTCCTCAATATGAACATTTTTGAAAGGAGGCTAAAGAGTTTCTCAATTATAAAAATAGCCTTAAATAACGGACTCATCATATCAAACCCATAAACGCAACAAAAACTGAACTCTGTGGAAAGAAGAATGCTAACTCCTGTAAAAGAACAGCAACCAAAACTAACCAAAACTAACCTGTAACAAGAGAACATAAAACATTTTCCAATTATACTCAATTCCATAGATTGCCAACCGACTTGCTTGGTTTTTTGCAAACTGGAAAACCGACATATATCCTTCTATTCTTCTAACAAATAATCATTGGGTCTTGGCGTTTGAACATTGTTTGAAAATATCCTCCTGTCTATACACAAAACACTTAGCGAGTATTCATAGTTTGAATTTATGCCTCATCTTTGTATCAAAATTTCCCCCCTTTCTTTCATCGGACACTTCAAGGATTCCCTTTCAAGGATGGAAACTAATATGGCGTGAGCTGCACACACCACACATCCTTGATCTCTGGGTCCAGTAATGATCAGTTAGTTACAAGATACATATTTCTTCAGGAGCGATTCACAGGAAGAGAGGTCTAACCATATTCATCCTGGAACCTTGTGAAAACATCAAGTTGTAATTAAAACCTTGCCTGCAATTAAAACTTGCAACTTTTTTGCAACATAAAAGAGTTCTTGTTCAAGTTATGGATAAACATGGCAGCCAGAATTCGATATTTTGCATCGGAATGATAAACTCATCAACTTTCTAATCATTTAAGAAACAGAATGCAATTTAATAACGACACAAGGAATGTAAAATATTAAGTTGCTAATTTTGTAAGTAACGATAATTTGGGAGAACTAAAAGATGGGTAGTGTGTAGAAAAAGTCTTTCCCTGAGGGTATTGCTCTTGGAATTATCGAGGAAGAAACATGAGGAAAGTTTGTTGAATTTGAAAGGTAAGGAGATGGATACATTGTTTTCAAAGTAATTCTTGTGTTTGTTTAGCGATTTAAGGAAAGGAAAGGAAACAAGCTTCATACACGATAAGGAACGAGCTACAAGAGGACACCTTGCAGATGAAAGAAGCTACAAGAAGAAATCCCTGAAAATCAAATAGGTTTAGCTTTTATCTATCATAGTATACTGTACAGAACCCCCAATAAATGGGTAATACGCTTATGTAGAGGTCATAGAGAAGTATGAGAAGTATGTCGAGGCCTGATATGATGGATGTAATCAAATCACAAGAGAACAAACTCAACGTGTTAGCTAATGCAAAATGACAGAAGACACCAAGCCTTTAGCATATCAGTTCTATTCCAAGGCCTTGCCCAACATACAAGCCCTTCGCTTTAATGTTTGAATCAACGATGAAAGAGAGAGAAAAAAGAGATTGATTCACAGAACAACAGGCATTTTCTAACATACTTTTTCTCTGAGAGCTTATTTCAGAGTTTCTCTTGCAAGTACATTTCTGAATTTTATGAGCTTCTCTGAGCTCTGATCAGCTTCATTTAAACTTTCAAAAGAGAAATGGCAGGGTGGATGCGTATATAAGTACAGCTGGCAAACAACGACAGTCATTCTCTAACAATTATTTTTGTGATAATTTCTAAGTTTTTTCTCCACATATTACATATATATAAGAAGAAATGCACTCGTAGAAGAAATGCGAAACACCCCCTTTGGCATCAAGAGTTGGTGATAGAGAAAGTGATGTGCTTGCCAAGGGGGAGGTATCAAATTAGGGAAGGTATCATCTTGAGTTTCCTCTCCTCATAATACTCATAATTTAGAAGAAATAAACTCGTAGAACAAATGTAAAACAACCCCAAAACAACCCAGCTTCATCTTCCTTGGCATCAAGGCTTGGTGATAGAGAAAGGCGATGTTCTCGCTGCATGGAAGGTATCATCTTGATTTGAGTTTCCTCTTCTCATATTACGTATGAATTAGAAGAAATAAACTCGTAGAAGAATTACAAAACAACCCACCTTCATCTTCTTTGGCGTCGAAACTTGGTGATAGAGTAGGCGATGTTCTTGCCACAGGGAAAGTATCACCTCTTGGCAAAGGCGTTACCCGTTGCTTCGTTTCATGCATCTGTTGTCTTCGTAGTGCCACTTGAGCTGCCAAAACTCGCTGCCTCTCTACAATCAGTAGGCATTTAGCACACATGCAGTCTCTCCATCGGCAGAAGCCTTTATGTCCCTTGAGGTTTGATTCGAATCCATGGTTTCGACATCTTGCGCATTTTGGCGATCGTTTCTTCTCGTTGAGTGCATTTGCGGCTTCTTTGCTCTGTGTGCTCATCTTGCTCCTTCCAACCTTGATATAGAGGTATCGCTGCCTTCAACAATTTACTGTCCGTTATCTTCTGTGTGGTGATTATTGTCAAAGACTGTCGTTGCCAGTCAGCAAAGAGAAATCACTCAGCGCTTCAGCAGCGTTCTTCTGGAGTTCCCCTTCAACTTGTTTCTAGGTTCAAATATCCACTGGCTTTTAGAATGTTCTTCTTCGCTTGCAACTAAAATAGCAGAGCAACCTTGCAAGTCTTCTTGTGAAACGTCCACGGTCATACAAGAATATCTGAGCTGTTGCCAATCTCCAGGAGCAGAAGAATGCCACTTGAATGCAGGGTAAAATGTCTGGAGCTCGATACCGTCCGTCCCCTTGCGAGATCTATGTCGCGGCTGGAATTCCTATGAATCGCCTACTATTTTCTTGCTTATTTCCTGCCAATTACCGATTAGAATTTACCAAAATGCACCTCTTCCGAGAAGGAGCATTCAAGAGAACGAGCTCTAAAGTTAAGCTGGTCTCAGTGCCAAGAAATCAGACGCCAAGGAGCGCGAAATTTATCCAAATGTATCTGGAGAAGCTATCAGCTTGCCAGATATCAGTTGAGTAATAGCAAGTTATGTTGCTTGAGAGTTTTATCTCGTGAAAGAGGCCTCCCTGCAACACAATGAGGTCCAGTGCTATTTAGATTTCTTGTGTCATTGTGAACAATAGCGCCTGCGAGCATTCAATACAAACTCGCCATCGCCCTGCCATTCCAATTGGCTGCAATGCTCCCGGAGGGGCCACCTGACACGTAATTATTGTTTAATAAGCTTTGTTCGTTTAGAGGCGTTTTGCAGAAAAAGGAGAGCGACCCCCTATCTTATAAAGCAGGTGTTAGAGAGTGAGTGTTGGTTTGTGTTTCACGAGTCTGTTAAATGAACATCAACATTGATTTGTTAAACGGCTATTTAGTTTAATTTGAGCACCTGAACCCATGATCAATGTGTACTCCAAAATTTTGACAACGGGCCTTATCTAATTTGCATCTTGCTACCAATAACGTTTAAAAGAAATCATATTTATCCTGATTACATGTGAAATGTGAGTCAGCATCATCTTTGCTGCTAAAATGTCCAAAAGCAGATTCTTTAGCTTAATTTTGAACAAACTCCGCACACAACTGCACGGGTGACATGACTCGCTAGCAACCATTTTGACTTAAAAAATCTCTACGAAAGAACGAGAGAGGTTTTGGTTGCATTTATCGTTGGTTTGAATTTCTGCTGCTAGAATGTCCAAAACTGGATGCTTCATTTTAGCTTTAAACTATCAACTAACTCCGTACACATTGCATGGGCGCTAGAGCTCTTTTACAGTTTTAGTAAACGTTTTGATTTAGAAATCTTCACGGAAGAACGAGAGCGGCCTCTGTTGGTTTTATTGTTGGTTCGAAATTCTGCTACTAAAATGTCAAAAACTGGATTCTTCATCTTAAAGGGAGTTCACAAACCATAGTTTTCTTGATGATTTTATTAATTTTCCTCAATTGATGTAAGATTTACGATGAATTTGATTTTTCAAAATTTTCGACGAATTTTTTCAAAAATAATTAAACTACCACCATTTTGAAAATAATAAAGATATCAAACAATTTCCACGGCACATACACAGCAAATTACCCTAAGTTCCTTTCAAGCCATTCAATTTATAGACAAATGTGAGAGAATTTTACACCCACCTTTTAAAGATTTGAGCTCTATGCTCGTGGACACACCTTTTCGACTCACCCAGTATGTGGATGACTTTATCGTCTGGTACCTAATGCGCTGCACGGTCAGGTCAGCAATCTAGGACAAAGTGCAAGCTGCTAACGCACGCTTTTTCAGGCTATGCATGCTTTTAAGGCCTTCTCATAAGATCACTTTGTCTACGAGGTTTGAATCCTGGTTTGAATGCTAAAGAAAATGCCCTGATAGTTTACATGCAAAGCTGTGCAGGACATTGAATAACCGTTGGAATAATTTACTCGACTTGCACTTTATGAAATCGGCTGGCGGCATTGCACAAGAGTTTGCTTTGAAATTTGTAAGATTTTAGAGTCATTTTTCATGCATGGTTCTTGGCAAAGTTCCTAGGCGACGGACAGCATGCTGAGATTACGTCTTGATGCAGAAATATTCCTATGATGACGTTGTACTTGCGTAAAAGGTCTTCGCTCTGATGTAGGAGTCCACTAGGTGCAAAGTGTCACGCTTACTAAATGTTCAACTGATCTGATTGGCTGGCTCGGCAATAACGTCAATCAAAGAGTGTCTTTTGTTGCTGAGCAAAAGGATATATGCGCTTTTTCTCTCATGGGGTAGAATTCATACATTTTTTGCAAGCAAAATAATTCCCATGTTGAAGAAAACGCTCTTTTGCGGAGTTTTGTTAAAACACATGATTGATTCATTAATGTTTTCACGTTTTTAAGTTTTTAGGGTCACATCGGGTTTCCAAAGAAGATTATTCCCATGTCACAAGAAAACCTTATTTTTTGCTTGTTTAAATTGGCTATAGAAACTAAATTATTATTAGCAGTATCTTTCGAAGACATTCATGCTCGTAAAACAGAGAGCTGAATGCCGGTTTTCTGTTCCTTTTATCTTTCTTGTCTTGTGTGCACGGTGCACGTCGTTTCACGTATTGACTTGTTTTAGATGTTTAATGTCCTTTTTTATAATTACGTAATAGTTTGGGGGTAGCTTACAACCAAGTAAAAAATTTTGCCAGCCATTATATTTGGGTCTAAAGTTTAGACTCTTCATTTAATTTGCAATTATTTGTTTGCAAGCTATCCTAACTTGTAGTTTAATTCAATGTTTATATGCTGTTTGCTTTTCGAGTAGTTTGGAAATAAATCCACTTTTCTGAAATCTACGAAAAGACTCTAACTAGGATTTGTGAAGCCAGCGTTGACGAAAACATTGCGATGCGTACATCTTTTGATTGCTCAGACTGTGCCGAACAACATGTTTTTTTACTGCTTTTCGATAGGCCGAATTGTATTGGAGAAATTAACTGTTTTCTGAGGAGAGTGGCTTTGCGAAATGGCACCTCGCTGTTCATTGGAGCGGAAAGCAGAGTTACCTGGCCTTGGGGGTAGTCGTGTCACTTCGCTCCTTTTGGTATCGTCCCTGTAATGTAGCAGGAGGTAGCATATACTGTAAATTTTTGTCTGATGAATATAAAACAAAAAACCAAACGAAGGAATCCTTTGTCGCGTGCAACATTTTGAACCAAGAAGAACCCCAGCTTTACGCTTGTCTTCCACAGGATGCAAAAATGTCGCAAATGCAAAACTTTTAATGTTTGACAGCAAAAAGTCCCACTGTTTGACTGACGTTGCTTTAAAGTCAGCCAATCAAATCAGTTGATTTTGCTCACATCGAATCTCGAGCTTCATTGATTTTCAAAATGTATAATTCACACGCGCGTCTTAGAGAAGTAACAATTATACTAGCAATAGCAATAATAGTCAGCAAGGATTTTCGCTCCTGACCTATGGCCAAAAACCACTCAAGCCTCATTTTCACCGACCAATCAGACGGCAAATAAGTGAAGAAGACAAAAGAAACCCGTGAAGAATTTTCTAAATTTTACCTACCTTCATAAAACGCAACCTGGACAAAAACTGCTTGTTCACGAATTACGCCTTGAAACCTGGAGATATTTTAACCGGTATCCAAAGTTGTATACCCAAACATCTGGAGAGTAGATTTCTTCAAAAAAATTCGGTAACGGGCAGCTTTTCCCCAGGTTGCATTTTATGAAGGTAGGTAAAATTTAGAAAAATCTTCACAGGTTTCTTTTGTCTCCTTGGTCCGTTAAAAGGAGGCTTTGGCGGTTTTCGGCCATGAGCTACGAGCAAAAGTTGGCTAAAGCATCTGATGCTGCAATGGTCAGGATTAAACTTTTTTATCATACTTTCGAAACTGCGCATGCCCTGATTTCTGGGGTAACCGCAATTATATCATTTGACAGCCGCAATAGCATAAGTTGCTTTTGTTGGCACCTGAATTCACGGCGATTAGCGATCGCAGACAAAGGAAATTCCCTCAAAACAATCAAAGCCGCAAAAGCTTATCTGAAACCCAGGTAGCTAGCACCTTCATTGTGCATACCAGAAATTGTTTTCAAGAGCAAACATGAGCATATATGGAAAGAAGAAGGACGTCTACTTCGGGCATTTTATCTATTTGGTTCAGAAACTGAGCAGTAAGGGCTGTTTATATGGAAAAAGATTTCCCGGCATTTTCCCGTTTCACCGGGAAACTCGCTCAGCCGACCTTTCATAAGCGAAAATTTTCCCCGGGAAGCCGTAAAATGCCGGGGAAACTTTCTCCATATAAACAGGCCCTACGTGTTTTAATTGCACCAAAAATGATAAGAGAATTGAATCGCCTTTCAATCGGCTTTTGAACTAAATGAATAAAACGCCTGAGGTAGATGTGTAGATACGGCCTTCTTCTTTTGATCTATGCTCATACTTGCTCTTGAAACCATTTCTGGAAAAGAAGGACAGATTTTGTAACACAATAGCATGATATGCTTTTGTTGACATCTGAATTCAAAGTGATTAGCGACTGCAGACAAAGAAAGTTCTCTCAACCATAAATTCAAAACAAACAAAGCCGCAAAAGTTTCTGTGAAACCCAGGTAGCTAGCTCGCTCGTTGTGCATACCAGATATTATGTTTAAAAGCAAACATGAGCATATATCAAAAGAAGAAGGATATATGTACACATCTGCCTCGGACATTTTATTTCTTTGGTTCAGAAGCTGAGCAGTAAGTGTTTTAATTACACCCAACAAAAATAACAGAATTGAATCGCCTCCCAAACGGCTCTTGAACCAAAGAAATTAAATGCCAGAGGCAGAGGCAGATGTGTAGATATACCCTTCTCTTTTTGATCTATGCTCATGCTTGCTTTTAAAAACAATTTCTGGAAGAAACTTTTGGGGCTTTGTTTGTTTTGAATTACTGGTTTAGAGAATTTCCTTTGTCTGCGATCGCTAATCGCTTTGAATTGCGGTGTCAATCTAAAGCAATTCATTATATTGTCTTACCAAATCTGTCCTTGTTTTCTGGAATGCACGACAAGTGAGCTAGCCACCTGGGTTTCAGAGAAACTTTTGCGGCTTTGCTTGTTTTGAATTATTAGTTGAGAGAATTTCCTTTGTCTGTGACCGCTAATCGCTTTGCATTGCGGTGTCAATCTAAAGCAATTCATGATATTGTCTTACAAAATCTGTCCTTGTTCAACATGTGGGGAAAATTGTTGACAACAAACAAACAGACAGGCAGGATCAAAAACCTCGTTATCACGTTACAAGTAAAAAGGTCTGAACATAAGTTAGAAATTCTAGCTTGAGAATTGTCGCAGTTTAAATTGCTTTTCAGCAAGAAGCTGTGCATCAAATTTTAATTAGGCTACCTCTCCTCGGAAAGCAAAAAATTGATTCCCTTTGATAAAGATTTCATGTGAAATAGATCTTTCCAAGTCTCGATTGTGAGTTGAGAAAACAAAGGAAAACACTTTTCCTTCTTTCCAAGCTATCTTTTGATTCCCAATGCGCATGGTTGTCTTGGAAATACACGATTTACCTTTGACTAATTTGAAAACAAAATTGACATTCCTTTGTTTTCTTCCTTGAATTGGGATTCACCTACCTTGATCTCATTTTAACAAAGAAACTCGGGAAAGGTCTATTATACCAGTTTGACCCCCTGTGTAGTTCTTGGCAGATTTCGTTCTATTTCATTTCATAGAGCGCCTCTAAATATGTGGAATTTCTTCCTTGTAGAGCCCAGATATTTATAATTAATAGTAAAACTTTATTGGGACAATGATGAAACTTCTATTTAAAGACACAAATCTAATCTGCTTTGCATGGGAAGGTATTCTGATAAAGATTTTTTGTATTTTAATCTCCTTATATCCACATGACTTCAGGAAAAAGGCTTAAATAAAGAGAATTTTGTGAAAGGCATTTTTGAAAAAAGATTTGGAAAAAGAGAGTTGGTAAATATTTCATAAGGAATATGATTCGATCATGGGTTATTTACGGAAAACATTGTAGAGAGAAATCAACAAGCTACAGCTTATATGTCACGCTACACCTCATAAGTGATGTTATTTAGGGAAGGCTATTTTCGGCTAGACTATCTAGATCTTCTTCTATATCAAGTAGACCTTTTGCTGTTCTATAAGAGTCTGGATCGAGCAGCACTTTTAATCATTGTTATACAAGTAAACAAGGACAGATTTTGTAAGACAAGGGCAAGAGATACTTTCGTTGACACCTGAATTCAAAGTGATTAGCGACTGCAGACAAAGGAAATTATCTCAACCATAAATTCAAAACAAACAAAGACGCAAAAGTTTCTATGAAACCCAGGTAGCTAGCGCGCTTGTTGTGCATTCCAGAAATTGTTTTTAAGAGCAAACATTAGCATTTATCGAAAGAAGAAAAATATATCTACACATCTACCCAGGGCATTTTATTTCCTTGGCTCAGAAGCCGAGCAGTAAGTGTTTTCATTACACCCAAAAAGATAAGAGAATTGAATCGCCTCTCAATCGACTTTCGAACTAAATGAATAAAATGCCCGCGGTAGATGTGTAGAAATATCCTTCTTCTTTCGATCCATGCTCATGTTTGCTCTTAAAGAACAATTTCTGGAATGCACAACAAGCGAGCTAGCTACCTGGGTTTCAGAGAAACTTTTGCGGCTTTGTTTGTTTTGAATTACTGGTTGAGAGAATTTCCTTTGTCTGCGATCGCTAATCGCTTTGAATTGCAGTGTCAATCAAAACCAACTCGTGCTATTGTCTTACCAAATCTGTCCTTGTTTATACAAGTTGCTAGATTAAAAGGCGTTATAGCTTCTGTCACTGTTGTGCACATTTGAAAATTTGTCAGATTTATCTGAAATGTACCGGGTGACCCAGAAAAAAGTGACCCAACGCAATTTGTTATAGAAAAAAAAGTAAGTGGCTGATTGAAATGCTTCAAACATTGTTTTGTCACTAATAGACTGGCCTACGTTATGAGTCTTTTTGTAAACTTTTTTCGGCACTTCAAGTTCCCCGAATTAAGGATTTCGAGGAAAATGGCATGCTTGAAATCCCCAAAAGTAGTGAAAAACAGGAGATCGATTTTCAGCCATTTCAGATCTTCAAAACAACGAGCGGCGTGTTACATTGCAGCCTGTGAATATTTCTAGGTACCTAGGGACTATAAACTTGTCCTGAAAACTTTCGACTGAGTTGCTTATTCTCAAGTTGAAATGAAACATGCTCGTCATCGCATTGAAGATCTGAAATGGCTGTAAATCGATCCCCTGTTTTTGACTATTTTTTGAGGATTTCAGGCATGTCCTTTTCCTCAAAATCCTTAATTCAGGAAATTTAATGTGCCGAAAAAATTTGCAAAAATACTCATAACGTAGGCTAGTCTGTTAGCGACAGAACAACGTTTGAAGCATTTAAATTGGCCACTTACTTTCCTTTCTATGACAGGTTGCATTGGGTCACTTTTTCTGGGTCACCCGGTGTACAAAGACTGTTCGACCTAGACTCTTTTAAGAATGCTAAAAGATCTATTGCAGAATTTATTTTCTTGCCAAGGGATGGTGCAAAAATTTGTCTTACTACATGACTGGTGGAGAAATAAAATTCATGTTAAAAAATCTGCTCACGCCGTATATCGTGTACCATTAAAAAGGGCCTAACCACTCCAACAAAACAGGAATCAATTTGGTCTTTTGTGCTTTGTACTCTTTACTTCAGTGCTGGCCAGTTTCGCCCACTATGGGATCTTCAGAGCAACTGACTAATTAAAAGTGTTAACCTCTATTTATAGTGAGCTCTATGTCAATGTAAGGTAAAGTAATTTACAAGTATAATTTTGTCAATTTGTAGGCAAACCATCTGTGACAAAAAAATTTGAAAAAGGAAAGGCCACGATACCAGCGTCGATCGTGGGGTCCGAAGATGCTTGCGGCGACGAATGAATTAATAAATTTGCAGGCAGAAACACCGCAACACGACGAAAAGGAAATGTGCTTGAATTTATTTATTGCCAATATTCCGTCCTGCTATGCAGGAATTTTTATAAGGAATTTTGACCTTATAACGTAAAAGTGTTCTTGTCATATATTGATGTTGCTTTTGGCCTCGTTCTCGTTGTTTTCAGTTGAGTCTTTGTTGTTGTAGGGGTCGGTTCTTGTAGCATGGTGTTGAATTTTTGTGTTTTGTCTTTTGATGTCAAATCTTCCTTCATTATGCTCACCCCGTATAAGTTTGAAGATAAATCTTTCCACCTTACAGAGGAAAAAACCAAACATTCATATCTTTTACAATTGCTTGGATACAAGTGGATTTTTTAACGAGCACTTTTTGGTGGCTTGGGTGAAGCCATCAAACAAATTGCAGAAAATTATGGAGAACAATGGACACATGTGGTGTTTACAGATATGTTTACAGTTTGGCGATGGAACCCCTTTAACATGTCAACTTAACAAGGGCAGGTTTTGTAATACAATAGCAACAGTTGCATTTGATTGACACCTCAATTCAAAGTGATCAGCGACTACAGACAAAGGAAATTCTCTCAACCAGTAATTCAAAACAAACAAAGCCGCAAACGTTTCTTCGAAACTAATAGGGCAAACTCTCGACTTGTGCAAGCGAAAGATGGTTTTTAAGAGAAGCTATGTGCTTATAACGAAAGAAGGAGGGCAAATCTAAAGTTCAGTCTGGCGGATTTTGTTTATTTGATTCAGGAGCTGTTTTGTAATCGCTTCATTTAAGCCCTAAATACGCGAGAATTACAATGCCTTCTGCTCGGCTTCTGAATCAAATAAACAAAATCCGCCAGACAGAACTTTAGATTTACCTTTCTTCTTTCGTTATAAGCACGTAACTTCTCTTAAAAACACCTTTCGCTTGCACAAGGCGAGAGTTTGCCCTACTAGTTTCGAGGAAACTTTTGCGGCTTTGTTTGTTTTGAATTACTGGTTGAAAGAATTTCCTTTGTCTGCAGTCGCTAATCGCTTTGAATTGAGGTGTCAATCAAATGCAACTGTTGCTATTGTATTATAAAATCTGTCCTTGTTTATCAACTTAGATAAGGACATTTTGTTTGTGAAAATCGGTCCTATCGCTCTCATATTACAAGCAATTTTGTTACAATGCTTGATGTCAAGATCCTTCAAACAGGCCTAAAATCCATGATTAAAGTTGCAAGCAATTTAGCCCCACATCTATCGTAATCAAATTCCATCCGTCTATCTTGTCCCTGAAAAATTTACTAGATATAAAGAGGTATAAAGAAGTTGCTGCAACAAGGACAGATTTGTAAGATAATAGCATGAGTTGCTTTCGATTGACACCGTAATTCAAAGTGATTAGCGATCGCAGACAAAGGAAATTCCCTCCACCAGTAATTCAAAGCAAACAAAGCCGCAAAACTCTCTCTGAAACCCAGGTAGCTAGCTTGCTTGTTGTGCATTCCAGAAACTGTTTTCAAGAGGAAACACGAGCATAGATCGAAAGAAGAAGGATGTATCTACATCTACACATCTGCCTCATTCATTTCATTTGTTTGGTTCAAAAGCCGATTGGGAGGCGATTCAATTCCCTTATATTTTGGGTATGATTAAAACACTTATTGCTCAGCTTCTGAACCAAAGAAATAAAATGCCTGAGGTAGATGTGTAGATATATTCTTCTTCTTTCGACATAAGCTCGTGTTTGCTCTTAAACCAATGTCTGGAATGCACGACGAGCGCGCTAGCTACCTGGGTTTCAGAGAAAGTTTTGCGGCTTTGTTTGTTTTGAATTTCTGGTTGAGGGAATTTCCTTTGTCGGCAATCGCTAATCGCTTTGAATTCAGGTGTCAACGAAAGCAGCTCATGCTATTGTATTGCAAAATCTGTACTTGTTGGTTGCTACATAGTCGTATCCATTTTTGACTGTCATTCAGTTTTTTTAGTCTATCTTTTATTATCAAGCGGCTGAATTGTTAGTGAATGTGATGAAGAATTTTTGGGCTCTTCTGAAGGATTTTGAGATGAAGTATTTTTGTGAAATCGTATGTCATAAGAGAAAGATACGACCAATTTTGACAAATTCAATTTTCTTTTCTTATCTTACTTTCTTTTCTTTTCTTTCAAAAAGTTGACACGTTTGCAACACAGGTATTGTCAGTTTCTAGGAATCTGATAAATATTTTAACAGCTACAGGCTTATGATAATCGAGAATTCCACCTTCCATTCTGGTCCATGAATTACGTGCTATTGAAAAATCAAAATTCTATTTCTGAAACTGACTATTGAATTGAATTCAAATTTCAAGTCAAATAAATCATGGGCCAGAATGGAATGTGGAATTCTCGATTCCCATACAAACCCCTTACAAGTATTTTTCTAATTTTTGGGTGTTAAAGATGAGTGATTTTACCAAAAAAAATTTCTTATCTAGGTTAACCTTTGTCTGATAGATTAACATGTTAGTTTTGAATATCAGCCATATACTTTTTATTCCAAAGCCCGCCAAACCTGTTAACGTTTTTTTACTCACCCGGAATACATTATTTTGAGTCACCTGGTATTACAAGAGTCACGCTGTTTTGCTCACCACCCGGCAACAAGGACAGATTTTGTAATACAATAGCATCAGTTGCTTTGATTGACTCCTCAATTCAAGATGATTAGCGACTGCAGACAAATGAAATTCTCTCAACCAGTAATTCAAAACAAACAAAGCCGCAAATGCTGTCCCGAAACCAGTAGGGCAAATTCTCATGTTGTATACGCGCGACGGGTATTTTTTAAGAGAAGCTAAGTGCTTATAACGAAAAAAAGAAGGGTAAATTTAAAATTGTGCCTGGCGGATCGTGGCGGATTGTGTTTATTTGATTCAGGAGCTGAGCTGAAGGCATTTTAATTCTCGCTTATTTAGCGCTTAAATGAAACGATTACTAAACAGCTTCTGCATCAAATAAACAAATCCACCAGGCAGATCTTTAGATTTACCCTTCTTCTCTTGTTAAAGCACATAACTTCTCTTGAAAACCACCTGTCGCATGCACACGAAAAGAGTATGCCCTACTGGTTTCGGAGCAACTTTTGCAGATTTGTTTGAATTGAAGTGTCAATTGAAAGCAACTGATGCTATTGTATTATGAAATCTGTCTTTTTTAAGTGACAGCACAGGTAATGGGGAAAAATTAGTATAAAGTAACAAGTACCTCTCTTTTTACTTTTTGCCAGATTTCCCAAGTTTGTCTAGATTAGATTGGGCCAACCACGACGATGTTTGTGATACAAACAGTTCCGGTTTCCACTCAAGAGAAATAAGAATAAAGGTTTGCAGGTTTCCGTAGGCCATTGCAGGTTTCCGTAGGCCATTGCAGTTTCCCTCAGCTTCTTTGCCTTACTCAGCACTCCATCGGCCAGTATTCCTATAACGCTTGGCCTCAAACTGTTCGTCCATCACAAACACAATCATTGTCGTGGTTAGCCTAATCTAATCTAGACAAACTTGGGAAATCTGGCAAACGGTAAAGTAAAAAGAGAGGTTCTAGTTATTTCTATGCTGCTTTTTCCCCATTACCTGTGGCTACAGGCTTTCAAATGTTTATACATTTTCTGACTCATCTGGAGCATAGGTTCCAAATCTTTAAAAAGGCTGGTGTAAAATTCAGTTACTTATTTCTTTTAACTGAATTACTTCAAAGAAACTTCAGCTATTTCTCTATAATTCTACCGTTGGACTTTTCTGAAATCTTCAATATTTTTAGAATTAGAGTGTTTTTCTACTTTTTCAAGACTTCAAGAAAAATTTTCAAAAAAACTTAAAACCATCGTAATTTCTAAACTGTTTGAAGCAACATGAAATAATTTCGAAGAAAACCATAGTTTATTGATGTCTACAATATGGTATCAAGCAAAAGTCTGTCACTCTTCTGGTTTATGATTTAGAAATTTGATGACGTCACACCCTCAAATGAGTTAAAATGTAAACAACGCTGAAATTTCGAAAAATATTGAAAATTTCTGAAAAGTCCAACGGTAGAATTAAAGATAAGTAACTAAAGTTTGTTTCAAGCCACTCAGTCAGAAGAAATAGATCACAGAATTTTACACCCACCTTTTTACGCCGAGTTAAAGATTTGATGCTCTCATCTGGTATAGCAAGAGTCACCATGCTTTACTCACCCGGTAGTAATTTGGATATCGAAACATGTGTTGTCATTTTCATGAAACACATCCTGAAATATATCGGGCACAATATTTGAAAGACAAATAAACTATATCGACTAGGAAGTTTATGTCCTGAAATATATCGGGCACAATATTAAAATTGCAAATAAATTTGATCAGCACGGAACTTTCTATCCAGAATATACCAGGCGAAACATCAAAACTGCAAATAAGGTTATCTAACAATCAACTTGAAAGTTTTTATCCTGCAAAATATCACGCAAAATGTCTCAACTCTCAAATAAACGTTATCATTTAGGAAGCTTTTAGACTCCACGCTCATAACTACAGGCACGAAGACCTGCTAGCGTTGCGGAGGAGCTAATCTTTAATCAGTACAAATTTGAAAGAATATTTTATGAAATTTTTGAAATGACACAGTTATCATCAGATTTAGCATGTGTACTAATCTGAAATCAAACTACAAAGTGATCGCCGCTTGCACAAACTTGAAATCAAAGTTACAATCAAAGGCGATTTGATTCAAATTAAGATAAACAATGATTGTGAAATTAGGCTAGCAGAGCAAATGAGATATGCGGTGCTTTAACGCTGAGGTATTATTGATTTGAAATTAGCAGATTAAAATGACGGATATACGGAAAGCTAAATATCTTTAAAATGACTCATGATTTAACTGAAAGTTTACTTTGTTGATAAAGGGACTAATCAAGAATTTGCTGGGCGAAGCAAAGCGGCAGGTGTGGAATCAAAGACTTGGAGGATTTGTTTGCAGTCTTCGATTCAGCAGGAAACAAGCGTGTTTTGCGAGCTAATTTCAATTGGTAGAAGAAGTTAAAATGAGCATATATTGACAGCGATAAAATGTCCCGCTTGGTAATTACTTTTTGAATGATTAATGAAGACGCACCAATTCTTTTGCTATCTTCCATCACCGCTAACTCTCACAATAACTGCCTACCACTATGAGTGCATTCATACGGCCTAATTTGTTGATTTACAAAATAATTTACTGCTCCTTTTCTTATTTTAGAAACTGCAAATGACCGTTTCTATCAAAATTAGACTCCTGGACTCCAAGTACAATGATTTCCTCGCCTTTTTCAACTTTCCAAATTATTTCTTTCATTTGTGATGTTGAGAAATTCGTTAATTTCAAACTATTAGTTGAAAACTGGTTTCTAATGACACCGTTGCTTACGCTTGGGAGCAATGGAAAAACGCGATTTCTTGTTAAAAATTCATGATAAGTGTTGTAAATTTGCAGCATTGGTAATTTAATAACTGCGCATCGTTGATTTGTAATGGTTATTCTTGTCACGACAGATGGGAATTTTGCTAGTGCTTTCTGCTTCCTGAAAGCAAATTTAGAACGCCTAAATTGGCTTTGTTTATTACTGTAAATATATTGAAGGAAAGGAGTCTTTGAATTTGCTCTTGTTTAGGCGAGTATTTAGCTGGAAGAAATGCGTGGCTCTGCTTTAATGCAAACCCGAGACGGCATTCTAACAATGCAGTGACAATCGTCATATTACCTATTGTTATCGAATCCTGGGAAACAAATTCTTTAAGGGTGTTTTGCAAGGTCAACTGACGCCTTTGCGCTGCAACTCTGCAACTTTGATAAGTCTGCAGAACACTCTAGAAAACTGTGCCGTGCCACAGCTATGCAAAGACATAGATTTCCCGGTTGACTGAGAAGTACAACTCTTGCCAGTATTCAAGGACCTTAAAAATTTATTATCAGAATCTTTCTGCAATCCACAGCGAAACAGATAGTTGTTTTATATACCTTTAAAAATTTACAATACATTCTACAGATTACTCTACCTACAAACTACTTAACAATACCACAAGAAGTATACCATGAGGAGCAATAGACTATGACTACCCAATGGCGTTAAATAAAAAATAAGAGCCAAACTACATACAACTTTACATAAATGCTACAGACATAAACGATAAATACTTTACTGGAGAATGTCTAACATTAGATGTCAGGTTGGGGCTGTAATGACTCAAAACCAATGTCGCAAGTAAAACTCTTTTTTTGTGCGTGTTTTTATTTTAGTGTGTGTGAAACAGATAATTCTCCGTATGTTGAGCCAAGCTCAGTATGAAATCAAGTTAAGAGGTAATCGGGCATTAAATTCAATTTGATAATCATTCGGTTTGACTTCAAAGTATACTTCAAAACCAGGCAGCCTCTGAAGCACAAAGTTCCCACAAATTCAAACTCAGTTAAGACTCAACAATTCTTTTTCCTGATATTAATTTGGTCTCTGAATGTAATGCACATACAGACCATAATGTAACAAAATTTTGACGATTTTTCAAAAGGTGCAAGCTTTTTTCAACTCTCCCAGCAAACGTAGAATTCTCGTATTAGACAATGAATGGCAATTGTATTCTGAAGATAGTTTATTGAACAGATTTATATCACGTCTTCCAAACTTTCGGGTCCAATGTTCGGCAGACTCATCAGGATTCCCAGTTCATATACCGGGTGAGTCAAAAAAAGTAAACACGTTTGATGGGATGTACAATAAAACGTATGCGGATCTTCGAAACTGAAATGTTAATCTATTAGTCAAAGGCAAACTTAGTTTTTGAAAATTTTGTTTGGTAACAATGACTCATCACTTAGACCAAGAAATTAGGAAAATGCTGATAAGGGGTTTGTATGGGAACGAGAATATTTATGGTCCGTGTTTTACTTGCTATCAAAACTAAAATTAACATTTCAGTTTTGAATATCGAGTGGTGGGGATTTTCGGGGGTGAATATCGGAATTTCAGTTTTAAATTAAGAAAGAAAAAATTTGATCGATCGGTGATGACCTATATTAGATGATGAATAAGATCTGCCCTGAAAGCCTTTGGGATATATATAAAACAAGAAACACATACTCATATCATAGAACAAGAAACTGCGCGGATATCCGAGATATAATCTTGAGTACTGAAAGAAGAGCTTTCACTATTCGGGTCTGAAACCTTGCAACGAAATCCCTATTACCATCAGAGAGCTCTCTACTTTGCAACAATCTAAAAACACCTCAAAAACATGCGAGGAGCTGAATTCAACTCAAACACGACTCCCTGGAAGATCAGCCGCACCCTAGAAATATGAATGTTTATGTACATATCTTCTTGTAAGTTTGTATATTAAGTTTTATTTGCTAAAGGGATTTTTTCGTGTATAAATAATGTATAATAATAATAAATAATAATTATTAGAATAATTCTATGGAGGAGCGCTGCAACTAATATGTACCTGCGGAGGAATTATGAAGGCGAAGCCTTTAGAAATTGCCGACCACCCAACATAAACTCCTCAGAAATCATGCTTTCCGACAAGTACAACAAAATATACATGCCACTGGTAAGTAGATATGATAGTTTTTGGTATATTTGACAAACTTTCTTACCTTCAAGCAAAATTCTCTCTCTGCAACCCGCAAAAAAAGAGCGGCCTATCCCAGCCAAGATTTAGGTCAATAAGTCATGAGTCCCAGTGAGAGCAATAATAATTCCGTTCAATATGTTGTTGTTGTCTTAATAATTTAATTCAATGTGTTGGTGTTGTTGCGATGACTGCGTCTGCTGTATTGAGTCCATAAAGCGCATAAGATTAAACGTTTCTGGCTTAACGATTCATCACTATTGCTGATTAATTTTGATTGAATTTACATCTAAAAACCAGACATCAGAAAGCTCGGATATTCTGATGAAATTGATTCAGAAATATAAATAACAAGTCAATGATAAAAACTTTACGAAAACCAAATGTAAATCGTTGGGGGCCTTTTATTCATCTGTCCATTACTCGAGTTAGACATCTCAGCCATTATGTTGCTGAATAAACCATGATGTCAGAGCGCTACCAATATTCATATGTTAGCAACTTCCCAAGAAACCAAGAAATAACACTCCCTGCCTTGCAGCAATAAAAAGATAAAAATTGGAAATGAGCTCGCTAATTTTCAAAAAGGAAAAATGTCCCTTCAGAGACAGATTTCTGGATTTAAGGTTAACAAACTATCATAGCAGCAAAAAGGTATTAAAAAATTCGATTCAGCTTGACGCCGAAAAAAGTTACTAGAATTAGTCCAAAATAGTGTTCATTTAAAGCCTCAATGACTGACTTACTTCCATAGCGATTTCTTCCAAGAAGACACTAAAGGCAATAACGCAAAGACTCGACATCAAACAAGTGCAAGGATCTGGTTAAAATCCGATCTAAATCCACCTTTAATGAAAGATTTTTTACGGAATGAAACATTAGCTACAATCTGATGATGATGATGATGATGATGATGATGATGATGATGATGATGATGATGATGATGATGATGATGATGATGATGATGATGATGATGATGATGATGATGATGATGATGATGATGATGATGATGATGATGATGATGATGATGATGATGATGATGATGGTGATGAAAATGCTAATGATGATGAATGAGTGAACAAAAACGCTGCTCTTGGAAAGATTGCAGGGGGCACGGAGACGCGGCGAAGCAGCATATGCGTTGATCTGGTCCTTGCAAAAGAATTCCAGGGGTGCAGACTGATAAAGTTACCAACCGAGGCCCTCCCGAAAAGGCCGGAATTGACACTGTTTATTTATGAGTCGTAGTTGTAGCAGAGTGGATCAGTTTGGCGGAGGAGCGAAATTATGACTTGTAATCAGTCTATCTTTGACTGTGCAAAAGAGTCTCAAAACACCTCATAATTAATTCATACTTCGAATGCGACACGGTGTTACAGAAAAACAAGTTTTAATGAATAAAGTTTCAAGTTGTAAATTTCTTTAGGACATTGATTGATTTCTAATGAACAAAAATACAGTTTCGCTTCAAAAGGAAAACAAAGAGGTCTTCATTAACATTTATGACTTCAGCTTTCTTTGTTGCAAACAAAACCTTAATGGACATCAGATAGGCCTCATGATCACTTAATTTCATGTTTCCTAACATTGATGAAATTTCTTAATTTTCTTGATATGAAATTGCGACTTTCCCTAATCAATTCTTTCCTAAGACTAAAATCTGATCTAGTTTAATTATTAATAGCCATAATGAAGTCGATGGCTTTTGAATTCTAATCTCATCCAGCATAGCCATTGGGCCTACTGCAATAAAACTCTCGAATTCATTGTTCTGTACACATCAACATTCATTGTTTCAATTCAAATTGGGCTTTGTTCCCTCTTCAGGAGTGTTCTATTATTGACACGTACGACGCCACACATTTCTCAATCAACTTATTTATATTAAAGAAGTCGAAATGTAATAAGTTTTATAGAACTCTAAGGTCATTGCCTACTTCGCCTATCAAAGTGTTGCTTAAACGCGTCTTTTCGCTATCCATGCATTTCAATAAAACATGCAATTTATTAGTGAAAACTGTGAATTCCAACTGTTTACTGTGTATTATTAATGAGAGGTCGGATATCAACGGGATCGAGAAGGTGCAGGCCTCAAATGTTTGGGCAATTCAAAGTTACACATGGTGCTCTTCTTGCGCGCAGTTGGAAATAACATGCTGCAAGGGATTACTAAAACTCCCATCCAAAGTTGTACCCTTTTGTTGTAGCAAAAACCAAAGTCATTACGGTGTGAGTTAAAGCATGCATCTAATGTTTTAAAATCGTCAAACAAAAACATGAAAGAAATTTTCAAAAATGTTGACTTCATCAGCCCGCTGAGGCTTGAACATAATTCTTTTTGTATAGTCTCCTCATAATTTTGAATGCCTTATTTGTCTCTTAAAGTTAGTTGACGGAGCTAAGTAGAGGCAATCTATAATTAGAACAAATAAGAGAAACGCCAACGCACGTAATTGCTCCCCTTGTGAAAAGATACGCACGCGTGTGTCGAAATCATCAAATACAATAGGCTAATTTTAGACCTGCATATGCAGCTCTTGAGTTAGCTACTTATCTCCGTCAACCAATTTCGAGAAGAAACTCACGAAAAATCGCAAAGTGCGAGAAAAAGAAAAAGGAGAAGCTACTACCTATTAGTCCAGCTGCAAATATAAACAAAGGGAAAACCTGAGATCATCTTTGTCTGTAAGATAAAGAAGGATATATCTAAACATACCAGTACAAAGCGATCACCGATCGCATAGCGAAACAAGGGATTTATACAGCCAATTTGCCACGCTGTAAATGTAAATAAAACATAGAGCAAAGATGACGCAAAGCCTAGATGACTAACTCACTGGTTGTACATGCAAAGAGATTTTTATGATAAGGCATGAAATGAGTACATGTCGAAAGAAGAAGAATAAAACTAAACATACCAGTACAAAGCGATTACCGACCGCATAGCGAAATAAGGGATTTCTGCAACCAATTGGTTAACCTGCAAATGTAAATAAAACATAGAGCAAAGATGACGCAAAGCCTAGATGACTAACTCACTGGTTGTACATGCAAAGAGATTTTTAAGATGGCATGAAATGAGTACATGTCGAAAGAAGAAGAATAGATCCAAACATACCAGTACAAAGCGATTACCGACCGCATAGCGAAATAAGGGATTTCTGCAACCAATTGGTTAATCTGCAAATGTAAACAAAACATACGGCAAAGATGACGCAAAGCCTAGATGACTAACTCACTGGTTGTACATGCAAAGAGATTTTTAAGATGGCATGAAATGAGTACATGTCGAAAGAAGAAGAATAGATCCAAACATACCAGTACAAAGCGATTACCGACCGCATAGCGAAATAAGGGATTTCTGCAACCAATTGGTTAATCTGCAAATGTAAATAAAACATAGAGCAAAGATGACGCAAAGCCTAGATGACTAACTCACTGGTTGTACATGCAAAGAGATTTTTAAGATGGCATGAAATGAGTACATGTCGAAAGAAGAAGAATAGATCCAAACATACCAGTACGAAGCGATTACCGACCGCATAGCGAAATAAGGGATTTCTGCAACCAATTGGTTAATCTGCAAATGTAAACAAAACATACGGCAAAGATGACGCAAAGCCTAGATGACTAACTCACTGGTTGTACATGCAAAGAGATTTTTAAGATGGCATGAAATGAGTACATGTCGAAAGAAGAAGAATAGATCCAAACATACCAGTACAAAGCGATTACCGACCGCATAGCGAAATAAGGGATTTCTGCAACCAATTGGTTAATCTGCAAATGTAAACAAAACATACAGCAAAGATGACGCAAAGCCTAGATGACTAACTCACTGGTTGTACATGCAAAGAGATTTTTAAGATGGCATGAAATGAGTACATGTCGAAAGAAGAAGAATAGATCCAAACATACCAGTACAAAGCGATTACCGACCGCATAGCGAAATAAGGGATTTCTGCAACCAATTGGTTAATCTGCAAATGTAAACAAAACATAGAGCAAAGATGACGCAAAGCCTAGATGACTAACTCACTGGTTGTACATGCAAAGAGATTTTTAAGATGGCATGAAATGAGTACATGTCGAAAGAAGAAGAATAGATCCAAACATACCAGTACAAAGCGATTACCGACCGCATAGCGAAATAAGGGATTTCTGCAACCAATTGGTTAATCTGCAAATGTAAACAAAACATACGGCAAAGATGACGCAAAGCCTAGATGACTAACTCACTGGTTGTACATGCAAAGAGATTTTTAAGATGGCATGAAATGAGTACATGTCGAAAGAAGAAGAATAGATCCAAACATACCAGTACAAAGCGATTACCGACCGCATAGCGAAATAAGGGATTTCTGCAACCAATTGGTTAATCTGCAAATGTAAACAAAACATAGAGCAAAGATGACGCAAAGCCTAGATGACTAACTCATTGCTTTTACGTGCGAAGAGATTTTTAAGATGGCATGAAATGAGTACATGTCGAAAGAAGAAGAATAGATCCAAACATACCAGTACAAAGCGATTACCGACCGCATAGCGAAATAAGGGATTTCTGCAACCAATTGGTTAATCTGCAAATGTAAACAAAACATACAGCAAAGATGACCCAAAGCCTAGATGACTAACTCATTGCTTTTACGTGCGAAGAGATTGGTATGATAAGGAAAAATGAGTATCAAAAGAAAAAGGATAAAACCAAACATACCAGAGCCTTGAAAATCCGCTGAAAATTGAATGTTTTACGAGCCTTTAGGATTAAGTCTGTGCAGAATCTGAAAGCAGAGACCCCTAAATGAATTTTATGCATGAGAGCTCAATATTATCCCTCTGGTAAATATCAGGGTGAACGAAATGAAACTTCGAGAGTAACCTAATTCCTCTAATTTAAAAATGGAACGAAAGAAGGCCACGTGTCTTCCATTGTCCAATTGTTTTGATAATCTCTCGAGATCATCGAACGAAATCGAATACATAGGGCTATATTTAAATTGCCCAGTCCCCTAAATTAAAGGGAATCAACATAGTTAAAAGCTGTACTGGGCCAAACTAAAAATATGATCTATTGTACTTGACAACTTTTATGAGTGCAATTTCACTGTGAAGCTAAAGAAACAATGGATTTATGGGCGTTTCTTTAGCCTATTTATAGCGGCTACGAGATATAGCTATGTATATTCCCTTCAAGTTGCCTTATATACCCGTCATTTGCCTTTAAATCAAAAGTCAACAAAATTCCTCAAATGATCCATAGGCTACGCTTGAACTGGTGCTCGAAAAGGTTAAGTATCGAAAATCCTTTCCAAATCCCATTTGGTTCGGTCTGAATGAAATGAAAAACGAAACGAACGATAGTCCCATGCTACATTCACTTCAATTGCTGTCAAAAAGCCTCTGGTTTCAGCTTTCGCGCAAACTTGATCTTTAAAAGCTTGTAGCTCCGTGAATATTCAGCAGATTAGCAAGATTCTGGTGTCTAAAATTAATTCAAGATATGAGGAAAGGGGTGTCTCATCATGGAGCCCATTCATTATAACATTATTCTTTAATTTCTAATCAAACATCGAGCAATTTGTTTGGGACACTCTGTACTATATGAATCCTATATGACGTTGACATTAGTTGATTATTCATGATCTTACAGTTTCACAACGCTGATATTTCTATGACTCTCCCAGTAGTCGATGTTGAATAAGAAAAACCAGACTCAAAATACGACCCCCGTTGAGATGGAATATTTTGCAGATATAGTGAATGACCTCGCCACACGAAAAATATAAAATTGAGACAATGTTGCGAACAAAGATTCTACAAGCAGTGTGGAGTATCAGTCAGAATGCATTGTCTGCGGAAATGTCCTGACGAAAGTTTCCTTTACAGAGAAAGAAACAAAACAGCATCTGGCGATGGAAGTGCTCTCTATCAAAATCATTACAATGATTTGAATGAAGAGCTTGGTTAAAGCCTGCGTGTACAGTAGCAAAATACAGTTTTTACTGCTGTATCCTTGAAAACATGAGACTTTCTTCATTAAACGAGCTAAAAACGCTTGCAAATTTTAACAACACATCATTACTGAATTAAATATTAATGAAGCCCTTTTAGGAAATTTTAACTGAAAGAAATTTATGCTTGAAAACACGGGTGTCTTGATGTCAGTTGGTGCGACCAGTTACAAGTACATACATTGCGAAAAGGAAATTTTTTCGTGACAAATTTTCCGCTCAAGTTTTTCATAACTACATCCTGATTTTCAGACATTTGAAATCTCCTGCCGATTTTTTTGGGTTTAATATATTTTGGCATGAAGCTGAAACTATTTTCCTCGTCTGTTTTATGAAGATTGATTTGATATGCAAAGGAGAGGAATCTTTAAAAAAGTTTGACAAGATGGTTATTGGATCTTCCTCTTGATTTAATGGTCCACAGGGAACTTGATGTACTTTGCTCTATTCTACCGGGTAAGTCAAAAAGGCCCGGCGTTTGAACGGCTACTGCTCTTTGAATATATAAGCAATGATATTTTGCAATATCTAGCTGAATAGCTGACATGTTCGATAACTTTTGGATTTGTCCCTGGCTGAAACTGGTTGCTCCAACAAGAGCAGATTTTGTAATACAATAGCAAAAGTTGCGTTTGATTGACACCTCAATTCAAAGCGATTAGCGGCTGCAGACAAAGGAAATTCTCTCAACCAATAATTCAAAACAAACAAAGCCGCAAAAGTTTCCCCAAAACTGGTAGGGCAAACTCTCGCCTTGTGCAAGTGAAAGATGGTTTTTAAGGGAAGTTATGTGCTTATAGCGAAAGAAGAAGGGTAAATCTAAAGTTCTGTCGCTTAGATTATATTTATTTGATTCAGGAGCGGAGCAGAAGGCATTGTAATTCTCGCGTCTTTAGGGCTTAAAATGAAACGATTACAAAACAGCTCCTAAATCAAATAAACATAATCTAAGCGACAGAACTGTAGATTTACCCTTCTTCTTTCGCTATAAGCACATAACTTCCCTTAAAAACCATCTTTCGCTTGCACAAGGCGAGAGTTTGCCCTACCAGTTTTGGGGAAACTTTTGCGGCTTTGTTTGTTTTGAATTACTGGTTGAGAGAATTTCCTTTGTCTGCAGCCGCTGGTTGCTCCGTTAAGATTTTACAAGGAATTTTCTAAAAAATGTTCCTTTGATAAATCTTGAAAAACGTGCTAACATCATGAGCAACTTTCCCTAATGTGTTTACCTTACAGCAATGACTTTAGAAAGCTTTAGCATGTGTTATGCTCTTGGGGGTATGAAAGAGTCTTCCTCGTAGTATGAATAAGTTATTCATGGGGATTCCATTATCCCAAGAGGACAAAATGCATGAATGCATGTGAGTGTCATTATTGCTATGAAGGAAAACAAAGGGGAATTTTGTTTGTCGTTTTCCTTCTTTTTTGCAAGTTTTCGAAAGGGGCTTTCTGTAGAAAATATCTCATATCGACGGAAAGGAATGGCCGATTAAAGCCGGGTAAATTACTACACCAAATTTGACATATCAGGAATAAAACAGGACAAGTTTTCAATATTATTGCTTTGATATTGAGGGAGCAGCATTTTTTCAAACGCCGGGCCTTTTTATTGACTCACCCGGTCCTTCAGGGACTTTTGATACCGTTATGATTTCCAGAATTACAGCATTTTTCTCTTTATCGAAAGAAGTTTCGGGAAGTCTTCAGAAGAAATATCAAAATCATCGTAAATCTTAAACAACTAGCGGAAGAGCGGTACAGTCTTCAAGAAATTCTTAGTTTATGAGGTCTACAATATGGTGGCATAGGCAGAAAGCCGTCGCTTTTCTAGTTCACGATTTCACATCCTAAAAACTCCTAAAAAATTTCACATCCTAAAAAAGTTCACATCCGAAAATATTCAAAATTTTAAAAAAATCCGAGGGTAGAATTATAGCGAAATAGCTGAAGTTTCTATCAAGGTATTCAATAAAAATTAAGATGAAAAAGCCTTTTTTAAGATCTGACGTCCATGCCCAGGGGGTACACTCAGCACGTATGCACATACGGGGAGGTAAGTCCGATATTTTTGGGTCAGAGTATTGGCCGAAAGTGATATTTTTGGGTCCAACATAAACTGAAATTATTGCCATGATATTTTTGGACATCAAATAGGATCTTTTATCTTCGTTTACAGATGTCAAGCATATGAGCTGATATTTTAAGGTTGCAATGAAGCTAATCTGATATTATTTTTCTTTCAAGCAACACGTCAAGACTGTTTGCAAAAAGGCCAGCCAAAAACTCCACGCTCTTGCTCGAATTTCACGATACATGGACACTGAAAAACTGCAGCAGTTAAGGAGGGCGTTTGCTTTGTCCCATTTCAGCTACTGTCCTCTTGTTTGGATGTTCTATGATAGAGCTTTGAATCATAGAATAAATCATATTCAAGAAAGGGCATTACGCATTGCATATAAAGATTACGAGAATGATTTCGGTTTTCTCCTGGAGCAATCTAAATCGGTGCCAATCCATGTAAGAAACCTACAGTTGCTCATGACTGAAATTTATAAAACAAAATGCGGTCTGAATCCACCATTCATGAATGATATTTTCATGCAACGAAATATTAGGTACTGCCTAAGGCATGGTAATGACGCTCAACTGCCAAAAGTACGAACTACGTCCTTTGGAGTTGAGTCCATTACTTACCTTGGAAATAAACTGTGGCAGCATTTACCGCAAGAACTAAAACAATTAAACAGCCTTCCTATGTTCAAAAAACGAATTAGATGTTGGAATGGTGGAACATGCGACTGTAGGCTTTGCAAAGTATATATCCCGCAAGTTGGCTTTCTAACATGATAGATTTTAACTCTGGTTTGTCCTGTAATATATACTAATTTTAGTTTTATTGTAAATTATGTATATTGTAAATAGTAGGCCTTAATTAGCTGCAATTTAGCTATTCATTTTTTAGCCTACTTTAAATAGATATTTAATAATAATAGTAATAATAATAATTACTGGGTTGCCTGAAAATTTCTCGGACTGCGTATATGTGCTGAGTGCCCCCCTGGGTGCCCTTGCTGCACGCGTATGCCGAAATAGTTCGAACAAAGCATAGGTTTCAAATCTTTAAATCGGTGGAAAAAGTGCGTGTAAAATTACATGACCGATTTCTGTGAATTGTATGGCTTGAAAAAAATTCTAGCTATTTACCCATAGCTCTACCATTGCACTTTTCAGATATCTTGAATATTTTTCGAAATCACAGCGTATTCTATAGTTTAAGGATGCGACGTCATCAAATCTCTGAATCTTAAACCAGGAGTGACAAGTTTTCCTTGAAACCAGGTTATAGACATTATTTCATGTTTCATTAAAAAAGTTTAGAAATCACGATGGTTTGAAGTTTATTTAAAATTTTTCTTGAATTCTTAAAAAAGAAGGAAAACGCTCTGATGCTGAAAATATTGGAGATCTCAGAAAAGTCCAATGGTAGAATTACAGTGATATAGCTAAAGTTTCTTTGAAGTCATTCAGTTCAAAGAAATAGGACGTAGAATTTTACACGAGCCCTTTTAAAGATTTGGAACCTATGCTTTCGAACACACGTGGTAATCTTATGGGTGTCTGTTAATGAGAAGTTAAGCGGACTTAATCAGAAGATCCTGTTATAAGGGAATCATTGTTTGAAGCATATTACAGTCATTTTCAAAGAATAGGAAGCTTTCAAACTATAAGTCGTGTCTAAATCGATGATAAAATATTCATCATATTCTAAAGAAAAATAGCCTTGACATGAAATATAGAAGCTTCATCTTGTTAGTTTACACAAAAAAAGAAACAACAAGGGATCAACTTTAATTCAATAACAAGAATTGAGGGCCTATTTTGCTAAACTTGTAATCTTTTTATCTTCAAATGCTTGCGTTGTTAGACGAAAATGGTGGCCTCTTGCAGCCATGTAGGGGACTTTCGTGGCTTCAGTCATAATTTGAGAGGAAGGCCTTCAGGTGTCAGAGCTTGGATTCAACAAATAAAATAAAAAAAGAAATGGGATAAAACGGAGCGGAGGCAAGTAGAGTCCTCAGGTGTCATTATAAAACATTTTCTATCAATTTTGTGTGTTCAGGTGCCTCTCAGGCCAAAACAACATCGCACGAACTTCGCAATTAAATTTAATTATTAAAAATCAATTTTGAGATAAAGGACTATGTTTTCAGTTAACATTCAATTGATCTACGTTATTTTGTGTTACTAATCTTTTGTTCATATAATGTACGTTATCTAATGTACATCATTTATATTTGTTACTAATTGTACAAAATTGTACATTATTTTAGCGTTAAAAGAAAACAGAGATAAGTGAAGTGAAGTGAAGGTGAAGTTGCGGTTTTTAGCGCCAAGCGCTGGGATCGCAGAAGTAGAATAGTCCTAATCGAGTCCGCGACTAGCCTACGCGTAGACCTATTATCACAAAGGAGGAAAGGGTCTACGAAACAAAGAGCAAAGGCTTGCTACGGCCACCCAATTAATCATTCTTATCCCCTCATCAAATGATGTATGAAACGCGTTAAAACCATAGAAATAGAAACACCTCTATGGTTGAAGCAAAGGCTGCATAAATTAAGTTTTCAGAAATCTAGAAACCTCAGTAGCAAGCTTTTGCTCTTCGTTTCGTAGACCCTTTCCTGCTTTGGGATAATGGGTCTACGCGTAGGCTAGTCCGCGACCCCTTGTCATGACGCTCAAGTGGTGGGGCTCTACCTGGGATCGAACCCTGTCTGCTTTGACTGTTCTGGCCGCAATGTCAGAGGATTACACCACTGCGCCACAACACCTTCGCAGGGCCGTAACTACATTGGGGGTGCTGGGGGTGCGGCACCCCCCCTGGCCAAACCTCAGTCGGCAAATCAAGTAAAAGTTACACTCAGTCGGCAAATGCCTGAGATCGGAACAAGAGCACAGTCTTGCCAAGTTACGTTACGTCACAATTCAAAGTTCGTTAACGTTAATTTTGCTTGGTAGAAATTCTTCTAAGTTTAGATTACGAGAACGAACATTTTATGTAGCCTCATTGCTTTTTATTTAATATTCGTGAAGCTCTGTCGTTATCACATTTTTTATAACTGTCCAGGCACCAAGGAACAGACATTCCCTTACCAGAGGGTAACCAATACAATTTTCGGGAATCGCCACTTTTTTGGAAGCATGAACAGGGAATCGTCATATTTTTCAAGCGGGATTCGGGAATTTGGCAACAGCTTTCAGGAAGCAGGATTGACGCAGATTGAAAAACTCATGCTAGATTCAGCTTCAGCCTCGTTTGATGTGCCTCATTTTGGCATTTGCGTGGCCACGGATGGGGTTGTCAAAAGATGGTCCTCGAGGTTCTTTCAAAATGAAAAGAAAGTAGTTGTCTATAGGCAGGGAAGGGGAAGAATTTTTCTGAGAAATGCTGGATGTTGACTGGGAGAGTCATTTTAAGCCAAAGTAAAGATTGGTGTTTTAAAATGTTTCCCGACAAGCTATCATGTAATTGTCAAGGCATCCACTATGGGGGCGGGCAAATGGATTGTTAGAACCGTTCTAAGATAAAGTAAAAAGTGCGTTTGCACAAAGATATTCCTGAATGTTGTGATTCATAGAAATTGTTACAAATTGGCATTCTAAGCCAAAGAAAACTGCGTTTACTCAAAAATTTCCTGGGGATGCTATGCTTTGTAAGATTGCCTGTTACAAAATTTTCAATGCTGGCATTACTGACGTTGGATCGCTAGAAGTGTCCTAAGCCAAAGTAGAGGGGATTTCGTCAAAATTTAGCTGGGAGCTTCACCCCCAGACCCCATCGTCTTCATTTCCTCCCACTTAATTTGCCATGGCCAAGACGCTGTTCATTGCATTTGATCACACACAAAAGTCCCTCATCATGAACTGCTATAGTAGAGGGTGGAAGAAACTTTGGAAATAATGTTAAAGAAAGATAAAAAAGACCTACAAAAAGTTAATTCAAGATATTATAAAGCTCTTTATGATATGAAAAAACAAACTTTTTGTACGCGTGTTGCACGATGTTTCACTAAATACAAACAAATAACAGTATAAATAATCGAGCTTTGAACAGAGTTTTATTTACCTCACATGCCCTTCGCCTCTTCAAAGAATTTAAATTTACTGGCCCAAACAAATTTTTGTTTACTATGGATGTCAAATCACTATATACATGCATTCCTCATGCTGATGGACTTACAGCCCTCAAATTCTTCCTTGAACAGCGCCCAAAGCAAGATCCACCATCCAATACTCTCCTTCGCCTTGCTGAACTCGTCTTAACTACAAACGCATTCACATTCAACGGCAGTTTCTACCTTCAAACTTCTGGTGTTGCAATGGGGAGCAAACTTGGCCCTAGCTACGCATGTCTCTTCGTAGGACATCAAGAACATCTCATCTCGAATTCCTACAATGGCCCAATTCCTTGCCTCATCAAGAGATATATGGATGATATCATCGGTGCTACGTCCCTTCCGCTTGAAGCCCTACAGAATTTCATTGACTACACCAATAATTTCCACCCTGCTCTCCAATTTACTCACAACATAACAGAACATGCCTTGCCTTTTCTTGACATCCAACTCACAATTGAAAACGACACCATTGCAACTTCGATTTACTATAAAGACACCGATGCACACAGTTTCCTAGATTACAACTCGTCCCACCCCAACAAATGCAAAGAATCCATTCCTTATTCCCAACTAAGACGTCTGCGCCGTATTTGTTCCAATGATGAAGATTTTCAGTCCAAAGCCAAAGAAATGACATCATTTTTCCATCGTAAGAATTATCCTGACAAGATCACCACTTCTGCCTTGGAAAGAGTCAACAGCCTCACACAGGACGACGCCCTGCTACCAGTTGACAAAAACCAATCCAACAACAGAGTACCTTTTACCCTTACCTATCATCCACTTAATAACAGAATCAAGAAGATAATCTACAACAATTTCAAATTACTAAGCAATGATTCCAAAGCCAAGAAAATATTCAACATCCCACCCTTGATGGCATTCCGTAGAGATAAGAACTTAAGAGATTCATTTGTACACACAAACCTTCGATCCTCAGACTCTCCTGGCACTTTTCCTTGCAATCATGGTCTCTGTCAAACATGTACCCACGTCAACCCAACAACTACGATCAACAACGGAAACAAGACCTTCACAATTAAAGCTACCTTTACGTGTTCATCAACCAGCGTCGTATATTGCATTTCATGTACCCAATGCCACATCCTATATATTGGAGAAACGTCTCGCCAAATCAACAACAGATTTGGCGAGCATGTGCGAAACGTTAAACATAAGATCCATCTGAACGAGCAACACGAAAATGACCCCGATAGCAACATCTCAAGACACTTTAATTCACCCAACCATTCAACTGATGACATGATGATTCTTGGCCTCCTTTTTGCCCCCACGGACAGTAACAAAAGAAAGACTTTGGAAAAGCGCATAATTTTCAAACTTGGAACTCTCTTTCCTGCAGGACTTAATAAGCAGTTCAATTATTTACAATGACATTATTCTAACTAACCCTTTCTCTTCCTCTCCTGTTCTTGCTGCTATGCAGCTCTTTATGATATCTTGGTTAAACTGAATGATAATTCTAGTCAAAAGCAGAGGGCATGCCTCTGGGCACCATCAAACGTCGTGAAAATAATGAATCTAGGTTTTGATGTACTTTAGGAAGGACAGCGGGAATTCGGTAAAAAATCATGATAGGAATCGGGAATTTGGCTGAAAATGTAGCTGGAATTCAGCCTCTCGTGCTGTCCAAATCGAATTGTTTCTCTGTGGAGAGGAAATTGAGCCGCTCAACAAGAAGTATGTGCGTGACAATTAAAGGCCACGCCCAAAAACCACGCCCACCAGTCGGCAAATTGAGAGCTTGCACCCCCCTAGTTTGATATCTATAGCGACGGCCCTGCACCTTCGGGTGAAGTGTGAAGCTTGTTAATAACTACCACATTTCTAAAATAGTAAGAAGTTTGATATTGTTAGTACAACACTTCGGCTGAGCGAAAAATGTACAGCACTAAAGCATAAAAAGAAGTTATAAATACTAAAGCTGCCCCCGTATAAATGCAAGACTTGAAAGTTTACAAATGTTTAACCAATGTCCTGATGAACGAATTACACGAATCTCGACAATAATAATGTTCAATCTGAACTGTAACTTATATTTGTAAAAAAGAATACACAAAATGAATTTTCCTTAAAACTACGGAGGAAGATTTGTCAGAATGGAGCTTTCAAGACATAATTGCGATGGCCTAAATCGATCGTAGCTTCGGTCGCAAATTTTGTTAGCTATGCGTTGCAATGGGGCATATTCTTAGCATTGCGTGAAATAAGGTCCGCCATCTTTTCCAGAATTGTCTCTTCCTTTCCTGCGCATAAAAATAGTTTGATCCAACACCAAGCCCGAAAGATGAATGGTCATAATTTCTGCAACATGCTACCGCAACAGCAGTGCTTTGAAATTCGTATATTTGAAGTTCGAGTAGGCAATTAATCACAAACCAGAGCTTTTTCAAATAGGCCTATTGAAATAGTTGAAGCACTCGAGGTATGGCTGATTACGGTTCACAATCAGACCTTGACATCTGCGTATACCTAAATCTCTTGATATGCTATGTACGTTATCACTGCTCCATTAGGCCATTTTGTTAAAGCATTGGTTTGCGGTCAATCTTAACATTGAACTTTAAAGATGAATATCTAGGCATTCATGGCACCGATAGTGACAAATAAGATATCAAAGTTTAAGTTAACTATCACGCGAACTATCCAAGATTATGATTTGTAGTATTTCAGATTGATTTTAGCGATATATTTATCGACATGTGCAGAGATGCAAAAATACTACACACCCACACACCAGGTTTGGAGGAAGTTTTAAGCAAAAGTTGAGGAAGGTTATTTGAAAAGATAAGAATATTGGGAAATTGAATGTGCAAGGCTGGGAGAGTCGTTCTAAGTCAATGTAAAGGTTGATTTTCCGAAAATATTCTAACTAACGTTAATTTATTGAAGAAATGTCACAAAATTGTAATATTTTCCATTTTCGCATTAGCAAACATTTCATCGAGAGAGGCATTCTGAGCCAACCTAAGGAGTATTTACCTAACCTAAGGAGAACATTTTCTGAAGATGGTGTAGTTCATATAGAATTACTACAAATTTTTCAAAGTTGCCACTCTAGCACTGGCAAACATGAGATCAGGAGAGCTGTGCTAAGCCAAAGCAAAAGACGTGTCCTCAAAAATTTTCCCAGGAATGAAGACCCCTCATTCCAATGTCCCTGGTTAATTTACCCTGGCTACGCCACTGAACAATTCACTGACATCCTTGAAAAAATCATCCAAAATCATTCTGGTTAAAGCTTTAACTGGGTGACAAACCACCTTTTAAAGTTCTTTCCAGACTGCAGGCAAAAGTTTATGGGATATATCATGCAACGGTCCTGATATATTATGGAAAGATCAATCAATACCTTGCTCGATGTATAAAGGCTCTTTCCCCTTTTTTGACAAAACTTTGAAATGAGGAAGGTCGAACCTTAAAATCCAGGTTTGGAGGAAGGTCAAAGACTTTTTGCAACTCTGGACATGTGTAGTCAAATCCTTTACCAGTTCGTTGGGGCATCCAAGACACACGTTATCTTTCAATCTTCTTACTTTCAACGAGAAACAATTTCAGCCAGCAATTCAAGCCGAAAGTGTTTTCCTTGGAAACTAACAATTTTTGTCGAACTTCTAGAAGAAGTTTATCAGATAACCTTGTGTTGCCGATACCTTTGCCCCTGATGAAGCCTATAAACTCTGATGTTTCCACTATGCACTGGACTAGAGACATTAACAAATCAAAGAACGCAGGGAGACAAAGGACTCAAGATCTAGCAAAAGTCTAGCAACTGACTTCGGCGGTTAACGTCAAGTGGTAACAATAGCTTACAACTGAGGTTTGTCACAAAGAGAGAACTATCGTGTTTATCACAGATAATGGACCTATAATTACTCTGCACAGAGTTTAAATCGAGCGAGACTTAGTTCATTTGTATTCTCAATAACATTTTACCGTATGCTAGTGATAGATATGGTTGTTATTGTCATTTGATATTAATAGGGTTGTTTTTTCGTGTTTTCCTTATTATATCCGTTGTTCCATCTTTTATTCTATTCTATTCTATCTAGCGTCTTGGAACGTCCGAAGGTTGCTTATCATGGATCTCAACTTTTCTCTTTTTGTGCTTCTCTTTTCAATTGTCTATATTCTTCGGTGTTGGTCCACTCCTTAATGTCATCAATCCACATTCTTCGAGGTCTACCCATTGCTTTTTTCCATTTATGAATCATTGCATGATGTTAGGGAACAAATTTTGTTTTGAGCTTCTTACTTTATAGCCAAAGAATGGTGATTTACGTTGAGCAATCTGCTTCAATAGGTTTGGTTTTTCTTTTACTCTGTGAAATATCTTTTAGTATTCTGCGCTAACACCATGTTTCAAATGAATTCATCTTCCTTGCAGCTTCTTTGCCTATTGTCCATGCTTCATAACCGTATGTTAGCAGTGAAGTTCAATCTTTAGGTAGTACAATATGGCGACAGGAGCGGGATTATCATCATCTTATGAACAATTTGTCAAATTTCTGAGAAATGTATCAAAATATCACTTGATTAAGACCCCGTTTACACGGTAGCGGATCACTTTTGATCCGATACAAAAAGTGTTGCGGATTAGCCTCCCGTTTACATGAGCTCGAAGTGATCCGATACACTTCTGCTCCGCTATCCGCATCAATTTTGATCCCACTACGAAAGCGAACTCGTTTTGTATCGGATCACTTTGTATCGGATCAATTGCCCCCCCCCCCCTAGTATTCCTAGAGCATCAAATACCCTAGGCCTGATAGGGTTAAACGAAATCGCCTGCTTCGCAGCGTTGGAAAATAAGCTAATTCTTATTCACGAAAAGCTTGGCTAGACTTTCCGCGATGATATTGTAAAATTTGATAGCCTACTCGACAAGCCTTCTAATGTGGACTGAGCGTAGGTAGCTCGTGCACTTATTTACGCTCTCTGAAATGTTATATTCAGCAAAATAACTCCATTTTTCAACGCGGGCTTGAAGCTCGTGAAAGTATTTAACTATTCCCTTTTCTATATTCACCGACTTCCCAGTTTTGTTGCCAAAACTCCAATCAATATCCCATATGTCATATAATATCGACTGCTTTCATGAACATTGCAGTTTCCGCTGCGTGATACTTTCATTGTGAACTATGCTGCGCCTGAGCAGCGATTAGCATATGGTTACAGTGACGCAAGTAGCAGTGTCGAACAGCCCTATGGGGGATAATTATCGCGGAAATCTCGCATAGAAAATGCGATCTACTGGAGCCTATAAGAGATTCATGTCCTGTTTGAATGCAACAAACATGGACAAACATGAACATGAGCGCAACTGATAACAAGTTTTGGTCTCCTGTTAGGAAGCGGCAAAACATTTAACATATCATTTTGCAGAGGTCACACAGTTGTATGGGTAGTGGAGATCTTTTGATAGTGCAAAATTCGATTTGCATAATGAATCTTCGATAAAGGAGCTGCATGGGCGGTGTACTGAAAGAGAATATTTGATTTTTTATGACCCTCTCTCTTCTAAATTGGAAAAAAATGACCTGCTTCGTTGTCAGTTGGTCTGTTATTGATAACAAATATCTAGAGGAAATGGCGTCATAGTCATTCAGGGGTGGAGTGCCAGCGCCTAGGCCTATGGGGATTCTCTAGATACCCATTTTACATATTTTTCCTGACCCCTAAATCCCCTCCATTCTCTATCAAATCCAGTTCTCCCATTCTACTTCCCTTTTTTCTGAAACTTAGCCGATTCTCTGTAAATAAATCTTTCCAGATATGTTTATATTTTATTGCCTAAAACTGTTAGGGATACAATATTACAGAAAATTGGCGACTCTCCTTAATCTACGAAGCAGGTTCGACAGGGCAGGGACTCGAACCATCAATCCTAAGATTGGTATGGTAGTCAAGCGTGCTCCACTGAGCAAACCTCGCTCATTGGAGTTAGCCTCTCTTCCAATTTTTATTCGCGTTGCAGTCTCGGTTGCACTTTTCGGTCTAAATTGAAATCTTATTTTATTGACTCCTATATCTAATCTGTTGCCTTTCCCTCACATCCCTTATACTGAACTTATCATTCTGAGGTTCATCTGGTTTATTATTTTATCTTAATTTATTATGTTAGTTTCTTTGTTTTATGGAGGGCAGAGGGGGGGGGGGGGGGGGGGCTCTCTCTCGAATAGTTAACCTATTTAGAGAGAGAGCTCGTCCTGAATCTATCCTATATACAATCATGTAAGGTCCTTTTCTTTTTTTAAGTTAGACCGGGTGCGCCAAAATAAACTATGCACGTTTGGCAGGCCACAATGAATCGTACACTGGACCGATTTTGAAGCTTTATGACTCAATCTTTGGCAGAAAGCCTGAATGAGATTTTAAGACTTTTTGCAAATTTTCCGTTTTCAGTTTTTAGAGTTAGAAGCGAGTTTCTTAAAATGTTCGTTTTCGAAAACATTGAATCCGACTAAAAAACGTTGATCAACTTTTAAAAGATTCAACATGAATGAACAAAGAGAAAACGTTTTCAGGGGGGTTTGGGGGAACTCTCGTACAACAGATTACAATTGGTTAATTTCTGAATCGCAAATCACCACGAATAAGATCTCTCTTTGCCCATTCATGTCGATTCTTTAGAAAACTTGATCGATATTTTTGATCGTATTCAGTGTTTCCGAAAACTAAAGTTTTAGGAAACTCGCTTCTGGCTCTAAAAACTGAAAACGAAAAAAATTGCAAAAACTCCCAGTATCTAATTCAGACTTTCTGCTAAAGATTAAGTCATAAATCTTCAAAATCGGTCCAGTGTACTATTTATTGTGGCCTGCCAAACGTGAATAGTTTATTTTGGCGTAAATTTTGACGTATTGAATTGTAGTGTATTTAATTACATTGAAATTGTGTAGAATTGTACTGAAAACGGTCTGGAAAATGTCACAATGCTCAGAAACTTTCGCTTAGTCAAACTTAGTCTTGAAGATATCACTTTATCAAAAAGCTTCAGAGATTGCGGAAATCTCAAATAAAACTTCAATGGCTTTATAACGAACTAGAAAGAATATTTAATGTGAATGCAAGCAACAGCGATTAGGATCAAAGAAAATTTTCCGACTTTAATTGATTAAATCAAAATTTTCAGGTCAGTACGATAAACACTGATAAAATTGTTGGATATTCGCGCATTGACATTTTTCGCGCCATAATATCCTTTGCGGCTAAAGATGAACAGTTACTCCTACGTTTTTCGCAAATTCGTGCTGCTTATAACAGGGCCTTTGTCTTCATCACTGGGCCTATGTCGCATATTTAGTAACGATCGTCGTAGCTATTTCTACTGATTGAAATGCTTAATACACCTTCAAAGACTTATTTAGCCTGCATGCAGACTTTAAGTTTCCATTGCAAAGTTTTATATTTGAATAAAGTTGGAAATGTTTTATATTTTGCGGAAATAGGTTCTTAGGGCCTGTTCATATGGAGAAAGTTTCCCCGGCATTTTCCCCTTTCACCGGGAAACTCGCTCAGCCGAGGTAATATTCTTTGACCATTCATATGAGAGAAGTTTCCCCGGCAAGCCGGGGAAATAAAACAATTGCGCTTTGTCTCTGACGCCAAAGAATTCGAAAGGAATAGCGATAAACAAAAGAAGTTTCCCCGCCTAGCCGGGAAAATGTGTTCATATGGGAAAATATTTCCTCGGCTAGCCGGGATCCCGGTAGAGTTCAAGCGAGATCTCGGCTAGCCGGGGAAATGTTTTCTCATGTAAACGCTCGTTCTGTTTGATATGATATGATATAATTTTTTATACACGAAACTACCCTTCAGCTTAAATACAATAAATAAATTGGTTATTAACAAAAGATCAAATTACCTAAGATGCTGTTCTTCCAGGGGGTCGTGTTTTAAACTGATATTTTCAGTCAGCTCTTCAAATACTCCTTTAGTTCTTTTTTAAAGCGACTAATAGTCGGGAGTTCTCTAATATCAACTGGTATATTGTTCCAAACTTTCATAGCGGAATAGTAATAACTCTTTTTCGCATATTCTGTATTTAGTCTAGGAATTTGTAGATCTCTACAGTACCTTGTTGCATAGTTTGACTGCGACGACCTTTGCTGAAATTTATCCCAGAGGCTTTCAGGGCTTAATTTGTTCATAATCTTATATGTCATGACCGATCTATCAAATCGAATAATATTTTCAACGCTCAGCCAGTCACATGACCAGTTATCCTTGAATCTGGCGCTTTCGATTATTGACCGGGCCCTGTCCTGCAGACGTTGGAGGGTATCAAGTTTTGTTTTTGGAAGGCTGCCCCATATTTCATTAGCATAACGTAGATGGCTCTCGACAGCATAACGTAGATGGCTCTGTTTCATGTGATAAAGCTATATGAGGCGAGATCTCGGTTGAACGGGAATCCCGCTTCACCAGGAAAATGCCGGGGAAACTTTCTCCATATGAACAGACCCTTAGACTTCCATTAACTGTGTGGAATTATAGCCCTAAAATTCTTGAAAATTATTGCTACCAATTTTCTCCGGGAAAATGGCATGTCCGCATCAGATGGCACGTCCGCATCCGCACCGAAGGCGAAAACAATTTGCCTGGGAATAGATACGGTCAGATTTATGAAGTGAAGTGAAGTGAAGTTGCGGTTTTTAGCGCCAAGCGCTGGGATCACAGAAGTAGCTAAGGGCTAATCGAGTCCGCGACCCCTTGTCATGACGAGCAAGTGGTGGGGCCCTACCGGGTATCGAACCCTGTCCGCCTGACTGTTCTGGCTGCAAAGTCAGAGGATTACACCACCGCAACACAACGCCTTCAATTTATGGGTAAAAGTATGGGAGACACTACCACCAGAACCGAAAAATTCAGATTCCCTTCAGATATTCAAAAGATTTATAAAAGCCCATAAATGCCAAGCCTGCAACTGCAGATTATATAAAATATTCCATCCTAGTTTAGGTTTTTATTGTAAATCATACGTTCCTTATAACATTGTATGTATTTTTGTAAATAGTAGGCGTCAATTAGCAATTATAGCTATAATTTTTAACTAACTTTAAATGAAATAATTAATAATGATAATAATAATAGTAATAATAATGATAATAAAAATCAAGATGATAAGTCAAGATCCCCCCCCCCCCCCCCGCGAGAACCATATGAAAGAAAAAAGAAAATATGTTCAAGCTTCTAGCTGATAGTTATCTATAGCGCGCACGTGTAACGAACCGAAATGATTAAGTGAGAGACCGGTGCAGGAAAGAACGTACATTAGATCATTAACAAATTACACAGTTTACAATTTTCGTTTCCTTTGCGCTCAAATTTTCTATGCATGGCAAATAAACTTGCGTAAACACGGCTGTAAATGCTCGTTTTATGAAGTCAAATGAATACATTTTAAATATCTTTTAAGGGTGTCTAGATGAGATCTACGTTTCAGCATTATTATGAAGGCGTGGTTTGTAGCTAAAGTAGCTTCGTATCAGTTTTTAGCTACAACACCAGCTTGCTTTATTTACTTAAAACTAACCGTTAATATAGTTAAGTTGGTGCAGCTCCAAGACTTATGCGTTTTCCTTGCACGCAATCCATGTGAAACGAATAAATCCGCACAACTTGTTGACGCATAAATGAGACTTTACACTCTGGTGCAACTTCAAGTATTTTTTATGATGCAACTCTCAACAATGCTTTGCGTTTGAAAAATTCGTAGCAATGTAAGCAATTTTGATCAACAGAGTTCATGATGCACAATGCTTGGTCTCAACAATTTTTCAATGGTCCATCTTGCAACATTTTGTTCTTATAAAGTGCAAAGACTATCAGAAGTTAAAGTTAGTTGACGGAGCTAAAGCCAACGGCTTTCTAAAAATAACTTCAATTCAACTCAATTGAAATGAATTGACCAATCAGCGATTGCCTTTCGTCACGCCACTGAATTGAGGAAGAGGGGAAACCCCAGGATGGAAAGCGCACAAGGCTGTACAACTACAAACAATACAACAAAATAATATCATCCTCTGTAATCACACTTGCCCTCTTTTCGTGGAACTTTCTTGCATACGAATATCTTCCATCATGTGAACATATCCATCTTCCAGCTTTTCAAATTTTGTCATGCAGAGACTGAGTTTCGGGGGAGTTTCGTACGTCTTTGCCAACAATCGGCCTATGCTCTGCTGAAGTCTCGAAGCCTAATAACGGCTGGATATCGTCGTGCTCGTCCAACAACTCCTCTTCCTTTTCCCTGTACCCCAAAAACAAAGTGTACAACTTTCCAGCTCGTTGAGTTCGCTAGTCTCTTGGTTTCTTGCAGGAGAGAGGAGAGCACAACTCTGAATCCGTTATCCATTTTGAATTTGTTTGATCTCGAGAAAACCTGATCACGTGAAAGTGGTGATCACCACAAGAGTTCTCAATTTTCATTGGCTAAGAAACAAGATCTATTTTTAGCTTGCCCAGCTCCCTGCATATGCAGGCCTGGAGGTGGCTATTTATCTCCGTCAACTAACTTTAAGATCCAATGCTGATCCAATGCTTTACTTTACACGAAAGTCACGTAGCAGTGCTGATCCAATGCGGTTTTACAGGAGCTATAACAGGCTATCTTGTAGTCCTGAGCCTTATTCACTGTTGTTTTTGTTGCAGGGCCCTCCTTAATCATTGGGATACAAAGGGGTCAATTTGGGGTTTTTAAAAAGGGCACTCCTTCTAAAAACAACGCGATAATAGAGATCTGGAACTAGCTAAATCGTGACGTGCATTGAGTCACTTATCTGGGACACCCTGTGTTTATCTTTAGAGCACCTGGAGGAAAAACAAGATATTAAGCAAATGTTAAAAATCTTTTGGCATGCCTATGCTTTTCCTTGCTGTATATTGCCTGGAGGTACAGTTTCTTGTTTTTCCTGCAGGTGCTCTAAAGATAAATACAGGGTGTCCTAAAAAAGTGACTCAGTACATGTCATAGTACCTCATAGTATAGTAGATAATATCAGTAAATGGTCAAAACAATTGGACAAGTAGAAACACACGGCCTTCTTTTGTTCTACTTTTAAATTATGTCCGTCATTTTTCGTTAAGTTGAACAATTAGATTATCTTTCCCAGTCCCTTTCTGTTCCATCTCTTCGTTTCCATTCCTATTACCTCAGATTTTTCTTTTCTCATATTTTTTCCTGAAAAGTTTTGAGCATTTTGGCTACCTTGCTGGGAGCGCCGCTCCGACACTACTTCGTATTTTTGAGCCCTGATTTGAACAAACTTCAGATCAAATATTTAAAATTTTGGTAACGATATATGAACCAACCAAAGGATGGTGTCGTGCTTAACAAGAGCAGATTTTGTAATACAATAGCAAAAGTTGCGTTTGATTGACACCTCAATTCAAAGCGATTAGCGGCTGCAGACAAAGGAAATTCTCTCAACCAATAATTCAAAACAAACAAAGCCGCAAAAGTTTCCCTAAAACTGGTAGGGCAAACTCTCGCCTTGTGCAAGTGAAAGATGGTTTTTAAGGGAAGTTACGTGCTTATAGCGAAAGAAGAAGGGTAAATCTAAAGTTCTGTCGCGTAGATTATATTTATTTGATTCAGGAGCGGAGCAGAAGGCATTGTAATTCTCGCGTCTTTAGGGCTTAAAATGAAACAATTACAAAACAGCTCCTAAATCAAATAAATATAATCTAAGCGACAGAACTTTAGATTTACCCTTCTTCTTTCGCTACAAGCACATAACTTCCCTTAAAAACCATCTTTCACTTGCACAAGGCGAGACTTTGCCCTACCAGTTTTAGGGAAACTTTTGCGGCTTTGTTTGTTTTGAATTATTGGTTGAGAGAATTTCCTTTGTCTGCAGCCGCTAATCGCTTTGAATTGAGGTGTCAATCAAACGCAACTGTTGCTATTGTATTACAAAATCTGCTCTTGTTGTCGTGCTTCATTTCTATGGTTATCGATGGTTTTGCATTACAGCTAGCGCCGCTTCTAAAGCTTTAAAATAGAACATTTATTTCAAATAAATTCAGAGACAATCCATGTTAAACGTTATTATCGCTAAATATCTATTTACAGTTCTAACTGTTCATACTTAACAACAGCTAATTAACAGCAAGCTTTTATGCCTGAAAACGCAAATACCAAGCTTCCCAAAAGAGGCCCTTCTAACACACGCTTCAAAAATAAATTTATCTGGCATTGGTGTTGATGTTTCTCCTCGTACTTTTGGAGATATTCTCGATTGAAGTCAAATTTTGCCGTCTGAATGAGATGACAAATCTGACAAACTGTCTGAAGAAAATTGTTGCTGTGGTAAAAGTGGACTTCATAAAGCATTTTCATCTTGCTTTTCAACAAACAGTGACTATTTACGTTCTGGTAATGCTGATCAGACAATCTGCAAGCCATTTTCCTAGCCGAAAAACATTTATCCGCATTCTTTGCCACTAGAATGCTGGGTGTAACATTTTCAAAGAATTTGTCCAATTTACTCAGATTCAAAAATCTATAACTCTGTGATAACACAAGATAAATGAAAACTTTAAAGAGCACACGAAAGCCCAATTATTCAGCTTTCTAAAACTGCATAACAAGCAGTGATTTAGAGAATTTCAAAACAGTCTGCCTCTAACCCACTGTGGACAGGCTCAATAATTTCCGATTAGATTTTACCGCCAAAAATGATTAATATCCTGGCTGTGGCAACCATACAATAGGTTGGATCAATAAGGAATAAAAAACTCCGTTGTAGGCCTCTCAACCACCATTCCCCCTTTTAGTAAATGTTCCTTTGTTTGTAGTAGATTATGTTCTTTTTGTTTTGTTTGCCTGTTTGTTTGTTTGTTCCTTCGTTTTTTACATGGTGTAGTTTAGTTGTTTTTAGCTGTATGTAATGGAAATGGGGTAGACACAGCCTTTTGCTCCTCGTGGTATCATTTTTAAATTGCATCGTAAAGAAATTCTGTAAGTAGTGTAATCAGTAATGCAGTATGTATCGTAGTTTTTTAAATGGAATATAGAAAAGTTTCCTGCTTCAAGCTTTCCAAAAAAACTCAACTTCATGGAACAGCCCTTCTCTCGGAGAAATACTGCCAAACCAGGTATTGTTCTAACATCTAGAAAACCGTTCACATCCTGCCCAATAAACAAGTTGATCATTGCCATTTTGGCCTACCTAGCACTGTTAAGAAATTAAGAAAGTCAAGCAAAGAATTAATCAATAGTTACTTGGTGTGAAGCGGCTGCCTTTCTTCTTGCTTCAAGAATAATCTCTCTGTATTGTTTTCTGTCCTCACTAGTTGTAGGTGGCCTCTGAGAAAGATTAAAAAGGTATTATTCCGTAAAAACAGTAGCCTGCGTACAGATTACATTTCTGTGAAGGAGAGCCAATTTTTTCTGTCCTCACTAGGTGGCCTCTGAGAATAGTGAATACATTATTCTGTGGAACTGTGGAACCAGAGGTGGAAAAAGTGCGTGAAGCCACGAAGCACCTTCGCAGGAAGCTGATTTATCTGGAAGGAAGAAAAGGGAAGGGAAGGAAAGACAGAAAGCAGAATAAAAGGAAGGAGAAGAAAGGAAACGATGAAGCGAGGAATGAAGACATGAAAGGAAAGAGGTTGTAAAAAGGATGGAAAGAAAAACGATTGAGAGAAAAAGGAGACGAGGAAGAAAGGAGGATGGAAGGAAGATAGGATGACATAGAAAGCAAAAATTGAAAACATAAAGAGACAGGAAGGACTAAAGGAAGGAAAGAATAGAAGAGAATCCTAAGAGAATCAATGTTTGGATTATGCTCTTTTCATTTACAGTTTTGTGATCCAAGGAAGCTTTAACAGTAATGTCAGTTCCTACTGGATTATCGACTACACTGAAATCTGGGACTACAGAAAATGGATAAAACAATGGAAGGAAGAATTCTGAACTGACATCCCTTCGCAGGAAGGCAAATATTTTTTCCACCTCTGTGTAGAACAGTAACCTGCATACAGACTTTACTTTTCACCATGAAGAAGAGCCAATGCAGTGACTCTCCTCCAAACCTTCACAGTAGTCCTTCTTTGCAGTTAACAGTTAACAGTTAATGTTCAAAGCAGAGAGGATTAGATCATTGTTCAGTACTGATATCAACCTTAAAGTGCAGAGCTTGGTGCACATAAAAGTCACAAAGATTTTCAAGAATTTTTCAGTATTTTCAAGAATCATTCTCATTTTTGATAAGAATTCTTCAGAGGCATAAAAGAATGTAAACTTTTTAAAACAATTCTTAAGAATAATAAAACAACATGAGTGTTATTGTGGAAAATACCTCTACTGTATCTGGTTTCAAAAATCCCCATTTTTAATGAAATTCTTGCATGCAAATTTTGGGTCTCAGAAAAAAGGCTATAGTACAGGCCTTGCCCAATATCAACATAATTGTTTTCCTGTCTAAAAATTATTAAGTATTTCTTTTCAGCATCATTCAATATTTTCTGAAGATTATGTTACATGTATATCTGACAAGGAGCTCAAAATATCAACAGCCTTGCTGTTCATCATATTATACACCTGGTTTACAATGTTATCACCAAATTCTTGCTTGAATGTTTTTTTGTCTGTATCTTTACATATGAGAAAAATTTGTGAACATTTCATACATTTTTCTGATGGATTAAACAACCAAGCAGGCTAAACGATAGTAGTAGATTCTTACATTTGTTTCTTCAAATGGGGGATACATCTCTTTCTGTTAAGAAAAATAAAAATGTTTGTCATTAACGTCAATCAAAGTGGCATGGCAAAAAATAACTTTCACATGAAGCAGATAGCTTCAATATCAGGAAAAATTCCAACTAGAAGCTGAATATCAGGAAAAGTTCCAACCAGAAGCTGGGAGTGAAAGTCGGATGTGCACCAGGCAAAATAAAGTAATCCACTCTTTACAGGCCACAATAAATCGTAAACAACAGTACACAGGCATTGCACATATGAACGTCATAAGAATTCTTTACACTAGGATAAGAATTCTTGAGTCATATGATAGACTGGAAATCTTTCTAAACAAACATTCTCAGGCAAGACAACCTCGTTAGCGTAGGCTGTACTGTATTACAGTATATACTTTTAAAATTCAGCAAAAGAGTCATTCATTTCCAAGGCATCTACAGTATATACTGTATAGGCCTTCTTGCACACATTAACATGACAAGAATTGTCTAAGGAATCTTATTTCTTAAAGGACAGGTCCGGGGTTGGTATGATTGATGATAAAATACAAGATAATACTGCTATGAATGATGTATGATACTTTTTTCCTCTATTTTTCGCCTTCTCCTTGTGAAATTACATATTCAAATAAGCAATTTGAGCGAAGTGACGTCATATCGCACAAACGAAAATGAGGCTGTGCGATTGCTTTTCGCCTCTTTATCATGTACTCATGCATTGAAAATGGCATGAGAACATGATAAAGAGGCTTGCTATGATAAAGAGGCAAAAAAAAAATCACACAGCCTCATTTCCGTTTGTGCGATATGACGTCACTTCGCTCAAATTGCTTATATTTGAATACGTAATTTCACAAGGAGAAGGCGAAAAAGAGTGGAAAAAAGCATCATACATCATTCAAAGCAGCATTATCTTGTACTTTATCATCAATCATACCAACCCTGGACTTGTCCTTCAAGACTTTACGATAACAAAAATTCTTCAAGTTCTGATAGCACTTCTTGAGTCATATGAAATTGTAAATGTTTTAAACAAGTTTCTTGAAAACCTAAAAATATCCTCAAGCATTCTTGAGAACACTCATGCAAGAAAATTGTGTTATAGCGTGCACAAGACCTGTACTATAGGCATGGAGGAATGAAATATACTAGTATGGTGCCCATCATATACTGGCAGGCACTACAACAATCCGGTCATCACTAGTAATGGACCCAAATAGAAAACTATGAAATTGCACAGAGTAAGACACAAAACCTTACCTTCCTCTTTTCTAAAAATTCATCTTGATTGTCTGGTAAATTGAAGTAATAAAACAATGCAACTGGAAAAAGAACATACAGACCAACCTGCAAATGAAAGTACAAAACAGTTACAGTAATTGGCACAAAATTGGCACAAAAGGTGTTTTTGATGCCAGTTTGAAAGTCGATGCGGAAGATGTTACAAATGCACACATCATTATCTCCTTGTACCATACAGGCCTTATGCACAGTAAAATTGTTTCCTTGCCTAAGAATTCTTTAGAAAAGTGTAAATTTCTTGATTTTTAGTTTTTCATTTCATCTCTTAAGGATTTTAAATCATAGTGTAATGATTTGTAAGAATTGGTGTAGCCAAGTGGTTAAGGCACAGTGTTCCGAATCTCATGGGGTCTACACATGTGGGTTCAAATTCCATCGCTGGCACTACAAACGACAAGCCAACTTAGATGCCCAGTTTCCCGAGGTTCGTAAATGAGTACTCAGAGGCAACTCTGAGGCAACAAGCTGTAGTACTGCAGGCCCAACACAGCTGTATACCTAGCCTGCATTAACAAATAAATGTTGCTTGCTTGCAATTTTTATCATTATGTGCAAGGTCTGAGGTCTACAGTAGACTGCTAACTTTGTCGCTTATGCAGAAGAATTCTGCATGCACTGCAAATCTTCAAGTTCACCAACGCTATCTCAAGGAATTTCACACATACATAAGATTTCCATAAGATGTTAGCAGTCTGGTCAAAAAGGCCTGTACTGCACAACTGCACAACAACACTTTATCATTTTGTTTGTATTATTGAACCAAGTAGGCCTAGAGTACTGTCGCCCTGAATGGGTCTAATCACAAATAGAATTGATTTTCTTATCAAAGTGCATGTCTCTTGGAAATATTTTCTTTACGAATATGGACTTCATTTCCTTGCCAAACATTATTGCTAGGTCAAATATATTTTTACTCTTGTTTCCTCTTGAAACTGAGCCTAACATCAGCAGTAGTCAAAATAATACTATCTCCAATTTTCGCACTGAATGGGTCTAAATATTGTTTAGGCCTCAGCAGGGAAATTCTACTAGCAGGAAAGTCAAGCTTCTCTCTACAGATACCGCACTGAGTGAACTTTAAGGGAATGTTTGTATTATCTGGCTCTTGGCATTCTTGGCAACATAAAACTTTAACGAACAGCTATCGCTTTTTCTGCGCCGATGAAGCTCAAATTTACGTAAAACTCAACTGTTATGATAATTTTTAAAGCTGACGAAACACCAAAGTTGATGAAACCCTCGAAATATGTCAAAATAACTTTAGTAGCACATTTCCTTTCTAAACTGACACAATACCAGCACACACAAAGTTGGATCGCTATGTGGAGTCGTTTGAAAAAGATAGACCCATTCAGGGCGAATTTTTCCCGATTTATTTGCCTTTGGAAAAATACGCACTTCGGCAATAAAAATTGACGAGATGTTTCGATGAATGTTAGAATTTACTCTTAAAAGGTTGGTACGACCTGCGAAACAGTTAACTGGATATCAAATGTGCAAAAATGAAAAAAATTCAACCCATTTGAACCGGAAAAAAGATTTGATGAAACTTGCGAGTCCACGGAAGATAGTCTGACTGAAAAACTTCATATTTTCGGAAATAACCTCTTCACTCAACGAAACACAAGCAAAGAATATTGTAAGAAAGGCATCAGCAAAACATTTTTGTTGTGGTTTTGAAAATTTTTTAATCCAGGCGCCTTTTATTTCCGTCGAAAGAAGAGCGTGCGATCCTGACGAAAAACGGCATTAGACCCATTCAGGACGACAGTACTCTAATTCTAGAGTATTTTCTTTTTTGGAAAAATCAATTTTCTCTTCCTTTATTATTTATGGTGTTCGGTGAGGAAAAGAAATTCTTTGGCGTCCATAATATAATAAAGCATTATAATGAAGCTTTCTAGTACAGAATCCAGGGGATCATATTAACCAATCAGGACACGCCGCGTCGGTTAATGATTTCTCTATTTTAGACAGAGCCAATAATGATTTTGACTTGCTCATTCACGAAAGCCTTTTGATTTTACGAGATCGACCTGAACTCAATTCACAGCAGTCATCTATCCCTTTAGTTCTTTTTTGATTTATCCTCTTGGGACTTAGCCTATTAAGTCTTAGGCCTCGGGTTCCCTCTCGCGTAGGAAATGTAACTCACGCTTGTTTTTCCCTTAACTCTTGTTTATCTTAGGGTATTCGTATCAAATTCGTATAGGGAATTCGTAGCGTTATACGATATTGATACGATATTTTAGAAGCCCTATACGAATCAATTCGTATACAATTCGTATGTGATTCGCATAAATTCGTATACAATTCGTATATGATTCGTATAGAATTCGTATATGAATCGTATACAATTCGTATAGCAAATTCGTATACAATTCGTATAGCTAATTCCTATACAATTCGTATAAGAAATTCGTATACAATTCGTGTAAAAAATTCGTATACAATTCGTATAACAAATCCCTATACAATTCGGGTTGTATACAATTCGCACGCAGCTCACCACGGGATCAAAGTTCAAATCTGATTTCGAATACGTAACGTAGTCTCTTTGAAAATTTTTGCGATGCGGTGTTGATACGACAGTATTATCCCGGTACAGTGAAACTCCAATAAAAAGTTGGCCAGGTCCATAACGCGGAACTCGCGGAAACCGCGGAACAGAATTTTTCCGCGAGATATAGTTCCGCGTTATTCACTGGCGTATTAGGCAAAAGTCCATAACGCGGAATTGAAAAACGCGGAATTTTTTTCAAGCCCTGAAAATTACATTCTTAATTCAAAGTCATCCTTGGATCTTCGAAACACTTTTAAACAGTGCACTTGCGCCCCTCTTCAAGTTTGGCCTACTATTGCATCGGTGTTGTTATTATTCATTTTGGCTAGGCCCATCGAGGTCAGTGGCCTAACTATGAACAATGTTGACATTACGTTGGCAAATTCAGAAGTAAAGCCACGTTCTCCTTTTAAATCATCAGTAGGAAGAATCAAACAAACAGAAATTCATCTGTTTTTCCTTCAAACTTTGCTGAGAAAATTCTCGAAAAATTTCCGCGAGATTGAGTTCCGCGTTATTCACTGGCGTATTAGGCAAAAGTCCATAACGCGGAATTGAAAAACGCGGAATTTTTTTTCAAACCCTGAAAATTACATTCTTAATTCAAAGGCATCCTTGGATCTTCGACAGAAATTCATCTGTTTTTCCTTCAAACTGTGCTGAAAAAATTCTCGAAAAATTTCCGCGAGATTGAGTTCCGCTTTATTCACTGGCGTATTGGGTAAAAGTCCATAACGCGGAATTGAAAAACGCGGAAATTTTCAGGGCTTGAAAAAAAATTCCGCGTTTTTCAATTCCGCGTTTTGGACTTTTGCCTAATACGCCAGTGAATAACGCGGAACTCAATCTCGCGGAAATTTTTCGAGAATTTTCTCAGCAAAGTTTGAAGGAAAAACAGATGAATTTCTGTTTGTTTGATTCTTCCTACTGATGATTTAAAAGGAGAACGTGGCTTTACTTCTGAATTTGCCAACACAATGTCAACATTGTTCATAGTTAGGCCACTGACCTCGATGGGCCTAGCCAAAATGAATAATAACAACACCGATGCAATAGTAGGCCGAACTTGAGGAGGGGCGCAAGTGCACTGTTTAAAAGTGTTTCGAAGATCCAAGGATGACTTTGAACTAAGAATGTAATTTTCAGGGCTTGAAAAAAATTCCGCGTTTTTCAATTCCGCGTTATGGACTTTTGCCTAATACGCCAGTGAATAACGCGGAACTCAATCTCGCGGAAATTTTTCGAGAATTTTCTCAGCAAAGTTTGAAGGAAAAACAGATGAATTTCTGTTTGTTTGATTCTTCCTACTGATGATTTAAAAGGATAACGTGGCTTTACTTCTGAATTTGCCAACACAATGTCAACATTGTTCATAGTTAGGCCACTGACCTCGATGGGCCTAGTCAAAATGAATAATAAGAACACCGATGCAATAGTAGGCCAAACTTGAAGAGGGGCGCAAGTGCACTGTTTAAAAGTGTTTCGAAGATCCAAGGATGACTTTGAATTAAGAATGTAATTTTCAGGGCTTGAAAAAAATTCCGCGTTTTTCAATTCCGCGTTATGGACTTTTGCCTAATACGCCAGTGAATAAAGCGGAACTATATCTCGCAGAAAAATTCTGTTCCGCGGTTTCCGCGAGTTCCGCGAGTTCCGCGTTATGGACCTGGCCTAAAAAGTTCCTGATTTATCGAACTAGGGCGTATCAATAATGACAATAATGATTGATAAAAAACGAAGCGATTCAATTTCATCTAAGAATCAAAATATCGTAATGAACACGGGAGCTCTGTGAGAATGGACATTTTCTAAATTGAGTCGATATCTATGCTTACAAATAATGATTCGGCTGTTTGTGAGTGAAGATAAATCACCTCAGTTATGTTGAGAAATACGTACACCTGGCATCCGAAAAGTTAGGATCAGCTTTTTGTTAAAAACCTGCTAAAAATGAGGCGTAACGGGTGCAGTTTTGAATAACTGGTGTGACGAGAATTGAAATCAAAGACGTGAAACGGCGACCTTTGTGGAGCATGATTCCGAAAACAATCTGGCTCCCTTGACCTTCTCCTACCTGTAAAGCGCTGCAAACGCCAGAAAAATATATTCAATGTGTGGCAAAGCTATTTCACAGCAACTGCTTGTTTATTTAGTTACGGTACTTTCTTGGATGAGAAAGCTCCAAATCAAAGAAATCGAAATGATCGAGTTTGTTTTCACCTGGAGACTAAAACAAATCGAAAACACTAATAACCGTGTTGATTGGGAAGGGGCTGATCTTACCGGCTTTATTAAAGCCACCATTCCTTTTCAACTACACAGAACAACAAAACTCTGCAGATTCTATGGTGGTAGTGTATGATAGCTTTCTGACAACTGGGTGGCAGACCCCCTTCCATGCAAAAGTATACATGAACACAAGGACGGAATTTCAATTTAAGGATTGCAATTTTTAATTTATTCGTCCATACGAAAATTGAAAGGAAGAAGAAAGGGCATGGGTCATTCAGTTGGACCCTTCTTGGGCCATATGCCTTCGTATCACATCGTATACGCACTTCGTATAAGCTATTGATATAAAATCATATGCTCAATGCTATACGCAATTAGTATCAAATTTGTATACGCAATTCGTATCAAATTGTATACACAATTTATATCAAATTTTTTTAAAATCGTATCAAATTCATATAAAATTTGTTTCATAATTCGTATAGAAATCAAGCAATTTGTATACAATTCGCATCACTTGTGTGCGTATACAAATTAAATCGTATAATACCCTATCCCATAAACAATTGAATGTGTATCAATTCGTATAAAAGCTATACGATAATTTGGAGACGATCCCTTAGATAAATTACTGTTTATCTCTTAATTAATTGCTGATGATGAACCTAGACAGGTTCGAAACGTACAACATGTTTAATTCAATAATTTCTTAACCGTTTATGTCTACTGATTTATGTCAACTATCGATTTGTGTCAACTACTGATTTTGTCAACCACCGATTTTTGTCAACTTTACTGGAATGTCTATATGAAGAATAATGAAATATACAATGATTGTCGTCGCTTGTCTCATCCTTCGATTTCTGGTCAAACTGCGCTTTACACCCGAAGAATCCAGGTGAATCTTCAATTCAAAAGGAGCCCAAAAAAGGCGAAATAAATGGTACTGCTGTAGAGAGGTATTATTACGCCAAAAAAAAGAATTTCTTTCCCTCCCTCATAGTCATCACAGACATACATTACCCGAAAAATCTCTAATTTGCTGCTCCCCATCTCTTTGGTGGTCCTTTGCTGCAGCCTTTTGGTAAGGCAATGCGTCGTAATTATGAACTCTGGCTTTTTTACGCTCTGTTTTCTACCCAGGCTGAAATGGGCCTAAATTTTTTTGTGGACACCAGCCTCTTTTAGATATATAGCCTCCATCTAAAAATATGCGTGGTACAGTTGGAGGGGCCCTGCGGGGGAGATAATCAAGCGGACACAAAATCAACGGTCCGAGCTCCACTGGTCCAATTTTTTCCATGACGTAATGACGTAAAAATCTGTCAATCTGTGTATGTATCAATTTGCCACAAATAATTAAAAAGATTTACAATAGTTTGTTTAAGAGCTAAAAATAGATACATAAATACAATTTTTATACAAATTAAATAAATACGACAATTTTCCCATGATGTCCTTGTATTTGGCTTTAAAAAATTCTTAGCAATTCTCAAGCATAGTGCTAGAGTTTCTTAAACTTTTCGCTATCCAAGTACTAGTTTCTTATGAACCAGTTTCTTATTTAAAAAACGTGTACTACTAAATAACGCTTTGATTTATATGCTCCCCATATTTAAATCGAAACAGTTAGAAAATTGAGCCTTAGAGTCAGGATGAGGGGCACTTTTCTCGCCAAAAGAGGGGCACCAAGATAATTTTTCACCTTGGAGGGGGGCAAGTGGGGGCAATTATAAATCCGCCATTGCAGGTATGCAAAGATCCACTTTGCTAAAAGATACTTTTCATTGCAGGAATAAATCTAATCCGGACCAGAGAGCACCCATTTTCCGGGTTGTTCAAATTGGGTCCGCCCCCGGATTCATAAATCGCACAGCTCCCATCATTCCTTCTCGGATCATTGAGAAGGTGGCCTAAACAAAACCACAGCATTTGGTATGCTGATCTTCAACGGTGTTTTAGCTGCTTTCTTCGCCACCCGTCCATAAACTGCAAGTAAGATTGCCTGATTATTCATCGAAGAGAATTTTTGCAAAAGATGCCATCATTTCCTCCGCTGTCGCAGGTGAGCACCGCACGACTTTCTTGTTCATTTTCCATCGGCGCCTTTCTTTTAGTTTTGGGGGACAAACTTTTGCGGCCTAAAAATCGGCCAGGGCACAGTGTACTGGCAGTTATACCACGGCTACGTCGATATATGACCTAAAGGCACTCGATTTATTGCTTCATTATTTGAGCAGAATGTATGGTAATTTTAATTATGTCTTTGGTTGAAATTATTGGGCGTTAGGATACTTTATTATGATTTCTGTTTCCTTGTTTTCCTTTCGGGTTCGTTTGTGTTGCAAATATAGTACACTCATTGATTGAGATCAACAAAGGTAAAGCAAGCGATAATAAAGGGAATACAAACATAGGGGAGGCCAAGACGCCCATGTGGTCAGCAGATGGCTACATTGTTTGTGATTGGAAAAATCATTTTCTCATATGAGATGGGAAAAATCTCTGCAATATTTCACTTTCTTTGATGACAAAAATCATTTTTTATGACCCAGCCAGATTAGCAACTTCAAAGTGCACAGCAGACTAAATTTTTCAGAGAAAAACAATAGGTGAAAAACCATCTGCACCATCCATTTATTATTTTCAAAGCTGAAAAGGAATTATTGTTTTCAAAGTTTATTTGTTGTGGTGTTGAAGGTGTTGTGGCGCAGTGGTGTAATCCTCTGACTTTGCAGCCAGAACAGTCAGGCGGACAGGGTTTGATGCCCATGCTGGAAAACGTGTATGTTTCGCCAAATATCTTTGGCGTGGAGTGACATCAAGAACACTGGTAAAACGATAGGCCTATTGTTTTCAGACAGTTGGCGTGGCGCAAACCTTTGGCAAAGCAAAAACAAACTTTCCACCCTGGTTTGATACCTGGTAGAGCCTCGCCACTTTTGATACCTGGTAAAGCCTCACCACTTGAGCGTCATGACAAGGGGTCACATACTCAATTTGCCCTTAGATCCTTCTGTGATCCCAGCGCGGCTCTAAATACTGCAATTTCACCTTTACCTTCACCTTGTATTTATTGTGTGACACTGGAAAGTTTGCAAAGGTACACAGATGGAGATGTGCACTTTGGCTATTGTCTTTACAACAATGAATCTATTGTTCTTTGTTTGTTATACTTGAAAATGCACACGGAAAATCTGCATGCTCAACATACAATGGAGTCTGGTGTGACACTACAAAAATTTTTATTGCTGAAAAAAGTTAAACAAATAACAATTAGATAAGAGGACCAATCAAATATTACATTTCTTTTGCACATTAGCTCTCACTTGAGATTTGTGATACATTAAAAGCCAAAAATATTGGACGAATGAATTTTGGACAAAATATTTTGGGACAAATAATTTTTTGATGTTTTTCATGGAATTTGGGACGCTTTTACAAAAATTTTAGATGACTAAGAAACTGTATATTTTCAGTTTATTTTTGCTTATTTATGTCTTGTCATATTCATAGATTTGTGCTTCATTTCAGGGTGCTTGATTTGAAATTTTCACAAATGATTGTTGTTGAGGATGATGAAAATAATTGCTAAGATGGATTTAGTTTAAGAAAATATAAAAATTTTCACTAATTAGCACTCTCACCACAAAGAAATTTTGGAAACTGAATGTTTCAGACTACAACAAATTTTCGGACGCATGAAAAATGTCTGAAAAAATTAATGTCTAAAACTGTTGACCTTTAATGTAACTCAAAATCAACCATGCAAAGCTCTTTACATGTATTCTCACTGATTTTTCTTCAGTATTCTAATGCGAGACAGCTTTTCATTTCTCCATTCTACAAATGGAAGGACTTTTTGAGAAGCTGAACAACTTGTTTAATGTGTGCAAGTCGATCAATACTTTCTGAATGTCCCTTAGCGAAATCAGGGCATGAAAACCCACCCGACCGGGCGGTCACAGGAAATTTTTAATTCATAATGGGCTGCAGGAAATTTTCCAAAATATATCCATTTTGCATGTATCATTCTGTCACTCATTAAAAAAGCAACTTACAAAGTCAAAGAAAGGTCACCTGACATAGATCTTATGACATGACTTATTCAAATTATGGGCAGGTTTCCAAGACTTTTAATTGTTTAAAATGATAGTTTCACAGTTCTAACTGCAATAAAACTTTGTGGAACAGCCAGCTGCTTAGAGCATCTGTCAGGCGAAGAAGATTACTTCACAATCATTTTCAGAGATTGTGGCGCAAAAGAAAAAGTCTAAAATTAGAAAATGTTTTTCTTTTGTACCTCATCTTTTTGTTGTTTGAATTGCATTTGAATCAAATTGCTAATACAGAGAATGGAAGCTCTTTCTTCCACGTTTATCGTATCTTACATAAATCAGGGTTGGTCTGATAAGATTAAACTTTCACAGTTTCAAGCATAATTTCACAGATACTCATACTGATACAAAGTGATATGCAAGTACGTATACAGCAATTGCAAGATTATCAAGTACTATATTTCCTTGATGCTTCTCGGAAATCATAATAGTTTGTTTTATAAGGTGCTCAGCTTTATCATTCCCAACTTTATACAATTTGTTTTCTTGATGCCTCATGTGTATTTACATAAACTCAGTTAAATATTGTTGCATACTGTAGCTATCTCTAGATCCTGAACATAGGCGTAGGAGATAGGGGGCAAAGGGGGGCTGCAGCCCCCCCAACGTCAGAAAAATTTGCAAAAATCAGCCATAATCGGGCGGAAATCCGCCTCAAGTCGGGCAAAATTTTCTCAAACAATGGATTTTTTGTCGGGCAGCCCCCCCAAATTTTATCTTCCCCTAAGCCGATGATCCTGAACTCTTTTTGCAAACTGGAAATGTATGCAAGATTTTTTCTGGTCGCAGGAAGAAAGGTTTTTTCATGCCCTGAGCGAAATATTGAGTATGTTTGCAGCATGCTTCAAGCCTGATACTACTGTAACTTGTTTTGAGTATGATTTGAGCATGTTCCAGAGCTCGATTCAAGTAAGAATTTTGCACCGTTTGCGCTAGCTTGCAGCATGCATTTGAACTGAAGGTAAACTCAATCATGCTTGATTGTAGTATGTTTGAGAATATTTCTAGCATGGGATTATTGTCAAGCTTGATCAAGCTGTAATAATACATGCAAACTGGGCAAAATTTTATCAACATACTCCATTCAAGCTTCCCTTCAAGCTAAAATCATGCTTCTGTCAAGCTTGTGCAAGTGTGTTGCAAGCTGAACTTTTTCTTGAGGGATAATTTTAGTAAGGATGGAAAAAATAAGCGAGCGTGCTACAGGATCAAGATATAAACATTATTCCATTGGAGATTCCTTGCTCAATACAAAAAGATACTATTGATGCAGAAATAACAAATATTTCTTGCAGGGAATTTTGCATCCATCTGTTTGGCTTGTTAATGAAGGAAACAGCTTCATAACTGCAAACCAAATTGAATGTAATTTCATGATACCTTTTCTTTTACTTGTAGATTTCTTCACATCATTACAACATTTATGAAGCATATTATAAACAGGTATATACTGTATGAAAAATTACGAAATATATACCGGGTGTCCCAAAAAATATACTCCTGTTTGAATAATCACCAAAATTTGATTACACGGCTGATTTTCAGTTTTCTTTTTTTGTTCAGTAGATCAAAGACCAAATTATTATCCATGGCATAGCTGATCTTGTAAATGGTTTAGAAATGAGCTAATTTAGGTCTTTTTAGGGCTACCTGGTTTTGAATCATACTGCAAAAATCACTGATGATTACCAAATCTTACCAAATTTTGTGCATGTAAAACTTCTAGTATGGTCATAAATGACAGAAATAAATGCGCACTATCATTGGAGACTTTATTGATGATAAAAATCTGAAAATTTTGACTCTTAGGCAAGCTTGAGTATTTTGCTTAAAAACTATAGCTCAAAATAAGGTTTTTCAGCGCGTAAATTTCCTACCTTTCTGTATCAAAAGCAAACATTTTATCATCTGTGAATATTGTTGGGTCTTTGATAAAGCAATTCAAAAAGAAAATTTCATCAAAGGTTTGATAATCAATTTTTGGTGATTTTTTAAACAGGAGTACTTTTTTTGGGACACCCGGTAGCATGTAACATTGACACATTCCAATGTATTAGGAGAGCTAGAGCTATATTGTTATGGAGTTTCATATGTGCCACAATAATGTACAACTCAAATTGATAACTGGATATCACCCCCTCCCTTCCTCAGGCTACCCCTAGGCATTTGATCGTGTATACGATTCTAGGGGTGGGGCATTTGAACCAAAATAAAAAATTCCATATCAGAAGATTTTTAACGTTATTCAGCCATTTTAATAATGTATGTGAGGCCAAATCTACATTTTAAGACTGCAAGACTGGGGTATTTAATGGGGATTGCTAGCCAAGGTGCAGAGAGTTTGACCAATGAGAATCAAAATAATCAAATACCCAGGGGTGGCCCAGGAAGGGGGGGGGACTCATGTTCGGATATAGATTTGGCTAGCACATAACAACATGGATCATTTGTACGGTTGCTCATTATTCTCAAAATTCTTATCAAAATGTGAAGAATTCTTGAAATTATTTAGAGTTCTTGAGAACTCTTGTCATGTTCATGTGAGAAATGCCAGCACTGCAAATTTTGATGCATTGTTAACTTTTGATGGAAATATCTTCTTCTTTGATACCTTCTAGGCAAATCCATCTGGTACTGCTACAATTGGAGCAACTGAAGCTGCATCTATCCTGAAACGCAGTGGACTAAATGAAGCAACATTGCATAAGGTAATTCAACAAGTCATCAAATTTTTACCTTGAATTCTAATTGATGTATTGTATCCCCAAAAATCAAATTTCTTGCTATAAAGTTAATGCTATTCACCAAACTGATTTTTAAAGGCTTTGAATCCATATACGTAGATACATGAGTGTTAATGCTATCCTGAATTTTTGCTGACAAACTGCTGATGAAGCTTTGTTATCACACAATGGTGCTAACATCAATTGTAGTGGGGAACAAAGGAATCTTAATCCATGCATTATTCTCAGGATTTTCTTTTGTTTACAGTGCTTTCAATAGCAATGAAATGACAACCTTTGTTTGAGGATTGAAGATAAATTGATATTGGTCATGAGTGGGCTATTTATGTGGGCTCAGTGTAAACTTATGACCCAGAGTCTCTTGTTTCCCTTGTTTGACTTGATGATGGCGCTTTGGTCAATAGAGACTCATGTTATCACTCTAAAAAACCTGACCCTATTTAGGCCCAAACTCTTGAACTTTCTAGAATACCAATCAGATTGCGAGATTTATGAATTACCATGGTGATGACAATCATGATGGAACTTTTAACTCAAATGAACAACTGATAACGTTCGGACAAGATTCTAGAGTGGAGGCCGAGAGTCAGGCCGCGATTCCATCATACTGTACATCAACTGATGAATGCATATTACAGGGTCAGCTTTTTCTTAGTTTCGTTATGAGTCCCTGCAAGAGGGATACAAGGGAATCTTCATCATAAGTCTAGGCTCAATGCCTTTAAACAGACATTAACTGAAAGATCTTAAAGAAATTTGAGATGAATTTTTAGTCTTGAGCTCAGAAAAGAGGGTTTGTAGTACCTTACGAGCATTAGCAGTTTTCTTGTTAGATCATATCAATCTTCTGAAAAAGCAAATTTTATCGTAAGATTTAAAAGTGAGAGCCCCCTTGGAGAATTTGATGAGTGCCCAGGGTGCTTATTTCAGGATACATTCTACAGTAGGTATCAACAGTGGAGATTTCACAAACTTGCATTCCCTGCTTTCTTACAGATTTGGGAGTTTGCTGACACCACCTCAGCAGGATATTTAGACAAACAGGTATATTTGTTTGTTTTCCAGTAAGCACAATACATACACCTACAGTACTACTAGTAATTACTATTGAGTTTACTTTACTAGCAACAACTAGTGCCCATTGTACATTGATCGCAAAAATTTTAGACCAATTCATTTTGGACAAAATAGTTCCAGAGAAGCAATTTTCAGACCCTTTTCACGGAATTTCGGACATTTTTAGAAAGACTTTGGGTAACTACAAGAAAAAGTTCATTTAAGGTATTCTTTCGATGCTTTTGTAGAAATTTTAGAATTTTACTGACCATCCTGAAGAACTTCTCTATTCAAAAGTTTCAAGTTGGTCCAGTGAGAAATTTATATTCAATAACTACTGACAAGGTTGATGAGAATGATTGCTGAAGAGAATTTAGTTGAAAAACTATGGTGATGTTTCACATATGGTAGCTCTCCCAGCACCTTCCTGTCCTATGCAAATTGTTTTGTTAGCAAAAGATTACATTGTTAAGAATAAAATGCTTTCTTGTGGTTTTATACTTTATTGCAAACAGTTTTGGACACTAGATATTGCAGACCAAATAAAATTTTGGATATTTTTTTCTATTAAAATGCCCAAAATTTTAAAATGCAGAATATTTTGTACTTGATTACAGTCTGGTTTCCTTTCTTGATGATCAAGTCAATATTCTAAATATGATAAAACTGATTTTAAATATTATACAAAAAGTCTTGTGGGCCAATGGATTTGGAAATTTGGACCATTTCTCTGTCTAATAACTTGATAGTAAGAATTTATTGGTAAATTGAAATTCCACTGCACTGCTGTGGCTTTGACTCGATAAATGTTACTATGAAGAAATTATGAATTTATTTGCCTTTCAGGGCTTTTTTGTTGCATTAAAATTGGTTGCATTAGCACAATCATCAAAGGAGTTATCGTCTGCAAATTTAACTATGGCATGTCCACCACCAAAATTAGTAAGTTTCAACTTTTTGGACAAATCGATTGTACTGTAGATGAGTCATGAAAAGTTTGAATTTTGGAACTTTTCATTAGATTCCTACAACTGAAAATATTTGTATTAAAGGTAATGTGCGATGTGTCCATGTATGTACATCCATTTTGCTATTTTCATGTGATGTTTCATGTGATTACTTTACCATGGAACTCAAAAGGTAGCCAGCTCTAACTGCTCTAATATAAGCAGACTGATGACTTACTTGCGCTTCCAGAGCTGACCCTGAAGCTCACAGCAGGCAGAAGCCTCGTTGGGAAATTTGAATTCTAGATTTGCATGTGATCAGATAAATTCTACCAAAAGGATTTTATGCCTGTTTTGGAGGATTTTGAGATGCTTTTCATAGAATTGCCTGCAATTCCAAAAATTCTATTAGAGTCTATGATCATTATGATGACAGAATTTGATATATTTTATGGCCAGTTTTTGGATAATTTTGAGATGAAACATTTCTGGTTTGACTAATTTTTATAAACTAAAGTTGACATGGTATGTTAGGTACACCTAATTATCAATTTATAAGAAATCTAATGTATCTCCTAGATTCTATGGATCTTTAACAGATTTGTAATTTTCTCGATTTTTCTGATAATTTAGAAAAATGTTTCTGGTTGCACCGAAAAAAGCAGAAATCCTGGTTGCTCCCGAGCTTTTTGAGTACTTAAGAAATCTAATGGATAGTTTGAAGCTACAGGCGTTTAGACCTCAAAATATTTTTCTCACTCACCTGGTATATAATTTCACTTAAAATGCCACACTATTGAACCAATAAAACAGAAGCTAGTATAGTACAGTTTCTAGATGATTGCTACAGGGAAACCGAAAGTCAAGAAAACACGAAAATTCCTCTTTCCTTAAAAGACAATTTTGAAATTGCAGGGTGAATCACCAAGGCCAATTGCACCCCCTCCTGCTGATGCTGGACAGTGGATAATAAAGGTAATGTTTGGAAGAAAATTGTTCTGTTTCTTGTATCCTATTGAATTCTAATGAAATAGAGCCAAGACAATTTTTAGTTTATTTTATCTGCCAAAGAAATTGTGAGGAAGGTTGAAAGAAATATATCCCCTGTTTGAAAAAGTACACAAGGAAGACCGTCCAAATGATTTGGAAAATGTCAACAAGAGTTGGTTGCTTGTTTGTGAGAATTTTTATCAGCTCTTGCTATTTATAGTTCCTTCTGGTAAGTTAATCAGTAAAAATGCGACGAGATTCATGTTGGAACCAGACGAGTAGAAGTTGACAAATGAGGACGATTCATTTCATATTACAGTTGATGAACAACTGCAGTTAATTTTAAGAGATAAACAATTTATTGAGACGTAAACAGCATTGTAAGACTAGGCCATGAGGAATGATAAATAAATTGGCAAATAATAAATACAATCGATGAATTCAGTTGACAGAGGATATTTCGAGACCATCTTGTCTCGTCCTCAGCTAAGAAACTAAAACACATGTGAAAATGCATAGCAACAATTATTCAGAAAATTCTTGCTTACATATCACTTTGTATCAGTATGAGTATCTGTGAAATTATGCTTGAAACTGTGAAAGTTTAATCTTACGAGACCCACCCTAATTTATGTAACATATGATAGACGTGGAAGAAAGAGCTTCCTTTGCTGTGAAATATCTATTTGATTCAAATGCAGCTCGATTCACAAAAAGATGAGGCACAAAAGAACAGCATTTTCTAAATTTTGACTCTCTTTTGTGCCATAATCTCTGAAAATGATTGTGAAGTAATCTTCTTCCCCTGACAGATGCTCTGAGCAGCTGGACGCTGTGAAACTATCATTTTAAACAATTAAAAGTCTTGGAAACCTGCCCATAATTTGAATAAGATACGCCTCCTTATGTGGTACATTGATTGCAAATTGTACCAGAGATACAATCTATGTCAGATCACTTTTCTCTGACTTTGTAAGTTGCTTTTCTATTTTTAATGAGTAACAGAGAAATACATGAAAAGGGATATATGTTGGAAAATTTCCTGCAGCTCATTATGAATTAAACATTTCCTTTGACAGCCCAGTTGCATGGTCAGGTAGGTTTTCATGCCCTCTCTGGTATATTAGACAGTATTTCAACAGCTAGCCCCAAAGAGAAGCAGCTACCATTTTATTTGAATTCAGTTCGAAATATAGATATGTTTGATATGGGATAAATTTTTGCCGTGATACTGTACATAGCCAGGAGGTCGAAGCTACTGTATCGCGTAATATGTTCCCGGTATTTTGAAATATGGTTGAAATGGCTGTCAGGTACGCCATGATGTGACTTAGTTTGATATCAGTGTTTAATAACAGGCTTGCACCCAACGCAACAATGGCAGATTTTGTAATACAATAGCAACAGTTACATTTGATTGACACCTCAATTCAAGGCGATTAGCGACTGCAGACAAAGGCAATTCTCTCAACCAGTAATTCAAAACAAACAAAGCCGCAACAGTTTCCCCGAAACTAGTAGGGCAAACTCTCGCCTTGTGCAAGCGAAAGATGGTTTTAGAAAAAAGTTACGTGCTTATAAGGAAAGAATAAGGGTAAATCTAAAGTTCTGTCTGGCGGATTTTATTTATTTTATTCAGGAACAGTTTTGTAATCGTTTCATTTATGCCCTAAATGTGCGAGAATTACAATGCCTTCTGCTCGGCTTCTGAAATTTATAAACTATAACAAATCCTGAATTTTGTTGAAAAAACTGTTTATCACTGCTGCCTTGCAGCTTCATAATACCAAAAAACCTCATTTCCTTGCACTATCTTAACCTCAGGATCAAATTTCACAGTTCATGGAGGGAAATAGAATGTTTTTCGGGATGCTGTAGACCATAGAGGAAACTTTTAGTGATCAACAGCTTAAATAAGGGTTTGATTGTTTTCATGTTGCCACCTAACTGTTACTTTTGTTAAGAGGCTTTTCTGAGATAGCTATCCTTGATACGAACGTTGTTATGACTTCTTCTGCTAAGCGATGTTGTTATCTGTAGCAACCGTCTGATTATTTTAAGATATGTCGTTTGTATTAAATGAAGTTTTAGCAGACACGCTGCGCAACAAGACACAGTACGCTCACAGTTACACGTACTTTTTTCCAAAGAAATTCATCAAATGAAGCTATTTTTATAAGAGACTGCTTCTAGGAAATGCAGCTTTTTTCTTTCATCTTATTTAGCCTTTCCTTTCTAGCAATTATACATATGATAATATTGTAATTAGGTTTTTCTTATAGTTTTTATAGTTAAATATATGTTTGTGTGCATGGCCCTCTGTAAAGCAGTTATCTAAACTGAGATGCTACCATGCCTAGAAATGTTCGAATGAAATGAAATTGAAAATGGAAAGATTGCCAAACAATTAAGCAATTCCAGTCTTTACCAGATTGTTAATTTATTTTCATTCGTTTCCGGTATCATATTACTTGGAAGGTACTTAGCATCTGAATGTGATTCATCGATCACAAAAATTTCTTTATGTGCGTTAGTGTCAAGTGCCAAATTAATTTTAAGCATATATCTTAAGTCTTGAAATGGGTAGCATAGGGCTCAAATGTTTCAAATCTTTAAAAAGGTGGGTGTGAAATTCCATGACACTTTTCCTTTGGACTGAATGGCTAGAAAAGAACTTACGATACTTGGCTGTAAATCTGCCGTGGAAATATTTTGATATCTTGATTTTTTTCAAAATGGCAGCAATTTATTTATTTTTGAAAAAAATCATGGAAAATTTTGAAAAAATTTGAATAATCGTAAATCCTAGACCAGTTAAATGCCGCCATTTTGAAGCTAATCAAGATATCAATAAATTTCCACGGCATATTTACAGCAAAAACGCTCAATTCGTCCCAGGTCATTTATTTCAAATTAAACTGCAATATAATTTTACACTGACTTTTTTTAAAGATTTGAGCCTTATGTTGTATTTGTGTTATTGGAAGCTACCTGGTCTTGATACATACAATCACAAAATCACATCCTCAAAATCACATGCAATGATTTTCAAATTGAATTTTCATGCTGCAAAACAGCAAATTGGTTGATTGAGCATTTTCTCATATTTTTACAGCAAGCAGAGAAGCAACAATACGATGGCATCTTTGAGGTATGTGTAGTTCAGATTGTGTGGATCAGGTTTTGCATGGGAAGTATGTTTGGACAGCGGCCTTCATATTCGAATCAAAGCCTCCTAAAGCTTGGTTTACATTACAGTGTCCCAAAAAAAATTTGCCTCGTTTGTGTGGCTGCTGTGAGGGAGATATAGTGCTAATTGCCTCGGTTTTTATATAGTTGCATTGGTCAGGCTTAAACGTAGAGTCTGAGTCCTTGTCTGAGTCAATCTGACAAGTAGTTGCTGATTTATGGCAGAGAAAAGGCAAAATAAATGGTTGCTTCAAAAACAGCACTTCTGTTGTTCTCCAGTAATGTCAGAATTAAGTAAATATTCAAAGAAAGGGTTGTAGTGTTGTATTTTAATTTTCCTGCATTTTTGAAAATGTTAATAATGATTTTTGTCTATAAAGACGATGGTTGAAGAGCAATACTACTTTATTTTATATTACACAATGATCAAATCAATGCTTTTGATTGTCACAGCTTAAAACTACCGGATGAGCCAGAAAAAAGTTCCCACTTTCGAAAATTCGTAGCACCACAAGTACTGCATGGATTTGTGTGATTCAAATTCTAGTTGAAAGCCAAAAGGTCAAAGTATTTTTGTGATTTTTCTCGTCTTCTTAAGAGAACTGCAAATATAGGTAAATTAAACTTTACAAAAATTTCATTGTTGCAAAATGACTGAAAAAGGGCTTAAAACACTTGATCAAATCGTTAGGACTCTCCTCACACAGAACAATACGCACGGGCGTTTCACCTCTCTCAAGAGTAATAAGACATAGATTCTCAAACAGATACTAAAGATTTTCAATCCCATAGCAATAAATATGCAGACGATATCTCTCACCCATGAGAAATTGCATTTTTTCTGTTGTTCTGAGCAAGGAGTCCTTCATGATTTGATCAAGCATTTTAGGCCTTTTTCAGTCATTTTGCAATCACAAAATTTTTCTAAATTTGAATTTACCAATTATTCCAGTGCTTGTAACAAGGCGAGAAAAATCACAAAAATACTTCGATCTTTTGGCTGTGAAGCAAATATTGATTCATTCCTATCCATCCAGTACTCTTGATACTATGAATTTTCAAAAGTGGGAACTTTTTTCTGGTTCACCCGGTAGATCAATACATTTCTTCTTCAAAATGAAACCTATGAAAAAGCAGGGTGAAAAGACTCTTACATAAAGGAGTAAATATAGAAGATTTTAGGCTGTGGGTTCTTATTGGAGGAAGGTTCTTTTATGCGGGGTTTTACTGTGGTTGTTTTTTAGTAATCCCTGAAAGTGTGCCCCTCCCGCTTCCCTTGTACCCTGAATGTGCTTGATTCAAAAATTTGATTTGCTTAACAATGTTTTGAAATTAACAAAAAGCTTCCAGTAAAGTAGTGTACTTCTTTTTCAAACAGACTTTGCATCCTGTGAATGGCTACGTCAGTGGAGAGAAAGTTAAACCTGTAAGTCATCCAGAATCATCATCATCATCGTCAGTTCTGAAGACATCTTCACTTTAGGGGAGGGATATAATGGAAGAGTGTTGGAGATTAAATCTTGTTTTAAAAAGTAGTTTTGACTTACGTTTGTTCTGAACCTGCATATTTTGTAATCAAAGTACTTTGTATTTAGTAAGCAATCTTGGAGGGATGAAATCTTTGAGAATTTAAATTTAACTGTAAAGAATGCATAATTTCAAAGCTAACAAACCGTTACACCCACCCACCTTGGAGAGAGGGAGGGGCTTTGGGTTTTCACAGATTACGGGTTGACCAATTTGTGTGTTCCGTTTTTAGGTATTTCATTCAAAATCCCCAGGCTTTTGGGTCTTCGATGTCATAGAATTTGTACAGTTAACTAGGATCGAAAATCCAGCTGTGGAATGCTTAAATAGATGAAGAGATAATTATTGAAAAAGAAAATGTTGGAAATAATCGAAAAGTTCTGTTTAAAATTGAATTTTTTTTGTTGAAAAGTGCAGCTTTGTATTTTGCCTTTTGTACTTCCGGGTTTTCGGGTTTGGCTAATTTAGGTCCGGGATTTCGGGCTCTGGTACCCCCTCCCCAAAGGACGTATACATGGTAAATATGAAAAGTCGGGAAATCATAGTTATTTAATTCGCTTAAGCGTATAATGTACTGACACTGGAAGTTTCCTTTTCTACAGGTATTGTTAAAATCAAAGCTGCCAGTCGACGTCTTAGGAAGGGTAAGCATGTGTTACACTTTTTTTTTATAAGAAACCGCTCATAAGAAACTTTTGGCTCAATTTTTCGAAAGTTAAGAAACAATCCTACTTGAATTTAAAAAGCTAAGAAACTTTTGTAATTTACAGTTTTAATTTTCCTATCGCACTCAACAATGTTTTGACACTGTACCGTTAGAGCAACTGTTTGGACATTATTTTGGATGCGAATTATGTTATTTACTTGTTTTGAGATCTTTCTAAGTAATTTGGGAGCCTTCTTGACAAAGCGAAATTAACTCTACACTTTCGGCAATTAAAAATATAAGAAACACGTAAGAAACTTTTGGTAGCAAAATGGCCCACAAATTTAAGAAACTGCCTACCATCCCCGGACCTTAGTTTCTTATAAAAAAAATACGTGTATATCTTTTTTCAAGTAAGCTCTGCCCTCAGCCACTACACTCACCTCAGAGATTTTTGTAAGAATTGTCTTACAAAAGATCATTTACATTCGTTAAGTCTTATCTTTGCGATTTTTAATTAGTTAGATGTATTTTGTACATTGCTTGACTGCAGTGACTTGCTGTGTGGTAAGAAAATTTGCCTTTTGTTTTGCATACGAATGTCAAATAATCTATCTTTCACAGAAAACTTTACTACTATCATCCTATGTCATTGCTGTGTCTGGCCACATTCAGGTACCTTTCGTTTTATGCTTAGCAGTAAATAAATGAAAAGTTTTATTTCTGCAAAAATTTGTAAGAATATAAATTCTCCTTTTTAGGTTTGGGACATGTCTGATATCGATCAAGATGGCAAATTAGATAGGGATGAATTCGCCGTGGTATGTATGGTGTTTTTTGCGTTCAAATCACGTCTTGTAATACTGTGATCATCCTTGTTCACTCGGTCGTAAGTGATACTTGTAGACTCATGGTTCCAAAGAGTATAGGGCTCTTTACAGAAAGATGTTGTGTCTTAGTTCAGCACCTTATGGGGCTAAAAGTAGTTTTTTTATTGTCTAAAATGTAAACGATCAATTTTAGATTCTTCGAGGACACAATTTTGAAACAATACTCTCGTCACATTTAAGAGTCATTATTCACAAAAGCAGTGCCATTATCGTAGCTTCCTTATCATGTCTTTCTTATTTATTGGCAATAGAAATGTACCATGGAGAGATCCTTGAGGAACAGTGGAGTTGTATACAGTGACATAGGATAAACCAAGCGGTCATTGCCTCTTCTCTTTCTTCCTGATAATAATTAAGTTGCAGCGTGCAACCAAGATTGTCTGCATTCTCTTTTAACTTTCTGTAGAAAAGGACCACACTTTAAGATGAAATCACTTGTTGCGCTTCAATCCATGAAACGCGAGCACTGCTGCAATTTTGAACTTCCAAATATTTTCATGCCAAGTTACAACAGACGAAGGTTGTTAAAAGCTAAATGTTGTTAACGGAGATCAATAGCTAACTCGAGAGCTGCACGAGCAAACCTAAAGTTAATCTATTGTATCTGATGATTTTGAGACGTACGCGGATGTTGTTTAGCTATATGAACAATAGTGTACGTGGGCATTTCGTTTGTCCTATTTGTAAATCACCTCCATTTAGCTTCGGTCATTCACTTTGAAGAAGTAGTTACAGAATTTAAAGGCATAAACCTACCATCTGAAGAGAGGGCACGGATTCGATTTTATTGTATTGTTATCGTTTTAAAATATTTTGCAGGCGATGCATCTTGTGTATAGAGCCCTGGATGGAGAACCGGTGCCAACGGTGCTAACCCCAAGTCTGATACCACCTTCGAAGAGACATGGAGTGACGTCATCGGCAGCTGTTGCACCTTCTTTATCGACAGGAAATTACAGCCCAAGATCTTCCAGTGCACCAACAGTAAGTTTAAAAAATGGCTGAAATTTGAGCTGGCATATTATATCATGGGCGATAATGCACCGATTTCTTGGGAAGGGAAGATAATAATTGTAGAATTTCTTACCCATTTGTTGACCAGTTCTCTAATCTGCATCTCTGTTGATCAATTTGAGTGAACAAGATCAGTAAACGTTTCTTTCTTTGTCGTATCTCTTCTTGGCTCTGAGCACTTGGTTTTATGCCCACGAGTTGCAACTGACAAAATATTTTTCAAGCCTCTCCTTCGTTACCTTTTACGTCACTACGAAGGAGAGGCTTGAAAGACATTTTGTCAGTTGCAACTCGTGGGGCATAAAACCAAGTGCTCAGAGCCAAGAAGAGATACGACAAAGAAACAAACGTTTACTGATCTTGTTCACTCAAATTGATCTACAGAGATGCAGATTAGAAAACTGGTCAACTAATGAGTAAGAAATTCTGCAATTATTATCTTCCCTTCCCAAAGAATCGGTGCATCATCGCCCATGATTATATATATTTCATAATTCATATTTCATATTTGTTATTTTATTTTTTCAAGGTGGTTTCCCTTCAGTATTAGCTGGTTTTCAAGGGGCTCTCCGATAAAAGCATTAATTACAATCTATAGAAAAATGAATTCAATAGCTGTTAATCAAATCAATTTATAAGACCTTATTTACAATATTTAAAACTTATGTGCAAAAATGTTAGAATTTACGATTAAGAGGAACAAGATCCCTTGAAGAAGGGCAGATTTTGTAACACAATAGCAACGGTTGCGTTTGATTGACACCTCAATTCAAAGCGATTAGCGGATGCAGACAAAGGAAATTCTCTCAACCAATAATTCAAAACAAACAAAGCCGCAAAAGTTTCCCCGAAACTAGTAGGGCAAACTCTCGCCTTGTGCAAGCGAAAGATGGTTTTTAAGAGAACTTATGTGCTTATAGCGAAAGAAGAAGGGTAAATCTAAAGCTCTGTCGCTTAGATTATGTTTATTTGATTTAGGAGCTGTTTTGTAATCGTTTCATTTTAAGCCCTAAAGACGCGAGAATTACAATGCCTTCTGCTCGGCTCCTGAATCAAAGCTCCATAATCTACGCGACAGAGCTTTAGATTTACCCTTCCTCTTCACATAACTTCTCTTAAAAACCATCTTTCGCTTGCACAAGGCGAGAGTTTGCCCTACTAGTTTCGGGGAAACTTTTGCGGCTTTGTTTGTTTTGAATTACTGGTTGAGAGAATTTCCTTTGTCTGCATCCGCTAATCGCTTTGAATTGAGGTTTCGATCAAACGCAACTGTTGCTATTGTATTACAATATCTGCCCTTGTTGATCCCTTGTCTCTAAGTAGTTTTATTAAAACTATCCAGAGAGGATGCTTACTTTGACTCGGCTGAGAGGCATCTCTCACAGTTTGCATCTATGCAAGAAACATATCTGGCCATTATTTGACCTTTCCTTTAGCAACCTAAGGTCGGTTCTTGTATTACCATCTTAAAGTTTGGCATCAATTTGAGAGTTTTGTTTTTTGCACAGTCAGGCCAAGGACGAATTTCTTTTCTCTGGCAGTAGATCGAGTAGTTCTTCGCAACGAGTTGCCACTGTTGTAGTGCTGTGTATTTTGTGAGCGTGTGCGACTACTGTTTTAGCTCATTTTGATGTACTGAATTTATTTGCTAGGTTTTGCCGCCGGCAGCTCAAAAGCCATGGGTTGTCACTCCCACTGAGAAAGCCAAGTATGATACAATGTTTTTACAGGCAGACACTAACAAAGATGGCCTCGTTTCAGGTATTGTATCCTTTGACTTTGCTTGCAGTGAACTTAAAAATCGAGTTTTTAAAAGGAAGTAAGATAAATTTTGTGGTCAAAGTCATACTTGGTTCAAACTTTGAAGCAATATTCTACAAATATGTTGGTCTTCAATTACCTAAAACTTTAAATTACCAAAAGCATTCATAGTGTGCTATAACTGAGTGCAGAAAGAATTAAGATAGGAAGTTTTGATTTTCATATATTTGACGTTGACTTTCATCTCATGAAAACACACATTTGCATCAATTGGCTAAAAATTCAATTGATCATAAAACCTGAACCAAATGAGATATCTTGCTGAAATATTTTCCTGAGCTTGATGCTTGCTGATTTTCCTGATGCTTGGGTGCCCTTGGTTGAAATTTGAAGGACTTAAAGGACAAGTCCGGGGTTTCTACAATTAATGTCAAAAAGCAACCTTACCAACTGCCAAGCATCGCTCGTACCTTTTTTACGGGTTTTGATGTCTTTTTCTGTTGTAAATTCGTACGACATTTTTCGTAAGTTAGGCCCAATGTCGTCGCCATTTTGAAAACGCGATAAAATGGGTAGCCTCGGTTTGGAGGTTCGATTGTGTCGTCGGAAATTATTTGAAAGTTCTATAGAAAACAGCCTCGTTCAGGTCTAAGGCGAAATGGGTGAAATTACATCATGAATAATGACATCATTTCGCTCATTTCACATATTTAAATACACAATTTCGCAGAGAAAAGACAGAGAAGGTTGGAAAAAAACAACACACCATTCACAACAGTGTGATCTTTCATTTTATGAACAATTATTCCAACCCCAGACTTGTCCTTTAAAACATCACCTGACAGGCATCTGTTGTGCTTATTTGGAATGACCCATTACGTCATTCTTGTAGGTCCAGAAGTGAGGAATATATTCATAGCTTCGGGTCTTCCACAGCAAGTTCTAGCACATATATGGTGAGTGATATTAAAGTTGAGTGAACTTATATAAGTGGAGAACACTTTAGATAGACTTGCAGGACAGTTTTAGGGTATATAATATCACTACCGAACTTTACCAACTTCTGAAGAACGATCGTATATTTTTCCACATTTTGACATCCGCAACAGCTATCAATTAGTTAAACATATTTCATAAGTTAGGCCAAATTTCGTCGCCATTTTGAAGGGTTCATGACAAGCAGCCTCATTCGCGTTCGACGTGACGTCAGAAAGCTCTGAACATGGCTCTGACATTATGCTTCATGAAGTCACTACCTATTTGTCGCAGATTTTGATATGTAATTTCACAGAGAAAAAGCAAAGGAAGTTAGAGAAAAGTACGATACACCATTCATAACGGTATAGTCTTTCGTTTTATCATCGATGATACCAAACCTGGCATTGTCTTTTAAGAAAGGCACATACTTAATTGTCTTTTTTGGAACGATTTTAATAACTTTACAAGTAACTTTGGCTTACATCTCTGTTTATATCGGTGATGTAACTTTAATCATTATTGTATTTTCAAAACCTTGCTGCTACGGAGCAAATCTTTTTATGATAGTTCAGTTGCAGTTTATTAACATGACAGTAAAAACCCGCATATCGAACCTAGTGGATTAAGAACCTGCAGGCTGAAATTTTGCAATTAGACCCCCATTGTATAAGAACCCATTCAGCCTGGAATTTGAAATAGGTTCTTATTTGTAGAGATCATGGGGTCTTATTCACAACAGAAGTTTGTGGAAGAATAAAATTTTTTTATATTATCCCATGATAATTTTTCGAAAGCTTTTCTTTGGATTACATAAACATTTCTGATTCTTCCACGAATTTCTGTTGTGAATAATACCTCATAAACTCAAGTGATGTGAACTGACAGTAAATAATAGGCCTGAAGTTTGAATCTGAAGAAAAGAAATTCTTGAAAGCCCTGAATAAAATAAGAACCAATTTAAGAACCTGAACAGCCTCATTTCCCACTAAATACCCAAAACATAAGAACCTAGTTAGGCTGACTTGCAAAATTGTAGGTTCTTATAAGCGGGTTTTACTTCAGTAGCTTATGTCTTAATTTGACAATGGTCTAGATTATGCATTATGTGTACTGTGCCAAAATATATTCCTGCTTGCCCATTACTATAGAATGAGAATAAGCAGAAGCTGTCTGGTAGATATGAGTCCTTGAAATGACACATACTAGAAAGGTGTACGCAAAGGAAGGCAAAGAGGAATATGATTCATCAAAGTTATCGCAAATGAGATGAAACTAAGGTCGCATTTTTCCTTTGAGGAAGAAACTTCTAGACTGATTGCAAATTCGTAGTTATCGCTATTGATAAACTGATCGACGCTCAAAGTATTGTTGTTGTTGCTATTGTTGCTGTTGTTGCTGTTGTTGTTGTTGTTGTTTTGATAACTGGGACTATCTCATGAGTCTAAGAAACTTCATTTACAATGCCATCGCTGTGAATATAAACACTTTACTTCTTTGCAGGAGTCTTTGTGATACGAAAAATGTGGGATTATTGAATGCAGAACAATTTGCACTTGCGATGTATCTGATAACACAAAAGGTATGTATGATATATGTTTGTGCATGTTTATGCCATTTTCTTTTTCTTTACATTTCTACCTAGCATCCGAAGGCAGTTTGAGGATGCTGAGAAGCTAAGCTTATCGAAACAGCGTCCTGGTCCTTCCTCTCGATGTGACCACACCTCGTGATTCCTTTAGCCTGGAATTACAGAGAGTTGGCGACTCTCCTCACTCAACGTAGCAGGTTCGGCAGGGCGAGGACTCGAACTACAACCTTTAGATTGGTAGTCAAGCATGCCACCACTGAGCCATCCCCGCTGATGTCAAATGTTTATTCCTGATTAACAATTTTTTGATTGTATGTTCTTTACTAATTGCAGAGACTAGGAGTAGATCCTCCGCAGCAATTAACGCCAGAGATGTACCCACCAACCATGAGGGAGAAAGATGTAAGTATACGTAGCATGTGGCTTTTTTTATCAAAGACTTTACTTATAGATGTAAATCCTGCCCTTGAGAAAGTTCTTTGCATGTATTGTGAATGATCTTTGCATGTATGGTGCAAGGTGCTTTGCACGTTTCAGTTGATGAATCAGCTGCGATGACGTAAAATTATTCATGCAAAACACTTTGTTTGTTGTTATTGGCGGACATTTTCACGGGACATCTAATTTGAGATACACTTCTGGGTGAGTCAGAAACGACATGGGGCATTTAGAAGGCCATATTTTGATGAAAAACAAGCCAAATTGGGTTTCTTGGAGCCCTGTTTTGCAGAAGAAAGATTAGATTAGTTTCAGAAATTTAATTTGTTAAAATCAGTAATTTCTTTCCATAATTATTAGCGATTTTGTGATATAACTATTTTGGCGAAAATGTAAAAGAACTTGTTTCTTTCTAGCAATGACAATTGAACGAACTGTCCCCTGGGGATGCAAAATGAATAAGAATACTTTTCTTTTGTGCTCTCACGCAATGCGTGCCTCGTTTGTCATGGTTTAGGAGTTCCCACGTTTATAGATACGAATCTGCTTGAAATCCTATTTAGGAATCTTGTGAAATAAGTTTTGAACTCAAATCTCTCTGTAAGCTATGAAACGAAAAGACTGATTTCGACCAAACAAAGTTTCTTAGGCCTTGCTTGAACATCGTTTTTTGCCGTATCGGATTGAAACTAAAATGGTTAAAATTGCCATTTTTTCCAAATGCGCAAGTGCAGTGGCTGATCACATATAGAAACATGCAACTATGGCCAAGTGATTGACTAAACGCGGCAGAAATATGATGTTTAAATCAAGTCGTGTTTCTGCTGTTAAACACGACAGATCTGGTGAACTCTTGCCGTTTTTAACAATTCATAACGGTTGGTGATCTAAACTTCATTTTCATGTTGAATTCAATTCACACTTAAAATTTTTTAGCAGCATCTATTGAATTCGACACGGCAAAAAACGACGTTTAAACTAGGCTTTATCTAAGTTAGCCTTTCTCCTATACAATGAATTCTTACAGTATACTCGATTTGCTAAATTAATGACATCAACATAAATTTTAGCCTGCGTGCAGCCTCAACTCCTCCAGGCTGCACGCAGGCTACAAAAACTTTCAAACACCGCGCGTTTTTTCTGACTCATCCGGTATGTTTCCCAATTTATTGCCAATTTCCCAATTTAGTGCTATATTTTTACTTGAAAATCTAGCAGTCACGTACGTTTTCTTCCTTTTAGGATGTGACATCATTATCATCAAATCTAGCTGCTCTACAAGCCAAAGACTTCGCAGCAATTAAAGAATTAGATCAAATTAACCAAGAAATTGAAAAATTAGGAAGGTATGAAAATATTTTAATCTAAATTACTTGCTACATAGACCATCTCAATACGTTGTGCAGCCATTTAGAATTCAGAGACTTTCACTCATTAAGAATCGCGTTATTTCCACACTAAAAGCACAAAACTGCATGTATCCAAAGATTTTCAGCGTAATAATGATTGAGAGGGGGGGGGGCAGGATCGGGTCGGTTCGTTTTTGAACATCACTGCCATTGTAGTAGGGAGAGAGGGGCCAAAATATGCCAGCTTATTCTATAGTTTTTGACAAGAATAACTTCATTGACCTCCAATTTTCTTCAAGATTTATTTTAATTTCAGTTATAATGGAGGCATATTATAGTCAAGATTTGTGTATGATTTATGAAAATTTTATTCAGATTACCTATTACCCTTAAAGTTTACTCAGGAACAACATTGAATCAGCCATCCTACATTCGTACACCTTATGGATTACAGATCAACTCATATATGATCTCAGCTACTGTTACTGTAAGATGAACGAATTATGCGTACGATTCCTTTTATCTTCGAATTAATTAGATGTGGACATTTTCTGTACATTTAAAGCCGTATTTTATGCCTAAATCTTTCGTAATCTGCTCCAGCCCTATTTAATCCATCGCTTGATCCTGCTAGCAATGTGCTTAAAACCGAAAATGATCTTTTCTGGGATTAAGAACTAAGAACTTCGTGCGTTATTTGTAAATTTATGGCGAGACGTATCCGAAGCAAAAGCAAAGATGGTGTCTCAATTTTTCTGGAATGTTATCAACCTGTTGAATGGAATAAGAAATCAACTTTCGCCTTTCAGGGAAAAGATTACGTTACAACAAGAGATTGAACAAACTGAAGAGACAATCAGAAAACGAAAGACAGAGATTGAGGTAAGTTGAACATCTGGAGTTTGTTTACATTTTCTTGTTACCTTTCATATATTCTTTCTATATTCTCTCAAGAATAGTTAGACTCATTGCTATGAATACATAGTGTGGTTCTTCGCAAAAAGTAACAATAAGATATTGACGGCGCTCTTTGGCTGGGCCTATCCCAGGGAGATATAAACAGACCAATGAAAGTTTGAATAAGATCTGAAACTAGTTGGATTGGCAAAATGTAGCACCAAGTAAAGAATAATTACTTCACATAACTTACAATTGTACTAACCTTGGGACGATCCAACCCAAAAGTGCACCCGCCTCTTCACAACAAATGTCTATCTTGTTTATACAGCAACATGCGCGATGCGCTGCGGAGGTGGCGCATACCACCTCGCTCGCGCAAGTCAATGCGCGTTTCAAGAGCCTGGCCTATCCCGACTGCTGTACAGTGAAAATCTGCACTTTGAAGCATATCTTTACTCGCTCCGCTATTGAGCCAACTGATGCAGGAGAGGTGCAATAAAAACAGGTGGCAATCTCACCAATGTAGCATCGTTTTGATACCGGGTGAGTAATAACACGATCCCTGTTTGAAAGGTCACGGCTCCCTGGATATTAAGACATTGATATCGGAAAATATATAGTTTAATGGTAGAAATGTTCAAATCTACTATAAAATTTACCTGCCTGAAATCGGCCATTCCATTCTGAAATTATGAGGGATTTTCTCGAGAAAGCCTCTTCAAAAAGCCGTCAAAACGTGCCCAAAATCATAAACAGATTTCCCTGACATTTATGCCTTACAATGGCCTTACAGCAATGACTTGTGGACGCTTTAGCACGTGCTATCCTCTTGGGAGGATGAACAAGTCGGATTCCATTCTCCCAAGAGGACAAAATACATGAATTTATGTGAGTGTCATCAATTCTAGGAAGGAAAATTTGCTCATTGTTTTCATCCGATTTTTGAGGTTTTTGGAAGGGGCTGTCTGCAGAAAATCACCCATATCCACGGGAACGAATGGCCGATTAAGGCCGAACATAGGGCTCAAATCTTTAAAAAGGTCGGTGTAAAATTCTATTGCAATTTTCTTTGAAATAAATGGCTTGGAAGGAACTTAGGGTTTTTTGCTGTAAATCTGCCTTGGCAATTCATTGATATCTTGATTAGTTTCACTATGGCGGCATTTATTAAATTTGAGGCTATGACGTCATCAAATTTCTAAATCCTAAACTAGAAAAGTTACAGATTTCTGCTTGCCACCATATTGTAGACCTTCATAAACCATGGTTTCTTTGAAGGTTATATAATGTTTCCTCCATTAGTTTAGGATTTACGATTGTTTAAATTTTTTTCAAGATTTTCCATGAATTTTTCAAAAATAATGAAATTGCCGCCATTTTGAAAAAAATCAAGATATCAAAAATTTTCCACAGCAGATTTACAGCAAAGTACCATAAGTTCCTTTCAAGCCATCCAATTCAAAGAAAACTGCAAAAGAATTTTACACCGACCCTTCTAAAGATTTTAAAGATTTGAGTCCTATGCTTTAAGGCCGGGTAAATTACTGAACCTAATTGAACATATTGGCAATAAAACAAGACAATTTTCAATATTATTGCTTTAATATTCATGGTGCAGTGGCCTTCCAAGCGGGGATTCTTTTTTCTGACTCACCCGGTATATGCTGGGTTTTACCCTATGTTTGGAGTATCATAGCTAAACCGAAGCATAGGGCTCAAATCTTTCTCATCTTTAGAAAGGTGCATGTATTGATTATTTTCAAGATGGCAGCATTTTAATCATTTTTGAAAAAGATCATCCAAAATTTGGAAAAAATAAAAATCATCGTAAATCCTAAATCAATAGAGGAAAATTGATACAATCTTTTTTTTTTTTTTTTAATCAATATAAAATATTACAAGATATGCTACATTCTACTATACTTTAACTACTATGCAACACTACAAGGACGATACCATGAGGAGCAAAAGACAATGTCTACCCCATGGCCAACACATAAAAACATACAACTAAGTAACTACATAAACACCTACAAAATGATATACATACGATAAGATACTGATATATACTGGAGTCTGTTTCACATTGGTTGTCAGGTCAGTGACGGAGGCACCTGATGCTGAACAATAGAATCCCCGGCTGAGAGAACAACCAACAACAGCAACAATTGCTGTTGTTACTGACCCCCTCCAGAGTCCCTACTGCCCAAGACATAGCGCCTGTATGTTGTCTAAGATACAATCTTCAAGAAAACCAGAATTTATGAAGGTCTACAATATGGTGGAAAGCAGAATTCTGCAGCTCTTCTGGTTTACGATTTGGAAATTTTTTTGATGACGTAGCAGCCTCAACAATAGTAAATGCTGCCATTTTGAAACTATCAAAGATGTCAAGACATTTACACGGCAGATTTACAGCAAAGTACCCTAATTTCCTTCCAAATCATTTAATTCAAAGAAAAATATAACAGAATTTACACCCACCTTTTTAAAGATTTGAGCCCTAAGTTCTAAACCGATCAAATAGAAATTACTCTACAGCAGTTTTTTTTAGACTTCTCGATTATCTATAAGAACAAATTTCAACGATGTGGCTTATTTGCCTTTTATTGCTTCTGTATTTAGTAAAGACTATGCCGGCATAGTGTAAACGGGAGGACAATACATGCCGTATTCTTGCCGTATTCAATTCGTACCGGCATAATAGTGTAAACGGGGTCTTAAAGAACACATAAATCATTTTTATGCAAATTTGATTGATTAAAGACAGGGACTGCCCAACGATCAGCAACTAGTCTCTTCCATCTTACAAGACTGATCTTCTTAGCTTTTTAATGCTCAAATGTATTCATCGGGAGACGTCTTCTTTTGCTTGCGGGACTGGTTTGACCAACATGCTCTTTGGAAATGTGTGTATTTCTAGTTTGTTAGTGGCTTCCATCTTCAGGCTCATCTGTTAGGAATATTGAAGTGAGCTAGTAGCTATTTTGGTCAATGCTTTTACTTTTGATAGGTGGGGATAAGGGATGGTGGCTGTTTAAGGTAACATGTTTAGAGACGCAATTGACGCAAACAATAATAGTGGCTAGAAGGGAGCTATAGATTAACAATTTCAGAACGGCTTCCTTTGTTTATTAGTCAAGATTTTTGGGTTCTTTCGTGTCATAGCTTTTCCAGTTATCTGGAACATTTGAAGCTCCTCCACGGAAGCTTTGTTTATCTTTCAATTGCCGCAAGAATTTGATAAGACACATTCCAGTTGATGTAAGATCGCGTTGACTTGTGAGACATTCGGTTTGAGCCATGGATTATAAAGCCTAGACAAATCAAAGATTACCTGCCATTTCGCATAGTCTCACACAAGGACAATGTTTCTTGTTTTGAAAGCTTATTAGAAATGGATAATTCGGTAACCATTCATCAGAGGAACCTGCACTTGCTCATGGTAGAGGTCTGCAAAACAAAATCTAATCTAAATCCCATCTTCATGAAGCAAATTTTCGAGGAAAAAGAAATGCCTTACAACCTAAGGTGTTCTGATAAACTACAACTACCGAAGGCGAAAACAACTTGCCTTGGAATAGTTACGGTCATATTTATGGGGGAAAAGTATGGGAGACACTACCACTAGAACTGAAAAATTCAGACTCCCTTCAGATGTTCAAAAGACTTATTAAAGCCCATAAATGCCAAGCCTGCAACTGCAGATAATGTAAAATATTTACCCTGGTTTAGGTTTTTTATTGTAAATCATATTTTCCTTATAATATTGTGTGTATTTTCTAGATAGTTGGCCTTAATTAGCAATCATAGCTATAATTTTTAGCCAACCTTTAATGAAAGAATTGATAATAATTTCGATTGTATGTAGCATTATCAGCTCTGAAACTTCACTTTGGCCGATTTCCGATTTTTTGGGCTGAATGTTATACCCCATTCACACTGACACAGGTAAACCAGCTTTAGTTATACCAGATTCAATTTCAACCAATCAAATGCACTCGATTTGTTGAATTGACCAATCAGAAGGCCCCATTCGATAACCTGGTTTAGTTTAAGCTTGTATGACTTGCAAGGGTGAGTGGGGGTAGTAGTTTGGCTTGTAAGCTCCTATTCCTTGTAAACTGCCCTTTTGTGTTGAGTTGAAGTGGGTTGGCAACTGATCCAAGATTTAGCGCCTTTCTAACGTTCTTATTTGTACAGCATAGCAAGGGCTCAAATCTTTCAAATCTTTAAGAAGTTGAGTGTAAAATTCTATGACATTTTTCTTTGAACCAGTGGCTTGAAAGGAACTTATGGTACTTTGCTGTAAATTTGCCATGGAGAATTGTTTAATATCTTGATTTTTTTTCAAAATGGTGGCAATTTAAATATTTTTTAAAAATTTAAATCATCGTAAATCCTAAAACACTACAGCAAACATGATACGACCTTCAAGAAAAACATAGTTCATAAAGGTCTAATATATGGTAGCAAGCAGAAATCTGTATCATTTGTGGTTTAGGATTTAGAAATTTGATGAAATCATAGCCTTAAATTTAATAAATGCCACCATTTTAAAACTAATCAAGATATCAATAAATTTCCACGGCAGTTCTGCAGCAAAAACCCCTAAGTTTCTTCCAAGCCACTTAATTCAAAGAAAACTGTAATAGAATTTCACACCGACTTTTTTAAACATTTGAGCCCTATTTTGTACAACAGCATACACCTTGACTTGACACGAACGATAATAATTCAATCAAGCATTGCAAACTGAATTGTTCTGAAATATTACAGTAATTAAAGCTGCAAGTGCCATTTTCGCAAAATCCACCTTCGTTTCAAGAAACTGATTTTTCCTATGTTTTAGGATTTGCAAAGCGAATTATCGAAGACTGAAAATGCGACCAAAGACTTACAAGTGCAAAAAAACGATGCTCAAGAGAAGCTCAATAATGTTGAAAAAGAGGTTGGTGTAACGGGTGTCCCAAAAAAAACTCAACAGATTTGAAAAATTCTAATGCAAACTGTTTTATACTCGTTATCCAACAATTAGTTTTATTCAAATCTGCAATAATTAGATTAAATTTTGATATATTTTCCAGTATTTTTGGTGACTTGGTTGTAGTGTAAAAATCAGCAAACTTCAAACTTGCCCCCAGGTCAAAACCAGAGCTGCTGCATTAACAATGATAAATCATAATGTCACATTGTAAAACATGACAATCCCTGCAATCCCTGAGCATTGCTGGCAAACACGCAAACACACAAGTTATAAAGATTTCTGTCCAAATACAGTTGTGCTTCTTACGGGTCCATGATGGTTGCTTATTTTTTTCTAAAATGACTAGGCCATTATCAGATTTATACTTTCAATTATAAATGAACACCGAGAGCTCCCTCGAGACTGAATAACTCATGAGTCCGAAAGTGATCTCTTTGTTACAGTTTCTTAATCAAATTGTGTGCTTGTTTGTAATCATTTGTAGTTGAAAATATTGCCACGCTTTTGATTTTGCAGTATACTTTGCACTTTTGCTAGTAGCTCTGGTTTCGCCCTGACAGCAAACTTGAAGTTTGTTGATTTTTAACCCTTCAATCAAGTCATCAAAAATTCTGAAAAATGTATCAAAATTTAATCTAGTCATTGCAGATTCAGATTAAAATAATCATTTGATTATGAATGTAAAACAGCTTGCATCAGAGTTTTTTGATCTGTTGCATTTTTTGGGACACACGGTAAATTCTTTGTCATGTTGTGTTTTATAGCAAGCAAAGGGATGCAAGGATAAATGGAAATGTATGTCATGCTATCTAGTTCTGATTTTATTCTATACTCTCATAAAATTTTACATTAATAATACAAACATTAGCAATTCAAATACGATACCAATGTGGAGCACTAAAGTTCATGTATACCCAGTGGCTGTTACACTAACCATATACACGCAAACGATAAGTTATCGTCTACAAATACATGATGACGAAATTACAAAGTGAAAACAAACCGTTGATATGCGAATGGAAGGAGGTGATGTTCTATTTTCCATTGAAACGTTCTACTTTGAATAAATACATGATCGTAAAAGTTAAAATTGATCTGGTTACCTTAAAAGATACTCTCATCACTGTTGCTCCAAACAGAATATCCATTATTTTGAAGTACAGTATAAGCATCTAGCTCAGATGGTGAGACCGGCACGTTTCACTACGGGCCTTAGGTGCTAAACTTTTACGATTAAAACTAAAGTTTTTATTACAGTGGTCACAAATTGATTTTCCCTGGACGAATAGGGCTCTGCATATTGCTATGAAGCAACAATTGATAAAAGCATTTCAAATTATAATCAGAGGCAGCGAATAGCTTGGAAGGAAACTATTTTGTCGCCTGTAACCGTTCGTATAGATTAATCTGAATTACTACCAGGAATCTGAAGACTCGGTCGTAAATCATCAGTTGATGAGGTGCAACAGCGATCAAAAGGAAACATATTGGTTTCTGAAGAAACAAAGTATTGACAGATGACATCGTATGAAGATCTGATTACTTGAACTCACATAAAGATCGTAATGCTTCCATGTCTTTAGATTTCCGTAAAGTTCTCTGTAGTATCTGGTCTATGTAGCTTAGATCATATAGTCTTTAAAGCAGCTGTTTAGTAGCATAGGTTCCAAATCTTTAAACAGGCTGGTGTAAAATTGAGTGACCTATTTCTTTGGCTGAATGACTTACAAGAAACTTTAGCTATTTCTCTATAATTCTACCGTTGGACTTTTCTGAAATCTTCAATATTTTCAGAATTAGAGTGTTTTTCTTCTTTTTCAAGAATTCAAGAAAACTTTTCAAAAATACTTAAAACCATCGTAATTTCTAAACCGTGTGACGCAACATGAAGTAATTTCGAAGAGAACTATGGTTTATGGATGCCTACAATATGATATCAAGCAAAAGTCTGTCACTCATCTGGTTTATGATTTAGAAATTCGATGACGTCACATCTTAAAATGAGCTGAAATGGAAAATACGCTGTAATTTTGAAAAATAGAATAACAGATAAATACCTAAAGTTTCCCTTAAGCCATTCAATCAGAAGAAATAGGTCATTGAATTTTACACCCACCTTTTTACGCCAAGTTAGAGATTTGGAACCTATGCTATATAGTATTTAAAGCAGCTGTTTAGTGCTCCCCCGACTCCATTTCTTCCATCAATTCACATAGTTTATCTTCCGTTTCTTTCAGAAAGCTAAATACGAAGAAATGCTTACAGAGGTCAGGCAGACTTGCGAAGATGAGAAACAAACTGTAAGAATTGACTAACGAATACCTCTATTGTTGTTATCGTTGCTGTGGTCTTTCACAACGATCTTACCAAAACAAAACACAGAAATGCTCCGTGATAACTGGCCAAGGGAAAGATTTTTGAAGTACAGCATGAATTTTAGACAGACCAAAGAATTAAACATCATTATTTCAAAAGATGGACGGTTCCTGGGAAAGATTCAAGCGACATTTTTTCAGAATCTGTGAATAGACACCTACTGCACACATCAAATGAAATCCCTTACAAACAGATTCGATGAATATATCAAATTGTATTCAAAAGATTAGATGTAATTTTAGGACAACATCTTACGCCACTGCAAGTAAATTATACTCGACAAACTGTGTCATATACGGTTCGAGGCTAAAGACTTCCATTTTTTCCTTCCTTTCAGATAGCAACTTTACGAACTCAAATCTCATCACAAGAGAGCACTTTGAAGGTATGTTCAGAATTTTTTCACTTGCTGTTAAGAATTTAACGGAAAATACTTATCTCCACATCCCATCATTCCATTGGCGCTATTATCTGCATTCCCGGCTTTTTGAAGGTTTCATTTCTGCTATTCTTGCTGAATGTTTGTTCAAATTTTCATTTCATTTTAAACTATTTAAACATGGTAGTCTTTCCACCAAAGAGAAAATTTACAGGGCACTGTTTTAAGACTAAAGTCTGTCTCTAAATTCAGCGAATGAAAACAATTGAAGTGTGTTGCAGGAGTCATTTTTTGTTTTCGCAAATCTCACGTGATAAATAATTAAGTTGGATCTTAACTACATACTACCCAGGCCTTAGATGATGTCGTTTCCCATCGCAACTTAAAGTTCTGCTCTCGGTTCTTTGTTTTATTTTTCTGGCATGTAATGAGTTCATGCAAGCAGATAGGGATTAGTGCAGTTGCAATATGGAGAGATACAAAAAACTTGGTACTGTAGTATAAACTGAATAAAAGGTACTAGGAAAAAAACGGACGCAAAAAACAGACAGATTTTTCAGCACACTGAGGCCTTTCAAACTTACGTTATCATCAGAATGTGACTAACTGGAGAGATACAATACATATGCAAAGAGACAGGCAACGTTTTTTTAAGTAGACTAAAGCATACCAGAAATTCACCTTTAATTTTTCTCGTAGAACCAAGAGGAAGATTTTGCAGCAGCTAGGAAAGAACTGAATGAACTTAGAGATGAAGAATCTACATTAGAACAACAGGTAAAACTGTTTTTTATTTTTCAAAAAGTTTGTTTTCTAATAGAACAGAGAATGCTAACTTTTCTTCCCAAGTTATAATCAGAATTTCAGTTATGATACATTTCCTTCTCAATCGAACAAATTTATATGACATATGAGTTTTTGTTGTGCTTTCTTGGAAGGAAATCGTAACATTTTTCATCAGCGGACTCATATTTTCTTTTGAAATCGTGTAGAATACTGTAGCGCTCCTGGATTGAGCTTTCTTCAAACAGACTTTTTACTAGCTAACACAAACTATGATGCTGAAACCAATTAAAAGATGTATTCACATCGTAGAACGTAGTTACATGTCATCTTTGCGATTATCTCTAGTTGCTGTAAAGCCTGTCACACAAAGATTCCTTGCAAAGAAGAATTTAGTTAAGAAACGAGGATCAATTACAGCTCTACTATTCACGATGCTACCGGGTGCCCCAAAAAGTACTCCTGTTTGAAAAATCACCAAAAATTGATTATCAAGCCTTTGATAAAAATTTTTTTTTGAGTTGCTTTGTCAAATATGCAAAAATAATCATAAATTTTCAGATTTTTATCATCATTGAAGTCTCCAATTATAGTGTGCATTTACTTCTGCCATTTATGACCAAACCAGAAGACATGCACAAAGACATTGATCTGGCAATGATCAGTGCTTTTTTGCAGTATGATTCAAAACCAGATAGCCCTAAAGAGAGCTAAATTTTGCTCGTTTTAAACCAATTACAAGATCAGCTATATCTTGGAAAATAATTTGGTCCTTGATCTACTTGACTAAAAAGAAAATTGGAGATCAGCCGTTTAATCAAATTTTTTGTGATTTTGCAAATGTGAGTACTTTTTTTGGAACACCTGGTAGATATCAAGGACTGATTTCTAACTTTTGCATTTATTTTAGGTTCAAAATGGAAAAACACAACTCGAACAAATTAAGAAATCTTTGCTCACGACGAAAAATGAAATAAATCAGGTAAAATTTCACTATTTTTGACAGAAGATATTTCTCTCCTTTGCCATCCTATTGTCGTTTACATTGTGTCAATAAAAGCACCTCTCTGTCACAGGCAACCGAGGTATGATTTTGCAAGTGTTTCTTGTTATTGATAATTCCCACAATGTGTAGTGCCTGTAATATTGCTTCAGTAATGGCTAGAAGGGAGCTATAGATTAACAATTTCGAAACGACTCCCTTTGTTTATTAGTCAATATTTTGGGGTTCTTTTTTGTCATAGCGTTTCGAGTTATCTGGTAGGCATTTGAAGCTCCTCCACGGAAGCTTTGTTTATCTTTTAGAAATTTTTAACACCCTATCGCTTAATAAATGCAGTTGTGGTAATCCTTGCTTATTATTTACCTATTTACATATCTACTGTCGAGTCCGAAGTAGACGTCCTCCCTCCGTTTATGATTTTTCTAAACAATCCCCCAGGACACCCTTATTCCAGATTCCACATTTATTTGGTTTTCGAGGTTCATGCAATGTGAAACATGTGAAATCATGTTCCCTGAAATATTACTCAAACTGTATCTTTCCTTTTCAATATCCTTTCCTCGTACTTCCTTACTTGTTCTTGATATCTTTACCGTCAAAACAACTCAATTTCTTGCCTGCGTTTTCTTTGTAGATGAGAACGAAAATTGCAAAATTGACAGAAGAAAACCAGACTCTTAACGCATCCATCAATCAGTATACCGCAATGTCGAACAGCATCAATTCAAATAGCGCATCAAGTACCCCTGTTCCGATTGGAGAAGGCCTTGGAGCGTTACCGGAAAATCTCGAAGCCACTTTTGCTCATTCTGATGTCGATCAAATTAGCGCAAGAGCAACGGTATGTGTAGTCACCAGTCCACCAGTATATAACACAGTTGCACCTATTTTATCCACAACAGCAAATTGTAGTGTGGGGCCTTTTATTTTGAGGACAAACGAGTTAGAAAGCTTCAGTTGATAGGAATCCTGACAAATGTTAATTAAACTGCTTCTCTTAATTATCTATATAAATTATATATATAAATGACATGCTCTATCTGATGGATGATGCCGAAATTTGTAATTACGCTGATGATACCACTATTTACGTTGTGAGTGATAAGATAGATGATGTTGTGCGAATATTGGAAGATGGCGTTGCAACCATCTTAAACTGGTTTCCTAATAACTATATGAAACTTAACGAAGAAAAATGCCATGTAATGATTTTTGGTGGAATACATGACGATATACATGTGAAAATTGGTACTTCTATGATCAAAGAGACCAAGGAGCAAATGCTCTTAGGAATCAACATAGACAATAAACTAACGTGTAAGTCCCACGTTGAAACGCTCTGTAAGAAGGCTGCCCAAAAACTACATGCTCTGGCTAGAATTGCGAATTACATGGAGACTGAACAACTTGCGCCAATGCGTTCATCATGTCACATTTTAGTTATTGCCCATTGGTATGGATGTTTCATGATAGAAACCTAAATAAAAAAATCAATAAGATACAAGAAAGGGCTTTACGCATTGTATATAAAGATAATCACTCAGATTTTGAAACTCTACTCGCGAATCAAAACTCGGCATCTGTCCATCAGAGAAATCTGTGGTTACTTCTAACTGAAAGATATAAAACAAAATCAGGAAACGCCCCTAGCTTTATGAATGAGATTTTCATAGAAAAAGGGCCTTCGTATGAGCTGAGGGATGGCGGAAACATATGTTTACCAAAAGTTAAAACAATGAGGTTTGGAACAGAAACTGTGCGGTTCCTCGGGCAGAAGCTCTGGAGGACACTACCTGCCGACATAAAGGAATCTGAATCTCTTTAAATGTTTAAAAGAAGAATTAAAACGTACACGGTTAGCTGTGTCTGCAGACTATGCAAGCGTTATGTAGAAAACTTAGGGTATATTTAATTTCTTTTTGCATTTTTTGTTTTTGATTGTAGTTGGCCTAAATTAGCACCTTTGTGCTATTGTATATTGTAAATAGCCAACGTTGAATAAATTGAATAAAAAAAAATAAAAAAAATAAAATAAAAAAAATCTGCTGGTGGATAATTAACGCAATTTTTGACAGAATAAACGAATTTCTTGCAACGCCTTTTGACGAAGACTTTTTAGAAAGAACAACGAAGAATTATGAAGATCTTGTAATGTTACGCTTGGCCATGCCCTCTTTGGACCTTCAAATTAATATTTATCTCATTTCGCAATTTGGACCTGGTTCAAATGTCGCTCTTCTCGTGTGCCGAACTTAACTCGAGAATTAAGTACATGAGAGGCACGACCTTGGAATCAATTGGGTACGACAGACAGAGTTAGGAGTTGCAAACTACTTTGGATCTGCACATCTTGCCGAGCTGTGCGACTCAAGCACGACTTTGTTTCAAACGTTGAACTTTTTATGTGCCGAACTCATATTTGACAACATACAGGCGCTATGTCTTGGGCAGTAGGGACTCTGGAGGGGGTCAGTAACAACAGCAATTGTTGCTGTTGTTGGTTGTTCTCTCAGCCGGGGATTCTATTGTTCAGCATCAGGCGCCTCCGTCACTGACCTGACAACCAATGTGAAACAGACTCCAGTATATATCAGTATCTTATCGTATGTATATCATTTTGTAGGTGTTTATGTAGTTACTTAGTTGTATGTTTTTATGTGTTGGCCATGGGGTAGACATTGTCTTTTGCTCCTCATGGTATCGTCCTTGTAGTGTTGCATAGTAGTTAAAGTATAGTGGAATGTAGCATATCTTGTAATATTTTATATTGATAAAAAAAAAAAAAGAAAAAAAAAAATATTTGAGTTTACACGCCTCAGCAAAACTAGATACTTCATGTAACAGTTCTAAAACATATTTGGAGCGACATGATTAAAATCGACGTTTGAAACGGTAGTCGCGCTAAACATGCTTAAGTTTCGCTTCAAACTGAGCTAGGTTTCGCCACATGAGAAGTGCGACGCTTCAACAAGCCTTACATATCATGATTCTTCTCAACGAATTGTTTTCTTTTGTTCCAGTCTCCCTTGTTTCATTCTGACTACTCTACACACAGTTTCCATATATCGTTCAGTTTTTCACATCGTTACTTAAGCTTTACTCGTGATTTATTTATTGCTTGTGTTTGTTATATAGGCTGGCAGTAGTCCTGTTAGTAGCATCAGTGGATTTAGTGTTGGATCTGGATCGGGCAGAGTGGATGATGCGAATGATGAAGACTTCAAGGTGAGATTAATTTCCTTTATCATTTAGGCCACTGATGAGGATTGCTAAAGTGAGCGCTGACTGGACATGACCGCACATAGACAAGCCTCCTGACTAAAGTCTGTCTCAGATTAGATATCACGTAAGATTTGCGATAACGCAAAATTTCTTATGCAGAACACATCAATTGTTGTTATTCGCGGGCATTCTCATGTGGCATCTAATTTGTGACAGACTATAGTTTCTTGAGAGATTAAGCTCAATCTGTTTCCGCGTTTAAACGATTAATCAAATGAGTTGCAATTGTGTTATCTTACAGATTACAGATATGTAGACTTCCTTTTTCAGGACAATGATCCATTTAAACCAAAATCAGATGTATTCGGAGGCAACGAATCAGGTATGATATAAACAAATAGATATGCATCATATGTATATAATGTATCATAAACTTGATGTGGAAAGGTTGGACTGTGGGGAGTGCTGGGATATGTTTTGACGCGCTGGGGCCTTTCGGGCCTGTGTCCTCATCGGAATGTGCATTCGAAATCACACTCTGATGGGGACACGGGTCTTGGGGGGCCTCGGTGTGTTGGGGCGTGTCTTGGTGTTTTTTGTCGTCCAACCGCTCTACATCAAGTTTCTAGTTATACATTTTACCAAGCTTTTAGTGTATCATATGTACCGGATGTCCCAAAATGATGTATTATCGTTTGATTGCTTATATGTCCATAACCGATGAACCGATTTTCAAAAACTTTATTTTATCCGATTGCCGAAAGGCTAAATTGTATTCGAGGATTTTGGTTGTGGTTTAGGCTGATGTCTTCATGTTGAAAAGAAGATCGATAAACCTGCTCAAATTCGAGCCTTATATTGCTTAAAAAAGAAACGGCCTACTTTCCAAGTCAATATTTTAGATGTGATGTAAAGGGCTGAACTTATTTATATGTCTTTCAGAGAATATATGTCGTTCAGAGCATACGAATTCAGTTAATACTGAGTTCAGAGAAGACGAATAGGAGTTCAGCCTTCTGTACCCTGTATCACATAAAAATGTTGACTGAAAAGATAGGCCATTTCTTTCTCATGCCATCTAGGCCTAAGGCTTGAATTTGAGCAGGTTTATCGATCTCCTTTTCGACATGAAAACGCCGTGGTAAATCGACAACCAACATCTTAAACTGCAATTAGAACCATTTTACTTTGTACTGTTGATAATAATTTTATTTTTGTTTCAGTAGGCATCAGTTAGCTGTAATTTAGCTATTTTTAAACGCCTACTATAAAGAAATTAATAATGATAATAATAATATTAAAACAAAACCACCATCAAAAATAACAGAAAAAAGTATATGAAAAACAAAACTGTTAAAAGCAAAACGTTTCGATTATAAAATCTTCATCAGTTTTAATAATAATAATAATAACACTTTGAATCTTCATTGGGATGCTTTCAAGGTGGGGATACTATGCGGCGCGGCGTCGTTCAGGTTCCGTATCATTTATACTGTGCTATTAAACTGATCTAAATTCTTGTGTTGTCCTTTGCTTTCGTTTCTTAGATTAATCGGAATCATTAGAAGTCATCTTGGATTTACGATATCACAAATTTGCTCATTCAAAACACGTCAGTTGTTTTATTCGCGGCCTTTTTACGTGACATCTAATTTGAGGCCGACTGTAGTGCTTAGATTCAACCTGGACTCGTGGCCTGGTCACAAGCCGGTTAAGCCCAATAACAAAAAATGAGGAAGCTTCTTGCAAGCAGTTCCCTGAGTTGGTGGGAGCTACAGTAACGTAAGAAATTTTACTAAAATCTGTATTTCAGATACACGGAATTATAGCAAAAGAGACATTGATTTCTGAAGCAAGGCTTCTGAAAGCTAAACATGCGATGCATTAATTATTGTCAACTCCTTTTTCAGAAACGCCAGACCCATTCCACGCAGAAGATCCTTTCAAACAAGACCCATTCAAAACAGTCTCATTTGCAGATGACCCATTTGCTGGAGACCCATTCCATGTAAGCAATTCACTGTAGTATTTGTGTGGATCTTTTATGTGTGAAACTTTATATTCATTTCATTACACATAAGATTAATACTGCATTCGCAGATGATGAACTTTAAAGTTAGTTGACGGAGCTAAAGCCAACGCCTTTTTAAAAATAACTTCGATTCAACCTAATTGAAATGAATTGACCAATCAGCGATTGCCGTTCATCAAGCTACTGAATCGAAGAAGAGGGGAAACCCCTGGATGGAAAACGCACAAGGCTGTACAACTAATACAACAAAATTCACTTGCCCTCTTTTCGTGGAACTTTCTTGCATACGAATATCTTCCAGCATGTGAAAATATCCATCTTCCAGCTTTTCAAATTTTGTCATGCAGAGAATGAGTTTCGGGGGAATTTCGTACGTCTTGGGCAACGATCGGCCTAGGCGCCTAACTCAACTGTTTCCAAAATCCATTCTGTCAGTGTTGTCTCTGCTGAAGTCTCGAAGCCTAATAACAACTGGATATCGTCGTACTCGTCCAACAACTCCTCTTCCGTTTCCTCGTACCCCAAAAACAAAGTGTACAACTTTCCAGCTCGTTGAGTTCGCTAGTTTTTTGCAGGAGAACACAATCATTTAGCCATTTTGAATTTGTTTGATCTCGAGAAAACCTGATCACGTGAAAGTGGTGATCACCACAAGAGTTCTCAATTTTCATTGGCTAAGAAACAAGATCTTTTTTTAGCTTGCTCAGCTCCCTGCATATGCAGGCCTGGAGGTGGCTATTTATCTCCGTAAACTATCTTTAAATTCATTTCATTGCACATAAGATTCATACTGTAGTAATGTTCCTGCTTCGGAGGGAAGTGGTGTCTTGATATGTCTGCGGTATGGGGACGTGGCATTTTGGGGATACTTTTTATAGAAATTGCAAAATTATGGGCATCATTTTCATACATTTTGCAGAATGATTGGTCCTGTTGCTGTGAAGTTTCACAAACTTACCAGAATCACAGGAATTTTTTAACAGTTTGCGGAACTATCTCTCATTTTCGCCAGATTTATGTAATTGTGACTTCCAAACATTTTTGAGAAGCTGCGGAATTATGGGTGTCATTTGTATCAAGCAATGACCACCTGCCCAATAGTTGACAGGTTAATTTTCCCTCCCTCCTTAAATGTTTTCACAATAGCGTCTATTGCTCGTTAAAATGGGAGCATTGGATAAGGACTTGTTTCGAAATCTATGAATCCATTAAATTTGTCACTTTTTCTAGTCAAGGGGTGCTGAACTCGTTACTTATTATTCCAACATTTGTAAAGTTTCACTGTTTTCCCAACAGGACAAGGATCCTTTCCATTCTTCTGATCACGATAAAAATCAGGTAAAATATCTTGCGTGTTTCTTTCGATATATTCTTCATATATTTTTTAATCCAGTGTAAATCTCTTTTCATTATCATCGCTATTCACATCTCAAAATGATGGAGTTGCATTCATCATACGTCCGGAAATTTTGTGTTTGTGCTGGCTTGGAAGATAGAGTTGCAACTAAAACAAACTAATAAAACCAGAGGGGTATCGCCCAAATTTGTCTTGATTCCGGGATATATTGCTACAGGTTTTGAGTACTTGCAGTAAACTCTAAGACCTTTCTCCAAACTCGGAATTCTCAGAGCGTTTCATTGTGAATGCCAATTTAGACCACGGCAGGCAACGAGTAGACAATTTGATTCCTTACGACTCATCATCATTCTTTCCCTCGCTTTAGGAGGACGAAGATCCTTTCAAATCAGATCCATTCAAACCGGTGGCAACTTCAGCGACGCCAAGCTCTGCCGCCTCGACACAAGGTTTGTTTAAACTTTTTTACCACTGCGAAAGTTCAATCAGGGGAAAATCTAGTCTATGAGTTCACTTTGCATAAGTTACAGTTAAGCCCAAAATTATTCATACCTGTGCCAAATTTAAGGTATTTTCAATCGTTATATTTGCTAGCCAATTCACAAGATATTTCATTCCTTGAAATGTCTCTTTTAGCACTTGTTTCAGTCTTTTGTCACACTTTTACGAAACTTCCGCCACAGTAAGGTTGGTTCTCAAATAGAACGATGCCTGAAATTAGAAATGATACAAATTTTTGTAAAAACTTTGATTTTCGGGTCGAAGTCCTTCAAATTCTTTATATCGCCATTATTTTGAACTGAAAGCAAATTGCTTTTTACGCAAAACAAGCTTTTAACACCAAAAATGCAGAATCTCAAACAACAAAAGACTTCTGCTTGTGTACTTCTTATCTTGAAAAGGTGAATTTCTAAAGTTTGCAATCCCATAGCTACCTAAATTTTCATTCCTTAATTCTTGGGGGACGTAAAATATACTTTCGTGCTTTCCTGTGTGCAGAGATTCTTTATGTCGATTTTTCGTAAATTCAGATTTACCTATTTTTTCAGTGTTCAGGAGAAAAATCACTAAAATGCTTCAGTTCTTCTGTTTTCAAGTGGAATTCGATTCATTCAAATCCACCCAGTATCCCAGGCACTACGATTTTTCAAAATGCTGGACTGTTTTGACCGCGGTTTTGACGCACACGGTAGTTAACTGTACACTGTTTTTTTGCAGTAAGCCGACCGACGGAATCAGCTGCTGACCCATTTAGTTCTTTAGATCCATTTGGAAGTGGAGCTTTTTCCGCGCCGAAGCCCTCCCAGGTTAGTTTACGATTTACTTTCAAAAGCTCTTTATTTGATTGATAGTGTGATATATTCTTTATATTTTTTGTTGATAACCTGCTCAGCTCGAAAATTTTTTATCATTCCAGACTCTGCTCAAAATACGATTCATACTGCTTTAATTGTGTATTCGGTGTGTTTAAATCATGTGGTAGACTAAACATACCAAACAGAATAGGTTTCCCATATCTTGGAGAAATAAGTTAAAAAAATTATTCCAATATTGAAACGAAATTAGACAAAGACTCTTTTTTGGTCCAAGGTCAAGCTGCTGTGCAATTTCCTAGGGCTTCCAGGATTAGAAATCATACACATATTGTTGTCAAAAAACCCCTCTCCAATCCCTCAGATGGGCATCTAAATTCGTCCAGTAAGCAGGAATTTCTTACCAAGCACCTCTTCATAAAGTCTCCTGTAGTAGATTCCTGTTCCTATATTCTTTTGTACGTCTGTTTCACATCTCATGTCAGTCTTATATGGTGCAAGCGATTATCCATTCTTTGCGTATATATCTTTACAATCACCAATATGATCGAAAGAAACCATGACGCGTCAGCGGTGTCTTGAGCGGTGGAGACTCTGGGTGGCGAGCAATGACGGGGACAGTTGTTGTCATTGTTGTTCGCTCGGCCGGGGTTTCTGATTGTTCATCATTATCCCTTTGTTAGCCTGGCACCCAATTCGAAACCGGCTCAAATAGTTATCTGTAAAAAGTCGTTTATATGTAGCATTTCGTAATTGTATATTTAGTTGTATTTTAGTTGTACGTTCTTTATGTAAAGATCAGGGGGTAGTCATGATGTTTGCTCCCCTCGGTATCGTCCTCGTATTGATGTTTAGCAGTGCGTAGTGTATAGTCTTAGGTATTTCGTTATTGTAAACGTTTCATATTGAACATGAAAAAACGCTTCATTGGGTTCACTTTTCTTTGCAGCCAACGAGTGCAGATCCTTTCAGTTCAGATCCCTTTGCACCAGTATCAAATGACAAATGCAGTCCAACAACAACTAAAAAATCTTCAACTTCAAGTTCGCATTCTAAAGCTGACGACCCATTTTTCGGCAGTGGCTCTGGTCAAAGTTCTTGGCCGGATCCTTTTGCATCTAATCACAGCGACCCATTTGCCAGTAGCAATGCTGCATCCATTGGAAAGGCTGAAGACCCTTGGTCAGCCTTTGCAGATGATAGTTCTAAGGTAAGTCATTTGTTTAATATTTTTTACCGGGTATCACAAATATAAAGTATACAGATTTGGTTGGATCCAGCGAATTGAATTTAGCTTTAATCTATGGATAATCACTCTCAAAATGTCGTGGAAGCCAGCCTTAAAGGGGGCTTTGTGAGAAACTGCGTCAACATATCCTTATCACTTGGAGGACTTATCATACATAATCTCGTTTCAGAATGTAAACAAAGAAAAAGAAGAAGATAGCAAGAAAATTGAAATGGACGTGGCATTAGCTCTAAAACAATCTGTTGAAAGCTCGTCTGAGGCATAGAAAAACGAATGAACAATGGTAGTATTATTATTATGCAGTAATTAATATCGGCAGTTGTAAATTAATTGATATTATCTTCAATCATAAACTTAGCTACATAACAAGGACCTAGGGGATCTTGGAGTCCAGTTTATAGTTTGATTTAAAACTTTATTTGATACAAGATTTAAACAAGGGCAGATTTTGTAATACAAATAGCAACAGTTGCGTTTGATTGACACCTCAATTCAAAGCGATCAGCGACTGCAGACAAAATAAATTCTCTCAACCAGTAATGCAAAACAAACAAAGCCGCAGAAGTTTCCCCGAAATCAGTAGGGCAAACTCTCGCCTTGTGCAAGCGAAAAGTGGTTTTTAAGAAAAGTTATGTGCTTATGACGAAATAAGAAGGGTAGATCTAAAGTTCTGTGTGGCGGATTTTGTTTACCAATACACAGAATAATTGGTGTCCTATTAATCCATGTACATCATAAGTTACAGAGATTTTCAAATTCTAACGCCTGTTAGTGTTGACCAATCAAGAATCACGCTGTCTAGTTCCCTGTGGTCATCTCGTATAACAGTTGATCTCGCATTACATCAACACCGGAATTTGAAACCACAAAATTATTCATACGTCATTGACCTTGACAGGACAGACTCTGTGTACTGGGTCACGAAAACAGTACTGGGAACAGACACAGTTCCTACAAGGTAGGCGCCCTTGGTTTTATCAGCTGTTTTCCACAACTTGTGGCTATCAAGTTAACCGATCAGTAAACGACTGCGCTAAAGATGGCGGCGAGGAACTTTTTACCAAGATGCATTGCGTTCTAATTAAGAATTTTTCACGATTGTGTAGGAATTTGTTTGAAGAGCGCAATGCATTTTGGTAAAAAATTGCTCGCCACCATCTTAAGCGCAATCGTCTATTCGGACTGCCCCTAAACAGATCCAGAAACATAGGTATCAGTTTTACAGCATAGAAACAGGTGAAATTGCCAATTTGAAGCTTGTATGTATAAATCTTCTAGGCAAGGGCCTCTTGGAAGCGATTTCGTTATTAGTTCAGATATATGAATGCATTTACATGAAGTAGTTCACCAAATGACTGATGTTCTTGTTTGCCCATAGAATCAAACTGCTCGTTTGAAGCTCGAGTAATTGCGTTTATTTTATCCTCGTTGCTTCTCGAAGGGAGATACAGTATTCCTATGTGAGGTACAGAGTCCCGCATATTAGAAACTCAAATTTTCAAATCAGGCTGTCTGGTTTCTTATATGCAGGAAAATAATTTCAAATGAGGCTGGCAGATTTGTTATATGACCATCAAGAAAATTTCTTTCATGCAATGCTTTCTCGTAAAAAACCATCTTTAAATTCGAGGATCATGCTGCATATTAAACAGGGCTGCCCAAAATGATTATGGATGAACCAAGTATGGAAAATTGCATTGAATTGAAATATCCACGGAGGGGGGGGGGGTACTTGGCCAAATTTTGGGCAGGGGTCTGCCACGAGCATATTCAAAATGGTACCGTAGGCTAGACTAATTTTTACGAAAATGGTACCCTTGGCTGGACCATTTTGACCACTCTCTGGACCAATTTTTACGAAAATGGTACCCTTGGATAGACCAATTTTGATCATTTCCTGAAACAATTTGTCAAATTTGAACCAAATATGATTTTAAAAAAATGCCCTTGGCTAGATTAGACGTCCGAAAGAGTATACCCTTGCTCGCGGCACATCCCCAGGTGCCTTTACTATGGAAGAGCACCCCCCCCCCCGTGGAAATATCATCTGGATGTTGAACAAATTTTAGAGCTGAAGCTATACAGAAAACCGGCTGTGTAGTTGAGTATTTTTCAATTTTGTCAATTTATAAGAAACTTGAAAAAATCAGGCTGCTCGGTTTCTCATAAAGGAGAAAATATTTTCTATGCTGGCAGGCAGCAGTTTCTTATATGTCTGTTTCTTATATGCGGGGACATACTGTATGGTAGCAGCACAACAAGAACACAAATTATTACTAATTTACTGTTACTGTTACTTAGATAATGCAATAATGTTTGGTAGATATTTCATGATGGAGAAATGAACGTGGAAATCCACTCTCCAACGCGAAAGATGTTTTTGACAAGATCACGGAAATAAGTAATTGATATTAGTACACTTTAGCACGTGTAAGTAAAAATTCTGAAAAAGTAATAAGTAGGTTCGGCAGCTCAAAGTTTCTCGCTGAAAGTTTCTACTTGTGATTTCACTGAGGAAACTGCCGTAAAAATGTTTCGTTTTCCCTATTCCATGTTACGAACTTTAGGTTAAACACCAGTGTTACCTATGTTTCCGTTTTTAAATAGAAACTTGACTGCTGAATTTTGCACGCAAAAATTTACGGATAGAAAATTCCATATGGGCTGTGTGTGGTGGATACGTCTCAAGGGGCAAGGGGGCTCAGTCTTCTGCAGCCCTTTGCGCAGCACACTTCACTCGAAACAATAGTGGAATTATGCGGAGGAGCAAGCAGGAGGACTAGGCGCGAAAACAAACTGGAAGGGAAAAGAAACAAGATGAAGAAGGCTAAAGGTTCTGTGGTAAAGAAACTCATCAATAGAGAAGTAAGTTTGCTTTGAACGTTCTTTAGGAGTTACCAAAAGCATGCTTTAATATTTCAGTGTTACAAATTACTTCATTTTTGCACGCCAAAAAGAGCAAAATGGCGCAGAATTTTGACCTGATTTTCTACAGCGTTGTTGGGCCTAAATCCAAGTAAGAATGGCGTACTAGGCCACCACAACAACAACGATTTTGGGTACAGACAGCGAGATGGTACCAATCAAGGGCAAGGGGCAACGAGCAGATTAACGAAGCATTTTGAAAATTAATGGTACAAGAATAAAGACTCGTTCAATATTTCTTGTGCAGTTGAATGATGGAGGTGAAGCATGGCTCAGCTCAGTACACTGCGAACATGAAGATTGGTACCAGACTGCTATTTATGTCGTTAGCGCGGGAGATCTCCCGCGTGCAATTTCATGTATAACAAAGGAACAACAATAGAACCATTCTTTTTAAGACAATAGCCAGGCACGCATCTTCCGTGCGCACTTTGCAAACTTATCAGTCTGGGATTGGTACACTCGCTCTTCTTGTTGTTGAAACTGGTATTACCCTACTCCAAATTCTGATAATTCAAAGAAACTTTTAGTACAGTACCAGCCCAAATTCTTAGTTTTTCATAAAAAATATGTGTAAACCCAGTCGTGATCTTTTTTCCTTGCGCAGAGAAGTGTGTGGATGGATAAAAAAAATGAAAGGACAAATACAAAAGGTTGCTGCTTTATTGTTTTCACAAAGATTGTGCTGAGAATACTAAATGTATTAGACACATGAATAAAGTTATCATTATTATTATTAATAATGATCACAGTGATCACAGAAACTCTTTCTGTTTATTCATTAAAAATATTGCTTTCCATGACATCACAGATAAAAACGTTTAATGCTCTTTATTGCACCATGGCGAAATTGCACGAAATTGGATGATCATGAGAAATTTTCCTGACGCATAACTTTGTTCATTAAAATGCCCATTCTCATTTTGCATACTTTCTTTCAGCTCACTGGGTCATTTTCTCAAAAGATATCAAGAGGAAAGAAATCCAGAATTTATGAAAAATGTCCTGAACATTTGCAAATTTCACTGAGAAATATTATTAGCCAAAGAAATCTACTGTTAGGGTAAGTGGTTACATCAAATATATATATACTGTACATTGAGGCCTAGTGTAAACATTGTTATCTTGCCATGTTAAATTGAACTGTATTAAAAACGGCAGAATCTGCTGTGTCTAAAAATCTGATTTAAACATCGTTTTTTGCCGTGTCGGATTAAAATTAAAAAGGTTAAAATGGCCATTTTTCAAATGCAAAAGCGCAGTGGCTGATCACACGTAGAAAGTGCGGCCCATGGCCTAGAATTTATTAATGAAATGTGGCAGAAATACGATGTTTAAATCAAGTTGTTTTTCTGCTGTTTGATACAACAGAGCTGGTAAACTCATGCCATTTTATCTATTCTAAATGGCAGGTGATTTAACATTGCATTGTTTTATGTCAAAGTTAATTGACACTTTGAAGTTTTTAGCAGCATCTACCGGGTGTCCCAAAAAAATGTATACGGATTTGGTTCCCCCTAGCGCTGTGAATTTAGCTTTAATCAATGGCTAATCATTCTCAAAATGTTCCTCAATAGTTAACTTGAACATAGATACCTTTTTTGTTGGTATTGGTGCTTTGAGAGCAGAAATATCAATCTTGAAAGCTCAAATTTGCCTCTTCCTGCAAACCAGAGCTTTGGCCTTTTGGCCTAAGCAGTTTCTTAACGCACAGCGTATAAATCAACGAGAGCCTTGATAATATTCGAACAATATTAGATCTTGTGTTATCCTGTTTTCCAGAAGTCTCCCCCCAGTCACCCATTGGGAGGTTTCTTAATTTTTCCTTAATTTCAGTTCTTAATTTTGATGTGGTTAAGGAATTTGCTTAGGCCAAAAAGCTAAAGCTCTGGTTTGCAGGAGGAGGCAAACTTGAGCTTTCAAGATTAACATGTCTGCTCTCAAAGCACCAATACCAGCAAACGAGGTATCTATGTTAAAGTTAACTATCGAGGAACATTTTGAGAGCAATTAGCCATCAATTAAAGCTAAATTCATATCGCTGGAGTCAACCAAATCTGTATACATTTTTTTGGACACCCGGTATTAAATTTGACACTCCAAAAAACGATGTTTAAACTGGGCCTGAGAGTCCAAGATATAATGATGGAGAATGTATATAAGAGTTTATATTTGTATATCACACAGGCCTTGCGTACATTGATATGCCACGAACTCTTAAGAATCTTCAAGAACTCTACAAATTACGATAAGAATTCTTAAGCCATATGAAAGATTGTTAATGTGCTCAAGATCTGTACTGTACGGAAGCCCACAACTGCCAGACAAACTTTATTTCTCGAAGTTCATTTAACCCTATCTCACCTGGGCGTTTTGAAGCGGTCAATACCTGAGGGGGGGTGGATTCCACCCCCCCTCTTTTTCTTCGCTGTTGTAGTAGCTACAATCTTTAGAATTGGTAAATATATACACTTTGATGCAAACAATCAAAATCACATGATTAAATAAAATTATCTCTATTGTTATCGTTGCTATGACAATAAGAAAATTTTAAGTTATGATTATCATGATTGTTACCAACATAGTTGAAACAATGAAATGAGGCACTAAATTGAAATATTTTGTTTCAAATTGAGTTGGATATCATCAAATACATGTGTAAGTATAATTTTGCATATATTTGAGATTAAAATTTGCAACAATTAAAAAAAAATTATGCAAATTTTGTTGACTACACAGTAAAACATTGGTTGCCATGGTTACGAGGCTATATTTAGCATCTTGAAATTTTCATCATTCGATACAGTATAGATATAAAGTCAAAGTAGCGGAGTTTTGGCATCCTGTATTGCATATTCTAGCATAGGAGAATAAAAATTTGGTTGGGGGGGGGGTGGAATCCACCCCCCAGGTGAGATAGGGTTAATGATTAATTTCTGCGGACAAGTTAAGTTTTTTGAGGACAATTTGTATTCTTCCAGGACAAGTTTCATTTTATCAGGGCAACTTGCTGTTCTGAGGGACAAGTTATTTTTTGAGGGACAAGTTATTTTTTGAGGACAAGTTATTTTTGAGGGACAAGTTATTTTTTGAGGACAAGTTATTTTTGAGGGACAAGTTATTTTTTGAGGACAAGTTATTTTCCGAGGACAAGTTATTTTTTGAGGACAAGTTATCTTATCTTCTCCTTCTGGCTGGTTGGATACGAGGCAGATCTGAGATGGCAGTTCGGTAGTTAAAAACCACTGATCAATGTTAAAGGCACACTGTCGTGGCTATTATTGGCTAGTCGTGATGTTGAAATGACAAACTAAAGACCTGCCCTTTTGATAATTACCATGCTTTATGTTGCTGGATCATATTTGTTTCGAGAATAATGGGAATCAGATTGTTATCACCTTTACGAATTTCAATGCACAGCGAAATTACTGAAGCCTGCCTAATTCTATTCTTTTATATTGTCTCATTTATCGAATAAGCGCCACGACAGTGTGCCTTTAAAAACTTGTAATGGCCGACAAAAACGAAGAAGAGAGGATTTTCCGTTACTATTTTTACACAGGATTCGAGTATGCTACCATACTGCATTTTTGAGGCATATCATGCAATCAACATGAGTTACACGGCACTTTTGAGGAGGCTGGATAGTTGCTAGGTCCCATTGGGTATCATCGGCATTAGGTAGTTCATAAAGCATTTGTTTTTGCAAGTAGGTTGTCTCATTTGGCCAGGACAGTCTTGCAATAACCCCTCCAATGTTTTAGGGGGGTTTTAGGTACTGCGTACCATCGGCCTTTAGGCGTTTCGCACAGCGTTTATTTCTGCAGCAGAGGAGTAAAATTACCCTTTCTAATGTTTCGGCCGTAGGCCTTTCGACAGGGGCGGCTGGGAGCCAAAAAGTTTAGGTATTAGTTCCCAAATTCCCCTCAAAAGCAAACCGTTAACAATTTATTCGCGAAGCGAATGAATTGTTAACCAAACCAGCTGGGGGTATGGGGGGCGCTGTAAGCCCCCCGTTGGGGTCCAGGGGCGAAGCCCCTGGAAGATTTTGCTTTCTACAAGGAATTCAACCCCAGATTTTATCTAAATTGCCGCAAGATCGCGCAAGATCTACAATCTTGGCCAAAATACTTGGGACAAATCATAAAATTGCACTACTTCGGTCTTTGATTACGTGCCCCCCGCTCCCCCCTTCTCAAAGTTGCTTGAATCAAACGCCTTTCGACCTTCTCAACATTGAATTAGGGGGAAGGGGGGGATTAGGAGACTCTAAACGTATGTTTTCTCCTCGATATTTTAGGAAACATCATGAAGACACTGAAATTTGCCTGCGTCCCAGCTTCTTTTGGCCAGGATTGTCTGAAAATGATTGTTAACAAATAATACCTCATAGCTTGAGAACCCATAGAGATTTCTGTGTGAAATTTCAACACCGTCATCCCCAACACAAGAAGTGAGTTCTCAGCTATCTATGCCGAAATAGGCGTTGTTCGTTAAATTCGCTGAGCACCTTCTTAAAAACGGGCGTGGCAAAATTGCTGCAATTTTCACTCACATAAAGATTCCCTTACAAAAAGTGACATACATTAGGATTCTGAGCTTTCTTCCGCTATCGTAAGATTGTGTACTCCGCTGCTCTTTGAAAATGACTTATCATTGCAAGAAAGCTTTTGGGCTCATTGTTTGAGGTCCGGTTTCTTGTGAATTCTTCGGTTCTCACAACGGCGCTCCACAGAAAAATGCCCCATAATTTTGGGATAAGTCACGCTTTTTTGGCAAATTCGTCTGATTCCACATTTTAACATCAAAGTCTTCCTATTCATGCAAAAAAACCAAGTAAAAATTGCCTGGAAGGTGGAAATGTCACGGCGCTCCAAAATTAAAAAACTTAAAATAAACAGTTCCGGATAAGTTTCTTTTGAACTCTATTGAGAACCGTCAGAAATCATATTTCACGAAAATATCGATGCAAATACTGCTATAGGCTAATAAAGCTCATTTTTCTCATTAAAATGAGACAAAATTTGTTAGAATAGGGCAAACGTTGCCGACGTTATTAATGTTTAAAGTAGGGAGCGGCGTTGATAAATTTGATCCCTTTCTCAATTTTCCAGACTGTGCAAATCCGCCTTGCTGCTATGCAACAGGTATATTCTTCTTCAACAAAAAGTTGTGGGTTACAATTCATCGGGCACAATAGACCATTCAATGCCGTCCAGGGTGAATGCAAGTTTGGTGGAGCGAATTTAATCTCATTGAAAATGAATGAATAGTTAGAGAATTGGCTAACGGTACATTTGAAAATAAGACAATTGCACTGCGGAGGCGCAGAATTTGCACTGATTCAAAAGGAACTTTGTTTTCAGTTCTCTTTGATAACTGTGTGTGATGTTTTCAGGCGAAAATCATTGGCAGGTTTCGTGCACAAGAGGAGTTTCGCTGAACGTCATGGGAAAATTTTGCATAATTTGATGACGTCATAGTTCTGATGGATGAACCAGTAACAATGAAAACATTAACATCTGAAGTACTCTGGAGTTAAGCCCACAGTTAGTGGCTATCCATTCATAGTGAAAGAAATTGTCTGATACAAGTAGATTTGGATTCATAGAAACATATATGATAGGTAGTGAAAGCAATTTTTCAGACAATCTTGGCCAAAATACTTGGGACAAATCATAAAATTGCACTACTTCGGTCTTTGATTACGTGCCCCCCGCTCCCCCCTTCTCAAAGTTGCTTGAATCAAACGCCTTTCGACCTTCTCAACATTGAATTAGGGGGAAGGGGGGGATTAGGAGACTCTAAACGTATGTTTTCTCCTCGATATTTTAGGAAACATCATGAAGACACTGAAATTTGCCTGCGTCCCAGCTTCTTTTGGCCAGGATTGTCTGAAAATGATTGTTAACAAATAATACCTCATAGCTTGAGAACCCATAGAGATTTCTGTGTGAAATTTCAACACCGTCATCCCCAACACAAGAAGTGAGTTCTCAGCTATCTATGCCGAAATAGGCGTTGTTCGTTAAATTCGCTGAGCACCTTCTTAAAAACGGGCGTGGCAAAATTGCTGCAATTTTCACTCACATAAAGATTCCCTTACAAAAAGTGACATACATTAGGATTCTGAGCTTTCTTCCGCTATCGTAAGATTGTGTACTCCGCTGCTCTTTGAAAATGACTTATCATTGCAAGAAAGCTTTTGGGCTCATTGTTTGAGGTCCGGTTTCTTGTGAATTCTTCGGTTCTCACAACGGCGCTCCACAGAAAAATGCCCCATAATTTTGGGATAAGTCACGCTTTTTTGGCAAATTCGTCTGATTCCACATTTTAACATCAAAGTCTTCCTATTCATGCAAAAAAACCAAGTAAAAATTGCCTGGAAGGTGGAAATGTCACGGCGCTCCAAAATTAAAAAACTTAAAATAAACAGTTCCGGATAAGTTTCTTTTGAACTCTATTGAGAACCGTCAGAAATCATATTTCACGAAAATATCGATGCAAATACTGCTATAGGCTAATAAAGCTCATTTTTCTCATTAAAATGAGACAAAATTTGTTAGAATAGGGCAAACGTTGCCGACGTTATTAATGTTTAAAGTAGGGAGCGGCGTTGATAAATTTGATCCCTTTCTCAATTTTCCAGACTGTGCAAATCCGCCTTGCTGCTATGCAACAGGTATATTCTTCTTCAACAAAAAGTTGTGGGTTACAATTCATCGGGCACAATAGACCATTCAATGCCGTCCAGGGTGAATGCAAGTTTGGTGGAGCGAATTTAATCTCATTGAAAATGAATGAATAGTTAGAGAATTGGCTAACGGTACATTTGAAAATAAGACAATTGCACTGCGGAGGCGCAGAATTTGCACTGATTCAAAAGGAACTTTGTTTTCAGTTCTCTTTGATAACTGTGTGTGATGTTTTCAGGCGAAAATCATTGGCAGGTTTCGTGCACAAGAGGAGTTTCGCTGAACGTCATGGGAAAATTTTGCATAATTTGATGACGTCATAGTTCTGATGGATGAACCAGTAACAATGAAAACATTAACATCTGAAGTACTCTGGAGTTAAGCCCACAGTTAGTGGCTATCCATTCATAGTGAAAGAAATTGTCTGATACAAGTAGATTTGGATTCATAGAAACATATATGATAGGTAGTGAAAGCAATTTTTCAGACAATCTTGGCCAAAATACTTGGGACAAATCATAAAATTGCACTACTTCGGTCTTTGATTACGTGCCCCCCGCTCCCCCCTTCTCAAAGTTGCTTGAATCAAACGCCTTTCGACCTTCTCAACATTGAATTAGGGGGAAGGGGGGGATTAGGAGACTCTAAACGTATGTTTTCTCCTCGATATTTTAGGAAACATCATGAAGACACTGAAATTTGCCTGCGTCCCAGCTTCTTTTGGCCAGGATTGTCTGAAAATGATTGTTAACAAATAATACCTCATAGCTTGAGAACCCATAGAGATTTCTGTGTGAAATTTCAACACCGTCATCCCCAACACAAGAAGTGAGTTCTCAGCTATCTATGCCGAAATAGGCGTTGTTCGTTAAATTCGCTGAGCACCTTCTTAAAAACGGGCGTGGCAAAATTGCTGCAATTTTCACTCACATAAAGATTCCCTTACAAAAAGTGACATACATTAGGATTCTGAGCTTTCTTCCGCTATCGTAAGATTGTGTACTCCGCTGCTCTTTGAAAATGACTTATCATTGCAAGAAAGCTTTTGGGCTCATTGTTTGAGGTCCGGTTTCTTGTGAATTCTTCGGTTCTCACAACGGCGCTCCACAGAAAAATGCCCCATAATTTTGGGATAAGTCACGCTTTTTTGGCAAATTCGTCTGATTCCACATTTTAACATCAAAGTCTTCCTATTCATGCAAAAAAACCAAGTAAAAATTGCCTGGAAGGTGGAAATGTCACGGCGCTCCAAAATTAAAAAACTTAAAATAAACAGTTCCGGATAAGTTTCTTTTGAACTCTATTGAGAACCGTCAGAAATCATATTTCACGAAAATATCGATGCAAATACTGCTATAGGCTAATAAAGCTCATTTTTCTCATTAAAATGAGACAAAATTTGTTAGAATAGGGCAAACGTTGCCGACGTTATTAATGTTTAAAGTAGGGAGCGGCGTTGATAAATTTGATCCCTTTCTCAATTTTCCAGACTGTGCAAATCCGCCTTGCTGCTATGCAACAGGTATATTCTTCTTCAACAAAAAGTTGTGGGTTACAATTCATCGGGCACAATAGACCATTCAATGCCGTCCAGGGTGAATGCAAGTTTGGTGGAGCGAATTTAATCTCATTGAAAATGAATGAATAGTTAGAGAATTGGCTAACGGTACATTTGAAAATAAGACAATTGCACTGCGGAGGCGCAGAATTTGCACTGATTCAAAAGGAACTTTGTTTTCAGTTCTCTTTGATAACTGTGTGTGATGTTTTCAGGCGAAAATCATTGGCAGGTTTCGTGCACAAGAGGAGTTTCGCTGAACGTCATGGGAAAATTTTGCATAATTTGATGACGTCATAGTTCTGATGGATGAACCAGTAACAATGAAAACATTAACATCTGAAGTACTCTGGAGTTAAGCCCACAGTTAGTGGCTATCCATTCATAGTGAAAGAAATTGTCTGATACAAGTAGATTTGGATTCATAGAAACATATATGATAGGTAGTGAAAGCAATTTTTCAGACAATCTTGGCCAAAATACTTGGGACAAATCATAAAATTGCACTACTTCGGTCTTTGATTACGTGCCCCCCGCTCCCCCCTTCTCAAAGTTGCTTGAATCAAACGCCTTTCGACCTTCTCAACATTGAATTAGGGGGAAGGGGGGGATTAGGAGACTCTAAACGTATGTTTTCTCCTCGATATTTTAGGAAACATCATGAAGACACTGAAATTTGCCTGCGTCCCAGCTTCTTTTGGCCAGGATTGTCTGAAAATGATTGTTAACAAATAATACCTCATAGCTTGAGAACCCATAGAGATTTCTGTGTGAAATTTCAACACCGTCATCCCCAACACAAGAAGTGAGTTCTCAGCTATCTATGCCGAAATAGGCGTTGTTCGTTAAATTCGCTGAGCACCTTCTTAAAAACGGGCGTGGCAAAATTGCTGCAATTTTCACTCACATAAAGATTCCCTTACAAAAAGTGACATACATTAGGATTCTGAGCTTTCTTCCGCTATCGTAAGATTGTGTACTCCGCTGCTCTTTGAAAATGACTTATCATTGCAAGAAAGCTTTTGGGCTCATTGTTTGAGGTCCGGTTTCTTGTGAATTCTTCGGTTCTCACAACGGCGCTCCACAGAAAAATGCCCCATAATTTTGGGATAAGTCACGCTTTTTTGGCAAATTCGTCTGATTCCACATTTTAACATCAAAGTCTTCCTATTCATGCAAAAAAACCAAGTAAAAATTGCCTGGAAGGTGGAAATGTCACGGCGCTCCAAAATTAAAAAACTTAAAATAAACAGTTCCGGATAAGTTTCTTTTGAACTCTATTGAGAACCGTCAGAAATCATATTTCACGAAAATATCGATGCAAATACTGCTATAGGCTAATAAAGCTCATTTTTCTCATTAAAATGAGACAAAATTTGTTAGAATAGGGCAAACGTTGCCGACGTTATTAATGTTTAAAGTAGGGAGCGGCGTTGATAAATTTGATCCCTTTCTCAATTTTCCAGACTGTGCAAATCCGCCTTGCTGCTATGCAACAGGTATATTCTTCTTCAACAAAAAGTTGTGGGTTACAATTCATCGGGCACAATAGACCATTCAATGCCGTCCAGGGTGAATGCAAGTTTGGTGGAGCGAATTTAATCTCATTGAAAATGAATGAATAGTTAGAGAATTGGCTAACGGTACATTTGAAAATAAGACAATTGCACTGCGGAGGCGCAGAATTTGCACTGATTCAAAAGGAACTTTGTTTTCAGTTCTCTTTGATAACTGTGTGTGATGTTTTCAGGCGAAAATCATTGGCAGGTTTCGTGCACAAGAGGAGTTTCGCTGAACGTCATGGGAAAATTTTGCATAATTTGATGACGTCATAGTTCTGATGGATGAACCAGTAACAATGAAAACATTAACATCTGAAGTACTCTGGAGTTAAGCCCACAGTTAGTGGCTATCCATTCATAGTGAAAGAAATTGTCTGATACAAGTAGATTTGGATTCATAGAAACATATATGATAGGTAGTGAAAGCAATTTTTCAGACAATCTTGGCCAAAATACTTGGGACAAATCATAAAATTGCACTACTTCGGTCTTTGATTACGTGCCCCCCGCTCCCCCCTTCTCAAAGTTGCTTGAATCAAACGCCTTTCGACCTTCTCAACATTGAATTAGGGGGAAGGGGGGGATTAGGAGACTCTAAACGTATGTTTTCTCCTCGATATTTTAGGAAACATCATGAAGACACTGAAATTTGCCTGCGTCCCAGCTTCTTTTGGCCAGGATTGTAGTTGTTCTTCAAAGTAGAAAAACTGCAACATCTATTTGGTGCAAAAGCATTTTGCCATATAGAGAGGCTTTGTTGTTGTGGATTTCAACTTCCCTTCGTCGTGCTTCATCAAGTGCACACCCTTCATCAACATTTCCAAGAAGCCTGTAAGTAGTATGGTTGTTGACATGTTTCCGGGAATGTTGATGTTTGTTTGCAATTTTCCAGAAGTTGGACCCACACAAGTAGCCACTTTCTTTGAAGAACGCATTGCTGGCCTGTTGAAAACGATAAAACATCCAGCTTTAGTAAAAATAACAAGGGCAATGTAAAAATAGAGTTAACACGTATGATAACAATTCATCGTTAAGTTTCTAAGGTTTAACTTGTTAAGTTTGTTTCCATGAAAGCTGTCACCTTCTGTCTCTACTAAACTGGTGGATAACGGCTACAGCCAACTCTTGCTCATACATTTAAGAGCTAGACACCTCTTCCTGCATTCTTTGTTAAAGGCTCCTGGCCTCAAACTTAGAGCCCCAGGGTATTAGCTTTCAGATTCTAGTACCATCAACGGAGATAGCAAGAAACAGTGCACTAAAAAGCTTTTCTTGCTGTTTCTGTTACTTTTGAGTAACTGTGCTTGTTTAGACTAAATAACCTATCATTACAGCTTACTCTTGCTCAATTTGACCAGATTATATGAAATAACAGCATAGATGAATCATGACGATTGAAAAAATCGAATCTCAAGTACTTTTTCGTCGTTGTACGTGTGTTCATGTATGGCCAAACCAAAATATCGTGAAATAAAAGAAAATCACTCCAAAACTTACCGATGATATATCACCCATTACGAGGCAGGGCCAGCAAAAATAAGTATTTTTCTCTCCACCTCCACAAGCCCAGGCATATGATTTGTTCTTCAAAATAACTCTTAGACAAGGTTTCCTTCCCATCTTTTTTGAAGCGCAATCGCTGTTCGTGCGTTAAACTTCTCTGCGACGACAACAACGAAAATATACAATCCCAACACCCCAAAGATACACCCCAACCAACGGTACCCTGCTTCTACAACACGCGATTCATCTTTACAGCAGAACGATAAAACGATAACGATAGTAGATGCAGTGGCCGCCAAGGGATTAGAAATGAAAAACTAATACCTTCTCGCTGTTGACCTATTCTTGCAGCACAGCGAAATAAAAGGATTGTACGTCATTGAGACTGCTCCAGACCAAAGAATTTTGTGGGAGGGTATTAGAATTCAGATTCTAATACCAAATCATCGGAAGGCCAGCGGCTCCATTGAAAACGGCAGAGTCACTTTCTCTCTATTGAAAATATGTCAATAAGGATTAGTACGCATTATGTTGAAATAAAAGGAAACCAAAAATAGCCATTCAAGTACGAGATTTCCATACCTTCAACGATATGGGCACAGTTCTACGTCAACACTCTTTTTATCCAAAGTGACGTAATAGAAACGAATTCACTAAAGGTTCGTCGGCATGAAAAATTTTCTATTTTTGAAAAATGAGGTCACTATATCTTGAAAAAAAGAGGTATTAGACTAATACCCTGAGTACCAGCCCCAGCCGCCACTGCCTTTCGAACAGCGTTTGTTTTTGCACGTAGGTTGTATGGTAAGATGCATGGGAATATGAGAAGGGACTTCTCGTGGCAGGAGAACCGTCACCTATTCAAAAATGTTTTGGTCACATTTCTGTCTATTCTTGCTCGTAAAATTTTATTTATTGATTACCCATATTTGAATTTGGCATCATCAGAATTTTATGCTGATTCGGAATATGCATAGTTATATAATATAAAAATAAATCATACACTTTATGAATAAAGTGGATTTAAAGCATTGCACTGAAAAATCGAAGAAGCCAATGCAAAGTATAGAGCGCAGTGAACGGTGTGACAACCAGGTGACGGCTGCGTTCCCGTATGGTCGTATGAGTTCGCAAGACATCATGGTCAATGGTGTAATCCCTTCTTCGAAGATTCAGTTTATCTAGCCTCCTCAAAAGTGTCCTGTAACTCATGTTGATGGCATGATATGCCTCCAAAAAGTGCAGTATGGTATCATACTCGAATCCTGTGTAAAATAGTAACGCAAATCCTCTCTTCTTCGTCTTTGTCGGTCATTACAATATTTTATCTACCAAGCTGCCATCTCAGATCTGCCTCGTATCCAACAGCCAGGAGGAGAAGATAAGATAACTTGTCCTCAAAAAATAACTTGTCCTCGGAAAATAAGTTGTCCTCAAAAATAACATTGTCCTCAAAAATAGCTTGTCCCTCAAAAATAACTTGTCCTCAAAAAATAACTTGCCCCTCAAAAATAACTTGTCCTCAAAAAATAACTTGTCCCTCAAAAATAACTTGTCCTCAAAAAATAACTTGTCCTCAAAAAATAAATTGTCCTCAAAAAATAACTTGTCCCTCAGAACAGCAAGTTGCCCTGATAAAATGAAACTTGTCCTGGAAGAATACAAATTGTCCTCAAAAAACTTAACTTGTCCGCAGAAAATAATCATTAGATGTGCGTCGCGAAATAAAGTTTGTCTGGCAGTTGTGGGCTTCCGTAGTACTGTGAATAAAAATTGCAGCTAGGGAACTTTGAGAAAGACATATTTAGTTTTTAGTTAAACATTAATCATCTGAGAAAATATTAATCATTGTGAGAAGCACAGTGATGTCCATTTCATCGTGGGGAAACATGATTTACACACTGTTTCTGTTACATGACAACATTTCCTACCCATGTAAACAGACTCTAGTGAAAAGTTTCTGAAGAAACAACATTCTAAACACCAGAATTGTGGTTGAAATGACTAATTGTTATTTCACTAGTTACCATTATCTTTGTTTAGTTCTAAATTTTAGCCTCAATACAGTAAGAACCCACAAGAAATTGACTTTCACAATTAATGACAGGAAGTTAAGCAGCAAATGCTAAGAAACCAAAAAGCCTGACTTTGAAAACTTAGCTTCTTACAGTAATGGAAAATTCTTACTGTAAGGAAAATTGTTTTCAAGAAATTACTGTATGATCAACAGCAGACTGACATCTTTCTTTGCATCTTTTATAAAGACATGTGATAGTTGGATTTACAAGAGATGGCAAATACCTGTTGTCTTACCAATGCAGAATTATCAATGAGATTGAATCAGATAGCCCATATCTTGGATATAGATATTCTCTTCATTGGTGGGAATTTCATTTCAAGCAACCATCAAACAAGGTAAAGAGGCCTTTATAATTCCACAGAAGACGTACAATGCTATGATTATTGTCATTTCGCTCCTGGTCTCAACTGATATTAAACTACAAATATAATGTGATATTTCACATTGTAGTTACCAGGAAAACATTGATTCAATAAGGAACAAAAGATGAAGGTGAAGTTGCGGTTTTTAGCTCCAAGCACTGAGATCACAGTAGTTAAGCGCTAATCGAGTCCACAACCCATTGTCTTGGGGTGCAAGTGACTACCGGGTATCAAACCCTGTCCACCTGACTGTTCTGGCTGGCGAAGGTGAAGTTGTGGTTTTTAGCACCAAGCACTGGGATCACAGAAGTTGTATCTAAGCCCTAATTGAGTCTGTGACCCCTTGTCATGACTCTCAAATGGGGCCCTACCGGGTATCGAACCCTGTCAGCCTGACTGTTCTGGCTGCAAAGTCAGAGGATTGCACCACTGCACCACAACACCTTCAAAACATAAGACACCTTCAAAACTAAACATAAGCTGAAGGCTTGTGCTGCATGCTAATTCAACAGCTCCAAAGTTCATTTTGTATCATTGAAAATTGAAATTAACATGAAGATTAGTCATCATTAACAAAGAAACTTAAAATCAAGATTTTTCATGGCTTCTTTTGAAATTTGTTGACAAGAAGATGCCTAATTGGCAATGGATTTAATTTTTGTCATTGATCAAGTGATTGATTGGTTAATTGATTGGCTGATTGACTGATCAATTGATTCATTAACTGACTCAACTGATTTGTCTATTGTTTGTTTGATTCAATGCTAAGTGATTGATTTTGTTAGTGATTGATTGAATGAGTGATTTATGCATTATGTAATTGATTGACCAATGGATTGATGTTTGATAGTGAGTGATTATTTCAGAAATTAAAAAGGGTGATTTTGATTGATTGATTGATTGATTGATTGATTGATTGGTTGATTGATTGCAAATCTAAGTGATTGAGCAAAACAGAAGGCATTTTGTTGCCAGTTAGAAGCATATTCAAAGCTAACGGACTTTTTATTCTTGTTCTCATTCTGACATTTTGTGATAATTTCATTCCTCTTTCTTCTGGTTTTAGGTGCACATGGTCCCATTATTCGTTGGAGAAGAAATATTGAAAGAGTTACATCTACTGATTAGTCAACCACCATGTGGAAGATATATTATTGTTCATGGTAGCAGCTCTTCTAAGTGAGTACTTAATCATTCAACTTAGAAAAATGGGAACATCTGTTTGTAATTTGGCTCATGTTGGTTGCATTCAGCGACACTGAAACAGGAAAAGAGAACCTCTACACTACTGTTTATCCTTTGGCTTGAATGCTACATTTTATTTGACTGCTCCTGTTTTTTTCTGCAATGTTATTTCTGCATTCTGCCCCCACTCACACCTTTCTAAGATGTTCTGATAAATTTCAACTACCGAAGGCGAAACAACTTGCCTTGCAATAGATACGGTCAGATTTATGGGGAAAAATATTGAGACACTACCGCCAGAACTGAAATATTCAGACTCCCTTTAGATATTCAAAATACTTATGATGGCAGATAAGTGCCAAACCTGCAACTGCAGATTATGTCAAATATTTCATCCTAGTTGAGGTTTTTTATTGTAAATTATTCCTTCCTTATAACATTGAATGTATTTTATTAAGTAGAGCAATTACAGCTATAATCTTTTAGCTAATTTTAAATGAAAGAATTATTAATAATGATAATTTCCCAAAATGTTGGCAATCTTATGAAAATCCATTCTGCAATCAGACTGTCGAGAAATGCTTTATTTTGCAGCTCCAGAGCTCCAACTGTTGCTTCGTCGTCAATCCAAAGTTCCACATGTTACGTCACAATCGCACCGTCACCAACCTCCAAGCCAAAGAAATCAACATCACCAAACATTATAAATCAGCTGAATTCATTTGGTCTTCATCTCAAGTACGAATTAGTTCCTCCACACCCTCCTTTCTTTCCTTCCCTAAACTTAAAACTTGATGATACCATATTGATGAATTCAGGGGACTTGATATGTGCCCTCAGTGCTTATAAGAACGACTGCAGTAAAGATTCGGGTAATAAGATTAGAGGGCTGTTAGGCCCTCTGTCGTGTACCTCAGACTGCCTTTGTGGCTTTTTATCTGCGAAGAAGACTTTAGAATGTGGTGACACATGTTCGTGTGGAAGACTGGAATATCCAAGTGACGCAGGAGGAGATAAGTTCGTTTCGGCAGATTCTCTGGAAGGCCAAGAAATTGCTGGTAATAGCTCGCGTACAACTGAGGAGTGCTGTGAAGGTAATCACAAGTCTCATGATCGGGTGACTGAAGAAAAAGACTGCAAAGACGCTAGCACAGCGCAAGGTACGACTATCCAAAGTGGTAGTTCCACAGACAGTCGGTCCTTTCATCCTCCTACAGCCAAAGCAGACGTTGGCAACCACACATCCTGCTATTTGTACTTTTATTCCCAGGAATCAACCAACACAAATGATTCGCCCGATTCCCCTTTTGACTGCACGAGCCTGGCATTCCCCGTGCGCATCACGACCCCCCAAGGAGAGACTGTACCGCAGGTAGCTACACATCGATGTTCAATTGGAGGCTATGTTGGTTCACCTGTAATGGAGGCTGCTGATTCTGCTGACGTCATCGTAAAGCAAGTTGTGTTCGACGCTGAACAATTTTTAGATAATAAACTACGAAGTATGGACGCGATAAAAGAAAGATTTGTGTCCTTGAAAGATTATGACATGCAAATTGTGCAGGTGAATAGTTTTTTGTATGATAGGAATAGACAATAACGCTAACGAGGGTGGAACGAAGCTTTTTCCCTGATTCCTTGCATTCGATTGATATCGACCAATCATATTGAACTCAAACCTCAAACCACCATCAGAGTAAAACAGAGAAGAAATGATAAAAACACAACTGTTCTAACGTAAGCATTTCGATATAAATTCTTCGTCAGTCTACCAAACCAACATCTACCAATCACATCAATCGAAATGTCAAGCGATGCAAATGATCATGTTAAAAGCTCCCTTCATCTTTAGCTTTATTGTCTCAGTTGTCTGTGGTGGAACAATTTGCCAAGGGATCGTACCCAGTCTTATAAAGAAGAAGGGTAAATCTAAAGTTCTGCCTGGCGGATTTTGTTCATTTGATTCAGGAGCTGAGTAGTAATCATTTCATTTGAGCCCTAAATATGCGAGAATTGTAAATGCCTTCTGCCTGGCTTCTGAATCAAATAAACAAAATATGCCAGGCAGAACTTTAAATTTACCCTTCTTCTTTCGATATAAGCACATAATTTCCCTTAAAAACCACCTTTCTCGTGCACAGGCAAGAGTTTGCCCTGCAGGTTTCAGGCTAACTTTTGGGGTTTTGTTTGTTTTGAATTACTGGTTGAGAGAATTTTCTTTGTCTGCAACCGCTAATCGCTTTGAATTGAGGTGTCAATCAAAATAATTGATTCTATCGTATTCAAAAATCTGCCCTGAACATCTTTCAAAAGTCTTCGAATGAAGTGAAACTTTTCGGGCTGAACGATCAAACTTTTCAAAGCAATGATTTATCCTATGTTCATCGGTTTGCTGATAACACTTTTTTTCGCTGTAGGTATGCCCATGGCGAAGAGAGGTAATGATTCTCATAAAAGTGTTAATACATCTCAATGGTAAGCTGAATAATGTTGATGCCTCTTCTTCAAGTGCACGATTGTCCACATATATGACAGGATTTCTGCTTTCTTGGAGTGTCATCACTGGTGAGGTTACGATACTTGAGGAGCAAGCCATTTTTGAATTCCAGAAGCAAAAATGCAAGTAAGTTGTTTTTGGTTTTTTAAAGTGAGATTCTTTGTTAGCTATCGAACAGAGGTGGGAACGCTGAATGTCGCCGGGTATGCAAAAACTTTCTTTGCCAATTTGAAGTTCTTAGAAATCAAGCAAAACGATTTTGAAACTATGTCCATTTTTTGCCGGGGGACCCAAAATATATGAATCTTTGTGACCGCCCTTGCCGATCTTGAAGGTTTGATTTATGCCTTTTTGTAAAGGACCAAATTATTTTCAGGGACGTAGCAACCAAGTCACAGCTCTTGCAATTTCGGCGTGTGCTTCAAAGTAATCTGGACGTTTATAACAATCGAATAATTCTGCAAATTCAAAGCTTTTACAAGACATCTCTCAATAACTTTGTCTTCAACCCAAATGCATAACAGAAGAAAGAAGGAATTTTCAGAAGGGTGACATGACCAAATTTTCTTGAGTCTCCCCCCCCCCCGGTTTCCTCTAAGCAAATACGCGAGATACTTTAAGACAGACATTTCAAGGTTTCTGTAAGAGTGAAGAACTCTCTCTTCCTACAGATCTCGCTCACTGTGTCATGGTCTGGAACAAGCAGTTGAACTACGAAGAAAGCATTTCTTTCCAACGAACTTCACTGAAAGCGTTTTATCCTTTTCAAATCATACTGTTTTCTCGGGCAAATCAATGCAGTACCTTTTACATCCGTTTCAACCACTTGCTATTGTGATGTGAACAACGAAAATCGGTGGGAATTTAATTGAAGTTATTTGTGACATGGATGTTTGGTGAACCGTAAAACCCAGGTTAAACCAGGGTTATAAACATGGTTTCTTCAGGGCTAATATCCGAAGAAGGACATGCATTTCAACTCCTTGCTGTGATGTGTGATGTGATCAATGACAATTGGTGCAAATTGAAGTTATTTGTGACATGGGTATTTAGTAAACTTTAAAACCCAGGTTAAACCAGGGTTATAAACATGATTTCTTCGGGGCTTATATCCGCAGAAGGGCACGCATTTCAACCCCTTGCTATTGTGTGATGTGATCAATGACAATTGGTGCAAATTGAAGTTATTTGCCGAGCCTGGGTTATAGACCCTGGTTTCCTCGGGGCTTATGCAATCAAAATACACATGAAAGAAACTGCGGGTTAAGTACCTTCAGCCTAATTTTTTGGCCAATTAAGCACCTTCTTCAGCCCTCAGTCTATTTCGTCAAACTTTCAGACAGACTTATCACAGTTGACGAAATAGACTTGGGGCGAACCCAGCCGTTCACAAAAAATCACAGGTTTTTGTGTGTGAAAAATTTTTACTGTGTCCGAGGAAGGCCTTTATATAGCAATTCGTTTGGAAATATTGGGGGTAGTGCTCGGTTTGCTTCAGCGTGTAAAACTGATATGGCAAATAGCAAAAGCACATGCTACAATGTGCTGACGAAACTCCCAACATTAAACTGATTCATTGTAGAATAGATGTATTATAGTGATAGAATCAAAATATATGTTTCAGGGGACAACCTCAATTCATCATCTAAATCTACCCGGTCCGAATAACTTCGCTCTTAATGCAGTGAACATTTTCCTGCAAAAGCAAACCAACTCCTCTTCCAGCCGAAATCATACGAAGAAGTCGAAAGACGAGAAATTGTACCAACAATTGTTGTATTGTGTTGATCGTTAATGTTATGAACGCAGCAAAGAGTTAAATAACGTAAAATCTATGATAAATGTAGTAAGGTACCGTTAAAGCTCTATTAAGCCCCAGGGGCCTATTTGATTTCTGAGGCTCCAGAGGAGGCTTGTTAGAGAGAGGGCTTATTCATTAAACCAAATGATAAGGTTATAAATGATAGCTTTTTGGGTCCTTTACCTCATACTTTTTGGAATCAACATATGATTATGCGAGTGAAATCCAAACCATATGAAAATTAGTGTTTAAACTGTTTAGCTAAATACATGGAAACCTTTGGTAACCACTTGCTTTAGATTTAGATACTTTAGAGGTATTTAATAGAAAGGGGGCATGATTGACATTTTGGATAACAAAGGAGGGGCTTATTAGAGTGGGGAGGGGGGGCTTAATGGAGCTTTTACGAAATGCAAAGTTAAGGCGTATAACATTGGTAGAATTCGTGATTGCAAACATTTTTACCCCAAAGTCTACAAACTGGTCACTTTCTAAAATATTAGAAAAATAATTCAGAATCCAAATTCTTTGATTAGCAAATCTATCGAACCTTAAAAAAATAGCCCAAAAATTATTGATCCCAGAAGATAAATCCCTAATAAAAAACACCCTGATGAAAAATTACCCATTACCCTAATTCCAACTGTGAATTACCCTGAAGCGAGCTGTACAATTATGGCCAAGAATTTAAAGCAGGCTTTTGATCGCCCTGTTTCAAAAATAAAACGGTAACACGAATGTCTTGTCAAGCATATCTGAGATATTCAACGCTGTAAGATTTGTTCAACTTTTTGTTTCGCAGAACCAGTGTAGTAAAATGTCGAGCATCTGTTTGCCCTGTTTGTTTATCTGGTAACTCATAAAGCATCCCCTTGCTTGTACAGTTATAACTGGTTTGTAGATAACATATGCTCTGTGACTACCAAACAAGATATTTCCAGTAGCTACAAGATTAGATATGAAATTAATTTTCAAGTAAAGATACCCTAGCAGCTATTTCGTATTTTGAAGGTAGATGCAGAATAACTAGAAAATGGCCCAAAACTCACGATGGAAGAAAATATCGGACAGTACAAGCCCATTTGTTAATTTTGTTTGTTATGATCACTTAAGGCAGCTCTCAGGTTATGAGACTGATCACGCGTTGTGGATCCATCCAATGTCAAAGGCTGGAATTCTGTAAAATTAAATTCAATGTGACCGAGGTGATTCTCCTTTGAAGGTAAGCAAATCTTTAAAGAACAGACGTTCTTCTTTTGGCTACTCCAAGGGAAACGTTTGAAAAATTAGGCCAAAAGCTTTCGCTACTTATATTGTTTAGGTGCTTTATTTTGAGTCATTAAAGGGTCTCCGCTGCCAAACTGTAAGCAAATGTGTTAAGACCATTGTTTTACATACACTTTCATCATTTTCTACAGTTTGTTTAGTGGCTTCACCCAACCCACCATAAGTAGCTGTCAAAAATCCACTAATATCCGAGCAATCATTTGGTTTGTTCCTCTGTGAAGTACGAAGATTTATCTTTAAAATAATGCTTCCAATTAGATGAAAAGTCTGAGTGACTTTGCCTTTCAAAAACAGCAAAATCACCATTTCCAAAATTTTTTTGCAGACGAAGCCCCTTTATTTGCCTTTGGTTGTACAGCCCGCGTTAACCCCCCCCCCCTAAATCCCAATGTTCCTATGGTTCCTCGTGATGGTCCTCCATAGCAGTTGCCCCATATCCTTCATGACCATTTGAAAATGGCGCCGCTTCAACACATTCGATTCTTCGCTCCTCCTCCAGTGCGGTTTCTTCCACATCCAACTGCATAATGACCTTCACCTAAAATACAAAATGAGAAATTTAAGGCCTGGTTTCTGTTTGAAAAAAGTCATGGCCGGGATAGCTCAGTTGTAGGGCCTTGGCCTGCCAATCTAAAGGTTAGTGATTCGAGTCCTTCCTATGCTAAAACTGCTTCCAACAGTGAGGACAGTGAGTAGGGTCACCAAATCTCTTCGATTCCAAGCTTAAGCAGGGGCGCCTACCTTGTAGGAAGTGTGTTTATTCCCAGTACTGTAGAGTAATTGGTGTCCTGTGACCCAGTACAGAGAGTGTCCTAGAACCGTACCGTGACACAGCAGTACACAGAGTCAGTCCTCTCAAGGTCGAGATGATGTATGAATAACTTTGTGGTTTCAAATTCCGGTGTTTATGGAACACGAGATCAACTGTTATACGATCTGGCCACAGGAAATTAGACAGCGTGATTTTTTATTGGTCAACACTAACAGGCGTTAGAATTTGAAAACAAAGATTAACAGGACCGGGTCATAGGACACCAATTACTACGTGTACGGTATCGGGAATAAACACATTTCCTACAAGGTAGGCGCCTTTGGAAGGAAATCATGGCTTCGTAGCCTCAAGAGGAAGGACCAAAGATTGCTTTGATAGGCTTTTACTTCCAGTGGTCCTGAAAGCTACTGTTGGATGATAAATAGAAACAAACCCCAAACAAACAAGCAGTTTCCCTGGCTATACTGTGCTCATCTCTTCTAACAGCAGAACTCTTGCATAAGCATTTGATGTACCACCGAACTCACATTAAGTCGTAAATTTGCAGAAGCCGGACATTCAAAGAAGTTGGAAAAATCGGACAAACCTATACGCAATTTTCTTTTCAAATCAATTTGCACAAGTTGGAGTATGTATGAATCGGATAGCTCTTTTGGTCCGAAGCGATCCAAATTGTGTGTCTGACTGTAGCAAGTTTCATTGAACTAAACGTTAATCTGATTCCTTGGCTACGCTCAACGTAGCAGCTTGAAATAAAATTAAGGTGGTAGTATCATGTAAACATCTCATTCAATGTAAAGGTGTCTACATTGCTCCTGATGGAAACAGAACCATGCACTAACTATTTCCACCTTTGTATGATGTTGTAGTCACATTTATCCCTTGCAAAATCGTCACCAAACTGCATTGCAACACTCTCATTTAGCAACTCTGCTATATGCATCAAAAGTCAATACGCTAAATTACATACCGTATAATAGGCGACAAGAATACCGATGAGCAATCCAGCTAAGACATCACTCCAATGATGAAAATAGTCTGATATACGGCCCAAGGCCACAACTAATGCTAGAACTGTGAAGCCAACTTGTAGTACTGGTCTTGATAGTTTTAGATCTTTGGTATGAATGACATAATGAACATAGAGCTGAAAATAAAGGGTTACGAATTGAATTGCAAAACTGTAATTAAAGTACATACAGTAGACCTTTGAAAGTAGTTAAGTCAGATGCAGAACTTGTGCAACAAATATAGAGAAACAAGGCCAAATGGCAAATAAACTGTAACATTCGCAGGTAGAGTAAAGTTATCGGTTGTTACATGAGGAACATCTGGATATTTAATCGAAACAATTGGTTCTTGTTAGGGATACAGCAAATTCCCCCTTTTGTAAATCATAATGGAAAGACGTTGATTCTCATTGGCTCATTGATCAATGGAATAGGCGAAGATATTGGGGCATGTGCATATTCACAAAGGAATATCAAGGACAATGACCTTGAAATCACTACTGCGCAAAAGTGCAAAATCCAAGGATGTAAAACGGGGGTCTAGCTCGTCTGGAAAAAATCTGCCATACTTAGTATCCCACTGAAAGTATCCCGGACAAACATGTCATATTTTCGGCATACTGATGAGAAAGTTGTCTCATGTATCCATCAAGCATAAGATAACGAGATTTACAGTATCACACAACAATTTGATAAGTATGCTTTTTACAAAGAGAAAGAAAAACTCTGCTTTAGACTTACAGAGAGAAAGGCAGCGAGATATGCTGCAAATGCTGAATGCCCTGATGGAAATGACACCCTGAAACAAAAAGCACACCATACAATTTTCATTTTTGTTATTGGTAACTTTGAAGTGTGAGAATAAGTTCCCAGTTATGTAGGAGCTAAAAGAGCCCATTCTTTACTGATAAATAGAACAAAGTTTATAACACACTTTGAAACCAATGTGCACTCCCTCCAACTCATAGTGGGTGGCTAGAAGCATTGCATTATTTGCCCTTTCTCATCCAATCTGTCTCTCATAGATTCTTCCAAATTTTTCAGTGTATTTAGCTGACTTTCCATTCTGGTGTGTCAGCACATTCTGAATTCAATCAACAGCCAAATGTTCCTGGAACAATGTACTACTAGGGAAGAAACTCTCACGGACAAAAACTTTTACAAGTTGCAAAAACACAAAATTTTTGGAATTAACTATCAGGAATCGGCCAAAATGGGGACTTCACGCAAATTAACTTTCAAGAATTAAATTTTCTATCAAATTCTGTGATGTTTCAAATGTTTCCTTGACTCTGCAATGACTCTTCCAAATTTTCTATCCCTATGCTTGTTAGTAGCAACTTTGAAAGGAGTGTTGTTAAATAAGATCATTGAATTCCCTGGCATATTAAGAAATATGACAAAATTGTAAGAAGAGGAATATCAATATTTGATAATATATCAGTATCAAATTAAATATTTTAGGACAATTTGTGAGAATAAACTTTTCACAAATTTCACATTTTTGTGGAAATCTTGCAGAATAAACTTTGCGAATTTCAAATAAAAATGTGAAAAATGCTAAAGTTTCTTTCTGCAAAAGTTTCTTCCCTTAAAGTAATTGACAAGTTACCAAATTTAACCAGAATATACAATATGCTGGTGGACAAAAAATGAACCCATAAAACTTGGTAAAGGTAAAAGATAATAAGTATATTATATAAATATAAGAGTTAAAAATGGATGATTTAAACATTGTTAGATAGCTAAACAACTTACCTAAGTAGTACATTTGCCAGTATTTCCCATTACTTTTTAGAAATGACCAATTGGCAATAAATAGGATTTGGGGAAAAGGGAGTTTTTATTGGGTTTAAAGCAAAAATGATATAGCAAAACAAATACTGATAATTAACTGAATAACAGCCATACAGTAGGTACCTTGCTTCATTGATGTGTTTTGCAACCCCAGTACACACATCAGCAGTAATGTAACCATCTGTGCAGTTGAAAAGCGAATAATTTGGCTTACAAACTGCTAGAAAATGAGGACGAAGTCTACCAACTGTCACCTTTCCAAGTTGCACAATGAGGACTGTTATGACTGTACCAACTAGCGAATACCACACTCTTGTGTACAACCTTCAAAGAGACAGAACCATTCGTTATTGTAAATCCTTGAGTATCGGCTGATCAAAGGAAAGACATGCAGGTACCATGATTTATAGAACTAACATGGTGGGAACCACATAGAAGTTACATTTTATGGTAATATTTGGTCCCAAATGTTACAAAAATTGATGAATAACATTCCGATTCATCAACAAAATCCATCAAGGATTATTTTGGTAAAAGGATGTTCCATCATTGCTGAGCCAAAATGGTCTGTGACATGCACATGGTCAAGCAAAATTTTGAATCACAGTTGACCATGTTCAAACCATGTACAACCATGGTTAGCCATGATTTTTTTCGCGTTAGGATTTCACAGGGGGTCGTTTGAAATAACTAATGGATATAACTATTCCTTATACCTATAAATCCAGGCAGTGACAGAACATGATCCAAGAACTGCAACTTTTGCACTATCAACCTGTAGATCCTTTCTTCTTGAAACAAGGAAATGGTTTGCAACCTCACACAAGTGAATCTATAGTAGAAAGAATGGTAAAATCACATTTGTCATCAGCCTTGATGGTTAAATGTTTTTACAGTAGATGAAAAAGTGCAATGCAATGTCCTTCCACACCACACCCACACCAGTGGTGCCAGTTCAATAGGAAACATTGAAAAAATAGCCAAAACTTATCTGAAGCCTAACAATCTCCCGCAAATCCTTTTGCTTTTGTAAGTTTTTCAAACTTTTTGGTGTGAATTAGGGGTAAGTTCCCTCAAGCCCCATAATTTCCCCATCTGCCACACCTGCACAGCGCCACACCGCACACCTTTGGTGGGAGGGAGGTGCACATGACTTGTCTTGTGGTCAGACGGGAGTTTGTCACTCAGTTTCAGAACATAAGATCCTTTTGGATGATTACAAAGTCCGTCCTGAGCTAAGCAAGCATAAGAAAATCTGAATATTGATTTCTTCATAACCCCAAATGATCGTTGATGCTGTTTTAGCTACAGTCAGAGAGATGAATGTTGCTGCTAAAGTCGCCTTCAACAGAAAATCAAGCGCCTTGTATAAGGACAAGAATCGCCTGAAAAGCAATATTTTGATCTTTATGTCAAACGAGGATGATACGCAAAAAATCAAAAGTCATTACCCCTAGTTTGCTTAGTCTCTGCATGAAACTATTGGTGCATCTGTGTCATGTCAGATTTACGATAACGCAAAATTACTTATGTTTATGCAGAACCCTGCAGAACGTTTCTGTTCGTGGGCATCTAGTTTGAGACAAGCATTGACGAAAATAACCTATGTGCAGAATCATATGCATGAAGATGTTTTGGTTTCGTGTGATCGCGTCCCTTCCCCCAGTCAATGGCGCCATTGTTTGCTGGGATTCTGCACCTTTCCTCTCAACTTCACCTGTGATGATTGCATCCGTTGCTGTGTAGGAGGGGGGTCCTTCTACCTTTGGTGATGCTGCGAATGCTAGCCTCTGTGCAGGCCGCCGGTTACATCATCCTCTAAAGTTGACTTATTTGCATAATGAGTACTATCAACAAGTGGCTAATGATGCGTTCGTTCTAGAAAACGATTGTTTTAAAATAATTAAGCTGCTAATGAAGTCAAGAACGTGCCAATTCTGGGTAAATTTGTTGCTGTGGCAGGGTAAACATCATGGTGATTTATCCATCTTATGGTGTCAAATCTGTCTAACATGAAACATGCCGACGTCAAATTTTTCTATCTGATCGCGGGAAACTTCTGTCTTGTGTGCGCTTTCTGTGCGCTTTCTTTATTTCAGTGCCAATTAGCAGAGGTAAAACGTTAATCAATTGCTTTAACGAGCGTGACGGACTTTCTTTCTTTCTTTCTTTCTTTCTTTCTGACTTTCTGACTTTCTGACTGACCCGGAGCCCCCTCTTAGATTACAAAGTTGGACTTTGTAATCAAAAATACCCACTTCTAATTCTAAATCGCTAAGATTTCGCTTTGTTTACATTTTACACAGCAAATTCTACCGATTCTTCGTTGTCTTAAATCGGAAAAAAGACCCATGCAACTTGCTTGATTGCTTTGCGAACTGTGTGGGCCTTCAGGAACCCAACCATATGATGAGCTCCCCCGTGCTTTAAGATGTATAAGATCATCTAAATTTACAAGGTATTTCCACGTATTTAAACTTACAACTATTATCAAAGCTGCAAACCCAGCGCCACAGAGAAGGGCAAATGGGACGGTCTGTTTAGTGACATATGGCTTCTGGATGCTCTCATCGTTGCAGAAGAATCCACGCTTGAAAGGAGCCACACCGAAGCGCAAAATCGCCAGGACTGCAATTAATCCTAGGCAGAGTAGAAGGTCGATGAAAAGTTGAGCTGGCTTCTTTCCTGCCATGGTATCTTGCCAATTCTTTGCTGTGAAAGTACAGGAATATATTTGTTCCCTCCCCTTTCTGCCTTTCTCTCTATCCAAAAATAGATCTCGCTTTGAAAATCAAGACGAGGTTACAGTTGAGCGGCTACCATGGCCGCGGCCGGCGCCAGCAGACCCTGGGAGCGTCTACAAGACGACATTTTTCGTCAACTCTCTAAATTGAGTGAAGAAACTTTCTCATTTTGCCAAGTAAAACCATCTAAATGAAATCTAAATTTTTTCCCAATTTCAGTTCATATATTTCAGCTACGGGGAGGATAGCCCTTCAGCACAGCACAGGTGGTAGTTTCTTAAATTCTGTGTACTTTGTTAGGCAAGATACTGTACAGTACACTCATTTTCTTACAAGAAACTAGGGTAGACAGGAGTAGATACTGTAGGTAGTTTCCTTTCCTTAAACGTTAAACCTTTGCTGCCAAAAGTTTCTTAAGTGTTTCTTACATTTTAATACCCCCAGTGTAGAGCTGATATAGTTTTGCTGGATGGGCTCCCAAATTACTTGGTAAAATCTGGGCGACCTTGGAGAATTAATTACAGCTGCAAATTACAAAAGTTTCTTACCATTTTTAATTCAAGTAGGATGGTTTCTTAAGTATGTCTTGAAAGTTTCTTTAAATTTTCCTCAAATTCTAATTGTTTACAATGTTAGGGAGTTTCTTGGTTGCCTTGGAGAACATCTCACAGTTTCATTTGAAGAGAAGAGACCCACAAAGAGACCTTGCCTCTAACTCAAGTCACACTTCTTTTTTTACGAGAAATAGCTTATCAGTAAGCCAATTTTTTTGAATCTTAATTAAGACACCTTTATTATATAAATAATATTGAAAAACTTTATCAGTAGATTTTGTGTTGTGGTTTTTCTTTGACCCCTAGTTTAACTTTGAATTCATTGAGAGAGCATAGGTTCAGTAGAATAGAACACTGTAATATTTCTCTGTTAGATCACTTTAATCTTTATCATTTACAAATAAACAAAAATATGGAACACTTAAGTACGAATTCAGCCAAATCTTAACAGTTCAACTTGTGTTAGCTTTTTGCCTTATGTGATTTCATCCGCTTTGCCATTTGCCAGCCCTTGTTTTCAGAGAAACAAACTCTGGTTATTGTCCATTTGTTGTCATTTGCCATTTCTTTCCTGGCCTTGAATGTGTCAGTAATCCATCTTTGAAAAGTCCCAGCCCCCAATGTGACCAACAGTGAGGCTTGTGATAGAATATTTGCTTGAACAAGACCAACAAGGCCATTGTCTGTCCATATATGGTGCCTTTGCCTCAGGACAGAGTATGTTGTGGCATTGAGCTTCCGGACGAGCCAGTCATACTTTGTTTTTATAGTTCTCAGCTGGCTTTTGTTAAAATTTGGTGCTATTTGATCTGATCCAAAAGGTCCAATGTCTGCTGAAATAAAGACAGATTCAATTCTTTTCCTATTTCTAAGTTTTTGAACTTCTCTGTACAACAAGTCCATGCACTTCATAAGCTTTCCAATACCATACCACAAAAGTTGACGCTCTGAGCGAATATGAATTCCTATAAAGGTAGAGCTCATCTTTCCCAGGAATCTTAACACCTCTGAAATAATGTAGTCACTTGGTCTTATGTATTTAAGAAGCCCTTCTGCTGACGATGCTATTGTGGTGTTGAAGTGGGTCCTGTGATGCCCTGTACCTCTCCATTGGTGGAAAACAACGCATTGCTCATTCCGTAGAATCTTATCCTCTAAAACTGCAATGTCAACAACCTTCTCAGGGGCCACACAGTACTGTTTTCCAACTTTGAATTCATTGCTTATTCGTTTGTCAACATTCAAATGATCATTGATAAAGGAGCAATCTACCCATCCTGCAGACTGATTTAGCAGCAAATTCAGTGCTTTTGATTCTTTGTCTTTCATTCCAAAATACTTCATGGCCAAATCTGAATACATGAAATAAACAATTACAATTTTCTGTTGTCGTTTCTTGAAAGAACAGTCATCTATGAAATTTTCCAGGTACTCCATATCTGCAAGTTTATGTTGTCTAAAGAATTCAGCAAGAAAAGTGATATTATAATATAAATCTAGCGGTTGAAATAATCGTGTCCCAGAACGAAGAGATCCAGTCCAACCTGCAGTTAGCCCACAGAACCTGGAGCCTTTTACAAATGGCTTTACTATCTTTCTATTTGTCAAGAAGGCAAGTCTAGCAGCTTCCATATAATTTATTGTTGTTTTTCCTAGTTGTTCGTAATGACCTAAAATAAACAAATGTTTCTGTTGCCCATTTGTGGTTTTCTTTGCACTCTGTAGACCACCATTTTGAATTTTAACAAAGTTTGCACTCCTGAAATTGTAGCTTTTTACACTATTCCAGTCATTTGGCACATTTAGGAGCTTTCTTTTTTTAATTTTTTGTTTTGTTGCATAGGTGACTGTCGTGGGGGATGTCGTATATGATTTTTCATTCGACTCTACCTCTGCAAGAAGATCCTCTTCTGAATTTTTTGATGTAGTGGTTGACTTTAATGTTGTAGGTACTGGCAATAATGCGTCTTTTTCGATGTCAAGCATAGCATTCAAATTCCTTTGTTCATCCAAGAAATCTGCATTGTTATCTTCAGGCACATCAAAAGTCTCAGTAGCCATTAACGGCCAAGAGCTCATTTCTAAAGACATGCCTACTGCATTTTGCGGCGACTTTGGGTTATTCTTCTCAATATCATTTGCTCCATTCAGGATATCACTACTGGAATGAATTTGAACCAACAAATAAAACGTGAGAAGCACTATCATTAGGCCACAAAGTGCAAAGCAACGTTTTGCTTTAATCCTTGAAGGGCCAGGCCATATCACCCTGTACAAACGGCCGAATAAAATCATCTCCTTGCTAATTCTTGATAAGAAACGTCGAAGAACAGTCTTTGTGGGCATTCATAATATAAATGTAGCAATTGCAGGTTGATCTTCTGCGAGCTTGAAGTCTTTCCTGTCTTTTTTTGGCATGATATTATCTCCGGCAGCTCCTCCTCTTTCTTTACTTCATTTAGGCCTGCCTTCTAACATGGCTCTCCTGCACTGCAGGAACCTAAACCGATTAAACTGTCACGTGACAAGCAGCCACCTCAACAGGGGTTGCACGGAGGACAGAAAAAAGCCAAAATAAGCCAAATTATTTCCTGCTGAAAAATGCCAATAAAAAGCCAAAAAAGCCAATGAAAATTCGAAAAAGCCAACTATTTACAATTATTTTCTATTAAAACTCTCATTGTTGAGGCCTGTTTCTCTCAACACATGATTCTTTGAAGATGCAGAGATAACAGGGCTCCCACTTGTAGCAGGGCCGTAGGAGGAAGCTTCGGATTGGGGGGGCAATTGTTCTTAAAACAATAGAGAACAATACATCTAATTAAGTCATGTGACGTAGCACCATTGTTTTAAAAAATTATTGGGGGGGCTTGAGCCCCCCCTACCCCCCCGCTTCCTACGGGCCTGCTTGTAGACAAAACAAAATGTGTTGCAGGAAACGACAGCCGAACTTCGATAAGTTACAAGCGAAACAACGTGAATTTAGCTCAGATGTTGGGCCTATTTCCCGCTATTTCCAGCAGTGATCACTTCCCAAAATCATCATTTCAAAATTCCTCTATTTTTCACGGAAACGATACTTGTTTTCAAACTTTGTGGTTTCTTTTACGTCATGATCATAATTTCATAGTCCTGCTGTGGGAAACTTACATGGCCAATGAGAACATTTTCTCTTGTGACTATGATTAATGATTTTACCGAAACCAACACTGAAACATACAGTTTTGACTTCAGTGACCTTTGGAAAATTAAATCTTCGGATCATAAAGTTTCTTAGCTGCTTCAATGCTCAATCTAAGCAGCACCACGGTTTCGGGTTTCGTAATTTTCGGGAAAAATTATGCCTTCAGTTTCTCATTAGCGGTTTCTTGCTACGTCGTCAATCATTCATCCAAAAAATAGAACAGAATTAGGAAACCTTTTTGGTACCAAGTAAATAAAACATCGACGGTTCTTAAAGGCATAGATGTTCATCGCAATTTAGCAAATCCAAGTTTCTCATTCAACTACCACATATTTTTGTAAGAAGCTAAGGTCCAGGGCTGGTAGGTAGTTTCTTAAATTGTTGGGCCTTTTTGCTACGAACAGTTTCTCACATGTTTCTTATGTTTTTAATGCTGGAAGTGTAGACTTCATTTAGTTTCGTTAGAAGGGCTCGCAAATTACTTTGTAGGATCTCAAAACAAGTAAATAACATATATCGCTGGTATAACTATCCAATGTTAAAGCATTTTTGAGTGATCTGGGAAATTTAAAACTGCACAGTACAAAAGTTTCTTTGCTCTTTGAATTCAGGTGGGATTCGAAAGATTGAGCCTTACCGTTTCTTACACGATGTTTTTCAAAAATACGTGCAAGTGTTCTTGTCTTGTTTCGACATAGACTGTTGAAGTGTCCCCCCAAAACACCAAAGGTGACTCGAAAAAGGAAAACGATTTTCAATGGTCTTTTACTGGATGGTACCATAAATAACATCAAATCAATCAAGCAGATACAAAATTTACCTCATTAAAGACCCATTGCTAACCATGATCCTTTGTGGCACTGACAGTCATTTTTGCCCTTAGTTCAACCTCGTCCCCGGGGCCTTTTGTCATATTAGGATCCCAACATAACAAAAGGCCCCGGGGACGAGGTTGGCCTAAGTTCTCTCATCTTCTCTTTGTCTTGCTTTTCAGTCAGCGCACAGATGATCATGGTATACATGGTTGATTTTTAAAGCTGACCATGTAGAAGGAGATATGGCTATAACAGGGAATAACAAAATAATGATTTTTTACAAGAAACTTAAGTCCGGGGCTGGTAGGTAGTTTCCTGAATTGTAGGATATCTTTGCTACCAAAAGTTTCTCATGAGTTTCTTATCTTTTTAAAGCCCAGAGTGGAGTTAAGAGTTAAGCCTGGTTTCCATATAGCCATCAGTGGCGGGGCCAGATCTGAGACGCTGCTGTACCAGTGCTGAGACAGTGCTGCGACGTATGTTTCCATTAAACTTTCTCGTGGCAGAAGCGTCATAAGGGCTGGGAATATTGAACCAAACTCAACTTTTACCGCGGTAGAGCAACATTCGCAGCCACGGTAAAGCTTCCGTAAGGAAGTGTTTCCATTAAAACTGAAAATGTCTCAGCACTGGTACCGCCGTTTCTCAGCACTGGCCCCGCCATTTATGATAATATGGAAACCACGCTTTACACTAAAAACCCTCATAAAAAGTGTTAATTTTCTGTAACAGGCTGAAAAGGTTCCTATACATTTATTTTGTGGTTCTTATGTGTAAGGTGCTTTTTTGGCCAAAAATCTGCAGTTCCTTTTATGCGAGTTTCAACTGTACTCTATTTTTGGTAGTAGAGCTCCCAAATTACTTGGTAAAATCTCAAAAAAAGTAATAGAATAAGTCACATTCAAAACAATGTCAAAACAGTTGCCAACACTTTACAGTGTCAAAACATTTTTAACTGACCTTGGAAAATTAAGGTGGTTTGGTCATAGATGGTGTAAATTTTTATCTATATTTAGTTTCTTGAAGCAATACGATACCCTCAAATACCCAATGAGAAATTACCCCTACACGAAAGGAACTAACGGACGGAAAATTTAACCTCAATCCCTCCCAACAGACATTAAATTTGCAGATTTTTCAAAAGGGGAAATCTTGAATAGAACAAATTATGCGAAAATGCAATGAAGATTTTAATTTACGCGAATCTTTCGAAGATCCAAGTAAACTATTGTTTTGTGGCCTCGCCTGCAAATGTACTCATTCGCAAAAATATTCCATCTCCGAACTTAAGTGATTTGAAAATTAAAGCTCTCAAGAACTTCTGATGTTACTAATAAAAAAGATCGTTCTGAATCAAATTGCATTAGCACTACGCTGTCTAATAAAATATCAATGTCATTTTTCTTCAGTCACCCATTTTAGCACCAGCAACCTATGAAATGAAATTGAGAAAGTTAGAAATACTGTGATTTATATGAATTAATAAAAGCTCTTTGTAAAATTTTTACAATACGGTCACCGACATCAACCCCTTTGCGTCGTCCTGTTTCAATCAACAATATATTTTCATCACGCTCCACTATGAAATATCTGTCAAATTGAATAACCGCTTGTGGAGGTGGCCACGCAATGCGGGGTGGCAGGAAAAGTAAACAGAGTAACAGTAAACACTTTCCCAATCTGATATTGTAGGAAAACAGGCCGATGTGACGTAAACCACGGAAAATATTCCAACTCTATTCCATTAGAATAGCTTTAAGAATTAAGGATGAACTATTAAATAGAAGTGAACTTACTTCCTGAAGAACTAGCCTTTTAGAACTTTACACTACTTACAGTATCTCAAACGATTTTCATACACCCTCCCTAAAAATTTGCTTAATTTTTCGCCCCCCCCCCCTCTCTCTTTTAAGTAGGTAAAATTTTGGTACCCCCTCCCCGGCAAGGAATAATGACCGGTCCCTTAGCAGCAGCATACAGTTGCAGTAATGAAGCACAACTGCGACGTCTGACTACCCATCGAAAAACCAGCATAGGGCTCAAACCTTTCAAAAGAAAACCATAGTTTATGGAGGTCTACAAGATGGTGGCAAGCAGAAATCTGTAGCTTTTGTAGTTTGGGATTTAGAAATTTGATGACGTCATAGCCTCAAATTTAATAAATGCCGCCATATTGAAACTAATCAAGATATCAATAAACTGCCACGGCAGATTTACAGAAAAAACCCTAAGTACCTTCCAAGCTATTTATTTCAAAGAAAACGGCAATAAAATTTTACACCGACCTTAAAAAAGATTTGAGCCCTATGTTAGAAAAACCATAAGAAAATTAGCTTCTAAAAAGGGGTAAAAATATCTTAGTATGACTACAAACCTGCAGGATACCAACAATAACACCAAATAGGCCAATTGCAGATCCAAAGATTTCAATTACAAGAACCTAAATTAAAAAACAAGGAAAGTGAAGAATTATCGTCCACAAGAGAGAGGATTTGCAATGTTCAAAAGTAAACAGAAATATGAAATTTGATTGCAGGAAACATAGCCTAACTTTTTCAATCAAACGTGGCAAAGTTGTAGATGAATAACCTATCAAAAAATAGAACGACAGAAAATGAACGATTTTGAGTACTTTTGGAGATAAATCCACTTTTCTGAAATAGAGGAAACTTTTGGAAGAGAAGATGTGAAGCTGTGAAATTTCGAAGTCAGCGTTGACGGAAACATTGCGATTCACCCACAGCCAAGATCATGCAGAACAACATATGCAACTCAGAAAAATGGACCCTTCATGCCAAAAATATTAGGCCAACTTATTGATCAATCTTATGTACAAATTTCTGATTGTCTCCATCAGCGAAACCCATTATTATTTTGACAGCAATAAGAAAGGCAAAACGCATTCCTCGCTCCAATTGTGTTTGCTGCTCCTCTCCGAGAAGCACAAAGTCTTTTATACATATATAACATATATAACGGGTACAGCTACTTGGTTGTTTGGATAGAATCTATGGTTGTTTGTCTCCAGACGACACAATGTTGGGTTAATCTCGTTTGCCTCGTCCCATTTCATATTAAGCTTTTCCAGTTGCTCCTTTGCTAGATTTAGCCACGTATTTTTATGAAATCCTCTTGGCATTTTAACTGATCGTTCTGCTTTCTTGCATTGCAAGTGTATTGGGGCTACTTTAAACAAATTCCGATCCATCTTAGACCTACTTTCTCTATCTCATATGCCACTCTTCGTATTCCATTTTCCCTTTCAGTTCTTTGTGCGAGATTTTTCTCGGCAACTTGATATTTATTAGCATATTTCTTTCACCAAAATCATTAAATTTCTTATGAACAAAATGATTTGCTAAAAATCAAATAAACTTTAGTCTGCGTGCAGAATTTACTACTGTGGTTCGCCCCTAACTCCTCCACAATAGTAAAGTCTGCACGCAGGCTAAATAAAATTCAACTGAATCAGTTCCTTACCTTGACAAACAACGATGCATTTTGAGCGTCAGCCAGGGCAGCTCCGCTAAGAGATAAATTATATTCATACTGTCATTTGATTTCATCAATTCACGCTCGAAAATTAGACTGATTACATGTCGCAGTTTTGCTCCTTGCCTAAACTGATATACCGCTATAACTACGACTCATGTCCATACGCTCCCAGAAATGGCCTGATTCAAGATGGCTTAAATCACCTACTATTTTTTCTCAAAACTGTCCACCATAAAACGCCGTAAAAAGTGTTCCTGAAGTGCTACAATGTAAAACAAGCTATCAGTGCTTAGATGAATGTTTCTTGGAGCTATTAATGCAGAAAACTCCTACTTGCAAGAGGTATTCTGCTTGTATAGGGCCACGAAAATATCTCATAAATTCACTCGCTACTTCATCCAGATCTTGATCGTTGCAGCAGTTCAGTCGAATGCGAATTTGTTTGCCCTTGGCGGGAAGTTTAAGTTGAAAGAGAATCAGCCAATCCGACCAAGTTATTCCAACTCTTGAATTATGATTGGTCGGGGCCAAAAAATTGACCCCTCGAGAAATTTTTTGCTGTATACAGAAGAGTTTTGCAATAACGCCTTTACTGTAGCCTGTGTGCAGAATCTTGGACAGGAATGGACAAGAACGAGAGAGAAAAGTTCTGACAGAGTCTGCACGCAGGCTACTTCACTGAAGCGACAACAACAATATCAAATCAATTCAATGAGATGAGATGAGCGTAAGTTGAGGGTCCTTGGGGAGTGAGGCTACTCGAAAATCAGACTTGGTGTAAATGAAGCCGTTACAAAACATTGGATTTTGAGACAGTCTCCTTTACTTATCGAAATCAATCAATCTTAAAGCTTGGAAGCTGCACAAAACATCATGAAAATTTTAGCAGATAGATAGGCAAACGTCGAAAGGGGAAAGTTGACTTCAAAGAACCGACAAGCAACTGGTGGAGTTGGTGGTGCTGTTTACAAAATCATCATCGCAAAGGCAATTATCTCACAGCTTTCTTGGATTACATTTATGCTTTGCTTTAAAGAACACGTCCTACGTCCTTCGGAAGGGACGTTAAACTATGGCTCCCATGCCTGGATGCGGCATGCATAGTGGGCTTAAATTAGCTTCAAGTAGCTACAAATACCGAAAAAACAGCTCATTCGTGCATTTGCTTCATTCATTCAGGTCTGATTAGCATCCGTTACCTATCCTTTCCCTACTCATTATCGCAAGAGAGAATATGAGCGCAACTTTATGCAACTTTTGCAAATTCCCTATGGAAACGTATCGGAATTTTTCTGAAGATTTACCCCAAAACAATATAGTATTGTGTTTTCAACGCTGCTGCAGATTGAAAATTTTAAGAAACTTTTGTGAGATAAATCTTGTAGTTGATATGAATGCTGAAACATGTTTTGACAAGTTTAGTTTACCAACCATTGGCACTGCTGAAATTACTGATGGGGCATACTTCATTCTGAATGGCCTAGAATGTACACACGACAAAATTTGGGCCTTACCTTCCCACAATCCCAACACAAATTCCACAAAAAAGGTTTGAAAATCCAACTGTGAGTCCTGCACCAAAAATCATGTGACCTGCAAAGAAACAACATTAATTGATATTCACCATACATTACAACAATAAACCCTCGATTATGGCGGGGGCGTCAAAGAAAATTGAGATTGAAAAATCGTACCGGGTGAGTCAATAAAAGAATCCCCGTTTGAAAGGTCGCAGCTCCCTGAAATTCAAGACAATAATATCGGTTAATATGTAGTTTAATTGTAGACATGTTCAAATCCATTTCAAAATCTACCCGACTCAAACCGGCCACCCCGTTCTGAAACTATGAGGAATTTTCTCGAGAAAGTCTCTTCAAGAAACCTTCAAAACGTGCCCAAATCACGAACAAATTTCCCTAACATTTCTGCCGTACACGGGCCTTACAGCAATGACTTCTGCACGCTTCAGCACGTGCTATCCTCTTGGAGGATGAACAAGTCTTGCCCCTGGCATCAATGACCTATTCAGGGGATTCCATTCTCCAAAGAATACAAAATACATGAATACGTTGGTGCGAGTGTCATCATTTTGCGAATGATGCGAATGTCATCATTTTTAGGAAGGAAAACCAAGAAAAATTTGCTCATTGTTTCACTCGTTTTTGCAGGTTTTTGGAAGAGGGTTTCTGCAGAAAATTTCCCATGTCATCGGGAAAGAATGGCCGATTAAAGCCGGGTAAATTACAAAAGCAAAATGATTATATTGGCAATGAAACCGAACAGTTTTCATTATTATTCTTTTGAGATTCAGGGAGCAGTGGCTAGACTTATGACGATGAGTCTCTCGTTTCCCTGTGCTCTTTGACTTGATGATGGCGCTTCGGTCAACAGTGGAGCGACAACAACAACAACAATTCAACTCAATTAGATGAGCGTAACTAGAGGGTCCTTATGTAGTGAGGCTAAGCAGTGGCCTCCAAACGGGGATTCCTTTTTTTACTCATCCGGTAGTACCTGGAGTACTGCACTGATTTGGATGAATCGAATTTTGCTTGACAGCAGAAAGACGGGGGTATGTTCGTGATTTTTCTGTCAACATCACGAAAATCTCTTGTTTACAAAATGCCCGTAAAACGTCCTGAAACACCAACTATTCACAAGAAAAAGAAACGTATGATCCAACACATTATGCACGTTAAATATGATATAAACATTATATTCAAATTTTGTAACTGCATTTTCTCCACTCCAATTTTAGATGTTTGTCTTTTGTGTAACAGCTAACGAGGCACTCTTTATCAAACGAGGCATGTTATTTCATAAGAGACTCCCTCGAAACTTAATAGAATCAATGCCAACTTAATACTGTGCCAAAACGTTGCCTTCCGTATCATAAATCGCATCTGCAGCATTCTTGGAGCCATAGGATTAAACAAATGTTTAACCCAACTGAAAGCGTTTGGCCCAAAACTAAAGATTGGATGGTATACGTTTTAGGCCATTCTCTGATGTTTCAACATTTCGAACTTACCAAGGGACTACTCTTTTGAAAATGACCAAGCAAACAAGCAATATGCAGCTGATGTAGGCCTGTGGCACTACGGCTACAAGGTTCCAAGAACAAGAAGGCACCCTCGAAAACTTTCGAAACGTGGCCTAAAATTGAGACCGAATTCCTGTACAATTTCTATCTTGCAGTAATGACTTGCATTTGCCGTAGCACCTGTTCTCCTCTTGGGAGGATGCGCAACTCTTTTCCATTAGTACAAGAAGATTAGTCAGGGGAGATGGATGGCTTGTGCTAAATACGTGAAGATTTCATTGTTGCTAGGAAGGAAAACCAACGAAATTTTTGTCGTAAGTTGTTTCCCTCGTTTCTGCAGGATTCTGAAGGGGGCTTTTCCCAGAAAATCTCCCATAGCTTTGGAAACGAATAATCAATTAAAGCCTGGTAAATTTCTAAATCTTATTAAACATATAAAATGGCTATGAAGCAAGACATTTTCGGTATACCTTTTAATTCTAACAATTGCTAGAGAATCAGAGAACCAGATTTACGACAAATGCACAGTGAAGGGATAAATTATTACATTATTAGAATTCATACACACATATTGATAAATACTGCTTTTACCTGAATATTGCTGCTCAAAACAATAGACATAATGATGCCATAAATAGCAACAGCTTCACAAAAAATGATGCTGCAAATAAAGAACATTTTACAATCACATAATGTATAATGCATATTTTCTGTTGTTTGTGTTAACCTCCTAAATAATTTAATTTATTTCTTGCCTTTTAGCACTAATTTCCCATAATATAGTAAAGGTATTCAAGATAGACAATAGAACTTTTAGCTATTCTGCAAAAGAGCCTGGATCAAGCAATATTTTTATGCATTTCTATATGTGACGTTTGATCAAAGGGCATTAGAGCTTTTATCACTATTGTGCACATTCAAAAATTCTACAAAATATAGCAAAATGTTGTTCAATTCTGATTCTTTTCAGGATAGCTAAAAAATCTATTGTGCCAAAGATAGCATCAACAAATTTGATACCATATTTTGCATTTGCATTTGCCTTTGCATTTGATCAAGCAGATTGATTAAAATTTAATCAGATGCAAAAGGATCATGGTGATGCCATTCATTGCAAAATCAAATGTTATTGCTCCTTGACTAACACAAATTACCTCAAGGAGGTCATTTACTTTATGCATTTCTGCTTGTAGAATGCAATAAGGTAGTCAGTTAATTCATTTAAAAGGTTGAATAAAAAAAATGTCATGTCTCTCACCTAATAAGATTCTTTGTCTTGATTCTTGGAGCTTTCACGCCACCTCCAAGTATGCTAACTCCAGTTGTATAGATTCCCCTGCAACAAAACATCAATTGGAACTCAGAAAGATGTTCGTAACTAAACAAAGATCTTTGACAATATACACTCATGTTAAAGATTGCACCAAGGAATTTTTAATGTGATCTTTGCATCTCTTGGTAACTTGACTAATCAAATCAATTGAAATACTTTGAGGTTCAAAAGATCTTTGACACCACCCATAGTAAAATCAACTGTTGAATTTTCAGTCATACTGTAGTAACAACTTTGGTGTGCTAATTACTGTATAAACCATCAACGCCAAGTTTCCTATCTTTCCTAAGGATCTGTCAATGACTGAAATTTTCTCTCAAACAATACAACAACAACCCTTTGGAGTTATGTATGTTAATAACAAGCATAGGTATGAAAATTCGGAAGAGTAATTGAAGAGTCAAGGAACATTTAAGACATTACAAAATTTCATAAGAAACATTAACCAGGAAAGCTTCCCATGAAATTTCACGTTTCAGCTGATCTCAAAAATTAATTCCAAAAAATGTGTGTTTTTTCGGACTTGCCAAAGTTTCTCACCAGAAGAGTTTCTTCCATTATAATAGTAAAAATACAGTTTAAACAAATTAAAAAATTTTGGTTTTCCAGACTTTCATACTGTCTATTTTTAAGACCACTCTTTAAATTTTTCTGAAACTTGAAACAGCAGTACCAGATGTCTGAAAGCTGTAGCGGGCAGCCTTATTATGGAGGCAAAAAAGAATGTTAATTGTGATAAAAGTTATCTTCTCACCAAGCAGCACCAACAACAGATAAAGAGATTGAAAGACCAACACCAACTGTGGCCCACATGTATGGAGAAGTTGTTCCAAGAAACCTAGTGATAAAATTGAAAAAATAAAGCTTGATTTACATCAGAGTAAAGTAAAATACAGTAGAAATGCAATGCAAAAAAGCATCAAAATCATTTTTGTTTCATTTTGAGATTTTTCTATACCCTCAAAGATGTCCTGGGGCATTTGAATGGAATTAAACAGTTTGATTCCAGTCAGAAGCTACAACTCATCAAAAATGACCTTAAACTAAGCATAGAAGTTGTTTTTCTCAGTTCTAATGTGTTTTTACTCTGGCGTGAAACAAGATTATTTGAAACTCTCCGCTGAGTAAACTTTTGTTCTTTTGAAAAGAAGCTTTCGCGTAGTACATATGGAAACAAAACTCTGCTTTCCTTTCATCCGTCTCGGAGTTCTCTAACTAGTGAGTAATGTAATTGAATCATTGTTAATAAAAGAATTTGAAAAATGTCACGGTGATTGAAATTATGGAACCTCACATGCTTTTAGTTATATTCATTCTTACAATATATGCCCTTCACCCCTTATTCCATTGTTACAATGACATCATTTTAACAAAACCTGACACAGCAATAAAAAGATGGGCTCACCTCCTATTGGCCAATTTGAAATTTGTCCTTTGAGTCTAAATATTATTTTGATCACAAATAAAGGCACTATAACTGATTCCAGATGAAGACAAAACATTACTTCGTTGAAACAATTTGCCACATATGTACTAAATCAGTCAGAAAAATGTGGGATGTTTGGCGGACCGTAACATTCCTTGTAGCCACCCGATCGTTGTGAAATAAATTATTCCGTGCAGCAAGCAGTCTAACTTAGATCATAAACATTTCCCCATCGAAATCGGTCACTGCACTTGATGCATTAAGCATTTTCTTTGTAAGACTTTTATCGCAGTCTTGCAAACTGATGAAAACTTTAACCAAGCCCCTTTAGCATTCTAGCCTTGCCAAAGTTACATGTACATGTGGTATTACCAGGGGAGAATGAAATAGTTAGGAAAAAGTGTTCTCAGCAAATAGAGAGCCCCGTCGTGATTTACAGCGCTTTGAACTGGTTGAACAAAATCTCAAAGACAAAGAAGCACGCGTTTAAATGTCTTTTGAAAATGTTCTCTGGGCAGTGCAAGTTACATGACAAGGCATCCCAGGAGACAAAACACTATTTCCTAGCTATTTCATTCTTCCCTGATAATACCATGTGTACTGTACATATAACTTTGGCAAGGCTAAAATGCTGAATGGGCTTGGTTAACGATTTTGTCAGTTTGCAAGACTCCCATACAAGGTCTTATGACATAACCGTTTTTAACTAATGCATCAAGTGACCGATTTGAACAGGGAAAGGTTTATGATCTAAGTTATACTTTTGGCTGCAGGGAAAATTTAGTTCACGATGATAGTGTGGCTACAAGCAAAGTTACGGCTGGCCAAAGACCCCATGTTTTTCTGATTTACCTGGTACAAAATAAAACTTTTATGCACACTTTAGCTCACATAGAAAACATAAAGTTTTTTGAAGCAGTCATACCATCCTATGTCAAATCTTCCACCTTGACCAGACAAAACATAGTAAATTCCTGTAATAGAGAAAATATTATATGACACAAATACCCTGTGTTAACAATGAAAATGTGGTTAACATATCATGGAAATCTTCATATGGCTGATTACTGTGTAGTTCGTCTTATAAACAAATTAAGCTGAAGGGTCTCATTCTGGAAAGTTTGCATTGTTTTGCAATTGTGCACCTATTTCCCTTTTGGTTAAATGTCACATGTGCAAATACTGTGTAAAGGACAAATCATTGCTAACTGGCTGCGCTAACTGGCTGCGCTAACTGGCTGCGCTAACTGGCTGTGCAAACTGGCTGTGCTAACTAGCTACACTGGCCTGACTGCATAAATCAGCCTTGCCATTGCAATGCAATTCAATTTTAATGTGGCTTTAGAAAGTATACCATTCATTTCACAGTTCACAGCACAGGCTAGACACAACGTCTCGGTGTGAAATTGACTATCGATGATATGACGTATCCAAGCTTTCTTCGAATGCATCAGATCAGTATGTTTCAGCTTGCTTATGATAAACCAAATCTGCTTTAAATTTCTAATATAGCTTCGAATCAGTTTGCCAAAGAATATCTATAATTCTCGCTGACCTAACAACAGTACAAATCGTTGTTAAACAGGCTGTGGTTTTGGGCCTAATAGGTGGGGTTCCAAAAACAAGATTAAGACTTGGGCCTAAGGTTCTCTCTAACTTTCAGCAACTCGAACACCTATCCGGAACGGTATACATACCCGCAGCTATTAGCAGAAAGACTGATACACCATAGATGATGGAATAATGTAACCTAGCACTATATGCTACGGCCATTTTTATGAAGAATATGAATAGTTTGCTAAGCAGTCATCGCAGGTGTCCACCATCAAAAATCTCAATCTTCTTCGGGTCACACGACTACTATGCTCCTGCGCAATTGAACCATTGCGAGTTTCTGACGTCACATGCCCTTCTTGCACCACCCTCTCTCTCTGTTAGACGTTGCTTCTTCTATTGGTACTATCGAGGTGTTAGCGCAAAATTAGACATGTTTACTTTTCTCTCAGCCATTTCAACAAGGCAGTCTAATGTGAAAATCAATTCTTACTTCTAAACTTTACCTTATGTATAGAATTTAAAGCAAATGATGCTATTGGGTTGGGTGTGGAGCAGAAAAATTGTCTTGGAAGTGGAAAGTATTCTCCTTCCTTGCCTTGTTCCCCTCTACTTCAAGAAATAAGTGTTTTGCTAAAATATTTTAAAATCTTTATGTTGTTATTGAATAGACTTTGAAATGACATCCAGGTAGAGAATCTGATTTTTTTTCTCCCAGTCGCTACACGTTTTTTTTATAAGAAACTGGTTTATAAGAAACTAATACTACGATGACCAAATATTTAAGAAACTCTAGTACTACGCTCGAGAACAGGTAAGAAACTCTAAAATTATATTTCTGTGTGTCTCTCTTATTTTAGGTCTCTCTAACAAAGGTACATTCGTTTTTTTTTACTTTTAACTGCAAAAATTGGTAAATTTTTGCCTGAATGTGCATGGCTTATTCGAGGTGACAATGTCAATGCAAAATGGAAGCCCTCTGTCGATAAGAAGGCTCAACTTCGAACAATACCACAATTTTAGGCCCAAAAAATAAGAAACTAATCAAGAAACTTTTACTACTAAAACATCGAAATTTTCATGCGAAATTAAGAAACTTTTAGTACTAAGTGCTGATCCAAGTTTCTCAATATGGAGTCATGTGTCGGACAAAATGGGTAAACAGTTTTCATCGTTTCATGTTTCGTGGGTAAAGTGTTTTCGTGACTACTATTCGTGGAAATTTCAGATTCGTGGGTCACTTTTCGTCGTTTGACTTTTCGTGGGACCTCAGATTTTGTGCCTGTTAGTGGTTCGCGTGCACCATCAGTTTATTCTTTTCGTGGATTTTCAATTCGTGGGTTTCTCCTTTTCGTCGGTCTGTTAGCCGGTTTTTCAATTCGTAGGTTTCTCCTTTTCGTCGGTCTGCTTGTCGTGGGTTTGTCCTTTTCGTCGGTCTGTTAGCCGGTCTTCTTTTCGTGGGTTTTGCACTCATCTCTCTTATCAACTGGTCGATCGTCCACTTGAGTGCTACAACACGTACACATTTTAACCCTATTTTGGCTTGGGGGCAAATTTGCCCCCCCCCCCCCCTAGTAGACTTTTTGTTATAACTCTGCCAGGAGAACAATTACGGCCCTGAAACTTTCTGACTTTTTGGCTGCTACTTATTATGCAACGACTCAAGAAGTTTTATAAAAATATTTTGACAAATGAGGGGGAGGGAGACACTTTTCGAGACCTGACTCTGTCAAAATCGCCAATTCTCAAATATTAATTTTCGCGAAAAAAAGTAGCAAAATTGCAATGTTTTGCAAATATATTTTGCAGGGTAGTGTTATTTGATATAATTTATGTCAATTAATGGCCTGTCTGCTGTTCCTCTTGGTAGACCGCCACCGTCTCTAGGTAAGCTAGGAATCACACTTGAAGCATATTGAAGAAGCATGTTATGTATGTGCTTCTAGGAGGCCAGTAAGTGCTTGAAAAGGGATGAAACCTGGCCAAACCCTGAAAGACTGGGCACATATATCAGTCAGATGCTCCATTTTATAACAAGCATGATCATAGGTATGTCTATCTGCAACAATGTCCAAGCCTTCTGTCTCTCTTATCAACTGTAACAATTGCCGTTTCACGAAATTTCTAACGTTCTCTGTCGGAGAGCTCGTTACATCTGCCATCTTAAAATGTGTTAAACGTGTTGTAGCACTTAAGTGGACGATCGACCAGTTGATAAGAAAGATGAGTGCAAAACCCACGAAAAGAAGACCGGCTAACAGACCGACGAAAAGGACAAACCCACGAAAAGAAGACCGACGAAAAGGAGAAACCTACGAATTGAAAAGCCGGCTAACAGACCGACGAAAAGGAGAAACCCACGAATTGAAAATCCACGAAAAGAATAAACTGATGGTGCACGCGAACCACTAACAGGCACAAAATCTGAGATCCCACGAAAAGTCAAACGACGAAAAGTGACCCACGAATCTGAAATTTCCACGAATAGTAGTCACGAAAACGCTTTACCCACGAAACATGAAACGACGAAAACTGTTTACTCATTTTGTCCGACATATGACTCCATATAGAAACATAGTAGATAATGGGGATAATGGGATCACAAGGCTTCATGGCACCTATATTTCATGACACCTGGACTTGCTTCCAGTGAAATTGAAAGGAAAGGTCATCATAATTAAAGTTAAAACACCAAGCGAAAAGAAACAAGAGACCATCGGAATTGAAATTGAAATACCATCGAAAATTAGAATGACAGACCATCAGAATTTAATTCGTCACTGAAATTTCAAATCGTAACAACAATTAAATTGAACAGTATTGAAAAGAATACAAATAATGAAAAAAAAATCAATTGTAATGAGAAAAATTGTTATTCATCATCAAAATGAAATGTTAAAAGACAGTAAAAAGACAATTGACATGAAAAAAATTACATGGTAATAAAGACGCACACGACACTCCATATGCTTCAAGTCTCTCTCTTTGAATGCACCAACTTTTCTTTCATTGAAACAAAGCAGAGGTTACCAATACTTTTCAGGACTCCGTGTGCTGAGGACTGTTCAATTTTCAGGTCCTCTCAGCCAGGATGTGATTGATCACGACCTCGCCTTGATCATATTTTGTTTACTTTCGATTTATCCCGGTCATGTTTCGTACCAGTTAATATTGTTATGTTTTTACAGTCCGTCTCAAGTATGATGTCACGTGAAAATGCCCGCGAATAAAAACAATCAAAGAGTTTTCGAGGAGAAATTTTGCGTTTTCCCAAATCTCACCTGATCTTTTCTGAGACGGTCTCTTGTTGCATTGCTAGATTATTCAAGATTTCCTGTTCCTGTTGACGCTAGGAGTTCCGAGAAAATTCTGGCAGTCTTTTTAGCTATCACATCACGGAACGATTTAAAATTTAATTTCAAATCGGGGTTTAGCTCCCCGTTTTGCTTCACACCTTCACCCACCACAGCAACCGCCTCACCAGGCAGGAAGTAAATTTTGGGTACCGCAAAACTGTAGTTAGTGATTTTTTAAATAACATCTTCATTCAATGTTTACCTTTTGATTAGATGACTCATCGACTCATATAAACAAATGAACAAGGAAAATAGTTTGCTCCGCTCCGATCCTCTCACTTGAAAACAATACGCAGGCCGGATGGAGGGTGGGCAGATCCAGTCAGAGGGAATTTGATCACGTTGTCGTTGTGTTTGTGTATCCTTTGACGAAGAAGGTCAACAATGATGGATGTCGATGATGATCTTCAAAACATTGAACTTGACTTTGGCAAAGATGAGGTTAGTACATTGTTGTGATACTTGTATCCAGGGCCTATTTATCAGTGGCTAATTTAAGATCTCTCCAAGATTTGTTGTGACTGTATTGGCCTACATTATTGGCCTAACCAAGAAACGCAGAGCATTATTATTGATGAAGACACACCATAGAAACATACCACTTCCAACCTAAGTCAGTCCTTTCCGTGAATTTTGTGGTGTATTTGCAGCTGTTTGTTAGACATTGAAAGAAACTACAGTTAAGAATCTAATACTTTGAGTTATGATAATTTCAAACAAGCGAAGTTTGAAAAACATGGCTGTGGCCTGTGGCTGTGGGTGAAATGTGTAAACTCCGCCATATGGCTGGCAGGTACAACTATTGATAATATTGGGAAAAGGAAAGAAAGGTATGATGTTTCAAAGGAAATCTTACGCGTATCTTTCAGTAGACTATATCATCTTTCAAAAAGATTTTACCTGGATATTGCCGTGCAATATATTTTGTAAAATATTCTCAATGTTCCAGAAGATCTTACAAGCCATTCACAAAGTTTTGAGACAAATTTTTAGTTTTTCAACACAGTCCAGTAGCTCAAGATAGAAAAGAAAAGTGAAAATTCTTGTGAACCCCATAAGAATACAATTAACGATGTACTAAGGGCACCTCCCTCCCCCAAAAAGTTTGCAAGACACAAAAAGTGCCCTTTTAGGGGGTGCCTTTTTAGGTAATGAAAAAATACCCTTGAAGTGTCCTGCCCTCCCAAGTTTAGAATGCTTCCTATGGCTATTGGCTTTGGCAACACACTAACTTCCTTGGTGGAATCAAGAATATTTGCTCAATGCATGCAGTCTGAAAGATTCTTGGTCCCTTTTAGAAGTGTTGTCCAACTCCTGGTCCAACTGAAAAGATATTATCTTAGATAATCTTATGAAGAAATTCTCATAAAAATTGAGAAGAAATGCAAGTAAATTTTGAAAAATGAATCCTGCAAAACTCGAACAGATTTACTTCAGTTTGTCTAGTTCATATTTTGAAATAAACATAATACTGAATTCCTGGAGGTATTTGTCATGTGAACTCCTTTTTAGACAATTTCATGCTAAAATGTTTCACATGATCCAGCCCAAATGCTTTGGGAATTTCCCAAGTTGTTTTCAACACTCTGTCACACCCAAAACATGTGCCCTTATCAAAATTGAGATTTCATATTCTGGATATTTTGGAAACACATTTTCCCATTGTCTGCGCGGTTGATGTGCATGGGCTTTGGACGCTGGGGGTGGGGTACACGTTTTTTTATAAGAAACTTGGATCAGCACTTAGTACTAAAAGTTTCTTAATTTCGCATGAAAATTTTGGTGTTCTAGTAGTAAAGTTTCTTAATTAGTTTCTTATTTTTTGGGCCTAAAATTGCGGTATTTTTCGAAGTTGAGCCTTCTTCTCGAGAAAGGGCTTCCATTTTGCATTGACATTGTCATCAAGAAGAAGCCATGCACATCAAGGCAAAAATTTACCAATTTTGCAGTTAAAAGTCAAGAAAAGACAAATGTACCTTTGTTAGAGACATAGAATAAGAGAGACATACAGAAAAAAAGTTTTAAAGTTTCTTAACTGTTCTTGAGCGTAGTACTAGAGTTTCTTAAATTTTTGGTCATCGTAGTACTAGTTTCTCATAAACAAGTTTCTTATGAAAAAAAAAACTTGTACCACACTGGATAGTGCTATCAAAATCTTAGGGAAATAAGGGACTCTGGAAATATATCTAATGTACACATTGACATTGAATTGTTAATTTTTTTCTTTTCTAGTTACTCCTTCCCGAAGATCAAATTGATGAAATCATGTCATGTGATGCATTCTGTGACATTGAAAATTTGGACCAAATTCGCTGTTTAGGTGCACCATTTTTACCGGAGGGTCAAAAGCATCGATGCATGTGTAACGAATGGGTTCAAAGCCAGGTTCAAAAGCGATCTCTTTGCCCTGCTAGATATTATATCGAAGGAAGATCAAAAGACTGTCAAAGCTTGCTCAGCAACGAAAGATGCAAAGAACTTACTGACGTGGACAATTTAATGCATAGTCATGTTCCAAGGCAAACTTCTTTCCTAGCGCAGTGCTCCATTGAAATTGATGACACTTCGTCACTCTTTAGTGATATAGCAAGCAATGACGGCACTATGGAACTAGGGAATGTTGAAGAAATTCTCCCACGACAAGTCAAACAGCGATCTTCGTTGCCGGTTCATTGCCCTGTTCAGTTAGACATTGAGGATGGTACAAAGAATTGTTGTAATAGAGAAAATACTGATAAATGTAGAAAATTATCGGAAGCTGCTATCAAGAAAAGTAAGTGGTTTTCTTTCTTGATGAAATTTTGATGGTTTTTGCAGTTCTCTTCGCTTGTCAGATTATTTTTCAAAGACAACAAACAAATTTTTTTTAATTTTCATTTACAAGAAATGTCCGTCGTGCTTAATTCAATTCACATCAAAGTGCTTAAATTTTACTATATTTACTTGTCCATCTTTGTACAATGGACGATTGCGCTAAAGACGGCCGTGAGGAACTTTTTACCAAGATCGCATTCTTTAAACAAATTCCGGTAGAATCGCTAGAGATTCGTAATTCGAATTCAATGCATCTTGGTAAAATCTATAGTTTTGCGTTGATTGGTATTAAATAATTTTCTGCTTAACATATTTTCCTCATTGTAAATTAGTTTTGAACGCTTATGATCCCGTTAACTTCAAAAGATAGCTACGACGCTCTATAGGGCTATCTTCAGTGGCGTAACGCAGTTTAGGCTACCTTAGTTCAAGAACTAAGGGCCCCCGATCAAAAGGGGCCCCCGATCAAAAGGGGCCCCCAACAAATATTTCGTATTGTGCGCTTTTTGACCATACTGCGCTAAAAGTCTGCTAACACAACACTGGATTTTCATTCCGTTTTCGTTCATTCCCTATAATTTGTCTCAAAACTTTGTTCTTGTGAGCAGGAGCACCTAATAACATACTGTGACTTTGCATTATGTTTACTAAAATTCTTTTTAAAACTATTGTGTTTATTCGCATGGATAACTTCCAGGTGTAAAGGGAGAACATGCACTAAATTTACTGCACCTATTGCACTAATACTATCCGCAGAAGCTTTAAACATAGCTTTCAAGCCAAAGAACCTGCCATGGAGGATACCTTTGGTAAAATTTGTGTGTGTTCAAAGTAATCTTCATCAAAACAGCACAACAGTACCGTCCGAACCTTTGAATATTGCAGTATTTCTTTAAGGGGCAGTCAGTAATTCCATAGCGAAGAACAACAATTTGTTATGTAAACTACTACTTTCCTTTTTGAAATGAAATTCATATAATGTGCTAAATGTACAGTTGATTTTTCCTATGTAGCAACTTTCCTTTCAACATAACGTGGATTTTTCGAGGATTTAAAGGGCATGATTTCAAATATTACCCACTACCCCGAACCCCCTTCCAACATAAGGGCCGCATCTTACCAAACTCCTACGGGCCCCTAGTGTCTCCGTTACGCCACTGGCTATCTTTAGTTGCCCTTTTAATGGATTCCCCTCCAGTAAAACATCCTTAAAAGATGCCCTGACCTTGAAAGAAAGGAAGGGGTGACTTGTTCCCAACAGCTCACTACTCACAAGAAGTATTGAGGAGTTACTGGTTACCCACTTGAGCTATGAAATCGCGTATGAAATCGAAATTGCTGCTTCGCTAGCTACATTCAAAACGAGACTAAAAGCGTTTTTGAAAGATCAAAAGAGGTTGATATTCATCACCGTTCAGCGCATACGTTTGACTTCTGATACAGGATAAGTTGATTTCGCGGAGGGGGGGGGGGGGTTCTTCCATAGTAAAGGTACCTGGGGATGTGCCACGAGCAAGGGTATACTTTTTCGGACTTCTACTACTAGGGTATACTTTTTTGCAATTTTGGCGTACAACGGTCTAGCCAAGGGTATCATTTTTGACAATGTTGGTCTAGCGAACGGTCATGATATCATATTTGGTACAAATTTGACAATATTGGTCCAGGAAATGGTCAAAATTGGTCTAGCCAAGGGTACCATTTTCGTAAAAATTAGTCTAGCCTACGGTACCATTTTGAATATGCTCGCGGCAGACCCCTACCCAAAATTTGGCCAAGAACCCCCCCCCCCCCCCCCCCCGTGGTTGATTTGTAATTCATATCCATATGTAATTAGGTTAGTTATGTTTTTAAGCAGGGCGCATTGAAAATCAGTGTATTTAAAGCTACTGAATATATTTAACCCTGTTGAAATAATAAAGAAACAACTGGGTAGCCGGATGGTTTTAGTCCGGCAGGCGGCTTCTCTGATCTTGGTTTTTGACCACTAAAAAATGAGACTTTCAATTGCTTGACGTTGAATAGCCAGTGTCCCAGACCCCATTACGATTCTATTTCTGAAATTGACGACTGTATTGCATTTAAATTTCAATGGCAAGTAAATCATGGACCAGAATAAAAGATGGAAATCTCGTTCCCATACAAACCCCGTACCAGCATTTTCCTAATTCCTGGGTCAAACTGATGAGTGACTTTACCAAATAAAATGTTCACATCCAAGTTAGCCTGTTTATTCCACTGCCCGTCAAATGTGTCACATTTTTTGGCTCACCCGATATGCAAATGACAATGGCAATTAACAACAGCAACACAAATTCAATTCAGTAAATAGTTTAAAGTTTTAACATTACTCCGGGCATATCCCCCACTGCAGGGACGTAAGAAGCATCTCCAACTTGGGGGGGGCACGACGCTTCAAGGGCACTTTTTCATTAAGCTAATGGGGCACCTCCTGAAAATAGAAAGGGCACTTCTTTGTTTGTTGCAAAATCTTAGGGGGGCACGTGCCCTCAGTGCCCCCCTGGTTCCTACGTCTCTGCCCCACTGTACTCAGAGACGCCTCCCCACTGTACTGAGCACCCCCCACTGTATTGCACGCCCTCCCCCCTCCCCATTGTACTGCACACACATTCCGTGGGGTGACTATGAGACCATATGAGTAGGTAGACGCTGCTTGCGAGCTTCTATTGAGGAACGCTGCAACTAATATGTACCTGCGGTGGAATATTTTCTGTAGTTCTGCGGAGGAGATACTCACTCTCTTACCCTAGCTCCTCCATAGTAGTAAATAATGTTTTCCTCCGCGAAAGAACAAAGCTGTGGGAATCAAGCAGAAGTGCGGCGTCTAACCACCTCATGGTTATACATTGATCTATCCCTTTATTTTTTAGAAAATGCAAGTCTACATTTACACGAGTTTCTTCTTGAGCTGTTAAATACTGGAGGATGCGAATCATACATTCATTGGACAGTCCAAGAGAGGAAAGAATTCAAGATCGCGAGGCCACAAAGAGTTGCGGCCATGTGGGGCGATCGTAAAAATCGAAAACTACTGTCAGATGATAAACTTACCAGGGCCTTGCGATACTCAATAAAAAAGGGGAAACTGGAGAAAACTGACAGTCAATTAATGTTATTTCGATTCACCAGCAATTAGGTGGTATTTGGAGCATAGGTTCCAAATCTCTATCTCGGCGTAAAAAGGTGGGTGTAAAATTCAATGACCTATTTCTTCTGATTGAATGGCTTGCAAGAAATTTTAGATACTTATCTATAATTCTACCGTTGGACTTTTCAGAAATTTTGAATATTTGTGGAAATTACAGCGTATCTTATATTTCAACTCATTGAGGATGTGACGTCATCAAATTTCTAAATCATAAACCAGATGAGTGACTGACTTTTGCTTGATACCATATTGTAGGCATTCATAAACTATGGTTTTCTTCGAAATTATTTCATGCTACGTCAAACAGTTTAGTAATTACGATGGTTTTAAGTTTTTTGAAAATTTTTCTTGAATTCTTGAGAATGAAGAACAACACTCTAATTCTGAAAATATCGAAGATTTTAGAAAATTCCAACGGTAGAATTATAGAGAATTAGCTAAAGTTTCTTTGAAATCATTCAGCTCAAAGAGATAGGTCACTCAATTTTACACCAGCCTTTTTAAAGATTTGGAACCTATGTTGGTATTTGATATCATATTCTTGGGTTTGATTTTCGGGCTGATCATTGTTAGACGTACAAACCTGCAGACGCTTCTAGTTGTTATTTATTTATTTATTTATTTACATGCAAATACATTACCTCCATGTGAGGTATGGTTGTTAATTTTATAAAATGTAATCTTACGTGCCTGTTAATTGCTCTTGCACCTTCTCTCTATCAGTTCATATGATCAGTTCGACCAGTAGTGTAGTAGTTCGACATCCATTTGTTTTCATTTAGGCCCACACGACCCACGATGGTTTTGTGTATACAACAACAACACAATACCATCGTGGGTCGTGTGGGCCTAAAAAAACAGATTTATGTCGAACTACTGGTCCAACTGATAGAGAGAAGGTGCAAGAGCAATTAACTGGCAGGTAAGATTAAATTCTATAAAATTCACAACCATACCTCATATGAAGGTAGGTGCCTTTGCATTTTTCATATAGATAAATAACAACTATTACTGAACTATGAACTGTTCTCCGCCACCTGTGGGGTGACCCAAAAAACCTTCACGAACTAAATCATACATAGCTTTATGAGCTCAAACGTTATTGACAAATGTTTTGAATCACCGTTTAGTTGAAAGGCTCGGCGATCTTTTAAGATGTTGCATGGTCACTTTACTGTAAGCATGCCATCCGAAAAACCAGATTCATAGAAAAATTCGATCCCAAATTTCTCATTTATAGTGAAATAATCGCCATCATTTTCCAGTAAACATTTTGTGAAAATTAACGTCGAGATGGATTTTAATTCGTCTGGGGAGATCTGCTGTTTGCAAAATTATTGACCAAAGTTACTGTTCCATATTCAAATCTCGAGCTCCGATACAAATTTGGAATTTGGCGTTTTTCACATCTTCCAAAACATGGATTGGAAAAGGAGGGGAAGTCCGAGAAATGAATGAATTACCATATTTTCGAAACTTATTTTTCGGAGGGTAGTCATAACTTAAACTGACCAAGCAACATCTCAAAATAACTTGAACTGATCTTGATTGTTTTTGGAATTACTAAGTTTTATGAAAGGTTGTACGAGAAGGTATCTGGAGCTTTGACAAACATTTAAAGCTCCGTAAATTCTAAACTGATTGAGGAAAATCGATATGACCAACACGAGTAATAGTCAGTTTTTGAAAGGTCTGTAAGACGGTAGCAAGCAAAAGTCTGTAGCTTTTACAGTTTACGACTTAGCGATTCGATGAAGTCACAACTTCAAAGAAATTTTTAAAAAGCTGTAGTTCCGAAAATAATGAGGATGTCAAAAATGGCGCTTCTCAGTCAGATTATGGCAAATTACAGACAGTTTTCTTCAAGCAATTCAATTGAACAAGGACAGATTTGGTAAGACAATAGCACGAGTTGCTTTTGATTGACACCGCAATTCAAAGAAATTAGCGATCGCAGACAAAGGAAATTCTCTCAAGCATGAATTCAAAACCAACAAAGCCGCAAAAGTTTCTCTGAAACCAAGGTAGCTAGCTCGCTCGTTGTGCATTCCAGAAATTGCTTTTAAGAGCAAACATGAGCATGGATCGAAAGACGAAGGATATGTCTACACATTTGCCACGGGCATTTAATTTATTTGATTCAAAAGCCGATAGGGAGGCGATTCAATTCTCTTATTTTTTGGGTGTAATTAAACCACTTACTGCTCAGCTTCTGAACCAAGGAAATAAAATGCCCAAGGTAGATATGTAGATATATCCTTTTTCTTTCGATATATGCTCATGTTTGCTCTTAAAAATGATTTCTGGAATGCACAACGAGCGCGCTAGCTACTTGGGTTTTAGAGAAACTTTTGCGGCTTTGTTTGTTTTGAATTCATGGTTGAGAGAATTTCCTTTGTCTACAGCCACTAGTCGCTTTGAATTCATGTGTCAACAAAAGCATCTCATGCTATTGTATTGCAAAAGCTGTCCTTGTTATTCAGTTGAGAGAACGGAGAAATAACATTTTATACATTTAATTTTAAAGTTTTGCAAAGATTCAACGCCAATGCTGATGGAAAGGCAGTTTTAACCAGGGAGCGCCGGTTTTAACAGTGATCCTTTCTATCTTGCAGAATTTTGATTGGTTTTAGTGCCATCTTCAGTGCAATATTTGCGATATTTTGCAGGGAGGTGCGTCGAATATTGGTTAGGCCCGTTGTACATAAATGTATATAGCGAATCACGTGATTCCTTATCACAGGGAGACCAGGAATAATTAGCAAACTGTAATCGCTAATCATTCCTTTTCTCCTTTTGCAAATATTTGTGTTACTTGTTTTGGTGTAAATTATTGATATGTAGGCCTACATTGGAAATTCGATTGTTTGTATGTCTTGTTTCTCAGCAGGTGAAATAAATCGCAAAAGTTTTTTTGAGCGATCTTGTTGGCTTACAGACAAAGATTTCCCGCAAAAATAGAAAGTAATTCAACTGTCAATCGGACTTGCAAACGACGGTCATTTTTGCGAGTCCCTGTGATCCGGATTATGAAAAGCAACTGTAATTTAGATACAGATACATCGTTGCGGTTGGCCTGCTGTTGTTACAGGTTACAGTAGTAGTTCTACCCCGATTGATAGAACTGAACTTTTTGAGCAAATATTTGCCGATGAGAGTGCAGAAAATGCAAGAGTTTTTGGAAAATGTTTAAAAGAAGCATTCCATAGACGTAGAAGCGAAATGGATATTCCAGAACCAGCATCCTTTTAAGGTTACTGTACCCCTTCAGTGACCACTCACGGTGTTTTCTCTCTTGATTATCACGCCCTTATTTCTGCACTGTCATCGGCAAAATATTTGCTTAAAAAGTTAAGTTCTATCAATCGGGGGTAGAACTCCCGTAGAACTACTACTGTAACCTGTAACAAAAGCAGGCCAACCGCAACGATGTTCATAATCCGGATCACAGGGAACCAAAGAATCCAAAACCACAGTCTTTACTGACACTCCTGGACCTCCTGTGGTATAATAAAACCAATAAAACTTTTCCATAAGAAACTAAGAATTTGGGCCAGTACTGGAAGTTTCTTAAAATTATCAGATTTTGAGTACTCAGAGTTTCTTACGAGTTTCTTAGAGGTTCCATAACAATCTTCATGTTCACTACCTGTGCCCTCGTGAACATTTCAAAACAATGTTTTCCAAGCCTTTCCAATGTTTAGACATTACTCAAGTACCTTACGAGTAATATGATACAGGAAGCAAGTGAAAGTAAAGTAAAAACATGTCGAGGATTTCCTTTATCAAAATAGATAGTTTCTTAGCTTATAATTTCCCAGTTTCTTAATTTTTTGGCGATCTGAGAGTTGAGTTTCTTATAAGCAGTTTCTTATAAGAAAAAATACGTGTACTGTTACTTGAATAATGGCCATCTGCCCTATACCCATCATCCCCGTACTGTAAACCCCGCAGTTGTATTTGATTTTATCAACCGCAATGAGAGGCAAATAATCTCGTTTTCGAAATGAAGATTTTCTCAGAACCACACAGGTGGCTCAAATGGATAAATATTTAATTCTTGGTACTCCGATAGAGCACTGAAGACCGCTAAAGTTGTTTGGATTGACGCCTTGATGAAAACACAGAAATTCCAGCTTATTATTAGTAAATACAACAGATTGATCCAACGAAAATGGAGACACAAGTTATCGAGACGAACTTTAAGGATATTGAGGTAAAACACTTGCAAATATTCTTTATTTTGACTGTACTGGTCTGCAATGATTTTGTTTAATCGAAGGCCTATATGATTTCTTTTCGGCTTATAGCAATCGTCTGTAATTTTGCAAGGCCGAAATGAAGAGAAAAGAGAAAAGATTAAAAGTATAAATGTATAACTTTGAAGAGAAAAGACAGGTCTCTTTTTTTTAATGCTTCTCCAGTTGCTGCAGGATATTTGAGCAAATGATTTGCGGTAGAGAAGTTCAAAATAGCCTTTAAAACGGACTCATAGTTATAAATTACAGATGCAACATTAGACACTTAAAATGACCAGCAGTCGAAGAAGGAAAATCTATTAGGCTCCTAAAAGAACACTAAACTGACAAGTCGATTCAAAACCACGGGAACAAAAGGAAATACGTGGCTTTGGACATCAAACGGATGCGCCTTTTTGGAAACTGTTGACTGTTCGTTGCAATTTATTGCAGCTACCAACGCGTATGTTCTCTCCATTCACGGTTGCAGGTATCTCATGCTCGTGTACAGGGCTAAAAAAACGAAGTAGCATGGTAGCAGCGCTCCGAGGGAGGTAACTGAAATGCTTAAATTTCTCAGGAAGGGAAAAGGGAAAATGGACAGATAGAAGAGGAAAAGTGATATGGTAAAGTGCGAGTTGCGAGTTGCAGTTGCGAGTTGCGAGTTACACTTATTTTGCGAGTTGCGAGTTGCAAGTTGCACTTATTATGCGAGTTACGAGTTGCGAGTTGCACTTAATTTGCGAGTTGCGAGTTGCGAGTTGGACGAAAGTTGCGAGTTGGAAACTCAAAAGTGCGAGTTGAAACTAAAATTACGAGTTGCCTGTTTTCTTTTGAATGAATGCATTTTTTGCCAAATAAAAGGGTTTTTTGAAGTTGCAATTGAATTTAGAACTGTTTTATGGATTTTGCGTTTTTAGGCCGTTGTAATTTTTTTTATAATAAATCAATTACAAGAAGCTGCAGGCTTTGCAATTTGTGGCTTTCATTCCCCCAAGTCGTTCACTAATATTACTTATCACTGTAATGCAGTAAACTGGGGACTTGACTTAGTTGTCTTCAAAGAAAATTAAAGGAGAATCATTAATTCTTTGTCTTTCCCTTTCAAGACGACTTGTGCAAGTCCATGTTAATTGCTGAGCTCAGAAAAGAAATTCAAGTAAATTGAGCTCTGCTGAGGGTGTTTTTCGATTTGCAAAAGCATCGTCAACAAAGGCAAATTCAAGAGGCATCATACTCCAATAAAATCTGGTGCTATGTAGCAAAAAACCCCTCGCTTTTCAAGGAATTGGTAACAGTTCCCTATACGCCCTCTTGCTTTTCAAATTTCGTAGGTTTTTTCGACGGAATCACTCATGTTCGAAGTAGCTTCAGCATGATTTCTTGCATATCCTTCAGTCAGGCCTGCTCTGATACACGTTTTCTTTCATAAGAAACTGGGCAAAGCCCACAGAACTAAATTTTTCTTATTTTCAAGGAAAATTTCAGCTTTTTAGTTCCAAAAGTTTCTTAATGTGTTTCTTATATTTTAGATGCATGTAGTTTCGTCAACGGCCACGTATTCGTTTCTTGGCAGACAGCACACTTTTTATCACGAAAGAGAGTTCATTTTGCAAAACACAAATTTATTATGAATTACTAAAAAATAAAGACCTTACGATAATTTCCCATGACATCATTGTATTTGGCTTTAAAAGTTTCTTAGCAATTCTCAAGCATAGTACTAGAATTTCTTAAATTTTTCGCAATCCTAGTACCCTTTTCTTATGAACCAGTTTCTTATATAAAAAACGTGTATGTAAATTCGAAGTTAAGAAACTTTTCAGTCTTTAGTTATGAGTTGAAAAGTGTTTTGGACATACAACCTATTTGTATTACCAACTCAAGAAATACCAAAGAGAAGATTTTTTCTTCTCGTTAGGCCTAATTGCCCAAGCTCAAAGCAAACCTTTATTAGCGGCTCTCTGCGAATTAAAAAATTGTTCTTTAACTCCCCTGACCTTAATAAAGGCTCTCCAAAAAATTACGGTGTTTTAGCTGCAAAAGATGGAAAATCTGAAGTTTTTTTTCCGAACTCGCAACTCGCATTTTAAATGTACCAACTCGCACTTTTCACTATTCGCAACTCGCAACTCGCAGAAAGCACCAACTCGCAACTCGTAACTCGTAACTCGCAACTCGCAACTCGCACTTTACTAATCCACGAGGAAAAAGGGATAGGATTGGAAGGTATACAGGGAAAGAAGAGGAAAGTGCGTGAGAAGAAACGATGGTGTGCTTAGCTTGCTAACTTTTTTTGATTTTGAGCCCTCAGAGATGCAAAAATGCTACACACCCACAAACCTGGTTTGGTGGAAGTTTTGAGCAAAATATCGAGGAAGGTTATTTCAAAAGATAAGAATATGGGAAAATTCAATTTGCAAGGCAAGAAGAGTCCAAGCCAATGTAAAGGTTGATGTCCCAAAAATTTTCTAACTGACGTTGATAATAGAAGAAATATCACAACATTGTAATATTTCCCATTTTCGCATTAGCAAACATTGGATCGAGAGAGACATTCTGAGCGAAGCTAGGTATTGTTTACTCAAAATTTTTCTGAAGATGCTGGTGGTTCATATAAAGCTATTACAAATTGTTCGAAGTTGCCACTCTAGCATTGGCAAAAATGATATCAGGAGAGCCGCTCTAAGCCAAAGTAAAAGACACGTCCTCAAAAATTTTCCCAGGGGTAAAAGACCCCTAATTTCAATATCCCTGGTTAATCCAAACTGGCTACGCCAATGGAAAATTCACTGAAATTCTTGAAAAAATCATCAAAAATCGTTATGGATAAAGCTTTAACTGGGTGTGCGAACCACCTCTATCGGGCAAAAAAATGCCCTCAATCGCGCAAAAATTATGGTAAACAATGAAATTTGTGTGGGGCAGCCCCCTAGATTTTTTCTTTCCGTACGTGGGAGTGCACATCCCGTCAGCAAAATATGGCATTTATACCAGGTACCACCCCCCAGGTACCAAACACAGGCAACTTATACCCCAACTTACCATGCTCGCCTGTCGGATCATTAATGGGCTTTGCCCCCCCCCCCGCCGAAAATTCCTAGCTACGCCTCTGACCTTTAGTTCAAAAATTAAGGGCTTCCGAAAGTTTGATTTCCTGCAACAACAGCAAGTAAAATATTTTTTTAGATGGCTCGACAAACGTCCAGTTCTATGTTCTGGATTGTAGAACTATTTTTTACATCTGTTTTTTCCTATCATGACCCCAGAAGCTTTAAATAGGGTTCTTTTCCGGCGATCCAGATGACATGGTATCAAAATATTTTCTCTTAGACCTCAGCACCGGAAACAGCATGTGACCCACTTCACCCGACTTCAAGTTTGACAACTCTTTCTTCCAAAGAAATGTGTTTGTTCTAGCTCGCCTTCTTTTGCAATGAGTTTGAGTGTGCAAGGCCTAAATTTAGAAATGATGTTGCAGATAAAACACAGCGTTGTCGATTTGAAAACATTTACCATATTTTGTTACAAAACTGATCTAAAGATTCGTCAAAGAAAGATTACAACTTCAGAGGAATGATCAACATTTTGTAATAAGACTGATAAAAGCATCACATGCACTAAATCCCCGCGAATAAGAACCTGCAAAAATAAGAACCTAGAAGCTGTTTTTCCTAAATTATGCACCTTTTGTAAAAGAACCTGTTTCAATTTGATGAAAACTATGTTCTTATCGCAGGGGTAGCAAAGCAAAGTTGATTTTGGATTGTCATTATTAAAGGCATTGAGTCATGGTAAATAGCGATCCTCCGCTGGGGGTCTGTCTGCTTTCATGTGATCAGTCTGTTTTCATGTGATCAGAGATGGATTTCACAAATAAGAGGCTACATCGGAGTGGCGCGTGGCCTATGTTTCGCATTTTTTAAACCTAACTCTTTTTGTTGATCCCCACAAAAACCCGTTATTCAATTGAATCCCTTGGCCTTAAGAACATTGCTGTTCTTTTATTGAGATATATACACCTAGCCTCACTTTATCAGTTGTCTTGTAACACCATGAGAGACGGTCGTTAGATCCTTTTGTTTTCTTTGCTATGTGAAATTACACCTTGTTGACTTCAAAGGGAAACCCCAATAATAAAGCTTTAATAATATATTCAGGTGAGAATATCATGTGTGCAGTTTGAATTACAGCCAATCAGATTGGCGTAAGCTTTCATCATGACTCAGCGATTTTTGCAAATTGGGTATACGCGGTCTATTTACCATGACTCAATGCCTTTAAGCTCATTTTTATGACAGTTGGTTATTAAAGTTTGAATCTCCTCCCTTGCTGTTTCTAAGCTTAGAATTGGTTATTAGGTACATAATAACTTTGGGCTGAACATGTTTGGTGAAGGTTCTAAAACGGCCTACCCAAGGCACTCTTCAAATAAGAACCTCTATAGCTTGAAACTTTAGTCTTCGTATACTGTGATTCTCGCGTGTCATATTCGTACCTTTAAAGTAAGAACCTATTTCGGCCTGGCTCTCAAATAAGTAGGTTCTTATTATGGTTATTAGCCTGCGCACATACCCATATCCCGAAGGAGGCTCCAAGAAGGCTCTTTCTTCTTCGGAATATTGGTCTGCACGCAGGCTAGGTTCTTATTGGAGAGGGAAAAGGAGGAGGTCTGGGGCAAGCACGTGCATGTTCGACATATTACTGTTAGGGTGTTAAAACAAGATAATCAGGGACGTAGGAAGCATCTCAAACTTGGAGGGGCACGACACTTCAAGGGCACTTATTTTATTAAGCTAAAGAGGCACTTCCTGAAAATAAAAAGGGCACTTCTTTGTTTATTCCAAAATCTTGGGGGGGCACGTGTGCCCAGTGCCCCCCCGGTTCCTACGTCTCTGAAGATAATAATGCATATTTGCTGATTATTTTTGCATTTATCGATTAATTCTTGCGACCAGTCCTCAAATTTTTCTCTGAGGTTTTCTTGGAAGACTCGGAAGGCTTCAAGCAGACCAAGCATGATAAAGATTTTATAACTTTTGATAAAAAGGAAACCGAACCGATGATACTTCCAACAAACTTGATCTTGAATGCAAAATCGGTGATGAAGCAAATAGAATCTTTTAAATCAATAAAGCTTTGCACACATTTTAACAGAACTTAGTTCTACAACTAGAACTAAAAATTAAAATCTATGTAAAATTGCCAGCTGTACAATCGAGAAGCACAGATAGCAATAAGCCCTGGCCCAAAAGCAACGCTGTAAGGACTACTGTCAATGTACAATATGGCCAGTGACTGTTGAGAATTTGCGGTGCTGAGCCATTCTTGACCTTATCTCAGGTATGACTCCCAATGACTACGCCCTAACCCAGGATCTTGTAGGATTTTTTCGAAGGTAACAGAGATAGTAGTTTTCCTCAATTTTTCTCATCATTCTCATGAAATGAAAAAAACTCCTCGGTTAAAAACTTCTATGGCATACTAAAAAGTTCTTTGTTTATTGTTTAAATATCAGTTCAAATCGTATTTCCCTCGACCAAAGACAGTCAGCATAAACCACAGTTATCAACATTGCTTTTAAACAATAACCGGTTGCTTAGTGATCTTCAAAGTTCAGCTATTTGCAGACTAGATACTTTTAACAACCATATTACCGCAATCTTTTAACCTTTTCGTCTTCTTTTCCTTGTGTTTTTCTTTGACACTTATATTTTTACTTTAATGTCTGTAATGATGTTTCTTTGTCATGTAGCAAAAGTCTGATGACTCTTTTATTTATATTTTTTATATATCTTTTACTTTATTGTTACATTATCATTATTGTCATTTCTATCACAATACTGCAGTTATCACTTATCATTATAGTAACCTGTCACTCACACACATGTTGCCTCTAAGTAGACTTACGACTTTTCGTCCCGTGTTTCCCTGCGTTCTTTGATTTGCTGATATCACTTGCTCAATAGGGACTCATAGCATTACTCTTATAAAATGGTTCTTATTTTGAAGGTACTAAGGCCAATTTCAAGGTGCAAAGGTTCTTATTCGCACGTTGCCTTATGTAGGCCTTTCAGAGTCTTCACTAAAGATATTCAGCCCTGTTATTTGTTATGGCAAACTTATTATGGACCTAATAACCAAGTCTAAGCTTACAAACAGCAGAGGGGGAGATTCAAACTTTAACAGCCAACAGGGAGAAAAATCAACCAAATACATAATGACAATCAAAAATCAAATTTGCCACCCCTGCAATAGGAACATATTTTTCATCAAACTGAAACAGGTTCTTAATTACAAGGTGCCTAAGTTTGAAAAACAGCCTCTTGGTTTTTATTTTTGTGGGTTGTTGTATGCCGGGATTTGCTGTATTTACTCCCTGTGCCATCCTGAACATTTCGAAACGAATGATTTGTAGAAGGCAGGGAAACAAGAACGAGGGTTATCAGTTTAATCCAGAGAAGGAAAATATGTTTAGGTGTGGACATAAATTTATGGGGCCTGGTAACGAGTTAGGCTTTTGTCAATTTCGTGTCATGCTGTTAAGCCTGTTAAATGGATATGTAACGAAACAGACAGATAAGATTTGATCCAAAACGAGGTTGACGAGATTTGCTGGAAGCAACAGTAGCTGCTGAAGAAACTGTGGAAAAGAAGCTGTGGTGATTGGCTATGGAGCTTGACTTAGAGGAAGATGAAGAGATTCTTAGCAGCGTACAGGTATATAAGACTAGTTTTATTAAAACGGAATACAGTTCCTAAAAATAGAATGGAGATGATGAATATAGGATGCAAGGACATGTAGTTGAAAGCATATTATCGTATAGGAGCAGTTTCATCTAAATTTACTGGCAAGATTCCGATTTCATTTTTTAAATGGTATGAACAATTGGATACCTGCGATGAAAGGTTATTGTTAATAATTTAAATCACAAATAACTGACCACGGCTCCAGGCAAGATGCACAAAATGTGTATTGAAAGAGCGCTGTTTACTTATTCAAATAGATTGCAGGTACGGCAAAGGAAAAAATCGAAAAACATTACATTAGGTAGAAATGACGAGACAAAATAAGAATTTTTATGATATGGTTATTGGAAAAGCAAATAGTTGCAAAGATGTTTAGGTAAAATGTTAAACAAAAACAGAATTTAGGCCCACCGACAACTTTAGGCCCATTCTTCAACATGTCTCCAGTGGATGTTTGCAAACGCGAAGTCCTTTATATTTAACATATCGCTGCATTAAAAATGACTGATTGATTTAGATTGATTTAGCCTTCACATTTACAATTTCCAAATATCAGAGATATCTCCCAACCCTGGGCACCATTGTTTGCGTGCAAACATGCTATTCTATTGGCAGTACATGTCCAAAGAGGTCACTTTGTTTCCGCGTCACAATCGCATAACTTCGTAACTGACTTGCACGATAAGATTCTGTATCTGACCTCCAAATTTTACAAAATTCTTTCCCCGTTCTTTCTGTTTCAAAGAGAAACTCTTCAATAAAACGAATATAGAACGGAAAATAGTACGAGCGATGTGATGCAGAGAATTTTTCGGCCTAAATTCAAAGCAGCCAAAAATTTCCGCACGACTGACATTATGTGGCCAACGCTCTTGCTATGTCCTAGCTTTGATTTTACAAAGTTTTGATCCTTTATTAGAATTTTCAGATTTGTTCCAAAGTGACAATGCAGCAAAGGGAATTGAGAAAGAGACTGTACAGTTTTATCAACATCAACTTGTAGGCATTCTTAGGATTGATAGTTTTATGTAGTTTCATGAATAAATATCATATTAAGAATAAAGAATATCTTTTTACTAAAACCTCAAAATTCTTCCTAATTTCTAGAGGGTTAGAAGAAGTATAATATAGCAATTCAAATCAAAGAGGTTAAAAATCAATATGACGGGAAGAAAAGGAATATAAAAAACGAATGGATCAGTGAACTAGATAATGAATTTGTCATATAATGAACAAAAATCGAACCTCATGAGCAGAGACGTTATTTCAGCGAACGAAATGAGAAAACCAGAGTTTATGCTTCAAAACTTAATTTTAGGCTATAGTCTCGAATTTTGGATAAGTTCAAATGGTGTATCTCTGCAATCTCCTTATTTATTTTTCAAAGAATAAAATGCATCTTATTAATTCCGATTCTGAGTTGTGCCCCTGCAAAAATTCCTTTTCCAGCAATGGATGGCAGCTATTGCAGGATTTGATATTAACAGTTCCCTTGTTTTTGCAAGCCATTTTCTGGGTGAAAACACGCTTTTTCTCCTTTGTCTAATACTATATGAATCTATCAGAGTTAACCCTTTGTTTATAAAATTTTAGTAAACGTTAATATAACGATTTTCATCCGTTTTGTTTATTTGTAAGACCACGAGTTGTAACCTTACTCAAACTTGAAATTGAAATCTCAGAAGTTTAAAGACCTTTGTATTTTTACATTATTTCACAGCTGTTTTGTATAATATGCTATGGTTTTTTAACTGTTACGACGATTTTGTATTGATCCAGCCTAATAACAGATAGCATGTAATAAAGAAAGTTAACTTAATTACATTTTGAAGTTCCAAAGTAAAGATAGTTCTTGACAGTTAGGCTGATGGCAAAAGAAGCTATGATTTAAAACAGGAGAAAGCATGAAAGATAAAAGATTTTCTCTGTGAAGCATGCTTAAAGGGAAATTGGTATACTGCAGAATCAGAAGGCTGGACAAAATGAATCTATTGATTTTTAAGATATTTATTGGCTTAGAGAGAGTACCCCTAATAACGGAAGGAAATGCACTAAAAAGGTGCGGCTTATACGTGGGTTTTTATGGCATGAAGAACGGAAGAAGTAAAGTTAAATGCATGTCTCTTTCCTCGTCTTAATCCTATGTATGTACATATACTCCAAATTTGAACAAATTAGGAGTGGTCTGATGACGAGCAGCTCCAATATTCCTGGAAATCACGAAAATCTGAACAATGAAATCTTGTGCTTAAAAATGATAAAATTAACCAGAGGCATATGATAACGAAGAGCTGAACATCGAAATGGAATACAGTGAAAACCATGAAACATAGGAAGTATCGTCCAAAGTTGAAGCCTTCAATATAACAACTGGATCGGAGAAAATGCTTACAGTATTCTGGTGGAAGGAATGAGAAGATGCATGTCGTTGTAGCCATCATTGAAAAATCTCAACGGTTTGGAGTGTCCATGAAATCTTGTTAAGAAAGTAGCTACACAGTTATCCTGGACATCACGAAACTCTGAACCATAAATCGTGTGCCTATAAGGGATAAGACTGGCGAGAGGAACATGATAGTGAAGAGCTGCACCTCCAAATGGAATACAGTGAAAAACATGAAACCTTGGAAAGTATCGTCTAAAGTGGAAGCCCTCAATATAACTACTGGATCAGAGAAAATGTTTACAGTATTCTGGTGGAAGGAATGAAAAGATGCATGTCGTTGTAGCCATCATTGAAAAATCTCACCGGTTTGGATTGCCATGAAATCTTGTTCTCGCGTAAAAAGGAGGCATACAGTTCAAAAGAAGAAAGTAGCTACATAGTAATCCTGGAAATCACGAATTTCTGAACCATAAAATCGTGTGCCTATAAGGGATAAGATTGGCGAGAGGAACGTGATACTGAAGAGCTGCACCTCCAAATGGAATACAGTGAAAACCATGAAACCTTGGAAAGTTTCGTCCAAAGTGGAAGCCCTCAATATAACTACTGGATCAGAGAAAATGCTTATAGTATTCTGGTGGAAGGAATGAAAAGATGCATGTCGTTGTAGCCATCATTGAAAAATCTCACCGGTTTGGATTGCCATGAAATCTTGTTCTCGCGTAAAAAGGAGGCATACAGTTCAAAAGAAGAAAGTAGCTACATAGTAATCCTGGAAATCACGAATTTCTGAACCATAAAATCGTGTGCTTATAGGAGATAAGATTGGCGAGAGGAACATGATAGTGAAGAACTGCACCTCAAAATGGAATACAGTGAAAACCATGAAACCTTGGAAAGTATCGTCCAATGTGGAAGCCCTCGATATAACTACTGGATCAGAGAAAATGTTTACAGTATTCTGGTGGAAAGTATGAAAAGATGCATGTCGTTGTAGCCATCACTGAAAAATCTCACCGGTTTGGAGTGATCCATGAAATCTTGTTCCCACGTAAAAAAAGGAGGCATACAGTTCAAAAGAAGAAAGTAGCTACATAGTAATCCTGGAAATCACGAATTTCTGAACCATAAAATCGTGTGCCTATAAGGGATAAGATTGGCGAGAGGAACGTGATACTGAAGAGCTGCACCTCCAAATGGAATACAGTGAAAACCATGAAACTTTGGAAAGTTTCGTCCAAAGTGGAAGCCCTCAATATAACTACTGGATTAGAGAAAATGTTTACAGTATTCTGTCTGGTGGAAGGTACGAAAAGATGCATGTCGTTGTAGCCATCACTGAAAAATCTCACCGGTTTGGAGTGTCCATGAAATCTTGTTCCCACGTAAAAAAAGGAGGCATACAGTTCAAAAGAAGAAAGTAGCCAGTAACAAAATTGCCAGATGGAAAACTGACTGTTGCATACAAAGTTGTTTCTGCGCTACTCATATTTTGCCCTTTCGCGTTGAGTCTGTATTCAGGAATTTGCAAAAAGGAGAAAGCCGAGAGAAGGCTGCAAAACATGAGTTTAACATAACATAGTTTGACAAAACATCTTGCTGAAAACATCAGCTGAAAAATAGCTGTATGAATGTTTGACGGAGAAGCAAGCAGTTATTGAGACATAGCAGTGATTTTAACTAAAGTGATCGTGTTTTATACAAGACAGAATAGCAGGAAAATTGAGCCTACAAACGGGCTACAAACTAAGACAAGCAGCTTCATACTTTCAGCAGACAGAATCAAGACTTAATCTCGATTGGATGTACAGAAAGAGGAAGAAACAAGCTCCAAAAAGGGAGTTTATTCAAGCCATTTGCTCCCGGTCCACATTTCTATCACATTTTGAAATAAAGTCATTTAAAGAACTGAGCAACTGCCAAAAAGAAACTAGAAGTTAGCACGAGCTGGTTCCAATAAAATTAAGCTTGAACGAAAAATTTATTTTTAAGAGCAGTGGAGAAGGATACCGAAAGCAAAGATGTTTTCCTAAAAGTCAGAGTAGTCACTTATTCTTGCCCTCTGAGTTTGATGACTAACATTGGTATGTCATTGGTGGTTCATACCTTTCGTTGATTTGTTATTGCTGTTATTAGTTCTGGAACAAAGTTTTGATTGAGATTCAAAAATTGAGGATTGCTCTCGGCCAGGCTTTGTTTTAAGAGCTTTGATTAGAGCCAGATACAGTTTTTGTCAATATTTCATCTCGTGAAACTGAATTTTGGACTTTGATTTTTATCGCTTTTAACTTGAAGAAGCTTCTTTCGAAACTGTCTCAAAGTTTTGATTGTTCTTGAATTGACGCATCGATCCTTTCCTCGTAATTTTAGCAATGCATAGGATTCTCCTTATTGGTACTACGTACTTTGGCCCTTGCCCATGTCATCTGTGCCCTTGTTCCAGAAGCTCTTACGACAAATGGTCTCAGGATGTGGCTAAATATGCTGGCACTGATCTGTGCTGGATTCGTAGCAATTCCTTTGTTCATACTTACTTGGCTCTGGATTCGTAGTTTGTTTAAGCTTGTTTTATTGCTCGGTCACCTCTTTCTGCCACCTTGTTTTGCTCCAGAAACTTTGTGAGATGTATCCTTTAGAAAATAGAGATATGTGTCGAATCTGACATTATTTGGGAGAATTTGGAATCTCGTTGCATTGACCATGTTAGCTTTGTCGAAACCTGTCGAAAAACTTGCAAAAGGAAACAACGAGGAATTAAAGTGAAGAATCTTTATTCATTTGAAGCAGATATATGCACATATTTGAAAGGCTGCAACTGACTCCAAGGTCAAGAAAGGATATGGTAAGATAGACATGTAAGACCACATACTTCTCATCCACAGTAAAGACTTCTGAACCATTCCGTTGTGTGGTCAGCAGTAGCCTCCAGACTTGTCTTTCAAAGATGTGCAGCGAGAATAAAGCGGAGAGGTTAGAACATATGGCTGCAGGCTCTATTGGTTTGGCGAAAGACGAACAAGTAGCCAGGTCTTTTTTGGCATCAGTTATGAAGCTCAAAGACCTGAGAGGCAACACATATTGATGGCTTCATGATAGCTTCAAAGATAGCTGGAAGATAGTATCAGGGTGACTTTGCATCGGTCAGTTGCTCAAACCAAGATTCCCCTCCTGTATCTCGAGATAAGAGATGAAATTTAAAAGGAGTTTCATTTTAAGAAGCAGATCCTGCTAAGAGCTAGATACAAACGTTTGTTTCTTTTTGCCTGAATTCAAGAACATCTGGCAATTCAATTAGCTGTTTAGGTATTAGAATCATTACTACTGAAGTGAAAGCGAAACATCTAAAGAGGTGAAGTTACGTTTTGGAATATCTTTGCTTTATCGTACAAAGACGAAAAAGCGAGCTGTTAGGATAAATCAATGCCAATACACTCATTTTGCAGATTCAAACAAGAGATAAAAATTGTTATGAAGACATGGATCACAACCAGAGACGAAACACATTTAATGAGAATCTTGAAAGAGCTCTCGCCGTTGTTGGATGAACGGCTATCTAATGCTTAAAGGACAAATCCGGGGAAAACTTTTTTCTCTCGTTTCAATACATTTACAACACGCTGAATTCGATTTCATAAGTGAAATCTATGCTTGAAGATGAAGAAGATTTCATTTATGTTATCAACAACAATACGGAATTCAGAGTCGCTTTGTCAAGTAAACATTAGAAATTGGCTAAGACAGAAATGCCACTGCAAATGTCGAGTTTATATTCCGAACTTGGCTTGATTTGTTATGAATTAATGTTTTGAAATATTTACAGTATTTGGATGGTATATGCTTTCATGCGCTTTAATAAATTTTCAAAAATTGTATGCACGTCTTCTGATTTGATATTTGTATATATCTAAACGCTAGCATTAATCAGCTGTTATTTTAGCAATTTTGTTGTTAGCCAACTGCCAATGAATTGACGATAAATAATAATTAGAATGAATGGCAGTGCAGAGTGCGCTGCAGTATAACAAAAAATTGCAGATCAAAAATTAAATATCAACAATAAATGCTGGTTGTAACATTCTTGGTCATAAGTACAATATTTTTGTGGATAATCGGAATTTAGAAATCTCTTACCATTTATCTCTAGTCACTCCTTCCATTTACATTGATAAAAAACAGCGTCATATTCAATCAAATTTACTTCCAAATGTGGGCACATTGGCACGTTGCAAAATGATATGCTTTACTGGCTTAGACGCCACCTGCGTTTCTTAGAATCTGTCTTGTTTTCTTGGAATAAAGACGCGTCCATTTTTTCAAACTTGACCTTCACAGCTAAGGTATATAGGGTCCTCCTCTCTAATAGAACAAATAAATCACTCAGACACAGCATTGTTTCTTAGCAAGATAAAAATCTCATTTTTCGCTATCCTTTGTTGACTTTGTGTGCAACTTCGATGGGGAAATTTATGGGGGGGTTGGGGGGGGCAATTGCCCCCCCAATTCGATAAGACTCGGGAATTTTCTTAAAAGTCGGAAATTTCGTAGGTGGGATTGAAACTGTAGTGAAGAAACGAGTCATCGTCAAGAAGTGGACGAGTTTTTATATAGAAAGAGCAAACGAAATGCACAAGCTCAAAAAGCATATTCTAAAGTTTTTATTCACTTTTATTCAGGGACCGCGGAGCCGGGGGGGCTGGGGGGGCTTTAGCCCCCCCAATAATTTTCAAGATATAGTTTTCGATTTCTAGAAATTACGTTAAAATGAGCTCAGCAACTTCTTTTGAAACGTGAAACGGTGTGTGCAAATATGATTCAGAAAGAATAGGTGGCCACTTTGGCTTCATGAAAAATAAGAACTTTTGAGGCATTGGATGTCATTGTTGAAGCAATCAATGAGAGGTTCAACCAGCCCAGCTTTATGTCTTCCAAGAATCTTGAATCTCTTCTCGTTAACTTCGTTAATGCAAGCGATGTTTCGTCTGAAATGAAATACGTCGAGGAGAATTATGCCGACGACGTAAAACTTTCACTTTTGTTACCACAGCTTGAAATATTCAAACTTTTAGTGAAAAATGTGAAGATAGATTGCTTTCATGATATCTGGATGTTTTTGAAACAAATTCCAGTTGCTCAAAGATTGCTAATAAGTGAAATTGTCCAAATTTGTAAACTGCTGAGTGTCAATCCTGCAACAAGTGCAACTGGTGAGCGATTATTCTCTTTAGCAAGGTGTCTAAAAACTTGGCTTCGCTCAAGAATGTCCCAAAAAAGGTTCAACAACTTAGCAATTCTTCACAATCACAAACAAAGGACAGACAGAATAAACAATATCGAAGTTGCAACTATTTTCATCAATAGAAATGAGAACAGGATACGAAATTTTGGGAAATTTCATTAAAATGTTGATTCATTGATGATACAAACTTACTCAGAATAAACAATGTTCGCGTTTTTAGGATCTGTTATGTTTAAAATGCTTAACTCTGAAAGTATGGCAGCGTTATGTTATATTACCGTATTATCTATTTCTTAACTGAAATAATTCCAAGAGATATTTAACTTCGACATAAGACTAAAGCATAGCGTTCCTTTAGGCCTTTTCCTTTATACCAAAAGATGCTGCGTTTGGTCCCCGAGCCTTCGCTATCAAATGTTAGACGTACTATAGACTGCAAACTATTTTCCACTTTTATGGCGATTTACAGCAGGATTTAGTGGTTAAATATGCTGCAAATGAATATCTTTTCCCGGGCGTTTCTTGGCATGTAAAGGGCGTTGGTCACATTTATAGCCAAAGTAGAGGGCGTGGTCAGGAAAATTTTTCTGGGAGCTTCGCCCCCAGACCCCGTCAAATTTTCTCCCTACTTTTTAGCCCCCCCAATCGAAATTATGCTCCGCGGTCCCTGCTTTTATTTATTTCATAAACGAGAAGAAAGTTCTTGGGTATGGGTTAGTTAGAGAGTAACAATATTTCCGCGAGATACTGAAGCTTTGGGAGAGGCATTCTAAGCCAATGTAAAGGTTGGAGTTCTCCAAAATTTTCCTGGACGCGACATTAACACAAATTATCAGCGAATTTACAAAGTTTCCATGATGGGGGCGGGGGCAGGCAAAACCTGAATTGTGAGAAGCGTTCTAAGAAAAAGTAGAGGTTTTTCACGCAAAAACTTTTTTAGAACCGGTTATTCATATCTTCATATCATCAAATATTCAAATTTGGCACTGGCAAACAATGGATCCAAGAGCTCTCCTAAGCCCAAGTAAACTATCTGATTACCCAAAAAATTCCCTTGGGATGCTACTCTGAAAAAATGATACAACATTGTCAAAATCCCAATTCAGTACTGGCAAACATAGAGTCATGAAAGGCATTCTAAGCAAAAATAGAGGGAGTGTCCTCAAAAATTTTCCTGGGGGCTTCGCCCCCAGCGTCCTCGTGGCTGTTAGACATACCGACAGTACGTTCATAATACATTCTTGCCTTTTTCTATCAACTGCTGAATATAAATAGTTTTGAAATCTGATATACAATGACCTTAGCACATTTAAGGAACTATTTTTGTCAGGTCTAAGTCTTCCAGCGAAATGCCTGAGAACAAAAGCATTTCCTCCGACTCGGAAAATTTACGGCTTGCCCCCCCCCCACTCAAAAAGCTGAATTTCCGCCACTGGATGGGGATATTTTTTTAGATTTTCTGCTCTCTTCAAATGCAAATGCAAAACCCTTTTAGGTGTCCAAAGTTAGATTTGAAGATATGATAGAATCTGACGCAGAAATATTGAATTTTGTCAATTCTATGATATTAAAACGTTCCAAATTTTCTTGAAGATATACACAAAGGGCTGGCTTGAAACAATGTGACTTTTGAGAGACTCAAATTAAAATGGATGGATAATCAGGGTTAAAATCTAATGTACAGGGTGTCCCAAAAAAACATATGCAGGCCCGTAGCACCTATTGGGGCCAGTCGGGCCCGGGCCCCCCCAATAATTTCCAGAAGTTGAATTTTTTATTCTTCATAATAACATAGAAAACTGATCATCAGTGACATGCCCTTGGCACTGAAGCGAGTGAAGACCTATTCAACAACAGCAAACTACCGCCTCAACCACCTGATGGTGAAACATGTGTACAACGACAAAGTTGATAAATTCGGATAAATTCAACCTTGTCAGCATCGTAAACGAATTTGTCATAGATTTCAATGCAAGGAAATTTAACTTTGGAAAGCTCAACCCATTTGACATCAGAAGCACTTCGTCAAGAGAGGCGAAAAGTACCCAGACTTCAAGAATCAATAATCATATCTAAACTAACGAGCAGTGGCGTGGTCCTCGAGATCCTCGAAAACCGAAGAGAAAAAAGCTGGGTATCGCTGGGAAAGAAGTTTCCAAGAAATGTCAAATCTCCCATTTTAGCATTGGCAAATATGAAATCAGGGGATGCATTCTAAGCCAAAGTAAAGGATGTTTCTTCAAAAATTTTCCTCATGCTTCAACTCATAAGAGAACTGTCACAACGCTATCAAAGATTCCTGGTCGCTAATGGCAAGTATGATATTGGGAGATGCATCCTAAGCCAAAGTAAAGGGCGTGGCCCCAAAAATTTTCCTGGGGGCTTCCCCCAGACCCCCTCATTTCAATTCCGCCCATTTAATTTACTTTGGTGATGCCATTGCTTTTGCAGGACGCCATGAAAATTGTGTGATGACTTTTGTAAATCAAACATCAAGTAAATCTTACGCAATGCTCTCGACATTGGATTCGTAAATTTCCTATTTTTCTTCAGGACCTCCGATCATAAAATGCCCTTTCAGCAATGCACAGAAGGGCGTATCTTTACCCCTTCGGTGTGAATTAGTGCTCCTCCAATCTCAGAAACGCTCCTACGGGCCTGCATATGCGTCGTTTGAGTGGATACTGCAAAGCAGCCATAAATCCAATATTTTCGTCTTTAAGATTTTAAATGGAAGAGACTTCAACTTTAAGATTTTAAATAGAAGAGACTTAAACTTAACCCGAGTTTGAGTAATCTGATAAGTAGTTGTTGATTTATGGAGCAAGACAGTCAAAATTCTTGGCTGCCTCAAAACCAGAGGATTCATTATTCTCGCTATAGCATTATTCTCCATTATATTAAAATCAAAGAAATTGATTGAAAAAAACGTACCTAGCCTGGTTTTCTTATGTTCACAAGTGAAACATTTATAGATTAGAGTTCGTGATAACCAAGAATATTTAACATATCAGGGTTGCTAGAAATGGAGATATTCAACATAAGTGCCGCAAGGAATGACATGCGTCCAATCTGTTATTTTATTTCGCAAAAGTGATAAAGTCCTTCTAATCCAAAAATGTTGCGTTCCACAGGCTGCCGGGTACATATCCTTGAGTTATGTGGTCATTAATTACTCCCAAATGTGTTTCCTGACATAACTGTAAAGTTTAAGTTCATTTAATACTAAATACTAAAAAATTCAAGTTATAAGGTTTCGTACGGAGATAAAATCCTCTGGTTTTGAAACAACTAGTGATTTTGACTTTCTTCTCAATAAATCAGCAACCACTTGTCAGATATACTCAAACTCGGTGCAAAATTGTAATTTGAGATCTCCTCTATTCACAAATCTGAAAAAAGGGAAGTTTGGATTTCTGATTCCTTCACAGTTGTCATTCAAATGGCGCACCTGTTTTTTGGGACACCCTGTGGGTTTATGCTGGAAAGAACTTGTACATGAAAATGTGCTTATGCTCAATATTTAGTTACACTAGATATTCTGCCAGCACTTCGTCTTTGAAAGGACTTTGTCATCAAGTTTTGTTCTTATCAGACGAATTAAATTTGTTCTTTGTTTGATCAAACTTGAGAAAGGTCGTCCCATTTTTCCAAGAAACCTTCGCGCTTTCTCAGAACTAGAGTCCATTATCAAGTTACTCATGAAAGCTACAGTAAACCATCGGTAAACTACCTATTTGCTTGCAAAATATTCATAAAAATCAAGCTAATAAAAGGAGAAGACGCTTCTCAATTGGGAAATTGTGACGCAAGAAGATGTTAGACTGGAGATGAAAATGTCGTATGCTCAATCCGACGATTGCCGTTCCAGACAAACTTTCAAAGAAATTTCGAATCTCTTTGTAATGGCTTCTGCTCCTCAGGTATTGTATTGCACTTGCAGACAGAGATGTAGTCCCATGAGATTTGGTAGAAAATTGGATATATAAGCCCATAAGTAATTCAGTGAAAAGTAACAACGTTTGGATTTGGAATATATTTGGAAGACTAAACACTAAACTGGTTTACCTTCTTACGATGAAATAGGTTGGCAGGGTCATAAAGGTGACTAGATCAGCCAGGCCAGATAATTGCAAACAGATGTTTTACTTCCTTTCCTTTCCTTCCTGAACAAAGTTCTTCGTGCCCATGGTACGGGATTCCGTAATAAAATAAAATCTATATAAAATAGCAGGTCTCAATCGAGAAAAAATCAAAGGTGCATGATCAATGTTAAAGGTGACAGATAAAGAATTACCGTGAAATAGGGTATGTTTGCCCTTGGCCTTGCCCCAAGTTTATTTCGTCAAACAAATTGTGAAGATAGACTTGGAGCAAGTCTAGGCCTAGCCTTAGCTTATAGCTTGCTTGGGCTTGAACAAAGTATTTGAAGGATGTAGGGCTACGGTTTCAAAGATCCGGCCGCCAGCCGCCACCACAAAAAACTGCACCTGTGTGCAGACGAGGTCAGCCTTCCCTGCGCAACGCAACCTTCTCAACAGACCGAGTTCGTGTAGTGAAGACAAGCCTCCACAAACAGCTTCGGGTAAGACCAATTTTGCAATGTTTCCTCGCAAAGATTGCTCCTAAACTAACCAAGATACCGTATAGCAGATCTGGTTCGTTTAGGGAAACTGTTTAGCATAATTTAAGTCCAATTATTCAGTAGTTCCGGAGGAGAAAATATCGCTTCGACTTTTTTAGGCCACACACAAGACACAACAAGCTGGCTTTATTTTCTGTAGACGGGTACGGGCCTAGACTAGTTTCGGGTATTATGGAACACTTAACGGAAAAAAATTATTTGTGAACATAATTCATGACATATTTGGTCACACTTGGTATTAGCAATTAGGCCTAAGAAGCATCATGCTCTAATGTTTCATCAGTATGCCCTGACTCTGAAACGTTGGTTGTTAATAAACAAGACAAAAAAATGAACACGGGTTGAGTTGGGCATTATGGAACATTGTCGGGTATTTTGGAACTAAGCTATTTCTATTGTTTGTATACTGGTTAATGTTTGAGATATCTCAAGAAAATGGTCAGCCAGAAATCACTTTCGTCTGATGTCCTTCATTATCAGTGATATGGAGAGTACACCAAATGCTACAGTAGCCTAACCTCGATCAAAATATGGCAGAAGAGGTATGAAGACGTGAACCTAATGAAATTAACAAGTTTATTTCTCATCCTGAGGCCGCTAAGCTTCATTTTCTGAATAATGTCCCAAAATACCTGACATCCCATAATACCCGAAACCACTCTAGGCCCAGGGTACATTCCATGTAAAACCTACACCAAATTTATGCTGTGCCCTTAGCTTTCGTATGCCAGATATTTTCAGTAAGAGAGAATACACGTCATATATTTTTGATCAAATAAAAAGAAATTGCTAATTCTTATAAGAAAAGATTGAGGATAACTTCACGTTCATGCCAAGGTAGGCAGATTTTTGTACGCCGTCACGCCAAGAACCAATTTTATTGAAAAAATCACCCGCAGGAGTCTCAACTGAATTATGGTAAATGATAAAATTTGATTTTATGAAAATTAAAGAAACTCTCTTGTACAGAAGAAATTTAGCAACTTAATGCTATGAGTTTTTACAGATAGAAAAATTTACCAAACTGCAAAACATAAAATTTTTAACTTCTAATATTGATGTATAACTAAAATCTCAATAAATTCTTTTGCAGGAAATCTATCTGTTGTCCAATGAAGACAAATCAAAGATACTGAATGATAAAGACTTTGACTATTTAGTTGAACCAACACAAGAAAATAAACCTGAGTTGGAATCAGCATTAATTTCACATGATACTGAAATTATTAACCAAATTATTGACTGTACCCTTGAAAGTGGCGATGACATAGACAGAAGCTCTGAAAGTTGCAGCCCTTTTGGAGAAAACCTGAATAGCTTTTTACAATATTTAGAAGACAAAAATATTGAGGAAAATATTGAGGGAACTGAAATTACTGAACAGACTTTGCAAGAACAGGATCAAGATAAAATGGAAAGGACTGATGAAGCTCAAATCACTTATAGAAGCATTGGGCCCCAGCTTTATCCAGTGAGAAATGAAGACCGAGTGGAACAAAGAATTGCTCCAAAAGTTGGAGACAAGAGAGAACTGAAGGAGATACAAAATGATGAATCACCTCAGGCTAAAGTGAATGGTGATCACAGCAAATGGAGATCAAGAAATGACAGTCCGCAAGTCACAAGAAGGCCTGATGGTTAGTATCTTTTATTGTTTCTTGTTATACCTCCTGTTGATATCAGAGCAAACCAAAAAAGAGTTTGAAAGTAATTTAATTCTTGTAACCAGTGGGAAGCCAGACAAAAATAGTGAAGGGTAAAAGTCCAAAAACGTTGTGACTGAGGGTGTAAAAAAGTATACCCAGACATATTTATTACATTTTTCAATTGCAATGCTAGCCAGATTTTTTAAAGTGGGTGTATTTATGTCTCGTACAATTCCTACCCTGACAATCCCCCTGGGACACCTCCCGGCCCACAGGCATTTGACCATAAATTTCTCCCTGGCCCCCCAGCATTTGAGTAGCATTTGACAAGAAACAGGAGCTTTTGCTTATACAGTAACTGGGAATATGGCATTTTCTCAGTGCCCGGCCCCTGGGCATTTGCCACATAAAAGTTGCCTGGCATGGACCCCCAGGCTATGGGGGGGGGGGAGATGGTCAGAGTAGGAATTGAACCAGAAATTACCCCCACATACACCTGTTGGCTCCACCACTGCTTGTAACCAGTGTCAAAAATTAATCAAGAATGCAGATATCCAAAAAACATTAAATTAGAAGTTAATCGATAAAAGTCTGAGTGATTTTTAAACTTTGCTCAACAGAATTCCTCAAAGCATCCATAAGCTTGATTGAACCAATACACGAGAAAAGTTAGATCGTTGAAAGTCCTTTCCAATCACATTTCTTCATTCTGTTATTAACCCTCATTCTGAATTTGTTATGCATTGTTTTCTCCCATAAAGTACCATGTTTAAAAAGTCACCAAAAATCGATTGTCAAACCGATGATACAATTTCTTTTTTATTTGTTTTGTCAATGACCCAAAAAATCTCAGAGTAATAAATTTTCTGTTTTCCAATACTTAAAGGTAAAAAAGTACAGGTGCCATGTGTTCCAGAGAAAAGTTGCAGTCCAAAAATGTTGCGACTGGGGGTGTAAAAATGTATACCCAGACATTTTTATTACATTTTTCAATTGCAATGAAAAATGGAGGTCAATTCAGTTTTCCAATACTTAAAGGTCAAAAATTACATGTACTAAGTGTCCTGGAGAAAAGTTTCCCAATTTGACCTGTTATTTCAATAAAAGTGCATGTTATTTTATCAAAATTCAAACATGACTCTATTATACACTGTCCAACTTAGATCTGAATATTTGTTTCATTCCAGTATCTGCACACATTGATTTTCTACCAATATTTCCTTGAAAAACAGAATACCTTCGAATGTCACGAAAGCGACAAAGAACAGTTAATCAATAAGATTGTTAAACCTGCAGCTCAGAATCCACAGAAATCATTGACAAGCTTTTCTAACAAATTCTAACAGTACAGAGCTTGAAGTCCATAAAAATCATAAGAAAAATCATCTTTGTCTGTTTTGTCAGTAAAAAGCTCGATTTTGCTCGTTGTTTGAAGAAAATGTGCACTTCCTAAGACGTGGTCCTGTGGTCGGCACCTTGCATATTATCAAGTTTGAATGCCGATCTACGAAATTGGCAAGCGTTTGTATGCTCTTCACACTACGATATAAAACACGGAAGGAATGGAACATATCTTTATCGCCAGATTTTTCTCCTTTTTAAGGGTTTCTCGAGCTGAAGATTTCCAGAAAATCCACATTTAGAGGTCTCTTAATCCCAAAAAATCGGCAAATATTATATGGATCCAATTGGCCCTTGAGCAAGAGATTACCGTTGAAAGCACTGAAAACGAGACAATGGTTGTTTTTCTGGAAACAGGAAAACTTTTTCTGTGATACCCGGTAGAAAAACCTAATTTTGAGGTATACATTTGAAGAAAAATAATCAGTCGTACCTAAGAGCCTGAATTCGAGATTTACTATTATTTAGTATGTAATCTTGAGGTCTCTATTGATAGTGTGCGTTTCTTTCTGTCGTTCATGACAAAATCAAATGCTTAATATGCACGAAGAAATTTATCTGGTAATCATCTGTGCGTTTTTGCAATGTAGGCAGTCCTAAAAAGAGCTAAATTTGTTTTTGAATAGGGAATTTAAGCATGCATAAGTCTTTGATAAAAAATAACCTTACCAATACAATAGGCCGTAACACGTGCCGCACCATATTTGGTTAACTGATCTAGGTCAACAGGAAATACTGATCTCTGATAGGCTAGAATTTGACCACCAGTGGCTTGAGCATATGCTTACATTCCCTTTAAGTCAATTACAAGATCAATGATAATGAATTCAGTTTGAAAATAATTTGGTCCTTGATCTTCTTGACAAATAAGAAATTTAAGGGCATTAAATGTTAGTGATTTTTCAAACAGGAGTACTTTTGTGGGAACCAGGCGGCTGTATATCTTTTTTACCTATTTTTGAAGATCGAATACACCTGGAAGCTTTCCTGCTTGAAATGCTGAGATGACAAATACTCTTGTTACATAACCTGAACATACGAGAGAGACAGAGAGTTCAACTTATTTATTATTTTCTCCCCATTTCTAACTCTATTTTTCCCACATGCAGCTGGAATTTTCTTATCGTGTTGTCTATTTTTGCAGATCGAATACGCCTGGAAGATTTCCTGCTTGAAATGCTGAGAGATGACAAATACTCCTCTTACATAACTTGGACGTACGAGAAAGGCAGAGAATTCAAACTTTCCAATGCTCGACAAGTAGCAAACGAATGGGGCCTTCGCAAAAATAAGAAAAAATTCACTCACGATAAACTTCTGCGAGAGCTTCGAAATCTAAGGAAGGCTGGTAAGTTGGAGAAGATGGACCGTAATGATCACTTTAAGTTTTTAAAACTGTAACATCAAAATATTTTTTATTGTGACCTTTGTCTCGCCTTGCTTTCATCTCAATTGACTGAGACCCAAGAGTAAGGTAAGTGTAAATAATGCTTTAACAGTTGCGTATCGTAAAGACAGACTGTATCTGGTGAATTCGTTGCTGCAAGTCATTGCGTGAAAGCGGTCTAAACCCGTTGTATACTGGGTGGGTCAACAACAACAAACAACGATCCCCGTTTGAAAGGCCACTGCTCCCTGGATATCAAGACGATGGTATTGGCAAATATATCACTTAATGACGGACATGGTCAAATCCGTTTTAAGATATACCTGACTGAAATTGGTCACTCTGTTCTGAAATTATGAGGAATTTTCTTGAGAGACCCCCTTCAAGAAACCTTCACTCATTCAAGAAACCTTCAAGAAAGGCTGAAGACCGCGCAGTGGCATTTTAAACGGGGATTGTACTTTTTACTCACCTGGGCCAGGTTGTTCAAACCACGATTAGCGCTAATCTTGGATTAAAAGCATAATTCTATAGTCTTTTGCATAGTCCTAATCCAGTATTGGCCTGATACCAGTTTTGAACAACCGGGCCCTGGTATTGAAACCAAACCATAACTAAGTTGTTCAATGAAGATTATTCTTAACACTTGTCACAGCAAATTCTTAAAAAAAAGCGAATGTCAAGAGTTTCAGGCTTTTCAGAAGCATCATTTTACATGAACGTTTTTCGTACAGGGTGAGTCATAAAAAATTAGCAATAACATTGGCAAATAGCAAATATGGCGGACATGGCAAAAATGGCGGACATGTTCAGTGAGATTTGAAATTTTACTAACTGACATTGCCATTTCGTTCTGAGTTTACGAGGGCTTTGTTTCTCTAATGGATGGAAACACACGACTTCTTTGCTCCCCCTGTCATTATGCTCTTTGCCTTATCAAGACCACACTATTCCAAAACCCAAATTTATGTATTTTTTCATCACGGGACTATAAAGTCTTCTCGTTGAATCAAGATTTCTGTGCTTGCGTCTAAATGGAAGAACGAGGCAACAGAAAAGGCCTGCTTTTCTTCCCCGGCAAAATCTGATCCAGCTATCTGTTTAGTTGAGGTTAGTGTCAGAATCTCAATTGTGGACCCCCCCCCCCCCCGAAACTTTGTACCCGATGTTTTGTACCCATGATCTCTAAGAATTGATCCACAAAACTTCTTTCTTTAGTAGGAATAATCACTGAAAAATTTGTTAGCCAAATCTGTGTACTATTGTCTGTGTAAAAGTTAGCATTGTGTAGTATCTTTACGTATTTAAATATCGTCGTTAGTTTGTCGCGTGTGCCAGAAGAGGTCATCCATGTTTTAGAGGCTGTGGTAATAAATCATTAGCTCAAATCCCCGAAAAACTACCGGGTTTCCCAAAAATATGTTTAAAAAGTCATTAAAACTCGATTATCATACCGATCATGACATTTTCTCTTTGGCTTGTTTTGTCATTGACCCAAAACTATTTAAAGACAAGAAGTTTTAGTTTAGATACTTTGAGGATAAAACTTTCATGTCGAAAGGACCTTATTTTAAGCTATAATTTTTTTGGATTGCAAGTCAAAACCTTGACGATAGATCCAAAATTGTCCTGGCTTCACAGACAAGGATACTTTCATGGCGCACCAAGCTAGATTTATTACCCGAGTCACTTGTTTTCCTGCGCTCTTTGAATCATATCGCTTCGGTCCACCAAGACTCATGGTATTACTCTGAAAACTTGACCCTATTCGAGGCCCTTGCCACAAGAACTTGTATCGACAATCAGTTCCCAAGATTCGTCGAATTCCATTGTGGTTCAAGCGTGAATGGAAAGTGTGAATTTTGCGCTTTTCACGTATGCCAAGTTTTTGTTATTAACTGTGTGCCGAATGGGATTTCGCTATATTTCCTTTCTGTCGTGGGGCAGCTGAAAATTGGCCTGGCCTGGGTCATATTTTCACCTGTTTCATCATCAGCAAGGTTTACCACAGGGATACAAGGGATGTAGGTTATCAGTCTAGCAGCCAGTAGTTGGTCGTCGTAATATGATTAGTTTGAAGTTCAAACATTTGTTACTTATTCAACATGCATCATATGTATAACCAATGTAGTATTCATACCACAATGTATTATTTGACTAATTTTCGTAGCAAGGACTAGTACTCGACATAGAATCGCATACAGCCAGGAGTCATTTTTACCGTCGGGAAGGGGTAACACGAGCAGTCACCCCAAAATTTATGCTGGCTGAATTAAGAAAATAATCGACATTCGAATACGGATTTTATAGTTTACTTTCTGTGTCGTTTCAAATGTTGTGGGACGGAAAGTTGTGCAATCATGGGTATTGTGGACACGATTTGTGTCGATCTTGTCCACAATACCTGGCCTAAATGTTACTAAATGAATGAATGTAGTTCGTTACGTTGCTCGTCTTAATTTCATGAGTATCTCTGCTCTTCTGCTTCGGCAGCCACTTTTTGCTTACTTTCAAATTCAACAGCCTAAGGTTTTTGAACAGTGCCGCGCTCAAAACTAGTTCCCAGATCGTCGTAGCCCTCGAATGACTTATCCTGAAATTGAACCAGCAAAAGAGCAGAGATACTCATGAAATGAAGACGAGCAAGGTAACGGATCTGGGAACTAGTTTAGAGCGCGGCACTGTTCAAAAACCCTAGGCCGTTGAATTTGAAAGTAAGCTAGAATGGCTGCCGAAGCAAAAGAGCAGAGATACTCATGAAATGAAGACGAGCAAGGTAACGAACTACATTCATTCATTTAGTAACATTTAGGCCAGGTATTGTGGACACGATCGACACAAATCGTGTCCACAATACCCATGGTGTAATGCTCTTACCTTCAAGCCAGTCTTGTTCAGAGGACATCTTTACCTGTGCTGGACAAGCAACTGTAGCTGATTTGCAATAATTCTACCGTTGAAATTTTCTGGAATCTTCCGTATTTTCAGAATTTAGAGTGTTTTTTTCTTCTTTTTTAAGAATTCAAGAAAAATTTTCAAAATGAATTAAAATCACTGTAATTTCTAAACCTTTTGACGAAACATGAAGTGACTTTCAAGAAAGCCTTAATTTATGGATCTCTAAAATATGGTCACTCTGCTGGTTGACGGTTTTAAAATTTGATGACATCACATTGTTAGATGAATTGAAATATCAAAGACGCTGTGGTTTCAAACAATATTCAAGATTTCTGAAAAGTCCAACGGTAGATTTATTGATATGTAGCTAAAGTTCATTTCAAGCCATCCAATGAAAATGAATAGGTCATAGAATTTTTACACCAATTTGAAAATTTGTGGAACCTATGCTTCCCTTGGATTTATTACACGAGTCCTTGTTTTCGCTCCATTCACCCCAACCATGCCCCCACAATACCCATTCCGCAATGGCTAACAGTAAATTTCAATTCAATGGAGCAAAACTTAGACGAATGTCATCAGTTTATGCTAGCGAATCAACAGCACTACAAATTCGATTATATTATTTCGCGAATAAGAGTCGTTCTGGTCCTGAATCAAATAAACATAATCTAAGCAACAGAACTTTAGATTTACCCTTCTTCTTTCGCTATAAGCACATAACTTCTCTTAAAGATAACCTCTGTGCAGAATCATATGCATGGAGATCTTTTGGTTCAGTGTGACCACGTGCCTTCCCCCAGTCAATGCACCATTGTTTGCTGTAATTCTGCACCTTTCCTCTCAACTTCACCTGCGACGTTTGCATCTGTAGCTGTGTAGGAGGGGGGTCCTTCTACCTTCGGTGATGCTGCGAATGCTAGCCTCTGTGCAGGCCGCCGGTTACATCATCCTCTAAACTTGACTTATTTGTATAATGAATACTATCAATAAGTGGCTAATGATGCGTTCGTTCTAGAAAACGATTGTTTCAACATAATTAAGCTGCTAATGAAGTCAAGAACGTGCCAATTCTGGGTAAATTTGTTGTTGTGCCAGGGTAAACATCGTGGTGATTTATCCATCTTATGGTGTCAAATCTGTCTAACAGTTGTTCTGGTGTTGTAACAAAGGAAAGTTTCTTGATCCAAAATTAACACACCCTGAAAACATGCCGAAAAGTACAAATATACATTCTTACTGTCCAAAACTTGTCCTTTACGCGAAGCCATTATCATCTTAGAGTTCCACAGCTATGCAATTCTTGTGACTTCTTTCACATTTGCTTTGAAAATCACCAATCTCAATCTAAAATGTAATGTGAACGGCATCAAGCAAAGAGTCTGAAGACTTGGATCTACCGAATGGCTGGTGGGTAAATCAAAGAAGTATTATCCATTTGAAAAATATAGCTCATTTAGTTCCAGAGGTACCGGGTGAGCCAGAAAAAAGTTCCCACTTTCGAAAATTCGTAGCACGACAAGTACTTCATGGATTTAAATGATTCAAATTCTAGTTAAAAGCCAAAAGATAGAAGTATTTTTTGTGATTTTTCTCGTCTTCTTACAAGCTCTGCAAATAATGTAAGCTTCAGATTGAAATATTTCAAACGTTTTTTTGTCGCTAAAAGACCAGCCTACATTATGAGTATTTTTTGCAATTTTTTTGGGCACGGGAAGGTTTCCGAATTAAGGATTTTGAGGAAAAGGGCAGGCTTGAATTTCTCAAAAAGTCGTCAAAAACAAGGGATCGATTTGAAGCCATTTCAGATCTTCGAAACAACGAGGAGCGTGTTTCTTTCTGACTGAGAATATTTTCAAGTACCTAGGGACTATAAACTTGCTCTGAAGACTTTCGAATGTGTTACCTATTCCCAGTTTGAAATGAAACACGCTCCTCGTTGTTTTGACGATTTGAAATGGCTGTAAATCGATGCCCTGTTTTTTACGACTTTTTGAGGTTTTCAGGCATGCTCTTTTCCTTGAAATCCTTAATTTTGGAAATTTACCGTGCCGAAAAAAATGCTAAAAATACTCATGGCATAGGCTAGTCTTTTAGCGACAGAACAACGTTTGAAGCATTAGGTAAATTCAACTTTACAAAAATTTCATGGTTGCAAAATGACTGAGAGAGGGCCTAAAACACTTGATCAAAACGTTAGGACTCTCCTCACACAAAACAATACGCACGGGCGTTTCCCCTCTGTCAAGTGTTATAAGACATAGATTCTCAAACAGATATCAAAGATTTTCAATCCCATGGCAGTAAATGTGCAGGCGATATCTCTCACCCATGAGAAATTGCATTTTCTCTATTGTTCGGAGCGAGGAGTCCTTTATGATTTGATCCAAGTGTAGGCCTTTTTCAGTCATTTTGCAACCACAAAATTTTTGTAAACTTGAATTTACCACTTCTAGTGCTCGAAGGAAGACATGAAAAATCTCAAAAATACTTCGATATTTTGGCTGTCAAGCAAATATTGATTCATTCCAATCCATCCAGTACTTTTGATGCTACGGATTTTCAAATGTGGGAACTTCTTTCTGGTTCACCCGGTATGCATCAAACTTTTTGTTTCGGAGCCGTTTTTTGAACATGCTGAATGAAGGAGGAACATCTCTCGTTTCCAGCTTATATTTCATCTTTTTTCATATTTCATTCTTTTAAGGAGGGTTGCCCTTCAGCAGAAGCTGTTTTTCAAGGGGCCCTCCAATAAAAACTTAATTACAATATACAGCTAAAAAAACCATAACTTTAAAACCCTATTTACAATTATGCAATATTTACAATTGAAAGAAAAATTAACCCTTTATTGACTTTTTAAAACCATTCAGGGAGGATGCCGTCTTAGATTCAGCTGGGAGGCTATTCCATAGTTTAGCTCCCCGGAAAGAAAAGTTTTTGCCCATTTGTTGACTTTTTCTTTGGCAAGAAGAATCAGTTTCAGTATTCCTGAGACTGCGGGAGGCACTTGTTGAGTTTTTGATAAAAAGGTTACACAGGTATTGTGGAGCCAAATCATTGATCTAGCGACTTGGAAGACCATCATTTTAGACTCTTTGTTTGTTTTGAAACTTATGGACAGTGAAGATGAGCACAAATAGCCGGGGGGAGGGAGCTACTTTAATTACTCCATGGTACAACAAGGACACATGTTGTAACACAATAGCAACAGTTGCGTTTGATTGACACTTCAATTCAAAGCGATTAGCGATCGCAGACAAAGGAAATTCCCTCAACCAGTAATTCAAAACAAACAAAGCCGCAAAAGTTTCTCTGAAACCCAGGTAGCTAGCTCGCTCGTTGTGCATTCCAGAAATTGTTTTTAAGAGCAAACATGAGCATAGATCGAAAGAAGAAGGATATATCTACACATCTGCCGCGGGCATTTTATTTTTTGGTTCAGAAGCTGAGCAGTAGGTATTTTGATATCACCCAAAAAATATGAGAATTGAATCGCCTCCCAATCGGCTTTTGAACCAAATAGATCAAATGCCCGAGGTAAAAGTGTAGATATATCCTTCTTCTTTTGATCTATGCTCATATTTGCTCTTAAAAACCATTTCTGGAATGCACAACGAGCGAGCTAGCTACCTGGGTTTCAGAGAAACTTTTGCGGCTTTGTTTGTTTTGAATTACTGGTTGAGGGAATTTCTATTTACGATCGCAGATCGCTTTGAATTCAGGTGTCAACAAAAGCAACTCATGCTATTGTTTTACAAAATCTGTCCTTGTTCCATGGTACGGGGTTGTGCCATTTTTAGGATTGTTTGTTTGAACCAGAAGACGAGCAAAAGACATTACTTTGTTTGGTTGAGAGAATTTCCTTTATCAGCAGTCGCTTATCGCTTGGAATTGAAGTGAATTGAGGTGTCAATCAAACGCAACTGTTGCTATTGTAATAAACGAGGGCAGATTTTGGAATACAATAGCACGAGTTGCTTTTGTTGACACCTCAATTCAAAGCGATTAGCGATCACAGACAAAGAAATTCTATCAACCAGTAATTCAAAACAAACAAAGCCGCAAAATTTTCTCTGAAACCCAGGTTGCTAGCTCGCTCGCTGTGCATTCCAGAAATCATTTTTAAGAACAAAAATGAGCATAGATCGAAAGAAGAAGGATATATCTACACATTTGCAGCGGGCATTTTATTTCTTTGGTCCAGAAGCTGAGCAGTAAATGTTTTGATAACACCCAAAAAAAATAAGAGAATTGAATCGCCTCCTAAACGGCTTTTGAACCAAACGAATAAAATGCCCGCGGCAGATGTGTAGATGCATCCTTCTTCTTTCGATCTACGCTCATGTTTGCCCTTAAAAACAGTTTCTGGAATGCACAACGAGCGAGCTAGCTACCTGGGTTTCAAAGAAACTTTTGCGGCTTTGTTTGTTTTGAATTGCTGGTTGAGAGAATTTCCTTTGTCTGCAGTCGCTAATCGCTTTGAATTGAGGTGTCAACAAAAGCAACTCATGCTATTGTATTACAAAATCTGCCCTTGTTTATTGTAATACAAAAAGGGGAACACGAAAAGAGTCCTTTTCTTTTGTTCAGGAAGATCAATAACAAAGAAACGCATGGAATTTCAAAAAACCGTCAAACCACCAGAGACTACACATGCTCTTTTTGGAATGAAGGGCGACAAGAGGCGAAAAGCAAAGTTTTGCACATACGAAACGAAACTTATTGGAAGAAGAAGCAGCGAAAAATCCACGGCAGTTTTAGGTCTGAACATTTGAAACATTTTCATTTCAAAGTGTCGCTTGGAGGTGATTTTGAGGTGAGTGGAAAAGTTTTTTATGTACTCTTAACATTTCATTTAAAATTTCTACAGTAACTGATGTAAAATGAAGCTAAAGTGCTGGCACACGTGTTGTTCAAAGTATTTTACGTTGATAAAATTTTTGTTCTATTTGCTCTGAGAGTTATGTTTTAGCTCCACTTATTTAGTGTGCTGTGCTGGGATTCTAGAAAGTGATTTGTTTTAAAGATCGTGCACGGTGCACGTATTTTTTCATAAGAAATTGCTCATAAGAAACTCAACTCTCATCTCGCCAAAAAAAAATTATGAAATTCCAGCACTGAGGAAAAAGACATAAGCAACTATTTAGTTTATTTAGTCAAGGAAGTCCTCAGAATATTTTCACCTTACTTTGATTTTTTCTGTAGCTACCATATTACTAGGAAGGTACTTGAGTGATGTCTGTACTCTACATCTGAAATGCTTTAAAAAGACTTGTTTTCAAATGTTCACGAGCCCCCGTGGGGGGGGGAGTAGTTTACCTAAATTTGTACGGGGGTGTGTGCCCACGGCAACATTTTCTTTCTACCCGGCTCCAGACTTTTCCCCTTCAAACCCGATTCTAGAAAAAATCGGTCAAAAGTTTACTCCAAAACATAGTAAAAATTGGACTAAATAACAACCCGATCCAGCAAACTTTCCCCTTTTTACATGTTTTGCCAAACCGGCTCTAGAAAACTTGCCTTCTTTTGATGCCCCGCTCTGAAAAAATGTGGAAAGGTGAAAACGATACCCGGAAAAACGGCATATCCCCATCGGAAAGATATTCAAAGTACCCCCCCCCCCCCCCCGGGTCACGACGGAATAGGTAGTGAACATGAAGATTGTTATGGAACTTTTAAGAAACTCGTTACCTTGGGTACCAGAGCCAACAAAACTAAAAAATAATGAAAAGAAAAAAACAAAGGGACGAAAAGTTATCATCAGTCTGAAAGTCTGACATCTTTGCAGTGGCATCCCCTTTCGTTCCAACTGAATTGAATTGATGAGGAGAGGAGAGGTGAACACAAACAAACAAGAACTCTTTCAAAAGTCAGCAGTTCAGGCCAAAAGCACAACTTATTGGTAAGTTATTCAACGTTTTAAAACCCGTTGTGACAGACTTCGCAAAAATAGTCGTTTAGCAGGGTTTACTTCTTGACTTGAGAAAGGATTTTAATTCTGAAATAAAGCAAAGCTCTGACGGCCTCCACCTCTGAGACAGATTACTAACCATAGGGTTTTGTTGTTCCCCAGGCTTGTAAGGGTTAATCCTCTGCATTCTTGTAAGAAATACTCCGCAAATCACAGATTTTCAGAGAACGGTCGAAATTTAGGCAATAAATGCAATCATAGAAATGATTGCCATGTTTTGATTAGCAAGTACTTCATGTTATCGTTGAAGCTTACTCTCAAGTACCGGTTAAACGGGGGGGGGGGGGGTGAGAATAATCGGAGGGGTTGGAAATGGTTCAATATAATAATAATCGGGGGGTTGGAACAATCGGGGGGGGGGGGGGTTGGAAAAATTGAGAATAGTCGTTTTTCGTTTTCTTAGTAAAACACGTATCTAACATGGGTACCACGTATGTGAAACACGTATGCAACACGGGTCAGACTAACAAAGGAGAATAAAGGTAATAAATACAGCAAGTACATTTGCTTAGCAAGAATTATTAAAAAAATTTGTTCACTATTACTGCTATTTTTCAAGAATTAATAAAAGGGGGGTTGGAATAAAAGTGGGGGGGTTGGAAAATTTTTCAAAAATTAATAAGCGGGGGGGGGGCGATTATTCGGTACTTGAGAGTAGTCATAACAAGCGGGAAGTGGAAATACGGACGGAAATACATACCAACGACGACCACAAATCAGTGATTAACTACAAACGTCGTAGTTTTAACTCCTCCGTACCGCTGATGTATCGCTGATGCGGTCCACTCTTTCAAGAACAAATTTTGGGCAGCTTTTAGAGGTTCACTCTTGCCACAGCCCTTTATAAATTTAAATTCTTTATGTTGCCATTTAAATAAGGACAGGCATGAAGTTTCTGGACTTGAAATGCAATTAACCACGGGGGGGGGGGGGTTCTTGCCCAAATTTTGGGTAGGGGTCTGTCGTGAGCATATTCAAAATGTTACCATTGGCTAGACTAATTTTTACAGAAATGGTACCCTTGGCTAGACCAATTTGATCATTCTCTTCTGGACCAATTTTTTCGAAAATGGTACCCTTGGCTAGACCAATTTTACCATTTCCTGGACCAATATTGTCAAATTTGTACCAAATATGCTATAGTATATGGCTTTCCTAGGCAGCTAGTCAGAACCTCGCTGCACACAATTTTTGCTATAACTGACTTATAAACAACACAGTTTGCTAGAGTGCCACTGAGCAGCTTTTACAAAACAGCTCTGATTGGTTAACTGAGACGGTCTGCACTTGCAGCATATGCAGCTGCAAAGTTAGACTGATTATATGGCCATGGGACTCATCTTAATAAGTCTAGTGCAAAGTAAAGCGAAACCGAAACCAAAACCAGGAACCATGTTCAACGCGCGAACGAGGCAAACGATTCTTAGTGGTTGATTTGCTTCGGAAGATAATAGTGATTGTCATTTTGCTGGAAGTGAATGTAGGCGGGAAGAGAGAATTATGCAAGCAGCAGAAGAGTGCAGAGTAAATCATTTCATCATTGCGAATTTTTAAAAGTCTGGAAGCAAAATACCTGCAAAAACATCGACGAGAAAGACCAAAGGAAGGTTTGTACAGTTTAAACTTTGCACATCTCAGAACGCCTCCTTAAATCGCCATTGCTATTCGCTTTTTCTTTGAAGATGAAATTCGTTTCTTGGAAATAACGTTTTCACAGAGCGATGTTAATTGGAAAATGTTATACACTCGTGATTACACTTCAGTTCAGACGTAAGGTACAGTAACTGCAAGTTTCGTTATCTTTTATTCAAATCAACATTTTAAACAGTAAATATTTAAAAGCAAATAGACTGTGCTGAAATAGATCCAAAATAAAATAGGGTTTCTTTTGGTCAGGGGTCATAGTGTTGGAATTAATTGAAATCATCGATGTCGTAATAACAAAATGATGAGGTAATTTTTAAAATCTACTTGGTAAAAATGAAATTCATCGCTTCCAGAGGTAGGACCACAATTGCTAAATTTCGTAGTTTCTGTAATAATTAATTATTCAAAGTTTATGAAGTTTACACATTTCTAAAATGTGGCAAGTTATGAACCAGACAACTGCCATCGCATTATCTATCGCATTGCATAAGTTGCTAAGTGAGGCTTACGATAGATGGTGGGATTTGTTATGATTTGTCCAGTATATAATACCGAGCATATGAAAGATATATATGTCCGATGTGAAACAGATGACAGGTTAGAGGTCCTGGCAGACGGTGACAAGGGTAAAATTGTTTGTGAACGCCATAGGAGTTCGTAAATACGACTGGACTTGACAAGTTCAATCCATGGAAATAAAGTCAATCCCAACTTTGTCTTCATTCGCAGAAAATTTCGAAATGACATATTTATTGCTCGCAACATGGATATTTTTGCAGACTGAAGATCCTGGCATATTTGCCCCTGAATTTGGTCACTGCTGAGGCCACTGGCAGCTTAGGAATGTTCTTTTGAGTTTATTTGATTTAAAAGACTGTCTAATCTATGCACTCAAACGTCACAAGGACTTGCTCGAAAAATTGCGTCTTGCTCAGTGGCCGATTGGAAACTTTATAGGAGAACCTGGATAAAGGAATGCTTGCGAGATTTATTTATCCATTCTCGTATCCATTCATTCATTCCTCCATTCATTCTTTCGTTCCTTAGTTCATTCGTTTTTCATTCATTCATTCTTTCGTTTGTTCTTTCATCTTTCCACTGCTTGATCTTTGATCATCATTATCGCGCATGCCCCATTCATTGACTCATCTGAAAAATGTACCGAAATCGTTCTGAGAAATTTCGAAGACCTTGTGGGTCGCAATTTGCCTGGCAATTTGATCTCTCCTGCACCAAACTTGCCCTCTCAGCCTTCATAACCGAACAATAACAACAGTTTCTACTTCTATCTCTGTAAGGTCGTTTCTCTATCATAGTCAGAACTCCAGCCTATCAGTATTTATCTATCTAGGTGCTTTTACCGTTGTTAATGATAAAGTAATTTTGTTGTTGTTTGATGTTTATTGTTATTGTTATGATTATGATTATGATTATGATGATACTGTGCACGTGCTCGGGGTAACGTCTGCACAGTGGGATGTTGGATTTGTAACGAAATTGCTTGAGGAGAACATGCAGTTTTGATGAAATCTTTGAATGAAGAGAATAATCAAGTTTTCAACGATGAGAGCTTTAGCAGAAACTGACTGAAATTGTCAACCTTGTTACCTTTCTGCACCCCTGTGTCTACAGGTCCTGTATGTCACGAGTTTTAGAGATTGGTAAATTCATGATTCAGACTAGTAGTCACGATGGAAGTATATGGAAGGCTACAGGGTGGCAAAAGGTATTTTTAAATCATTGGCAAAAAATGACATGTCCAAAAGAATGATCTCACCTTTCACTCCATTTACGTGTCGAATTTGTCCATAAATCCCATAACTCAAGTTGACATGAACCTCTGTTTCATTGATTACATAAACCTCCCTTTCGTTTTCATTTCTATCAGCATGTCCCATCGTCATGACGACCTGGTGTCAGGACTCCTCTCTTCCGAAGACTGCAACCTCTGCGAAGGAAAGGGACAGATTTCTTACGTCAGATCAATGCGTAAGATACGAGGATCCTTTCAAGGGCTTTGAAGAGGCTCACAAATTAAGAAGTCCCTTCACTTTCGCTCATAGAATTGAACTGATGTTTGTTCTTGGGATTTACACGAATCCTACTTTGGAAAATTCAGATATAACTCTTGCATGTAGTGCGTACCTCGAAGAGCTCCCTCTGTTTGTAAAGTGCTTTCTATGAAATTTCTGGAGCTTCCCCATTAGTTGGGGTTTCCACATAATAGACGTTTATCCTTGATTTGTAATCCGAGTTGAGATTTGAGGTACCTAGATAGGACCAGTGACACCCCTTTTTAGAGGCGCTTGACCGAACCCTGTAAGCTACAGGAGCAATTGACGAGGGTTGATTATTGCTCATTGGCAGCAAGCAGACCAACTGAAGGTTTCCCGCACATTCAAGCAGTCCCACACATTACTTAAGTTTATTGTTTCAGTGTCAATTTCTAAAGTTGAGGGGACTAGAATGCTATCAGGTGCTATCAGTATTAGGGACTGTTCATTATTCATAAAGGGGTTGATACCGAAGAGAAATGGGTTGGGTAAGAGAAATTTTCTGACATAAAAAGGTTGGGTAAATATTTTTTCATGTAATTTCAAGGTTGGGAAAAGAAAATTTTCCCATCAATTAATGCCAAATGTTCAAGTCCAAAATTATCAATATCATCATCAACATCATCAACACTATCCATTTCACTTTTAGTGTCTACTTTTGTTCATCTTTATCATCAATATTTACAGTATTGAATTTGATAATTTACATCGTTTGACATTGAAACCATGTTTAGAGGTAGGGGTTGGGCAGAATTTTTTCAACCTGAAAATTGTTGGGTAGATGTTTTTGCTGTCACTTTTAGAGTTGGGTAAGAAGATTTTTTGGACAAGAAAACATTTCTCTTCAGTACCAACCCCTCTGTAAATAATGAACGGTCCCTTAGTAGAAATAAGAACGTGGATCGATCACTTGTGCCCTAACAGGTTAGAACCAGTTTCAGTGCAACAAGACTAAAAATATCCTCATATGTTAAATTACTTTCACTAAACCCAGTCACATTTCCTATAACATATCAAAATAAGAAATAAATTACATTCATTAGGCTAGTATCATTTGGCTGGCTGTGTGTACAGAAAGAACTTCTGTAGAGGAGCAATGTCGTGATTGGTATAGAATCCCTTCATTTTATTGTGCATATAGCTGTGCTTGGGGTTACTTGTATATCCGTTAAACTTGTCAGTTGTTATCCTTACCTAGCAGTTTCGCAGTCACATTTCAAACACTAATTTTGCTGTAGGAATTAAATGTTTCCGTGTTCTGAAAAGTCACCAGCTACCTCGGTAAAACGCACAATTCCCTAATTATAAACAGCAAACATTATCAATTCCGGTGAATTTTGAGTGGAGATTGTCCATCTACGTGCAAGAAGTTATTGCTGCCAAATAGCAATAAGGTATCATCATTTCATGGCAGTCTCCACTTTTTGATAAGTTATAAAGACCATAAAATTGTCCATAATCTCTATAGCTGTGGGGTACAACAGGGGGCAATATGTGCCCCAAATCTTTAAACGGTGCCCTATTTTGATCTCAAAGTGCCCATTTCCTCCAGTTCTAAAAAGTGTCTTTCTGAGAGCTGGCTGTGCCCCTCAAAGTTTGCACTGCTTCGTAGTTCTTACGTCCCTGAGGAAATTCATCTGAGAAAAGTTTGTCGATATCTGCTTCTGCATGCTACAAAAAGTTTCAAATTTCATTATATACCTGTAACCAGGAGCTGCAAAATAAAGCCATGACCTTCCTTGCTGCAAACACTTTTATCCTTGCTGCAAACCCTGCAAATGACATTCCTTTTTACACAGCTGGAAGGAAGCCTGGTAGCCTTTTCTTGGAATTAGATGAAGCTCATCTCCGCTTTGTCCATTGAGGAGGAGTGCCTCTCCTTCGCAGTATCGGTGACTGTTTTCACTGGATGCTATGTTGTATTGAGAACTCGCGTTTTTACGCGATTTTATGCGTTGTACTTCGCATGCTGGCAGTGGCGGACTGGCCCACCGGCCCGTGGCCGGTGGGCCCCCCTCAAAATCTTGTAAAAAGGGCCCCCTCTTTACTGGAAAAGGGCCCCTTTGGCAAAATAAGGGACTTCTTTCGTAGTCTTACATTTTGAATAATGGACATCTCACTTCACATTTGAATCCTTCCGTGTCAGTGTACTTGTTCAAAGAAATGAATATAGTCAGAGAGTGATGTTACGGATGGTGGAGAAAGGAGCACCGTTGCAGAAAAAGTAAAGGTCCCCTCTCCCCTCCACTTCTATAAAAAACTGGTTCTCGAGATCAGTGGCGTGGCCACGGGGAAGAGGGCAATTGCCACCCCCCCCCCCACTTTTGTCGAAAGGTGGTCCTCGAGATTCCTCTAAAACCGAAGAGAAAATAGCTGGGTCCAGCTTAGCCTGCGTGCAGCCTCTACTGTCACTGCGGGGTGGAGAGGAGGAGGAAAGAGCGGAAATCTCCCCCAGTAGAGGGGAGATTTCCGCTCTTTCCTCCTCCTCTCCACCCCGCAGTGACAGTAGAGGCTGCACGCAGGCTAGGTCCAGCTGGGTATAGGTTGGGAAAGAATTTTCCGAGAAATGTCAAATCTTGGCACTGGCAAGCATCATATTGGGAGATGCATTCTAAGCCAAAGTAAAGGACCTTTCTTCCCTCAAAATTTTTCCTCGTGCTTTGATTCATAGGATAACTGTCACAAAAGGGCACAAAACGATCAAGGTTTCCTTGTCGCTAAAGGCAAGCATGATATTAGGAGATGCATTCTAAGCCAAAGTAAAGGACCTTTCTTCAAAAATTTTCCTCGTGCTCTGATTCATAGCATGCTGGAAATTGTTCAAAGCCGGAAAAAATTTCCGTTGGAAGGAAGCGTTGGATAATGTTCTCGGAATTAAGTGGGTCACTACTTCCAAGTTGCTAAATTGTGGAGGAACATTGCTCCTTCGTTGCAGTTGTGTCGTGTGTCGATAGTGAATATTCTGTGAAGTGAGGGGGCAAGCACTTGGAATGTCGAAATTTTTCGAGAGCCGGAAAAAGTTTAAGTTGGAAGGAAGCTCTGGTGAAGGTTCTGGGAATTTAACTTGCTGGATGTCCGGTTTAGTTTGTTGCTGTGAAGGAGCGCTTCTCTTTGATAGGCTGTTTTACGCAGGAGCCAGAAATTTTCTGGATGGGACCCCCGTCATGGGGCTGCACCATAAAAATGCTATGATATGGTATCAAGGTGGGAGGTGTCAGTGGAAAGGGCGTGGGAAATGGGACGCTAATATTTGTGGGAAAGGCCAAGAAAGGATGCCCCTTGTGTGATTGCAAAAGTTTTGTACTATAGTCTTTTGCAAACTGTTTGATGAAATAGTATGTGTAAAAGGAGTTTCATCAAAGAGGGTATGTTGTCCAGGAAGTGTCTCTCTTGCCGTGTACTGACAAAGCAGAGCCGTCTTGGCAAGGAAAAATCAAACAGCACTTCACTGAGGTCAGCAAAATTATGTATACTGTTAACTGGAATGCAAGCAGCATTTTAACACAAGGCCACAGTTCATTGAGAAAGCGGTTTATTTTCCTCCATGTTCTATTCGTCCCTTCAAATGCCAGTGTTATCTGCCCATATAGTCCTTTGAACCCACTTTGCCAACCGTTGCGTAGGAATAGTTAGTATCCTTTGGTCACTGCACAGGAGGAGTGTGTTGTTTTGTGGTTACTTTCTTAGCTTGTAGGAAATACAGTTGATATTCTGGGAATTTTAGGAAAGAAAGAGGAAGCCAGGAATTTAAATTCAAATAGATGTTGATTGTTACTGTTTCGGAGGTTGTCTCTATTCTACGCTTACTCTATACAAGAGCAGCCAAAAGAAGAAAATGTGCTTAAAGGGGCTCCGTCTCCAAATTTCGGTCAAAACGGTGATTTTGAAGTTATTTGATGGCAATATCACACAGACGTTTACCTGTTTTTTCGAAAATGAAAGCATCATTTTGAAAATAGATCTTTGTACTTCACAGAGGAAAAATCCAAACATTCATATCTCTTACGATTGCTTGGATGTAAGTGGATTTTTAACGAGCATTTTATGGTGCCTTGGGTGAAGCCAACAAACAAACTGCAGAAAACAATGGATAACAACAGCCACGTGCAGTGTTATCAGATAAGTTTACGGTTTGGCGACGGAGCCCCTTTAACGGGTAAAGCAAAACGTGTTTAACTGGTTGTAAACTAAAGTACCTGGTAGATAGGCCTGCATCATTCCTCTCTCATCAAGCTCACATGCACCTGGATTCCATCTTGAACTGTCGATTTCATCTTGTGATTAATCTACCCAGCCCCATTGACCTTGTGGGAAAGGGAAAGGCGTATGCTGAACGCCTTATGTTGCTGAACGCTAAGGTACTGCATTGGCAAGTGCCTTTGTGCTTGGTTTGGTGGTCATCTGTGAACTCTGTTTCTCCTATTTGCCAAAATCGGAGTGCAGACTTCTTTCCTATTAGTAAGTTGGAAATGCGTAATCAGAGGTATTTTACAGAGGAAGCATCAAGGTATGCACTGAATGCAATTTTCATTGCAATGCAAGTTGCGGGCCTTTCTTGACGACAGTAAATCATCAAAGATGGAAATAACGGGGTTGGGGACGAAAATTCCGTGGGAGGAGGGATTGGAGGGTGTTCCCCCTCAATCGACAGACAATAGAGTTTGTCGGAAAATAGAGTTCAAATATCATGCTCTTCTTGTACATATTTTTTGGATCTTTTTTTTCAATTCCATTCAGATTTTACAACAATATTACTAATAACAATACTTACAAGCTACGCTACAATACTACAGAGACGATACCACAGGGAGCAAAATACTATATCTACCCTGTGGCAATTCTAAAAATAATTAATGACTCACATAAAACTACACGTAACTGCTACTACAAATAAAAGGAATGTTTAAATACAAACGGAAAACTAAGGTACAAGTGAAGGTAGCTTGCAGTCAAGTACGGTAATTGCAAGTGTGGGTTTGAAAGTTAGAGCCAAACATGGTGAATTTGGATCTTTACTTGTGCGGCGGCCCGTTATAATTGTTCAGCAAAATGGGACAGGCACGGTCCTTTGTCGGAAGAATACATGCCACAACCAATTGTCAAGTTTCTTCCCTGACCACCAAAGGGGGCTTGGAAACTTTTAGTTCCAGCCACCTTTTATTGCGACCTGTTTGCAAGAATGTCTAGGCATAATCTGCAACTGGCGATTAACAAACCCCCCGTCACAACAGCTCTCCATATTAATAGAGGATCACACCAAAGCAGTTTCTCTATTGGAACACAGAGGTTTCTGGAATACGCATGTCCAAATTATTTCTCCCCCCGTCTTGAGATGCTAATGACACAATCTCTCATTCATGTGACAATGTTATTGAGCTAAGATGGTACGGGGGACATGACTCCATTTTCAGCTATGATTGACAGGTAACTTAACAGTCTCAAAAGAACTCATTTGGTTTTCAAGTTAGGAAGCTATCGTGAGGAACTGATTCAGTAATAAGGTTTTTTGCAGATTCAAGATTCACCTTGCATTTTTAGAATAACGTAAAGCAACCAAACACATAACAAAGGCCAAAGTTTGTAGTTGCAGCTGGATATATAATAGTTGTTTTGGATTTACGAGAACTACATTTTTGCAAATGGTTGAATAGCAGAACGCACAGATTCAACTATCAGAATATGTTTATCACGATTCATAAACCTGACGAAATCATCCCGCGCTAGTCGGTTAAAGCCTGCATAAATTTACTGCCTGCTTAACAGAGGTGCAGCCCACTGGGTCAGCGGTATTGAAGAGACTTTGCTCAGGACAAAGCTTTATTCGAAATTAGAAAACTTCTTGGAGGGTACGATGAGAATTAATCCCGAGATGGAGGGACTTCTAGAAGATGAAGACTGGACGGATTTGGTCACCGATTTATATGATCAGGTAAATTCTCGTGAAGAATGAATGAATGAAATGAATCAGCAGATAATCAAGTATAAGAATTCAAAATGATATGAAATAATAGTCTGCCTTTCAGGATGGACTCCGCGGATACCTCAGATACCTGGCAGGAAACCAATGCCTCGAGGCACGCACACTCCATAAAATGCAAAATAAATGTTGCTTCATGACTAGGATATCACTATTCAGTCAGTAAAGAAAATAGGACATTTGTAAGATACCGTAGAGTGACAATACGAAAAGAATCTGTAACTTTGTCAGAGGGACAGCAGCTTAGAAATGTACCATATGGGCTGGCTTGAAGAACGGTCAAAGTTGCATCCTTCCATCCGAAGTTTTTGTCAACCGTTTTTGGAGCAGATCTGTTTTGAAGCTTATGATCCTAAAACCCTCTTCGCTTCTCGAACACTTATGAGAAGAGAATAACAAACACATCTGTTTTAAGTTGATTATTGGCCTATTGTCAAGTCGCTCAACGGTGGTCCTGCAAAAGAAACCTTCCGTATCGATGCGATGCCAATAAAAATAGCTTTTTTGCTTACATCTCATATATTGCAGATTGAAAACTTGAGAGCCTTGTTTCGTCCACAAATTTTCTATATTTCTACTTTGAGAATAAAAGATTATTTGTTCGATTCCTGCCTCTGTACTTCTGAATAGAATTGTTAGGGCCTAAGTGAGAGTGATTGCTCAGTTCAGGCGGCAAGTCTTCGCCTCGTTTGAAGGGAATCGACAAGTTGCCGTAAACTAATAATTTTCTATCTTTTCATAGTGTTTCCCCGTGTTTCCATCTCTTAAATGCAAGAAGAGCAGGGACGCCGGAGAGATGGTAGGGCAAGGGGGGCGACTAGGAGCATATGGGCAATTGAAACTTGACCCCCCGCGCCCCCCCCTCTCCGGCGTTCCTGAAGCAGAGAATATGAATGGCATTCTGGACTAGTTTTAGATGGAAAGTTTTCAGAGGACTGACCTTCGAAACGTTGATGCGAGTTACCATTTTGGCTGTCCTCGCTTTTCCGTTCGCGCTTTGTCAACCACCATCCGATCACGTGACAGAAGAGTTAAAATCCAAAAACGACAAGAGGATGAACTCTGAAAACCAGAGAATTTCGAAATCAATAAGCAATCTGTTATTTTTTTCATGCTAAAATCTCAGTAAGAAACTGAACTATGTTTGTATTATGGACTGATCATTAGTTTTTGCCGGGGAGGGGGTGCAGTGGAAGACATCTGGGAGGGAGTACCGATATTTCGCACATTTCGGGAAGGGGTATGAAAATAGTTTGAGATGAATCCCGTAACTTCTAAAAAACTTTTTTCTAGAAGTAAGTTCACTTCTCTTTTCTCATCACATTTGAAATTGTATTTTCCTTTAATGTGCCAGATTGTGATGATGTAAATCTTCATGCACTTAAACCCATGACAGTATAACGAGACTGTTACCAAATATACATGTACTGGGATAGGGCTGAAAATATCTTCTCTAATGTTGGAGGGGGCCCCAAAGTTTTCAGCAAAATCAGAGAGGGGTGACGAAAATTCCATCAGTTGTTTGTAAATTTCTTCCACCCCCTCCCAGCAAGAATTAATGACCCGTCCCTTACTTCTGAAGGAACTGCAGGGAAAGGCGGGGGTGTCTTTTGGTTTCAGGAAGACTGACAGAAGATAGGCACTGGAAGGAACTGCAGGGAAAGGCGGGGGTGTCTTTTGGTTTCAGGAAGACTGACAGAAGAGAGGCACTGGAATGACTCAAGATGCAGCTTTGTGTTTTCGATGCAAGATACTATTCGTGGACGGCAGCTTCCCAGAAACAAGTACCCAACGAGGAATTACTACCAACTTGCCAACCTAACTTTTACTGGCAGTTCTCTAGGCTAGAATCGTCCAGAACCTCTTTTTGTTTATCTCGTTAAGGTGGTCATCTTCTATTGCATAATGTGCCAATTTTATCTACTTTCTCTTTAAATTTTGTTGATAGATCGACTTATGATATATTCATGAGACCGACAGAAAATTAAGGATACACACTGTCCTGTTGAGGTACTCTTAATTCTACGAGCTGAAGTCAGCAATGCCAGAAACTCCGTCAGCACACCTTCTGGTCATCTGTTATTGTCTAAGACAAAGTTGTCTTCACTTTTCCTTTATTTTCGTTGATAAACCAATCACTTATATGCACGAGAACGACAGAAAACTAAGGAAACACACTGTCTTGTGGAGGTACTCTTAATTCTACAAGCTGAAGTCAGCAATGTAAGAAACTCTGTCAGCGCACCTTCTGGCCAATTCCAGGACAAAATTGTCTTCATTTTTCCTTTATTTTCGTTGATAAACCAATTACTTATGTGCACGAGAACGACAGAAAACTAAGGAAACACACTGTCCTGTTGAGGTACTCTTAATTCTACAAGCTGAAGTCAGCAATGTAAGAAACTCTGTCAGCACGCCTTCTGGTCAATTCCAGGACAAAGTTGTCTTCATTTTTCCTTTATTTTCGTTGATAAACCAATTACTTATGTGCTCGAGAACGACAGAAAACTAAGGAAACACACTGTCTTGTTGAGGTACTCTTAATTCTACAAGCTGAAGTCAGCAATGTAAGAAACTCTGTTGGCACACCTTCTGGTCAATTCCAGGACAAAATTTTTTAATTTTTCCTTTATTTTCGTTGATAAACCAATTACTTATATGCACGAGAACGACAGAAAACTAAGGAAAAGACACTGTCTTGTTGAGGTACTCTTAATTCTACAAGCTGAAGTCAGCAATGTAAGAAACTCTGTTAGCACACCTTCTAGTCATCTGTTGTTGTCCTGGACAAAGTTGTCTTCACTTTTCCTTTATTTTCGTTGATAAACAAATCACTTATATGCACGAGAACGACAGAAAACTAAGGAAACACACTGTCTTGTTGAGGTATTCTTAATTCTACAAGCTGAAGTCAGCAATGTAAGAAACTCTGTTGGCACACCTTCTGGTCAATTCCAGGACAAAATTTTTTAATTTTTCCTTTATTTTCGTTGATAAACCAATTACTTATATGCACGAGAACGACAGAAAACTAAGGAAAAGACACTGTCTTGTTGAGGTACTCTTAATTCTACAAGCTGAAGTCAGCAATGTAAGAAACTCTGTCAGCACACCTTCTGGTCATCTGTTATTGTCCAAGACAAAGTTGTCTTCACTTTTCCTTTATTTTCGTTGATAAACCAATTACTTATATGCACGAGAACGACAGAAAACTAAGGAAACACACTGTCCTGTTGAGGTACTCTTAATTCTACAAGCTGAAGTCAGCAATGTAAGAAACTCTGTCAGCACACCTTCTGGTCATCTGTTATTGTCCAAGACAAAGTTGTCTTCACTTTTCCTTTATTTTCGTTGATAAACCAATTACTTATATTCACGAGAACGACAGAAAACTAAGGAAACACACTGTCCTGTTGAGGTACTCTTAATTCTACAAGCTGAAGTCAGCAATGTAAGAAACTCTGTTGGCACACCTTCTGGTCAATTCCAGGACAAAATTTTTTAATTTTTCCTTTATTTTCGTTGATAAACCAATTACTTATATGCACGAGAACGACAGAAAACTAAGGAAAAGACACTGTCTTGTTGAGGTACTCTTAATTCTACAAGCTGAAGTCAGCAATGTAAGAAACTCTGTCAGCACACCTTCTGGTCATCTGTTATTGTCCAAGACAAAGTTGTCTTCACTTTTCCTTTATTTTCGTTGATAAACCAATTACTTATATGCACGAGAGCGACAGAAAACTAAGGAAACACACTGTCTTGTTGAGGTACTCTTAATTCTACAAGCTTCAGTCGTCAATGCAAGAAACTCTGTTGGTACACCTTCTGCCGTCTTCTGTTGTTGTCCTGCACAAAGTTGTCTTCATTTTTCCTTTATTTTCGTTGATAAACCAATTACTCATATGCACGAGAACGACAGAAAACTAAGGAAACACACTGTCTTGTTGAGGTACTCTTAATTCTACAAGCTTCAGTCGTCAATGCAAGAAGCTCTGCTGGTACACCTTCTGCGGTCTTCTGTTGTTGTCCTGGACAAAGTTGTCTTCATTTTTCCTTTATTTTCGTTGATAAACCAATTACTTATATGCACGAGAACGACAGAAAACTAAGGAAACACACTGTCTTGTGGAGGTACTCTTAATTCTACAAGCTGAAGTCAGCAATGTAAGAAACTCTGTTGGCACACCTTCTGGTCAATTCCAGGACAAAGTTGTCTTCATTTTTCCTTTATTTTCGTTGATAAACCAATTACTTATATGCACGAGAACGACAGAAAACTAAGGAAAAGACACTGTCTTGTTGAGGTACTCTTAATTCTACAAGCTGAAGTCAGCAATGTAAGAAACTCTGTCAGCACACCTTCTGGTCAATTCCAGGACAAAGTTGTCTTCATTTTTCTTTTATTTTCGTTGATGAAAAAATTACTTACATGCACGAGAACGACAGAAAACTAAGGAAACACACTGTCTTGTTGAGGTACTCTTAATTCTACAAGCTGAAGTCAGCAATGTAAGAAACTCTGTCAGCACACCTTCTGGTCAATTCCAGGACAAAGTTGTCTTCATTTTTCTTTTATTTTCGTTGATGAAAAAATTACTTATATGCACGAGAACGACAGAAAACTAAGGAAACACACTGTCTTGTTGAGGTACTCTTAATTCTACAAGCTGAAGTCAGCAATGTAAGAAACTCTGTCAGCACGCCTTCTGGTCAATTCCAGGACAAAGTTGTCTTCATTTTTCCTTTATTTTCGTTGATAAACCAATTACTTATATGCACGAGAACGACAGAAAGCTAAGGAAACACACTGTCTTGTTGAGGTACTCTTAATTCTACAAGCTTGAAGTCAGCAATGTAAGAAACTCTGTCAGCACACCTTCTGGTCAATTCCAGGACAAAGTTGTCTTCATTTTTCCTTTATTTTCGTTGATAAACCAATTACTTATATGCACGAGAACGACAGAAAACTAAGGAAATGCACTGCGTTATATAGGTAATCGTAATTCTGTAGGCTGAAGTCAGCAATGAGAGAATCTGCTTTTGGCACACCTTCTGTCCATCTTTTACTTTCCAGGGCATAATTATCTTCATTTTTACTTTGGTTTCGTTAATAATTCAATTACTTACATGCACCAGAACGAAAGAAAATTAAGGAAACTCACTGCCTTGTTTAGGAAATCATTACTTCCTAAGCTGAAGTCAGCAATAAGAGAATCTGCTATTGGCACACCTTCTGTCCATCTTTTACTTTCCAGGGCATAATTATCTTCATTTTTACTTTGGTTTCGTTAATAATTCAATTACTTACATGCACCAGAACGAAAGAAAATTAAGGAAACTCACTGCCTTGTTTAGGAAATCATTACTTCCTAAGCTGAAGTCAGCAATAAGAGAATCTGCTATTGGCACACCTTCTGTCCATCTTTTACTTTCCAGGGCATAATTATCTTCATTTTTACTTTGGTTTCGTTAATAATTCAATTACTTACATGCACCAGAACGAAAGAACATTAAGGAAACTCACTGCCTTGTTTAGGAAATCATTACTCTCTAGGCTGAAGTTACCAATTTGAGGAACTCTGTTCGCATATCTTCTGTCCAACTGCTATTGTCCAGGAAATATTTAATTCAAACTTTTCCTTTAATTTCACTGATAAATCCATTCCTTCTATGCACGACAACAACAGAAAACCAGGGAAACTCGTTGCCTTGCGTAGGTACTCGAACTCTATGAGCTAAAGTTATCAATTATAGAAACTTTTATGGTATCTCAGCTATAGACAAAGCTTCTTCTATCTTTTCCTTGATTTCCGATAATAGATTGATTTACTGTATACATGAGAACCATAGAAACTTAGGCAGCCAAACTTTTTTAATTAGGTTACTATATTACTGTTTCCATGGAACTTTCTGGAAATATCAGCAACAGCAAACCCTAATCGCTTTTTTTTCAAATTTCGATCAAAAAGTTTTTGCTAAGATCTAGAGTCAACAGATAACTAAATTTTTGTGGCAAAATTAAGGTTTGTGTTCCAATTTATAACCTTCTTCATGCAAGTACCCTTCCGTAATCATATGATATTGAAATATTGCAGCCATGGTGGATAAAACGAAAATGAAACTATTCTTGTTGGAGATTTTTCGCAGAAATTACTAAAGCTCAATTTTGATGCCTTCATTCCTAAATTCAAAGAAACTTCAAAAGTGAAGGTTATATGTGATGTAAAATATTAGACTTATGACTTTTCGTCCCTTGTTTCCTGTGCTCTTTGGTTTGCTGATAGGGAAATAAGGGACGAAAAGTCATAAGTCTAGTAAAATATACCAAAGAGGCTTATAATGTTTCTAATATCCATAACATTGAATAGTTATTTGAAACTAAAGTTCGTATGCTAACTGCTTCCAGTTGCCGAGGATATATTATCGCTGAATTGCTAGTGGTTCTATTTGGATGTTGGTTTCACATTCTTATTTGTTATTCAGTATTCTCGTTGTCTACCGCGTGTCCCCAAAAGCAGTATATAGATTTGGTGTGATGCAGCGATGTGAATTTAGCTTTAATCAATGGCTAATCAGTAATCTCTTTCAAAATGTTCCTCGATAGTTGACTTGAACATAGGTTCCTCGTTTGTTGGTATTAGTGATTTGAGAGCAGAAATATTAACCTTGAAAGCTCAAATTTGAATCAACCGCCAAACTAGAGTTTTGGCCTTTTGTCTGAACAAATTCTTGAGGCACAGTGAATAAATCAACGATAGCCTTGCTAGAATTTGAATAATGTCATATCTTATTATATTCTGTTTGCCAGAAGTCACTCATTTGGCAATTTCTTGATTTTTCTTTACCCATAGTTTTTTATTTCGATGTGCTTCAAGAATTTGCTGAGGCTAACTGCCAAAGCTCTGTTTTGGAGATGGACACTAATTTGAGCTTTCAAGATTGATATTTTTACGCTCAAAGCACCAAAACGAGGTGCCTATGTTCAAATTAACTATCGAGGAACATTTTGAGAGTGATTTGCCATTAATTAAAGCTAAATTCACATCACTGGACCCAACCAAACCTGTATACTTTTATTTTATCTATATTCAAGTTAACTATCGAGGAACATTTTGAGAGTGATTAGCCACTAACTAAAGCTAAATTCACATCGCTGGACCCAACCAAACCTGTATACTATTTTTTATCAATATTCAAGTTAACTATCGAGGAACATTTTGAGAGTGATTAACCATTAATTAAAGCTAAATTCACATCACTGGACCCAACCAAACCTGTATACTTTTTTATCTATATTCAAGTTAACTATCGAGGAACATTTTGAGAGTGATTAGCCATTAATTAAAGCTAAATTCGCATCGCTGGACCCAACCAAATCTGTATACTTTTTTTCTGAGACACCCGTTATATTGGTGACAAAAAAGGATGTCATTTTACATTCATTTTGTTATGTATCAGCGTTCAATGAAATGTACAATCAAGAGTTGTGAATCGATTCCAATGAAATACCAATAAATTTATGGCAGAGAGGCCAACTTAGACGGGGAAATTTATATCACGTGCGGTCCGCCATAATTGTTTGGCAAGTGGGACGGCCACACCCTTTGTTAGACGAATAGATGTCACAACCATGCAACTGTCAAGTTTCTTCGTTGACCATGCTCAGCATGCCGAAGGATCTTGGCAACTGTTAGTTCTGACCATGGGTCAGTATAGACACTGCTGGTGTGCTTCTATGGCCAGGACCGCTAGGAAGAAGCTATCAGTATCTGCGGGGAAAATTGTTCTGTAGTACAATGCGGAGGAGATATCGAATACATCTAATTAATTGGTGTGACGTAAGCACCATTTTTTCAGAAATTATTGGGGGGGCTCAAGCCCCCCTCCCCCCCCGCTTCCTACGGGCCTGATGGCTAAGCACTATCTGGAACTGGAGGTTGAAAAACCCCCGTCACAACAGCTCTCACTTGCCAAAGGAATACACCAAAGCAGTTCTTCGATTGGAACATTGCGGTTTTTGGGAATACGCATGTCCAAATCAATTCTGCCCCTCGCCCCCGTCTTGAGATATGCCAATGAGTCAATCTCTCAGTCATGTAACAGTGTTATCGACAAAAGATGCTACGGGGGACATGTACAATGTTTAGACTCCATGTTCAGCTATGATTGACAAGGTAATTCGTTGTCTCAAAGAACTCATTTTGGTTTTCAAGTAAGGAAGCTATCGTTAGGAAATGATTCAGTTATAATGTTTTGCGCCGATTCAAGGTTGAATTTGTGTTTTTGGAATAACGTAAAGCAACCAAACACATAACAAAGGCCAAAGTTTGTAGTTACAGCTGGATATATAATGGTTGTTTTGGATTTACGAGAACTACATTTTTGCAAATGGTTAAGAAGCAGAGCACGCAGATTCAACTATCAGAATGTGTTTATCAAGAATCACGATTCATAAACCTGACGAAATCATCCCGCGTGGGTTGGTCAAAGCCTGCATAAAATTACTGCCTGCTCAGCAGAGGTGCAGCCCACTGGGTCAGCGGTATCGAAGAGGCTTTGCTCAGGACGAAGCTTTATGTGAAAGTAGAAAACTTCTTGGAGGTTACGATGAGGATTGATTCCGAGATGGAGGGACTTGTAGAAGAAGAAGACGCGTTGCTACTAGATTTTGTCCGCGAGTTGAACCAGGTAAAATTTGACAAAAATGAATGAATAAATAAAAAAGTAAATAAGTGGTCAAGTGCAAGAATGCAAAACAATACGAGATAAGAATCTGCCTTTCAGAAGACCAGAACCGTGGATACCTGGCAGGGAATCAATGCCTCGAGGCACGCACATTCCATAAAATGCATAGTAAATTTTGCTTCATGCTTTATATCACTATTCAGGCAGTAAAGAAAATAGGAAATATGTAAGATACCGCCGTAGAGTGGCAATATGAAGAGAATCTGTAACTTTTTCAGAGGGACAGCAGCATAGAAATGTACCACGGGCTGGCTTGAAGAACGGTCAAAGTTGCATCCTTGCATCCGAAGTTTTGTCGACCGTTTTGGAACAGATCTGTTTTGAAGCTTATGATCCTAAATCCCTGTTTGCTTCTCGAACACTTACGAGAGGAGAATAACAAACACATTTGTTTTAAGTTGACTATACGGCCTATGTTGTGAAGTTGCTCAACGGTGGTCCTGCAAAAAAAACCTTCCGTATCGATGCGATGCCAATAAAAACAGCTTTTTGCTTAAATCTCATATATCGCAAATTGAAAACTTGACAGTCTTGTTTCATATTTCTACTTTGAGAATTAAAGATTATTTGTTCGATCCCTGCTTCTGTACTTCTGAATAGAATTGTTTGGGCCTAAGGCAGAGTGATTGCTCGATTCAAGCGGCAAGGCTTCGCCTCGAAGAGTTGCAGTAAACTAATATTTTTCTATCTTTTCATAATATTTCCCCGTATTTCTGTCTTTTGAATGCAAGAAGAGAATATAAATGGCATTCTGGACTAGTTTTAGGAGGGAGAGTTTTCAGAGAACTGACCTTCAAAACGTTGATGCGAGTTACCATTTTGGCTGTCCAGTGTCCTCGCTTTCCGTTCGCGCTTAATCAACCATCCGAGCACAGGTCAGAGGAGTTAAAACATAAAATCGACAAGAGGACAAACCGCAAAAACCAGATAATTTCGAAATCAATAAGTAATCTGTTACTTTTGTCGTGCTACAATCTCAGTAAGGAACTGAACTATGTTTCTTTCTTCTGAAGGAACTGCAGGGAAGGGTGAAGGCGTCTTTTGGTTTTAAGAGGAGTTAACAGAAGAAAGGCACTGGAATATCTCAAGATGCAGCCTTATGTTTTCGATGCAAGATACTATTCGTGGACGGCAGCTTCCCAGAAACACATACCCAATGAGGAATTAATACCAACCAGCTTGCCAACCTAACTTTTACTGGCATTTCTCTAGGCTGAAATCGTTCAGAGCCTCTTTTCGTTCATCTCGTTAAGCTGGCCAACTTCCATTGCATAATGCGCCAATTTTATTTTTTTTCCCTTTAAAATTTGTTGATAGATCGATTAGCTATATGCACCAGACCGACAGAAAATTAAGGAAACACACTGTCTTGTTTAGGTACTCTTAATTCAACAAGCTGAAGTCAGCAATGCAAGAAACTCTGTCAGCACACCTTCTGGTCATCTGTTATTGTACTGAACATAGCTGTCTTCACTTTTCTTTCATTTTTTGTTGATAAACGACTTACTCATATCATGCTTATATGCAGGAAAACGACAGAAAACTAAGGAAACACACTGCCTTGTTGAGGTATTCTTAATTCTACAAGCTTAAGTCGTCAATGCAAGAAACTCTGTTGGTACACCGTCTGGTCATATGTTGTTGTCCTGGACAAAGTTGTCTTCACTCTTCCTTTATTTTCGTTGATAAACCAATTGCTTATATGCACGAGAACGACAGAAAGCTAAGGAAACACACTGTCTTGTTTAGGTACTCTTAATTCTACAAGCTGAAGTCAGCAATGTAAGAAACTCTGTTGGCACACCTTCTGGTCATCTGTTGTTGTCCTGGACAAAGTTGTCTTCACTTTTCCTTTATTTTCGTTGATAAACCAATTACTTATATGCACGAAAACGACAGAAAACTGAGGAAAGACACTGCCTTGTTTAGGTACTTTTAATTCTCTGTGCTGAAGTAAGCAATCTGAGACACTGTCATGTCACACCTTCTGGCTATCATTTGTTGTCTCTCCAATTTTTCTTTACTTCTTTAAATAAAGCAACTACTTATATGTATGAGAACGACAGGATACGAAAGAAAATCTGTGCCTTGTTTAGGTACTCATAATTTTGAAAGCTGAATACAGCAATGTGTGGAACTCTGTTGGTACACCTTCTGGCCATCAGTTATTGTCCAGGACATAGTTGCCTTAAATTTGGCCCTTAATTTCGTTGATAAATCAATCGCTTATATACACGAGAACGACATAAACTAAAGGAAACCTATTCCCTTGTTTAGGTAATCGAAATTCTCTGAGCTGAAGCCAGCAATTTGAGACACTTTTTGGCATACCTGATTCTCATCTGTTACTGTCCAGGACGTATTTGTCTTAAATTTGGTCTTTGATTTCGTTGATAAACCAATCGCTTATATACACGACAACGACATAAACTAAAGGAAACCTATTCCCTCGTTTAGGTAATAGAAATTCTCTGAGCTGAAGCCAGCAATTTGAGGCACTTTTTGGCATACCTGATTCTCATCTGTTACTGTCCAGGACGTATTTGTCTTAAATTTGGCCTTTAATTTCGTTGATAAATCAATTGCTTATATACACGAGAACGACATAAACTAAAGGAAACCTATTCCCTTGTTTAGGTAATCGAAATTCTCTGAGCTGAAGCCAGCAATTTGAGGCACTTTTTGGCATACCTGATTCTCATCTGTTACTGTCCAGGACGTATTTGTCTTAAATTTGGTCTTTAATTTCGTTGATAAATCAATTGCTTATATGCATGGGAACGACATTAACTAAGGTAACATATGCCCTTGTTTAGGTAATCGAAATTCTCTGAGCTGAAGCCAGCAATTTGAGACACTTTTGGCATACCTGATTCTCATCTGTTACTGTCCAGGACGTAGTTGTCTAAAAGTTGTCCTTTAATTTCGTTGATAAATCAATTGCTTATATGCATGGGAACGACATAAACTAAAAGAAACCTATTCCCTTGTTTAGGTAATGGAAATTCTCTGAGCTGAAGCCAGCAATTCGAGGCACTTTTGGCATACCTGATTCTCATCTGTTACTGTCCAGGACGTATTTGTCTTAAATTTGGTCTTTAATTTCGTTGATAAATCAATCGCTTATATACATGGGAACGACATTAACTAAGGTAACATATGCCCTTGTTTAGGTAATCGAAATTCTCTGAGCTGAAGCCAGCAATTCGAGGCACTTTTTGGCATACCTGATTTTCATCTGTTGTTGTCCAGGACGTAGTTGTCTAAAAGTTGTCCTTTAATTTCGTTGATAAATCAATCGCTTACATACATGGGAACGACATTAACTAAGGTAACATATGCCCTTGTTTAGGTAATCGAAATTCTCTGAGCTGAAGCCAGCAATTTGAGACACTTTTGGCATACCTGATTGTCATCTGTCGTTGTCCAGGTAGTTGTCTAAAAGTTGTCCTTTAATTTCGTTGATAAATCAATTGCTTATATGCATGGGAACGACATTAACTAAGGTAACATATGCCCTTGTTTAGGTAATCGAAATTCTCTGAGCTGAAGCCAGCAATTTGAGACACTTTTGGCATACCTGATTCTCATCTGTTACTGTCCAGGACGTAGTTGTCTAAAAGTTGTCCTTTAATTTCGTTGATAAATCAATTGCTTATATGCATGGGAACGACATTAACTAAGGTAACATATTCCCTTGTTTAGGTAATCGAAATTCTCTGAGCTGAAGCTAGCAATTTGAGACACTTTTTGGCACACCTGATTTTCATCTGCTGTTTTCCAGGACGTAGTTGTCTAAAAGTTGTCCTTTAATTTCGTTGATAAATCAATTGCTTATATGCATGGGAACGACATAAACTAAAAGAAACCTGTTCCCTTGTTCAGGTAATCGAACTTCTCTGAGCTGAAGCTAGCAATTTGAGGCACTTTTTGGCATACCTGATTCTCATCTGTTGTTGTCCAGGACGTAGTTGTCTTAAAGTTGTCCTTTAATTTCGTTGATAAATCAATTTCTTATATACACGAGAACAACATAAACTAAAAGAAACCTATTCCCTTGTTCAGGTAATCGAACTTCTCTGAGCTGAAGCCAGCAATTTGAGGCACTTTTTGGCATACCTGATTCTCATCTGTTGTTGTCCAGGACGTAGTTTTCTTAAAGTTGTCCTTTAATTTCGTTGATAAATCAATTTCTTATATGCACGAGAACAACATAAACTAAAAGAAACCTATTCCCTTGTTCAGGTAATCGAACTTCTCTGAGCTGAAGCCAGCAATTCGAGGCACTTTTGGCATACCTGATTCTCATCTGTTGTTGTCCAGGACGTAGTTGTCTTAAAGTTGTCCTTTAATTTCGTTGATAAATCAATTTCTTATATACACGAGAACGACATAAATTAAAGGAAACCTATTCCCTTGTTTAGGTAATTGAAATTCTCTGAGCTGAAGCCAGCAATTTGAGACACTTTTTGGCATACCATATTGTCATCTCTTTCTGTCCAGAACGTTTCGTTGATATATCAATCGCTTGCATACATGGGAACAACATAAACTAAAGAAACCTATCCCCTTGCTTGGCTACATGTATTGTTTTTATAAGAAACTCAACTGTGAAACTCCAGTACTGGGAAATATCGTGTGTCCTAAGAAAAGGACCCCCGTTTGAAAATCAAGAAAATTTCATTAAAAGGCCAATCTTCAATTTCTTTTGGGCAAATAGATTAAAGACCAAATCATTTTTCCAGACATAGCTGATCTTTTAATTTGCTTCTAAATAAGTGAATATAGCCCTTTTTAGTGCTGCCTAGTTTTGAAGCATACTGCCAAAAGCACTGATGGGATGATTACCGGAGAAATTTCGTTTTGTATATTAAAGGGCATGTGTCGTGATAGCAGTTGGTTGATACAACAAAGAAGTTTGGAGTGGAGTTCCATTGAACGAGTAATTGTTCCAGAAATGTATGCCCTTTGCAATGTAAGGCAAACTTCTTCACATGCGAAACTCCATGAGAAACATGAAAAGTGAAGACAGAGCAAGGAAAAATTGCAGGGCCCGCAATTTCCTCAAGATCATAGCTACTTTAACAGTGAAGAAAAAGAGGGGGAGGAATCCAACCACCCTCCCCAGGTATTGACCGATTCAAAACTCCCAGGTGAGATAGGGTTAAACCTTGCTCTAGCTCGTTTGTAGAGTTGTTTTTGCTACTTTCTTCACGTTCCTTATCAACCATAATGTTGACTAGTTGAAGGGTGGGCAGAGTACGATTTAGCATTTAATCGTCATGTCTCCCCAGATGTAAGTGAACCTGCGAACATCGAGTTCATCGATTATTACCAAGGAACCTTTCTAAGAACATTTGGAGCAGATTCTTCCAAAATGAACATTTTTGCCAGCCTACTTGTTTCAGCATTTTCAAAGCCTTTTGCGGTGGAGAAGTAAATGTATAACTTTCCGGTCCAAATTTCTACAGCATTAGCATTAGTGTGAATTAAAAAAATCATAATTCTCAATTTGTAAGATTTTATAAGTCTCAGCTAAGAAGAGTGAACTGTCATTGTTTTGATGAAGAGATAAGCTCCGAGTTTACCAAGTCAAGTGAAGGAAAGATTGTGTAATCAAACAGTGTTTTCGTTGATTTCAGGACAGGATAAATTTTTTGTTTACTTAAAGGATTGTCTCTTGGTCTGATACAAGAGTGAAAGATAAAACTTTTGAAACTCTAAATCTTCAGAAGAGGCAGTCATGATTTGAAGGGAAATCTTGAAGGGAAAAGGCAACCTTTCTTGTTAACGAATTGATAACAGCCCTTGTCTTGGCCCAGGAAGCAGTGGTAGACACTCTTGAAAGTTGGTACATGTATAAGATTTGATGCCTTATTTAAGGAGAGTTTTTGCGTGGGGAAACATGACATGTTCAACGAAAGACAAAGATCTTATTTGTACTACCGTGTGTCCCAAACAAAGTACTCATGTTTAGAAAATCACCAAAAATTGATTATCAAACCTTTTGATAAAATTTTCTTTTTGACTTGTTTTGTCAAAGACCAAAAAATATTTATAGATGCTAAAATGTTTGCTTTTGATGCAACAAGGTAGAAAAATTACACGTTGAAAAACCTTATTTTGAGCTATACTTTTCAAGCAAATTGCTCAAAATTTTCAGATTTTTCATCATCATCAAAGTCTCCAATGATAGTATGCATTTCTTTCTGTCATTTATGACAAAACTAGAAGCTTTATATGCACAAAGAAATTGATCTGGCAAGCATAAATGCTTTTTTGCAGTATGATTCAAAACCAGGTAGCCCTAAAAATAGCTAAATTTGCTAATTTTAAACCAATGACAAGATCAGCTATGTCTGGGAAAATAATTTGGTCCTTGATCTACTTGGCAAAAAAAAGAAAATTGAAGATCGGTCATGTAATCAAATTTTGGTGATTTTTCAAACGGGAGTACTTTTTTGGGACACCCGGTAGATTCCAAATTGCGGTAATTTTGTAGATAAACGGGAAAGAAGACAAGCCCTTTGACAAATGAGTCAAACGATGAAGAGAAGTCTGGACGAGAGAGGTTTTGAGAAATAAATGAAATATTTAAATTACTGCTACCTCATATAAATAGACTTGCTTACAACTCCTGGTGTCCTCATGTTGTCCTTTCCCAAAATTGTTCAGTCATAAACTTAGAGAGATAACTCATTGATTGATCTGCTGGGGATCTGCTGTATTTACATCCACTGGCAAACATAATTCATAATTATCATTCAGTTGCATTTGCCCTGTCTACTTTGCCAGGGTTTTTCCAGCCTGCAAAGTTCTTTACTCAAGTACTTTCACGCTAAAAGGCCAGAATGTAATTGTACCTTGTATGGAATGACTTGCCTGACAAAACAACAGTTTCTGGCGCAGTTTTGTTTGATATTGATTTTTCGGAGGGATGCTTTTGGAACATATTTGCGTTGTGGCTTTCGCCAGTTTTGGATCTTGTCTCTTGACCCAATGAAAATATGCTTTTATAGAAATTTTCACGTCCTCAAAGCTCCAAATATTCTTGAAATTGATCAGATTGTGGTGAATTTTCAAACAGGCTTATTTTTTACAACATCACTCTAAAATTGTTTTCAAATTCTCATTTGCCAGCATGTTTGTGCCAATAGTGCTTTCACAGGTTAAATCTATGTTAAAGGTTAAACGTCACAGGTCACCTCTATTCCGAGGAAAATTCTCAACACTTATGTAAGAATGTTGCAGACGAAATCATCATTTACTGGGTGAATTTAGATGGATTTTCCTCGATCTGTTTTACTACAGTTTGCAATCAAAATATTTGGGCCTAAGTTAATCTTTTTTGAATGGCGTTACACATCAAAGGCATTTCAGAGGTCAAAGGACACTTTTTCTCATGCTAAAGTCACCCATCTGTAAGCTCAATTTTCGTGGTTTCTACTGGGTTCATTTCTGCCTCTTATTTAGGCTGATTTTCTCTTGGTCTGGACTACTGCAATGCCTTTTTTGAGCACCATAACCTCTTCAGATAACGTTTATCCGTTTGTGATAAAGCCTACAGTTCAATACCAAATGGCGGGTGTCCCAACATAATGTAGAATCTATATCACTAAAATCGGGGATATCGTTTTAAAGTTATGGCCAGAAATTTTTGTAAAAATTACGATCATAATATTGTCCCATTTTCAGCTTTGATAATGTGGAAATTTCATATTTTATCTTTTAAATAGCTTAAAGAGGCATATATTTTTTACTAGGCTTTGGCAGGGGCAGGCAAGTACTGTATAATATTTGACCCCATATTGTCCATAGGAATTGGAAAAAAATAACCGGTTCTTTTATCTCACAGTACAACTTTTTTGCCCAAAAAACCAGTTTTTTGGACTAAGGTGAATTTTAAAATCAGTCTTCCTTGAAAGTTGTCATAAAATCAAGTTTTCTAACCTCCTATCTGATCAAAATCCTACAGTTTACCTGTCAGCTAGTTCTACCTATGTCCGCCAAATTTAAGTCCGAAAAATGTACAGGATTTCAACCACCAGTTTTGGGACACTGCTGCTCCATATTTACGATGATAATCATGCCTGCAGGATAAACTCTTAATTTGCTGCGCACGATATGGAACCGGTTTTGGGACACTTCTACTTTCATGGCTACAATTACCACTTGCTTCCAAGAACGGTATTTGGTTGAAACTACCGGTTTTGGGACAAATGTCGTCACTGATAAACCATTTAAGAATTTTCCGCAAAATTGAAGAATAATGACAGCTAAAAGTTATCATCAAAACGACCAGTTTTTGGGACGAAGGTGGTGCAAAAGTATTTCATGAACTACCGGTTTCGGACAAAGGTAGGACCATCGTTCCCAGTGTGACATACCCACCACTGGCTTTGCTCCTGGGAGAATTAGGGTTAGGGTTAGGTTAGTCTTCGATAAGTTGCCCAAATATGATGCGGCACGTGTTACAGCCTTTTGTCTTTCCACGGCTATTTTTTATTTTTTTTTTATATCATCATAAAATATTAAAATATACAAAGCAACGACAACAGTTAAACTAGAATTGAGAAAAGAAAAAAAAAATATGTCGTTCGTAGCGAGAAAGGACACAAAGTCATCGAGTTCTCACTACGAACGACACTTACAACAGTTCAATACAACGATAGTATCTAGTCTAACAAAAAAACAACATTACATAAATTTAGGTATTTTCATCAAAGGCGTATACATGCTCAGATTCCCTTTACAGTATGTTCAAAAGTAACTAGCAGGCAGAATAACCCGTAACCCCAGAATGGTATGACTGACTTTAGTGAAAGAATTCTCCATATCTAAGTTAGGTTTTCTGCTATGAAATAATTGTTAATTCATTCAAATCAATACATAATTAATGATAGCACATTTTGGCAAACACTGCCACATAATTTAGGGACAGCCGGTATTTCCAAGTTACTTTGCATAAAATCCTTCTTGGTCGAGAGCTTTGTCATACTTGTGCAGTATTATCATATCGTCAAATTCTCGAGGTCTGCAGACTATACCCTTTTTCGCAGACCCTGACGAAAAAGGGTATAGTCTGCACGCAGGCTAGTCAATCTGCCGCCATGGGCGCGGATCAAAATGGCGCCTTCGCAGAAGAAGTAGACACATAATGGATAGAAAGTTGATATGTTATGAACGAATTGATAGATGAGAATAGGAATAGCTCAACGTATCATAAATCGAGGGGGGGGGGGTAACTCCCATAGATGAACTGGTATACATGTGCCTGCCCGGGTTAAGGGTTAATTTGCGACATTTTGCCCGGTTATGGGTTATGTTTCATGAATCCTGTCCAGGTTATGGGCCTGCTTTACGGAGATTTGCCGTAGTTATGGGTAAATGTTAGCAGTTTATTGCTATTATTGGCTATTATGACAAAAAAAATTTCACGAAAGGAATGTAGCTCTATAAATTTTCAAGTGACTCTGTATGTTACGATTTTTCTGGTAAATTTTGTCATATTTCAAAATGTTGACCTGGTTATGGGTCCTAACTCTGGATTCTCAAAGGCACATGTATACCAAACCCCCTATAGGAGTTGCACCCCCCCCCCCTCGATCATACATAAACATTTTTTTAGATTCAGCGTTTCCTACAGCCCATGGTTTCTGTTATCCTATCTCTGTTTAAAGTTGTCGTTTACCTTTTTCATCTTCTGTAACTTATCATTGTAATTGACTCCAGCGATGTGAATTTAACTTTAATCAATGGCTAATCACTCTCAAAATGTTCCTCGATAGTTAACTTGAACATTGATACCTCGTTTGTTGCTGTTGGTGCTTTGAGGGCAGAAATATCAATCTTGAAAGCACACATTTGAGTCCACCTGCAAACCAGAGCTTTGGCCTTTTGGCCTAAGCGAGGTCCTGAAGCACAAAATTAATGAAAAATTAAGAAACTGCCCAGTGGGTGACTGAGGGGTGACTTCGGAAAACAGAATAATAACACAAGATCTAATATTGTTCCAATTTTATCAAGGCTATCGTTGATTTAAACGATGTTGTGCGTTAAGAAGTTGCTTAGGCCAGAAGGCTAAAGCTCTGGTTTGCAGGAAGAGGCAAATTGAGCTTTTGAGATTAACATATCTGCTCTGCTCTAAAAGCACTAATACCAACAAACGAGGTACCTATGTGCAACTTAACTATCGAGGAACATTTTTAGAGTGATTAGACATTGATTGAAGCTAAATTCACATCGCCGGAGTTAACCAAATCCGTATACATTTGTTTGGGACACCTGGTAGTTGAATTTCTAGAATGAAACTGTACAGAACTGAGAGCGTAATCCCTTACCAAATCTACCTCACATCTTTAATAGGGCTTTATAAAAAAATTGATGTACTGTCTTAGAAAACCGACACAGTTTACGGACCCCATAAGCCATTTAAGTAATTAAAAGCCTGAAATTCAGTTTTTGAAAATCATTTACTATGGAGATTAATCCTTCAAAAGTATCTAGCGAGTATCACACTGTACGGTCAGATTATGTTATTTCTGTTACTATAATGCTGTAACAATATCAACTGCCGAATAAAGCTGTCGCAGGGACAAGCAGGAAATAACATTTCCAAGAATGAATTTTCTCAGAAAAGAAATGGAAGAGGAACTGGACGTTGTAGGTAAACATACTGATAAACAGTTTGATAAGAAATTACTACAACAAAAATAAGCAAGGGGGTCAACATAGGGCTTGAATCTTTGACAAGGACAATACGAAGAATACGAGAATTAAATAGCTGTTGAGCTTAATGCGTGTGCTGTGCGGTATGTGATGTCCCCTTCACGATGCAGGCACTGGACTGCGGTTGAACTGGGGAATTGTGCCCCAGCGGTGGCCGCAGCTTAGTATATGCGTGGGGGGGGGGGGGGGGTTCCCTCGCGCTGTGTCCGCCGTCTCTCTGGGGGATGCGCGTCGCTCCGGACTTCTTAGGGAAGGCATGATAATTTTCATCCTGTAAATATTTCACACTACGTTTTTAATTTATTAACTTTAGCATTTGTACATTTTGTAAAGTAGGGCTAGATTAGCTATAATTTAGCTATTCTTCTTTAATGTAGCCTACGTAAAATAAATTAATGATGATGATGATGATGATTAATCTTACTGACTTGACTTTGTACGACCGTAGAAAATGCTAAACGATCAACCCTTCTTTGTTTCAAGTGCACAGATTCACAAGGACATCATTGTTTTGAGTTCTGACTTTATTGCAGCCATTCAGAGGCATGACAGACTGCCTTTAAAATCAATCGTGGAAAGTGTTATTGCCCCGTTCTTTCATGTGAATTGATCAAAGGGAACTTCATGAAATTTACCATAATCCAAGTGAGAGCATTTTTGATATCATTACTGTTTTCAGAATTACAGCATTTATGAAAATCCCGCTGGTTTTGACGTTGTAACGTCATCAACTTGCTAAATCGTAAACCATGAAAGCTACAGACATCTGCTTGCTACCATCCTTTAGACCTTCAAAACCTGAGTATTTCTTGTGTTAGTCAATTGATTTTCCTCAATCAGTTTAGAATTTATGGAGCTTTTAAAGTTAGTTGACGGCAGCTAAGTGGAGGCAATCTATAAATAGGACAAAGAAACGCTTACGCACGAAATCGTTCCCCTAGTGAAAATATATGCACGCCTGTGTTGATATCATCAAATACAATAGGCTAATTTTAGACATGCATATGCAGCTCTTGAGTTAGCTATTTATCTCCGTCGACTAACTTTAATGTCAATAGTCTGCGGTGCGACCTCTACGAGGGAGGAAAAATTGAAGGAAAGGAAAGTAGAGGTCGCACCGCAGACTATAACGTCAATCAGTCTCGTACATCCTTTCATAAAACTTAAAAACACTGTGATTCTGAAAATAATCATAATATCCAAAATTACATTCAGTTTAAATTTTTTCAAAAATTTGAGCGCTATGCTGGGGTCCGTCATGTAACGAAACAAATTCACTTTTTAGCTTAAGTTTAATGGGGAGCTGTGAAGTGAGGGGTAAAGGATATGCTTGTTGGTTAAAAAGAAGCTTCAAAAATTAGCAAAATGATCAACAGTTGATTCTGTTAACAATCTTCAAATTTATTTTTCTGTATTTCCTGAGGAAGAGAGTGCCAAATACGCAGCCCTCTGTATCGGATTGTTTCAGTACCATGATTAACTGTATGTACCATAGGAAGTAAGAATGTATTGGTATTTCTCAAATTATATGTGAGACTTCTTTGCAGGAAAATTTCGTCCATAAAACTGGGGTTTAAATTATTAGTAGTTTTGAACATTTCAGTCATTAGCAATTGTACATTTTTCTGATGTATTGTTACAGATCTATCTTTTTCTAATAAGGTTTCAAAGCTGGAAGTATTGTCTTTATACGCAATTCGTAAGGCTCTCTCATGCAGCCTATTGATTTTGTTATTCATCTTTCTGCTATGGAACATCCATACCAAAGGACAGTATTGGAACTGGCTAGTTACAAATGCTCTCATCAAAAGTTTTAATTTGTCAGTTCCTAGATATGCGGACATGCGTGACAAAGCATATAGTTTGTTACCAGCCTTTTTACAAATATTGTTTACATGCTTTTCAAAACTGAGATTTCTGTATTTGCAACAAAACCTTGAAATGATTTCGCGTATGTTCAAGCAACTTTTTATTTCAGTCAAGGAAACCTTGGGATCTTTTTATTTTCTTTTCATTTGTTTCCGGTATCATACTTCTCGGAAGGTACATGAGTCATGTCTAAACATTGGAAAGACTTCAAAAATCCGTTTTGAAATGTTCAGGAGGGCACCGAAAGGAAACATGGAGATTGTTATGGAACTCGTAAGAAACTCAAAGGAAATTCTGAGTACTCAAAGTCTGATTACTTTAAGAAACTTTCAATGCAGGCTCAAATTCTTAACTTCTTATAAAAATGTATAGAAGGGTTGATTGCAGGTTGCTTTGTTGCGTTGCAGAATTAGGCAAAATTCAAATTACTCAAGACTTGACTCATTCATATCATATAAAGCATGACTGTAACCACCCTGGATGCCAAACTCATATATGACCCAAGGGAAAGTCTTTTGTTCCAGTTGGGTATCGCCCCCAGCATAGATTGTAACGTATGTTCCTTAAACGGTTGTTGCTGCTGTTGCTGTAGCTATAGACTGACATCCCAAAGTTTGTTCCTTTTTCCCTTTTGAATTTATTTCATCGCCAGTATTGGCCACACTCAAATAGTTATCTTCCAATGTTTATTGACATCTGTTTTTCGTTACAGTATCTACCAGAAGATCTGAGTAACATCGACGAGTTACTGCAAAGCTCATTGGACTCAGCAGAGCTCGGCGGTGACATGACACGACCCATGTATATGGGAGAAGAGACAGCGATATCACCCGCAGCCACTAACATGGACGGTGATATGCCAGGAACCTTACCTCCAGTTCCAGGCATGGCTCCGTTTTATATGCCTTCATATCCAAGCAATATAATGTTGCCATCAAGGACCACTAATCCGATTACGTTGCAAGCTGCCAAAGGAGCATCCTATCAAGGAGAAAGCACACATACTCCAGTGTCTTTGCTTGGAGGACGCAAGCGAGCTGCCTCGTACTCTTTCGGAGAAGTGCAACCTTCCTCGCATATCCGCGAGGCAAAACTTGTCATAGCGTCTTCCTTTCAAACCATTCGAGGCGAAACATCTGCTTCAAGGGATAATCATTTTTTCTCCGAAAGAGTGCCCTCAGTTCAGGGAGTTATGTCAAGCTCCACTGTATCGAGGAATCCTATGTTAGAGTCAACTGTGCAGGAAGACAAACAAGAGAGCTGGAAATACGACAAACAGTCTGACTTGCAGTCATGTTTTAAAGGAGGTTCAAGTCAACGGCAATCATCCACGGGAAATGAGGAGGAGGAAAAGGAGACTGGGAACTCGGCAAGTAGTAGCAGCAAACCTGTTGGTAAGTTAGACTTATAATTGTCGTCATATGATGGACTTATGAAAAGTAGATGTCTTTACTATGAAAAGCCGATTGGGAAACTATTCAATTATCTTATTTTTTGGGTGACAGTTACTGCTCAACCACTGAACCAAAGAAATAAAATGCCCGAGGTAGATGTGTATAGATATGTCCTTCTTCTTTCGATATATGCTCATGTTTGCTATTGAAACAATTTCTGTGATACACAACGAGCGCGCTAGCTACCTGGGTTTCAGAGAAACTTTTGCGGCTTTGAGAGAATTTCCTCTGTCTACGATCACTAATCGCTTTGAATTGCGGTGTCAATCAAAAGCAACTCATGCTATTGTCTTACAAAATCTGTCCTTGTTAGTGGTAACTGTAACCTTATTTTCGTATCTTTAAAGTGTTCTAGAAAAAAATTGTTTCTGTTCTATTCAGGAAAGCGCAAGAAAGTGATGCTGGACGACTTTCTGCTGGAACTGCTGAAGGATAAAAAGTACATTGCTTATATCCAATGGACATCAGAAGAACGAGGTGAATTTAAATTCACAAAACCAGAAATGGTTGCAAAACTTTGGGGAGATTTTAAGAAAAAGAAACTAATGAATTATGAGAAACTGTCACGTGGACTAAGGTATTATTATACTTCAGCAAAACTTGAAAGAATACAACACAAACATTATCATTTTAGATTTTTAAAGAAGAATTCTGAAAATTAAGATTTGTAATTGAGAGACAGCTACAGGCCTGGTAGCCAGCTTCCTTGTACATCAGTCCAACAATGATCTTTTAGGCCTCTCATTTCACAGTTTTGCCCCCTCTATCTTAACACCCGGGGGTACATTCCCCTCTATCCCTTCATTATGCCACTGTTACCAGGAAAAGCTCCTGAAGAAGACCAAGAGACCATAGAATAGATGATTTTGGCTTTTCAAATCATTTTCCATTACTTTGACCATAGCTCTTATTTTTGACCAGAGTCCAGAAAAGGTCACGGCTCCACGGCTGTGAGCCGGAGGAAGGTTTTGCTTGCTAATGACATATTTGAGGAAGGTTTAGTCATCTTTTTAGAAATTTGAGAAAATTGAGGAATATTTTGGCAATATGAATTATAAGGTTCTATTCAACGCTAGAAGAGGGTTATTTTGACTTGATGAAATGAGGAAGGTTTAACTCATCAGATTTTTATCCGGAGGAAGGTTTGACTTTTTTCTGGACTCTGTTTTTGACATTACTGGACTGGATGGCAGTGTTTTAATGCCACGGGGATTTTGCTGCAAAATTTCGTAAATGCTTATTTGGGAGCAGAAAGCTCATGTCATTTATGTAAAAAGCTTCTGTGGAACTTTTAAGGCCGTTTACAAATGTAGAACGTGAAAACATTTTTCAGGGGCCAATTTCGAGTTTAAGACAGGCTGCAATCCTTGCAGACCCATGGACATGCGGTTGCATGTAGACCATTTAGCTATTCAGCTTTTCAAAATCAGGACTGATGAACGCGAAAGGTTTCGCCGATCACCATCGCAGGCACTGGAAAATTTGTTACATTCGTACAAACTGCAAAGAAGGTGACTTGTTCTGGACTATTTTGCAGAAATGGTAACAAATCTGCATTGGCAGAATTATATTCAGATATTATTCTGATTGTGTATGATAGTTATAATATAAGAACTTTTGTATGAATTTCGATATTTCGATACACATAGCTACATTATTTAGAATTTAGCGCGTCTTCGTCACATACCTTATTTGAATAAGTAATGCTACCGTGTGTCCCAAAAAAAAGTACTCCTGTTTCAAAAATCACCAAAAATTGATTATCAAAGCTTTGATAAAATTTTCTTTTTGAGTTGTTTTGTCAAAGACCCAAAAATATTCATAGATGATAAAATGTTTGCTTTTGATGCAACATGGTAGAACAATTACACGTTGAAAAACCTTATTTTGAGCTATAGTTTTTAAGCAAAATAGTCAATCTTGCCTATGAGTCAAAATTTTCAGATTTTTTATATGCACAAAGAAATTGATCTGGCAATCATCAGTGCTTTTTTGCAGTATGGTTCAAAACCAGGCAGCCCTAAAAAGAGCTCAATTTGCTACTTTTTGAGCCAATTACAAGATCAGCTATATATTGAAAAATAATTTGGTCCTTGATATACTTGACAAAAAAAAGAAAATTGAAGATCGGCCGTGAAATCAAGTTTTGGTGATTTTTGAAACAGGAGTACTTTTTTTGGGACACCCGGTATCATGAAACAAAACTGTCAAATTACCCCTTGCGAGTTAGCTTACAGGCCAGGTGACTCAAAAATATGTCCCCCGGTTTGAAAAATCATTGTAGCGAAAGTAGTTAGGCTACATTATAATCATAGAGATTGATTTTTCTAATTGCTTAAAGGGGCTGTACAACCCGTCCTCTCTGCGTGGCTCTGCGTATCAAATCATCGAATGTGTTTAGGCTAAACACAATATAGCAAATGGTGATTTTGCACAGAGGATAGTAATCCAAAGTATCTGCGACAATCTTGGTGATCGAAGCTTTTGTGGAGGATTTGTTCTATTTTCCTAACGCCGAATATTTGAAAGTTTTAATGGATATCAAAAGTTCCATCATATTTCATAGGCATAGACAAGAAAACACTGCAATGAAACTCACGCAGAAGCTGCGATGAAACTGGCTGCCATTAAAGACCCCCGGGGGGGGGGGTACTTCATTGTTAAGTTGTACTGGACGTGCCGCTCATATGGATGGGTTTTTTCATCCGAAATTCTCTACATATGGGTCTGTTTTTAACCACAATTCTGGTAGATGGGTAGTTCTTTGAGAATTTTCTTATCAATCGGCCCCATAATGATAATCCACGCCAAAAAACTGAAATTTTCCTTTGTTTCAAATCGACAAATTCATACACATGGGTCAAAACTTTCCTGATATTCATGCAAATGGGCTGGAAATTTTTGAATATTCCGTCATACGAATGGGTCCTTTTCTCAAAGTCCAGATTCAGGTCGAATCATGTTGACAATGAAGTACCCCCCCCCCCCCCGGGTAAAGACCCAAGGTTTCAGTCACGTGCGCGGGTTGTCCTGTACTTTCCAATTGTTTACAAAAATCTTGTAGAGCCCTTTTAAAGATTTAAGTATTTTCTATATTTTTGGTAATTTTCAAAGTAGTATTCCCTTGGTAAAATCAAAATGTTTGAAAGATTAGTCTTGCAGAACAGCCGGAAAATGGCCTAAACACACAATCAAATCAACCAGGTCTTTTGGAATCCATCCGAAATCCTATTGAGAACTATAGCATAACCAATAAAGTGATAAACTGAAACTGAGGCAGAAACTGACATTAACATCTTATTTATTGCTCTGAAAATGGAAGCACTGGAAATGCTAAACCTGACAGGTTTCGTTTCTTTTATTTCTAGATGCCTTTGATGATGGGTTTTATGCCATCTTCTCGATGTTCAGCAAAACTAATTTTTTGAATCTTTCAAATATACCACGGGACTCCTACTTCGAAAATTACCAAAGAAATAACGAAAATACTTCAATCCCTTTGCTTTTAGAAAAAGCAATTACCGTGATTATAGCGAAACTACTTTTGCTGCAATGATTTTGGGAACAGGGCGACATATTTTTGAGTAACCCGATACAACAACATAGTCTCCACAAAGGTTGATGTAAACTTCTAGGACCTGTTTATTTGGATTTAAGGGGTTGAACGAAACTTTAGCTAATTTGCCATAATTCTACCGTTGCAATTTTCAGGAATTTTGAACGTTTTTCGAAATCACAGCGTATTTCATATTTCAACTCATTTGAGGACGTAACATAGTCAAATTTCTAAATTGCACAACACAAGAGGTAAAGGACTTGTGTTGATACCATACCATCACCTTATTGTAGACATTCATAGACAATGGTATGGTTATTATTTCAGATTAATCTGTGTTTCCGTAAAAATTGTAGATATCAGAATGGGGCTCAAATCTTTCACATCTTTAAAAGGTGGGTGTAAATATTTTGATTAATTTCAAAATGGTGGCTTTTTGATTATTTTCGAAAAAATCATGGAAAATTTTTGAAAAATTTAAAATCATCGTAGGTCCTACGTCAAAAGAGGCAACATGATACAATCTTCAAGAAAACCATAGTTTATAGAGGTCTACATTATGTTGGCAAGCAGAAATCTGTAGCTTTCCTGGTTTAGGATTTAGAAATTTGATGATGTCACAGCCTCAAGTATAATAAATGCCACCATTTTGAAATTAATCAAGATATCAATAAATTGCCACGGCAGATTTGCAGCAAAGTATCCTAAGTTTTTTTCAAGCCATTGATTCAAAGAAAAATGTGACAGAATTTTACACCCACCTTTTTAAAGATTTGAGCCCTATGTTTTAGACATCACAATTATTTAAAGTTTTTTTCATTTTCTTGAACTCTGGAAAAAGAAAAAAGACCTCTAATTCTGAAATTATTGAAGATTTCTGAAAAGTCCAACGGTAGAATTGTAGCAAAGCACGTAAAGTTTCTTCCAAGCCTGTCAAATCAGAGAAATAGGTCATAACAATTTACACCAACCTCATTAGAGATTTGCAACATACGCTGCATGCTATGAAACAGAGTACTTCTTTCGGGTGCCCTTGAAAGAGCAGACCTCCATTGTTTGGAACAATTATATGATGATAAATATGACATACAGTCTCTATAAACGGCCATACAACGGTCTTTACCTTTGCTTCAATATTAGTTCTTCAAAACTTCGATTAATCGCCTCATTGTCCAGATTTTTACCTAGGAGCACAATGAAAAGGTTGTCACAATTTGGTATATACACAGAGCGAGAAAGTTCCCCCTTGATTCATTAAAATCCAACAGTTTCGGACGATAAAAGTTTCGGAAATATTTTGTTCGAAACTTTTTGTCCGAAACCTGAACAAGCGCTGAAATATTTTTTGGCTGAATATTTACTCACGATGCTGCTTGTAGTGTTGACATACCATGCGTATAAATTAGAATGATTAGGATACCGCATAGGAACATGTGTAGATTAGTTGTATCTAAGTTTGGAAGCATGTAGGCCGTAACCAAGTAGCGTTCTAATAGAAGAACCCCAAACATAACACTGCTCTTTGAAGCATTCATTGTGGATCATTGGTGGAAACATAACCCATTTCAAGGGAAAGATTTGATCAATATGCTGTAAGAACAATTCCGATTTTTGCAAAAAGTGTGCGTTTTGTCCGAGACTTTTCCCTCCGAAACATTTGAATTCTAACGTAGTTGTTTCTGATTGACCCAGACCTTTAACATCTGAGATTTGATCTCCGAATTTTGACCTCCGATACGTAACTAAGAATGACTTTCATTACTGATGACTAATTTGAGTTATATGAGACATGAGACTTTATGGATGTGTTTGATTGGTACCAATTCTGAAAACGGTAGACTTGGTAGACTCGGAATTTGTGTTTGATTGACTCCCAAATTCTGAAAACGGCAGGTTTGGCAGGTTTGGAAGGCCTGCTGAACCTTCTGCTCCAAAAGGCAGAAGGTTTGGCAGACTTTGGAGAGATTCTCGTTTTCATTTGCGAAACTCTGAAAGCGAGGCGAATTTGCTGTCGTTGCTAAATTCCCTAAAATCTTTACTCTTTGTTGCCTAGAACCAGACTCGTCGTCGTGTTTTTCAACTGGAAACCTCGTTTTCCCCAGGATGAATCTGAAACCTGCTGTTTTGAAGAATTTTGTGGTTGATTGGGAAATGTGTTTCCGTCTCTGCAAAGTATTCTGTTTTCAGGAACTTGGTAGATTTGGAATTACCATTCAAACACACCCTATGAAGCTGTTTTGGTTGAACTGAAAAAGTTTGTTCTTGTACCAATAAAAATAGATTGTAAAAGGATAAATAATGCAATGTTTTCTACAGGATTTGAAATCTGAAAACAAGAAGAAAGTTAATCAACTTTTTCAAGAAACATTAGAAACAGATTTTAAGCAATATCCTCCTTTGGTCGGCAGTAGCGGTGCTACGAGGAGTTGGGGGGAGACGAGTCTTCGCCTCACTTCTCTCCAAGATAAGGCAAAGGCTCTGGTTTCGAGGTGGACGCAAATTTGAACTTTCAAGATTAATATTTCTACTCTCAAAGCACCAATATCAACAAACAAGGTATCTATGTTCAAGTTAACTATCGAGGAACATTTTGAGAGTGATTAACCATTGATTAAAGCTAAATTCACATCCCTGGACCCTAACAAATGTGTCTACTTTTTTCTGGGATAACCGGTAGAAAATTTTGCATACCTATCAGGATTATCCTGTTGATTCGTTTTTGGTCGTTCCATTTGTTTGCAAACGTTTTGTCATATATTTCATAGACAGCCTGGACGAAGCATTGACTTTCATAGCCTTTCACACAAAATATTCCCTGTAAAAGAAAGTATATATGTTGAATAAAACAGTTCTTTATCAGAAGTAGAATGCACGAGAAGAGACCCTCCAGAGCCATGTGTGACTTGTGTTCTGAGGAATGGGAGAAAAACAAGTTCTGTCCACTTAGAAAATGAACGACTATATTAAGAACTTGTGAAGTCCACAATCATGTATTTGACTAAAAAATCTTAAATCAAGTTTGCCAATAAGCTGCATGAAAACTGAAAAACGCAGAAAACTTCAAATAGTGGAGGGTAGAACAATGGCGGAAATTAGGGGGCAGGTGCGAGCATGTGGGTGCAGTCACCCCAGTGTTAGGGAGAACAACAATCGTTTGTTTGAAAAATAGGATCACAAATGCTTTTCAACTGAAAAAAGCTTCGCTCCCCCATTGCTTTGCAAAGTGTCCACCACTGAGGAAGAGCCTGTTAGAAGTATGCTGGCTTAGCCGAAGAATAGTGCAGATGTTCTTAAAGTGCCACTGAACCTTTCAAAACTTTTTCTTATCAGATAAAGTTAAGGCTCTTGACACCGAAACAATTTTTTTCGATATGACGTTCCCTTCTTTTTCTACGATTTTTCAAAATGGCAATTTTGGGCAATTTTCGGTCTCAGGTTCGCGGAAAATCATTCCCTGAAAAGGTCTAGACCGAGAGGTCTTGATGTCATACCAAGAACGCAAAGCGAAAGCAGAAAAAGGGTGACCCACGTACCTTCATTCGTAGTACCGACATCTCTTTACCAGTTACTTGATTAGTTTTCGATTCCCATAATAAATTCTATTGAGAAAAATAATCAATGAGTTTCAACTTACATACAAGATAACACAATCATGTTACGCAATCACAAAAATTTTGTTTTGCAAATGTTTTTCTTGCCAAAAATCTTTAAACTTTCAAAGATCAAGTATAGTCTGTCTCAAATCATGTGTCACCTGCAAATGCCCGCGAATAACAACAATAGAAATGTTTGCAAAGGAATTTCGCATTATCGCAAACCTCAGGTGACATCTAATTTGAGACGGACCTTCTAAATCGTTTATACTATAAATTGAAAGGCAGCAGGCACGCAATGGAGAAAATATCTCAAAATTTACGTTAGTAGATCAAATATAGACTGAAATTTAGTTTTTGTGAGCCAAGATCGATGAATTTTTAGAACTTTACTCATTTACTACGATTCTATGATTTGTAATAATTATACCTGAAGCCATTGTTCTAAATCATCTTCCGATATACAACCAGGCAACTCAAATGTGACAGTTTGGATTTCCTAAACAAAACAAAGATGCTACTTCAGAGCATTGTCGAAACCTGTTTGTGATCAAGTTCTTGGAATATCAAAAAGATGACAAATTTCCCCAGCATTAAAGGGTTGTGTAAGGTTAAATAAAATTTGCAAAGAGCAATATATTCTAAAAAAAGCCTATTCAAATCGATGTCCCACACATGCTGTGAGCAATTGATAGCCAATGAAACAATGCTGTGTCTGAGTGTTTTCTTTGTTCTATTTATAGAGAAGTCTATATACCATTGCACACTCTCTTTAAAGTACCCGTTTCTATGTTAACAAATTGCCATTACGTCCATATGCAAGGAGAAACATTTTGCGCAAATCAAACTTTGGAAATCAGCGTCGAACTTGCCATCTCGCTGACAGCTAATTTTTATATGCTACGGATAATATCCTTTTCACCGTAAAGTTCAAGAGGCAGCTTGATAATTTTGTAAATTTAAACCAACTGAGCTCAAATAAAGTTTGCAAACTTTAGATGCTTTGCTTTGCTTTGATTCTACTGTGATGTTTTTGATATCTTGTGAAAAAATTAAAACCATCATATCCAAATTAACGGGGAGAAAAGGGTAGAATTTTCACGAAAAATAATCGTTTATGAAGGTCTACAGTACGATGACATGCAGACATCTGTCTCCTGGTTCACGATTCAGAAATTTATGACGTCACAACACCAAAAAAGGTTGAAATATAAAAAAGCAGCCGATTTAAAAATAATCAATCATAGCAGAATTACAGCAAGGCATCCAATGTTACCAATTCAAAGAAAGGGGCAATGGCCAATTACACCATCTATCTTGAAGATTTGGAGACTCTACTGGTATATATTAGATTTCCTTATTGCTCCCAATCTAAATACTTCAACATCGAATGGAGGATTACAAAATATAGCTCGATAATCCCAAACGTACCTGACTCAAGTGCCTATTTCCAAGCAACGTACCAGTTCCAAGTCGTTCTTCAAGAACATCCAAACCCCTTTTAAAAAAGATCATTGAAACATTTAATCAAGAGGGGGTCAAGTCTAAGCTTCTCTGTGTCTTAGCTGCATTTATTTAAAAATGGTTCTTGCAGGAAACGCAAGCATGATTTTGGTGGTCCGGTCGAAGGAAGCAACATATTTTTTTTTTTTGTTTTTTTTTTAGTTTTTTAGTTTTCCAAAATGCTACCAATACCGTTTGCAAGCTTACCTCCTTGAATCATCCCCAAATGCGTTCAGATCTAGAACCAGATCGAGGTCTATTCTGCAATAAGAAAAAGGAATTACCTTACTTATTATGCGTGGAATGTAATTTCTGTTAAAACGTTTTTGAGATTTATGTGCAAGAAAAAATTAACAAGTGTAGTTATATCAATCAATCAAAATCTTTATTAATGTGTCAGAATATCTAGCTTGCAAGCTAATTGGGCTAATAGAATAGTTAGCTAACGAGCTATATCACTCAAAGTCTCTGAGATACAGTTTCGATACAACTTAAAAAGTTACAAAATCTGACTTCACCTTTCTGCCATTCAACCATGAAAACTGTTGTTCAACACAAGAGAAGATTTTTTTCAAATTTAAAAAAATGTGTCAATGATTTCTTTCAATAAATTAACAGCTTCATAAGGTATATTTCCAAACTCCAGAGAGTCTTAATTTTTGGCGATCTGAGAGTCGATTTGCCCCAAAGCGCTTTGCTATAAAAAATTTTGCATACTTTTCCAAGTCTCACGTTCGTTGAAAAGGCACCAAGATAAATGTTTACGTGAAAATATACGTCAACTTACTTTGAATACTTCGTTTCTTTTAATAATGCCATTCCATTGATGGTCCTGTTTAAAATAAAAATGAGACGAGTTAAGACATACGCTACGCACACGAGGATTGTTGATATGCCCTGAGGCTGAATCTGGCCTCATCTATCTTTAAACTGAACTGAAATAGCCCCTTATGGTCTCGTATTTAACTAAAATCTGACGATCCAACATAATTATAGCACATACTTCTTTGCTGATAACGTTTTATGGAACTACGAAATTGTGTCGAAATTGATCGTACCTCTTTGAGAGAGACAGTGTAATCATGGGCTGTAAGAAACATGGTAGGTGGTAGTGTTGGTCATACAGCAGTTTCTTTATCAGCTTGGTTCTTCGTGTAGCCCTGTACCCATGAAGGTTGTAGGACACAGGACTACCAGACACGGAGGAAAACAACTTCTATCGTGTTTCTTAATGACTATGACGCGAAATTTGTTATTGTCCTACCTGATGCAGTAAATATCGCTAACGATGACGTTGTACTTTATTTCCGAATTTAGACTCTCATTTGTTCAGAAACTGGGATTGAACAGCTCTCACTTCACTTCAAAAAGTGGCAGCGTGCAGTAAGACCGTTGAGTACCAGGTCTATGTGACGTCAAATGTCTAGGTAAAGACAACTCCACACACGTATCTTTTTTATTAGAAACTAAGAATTTGGGCCAGTACGGAAATTTTCTCAAAATCATCAGATTTTGAGAAACGGGAGTTACAATCTTCATGTTCACTGCCTGTGGCCTAGTGAACATTTCAAAACAATCTATTTGGGTACATGGAACAATGATGAAACCCTTGATAAACGGCCAGGCTTGGCTTATTAATTCACCCTTTTAGCCGAATAAAAATACGGAATTTTACCTCTGGTTTCTCGAATGCTCCAAGAAGTACATGAACAATATTTTTAGGCATGTTTTTCTCTGGTATGATCACAGGTAACGGGGAAAATTAGTAGAAAAGTAACAAGTACCTCTCTTTTAACTCTAATGTTTGCCAAATTTGCCAATTTCGTCTAGATTAGGCTAACCACGACACTGTTTGTGGTACAAACAGTTCCGGTGCAAGCACTAAAATAAACAGAGAGGTACTTGGTACTTTCATAATAATTTTCCCCGTTACCTGTGGTATGATCAAATAAAGATTTAAAATAATAGCTCTTTCATCCTTGATTCCATGGCTTCAATATGTGGCTACACACATTTAATACTTCTTAACGGTAACCAAAAACAACATGGTCTTTAATTGTTTTGGCACACGTGATAATTTCCGGATTATTTCACTGTTAAAAACTACGCTATGCAACTAGGTGCGTATTCCTAATGTTGTCAACTAAGGACATATCTCCATGGATATGCAGGAACGTTTTGTCGAATTCATTCAGTATTGATAAACAAATCAAATCTCTTGGATTTTCAAAGGATTACTGGGCAAATCGATTGAAAAATTAACAAAGACAAAAAGTAAATAGTTTTGGAAACAACAGAAGTTCTGAAAAATACAATAAATACTGGGCTTATTTTTTTATAATTTTAACAAAGCTAATCGCATAAAACCTTGAAAATGGATTTAAGGTTACAGTTAAGGGATTGAGGTTTAGTTAAGATTGGATTTGATGTTAAATTCCTGGCGATAGCACAGTGTGCTCCAAGTTCAAGGAGCTCACAAAACTCAGACTTTTCGTTAACTGGAAATTAGAAAAAACCCTGGAAGGACTTTGCATTTGTTAATACAAAAATGTTTCTTAGGCTAAGATGTAAATTTATCTTCACTCAAGAAGGCTATAAAAATGATAAAGACTCGTCACCACCTTTAAGGTAAGGGATCGAACGCAGGAACCCGATTGAAAATGGTACTTTTCCGCGAATTTCAAATCCCTATTCCTTACGCCTTAAGGAGAGGTCCTCTAAATAATCCATTATCAGCGACTACTTAGTTCACAATTTTATGGACCTAGCATCATGCAGTAACGAAGCTTACAGAAGCTAATTGCTTTTCAGTACATACTTTATATCTGTTTTTATTGATTCCAAATCAAATTTTCCCACAAGATCCACCTTGTTCAAAATGATAAGATCTGCAAGAGCAATCTGCCTGTGAAAAGTAAATATTAGAGTTTGATGTGAGAATGACGAAATAAAAACAACATTGTAAATTCGTCATTGTAAATTCGTTGTTAGGGTACTAGAGCGGGATGTTGTTTTACATTGAAAGTTGAGTCACGTTGAACATTAGTAAATTTGTGATGTTGTGTGTGGAGGCAACTCGATTATGTTATGTTTTTTGCCTCCACCTCAACAATAATTAAATTTGAATTTTTTTTGTCTTTTTAAATTTTGATGATGTGAAAAAAGAACGGGGGTGTTCAGGGGACCGGTCTTCTTGTAAAATAAGGATGAAAAACCTTTAGATTTACAAGAAAATAAAATAAAAGGGATGATGATAACTTAGCTTTAGCCCTTCTGCAGTAGTCGTTCAAAGTAGATAAATCTTATATAAAAGCCGAGAAGACAACTCGTTAGCTTAAAAATCTTTCCCATCGACCAATTTTACTAAATATTTCCGGGCAGGAATAGTGCGCATTTCACGTTGCTAAGAAGTGACAAATATTCTTCCAAAATTTACGTTATTCCATCCTAATAACTTGAACTAATGAATTTTCTTTAACCAAGAAATATAGAATAATGCGCATGAACACGAGAACCTCACGAAGAAAAGATAACTTCCCTAACAGTAGATACCACAGGTAACGGGGAAAAATTAGCATAAAAATAATAAGTACCTCTCTTTTAACTTTAGTGTTTGGCAAATTTGCCAATTTTGTCTAGATTAGATAAGGCCAACCATCACATTGTTTGTGATACAAACAGTTCCGTTTTCCACCGTTTGTATCACAGACATTGCCGTGGTAGAAAAGTCCAACGGCAGAGTCATAGCAAAATAGCCAAAGCCTCTTTGAAGCCATTCAGTTCAAAGAAATAGGTCATTGAATTTTACAACAACATTTCTAAAGATTTGGAACCTATGTTTGCCGTGGTTGGCCTAATCTAATCTAGACAAACTTGGCAAATTTGCCAAACATAAAAAACGAGAGGTATTTTTGACTTTTATACTAATTTTACCCCGTTACCTTTGATGAATACTGGTAAACTTTGATAATTTTTTTTTCATCGGCTAATACCGCTTTATTTCAATACCTTGCACATTCATTAATTAGACCATCTTCTTTCTTTTCACTCAGATACTGAAATGAAACAAAATTCACATGATTTTAGCACCTTGCAAGCAGTTGACAACAATGACTACGGATTGATTTACTTCAGAAATAAATTACCGTATGAAGCAAGGGGTTATAGCTAACGAAGGCTCAAAACAGCCTTAAAATAACGGACGAATTGCTGTCAGTCTTCAAGAGTAAATTTTGGGCTAAAATTGCCAGGTAATTATACAAAGGCACACCTTCACGGCAGTAATATAAACAGATTACCACTATTCACAGATCAAGATAGTCCGATATTAGGATTGTCATCGTAAAATTTCTTCTACAGGTGGCAGGAAGTAATCTCTTTACATTTTAAAAGTCTAGACGAGGAAGTAGTGCAACCACAATTATTTTAATATTCATCTTTCGATTGAAAAATTTGCAGACGTCATACTAATGCATCATTTACAGGTTGGCTGATGGACAGGTCAATAAAGAATAAGTCCCAATGAGTTTCTTTCCAAAAGCTTTGAACTTAATATTAGTACTGTGACAACCAGTTGCATTTAGGTTGAGACATTTAAAACTAATCCAATTTCGGTTGGGACCAGTGGTCCGAAAATTGAAATCACCGAAATGTTTGGTGTCGGAAGTTATTAATGATTGAACTTTTTAAAACAATAGAAAATAAGCATTCTGGCATATTGCATAATCACTTGTCCGTCCTTTGACCCCCACATCCTTCGTTACATATATAGATACAGATATAAAATGTCAGATTTCTGTCCGACATACTTTTTACTGTAAATTATTGTCCAATTTTTTCCCCACGCATTGAATTATCTGCCACTGACTTTGGCAAAAAACTTCCTGGTTGCGGCTATTTCAAAAAATCTTTGTTTCTTGGATTCTTCTTTTTTCTGTTTCCCTTTGTAAAAAACTCCAATCTTAAAAGCAAAACTCCAGTACCCAGGCATTTTAGATCTTTGCAGTGGAAACACGCTAACAGGCTAAGAAACAGAGCAAATTTTGACGCCTCCCAAGCAAATCAGTAAAAAGGAAAACCCAATGGTTATTGAATTTAGTCTGATATTATTATTTACTTTTTTGTATATTTCCTTTCGTTGACCAGGTACAGTATGGTACGATGTTTTGTCTGAATGACAAAATAAAGATAATTTGCACTATCAAGATACTTTAATAGCATACTAGACTGACGATTTGCTCCTATCATTTTAATAAAAAACAGCTTATAAGAAACGGTGGGCTTAATTTTTCGAAACTTAAGAAACTACCCTACCTGAAATAAATACGTTAAAGGCACTGAGTCCTCATAAATAGCGCGCTCGTGACCAATATCAACTTCTTTTCAATCATAAAACAAAAGTTGTGACTTAATCGCTATTGAAATTAAACCAAAGAAATTCCCGAGGATAATGCAAGGATTAAGAAGCCATTGGTTTCCACCGCTAATGACTTTAGCACTATTATGCGATAACAAAGGGCAATCAGCAGTTTGTCAGCAAAATTCAGGATAGTGTTAACGCTCAGCTATTTAGATGGACTCAATGCCTTTAAGAACCTTTTCTAATTTGCACTCAAAAATTTTTGACACTGTCCAGTAATAGCAACTGTTCTGACATTGTTTGGAGTGCGAATTAAGTTACAACTTGTTTTGATATCTAACTAAGTAATTTGGAAGCCCTTTTAACAAAAATAAATGAAGTCTACTGTTCCGACATTAAAAATACAAGTAACTCATTAGAAAACTTTGGTAGCAAAATGTCCAAAAATTTAAGAAACTACTTACCAGCCTCGAACTTTACTTTTATATAAAAAATGAGTACATTCCATAACCATCATTCAATTAAATGTGGAACTAAGATTCATCTAATCAGTCTAATAACATACCTTGCTGCAATTCTTGGCATCTACTACTGTTATAATTGCATCCAAGTACAATTCTGAACATAATTCCTCATCAAGCCAGAATATTCCTGCAATTGGGCCTGGATCAGCAAGACCAGTTGTCTCCAATAGAATATAATCAAATTTCCCCTTTTTCTCCATCAAGCTTTCAATAGCTTTGACACCATTGTCTCTGTACAAAATATTGAATGGATTGGATAACTGTGTGTCCAAACACAAGCTGTAGCATTTCTATGTTTCATACCAGAAATTTGATGACATTTATTTGTGGAAGAAAATTGCATCATTTTACACAGCTGACTAAAGGTTTTGAAAACAAGTAGTCATTAAGACCCCCTTAACACTATGCCGGTACAAAATTAATACAGCATGAAACTGTGCCGTATTGGCCTTCTGTTTACACTATGCTGGCATAGTTTTCACTTGAATACGGCACGAAATGAATACGGCATGCAAACTAGCTTCTTCGCTCAACTGGCATAGTGTAAATGGTGAATATGGCATCATTTCATGTCAGATTCAAATAAAGGTGATAATCTGGCAAATTTTGTACTGATATAGTGTAAATGATGATTCCGTTTGAACAGAGAAACCATGTTTATGCCGTATTCGTTTTGTACCAGCATAGTGTAAATGGGGCCTAATAAAGAACAGACTAAATGGCTAATCAAGTTACTTATTTCTCAGTTAAACAGGACTGCTGAAAGATACACAAAAGAACGTTAAAAAATTATTTCAAATGACTGAACTAAAGAGTGATGCCTGTGGACTCTTTTACTGTAGAAGAACAAACAGTTTCACCTACTGCATATCAACAAAAAATATATTCTTCTGCACAATAGGGTCAATTGCTTCAAATATTATTCCGTCAAGGAGTTGTCAAGATATTTAGAGGACACAGTGCTAGGCAAACATTAAATTTTGAAATAGTCATTGAATATCTGACTGAGAACAATCTAGCCCTTACTTGACAGAGCAACACAAGCATCCATTTCGTAGCTCTAACCATTCTTCATACAAATCTCCTTCTTGTCCAACCGTCAAGGCTTGTTCTAATGCAGAACCTTTAAATACAAAAAAGAAAAGACAGACTAATTTTTGATACCACTGTTTGTCTTGATACAGAAATATCACTTGCAAAGTTAGAGCTTGAAAATAAACTCATAAATAGACAAACAATGAATATTTTCCTGTCCAGACAAATTTTAGATAAATATTCCATTAACTGGTCTATCTTATTTCATTTGAAAAACATAAGTTAGACCATAGCTTGAAACTGGGAGTATTGATAAAATTTCAAATGTTTTACCTTCACCGAATTCATTGAGGATAACAGCAATTCTTTTCTTGTGTTGCTCAGTAAGAATATAGTTCAAAAGTGTAGTTTTTCCTGAACCTAGAGAAACAGAAGACATTTTGTAAATAAAATGAAAAGACAAGTTACTATCATTTGATATTGCTTCAAGTCTCTCACATGAAAAATTGATAATTAGAATTTTAGAAACGTATAGATCAAATCCTTTTATTTTTAACAAAAACATTTTTTCTATTTTTAACCAATAGTAGCTTTGCGCATTTAAAATACAGAATGTGTGGACTTTTCCATGACAATAAATGCGGACATGGGGCTCAAATCTTTCAAATCTTTAAAAAGGTGGGTGTAAAATTGTATTATATTTTTCTCTGAATTGAATAGCTTGAAAAGAACTTGGAGAACTTTGCTGTAAATTTGCCATGGAAAGTTTTTGATATCTTGATTATTCTCAAAATGACAGTTTTTTCATTATCTTTTAAATAATTCATCGAAAATTGAGAAAAATTTGAAATCATCATAACTTCTGAATTAATTGAGGAAAAATGATGAAATCCTCAAGAAAACCACAGTTTATAAAGGTCTACGACATGGTGGCAAGCAGAAATTTATAGCTTTTCTTGTTTTGGAATTAGAAATTTAATGATGTCACGGCCTCAAATATAATAATTGCCCCCATTTAGAAACTTATCAAGATATCAAAAAATTTCCATGGTAGATTCACAGCAAAGTACCTTAAGTTCCTTTCGAACACTTTAATTCAAAGAAAAATGTCATATATGAACTTCCTAATGCTAAGACTGCAACAGTTGTCTACATCATTCCAATATCACACATGAATATGAATTAATAACATATTCTACTTCCAGACTGCTATTTATGTTGTGTGCACGGAAGATCTTCCACATGCAATTTCATATACAACGAAGGAAGAAGAATAGAATCATTGTTCTTAAAAAATAGCCAGGTGTGCATCTTCCGTGCGCACTTTACAAACTTATCGTCAGTCTGGTTCTACTTGAATAAAAGATGACATAATTGTTCAACCATTTTTAAAGCACATACCAGAAATTGTGCTCAAATTTTACAAATATCAAACAAATGCCAGACCCTTTCAGAAAAATCCGGTGTTAGCATAAAAAATCTTACCAAGATAGCCAGTTATGATGGTGACCGGAATCTTCTTCTCTGTTGCCACTCCAACAACAAGTTCTGGGCAGTCTTCTTCATCATCACTGTGTGATGCTGGATCCATTATTGTCTTGATGAAAGGCCCAGTAGTGATGCCCCGCTAAGACTGGAATTGGTGTATGTTCTCCCACACTGCACAGGTTTGTGGTGGACAGACTCACTCTAAAGTCATTGATAAAGAATCAATTGTCAGACTATTTTGGCGACAGTATTCATAATCATAGTAGCGCAATATTATCAAATAAATCTTTGTAAATCCTACAAACATAAATTTCAAAATTTCCTGTTGTTCTGATAGGATGATATGTATGACATGAGCATGAGCGCCGATTCCACTAGAAGATTAAAAGATACTATATTTGGATGGATCACAATGAAAATGGGCTATTCTATTTTTACTCCGTAACAGGGTATGGAAGGCAAATTCTAGGGGTGAGATAACATAAAATTTCCAGGGTACTTGGACTCCCACCACCCTGGAAATCCGGGGCTGTAGTTGTAGTGCAGAACCCCCTGGATATCCGGGGGGTCATTGTGAAGAACCCCCTGGAATCCAGGGACTCCAGTAAACAAACATACCCTGCATTCCAGGATCCTCATAGCAAACACCTCATTTTCCAGGGCTAAAATTTCTGTGATCCCCCTGGATTTCTGGGGTACAAATGGTCGGTGAAAAATGCCTTCCATATATTATGGTTTTCTTTGGTGATCGTAGGGAGTTCTACTTTTATCTCAATAATATACAGCGAATATTCAGCAAAATTATTGAAAATCTTTCAACTTTAGCCGACCAGCACATCCATAGTTCTTTTCAAAACTCTTGCACGGGAACTGGTGCTTCAGAACGTGGAGAAAATGAAGATTCGTCCCAGAATAGCGGCGAGAATCCGATGCGGCCTAAAGTGTCTGGAATGGAAGGCAGTAAACAGAAACGGGTTGTTGGAGGAATCACTTGCTGTGTGCTAGCGTGTTTCAGCAATAGTCAGAGTGACAAAGTGCTATCATTTACACCATTCTGAATGGCAAAAGGCAGGGAAAAGCAAGAACTCAGAAAGAGATGGCTGCATATGATTTCTTGGCAGAATTTCACTCCAGGTCCAGGACACAGGGTATGCTCAAAACATCTCACTGGGGGTCGAAAGACCCACATGAACAACGTTCCAACAATTGTTTCAAAAAATAAAGGGAGAAAAGGAGACGAAAGGGAGGCCTACATCAAAAGCGAGGAACAGGTCACTTGATGAGCAGGATCATGCAGTATCGTTGCTTCAAAATGTGAACCTGTTCATAAAGTCACTAGCGCAGCACCTTCTGATCAACAGTTAGAGAAATCTGCCGAGAAATCATATGCAGCCATCTTTCTCTGAGTTCTTGCTTTTCCTTGCTTTTTGCCATTCAAAATTGTGTAAATGATAGCTCTTTGTCTATTGCTGAAACAAGTTAGCACACAGCAAGTGATCCCTTCAACCACCGGTTTCTGTTTACTTCCTTCCATTCCAGACACTTTAGGCCGCATCGAATTCTCACCATTATTCTGGGACGAATCTTCATTTTCTCCTCGTTCTGAAGCACCAGTTCCCGTGCAAGAGTTTTGAAAAGAACTAAGGATGTGCTGGTCGGCTAAAGTTGAAAGATTTTCAATAATTTTGCTGAATATTCGCTGTATATTATTGAGATAAAAGTAGAACTCCCTACGATCACCATAGAAAACTATAAACAGCTGATTGCGTGTTAAATACAACTCCCGGAATGCACTGCGCACTCACAGGTGTGTGACGTAATCAGGGGAAAGGTCTATTTTCTGGTCACTGAAACCTCGTTTTATTCTCATTCGAAAATTTCCGTCGAGAATTTCATCAGGCAAAGCAAATCATCTTCTGAGCAAATTGAAATTGACAGCCAAGAATCCTTTCCATTGCCAGCATCAGTCAATAAACCAGTGAATTCAAACTTTGTTCGTTAAATCATTGGAAAATGTTGCGTTGAGACTTTTTCACGCTCCGATTGTTTGACCATGCTTTGTTTTCAAATTCCCTCGGGAGCTCTGATGAGTCCGTCTCTTATTCAGGATTCAGGGGGGTTAAAATTCAACCCGTTACTGACACGCCCCATCTCCAGTCTGCGGACACGTGTTTTCCATTTGTTTCTTGTGCGCTTCGAGGCCCTGTGGAAAAGCGGCAATTTAGGCCCTATTATGGATTTTTAAATGGAATAATAATAGCCCAACCACCAATAATAAATCACACACAGCAAAACAAAATTAATGGAAAGCGAGAGAGCTGAAAAGAACAGACAACCTTTCTATAACTCTTTTCTTCTCTTCAGCTCTGGTCTTGTGCTCTTGGCATCCCTTTCAGCTCAGCTCTGTTATTCGGCCTCCTAGCCTACTTTGTTCCAAAAACAAATTTTCAAGAATGCTGGCTAGGCCGAATAGCCTCTTCTTCAATAGTGCTGTTGTTGCTGTCTTTTTTCTGAGTTGTTGGCAGTGAGTGGTTGCGAGTTGCGGACTTCGTATGGTTTTTTTTTTAATAGTATGGAATAGGACGGTTATCGAGGTTGAAAAATCAGATTTTAAATGAATAGATTTTAATTGTTTTCTACCATGGGTACTAGACCTAGACTCACGAAATAGTCCCAGTTATCGCAACAACAACAGCAATAGCAATGACAACAACAACAACAATATATACTTTTTGCTCAAACTGGGACTTATGGACTTTCACATCAAAAAGTGGGACGAAAATAAACAATGGGCGCACAGATTTTTCTGTGCCCTTGGAAACGAGGTTAATGGCCTCTTTTCGGTAGTTGGAGAATTTCAGGAGCCGTGCGTGTTGGCGTGCACTATTGCTAGATGAAGATTGCCTTCAAAATGAAGAAATTCTTGTTAAAACTGAAAGGTTAATTAATTCTTACATTAAAAAAACATTCATGCGAATACTTGTGGCTTTTGTTTATTGCTAACGTCACTCAAAACTTGAATTTTGAGGCGTTTTATTATCTGATGATTGAGCTGACAATTTAGGCCCACCGCCATTACTCACCTTATCGTACAGCGTTGCTATGGTTTCCATATCGGACATGAAATCGAGGGAAACAATTTCGTCCCAATTTTCAATGTGAAAGTCCATGAGTCGTAGTTATAGCGTCCATCAGCCTATCAATAGCAATAACTACGAATTTGCAATCAGTCTATACTAGACCAGACGCTCTAAAAGTGAAGTTCTTTTAGAGAGAGACTGGTACCTAGAATAATTTTTCCTGAGCTTTGTTTTTTTTAGTGCTTTTGTTTTCTAAGAATCATTCATTCTGCGGAGGAGCCCCGCGGTTTCATATCCTTGGAAACGAGAAAGGATCTTGAGAAATATTCAAACATTGGACGATGGCAGAATGGCTGTGGAGGTTGAACCTCCAATGGAGGTGAATAATAACATTAAGAATGCCGAGTTTACAAAATCTAACGACTCTACATCACAAGTGGAAGACGAGAAAAAAGAAATAGGCCTTTCTGCTTATGAACGACTTACCAGAGAGCTACAAAATGATGAGAAAGTGTCGAAAGAAATTTCAGCAGGCCGGCGCATTGGTTTTTATCGCATACGTGGGGATCTTGGCAGTGGAAATTTCTCACAGGTTAAATTAGGATATCATTGTATTGCAAAAGGTAAATAATTGTTTTGAGGTTTTGACTATCTATTAACTTTATTTTCTAATGACTCTGATTAACTTGAAAACTCTTGAGCGAGTCATCATTATATTATATTGGGTTCCAAACACCTGAAACACTGAGAGACGAGACAGCGAGGCCGTCTCGGTTTATTACAGTTCTTTTTGTGGAGCGAGATTGTGTGATTTCCTCCGTCACTTCAGATTTCCTCTGAAGAAAAACTGTAGAATAGATGTTTTGATAGACAAATTTACAAACTAGGTGTTAGGAACTTTCCTTTCACTTGATAAGAGGCAATTTGCTTGATGAGGCCTAATTATTTATACAGTCCTTTAAAATCTTTTAAAATGCTCGATGTTTCAGTCAACAGGCAGGTTGCGTAGGGATTTGTTAAAGTGGTCTACATACAATAAACATTTTGAATCGGACATCAAAACGAACAGGTCTAAAATTTAGATGGATAATCAGAAAAAAATTATATGAATATTGAACGAAAGTGACCCTATTATGAACTACAGAGGTATAATTTATTTTACTCCTTGCATTTCCTGCCTTGTTTCCCTCTTCTCTCTTTTCTCGTTTATCCAACGTTTGAGCGCTCTTTGACAATTATATTTACACTGCCCTAAAATACCCCCATATATCCTGAAAGTTAAACTATAGTTTCGTGAACATGTAACTGAGCTAATGTCGTTCTTTTGTGGACAGTATTCATACTTCGACAGATTTTTCTTTGATTTGTAAAAACATCCTCTTCGCCAAAATGAAAGGATTTCTCCTCTAATTATCATTCGACCAAAGTGGAGAGGAAAGTTATTATTTGGCTTTTCGATCAGTTTGCATGCCAAGCATTTGCGAAATCTGAACTTCTATTTGCAGTTCCCAAAGCGTGTTATGATAATTTACAAAACACCCACTCACGTAGAATAATACTGGACAATCCTATCATGCCTACCATTTGGTGCGATTTCAATAAGGATTGAATGCAGTTTGTTAGAAGTAAAATTATGTTGACATTCATGGAATGGAACCATACTTTGAGATTCCTTCCTTGAAATCCTTGAGAACTTGAAATCACGAATTCTGAAAACGGACCCACTCACTTGATGCCCTTAGAGATGCAACCCTAACGAAACAGGACCTTCCTAAGTATTTCTATTTGATATCTATATTTATATATCATATCTTCTTCAGAAAAAGTTGCAATCAAAATTCTTGACAAAACAAAGTTGGATCAGAAAACACAGCGCCTTCTTTCAAGAGAAATCTCGTGCATGGAAAAACTTCGACATCCCAATATTATTAGAATTTACGAAGTTATAGAAACTTTATCGAAAGTCTACATGGTGATAGAATATGCCAATGGTGGAGAACTTTTTCATAAAATCTTAAACGAAGGAAAATTACCAGAGAGGGTTTCAAAAAAATACTTTGCACAAGTTGTGTCAGCAGTAAACCATATGGTATGTCTGATTTTAATTGATTTCTTGTGGTAGTGATCATTTGCATATATATTGTAACTAAGTTATTAAGGTTTAAATAGGCAATTAAAAACAGCTTTAAACTCTTAAATTAATGTTGATCACTGTTGTTTGGTCTTGGTTGCAAGGAAAGTTTGTTGAAAGCTCGCATTTGTTTACATCTGTGCGGCTAACCAATCATATTTCGTAATTTTACGTCACGTGACTCTGCGCGAATTCATCGGAAACAGAAGCTGTGGGGAGGAATAGCAAAATACCTTCCCCCCAATGCTGACGACGTGCAAGTGGTTTTTTGACCAATTTTGACTTTTTTGAAATTTTCTGTTAAAATATAAGTTGAACTAAACTTTTGTCATTTAAAATTTTGATATTTATCTTTGTTCGAGAAGAATCGCATATTTCGTACTGTTTATTTTGTATTTAAATCATCTTTTGTTATCTGTAGCCGTAGTTGACCATGTATCAAATGATATAGCGTCTTGATATAAAAAAAAAAAAAAAAACCATTAAATCGGGAAGGAGGAGGGGGGGAGGGTGGTTTTGTTGCGCTTGGAGAATGGTTGCTAGTCACCTCGCCTTCAATCTGAGTCTATTCGAAGAGAACGGAGCTCCACTTGCGCTCAAATAAAATGGCGAATGAGTCAAGAAGAAAACAGACTGAAAACAGCAGTGTATTCATCAAGTATTCATCGACGCAAGCTCATGAAAATACGAAGATCTTCTACCTACAATCTACTGTTTATCAGTCACTTGGGGCCAAATTTCTCCTCCAAGTTGAGATGCTTGCAATCAGTCTCACCAAGTCTTGCGGAGCAACATCATTTGCACTACTACTATTATTATCGACCATTTCTTCACGAGCATGATCAAAATCATCAATGTCATCATCTTCTCCGTTCTCGTTACTACCTTCGTCATCCTCATCACCCTCGCCGTCGAAGCTCGTTTGCACCGCATCATTCGCAGATTTGCCAAGAGATGCCATCTTTGCTTGAAGGGTTTCCTGGCATATAAAGCAAGTGCTGATAGCTGGCATTATACATTCCAAATGGAATGAACGACCACAGCCAGAGAAAATCTTCCACAAGGGACTTATTCGGTGACAGCCAAGTTTATCACATTTCCTGTTTGGAGAACATGCAAATTTTATAGAAGGGTAGGTGTTATCATTCATATATAATAATGGATGACACCGAGGTTTGAATGACTTGATTATTAATTAAGGGGTCACCACAATCAGAGGAGAATAAGTAAACACTTGCCATAACTGCTTGCGTCAACATTATGTCTTGCTCAAAAGAAAACAAACAAAGTGTCTTATCATCCATTCATAACTTGCCCTCTCAGTGTCAAGGTTTCAGCAGGGCATTTATCAGAAAGCTTTGAGCTTTTTCCTGTCAGTGTGCATTGTGGTGTCACCAATGCAGCTTACCAGTTAATTTCGAATTACCCATTAACGTTGGCGTTGATAAATCAGTGGGCCCATGATTGGAGGATGTCATTTAATCCCGATCCGCAAAAACAAGCTGTCGAACTACTACTTTCAAAGAGAAGAAATGAAATAGATCATCCGATGATCTTCTTCAATAATATACCTGTAAAAAAAGTGAATGAGCATAAACATTTAGGTATAATCCTCGACTCAAAGCTCTCCTTCTCAGCACATGTTAAATCAGCTATCTCTAAAACGAGAAAAGGCATTGGTCTGCTAAAGTATCTCTCCAAATATCTGCCAAGGCATACCCTGAACGAATTATATAAACTTTATGTGCGACCGCACCTGGACTACGGGGATGTTATCTATCACATTCCAGCAAAAGTTTGTGAATTCAGTCAAAACATCATTTTACCACATCTAATGGAAAAACTAGAGTCTGTTCAGTATTCTGCTGCTCTTGCTGTAACAGGAACATGGAGGGGAACATCGCGCGAGAAGCTGTACACAGAGCTTGGCTGGGAATCATTAAGTTCCCGCAGGTGGAGTAGACGCCTGACTTTGTTCTATAAGATTCTGAATAATATTACCCCCTTGTACACAAAGGAGCCAATCCCACCACTTCATCAGTCGAACTACTCCCTTCGCAACCAGGATGCTATTGGGCGAATAAGGGCAAGAACAGAAAAATTTAAATCTAGCTTCTATCCAGACTGTATGTCTGAATGGAATAAACTTGACCCTGAAATCAGGCTAGCACCGTCCGTTGCTGTTTTTAAGACAAAGCTTCTATCAATAATTCGCCCCCCTGCAAAATCCTTCTTTGGTATTCATAACCCGATAGGCCTATCACATCTTTCCCAAATAAGGGTCGGTCTCAGCAAACTAAATTTCCACAAATTCAAGCACAATTTCAGGGACACCGTAAACCCAATGTGCCCGACGAATGACGGTATTGAGGACACGGAGCACTTTCTGTTGCTTTGCCCTTCATTTGATATTCAACGACGATATCTTCTCGCTGGAGTTTCTGTTGCATTACGACCATTTGTTGAAATCAACAGCCTTTCTAACAACGTTCTTGTACAACTTTTGTTATATGGTGATAAAGACCTTTCAAGTGACGTTAATAAAGGTATACTCGAACTGACTTTAGAGTTCATCCACAAAACAGGTCGGTTTGTATAAGATAGACTAAGCCTTTGTTTTCACGCCATACAGCCACAAGGTCCTTTTATTTTTGTTTTCATTTTTTGTTTGTTTGTAATTGTCATTATACATCGCTTATATGTAACTTTTGTAATTGTATATTTAGATGTAATTTAGTTTAATGTTCTATGTAATGACCCTGGGATAGTCATGGGTTCTTGCTTCCCGGGTTATCATCTTTGTTATGTAGTTAAGTAATTTGTAAGTATGGTCTTAAGTACCTCGTTTTTGTAAATTTTCAAATTGAATATAAAAAAAAAAAAAAAAAAAAAAAAAAACGTTGTTTAGATCTGCACAGGGTCTGAGGGTAAAATGAGTAAGTGTTGATTGCTGGAAAACAGTAGACCCTGAACTGATAAATGAAGATTCACTATGTCATAGAGGGTAGTTCAAGCAGTTTTAGCAGGAGGGTATTACTACTGTATACTGTACTACTGTACTACTGTGCACAAAGATTTTAGCAAAATTCATCCACAATTCTTGCCCTACTCATTTTGTCCCATATTATCCCAGTACACCCTATGATTTTTTTTAGAAAATTGGTAGATTTGAAATATATTTTCTTCAATTTATATTTAGAGTTTATTACATCATGCGCCGTAACCTGTGGTTAGCCTTTACCATCACTTGCAGCTTTGAATCCCAAAAATGTTGATTTTAGGCAACATAGTATATACCATTTTGTGTACAGTAAAATGAAAAGCTGCACCACACCAATCTCACCATATTTTTTGTGTGAAGATTACACATAGCAAACCAGTTTTATTCCAAGGGGTCTCTGCAACTGGTATGCCTTTGCCTTACATTTGCAATTTCTTTGTTGTGTGTTATTTTAGTGGACTGTTGAAATGGAGACCATAAAAGGGTGTAACTAGTAATCTAGTAAGCATGCCAGTTGCAAAGGCCCTTTAGCACCCCATTCACACAATAGACCTTTTAGCTATTCTACAAAAGAGCCTGGATTGAGCGTTATTTTTATACGCGAGGCTCGATAGAGTGGTGTTAAGAGCTTCTATCACTATTGTGCAAATTCGAAAATTCTACAAAGTGCACTTTGTAGAATTTTCGAATATGCACAATATTGATAGAAGCTCTAACGCCACTCTATCGAACCTCGTGTATAAAAATAACGCTCGATCCAGGCTCTTTTGTAGGATAGCTAAAAGGTCTATTGCAAATTAAACCAGCTTAAAAACTAAATCAGTTAATCAAATTATATAGCATTCTAATTGGTCAATCTAACAAATTCAATTCATTACAGTGGTTGAATGTTAACCTGGTTTAGATCAAGCGAGTTTAACTGTGTCTGTGTGAATGGGGTGCAAGGCAGTAGTAGATAACTCACTTTGCAGAATTTGGTGGATTTTCCAATGAGAGGAAACCAACTGGTAACACCTTATTTGAAACTATATCATCACCAAACAGGTTTGGCAGCTTGCATTTGACAACATCTTTGCGTTGACCACGGGCTCTTGGTAGAAATTCTGCCTTTCCAATATTCTCACTGATTGCGTGAAACTTCGAAATCAGATTAATTTGAACAATTGAAGAATTGCGAGCTGCCTTATTCTTAAGCTCATTGACCTTTTTACTGCTGAATGCAATCTTTCGTGGAGGTACAAATAAGGTCTTGAATGTTTGCAGCTCGTGCTTACATGCATCAATTTCCTTAGCCATTAAGTTGATTTGATCCCCATTGTCAGTTGCCCTTGTTCTTGCTCGCAATACAGAATGGAAATTTTCAATGGGGTATTCATCAAAGGCAACCAAGGAATTCTGCATCACTTGGTGAAAGGGATGAGACTGATCCTTCCAATATCTCAGCAAAGATATTGCAACCAACAAGGCCTTGTCATAGTGTCGCCTCTTGAAGACAAGCATCATCACCCAGCATTGCAACAGTGACTGGCAGTACAGATCATAGTTGTTTGATTTGAAAACTATGGAGTAGATGCTGAGGACAAGGGGTGCATAATTGTCAAGCAAGTTAAGCAGCGTCAGATACTGAACATCTTTGCACTGACTGAAAACAGAGAGAATCAAATCCCGAATCAGTGTCCATCCTCCATACATAACTTCCAAAAGAAGAGAGATTCGCCAAGGTTTTGGTTTCATTGCAAGTTTTGCTTGGCTTCCAAACAAAAAAGAATAGAGGTCAGCAAAGACTGTATGGAAATTCATAAGAACACACTCCCTTGCATTTAGAGAGATATGCAGTGGACCAATAATTGGAGCAATGCATTTGGAAGAAGATGGCATAGAATCATGATCAGAATATGCAAGTTTGCGCATAAAGAACTGAGTTGGCCAGTCCCCAACAAAAGGAGCCACAAAACTATCAAGATAGATGGACAAACCATTTGAGAGCATATGCTCAAAGGCAGAGAGAATATCTAAAGAAGACTTTAGAGAAAATTCAATGCAATCCACTAGCTTGCAGTGATCCATCTTTCTCATGCTTTCAATTTCTGTTTGTTGGTAATCATGAACTGCCAAGCGGTGACGTTGTGCTTCCTGATCAAAATACTTTGCCACAACCCAGTCTGGCATACTTTGGGCATATGTTTTGGACAAAAGAGGCATGCTTTCTTCCAGAACTTTTCTGATGATATGTGGTTCAACAGGTTGTTGACTGAGCAGTGTTGACTGATTTTCATCCTTACTGATGGCTGAAACGTTAGGGAAAACTTTTACAAGAAGTGTTGACATATGTACAGCTTGCGTTTGTGTTTTAGACTCTGGTCGATGCTTTGTATGAATGTTATGATAGTCATCTATCATTACCACAAGGAACTGTTTGTTATCAACAGCATCTTGGAAAAACTGTGAAAGGCTGTTCAGATGAGAGGAAGCAGAGGATTTTAAGGCTGATTTCACTGTATGGGGATGAGCAGCAATTCCTAGGTTTCTTAATGCTATCAGTCCTTCTTCGCTTATCCCAAACTGTTTTAGCGTTCTTGAAAGTGCAACCTGAAACCAATTGGCTTTCTGTGACCTCCCGTATATCATCATGTAAATAATTGCCATTGATCTCAGTTTGGTAAGTCTTGCTCTACTCGCAGACATGCGTTCACAACACATTGCTTCAAATATGATGGAAAATAGCTTGCCTGCCCCTGCATTCTGGCAAAAGGCTTCAAGTGTGTCAGGATCCATTTCTTGGATATCAATTTCTTTGGAAAGGGCTGTTCTTAGTAAACTTAATTCTTCTTTAAAATTGCAGTAACTTTCTGCTTTCTCTAGAAGGGTATTGTATTCAGGGATTCAGGCAGATTACATCATCTGTTTGACTTGCCTTCTCTGTAAAGTTTCCACCGGATGAAATTATTGTGGTTTCAGAATCGTCCCAAAGCATTTGGCTTGGTGAACTTAGGGTGACAGTGCTTTCAGAATTTCGCTGGAAAACTTCATTCTCTTCAAAACTAACGTGGGGACCTGTGCCTACTGCATCTGCATTATACTCATCTATATCTGTGTGCACCTCAACTAACTGCATGTCTTCAGAATCTGGCAGACTGTCACCAAAGATAGCTTTGAGCTAGATAAAATGCAAGAAAAGGCAAACTAAATACAAAGCCCTGCAAGCACACCCAGTTGTGTAGAGATTCAACTTACTGTACTTAAATTTTAGTAGAGTTTCAGTGCACCTACTAATTGCACAATAAACTTGCATACTGTAGATAGCCATGCAATCTTCAAAGATTCAGCATGTATATTATTGTCTACTGTATTATTGTTGTATTATTGTCTAAAACACAATGACAATGTTTTTTGAGAATCAGATTTTAATTATTTCAAATGATAGCACCACAATTTCCAAATTATTTTGTCAGTCATTTGTACATTCAATTGGCCAGTTTTCAAATTAATTTTCAAAGTTGTTCAAATTTAAAATGAAAATCAATTTTCAAAGTTGTTTGACTTCACACTGAAGTCCTTAGTCCTCCTCTCTAAAGTTAATCTCTTGGTTTAATATACAGTGAAGATGATTCAGAAAGATGCTGACAGGGGACCATTTTCCAATGTTATGTTTCTTCCGTTGAAGAATCTCAAAAAATCATATTTTCTGATCCATTTTAAGAACACAATTAATTCCAAGAAAATGTCCCTTGACACTATCTTTTCTGTGGCCTCTTACTGTGTGAAATTTGTCAACTCAGCAGTTTCAAGAGGGAAAAATACAAAAAAATCATATTTTGCAGACACCATATTGAAGATTACATAGATTATACTATATAAATCAAACACTGTGAATTGATCCGAATTTTAAATATAACCCTCCTACTGTAGTTATCAGCACAATTCATGTTATTTTTTACATTTGTAGAGTAGAAAGTTTATTAAGCAGTTAAATGGAAGTTCTAATATTTGTCACTCAATGAATGATTTAAAAAACACACTATTTGCAAAATGCTAATATTTTCAATGTACATTCAAACTTACTTGGAAGATGGTATACACTCATTTTTTATAAGAAACCACTAATAAGAAATGGTAGGCTCACTTTTTCGAAAGCTAAGAGACAACCCTACCTGAATTGAAAAAGCTAAAGGAACTTCTGTAATTTACAGTTTTAATTTTCTTATCACACTCAAAAATGTTTTGACATTGTACAGTTAAAGTAACTGTTTGGACATTGTTTTGAGTGCGCTTCATGTTATTTACTTGTTTTGAGATCTTACTAAGTATAATTTGGGAGCCCTTCAGACAAAGCGAAATTAACTCTACACTTCCAGCATTTAGAGTATAAGAAACACATAAGAAACTTTTGGTAACAAAATTGCCCAAAAATTTAAGGAACTGCCTACCAGCCCCAGACCTTAGTTTCTCATAAAAAAATGAGTGTAATGTCATAATTATTATAACCTAGCCTAGTATTGTTTGGTTGTTGTTTGAAAGATTAGCCAAAGACCCACCTTCTGTTTGATCGACAAGGAAAGCTCTGCTGACAAAAATCTTTTAAATTCAGGTGTCTTCAAACACTTTTTAAGGCATGAGCGACACATGTTAATTCCTAAGAATTGTGATTGTTTTCCCTTGTCTTCAGCTATACGCTTCAGCACATTAATAAGGTCTCCAAGGCCTCTTGCTCTAAGATTCTCGACTTTCCATTCATCCTCCTCGCCTGATGACCATTCTTCATGAAAACAATTGTGGCAACGTTTCTTAAATTTAGGCATAATTAGGAAACAGCAGCTAATCGATCGAGGGCCTATCAAGTTATCGCAGAGATCGTTGTTTCAATCCCTTCATTTTCCCGCCAAATTTCTTGACGAACCAATGAGAAACTAGGATTTTTGGACCATGCCTTCATTCAGACGAGGAAATTGATGACTGGAAAGTATGAGAATATCATAAAATGGTTTAAAAGTCTCAAGGGATGTTCATAACAAAGTTCATTGTCTTGATTTCGTACAAAACTTTAGGCCAACACAGTAGATTCAACATCACTTTTCCTTTCTATAAATGTAAACCTTGGAAGTCCAAAACAAGAAACGTGAACACCAGGCAAGTAAGAAATGTGTAAGCACGAACTAGTAGATTGTAGGTAGAAGATCTTCGTATTTTCATGAGCTTGCGTCGATGAATACTTGATGAATACACTGCTGTTTTCAGTCTGTTTTCTTCTTGACTCATTCGCCATTTTATTTGAGCGCAAGTGGAGCTCCGTTCTCTTCGAATAGACTCAGATTGAAGGCGAGGTGACTAGTAACCATTCTCCAAGCGCAACTCCTCCTTCCCGATTTAATGGGAAGACCTGCTGGATGTTAGTAAATCAGAAAAATATAACGGGCATGACACTACATACCAAAGGATCAAAAAGGCGGAAGTAACAAGACCCTAAAATCAGACCATTTGGGCGGCCTAAGCGAGAACCCTCCCCCTAGATTTTGGGGATATTCAAACTGCGATTCTTCTCGAACAAAGATAAATATCAAAATTTTAAATGACAAAAGTTTAGTTCAACTTATATTTTAACAGAAAATTTCAAAAAAGTCAAAATTGGGTACCATAAGTCCTCAAATAAAACCTCCAGCACTTATTTCGCAAAATATATTTTGGGGTAGGGGCTTATTTAGCAGTAGCCAAAAATATTATCAGGACTTATTTTTTTCTTTTACTTGAGGCTGGTCAGTATGCTTAAAACAGCAAATATTATGTTTTCGAGGCAAATATCTGGAAAAAGACAAAGAAAATCAGTCAAAAAAGAGAATCGAAAATATTCACTTAAATCACAATTGATTATTTCTTAGACTCTTATGCAGAGTAGATAAAGGATTATAGTGCAGAATCTTTCAAAAGTATTGTTCATCATATCAAGATATTTTCTTGATAGCAAGCAGAGGGATCAAAGATAAGCCAGAAAAACATATTAACATTTGACTTTGTCACCGTGTTTTTTGTGGATTCTAATGTAAACTTGGCCGCTTCAGGTTCTGTTTAAGAGCTAAAATTTGTCTTGTGTAAAAAAACTGTTTACGAGCTCCTTTGCCATAGCATAGATGTCTGAATGATCTAGTTGCTTCTAGCTGGCATAGACAACACAGGCAAACAATGCTTGTCCATAACCACAAAGAAAACAGCATTATCCCTTACACGTTTAAACAATGCATCAATTTTTGTGCAATGAAAAGCAACCTCATTAAAATTAACTGCATGTGCGAAGAACATGTCTGTGAAGCTAGCTGAGAAACTGTAAGGGTGTAATGGTTAATATGTCCATTCACAAAGATGTCTTTGACAGCCTAATTTCATTGTGACATCTGTCTTTTTCAGCTAACCTATGTACAGTAGCTCTTTTTAAATTTATGTTCATATGAATTGATCATGATTTGGAATTATTACTATCCAAACTTTTGCATACAGCAGTTAGAATTTTGTACACTTCAAGTGTCTATGGTCTTTATTTGCTTTGATTTTGACCGTGGCATATCACTTGGCTTGTAAACTCTTAGTTACAACCTCCACAAAATCTTCATAGAAATTGCAGCTATTCAAAGTTTGTTTTAGATGAGGCTGAAGAAAATTATGCAAAGTAATGTACCCTGGAATCCTTTTTCTAGAATGAGGATGATGACAGGTAAAATGTACCACAATGCCACAGAGGCAGTGCCAGGTACCAAAATTTCCGGTACCCAATGCCATTAAGGTCAGTGCCAGGGACCACCGGAGCAGGAAAACTGTGCAATTTTGCAAAGAAAATTACCGAAAAATACTGAGACAAACTCGGAATGAAAAAATTAATAATTTCTGTGTTCCAAGTCCTCGAAAAATGTCCTTGGTACCACAGTAATTCATACCATCACCCAGTACAAAAGGTATCAGTACCATGTACCGTAGGGGCCAGTACCCAGTACCATCAATACCCCATGTCACCATACTCAAGAACAGACTACTCACTGTAACCTTTGGATTCTGTGCCCAGGGGGTACTTGACCCACCTTTGTACGTACAGGGATGTGCTTTGACCCTTATGATGTCGCCATGTCCTATGAGATGACAGAATTTCGAGAAATTTCCAATTCAACTCATTTTTAAGAGGCTTTTACCAAATAGGACTAGGCTTTTAGGGGATTTTTTTGTCAGACAGACAGAAAGAAAATAAAATATGAATAAAAATATATAAATTTACTTTTTGATGAATTTAGTAGGGCCGAATCATGAGTGTAAGATAGCGAATGTAGTATACACATATACGTCATAATCCTCGTCATCATCCTCGATAATGATAATTATAAATACCAGTTCTATTTTTCGGAGCAATTATAGTGCAACGCGAGTAAAGATAGTAAAGATAACTATAACTTCAGCTTAGCACATGTTTTAGCATCTCAAAACCAAACAAATTTTAAATATCTATAAAACGAATGCAACTTAACCAAATACTGTTGTACTGTTTGCACAGCAATACTATTGCTTTGCCGTTAATTTGAGCATAAAGGAAGAGAAAACAACATTGCGATGTACACTACCAGCTCCAAAAACAACCAACTGATATTGTTTTATCTACCCTGTAAAGTTTTCACATGCTTGCTAAACCTTCGTTTCGCCGAAGGTTCACTTGAACATGTAGATTCTTTATCAGGCATTATCACAAAAGATTTTTTATAATCCCATAAATGTTCTAGGTTATTTTCTATCTACGTAATTCATGCGGTAAATAGAGTAAATAACTTTGATTTGTGATTTCATGAAAGTGAGGTGTACACCCCGTTGAGCTATCCCCAGGTTGTGGTATCATGGTGGCACCTATCTATCACATAGCACCAGCATAGTAAGGCATTTGCAGTTCATAAGCCGCTGCACGCCTGGAAACGCAGTAGCCACTTTTGCTTAAGGCACGCTTTCGTGGTCCTGATTGGGTAAATGAGGCAATAAAAAGAATAGAATTAGGCAAGCTTCAGTAATTTTGCTGTCCATTGAAACTCATGAAGGTGATAACAATCTGACTTCCTTTATTCTCAATAGAAGACATGATCCAAGAACGTGAAGGCTTTGTAATAATTGCTAATCGTGATCCTCCCTGGCGCCAAAGTCGATTTTCGTATTATCAGAAAGTCGTTTATGGCCTTGGTTCTCTTTGTCTTAGTTTTCTTCGTTCGGCGCACATAAGATCATGGTTTACCATGGGTCTTGAATACCAGGTCTTTCGTTAGTGATTGCGTTATCATAACGAGCCAATCACATCCACGACAGTATGCCTTCCACACTCTCCGTCGCAGAGGCTGTTTGTTGGAAACCGAGCTTTCAACTGAAGCTCTCAAAACTGCGAAGGTGCCTTCCAGGCCTCTTGAACTTAAAGGCTCATTGGCAACCGACATGCATTGTAATTCTATTTTGTAAAGTTGGCCAAGTTTCATGTTGCATATCAATGATTTTGTTATGTCGCTCAAAACTAAGGATCCGTTTACATGAGAAACTCAAACCGGTTAGAGATTTCATCCCAATCTGAGTTGAACTTGGTGTCTGGTCAAAGCCCTTATTGTGGTTACATGGAAAATGCGATTTCTAACTCAAACCGGGATGAAACTCAACTCACCCGTTCAAATCTGTTGGAAATTTCACCCCGGTTTGAAAACACCATTTGCACGGAAAATATTTTCAAATCGGTGTGAGATGCAATGTCACGGGCTCAAAGTTCACATTGGCCTATCGTTTTACTTGGTTGAATACGCGAATGAACAGCAACACAGGTCTCAGACCCGGGCGAAACTTCATAATAACGCAACGGGAAATAAGCCGTCTGGCCAGGATTCACACCGATGTGAAATTTTAGACCGGTTCGACTTTCTCGTGTAAACGGACCCTAACTTTCCATAGCTGCTGCTCCAGCTGCGGCCCTGTTTCTCCTCGAATCGAATGCAATCGATGAAATCAACAAAAAACAGAGCAAATAATCGCAATGCATGCCGGTTTTGCAAGAGCTTTTAAGAAGCAGCGGTCGAAAGCGGACTCGTTTTGTGACTCACAATTGTTAGCAGCTCCTATGGCAACGACAGTTAGCATGCAAATGACACTGTACGGTTAACAGAGTAATCAAATATTTATGTAATATGGTTTTTATTTTCGTTGAATGTGAACTTTGATAGTAAGCGTATTTTTGTTATTTTGATGTCCTGGTCAACACATTCATCCACAATCCCATTCAGTCAACCATATCTTGATTAGGTTTCGTTGTGAACACGAAATTATCAATTCTTCTAGTGTTTTGTTACTGTGAGATATCAATAGAAACGGCTATATTGTTAGTTTTGCTATTAAATAGAAACTGAAGAAACAGCCAAACAGCTTTCATTGCGCTGTTTAGAATGAGAAGCCTTTCTCTTTTTAAAGTAAGAGAAGAGCCGCCTTTTTCGTTGCAGTTTAGTAGGTCAAAACCTTTGCTTTGATTGTGTTGATTAAAGATTTTTCGAGTGGCTCACAGAATACCGGGTGAGTAAAAAACGTTTCAAAGCCTGTGACGGTAATACGTCGGTAATACGTCGGTAATGCGTCATTATGTAGGTAACATACGGGTAACATGTCAGCTTTGATAACAAAGTTTAGTTGGTTTAAATCAATTTTATCGCCCCGTAGTAAAGGGTGATTTTATGTATGATTGGTCAATCTTCACAATACTTCAAATAAGCCTAAAATCTTATGTTAAATCATGGGTAATTAGACACTGCTGGTGTGCTTCTATGGAGGAGCGCTGCAACTAATATGTACCTGCGGAGGAATAATTTGTATAGTTCTGCGGAGGAGACTCTTACACCAGCTCCTCCTCCGTAGTAAATAATGTTTTCCTCCGCAAAAGAACAAAACTGTGGTAATCAAGCACAACTGCGGAATATAACCGCCCATGGTCACATTTGCCAAACATTCAGGATGATGATATTTATAACGGCTATATGGTTTGTACCTTTCATGGTGGGAACCCCGATGACCTGGTGTCTATTCCCGCCATGATCGGCACAGTAGTTGTATTTTTGAGATTTCTTCTTCTTGTAATTGATTAAAAAGATATATATATATTTCTTAACTATCTGAAAATGGCTATTACATGAAAATATTAGTAAGGTTGGCTCTGTATCTACACGACTGATTGCCAGATATGTAGCCCGATGTAGGTTAGACCAGTTTTGAACGATTCTGAGATAAAACTCCTGTACAAAATTATTTGCAAATCGAGAAAAATATGACCGATTTAACCAACTAAATTTCATTATCCAAGCATTACCCACATAATGAAAGTCTTTGTTAACGAATCTGATAATGAAGGTGAAGTTGCGGTCTTTTAGCGCCAAGCGCTGGGATCGCAGAGGTAGCTAAGCATTAATCGAAACCGCGACCCCTTGCCATGACGCTAAAGTGGTGGGGCTCTATCAGGTATTGTGCTCTGTCCGCCTGACTGTTCTGGCTGCAAAGTCAGAGGATTACACCACTGCGCCACAACACCTCTTGATGAGTAGGGGTAGATTACAAGCTTGCAAACGTTGTAACTCTTTTTTACTCACCCGGTAGATTTGTAAAGTTTTTGAGACGGCCCCCTGAAAATCAGTCATACTGACTGACGGGGCTACCGTGCATAAATAATTTTAAAATGAAATGAAAAAAAACATCTACCACGAACGATGCTCATGCACAATTCCTGTGTATGGAATAAAAGGTATCATTCAAAAATTTCTTCACAAAGAAACCCAAAAATTGCTGAAGTAGCATGCCGCGTGATTTTTAAACCAGAAGATATTCATAATTAAATAGTAATGTCCCGAAACCCAATCCTTGTGGTATACCAGATCATAGAAGATATTCATAATTAAATAGTAATGTCCCGAAACCCAATCCTTGTGGTACACCAGATCATATGGTTTGATTTGTAGCAAGCAAATTTCTTTGCAATACTCTAATCCCGTGCTCTTTTCTTTTGTAGCATGAAAGTGGCATCATCCATCGTGACATTAAAGCTGAAAATGTCTTCTTATCCAGCCTTGGAGTCGTCAAGATTGGTGACCTCGGTTTCAGTACTGTTTCTTTGCCAGATGAAGCTCTTAGTACATTTTGTGGATCTCCTCCGTATGCTGCCCCGGAGCTGTTCAAAGATGACAGTTACGTTGGGTCTCGTGTCGATGTTTGGGCCTTAGGAGTACTTTTATACTTTATGGTTTGTGGTACGATGCCGTTTAGGGCGGAAACCGTCGGTAAGCTGAAACGAAAAATTTTGGAAGGAACTTATGTTATACCAGAATTTGTCACCGAAGCATGCCGATTTTTAATCAAACAAGTTTTACGACCTGTCCCAAGTGATCGATTTACGATTCCCGAAATAATGCGAAGTCTGTGGTTAGAAGGAATTGAGTTTCCGAAACCTTATAAGAAATACGAGCAAAGACCATCGATATCTCAATCGGCAGGAACGATAGAGGAACGAGAAGCAAATAAAGCACTGCATACTTTCGGTGTTCCCACGGAGCTGATTGAAAGCTGTCCCGAGGATTCAAAAAGCCGAATCACTGGTACGTATAGGATCGTATTGCATCAAATACAGAGAAGAAATTACGAGAAATTTATCGCAAATTTGCAAGCTGCACGTAAAGAACGTGAAATACCGCGAAATCATACGCTGGAATATAATGCATCTGGATCGAAGTCAAAGAATGCAACACCGAAATCAAAACTGTGCGTCATTCTCTGAGGTTGATTGCCTCAGTCTTGTTGTTAGTTTGACGCCACTAGGGGAGTTTCGTTAGATGGAAAGGGGGAAAGGTGCTCTTTCTTTTTAGGAAATGAAAATAAAGTTGTTGACTTTGACAAAATGTATTGGCCCACATCATCCACCAATTTCCGCAAAGTACAGCTCATTTTGTAGTGTAAACCCTAACCTCAAAGTTACAATTTATTTCGCTAAAATCGGTCATACCGTCAACAAATTGTGGATTATGGAAAAGCTTGAAAAAAGGTATGAAAACGTCGGTAAAATTTCACCAATTTTTCCGCTTCTACAATTGTCAGGTGCATCATTTATCTAAGATCAGTGAAATTGCTTGAGGAATAAACGATACTTCGAAACTTCGAAACTTCGAAGTTTTATCTAAGATCAGTGAAATTGCTTGAGGAATAAACGATACTTCGAAACTTCGAAACTTCGAAACTTCGAAACAGACTCCGAAGCAGATTCAGACCCCGAAACTTTGCGCGATGCACCCGGTATCTTTTGATATGTACACAGGGTTTCGAAAATAGTGAAACATCGCATCGTCCTTATGCAGCCAGAATCTTTTTGATCGGATGTTCATTTCACTTTCTGTCAATTTTTGCATAATTTCTGTCGCTTATCTTACCTATGTACTTTTTTCTTCTCTTCCTTTTTTACTACTTAATTTTCCTTGATCTTCTTATATTCATATCTAATTTTCCTAAACCCGAAATGACTTGGAGAATCGGTTGTATATTTCCCAGTCCCAGTAGGCGTTGTTCGTCCCCCTAAGATATTTCATCGTTGAAATTTGATGACAGCCCAGTTTTACGTCCCTTTAATCATTTTAATATGTTATATTTGCCTAATGTCTAGTCTTATATTGGCAGGAAATTTTATCACTTCAGTGTTCAGGAAAGACTTGTCTTATTTCCCGTAAAAAATACACACCTCTGAAGGCGTTTGCGGGATTTTTGGATGTTTTTTGCAATCCCACGCCTTTGGGAAATGAAGAAGTAAATGAAATAATTGGTCATTCGTTATGCTTTCTTTGTTTCCTTCTATAATTCAATTTGAAGTGAACTGGCTAAACACTTCCACTTTGTTGAGGCGAACTAAATTACTTTCTTCTTCAAAAATCACTTCGTAGCTAGCAGCTCTAGAAGCAGATGGTCACATTTCTTGTAATGAATTCTGTCAATTTATATGCAATGGCTAGAACTTTTACGTGGTTTTATTTAGATAAGTTGTTTAGAATTGTTCAAGTCTTTCTGTGACCTTTTAAGAGCACATGGCTAATGATGCTGGTGCTGGTTCAATGAATTAAAATAGTGATAATAATTCTCATAATTTAGTTGAAGCCACAGTCAGGCAACAGAGTGGAAACTTTTGATGCCGCTCACTGCCTTTCATAATATTTAGTTGCAAGTTTTATTTCCCTAATTTAGTTTCAAATACAGTCGGTTCATAAATGCCGGACCTTCCTAGTCTTTTATCAAATCGACATGTTCCTTGCAGACTTGCTTATATCATAATAAATTTACATGAGGTCACCAAGCATAGATATGCTTCGTCAATAAACGAATTATTGAGCTTTTTCTAGAAATGCTTGCATAACAATGATCAAAACTATCGCTGTTCTTTGGTATCAATTCCTCGCCCTTGTTTTTAATATCGAGATATGTTATAATACCAGATTCCAGCGAGATAGCCAGGCAGAAAGCTTTGCATTGCAAAAGCGTTCCTTCAAAATGCATGAAATTTTCTATGAATGTACAACCAAATAATTGTGGTTTTTGGATGGGTGATAGGACACCATCTGTGTATCAGTGTTAAATTGTTATCAGTAGTGGGCCATCCTATGTTGTGTACGTGTTTGTATCAGATAAACTTGTAACATTTTGTTAAGGGTGTTAAAGAGATAGTTAGTAACTTAAACTAGGGTTCAATCTGGAGTAAATATTTCTAAAATGATGCAGTTCACGAGACGTTGGGTCGTGTATTTGAAATCAGGAGGAAAATAAGCTCTTAGATATTGTGGTGTTGGTACGATTTGAAACAAAACTGTTGCTAGAATTCCTAGGAGACTAGCTCAAAACTCAAATTCCTCTCAACTTTCAAACTCTGCTCTTTGAGATCCTCGGTTGATGCCTGTTTGACAATGCTTTCATGAGAAATACAAACTTTACAGAAAACTCAAAGCTTTTTTTGTCCATCTCCTTTTTGGGAGTAGGTTACTATAGTTTTGCTCATGACAATTTTCGATAAAAAGTCTCAGTTTCTCGTAGAGGGTAGTTAGTTAGTGACAAGATATTTTGATATGGCCTTGACGTGACACAGAAATTGTTGCTTCACGAGCAAAAACCACAACTTTGATGCACTAAGGCCATGAATCTGCACTTTATTGTCTCAGCTAGTTTATATTTCACAGCACGTAACGTCTTTGAATCAGAGGTGCGAAATGCGTCTTTTCGCACAATTCTTGCGTGAATCTCTGCCCTGTGTATGACACTTAATTGTGATATATTTGTAAGATTTAGTTAATATATGGACTGGCAATATTAGCTCTCTTCGCTGTAAATCCAAATGATGATGACGTTTTTGACCGATTGATTGATTGATTGATTGATGAAATTGATTGATTGATTGATTGATTGATTGATGAATTTGAGTGATTGATTGATAGACTGTCCAATGGACGGAACGAACGAGAAGTCGCGTAAGGGCATAAATGTATCCAACGGGCACCAAAGATGTAGCAATAGGGCAACCGAAATAGCTCATCGGCCAATTAAATAATTGATTGATTGATTGATTGATTGGTTGATTGATTGATTGATTGATTGAATGATTAGTGGTTGAATGAAAAAATGATGTTTGACAGCTAAAATAGAACAAAACAAAATGATTTTGTGACAAAGACTTACTGCTTTAAGGGCAAATGTTGATATCTTTGGCATAATGTAGCAAATCATAACTCACATCTATTCCATTTGGATAGAAGATATGATTTTTGAAATTTTAAGTTTCGTCTATGCTGTTACTGTAGTAAACAAAGAGCAGGGGCTACTTTTGCAGCTAATATTGCCAGCCCACTAGCCAAAAATAGGCAACAAAATTTGTAAATATTGTAGCGTGTTTCTGTTGAATGTGTTTTTATGACTCAGTGACAATTAACAACTAAAGTTGTTTTAGGAGCATCGATTTTATGTCAGTAGTAGATATGATGTATTTATAGCAGCTAACTTATTTGTGCACTTGTAGATTTCTTACGAACGAGCCTTGTGAACTGAACATTGAGCCTGTTTGATTTCTCGAACATGTTTTCTGCATGAAATTACTTCTGCATTATAGAACAATTATTACCCAGGGTACTGTCTGAAATCAAGTTTGGCCTAAGCAGAAGATATGAAATATGGATCCGCACTGTTGAAAACCAAAGTCAACATTTTCATCAGTTCAACTGCAAGAGTGTGGATCAATATTTAGGCCAAATTTGGTTCTAAATTGAAATTGATTTAAGCAACGAATTTATCGCTGTACTCATGGCCAATGCCAAAATGAATGGACAGGGGGCAGAGCGCCCATCAAGAGACTACCCCAAAAGGTGCTCCTGTTTAAAAAATCACCAAAAATCTACTATAAAACCTTTGATAACATTTCCTTTTTGACTTGTTTTTTCAATGACCCAAAAATATTTATAGATGATGAAAGTTTTGCTTTTATTGCTACAAGGTAAAGAATTAAACGTTAAAAAACCTTATTTTGAGCTATGCTATGAAATAGTCCATCTTGCCTAAGAGTCTAAACTTTCAGATTGTTTGTTATCCATCCATGAGGTATCCATTGATATTGCGCGCTTTTTTCTGTCAATTTTGACCAAACCAGAAGCTTCACATGCATAAAGATGCATCAGTGCCTTTGCAGTATGATTCAAAACCAGGCAGCCCTGAAAAGAGGTAAATTTGCCAGTCATTAAACCAGCTACAAGATCAGCTATGTCAGTGAAAATAATTTGGTCCTTGATCCATTTGAAAAAAAAGAAATTTGAAGATCGGCCGTGTAATCAAATTTTGGTGATTTTTGAAACGGGAGTACTTTTTTGGGACACCCGATATTTGTCGGCGTTTTGCACCTGTGTCTGGTTTTTTGGTGATTTACAGGTCCACTTTTTGAAGATTTGAACACAGAGTATTGAACAAGAACTCATTAACGTAACAGGCTGAATTCTGGCAGGACTTATTGAATCTACGGCTTATTTTTGATAAATATTGACCACTAGACGAATTCACCTAACGTTGTGTAAACCCATTTCAGATCGCATGATTGTCCTCCCGAAGAAACTTGCGCAAGTTATATGGCGATTTGACCTGAAATGGGAAAACAACATCAGCTGAATTTTTCAATTGTGTGACTTGCAAGCTAAGATTGCAAAACAAGGCAAAATTTGAGTTGCTGTGTTGTTGTTGCTGTTGTTCTTGATGATCTTTCCGTCGGAAAAGTTTGGTTCTTTGGCCCCCATGTTGATTTTATGACGATATAAAGTTTAAAAACTTATAAGGGATTTGACCGTGAAAAATCGTTCAGGGTGAAACTTTACACCCTGAGTCATTTTCACCGTCAAATCCCTTACAGCATAGTTAATACACTATGCTTACAGGTTTTCAAACTTTGCATCGCCATAAAATCAAAATAACTACCGATAGCAACATAAAAACTTGCAGTTAGACTACAGTTTGAGTGCTAAATCCGAATTCGGCCTCAAAAATTTCGTATCAAAGAATTTTGAATCTTTTCCAAAACGAGGCTGTATATTGAAGTGGTGTATACAGTCATTGCTGGTATCAGGCCTGGTTGAACAAAAACAAATCCGTTGCTGTTATCTTTGGACGCCCAACTCGGTTAACTCTGTGTATGAATCGAATAATGAATCACAAGGATATCAGCCTAAAATATTATTTCCAAGCTTTAATTTCATAAGATCTCTCTTGCTGGAACAAACTGTGCTAAACTGTTATTGTCTCTAAAATTGATTTAGTCATTGACGTGGTTAAGCACAATGGCATATCAAAGACAAGGAGCAAACGAAATTTCTCTAAATTTTGAAAAAGATGACTTTTTTCCAGGCCACCCTGGATATGCTTTTGGATCTCTCCGCAGGAAGAAATTTGCTAAACGGTCAAAGCCTTGGACACTATGACCACTGGAGATTTGATTTGTAGACTGTTCTTGTTTCAGTACAAACCATAGGCATAGCATGGCGGGTACTGGTTTGTTAGAAATTACCGGGTGAAAAGCAATCCCTGTTTCAAAGGGCACACCTCGTTCGATATCGAGGCAATTATATTGGCTATTATACTACAGGGTGTCCCAAAAAAATTGTACCCGTTTGCCTGTACATTGCGACAAAACGGCAAAAGATTCTTGCCAAACTTTTGCATAATGTTGCTCTTCAGATATTCAATTATAGTTTGCTACCATCCCCGTAACGATCCGTTGAAAAATGATGGAGCTATGACCTTCAGAAGACCAAATTTGCCTGATGACTGAAACCAGCTGTCGGCCATTTTGTCTTGCTATTTTGCAGTGATAAGTATCTTCATGTGAGGTAAGAAATAATTTATGTGAGGTCAGAAATAGTGGAACACTCGGAGGATTATCGGAATTTTCACGAGAGCTATGACACTGGAGGCTGTTGTTTCATTTTCAATCCATGAAGCTATTTATCGCTGCAAAATAGTAAGACAAAATGGCCGAACATTTACCACGTGCATTTTTTTGTTTGGTATAGAAGCCAATTGGCAGGCGACTCAATTCTCATATTTTTTGGGTGTAATTAAAACACTTACTGCTCAACCTCTGAACCAAACAAAATAGAATACCCGAGGTAGATGTTTAGATATGTCCTTCCTCTTTCGATATATGCTCATATTTGCTCTTAAAACCATTTCTGGAATGCACAACGAGCGCGCTAGCTACCTGGGTTTCAAAGCAACTTTTGCGGCTTTGTTCATTTTGAATTACTGGTTGAAAGAATTTCCTTTGCCTGCAATCGCTAATCGCTTTGAATTCAGGTGTCAACAAAAGCAACTCATGCTATTGTGTTACAAAATCTGTCCTTGTCAGAGTAGCTAAAGTTTCTCTCAATCATTCAATTCAAAGAATAGACCATTTTTCGCGCTCGCGCCAATCCCTATTTCTTAATTGGTAAATGGTCTATAGGGTAATAGAATTTCACACCCACCATTTTGCATCAGTTGAAAGATTTGGAAACTATACTGGTCTATGGACAGAAAAAAGAAAGTCTCGTGTCACTTCTGTTCCAGTTGCGTTAATTGATTGACAACATAAAATACAATAGGCTATATTTAGATTGCCACAGTACCCCCAGCTAAGCTGCTTTTAACCCCATTGATTTACTTTAAAGAAGGACTCATTAACCATCAAAGAGAACTCACATCAAGAGATCCTATCATTTGCACTTAAAATCAGGGTTTTTAGTTCAATAGGCATAGAACCTGAAGCAGCTGGTTGTGCAAGAACTGAATAGATCTTGGATCGGCCTTTTGCAGTTTCTCTTTGGATGACAGCATGGGACTAAATTTGATCTGTGAAAAAGCAATGCATAACATATTAAGCTTTAAGATTTCAAAGGCACCAAACGCATAGATCAGCACCAACGTCCGTTAAATTTCATCAATGGTTATCAATAATTCATACCAAAAGAAAAGAATTGTTTTGTGGTTGTATGTTTCTGGTTGCTATTGGTGAAACCATCACACATGGAGTGAACATTCGCACGTTTCGTGCAAAATTTGACTTGAATCGTTCACTAAAGAATCCTACATAAAACAAGTCTTGCTTCAAAATGATCACATACAAGCCAATTTACGTCAGAAAACTAAAAAAAAGGTCAGGTCAAATCGTTTCTAAGGAAAGGAATACTGTAAACATACGTATTTTTGACAAAAACATACAGGTGGGTTTGGTAGCCAATCTCATTTAGATTTCAGGTCATTTTTGCTACCAAAGGTCTCCTGCGAGTTTCTTGAATTCTTAATTCTCTGAAAGTGGGAGTAGAATTAAGGGCTTCAAAAGTCCTTGCAAAAGATCAAAAACAAGAATTAACAGAAATCGCACTCAATACAAAGTCAAAACATTTGCTATACTGCACATTGTCGAAACATCTTTGCGTGACGTGAGATAATTGACCCAAGTAGGGTAGCCCAGATCTTACATAAGTATTTTCTGTGGTTGAGCGTACAGTATTTTAAAGCAGTATTAAACAGATACGTGTACGAGAGAAAAACAAGGGAGCAGAGAAGTAATGTTTCGCTTGGCAGAAAAACTCGATCCTCCAAGATGAGTTCCTAGATCAATTCAGTAAAATTCAATGATGAAGAAATATCATGACCATAGAAAGGCTTGAGAGGGGAGTTAGGGGGTAAAAGGTCCGGGGCCAGGGTCCAGAAGGGGCCCGTAAGAATATCGTTCCGCAGAAATTAATTATTGCTGTAAAATCTCTTTACATCAACTTTTTATGGCCATCTATCTGCCTTTAGAACATAGTCATAAAACAGTTTTCTCATTGGCGATGCGTAAAAGTTCGTGCCCTTCTTTGAAAGTTAGTCACCTCGTAAAAGCGAGTTTTTACTCAATCGTTTACCGTAAATGCCGACTTCTTAATAACTTTGTCATAGAATATCTAAACAATTTTTCTAAACTAGTTTTCTTATAAAGGGCGCTTCCCTCATTCTCCGGGAGTCTGAAGGGCGTGGTCTCAGAAAATTTCCCTGGGGCTCGGTCCTCTGAATCGCTGCAGGGCCCGACCTTACTTTCGATGGCCGTCGGAGTCTATACTCTCCCTAACTCCAAAGCATAAAATTCTGTCATTTATTTCACAGTGACAGAAATTCAGCGGCATGGCCAGGCTAAATTTGGTGAGGGTGTTGAAATGAGGAGGTCTTGTAGCGAAGGCCCCACGAAAATTCTTGGGGCCACGCCCTTTACTTTGGCTTAGAATGCATCTTCACGTGCTAAAATGGAAGAATTGACATTTCACGGAAAATTCTTACCCAACCTATATCCAGTCATTTTCTCTTCAGTTTTAAAGTAATCTCGAGGACCATCTTTCGAAAAGAGTAGGGGGAGGCAATTACCCCCATATCCCCCCGCCCCTGGCCACGCCACTGGAAAGAATTCTCTCCTGGTTATATAATTTGACTCGATGCCAGTTTGTGCGAGGATAATTCAGTCCATTCAACACTAATGTTGTCGAGCCCAATATTTCAATTTACATCTAACTGCAGCAGCAGCTGTTAAAATAGAATGTTCGAGCTAAAAATTTTCCATGTCTAAAGTCTGCCTCAAACTAGATGACCCATAAGATTTGGGATAACCAGAAAACTCAATGATTCAAAACTCCTGAATCACTTTTTTCACTAGGTATTTTCACTCAAAATCTTATTTGAGACATCGGAATGATTTTAACGAAGAACTACTATGCAAAGCTGTTACCTGTATCTAATATATGATGAGTAAAATTAGAATACTGTAAATAGTTTCGTTCGATTTATCGATAACTCTATTCTATTCTCAACTTATATAGGATGTGACGTAGGAATAATTAATCCATACAGAAATCTTGCGAAGCGTAGTTTCACTATCGTATCTGTTTGGAAATTTATCAAAAGAGATGGAAAACTGCAAAGTAAGAACTACGCAATGTGATTGGCCAAATTTGTAGCGTTTATCAGCAATCAGCAAATGTAAATTTGGGGCCTGTGCAGTGCAATAGTGCACAGTGCTCAAACAAAGACGGTCTGGAAACTAATGTTGTTCCTATGGAAGTTGTTAGGTTGTTGTTGTTCTTGATAGCGCGCAAGCTAAGTGGCCTAAAAAGTGCAAGTGCAGAGCAGAACTGGAGAGACATAACAGCCGAACACTGGAAGATCTGTCCATATCTTGTCTTCCAAAGCTGGGTAAGTTTAAATAGTGAAGTGAATGATTTATCAGATGGAAAAAGGACGATTTTTAAAAGTAGAATTTGTCTTTTAGCATAGCCAAAAAATGTTTAAAAATTAGGCCTCACAAAAGAGTGCTGGCTGGTGGGATTTATCAGACAGCGGAAAATATTAAACAGTTTCAGCTTTGAACGTCCAATAGCACCCTTCCAATATATTAAAACAAATGCAAACTTCCATGACCACATTGCCAATAAGTTAACATTTTCCGAAATGTATTTGGCTGGCTGATATCTTCCTCATCATGACATGGTTTTCAAAGACTTAATACACAGATTTGTCATAATTTCATGGGGAAGGCGAAGGTGAAGTTGTGGTTTGTGCCAAGTGCTGGGACCTTAGAAGTTGAGAAGATAAGATCTAATTGAGTGTGGAGCCCCCTGACATGAGGCTCAAGTGGTAGGGCTCAAATTGAGCTTGAACCCTATCCGGCTGACTGTTGTGGTTGCAAACCAGGTTGGAAAACATGCGTGATTTGGGCTATGCGTAGTAGCGAGTGAAATGAATATGAAGGTGCGAGCTGGGAGTAGACTTTAAAAAGCTGTGAGAGACACAAAATTAACAATAGATCTTTTGTTCTGGCTTGCAAGAACCCGTTATTGTAGCTGCGAGCAGTGAGTTTGACAGAGTTTCATAGTTGCGAGTGAATGCAAGTTTTCCAACCTGAGTTGCAAAGTCAGGGAATCTGCACCAAAAAAACTGACACCTTCCTCCTCAACTATCTACTTTATGTATGAAAAGAACCATATATGATATCAATTTTTTCTGTTCTTAACTTTAGAATGGAAAAGTCATTGTGGGATATCGCTGTTGAACAAAGATTTAGAGCAGAGCAGCTGCAGAAGGAAGGTACTAGATTGTCCTATAAGTTGAACGTTTGTTTGAGTTCTGATTTTCAATTAACTGCAAGTAGTAGATGTTTTACTCACAATTTATCACATTGAGTTGTGGTTGCTGATCCCATCATTTAAATAGCTCATTGACGCACATAGGTGTCAAATCTTCAAAGAGGCTAATGTGAATTTCTATTAAACTTTTTGTTATGGCTTTAAAGAAACCTAAGCTACTGAGCTTTGCTGACCATCCAACTTTTCTGAAATCTTCAATATCTTCAGAGTTATAGAGTTTTTCTTCTTATTTAAGAATTCAAGGAAACTTTTGAAAAAGAAATCAAAACTTTTGCAATTTCTAAACTTTTAAAGAAAACATTAGTGTCTGAATGTCTACAATATAAAACAGTCCGGGTTTTCCTGCATCTCATGGAGGGGCATTTCACTTATTCCAAAAGAGTACGAGATTTGTCAAAACAAAAATATGTTTACGGATTTTTGATAGATTTTTCTTAAAAACTGAAGGATTTTTGGGAAAGGTGTACGAGATTTTTGGAAGTGAAATAACGCTGGGATCTTTATTCATTTACTTACGATGGAAAACATTTGTTAGAACGGCCCTAATAACAACTGAAAATTAGCCAGTAAGTGATATTTGCCTGTTTCGAATGAAGAGACAAGCCAGCAGACAATTTGTCGTACTCTCTCTTTTTTGCAGCAGCGGCTATCGAACTTCGGTTAAAATAAGACACCAAAGTTATTCTATCAGTTCGTTGGAAAGCAAGTTGAATGAGCAAGAAGGAAACTGATCTTTCAAAAGAATTAACAGCAGGTCAAAGAAATATCTCTTCAGCCTATAAGTAATATTAAGTGATATTAACATCCTGCAGGATTATCTTTTGTAAACAATTCAATGATAACTATCAAATCATCAAGGGTTTTGGATTTAGGACTTCCTGTTTGGTATTTGCCCCCAGAGGAAATACAAGATTTAAATCATCACTTGGAAAAACGGCGTTGGGAAGAGAAGGAGTTCACCAAGGAGTGCGGGATCGCTTCATTGTTTTTCTCCATTTTAGTGTCGATAAAATCACTATGATGAAGCAGGGCCTCCGACGACGGGGGCGGGGGGCATTGCAAATTATACCTTTCACGAATTGTTCATAAGAACAGGCGATAAATTAACCATGCTTTAACTCGATCCTCTGCCTCTAACTGCCGTTTAAGGTCTACGATCCGTAAGAAGGCTTTCGTTCCATGAGATTCTTCACGAGCGGCATTCTTACATAAATGCTCAGTCTGACCATGATTGCCCTCCAAGATATGTCTAGTGTGGATTAAATAACCAATCTTCCTTTCCCTGCTAAAAAAAATGCTGTTCAAAGAAACTTCCCGTACAAGTAGTATCAAGGACAAGTCATTCACTCAATCTGGTTTACGATTAGGAAAATTGATGATGTCATATCCTCGAATAAGCTATATATGATATGAAATATGCTGTAATTGGAGAAAATATTGAATAGTCCAGAAAAGTCCAATGATAGAATTATAGAAATGGAGCCATGGTTTCTTTTGAGCCATTCAGTCCGAAGGAAGAAGAAGTCACCATTACACTTATAGGTTTTGAAATTTTGACTTGCTAGATATAAAAAGTGCGTACAAATATATTTCAGATAGGATATTTTCAGACAACAAATTTTCGGATGCTTTTTCACAGAATTTCAGACATCTGTAGGAAGCTGTCAATCTACGGTTTTCTTTGGTTGTTTCTTCACAAGAATGTTATGAACTTACTGCTTTTGTTTCATTTTAAGTTTTTCAAAGGGATCCTTTTCAGAAATTTCCATTTGGTAATTACTGTTGGGATTGATGAGAATGATTTCTAAAGTGACTTGTTGTTTAAAAACGATATTGTTTTGCTGGCAAGTCATTGCATTATTAATCAGTATAATGCTTTCTTGCTATTTTCCTTTATACAAAAAATTCTGGATGCCACATATTGCAGACCAAAAATTTTGGACATCAAAATTTTTGGTTTTATCATATATCTGAAAACATGAAAGTCCAACATTTTTGCTTTCAATGTATACTGTATGCTCACTTGACACATGAACAGCCTTTTTTTATTGCAGAAGCACTGTTTAGTCAACAGCTATTTCTTGGTCCTTATCTAGCTATGACAACCAGGCTAATTTTCAATACTTATGAACTTTTTTCTCTAAACATACTTTTTTATTTTGATAAAGGGAAAGAAGATCCTCAAGACCAACCAATTGAAAGCTGTATTTTTGTTTGTGGCAGTAAACAATGTGTAAGTGGCATTTTCGTATTTACATTACAGTACAGGCTTTGTGCACATTAACATTGCAGAAACTCTCAAGAAGAAGTGTCAATTGGCAAGAATTCTTCACATTTTGATAAGAATATATGAAAGACTGTAAATTTTCTTAAACAAGAATTTCAAGAAATTAGAAATATTATCCAAGAATTCTCAGCAGGAAAGCCATGTCAATTTGCACAAGGCCTACTACATATAGTCCACAAGCAAAAATCTTAAACCCAAAGAAATTTGTTTTGCATGCTGTTTTGTGACTGTTGAAATTTGTTAAATCGTTATACTGTATAATCTTTGGTTAACATGTGGATCATATCTAGAGAGGACTGTTATAGAAAATATGGAGTACTCTACCCACTGGGGGGGGGGTACATAATATATGTAGTGTACGGGTATGTGCCGCCCATATGGGTGGGTTTTTGGGCCCAAAATTCTCTAAACAAGGGTCCCTTTTTGGCAGATTTTCCATAAACATGGGTAGGGTTTCGCTGAAATTCGCAAAAAATGGTTAAAATGGGCAGTTATCTGCCATAATTCATCATAAAAGTGGGTATCAAAAGCAAGTTTCAGTAATTAGAAGAGGATAGCTTTCTGAAAACCGGGCGGCAGACCCCCGTCCATCCTCAAGTCATGTACTCCCCCCCCGGGCTACCCACAGTTCAGAAAAAATTCCTTATTTTGTCAATGTAGCAGGTACAGTCATTTTACCAACAGTTTCCTTGTTTTTAAGAACAAAATTGTGTGCTACTGTAGAAAGATATACAGTATCACCTAGTAAATGTCTGCTCCAGCCTGCCCCTACCTCGTTCTCTGCCAGGTCTAAAATCAGATTAAATTTCCTTTCTGAATTTTCTAGATTTCTCTGTAACTTTTAATTACATGTTTGGTGATAAAATGGTGAAGACTTTGCTCATTTTAAAATTTTTGTTTATTGTAAAATCTAAATCCTTGTATTGGTGATGTTTTGATATTTCTAGGGAAAAAGCTCCATGATAATGAGATTCCTGGAAAGGTACAGTACCTTATTGTTCAGCTTCTTGTGCTATTTATTATAAAAGATTGATGGGAATTTTGTACAATTTCTCATGATCTTTGTGACTGTTAGTTCGGCACAACTATCAGTTGAAACATTTTTGAAAGTATTAAAATCTTTGTGCTTGATTATTCTGAGTTTTATTGAACTGCCTTGCTCAATTTGTTACACACTGCCTGGGTCTCTTAAAGAGCTAACATCATTGTTGAATATCAGAGTCAAGTTGCTAAAAATGTTTGCAGGTATATGTGTAACTTCCGAGGGGGGGGGGGGGGGTACTCATTTGGTAGCATCGAGTAATGAAACATGTTTTGCAGTTTTTTGTAATTTTCTATTGTGAAAACTAATGGAACAACGCAAGAAAACTTCAAAATTAATTGATGATTATTGCTGCAACGACCATATTGCCTTTCCTCGTATCGTTTTGTTACAGTTAGTATAAGCGTCAAACAATTCTTTCTGGACATTTTATTGATTGTCTTTAATCTCAAATGTTTTTTTGAACAGAGATGAAAATTCGAAACCTACAGTTGCATTAGATTATACTTTTGCAAGAAGACCAAAAGGACACAAAATGGTGAGCTTTGTCAGTGCGAAAGTTGTTTCATTGAAAATTTAAATGAGCTCTTCTCTACTGATTTAGGAAACTGAACTCTCTTGTCTTTTAAGATTCTTATAGGACTGAAAATTCTCTCCGGCACTAAACCTCAAAGTAATATTCAATCTCGTGACCCCTAGTTTTCTTTCAAATGCTTTTCTGTCAAGAAATACAACTATACACATTTTTCGAAAAGATTTTGCGAATATCAGAATTCGGTGGAAGTTATTTATGGGGAAAATCTTGTTATTTTTTTAGAAATCATTCTCTCATTCGACTTTGAAAAAATCATCACAAACCATATCACTTCTTTCAAGGTACACCTTTAGCAAAATGCCTCTTTATCAATCGTGTTATCTAAATGTGCATATTGATACTTCAGGTGGGGCATTTAGGAGGAATCCCAATATTATTGATTTAATAAAACGCAATTTTTTTTACAAAATACCATTGTTTTTATTTGTTTTTATGCAGTTGAAAGATATCTGCCACATTTATGAACTTGGAGGCGGTGCTTCGATGTCAAGACTAATTGAATCGATTGTTAGCCCATCATCAACTCATTTTAGGTGAGAAATTGTTTTCATTTGGAAAAATTTGCTGTGGTGATATTGCTTCCGAAATAAGGAAAGTCACAGTTTCCTGAAAATCACAATGTCCATGCCAAATTTATACTCAAATTGCAACATATCGGTTATGTTATGTTCCAGTCATAAAGAGTTCAAATGTTTGCCAGCCTGTAGATAGCTAGCCTCACTACATGAGGACCCTCAACTTGCGCTTATTGAAGTGAATTGATGTTGTTGTTGTCGTTCCAGCTCCAGTAGTTATAGCGCACATCAGTTTATCAATAGCAATAACTACGAACGTGTAATCAGTCTAGTAGATTGCTAACTATTCATCAGATTCCCTCCAAAGCGATTTATTTTGAGTAGCTAACGTGTTAACTTTGGTCATGAAATATAAGCATTGTAGAGAGGAATCAAGAAGCACCTGATAAATCATGCTACAGATCTGAGATCTATTTCGCCTAATTTCAGTGGTCGTCAGTACAGCTAGACAGTATAAGGCCCATCACCCAGCATTGAATTTAGTTGGATAGAATCAGTATTATTGTTCTCGATTTAGACTTGATTTAAGAAAAGATGTGTATCACAGAATCTTGCAAACCAGGCTTAAACGAGGGGCATTTCACTCATTCCAAAAAGCGTACGAGATTTTTTCAGAACAAAAGGATTTTTACGGATTTTTCATGGAGTTTTCTTGAAAAAAATGGATTTTTGCCTAAGTTGTACGAGACTTTTTGGGTGTGAAATGTCACATCGGGCTTAAACTTCTGGATCAAATACTTCTACATTTAAGCTCCACTGCGATGAAAATGAAGCTTAATCAGGCTATCTTGTTACCTGCATGTTACCTGCATAATGGTAGTCAGGTATATATAAATTCTGATGAAAAGGTAACAATCTCCAGGCTCGTTACCTGCATGTTACCTGCATAATTGTAGTCAGGTTTATTGGTTCTGATGAATAGGTAACAATCTACAGGCTTGCAAACTTTTAAACTTTTTGACTCAACCGATACTCGATTCAGGGGTTAGTCATTTATTACTTTGGGTATCGGGGTGGGTTAGAATTTATGGGGGTATGAAAACTACTCAAAGGAAACTTGTGAAATTTTCAAGGTAAGTTCTTGAGAAAATTTATTCAGTGAGATCCAAAGGCCTATGAACTACCATATCTTTGCACATTTAGCTATGGCAGCCTTTAAATCTTCCAATGTATTTGTTTGAAATTCCATCCTATTGGCCGTCCATGGTAGTATTTCATTTTTGGTTGAAATAGCTTTGCTCTCCTATCTTTTGCCTCTGTGACAAAAACGGAAATTTTTTTGATGTGGTTATCTAAAAAACAATTGGGCAGATGGCCATTTGGGTATGAAATTTTTCTGTGATTTTCTGATCGGATTTGAAAATTTTCATTGAAAATTGATAGGGGTGTGAGAGCTTTTAACCAGCCTAGAAATCCTTGGCCTGCGTGCAGAAATAGTAAAGTCTTCACGCAGGCTAAGAAATCCCCTATAATTTAGAATAGAAGTTTAACCCTGTACCTCTTATTTGACAGGCATCTCTCTGTCGTTCTTGTGCTGGATCTCTCTAAACCGAATGAGTTATGGCATACACAAGAAGTTCTTATCAAAGAGGTATGATTCCATTCAAAGAAATGACATTTGTATCCGATAAACTTACGTAAAATGCATCCACCTTTATCAAATTCGAACCCTTAATGATTTGAGGCCCACTCACCGTTTTGATGATGTGAGATCCTGTTAAACACTAGCCTACGCGTAGACCCATTATCCCAAAGGAGGAAAGGGTCTACGAAACAAAGAGCAAAAGCTTGCTACGGAGGTTTCTAGATTTCTGCAAACTTAATTTATGCAGCCTTTGTTTCAACCATAGAAATATTTCTATTTCTATAGTTTCAACGCGTTTCACAGCTAATTTGAAAAGGGGATTAGAATGGGTAATTGGGCGGCCGTAGCAAGGCTTTGCTCTTTGTTTCGTAGACCCTTTCCTCTTTTGGATAATGGGTCTACGCGTAGGCTAGTTAAACACCTGAATTTCGAGAAATTTTGTGTGGGCTAGCTATCTGTAAAGGGTGTGTACAAGATGTTTGTAAATAATCGGAAAGTACGAGACAACCGAGCACGTGACTGAAGCCTTGGGTTTTTAATGGCGGCCAGTTTTATCGCAGCTTCTACGAAAGTTTCATTGCAGTGTTTTCTTGTCTATGTCTCTGAAATATGATGGAACTTTTGATATCCATTAGAACTTTCAGATATTTGGCCTTAGAAAATTAGAACAAATTCTCCATCAAAGCTTCGATCACCAAGATTGTCGCAGATACTCACCCTGGGGAATGTCTTCGCAGTACGGTGGAGGGTGCCGAGTACGGTGGAGGGTGCCGAGTACGGTGGAGGGCTATCTTGGAGTACGGTGGGGGGCTATCATGAAGTACGGTGGAGGGTGCGGAGTACGGTGGAGGGCTATCATGCAGTACGGTGGAGGGTGCGGAGTACGGTGGAGGGCTATCATGAGTACGGTGGAGGGCTACCTGAAGTACGGTGGAGGGCTATCATGGAGTACGGTGGAGGGTGCAAGTACGGTGGAGGGCTATCATGGAGTACGGTGGAGGGCTATCATACAGTACGGTGGAGGGTGCAAGTACGGTGGAGGGCTATCATGCAGTACGGTGGAGGGCTATCGTGCAGTACGGTGGGGGGCTATCATGGAGTACGGTGGAGGGTGCGGAGTACGGTGGAGGGCTATCATGGAGTACGGTGGAGGGTGCGGAGTACGGTGGAGGGCTATCATGCAGTACGGTGGAGGGTGCAAGTACGGTGGAGGGCTATCTTGCAGTACGGTGGAGGGCTATCATTTTGCGTGTGGGGGGCTATCATGGAGTACGGTGGAGGGTGCAAGTACGGTGGAGGGCTATCTTGCAGTACGGTGGAGGGCTATCATGCAGTACGGTGGAGGGTGCATAGTTGCATAGTATTGCCAACAGCCTCGCTATATCGTCAACAAAAATCTTTTGTTTTCCTAAGAATACCAAATGCTATAACATATATAAATTTTGTGTGGAAGACGTCATTAATTTCCTATCGAATTCACTTGAAGACTTCGTGTCACAATACATGTATTTCTATTAGAAACTAAGAATCTAAGCCAGCATTGAATGTTATCAAAATTGTAAGATTTTGAGTGCTCCTGAGATTTTCAAAACGGATGATTTACATACTTTTCCGATGTTTAGACATTACTGAAGTAATTGCCGAGCCGTGCTAGGCTTTCCAGTATGATAAATGGAAAGAAAAAACATTTAACTCGACTCGGAAAATGTACTGCACTTGCTTTGCCCTCCACTAAAAAAATTGAATTTCTCATACTGTGAGCTGAGTCTCTTATGCGCGGTTTCATATAAAAAGATACACATTATGATTCTTTTCTTGGCACGAAAGGGTGATAAACATATAAATAATCTCATATGTGTTACAGTACTGCAAAAACTAGATGAACAAGCAAAGTATCTTAATTTCTGCACACATCATTACCGCTAGAATTAATCAAACCAAACTGGAATTATGAAAGATCATATAATCAAGAACAAAGTTCGACTAGAGGAGAATTGATTCTCGCAGTTTGTTGTGAAATGACATTCTCCATTGCTATTTTTTGAAATGGTTCATACCTCCCCCATACCTCCCACAGTTTGTTTAGTTTGTGGGCTATGAGTGGGTCTCTACAGGTTTTGCGAATATGAAGATTTGGCCAGATTTGAGTGCAGTTAGCGGATTTTTTTGCCAAGGATTTCTTTATTGAAATAAATATTTTCCCAGTACTGGAGTTTCTTGATATTTTCGCAATCTGAGAGTTAAGGGAGTTGAGTTTCTTATTGGCAGTTTCCGATGAAGAAAGATACGTCTACCATAGTTAGTATTAGCAGGCTACTTCTCGATAATCTATTGTATATACGTATACTCCTGTTCCTAAACATGAAAATGTCACAGAACGAAGAATAAAAGTGAGAAACCGCGGTTATAAAATGCCCTCATGAAAAAGTGTCTTGAAATGTCGCCCCTTTAAGTTTAAAATGCTTCCTACGGCCCTGTTTACAAGCTACGGCCCTGTTTACAAGCCAAATGCATTGGAAAGATGTATATTTGAATAATAATCACTGCAACCTTATTTTTTCCGGAAATCAACCACTTAAAGTTTCTTTTTTCAACAGAGCTGTCGTTCTTGCCAATTATCAAGCGACATTGTCAATATGATCTGACTATATTCATAATCCACAGACACAAACAAATAAGACATAAATTGAGCAATTTCTATTACTAACATGTCAAAGTGCACAATAAACCCGACAAGCTGGCTGATACGAGCTGGCTGGACTCCTTTTCGATGGTTTTTTCAGCAGATGTGATTTAAACTTGACGTCCATATCTACTGAACAAACAAAACATTCTCCCTCGAATAAAACTACGAATCTTCATTAAAATTGCACTGTCAAAAATCGTAAATGAAGACATTCGTCAACAGCGAAAATTTAACTGAAAGTTTGTTATGCAACGAATTTATGCCCGCAAAATATGTGAACATTACACGCATAGCAATACTGCTTTTTGAATCAAAAATTAATGTCTTTTCTTCGTACAATGGAAGCAAAGGAGTGTGAGAAGCAGAAAAGAAAATATTCGCTTTTCGCTGATTAGGAAAATGCTAGTCACGATAGATTTTCCAAGGTTATATTTTAGGTTTGATATATCGAGTGTTTAGAAACTCCACTTGTACTCCGCACCCTCCACCGTACTGCATGATAGCCCTCCACCGTACTCCATGATAGCCCTCCACCGTACTTGCACCCTCCACCGTACTCCATGATAGCCCCCCACACGCAAAATGATAGCCCTCCACCGTACTGCAAGATAGCCCTCCACCGTACTTGCACCCTCCACCGTACTGCATGATAGCCCTCCACCGTACTCCGCACCCTCCACCGTACTCCATGATAGCCCTCCACCGTACTCCGCACCCTCCACCGTACTCCATGATAGCCCCCCACCGTACTGCACGATAGCCCTCCACCGTACTGCATGATAGCCCTCCACCGTACTTGCACCCTCCACCGTACTCCATGATAGCCCCCCACACAAAAAATGATAGCCCTCCACCGTACTGCATGATAGCCCTCCACCGTACTTGCACCCTCCACCGTACTCCATGATAGCCCTCCACCGTACTCCGCACCCTCCACCGTACTCCATGATAGCCCCCCACCGTACTGCAGATAGCCCTCCACCGTACTCCATGAAAGCCCTCCACCGTACTTGCACCCTCCACCGTACTCCATGATAGCCCCCCACCGTACTTCAGGTAGCCCTCCACCGTACTCATGATAGCCCTCCACCGTACTCCGCACCCTCCACCGTACTGCATGATAGCCCTCCACCGTACTCCGCACCCTCCACCGTACTTCATGATAGCCCCCCACCGTACTCCAAGATAGCCCTCCACCGTACTCGGCACCCTCCACCGTACTCGGCACCCTCCACCGTACTGCGAAGACATTCCCCAGGGTGATACTTTGGATTAAAATTCTCTGTGCAAAATGTGCATATAATCAAGTATTTAAATTGCTCTTCTTATTATTTTGTTATATGTCTATAAGATGCAAAAATTATGCAAGCATAGGTATGGAAGTAAAGAAGCAGCGAAGGGTCGAGGAACATTTCACACATCACAAAATTTGATAAGAAACCATATTTGCAAAGGTTTATTCCCTTCAAATTTCGTATTTCGGCCGATTCGCGAAAGTTAATTCCAAAAGTTTTGCGTTTTTCCAACTCGCGAGGGTTTCTTTCCGCGAAAATTTCTTCCCTCAAAGGTAGCTGATTTTGCAATTAGACAATGTTACACATGTTTATGTCAAACCAAGGAAGCGTCAAAATCAATGATCAATATTGCCCATGTGGCTTTTTGAGTCAGTTAAGTCGCCTGCTGTGTTGAAAGGCTGCATTTGCAAATTTTAAGACCCTGTTTTCATAAAATCGCGTCCATTTGGTGACAATGAGGTGACGATAGATTTTACAGACGGTATACAGAACATCGAGTTTTTGTGAACACATGCCTCGCTTTCTTCCTATCTTCTCAATTACTTCTCGATTTCTTCCCTCCAAAGCAGCCGACTTTGCAATGAGACAATGTTACATATGTTTATGTGAGACCAAGGATGCGTCAAAATCAATGAGCAGTATTGCCCATGTGGCTTTTTGAGTCAGTTAAATCGCCTGCTGTGTTGAAAGGCTGCATTTGCAAATTTTAAGACCCTATTTTCATAAAATCGCGTCCATTTGGTGACGATGAGATGACGATAGATTTTACAGACGGTATACAGAACATCGAGTTTTTGTGAACACATGCCTCGCTTTCTTCCTATCTTCTCAATTACTTCTGAATTTCTTCCCTCCAAAGCGGCTGATTTTGCAATTAGACAATGCTACATATGTTTGTCAGACCAAGGAAGCATCAAAATCAATTAGCAGTATTGCCCATGTGGCTTTTTGAGTCAGTTAAGTCGCCTGCTGTGTTGAAAGGCTGCATTTGCAAATTTTAAGACCCTGTTTTCATAAAATCGCGTCCATTTGGTGACAATGAGGTGACGATAGATTTTACAGACGGTATACAGAACATCGAGTTTTTGTGAACACATGCCTCGCTTTCTTCCTATCTTCTCAATTATTGATTTTCAATTGCAGATTAGAAGGCGAGTGGAGATTTCACTCAGTGAGATTAACAGGACCAGTCCAAGGTAATGGTTTTAAAAGCTATTTTGCCGAGCAAGGAGACTTAGACAGCAATGGCTGCGTTCACAGTACTGTTGTTTCCCATCATGATATGAATTGCTTCACTTTCTTGTAATTTGTTTTTGTCATCAAAAAGTGTTGCAGAAATTTGAAGCCTTTCCTACATAGCTATTTAATGAATGATACAACACTGAGATCAAAGCTCCTCCACAGCCACCATTGAGACAATCGAAATGACAAAAGGTTCACTACATTAATTTCTCAATTTTCTTATCTTTAGCATTGCTAGGACGTTGAGAGAAAAATGTTGGGAGCGGATCGGAGATAATCATACGGTATGCTTAGAAAGTTTTCTCTTGTTTATTTTGGGGTTTTTTATTTTGTATGATTTAAAGGCTGATTTCCTCTTCGTCCAATTTTTCGATCGGACTAGTAATCTGTAAGTATAAAGGCAGAAACACCGCAATGCGACAAATCATGCCAGAGTAACTATATATTGTGTAAAATTCTTCCTCAAGAACTTGAGTAAATTTCAACGTTTGAATTTCGCAGAGGAGTGCTGTGACTTCTCTTTCACAGGCCAATGCAATCTATTTCTTCAAAGCAGTAACAGAAAGTTCCTTTCATTTTTTAGCATTGCATACACCATTCGAGAATCTAATGAACAATCTTGATCCAGAATTTTTTCAAACTTCAGTGTCAGTTACTTGACATAAATTCGTTCATAATTCATATTCTTGCAGGACAAAAGCATGATGGATCTGCTTATGATTCCATTCCTGATTATTGGAAGCAATTTTGATAAATATCAGGTAACGTACTACATACATACTTACATACACTCATACATACATAATTTTGTTGATGAGCAGGTAAGATACTGGCAGCTTGCAGCTGTATTGTACCTGCTATTTACTATACTTAAAATATTTAATTTTTTTTAATGTTCCTATTAATTACAGTGTTCCAAATGAATCGATAAATAATTAAATAAATAAATAAATAAATAAATAAGAGCTTACAATCACTCATAAACAAAATTACTATCTTTAAAACTTAGATGTCCTGTTCCTTAGGCAAAATTAAAATTGTTGATATGAATTCTGTGTTTCTTTAATTGTACTTAAACATTTTCAATGGTTTTTAGTGGTTTGAAATCTTCTTCTAAACTATTCCTTATCATATTGGTCCCTGAAAGCTACAGTGTTTCCACTAACTTCTGTTCTTAATGAAAGGATCTTGAAGACAGTTCTTCGTTTCAGTTCATATCTTTGTTCTTTCTTTTTGTCGAACAACTGTCCAATTGGTGAAGTGAAGTTGCGTTTTTCAGCGCCATGCGCTGGGATCGCAGGAATAGAGCAGACCTAATCGAGTCTGCGACCCCTTGTCATGACGCTCAAGTGGTGGGGTCCTACCGGGTATCGAACCCAATGCGCCTGACTGTTCTGGCTGCAAAGTCAGAGGATTACACCACTGCGCCACAACACCTTGAATCGTTGGGATGACTTTCTCTAAGACGACTTGTTGCATTATGGTCATTACTAATCTACTTAAAGTTAAACCTTGTGGAGCAAAGTAATACTGTTAAACTGCTATCCCTGCTTTTACTTCCATACAGTAATGTTGATATGCTGCTATATACTGCTAACTGCAACAAGGACAGATTTTGCAACGCAATAGCATCAGTTGCTTTAATTGACACCTTAATTCAAAGCGATTAGTGATTCTAGACAAAGGAAATTCTCTCAACCTGTAATTTAAAAACAAACAAGGCCGAAAAGTTGCTTCGAAACCAGTAGGGTAATCTCTCGCCTTATGCACCCGAAAGGTGGCTTTAAGAGAAGCTATGTGCTTATAACAAAAGAAGAAGGGTAAATCTAAAGATCTGCCTTGCGGATTTTCTTTATTTGATTCGGGAGCCGAGCATTTAGATTGTAATTCTCGTGCATTTAGGGCTTCAATGAAACAATTACCACAAAGCTCCTGAATCAAATAAACAATGTCCGCCATGCAGATCTTCGCGTGCACAGGGCGAGAGTTTGCCCTTCTGGTTTCGGGGCAACTTTTGCGGCCTTATTTATTTTGAATTACTGGTTTGAGAGAATTTCCTTTGTCTCCAATTGCTAATTGAGGTGTCAATCAAAAGCAACTGATGCCATTGTATTACAAAATCTGCCCTTTTTGCTAATTGCTAGAGCTTCTCAGTTGTTAGAAACTAATAATTTCAACACAATTCTTTGCTAAAACTAATACTACTATCACTCCTTCACTGTTATATTTATTGCTACTGCAATTACTGCCATTATTTGATACGGCAAAACTGCCATTACTGGTGCACTGTTTTATTTCAATAAACGCTATACTGTTTTTAAGTAACACTGTTATATATGCTGCTACTGCCATATTGTCATACTGTCATACAGTGATACTTTATGCTGCTTTTACAGCTATGCTTGTATACAATGATTCTGATATACTGCATCACTGCTCTCCTGTCATGTAGTAATACTGCACAGATATTCATTTTAAAATTACTTCATCATCCAATGCCCTAGAAGCAGTCAATTACATGGAGGCCTATGTTTCATTCCAGGAGTTTGAACCGGAAAAGAAGAAGGTCATATGTAGAACATTGAGATTTCTTGCACATAAGAATGGTGCAACAATCCAGGTAGAAAACTCTTTTCATTATCAACAAGGTTTTAAAATACTTGCTGTGCATAACTTTATTATTTCTACCAACTTTATTATTTTTACCAAAGGAGTTGAGTTGTCCGAGCAACTCAAACTTAATAGACAGAATTGTTTAAGTTAGATTTTGTAATGAAACCTTGTCAGCTATTGAATCTTTTTAACATATTTGTTTAGGCTTAGTGTTTTAGAATTGTAATGTGCCCATGAGACCTGAGGATATATGGCACAATATAAGCGCTTTTATTATATTGTCTTTTTTTTGTTATGTAAATTATATGAACATCATTGTTGTAACAGCTTGTTTATATTCCATAGTTCACAAGTAACAAGATAGACAATCTGAGCAGCAAGACGCGAAGTCTTTTGGCTAACTTGGCATTTGGTATCACAACTGGGTATGTTTTTGAGGAAAGTCATCTATCTATGCATTAATACGACCACTTGGATATGTAGATCTTGCAAATGAAGCTTTATTACAACTTTTATTGTATGGCAATACAGATTTTTCCATTTCACTAAATAGACATATTCTTGAGCTTAGGCTACATAAGCTTTATTACAACTTTCATTGTATGGCAATATAGATTTTCCCATTTCACTAAATAGACATATTCTTGAGCTTTGCCTTTGCAACCGGCACAGACTCGCCCCAAGTCCATTTCGTCAACTATAAACAAGTCTGAAAGCGTTTTGCTTTCAGACAGACTTATTACAATCGACGTAGGGCAAATCTACAACCGGCATGCTTTGTGAATACATCCTTTTTTGACTCTTGTTGTCATCATTTTATGGCCAACGACAGTGGCCGCCTGCAAGAGATGACACGTGCCAAGCATGCTGGTTGAAAGAGACCCTTTAAATAGTCAACTGCTGTATGTAATCGTTATTGTACTGATTTTGCATACAGACCTGATGTCATTATTTATAATCATTTCAGAAAGGCCACTGTTGTGGATCATAACAAGCCAATAATTATCCATGCTGGTCATGATAAATTTGAAGACATTGGTGAGTGCAATCTTGAGGTTAGGTTTATTATTTAAAGGATCATCCTTCATTTACTTCAGTCCGAACTATTTTTGAATATGAAACTTCAACCGCTTTACTACATGGCTAGCTAGCGCCATTCCACAACACGATTCTTGCGTTTTAACTACTTTTTCATTGTCTGTTTCGTACTCTAGAGAATTTTAAAAATGTCTGATGCTTGATACTGTAACAACCATTTTTTCACTTATTGCTTGAACTTCAAAGCTAAAAATTGTTAAATATCTTCAAAGTGGAATTGTTAGATATCTTTGTTTTTTCAAAGTAACGGCATTTATAAAGTCATCAAATTTCTAAATCATAAACGAGAAGAGCGAAAGACTTCTGTTTGTCTATCATCGACCTCATAAGCTATGGTTTTTCTTAACACGGTATCATTTTTCCTCCATTGATTTGGGATTTACGAAGATTTCAAGTTTTTCAAATTTTTCATGATTTCTTTCAATTAAAAAGAAAAACTCTGCCACTTTGAAAATAATCAATATATCAAAAATGTGCATGGCAGAATTACAGCAAAATACCTGAAGTTCTTTTCAAGCTATTCGATTCAATTCAGAGAAAAGGGTAACAGAGGTAGCACCATCTTATTTAAAGATTTGAACTCTATGTTTCAAATTTCGAGGTGAATTCTGACTAAGATCTGTTAATTTTCAGGTGCACCGCCAATTTCTTCTGAGCGTATGATGAGATTGAAAGGAGGGTAAGTTTTTTGAAAACCCTTTACTATATCAAATGTTTCTGAGAAAGATTTCTTTGGAATCTATCAAAAGAGTTTATGTGTGCTCTTAAAGACCTTTTGGGTATGCGGCAATTTCAGACTGTCTGAAAATCACATTTGGCCTAAACGTAAACCATGGATCTATACTGATTATATGTTCGTAGGTTATCGCTATTAATAGACTGATGGACGCTATAACTACTGGAGCGACAACAACGACATCAATTCACTTCAATAAGATGAGCGTTAGTTGAGGGTCCTTGTGTAGTGAGGCTACCATGGATCCACATCGCAGTGGTTGAACTGATTGAAAAGTCTTATGTTCGATGAACTGTTCTGTTAGTTTAGCAACTGCACTGTGGATTTATAGTTTCCGTTTTGGCTAAATTTGAATTTCAGACAGTCCGAAATTGTAACATGCCCGCAAAGGACCTTGGGTGACTATGGCTCTTGAAGGAAATTTTGTTTATGATTCACCAATATTTAAGATCTATGGGAAGATGTAAATTTGCTTATTACTTTTTTCGTACTACAGTAAGGCCCCGCATTTAAGAAACCACCTAAAAAAACTTTTAGGCTACTGACAAATAATTAGCCCCCTTACTTATAAGAAACTTTTGAGGCTCATACCCAAAATGAAGTTTCTTGTATTTTGATCAACACTAAATCCTGGTCTGACGGTCTGGGGTTGCATGCAGGGCTCATAAGAAATTGTTACAAAGACGTCTTTGATTTAACAGATTTTTACCTAAATTTTAACTGATGCTCTTGACAATCATTGATAACAATAACATACACATATGGATAATCTATCTACAAATAGACCTTGTCTGTTGTAACCTATTTTTCCAGGACTTTCCAGAAAAAGAAATTAGAAACTTAAGAAACTTTCAGCCTAAAAAGATGAAAAGTATCATAGATATAAGAAATCTTTCAGGCTGAGGTGTGAAAAAGGGGTTTCTTAAATGCGGGGCCTTACTGTAATGTTTGATTAAAAAATTGTTAAAAAGTTGTTAAAAAATGTTAATAGTTTTATTCTGAGTAAGTAATAAACAATCTCCGTTTGAAAGGCCAATGCTCGCTGGGTACCTAGACAATTCTATTGGCAAATAGATCATTTAATGATAGACATGTTCAAATAACTTTAACATTTACTTGACTGAAATGGGCCACAGCGTTCTGAAATTCTGGGAGATTTTCTCGAGAAACCCCTTCAAGAAACATTCAAAACAGGCCCAAAGTCACGATCATATTTTCCTAACATTTCTGCCCTTCAGCAATGACATAAAGACGTTTTAGCAAGTGTTGTCCTGTTTGGAAGGATAAGTTGGCCCAAAATATTTTTGCTTTGCTCCTATGTTGTGCTAGAGCACGTACAAGTCATTGCTGCAAGACAGAAATATTGGAAAAATTTCATCGTAATTTTATGCCGTTTCTAAAGGTTTCTTGAAGAGGCCTTCATTGAGAAAATCCCTTAAATTCAGAGTGGAGTTGCCCTTTTCAGTCAGTTGAATTTTAGAATATATTTGAACTATGCGTATACTAACCGGTTTTGTATTGTACAGGAAAATATAAAGCCCGAGGTCTTAAAAGTACAGACTAAGCTTGTGAGGTATGTGAAATAAGACCGAGGGCTTTCAATTTTCCTGTACAACTACAAAGCCGGTTAGTATGAATTTTATTACCTGATAGCTTCTACTTTTGACTCATATCGTTTAGTCAAACGCATTTTGTTACTGTTATGTCGCTTAAGTTTGTTCTAAATCTCACAGGCCTAAATCAGTTGATGTGATTTCAAAAACGCGTCATTGTTTCGTGTTATACAAGGCTACGGGAAAACCGCGGGAAATGTGCGGTTAACCAATGGGATTGGCGAGATTCTTGTTTGCCAATATCATTGCCTTGATATCCTGATAGCAATAGCCTTTTTAACGGTGATTGTTTACGTCTATCCCCCTGTTTTACGAATTTGTTTTATCGTGTACTGATAAACTCTATAGGTTATCTTTGCAACTTTTCGCTGCAGTCACTAAAATAGATTTTTTCTACCAGGACTCCGTATGATTTATGGAGAGAAGCATTTGCTGAGATATTTCCTCCAGAGGTAAGACAATCTACGGTATATTTTATCTATTAGTGGATCGTTCGGATTTTGACAAAATATTTTCAGATATTTCGAACTTAAAGGCATTGAGTCCATATAAATAGCTGAGCGTTAATGCTATCCTGAATTTTGCTGACAAACCGCTGATGGCCCTTTGTTATCGCACAATAGTGCTAAAGTCATTAGCAATGGAGATCAAAGGCTCCTTAATCCTTGCATTATCCTCAGGAATTTCTTTGGTTTAATTTCAATAACGATTAAATCACAACTTTTGTTTTATGATTGAAAAGAAGTTGATATTGGTCATGAGCGAAACAGACAATCTGTAAACGATTTTCTGTTATTAACATATTCATCAAATTCTATCTATACGACATCAATCGACACTTTAAAACGAATATGAATATAAGTAAAAACTTTTTAGATGCCGCATAATTTCTTTTCTACAGTATGAGTCATAAATATTTTGAAACATTTGCAAGCATATGGCTCTCAAACCGTTAATTAGATTCTTATAAAATGATAATACCTTTGTAGCTAACATTTCCATTTATATTAGAAAATTTAATTTCTGAGAATCGGCTGTCTTGTTCTCAAATTACAAATGGACTTTTCAGAAATCTTGAGTATTTTTAAATAACGCATATTTCACATTTCAACTCATTTGAGGATGTGATGTTAAATTGTAAACCAGAAGAGTGAAAAACTTGTGCTTGATACCATATTGTACACATTGATAAACTATGGTTTTTTTTTGGAAATTTTTATTGTATGTTTTTTCAAAACTTGAAGTCTTGAAAAGGATGCACAATCCTCTAATTCTGACTTTATTGAAGATTTTAGAAGAATCCAACGGTTACATTATAGCAAAGTAGCTTCATTTTATTTTAAGTCAATCAATTGAAGGAAATAGGTAGTAGAACTTTACACCAACATTTTTAAAGATTTTTTTTTATACGTCATTTAATAACTTACAATACATATTACTTTTAACATTACTTACAAAATACCATACCCTACTACTAATACAATACCAATTGGAGCGAAAACTACGACTACCTCATGGCAACATAAAACAGGAAATACGAACATGCCACTGCACGTAACTACTAGAGAGAGAAATAATTGCTAAAACTACACGTAAAACTACAAAAAAAGAAAAAAACGTTTACCTTTAAGGGGACATAAGTTTTACAATACTTTCTAATTACAAATAAGTAGGTTAGGCCGTTAGGCACAAGATCTAGGGATATTTAATGAAGAGGACAATGATATTATACGAAGCGTTCCGTTCTTGAAATATACAAGATAGTTGATTTTAAGATGAAGTTATTTACTTCAAATGTAAATTTAAAGATTTGGAACCTATGCTTGCTGCATGTGTACCCCTGTTGCATGCGTAATCAAAAGTAATGCATGATTTGATTTCAGTTGCATCATTATTCACATCCATCACTATTACTCATGCATATCTCGATATCCATTAAATTTTCCGAATGTCTGACCTGGCATCTATTTTGGGACAAACTTTGAGTTAATTTTAAATGGCCGCAGGGTTGTTGTGAAATTCCATGCTCCCTGTGGCATCGTTGTGTGGTCGTATGTGATTGTGTGCAGGTTGTATTTGTAGTTTAGATATATTGTAAATATTATGAGTTACTCTTTGAGTTGCTCTGAAGATGCCCTAGTGGGCGAAACTAGTTAGCAGATAACTGAACAAAAAAGCGCACAAGATCGACTCGATGCCTGCTCTCTGTGGATGTTGTCCCTCTTCTGCTCATCGTTCACTATATGTAAATATCATGAGCATATAAAAAAGAAAAAATATTTGATTTCATTATCTTTTGTGTCAGCGATCTACAGCCTTTGGGACTTGTAGCCCTTGCTTCGAGCTGAGAATATTTTAAAGCAAGTTCTATGATGTTTTCTACTTGTTTTTAACAGAATGCTGAAAAATTCAAGGTGTCTGGTGACCCATCAAGAGATAGACAATACGCAGAGCCGTCAATTGACGCAATCAAAGCTCAAAAAGATCAGGTATGTTGAAGGTTTGAAATCACTTTGATTAACCGAAGCATTAGCCTGATAACCAGACCCAATTCAAAAGGAATAAGTGGTCTGTTAAACACCGCCCTAAGCTTGTTCAAGCCTCGTTTTAATATTGCTCAGAATCCAAGGTTTTGATGGAAATTTATGCGAATAATGGGCATTGCTTTTTTTTACTCATCCGATACTTGAAAGATCATGAGTGGTTCGACGCCATAGTTGTGCTTAATTCGCACAGCTTCGTTCTTTTGCGGTTGTGGAGGAAAACTTTATTACTACTTTAATACATTAATACTATGGAGGAGCTCCTTCACAGAACTGTAGAAAGTATTCCTCTGCAGCTACATATTAGTTGCAGCGCTCCTCCATAGAAGCACACCACCAGTATCTAACTACCCATGGAAAGATTTTATAAAGATTGAGACATTTGAAATTCTACCTGATAACTGGAAACATATCATTCTAAAATCCTTGTTCGTTTAATGTGCAAAGATGCTTTTGTGATATAGGACTGCCGGTAGTGACACATATTGTGTATTCACAGGAACTTGCAAATTATCGAAAATCATCCGAGAGGAAGGCAAAAGAAGCAAACCTGACTTCTAATCGTCAAACATCAGGTACAAAACAGAAGAAAAAGAGGTAGAAATTTATGCTAGGATATTTATCATTGCAATATATTAGTTCATATCATGTATTATGATTAAAGATGCGACAACATGAGGCAATAGGCGTAAATTTGATCTTTTGTGCATTTTATCTTGTTTTCTCAGTGTGTTCTGCTGACTATTTTCGGCCATTAACAACAAAAAGTACGACCACACAAGCTTACTTACCTTGTAAGGGCAAAACGATACGTGTAACTAACTTACCTTATATGTACATACAATTTCCTGTGGATAGAGGTGGATACTTCGATAAGAGATTAATCAGTTGTTCTGAAGATGCGCAAGTGGGCGAAACTAGTCAGTACTAAAGGAAAATGAAAAAGCACAAAACCCGGGGGGGGGGGGTACTTCATTGTTAAGTTGTACTGGACGTGCCGCTCATATGGATGGGTTTTTTCATCCGAAATTCTCTAAATATGGGTCTGTTTTTAACCACAATTCTGGTAGATGGGTAGTTCTTTGAGAATTATCTTATCAATCGGCCCCATAATGATAATCCACGCAAAAAAACTGAAATTTTCCTTTGTTTCAAATCGACAAATTCATGCACATGGGTCAAAAATTTCCTGATATTCATGCAAATGGGCTGGAAATTTTTGAATATTCTGTCATACGAATGGGTCCTTTTCTCAAAGTCCAGATTCAGGTCGAATCATGTTGACAATGAAGTACCCCCCCCCCCCCCCGGGGCACAAAAGACCAAATCGATGCCTGTTTTCTTCGAGTAGTTAGGCCGTCTTCAAAGGTACACTTTATACAGTATATTAGCTTATATTTATTAGATAAGATCACTGTAAATATTAATCGGGCGGTTTGGGAAAGGAAAGTGACACTGAAGGACTTAAATTAAGGTAGCAGGCTGTAAGATAGTTGTAAGACACAATAGTATACTGTAAAAGACCACCAGGATTCAATTGTCGTTAAAGCACAAATTATTTTCAATTTTTAACGTTTATCAAAGTGTATTTAAGAGGTCTTTGCACTTAAATTTGGCTTGCAGAAAGTTTGACTGTGATTTTTCATATCTGATGAGTTCTATCCTTATGTCCAGATAGATGTATTAATGCCCTAAATGTAGAGGAAATGTGATCAAATAGACCATTCTTGTTGGGGAGATGAGATACGGTTTGTCAGAGGAAGTTTATGTGTCCCCCTGTGCAGTCGGTTAATGCTCATGCGCCCGGCAGAGTTTCAACGTAACACGCTACTGCGCATGAGCATTAACCTACTGCACAGGGGGTGGACACATACGTTTCTTCGGGCAAACCGTATCTCGTCTCCCCGACAAATTCCACATTTTCTGTTTGATTTAATGGCTTGAAGGGAACTTCAGGTACTTTGCCATAATTTTCTTTGCAATATTTTTTATTTTTCTTGATTATTTGAAGAATTACAGCGTTTTTGAAGCATCATTCGGGAAATGCAGCTTGATGATAAATTTGACAAGGAGGAATGCTAGCCTCACTACGCAAGGAACTTACGCTCATCTCATTGAAGTGAATTGATGTTGTTGTTGTTGTCGTCACTCCAGTGTAGTTATAGCGTTCATCAGTCTATCAATAGCAATAACTACGAACATGTAATCAGTCTAGAGGAATGCCACGAAAATTATGAGAAGGACCAGCCCAACAAATGCTGTTAAAGATTATGTTTTGATTTGACTTGACAGGAATTTTTTTATTGGAAGAATTCTTCGAAAAACATTAAAATCGTTGCAAGTCCTAAATTGATAGACGAAGGGCAGTACAACTTTCTAGAAAGCCATAGTTTATTAAGGTCTATAATATGGCGGAAAGCAAACATCTGTGGCATTTCTGGTTTGCGATTTAGAAATTTGTTATGTCACAACCTCAAAGCTGGTTGAATTATAGAAGACGCTGTAATTCTGAAAATATTCAAAATATTGAAAATGCACACTGTAGAATTATAGAAAGTTCCTAAGGCTTACTTCCTTCCAAGAAATTCAATCCAAAGGAAGACGTAAAGATTTGACGCCTATGCTGTCCTTTTCATAGCATAAGCTAAAATGTTTCTAATCTTTAAAAAAGGAGGGTGTAAAATTTTGATAATAGTTTACCTTTTATTTGATTTGAATTGAATTGTGAGACAAGAACTTAGGGTACTTTGCTGTAAATCTGCTGTGGAAATTTCGTATTCCTTGATTATTTTCAAAATGGCGGCGTTTTATTCTTGTTGAAATAATTCATATAAATGAAAAGAAGAAAAATGAGACAATCTTCAGAGAAAAAACAGTTCTTGAAAGTCTACAATATGGTAGCAAGCAGAAATCTGTCGCTGTTGTGCTTTCGGATTTAGAAATTTGATGACGTCACACCCTCAAATATAATAAATGTTGTCATTTTGAAAGTAACTAAGATATCAGAAAATGTCTACGGCAGATATACAGCAAAGTGCGCTTAGTTTCTTTCAGGCCATTCAATCCAAAGGAAAATTTAATCGCCTTTTTACACCTGCTCCTTTAAAGATTTGATGCCTTTACTGTCTTTTTGATGTATTCAAGAGCTTTCTTGACTTTCTTCTTTCTCTGCAAATGTTTGTAGGGTCGGCAAAGTGGATATTGTTCTCCGAAGGCCTCCTGACATCGACTTGCGATCACTTTCCTGCACATCTCTTTCGCTGCCACGATTCCCGTTCTTGAAAGCTTTTCTCTCTTCGTTGTATTCTCTTATTGCTGTTAAATTCGGTGCTGACAATGACAAAATATTGCTCGTATTATCATTCAATTCAGGTCTGCTGCTTACTGGTGTGAGAGAAGAGAATCGCCTTGGTTGCAGGCTTCTTGGCCGTTTCATTCGGTCGTTCGTTTGCCAAGGATTACTCTTTCCTGTGTCGTTGTTTTGGCCTAATCCATTATTCGTTGCCGATAGTGTAGACAGTCTTCGATGTCTGAGACTGTTTGGTCTTTTCGGTAAATCTTCACCCTCGAGAGAGTTTCGTGTACCACCTGCCACGTTAAAATCATTTGAGGTTATTGCTGTAGAAAATCTCCTCTGACGAAGACTTCTCGGCCGATGCATTGTGTTGGGGCTGGCACTTCGTAAAGATAAGAGATTAGTCATTGCTCCGGGCACGAGTGACATTGATCGGTTGCTTCGTCTTGATGCTGTGCGTGAAGAATACCCTGGCACAGAATCTGGTAATGGCGAAATACTTAGAGCTGGTGATTCTGCATTGCTGCGTTCGCATAAATCTTCAATGATTGGTTTCTTTGCAGCTTCACGATAGGCTGCCGATGTTTGTTTTTCATATAATTTGTAAATTTTTACCAACAGCTCTTTGGAACTGCCTCTCTTCTTACTACTGTCTGTCGATACAGTTTCCTTATCCTTTGAAGCATCTTGAGTTTGTGCTTCACTGCTCTGCGAATCACCCTTCTGCAGACTGCCGACTACGCCCTGATTCTGTGAATCCTTTTTCATTCCTGGCGAGCTGGCTCGGTGGCGTCCGGTATGAGAATTGCTCGTTCTTTGTTTGCTGCTAAAACCCTCTCTGCATGGGCCGTGAATCCTTCTGGTTGCACTTACAGTCTTATGCCGTTTGTCGTTATGGCATAATTTGCTATGTTTTCTTGCAGAAAAATTCTCTCCTTTTAAATCCCCTTCTAAATCCTTATTATCTCCGTTTTTTATCGCCGCAGTCTCGTAATCCGACTTTTTATGATTCCGTAACGAGGCGGTTTCCTCCACAAAGCTTCCCTTCTTTGTGTAGAAAACTAGCCCGAAGTCAGTGGCAATATTGTTCAATATCCTTACTAAGACTTTGTTTTCAGTTATCTCTGCATAATCAAGGCATGTTTTTCCAGAGCTGTCTTTCACGAAAACATCATAATCATCCTTATACTCGAGCAGCAATCCTGCAAGTTTTATCTTACCCTTTTGGCATACATGATGCACTGCGTTCATTCCCTTAGCATCAGATAATTCAATTTTCCCGCCACAATTTATGATTTCTTCAGCCAATAGCATGGCTTTTTCCTCGTCTTTATAATGTGTTATTATTATCAGTGGTGTTCGTTCTATTGCGTCTCTTTGGTTAGGATTCATTCCGATTTTTAGTAGCATCTTGATGTGCTTTGCGTTTCCTCTTAGCAATGCTTCTATCAACGGTGAATACACACGTGTATGAGGAAACATTCTGCGTGACTCTGAGTATATTTCCATCATAATTTAATTCTTGATGTTAGATTCTTAAATTCAATCTTATTCCGTTGCTAAGTGAAGATTGTCCAACTCAATTTTATTCTGATATCAGCGACTTTCGAAATGAATTCTGCTTCATTTCATATCATGTAAATTTATTTGCATTTCTTTTGTTGGCTTTACCGTCGCTGTTTGCAACTTCCTTTGCTATGCTTGAGTTTATTTGCAGATATTTCATTTCTTTATTGATATATTTCTCCTCTTTCCACCTGAATTCGTTCAGTTATAACTCAAACTTTGATCATAGAAGTATTTTAGTTTACCGTGGTAATCCAACCTAAACGGCTGAAAATTATCTTTGAAACTTTGCTCCCCTATAGTAACTTTTGAATCATATATCAGAATTTTTTGAATAATAATCGAGTGTCAATCTATCTTCTATTTCCTTCTCTTCCAACTTGAATCTGTTTTTTCCGTAAACTTTCTTCTGGAGTGACTTTATCAGAATTTAGTTTGATATTCATCGAGCGTCAATCTATCTTCTACCTCCCAATTTGAATCTGTTCTTATCGTAAACTTTCTTCTGGAGTGACTTTATCAGAATTTAGTTTGATATTCATCGAGCGTCAGTCTATCTTCTACCTCCCAATTTGGATTTGTTCTCTTTGTAAACTTTGTTCTGGAGTGACTTTACCAGAATTTATTTTGATAATCTTCGAGCATCGATCTATCTTCTATCTCAAAATTTGAAGCTTTTCTTTTCGTAAACTTTGTTCTGGAGTGACTTTGCTAAATGTTAACTTCACTGTGCATCCACATATCTACATAGCAATAAACATTTTTCACCTTTTCCTGTAAATCTCGCAATAGTTTGTTTTTGTTCCTCCCTACAATGATTTACTTTTGATATATTTTTCAACTTCAGAATATTGTCTCTTCTTACTAATTCTAATCCATCTTTCATGATTTCTTTATGCACTTATTCTGTCTGACTAATTTTAAATGGATTTCGAAATCAATCTCAATACCCTTAACCTTCTATTCGTCTTTTTATTTTACTTCTATACCTGCTCGTTTCCCATGAACGAGATTATTTCACAGTGACCAGTTCTAGATTTTTGTCCGTAGTCAAAACACTGCCCACATATTTCCCTAAATTTCTACTTTCTGCTGGAATTTTTCTGCCTTTTATTATGATTTCCTTTGTTTCGAAGATCACATCAAACTTAATTTTTCTGTGGAATTCATTCTCCATGCGAAAAATTTCTGAGTCTATTTGGGTTATGCAACTGTACATCGAATTTACCAAGCTATAGCTTTTGCAAGTTCCTTGTAGACTGTATTACCAACCGGTGCTGAGACCTACAATACCATATTTGAACTGGCGTCTCAGAATACGTCTTTTCTTTCGCTGCCCTGCATGTATAATCTTCCTTCATGTTCTAGCTTCTCTCGCCTTGATTATTATATTAATGTATTTTTATTAAAATTCGCAAAATATAGGCCTAATTCGCCGGAATGACACAATTTTGACGGATAATTCCTTTGACGAAGTTTATCTGTCAACTTTTTATCCGATGGAAGTTTCCGTTCTATAATAATATTACTGTAATATTATTACTCTAACTGATATTACAAAACGTCTTCTTCATGTCCTTGATATCCTGTGGTGTTATTTGATATCATACCATTTGATATTTGAAATCGTCAGTGTCTGTATAATTTTTTATATCAGGATTATGTTATTACTGCATGAGATTGTTTTCATGTGTCATGATGATGCTCTTGTATCAAGTTCTGTTGCACTGTATTTACATTCTTTTTATTGTATAATATTGTATTTATAATCTAATATATTCAATTGCTATGTGTTGTTTTATGTTGTACTGCGCTGTGTTATGTTGTACTGCGAGCGTGTTGTATAATATGACTTTTTGTTTTGCATGATTTGTTATTTCATTTCTGTTATCTTCCATGACTTCCTGATATATCGTCTTTTATTCTTTTCTCTTGTGTAATATTGAATTGAACTCTGTCACTTCACATTACAGCCGTTGCATTTCACAGTCTAGTATTGTATGAAATATCACATATCACGCAAGTTTATATTTGTCGTAGTATATCACTATTTTTGTGTCTACAGATTCCATTGACGACAATCAAATTTCATCACTTTGTCCATTCAACACTACAATATTCACCATATCACAGAACTTTTGTTGTAGTGTGTCGCAACATGACCGTATGTCTAATATTTCTGCATCATTTCAAGGCTTGTGATATCGCATAGTATTTGACGACAATCAAATTTCATCACTTTGTCCAATCAACATTACAATATTCACCATATCACAGAACTTTTGTCGTAGCATGTGGCAATATGACTGTAGGTCTAATATTTCTGCCTCATTTCAAGGCTTGCGATATCGTATAGTATTCTGTAATGTACTGTTGCATTGCACGGTGCAGCTGTATATCATAAAACTGTTCATATGACACTATCCATGAATATGCAGACACCTGTCAGCCTATTCTTTATGTTATCATGCCGTTTAAATTTCCCTTTTTATCGTCTTCTGATAATGTTCCGCGTCTTTAAATTGATATTCTCATTGCTGTTGATAGTTATCCTAAACGACCCCCTGTGTTATCTTTTCACTTCAAACCAGTACGATCTTGTAAGATATGCTTTCCTATCATCTTTTCAGCCTGACGTAGCATGATCAATTTTCATTGACGATTCTACCCACATTTGGCTGTTTGCTCACAATTGCAAGCCCTTTATCTCTTTATTTTGATATGATCTAATTTTGATGTTAAAAACATTCCATCATCTAATATGCTTGTTTTGTTAGACCAAACTATTTTGACTAGTTTCGTCCCTCAATTCCTAATTTTTCTAATCCTAAAATTCCATTATTTACATTTGAGTGTACAAACATTCACTATCTATTTAGTTGCTCATCAATTTTAATCACAGTCTTGATTTGCAATCGAATTTTATCGATAAGGTTCAGGAGCCTTATTTGATTTTCATGAATTTTCTACAGCCGTAACTGTTTGTTCAAAATGAACTTCACCATTTTTGATGGATGTCACGTTAAATTACCTCACAGCATGATGCTCTTGCAGCATCTTTGATTCTCTCCTGCGTTATCAGTGATTCTTTGCAAAGTTTAATCAAACATTTCCTTCTTTGTTGCTCTTGATTCCTGCTCTCTTTTCTCTTTGCACCACCTTCGCTTCGAAAGAGCGTTCAATCATTCCACCGAATTACATAGCAATTATCCTGCCGAATATTACTACCAATCATGCAAATCTTGTAGTTGCTCCTTGTAGTTCTTCTCCTATGCGAATCTACAAACGTCTTGAATGATTCTTGAACGTCTGAACACAATATCAGGAATGTTTGTTAACAGCTGTCAGGCAAACACCCCTTACTTTTAAGCCCTTTTAAGCAAGATTCTTTTTCTCCTTTTTGTCCTTGTCTACATCTCACTGCTTTTTCCTCGTAATATCATACTGTAGAATACTTTGATTTACTTTCGTAGAGACAATCCTTTCCAGAAATCATTCGCTTTCTCTTTGTTGAATGTTGATTGCAATTGGTTGTCGCAATTATTTTGCAATTTTTTTGCGTCTAGCTCTCGCCAATATCTTGATATTAGGCTCTACATGTATTTCACACCATTGGACATATTTCTACTGTCATTGCAGGTATAATTGCTCAATCAATAGCTGTACATGACAGGTTCTTCTTCAAACCGTTGATCATACTCATCTTCGGTTCAGTTCTTTGCAAGTGTTACTGATCCTGGCAAGCTCGAACTGTTGGGCGATGGCAGTCTTGAAAGTCTGTCGTTTACCATAAAGCGATTCATAAATTGCCTGTTTTCTTTTATTTAGCGTATTCTATAATCTTTTATCACTTATCCGTTGCTTGTTGAGCTCTGTTTACCTGTTTACCTGTTTACCTTTCTTGTTTACTTTTGTTCATTTGTTTACTTTACTAAGTAGTCACTTAGCATGAGATATTCAATTTATTTCATACTGCTTTGTTGTGAGTCAGCGTCTTGTTATATCATTCATATGATCTATTCATCTATTCAATTCCTCTTCTTGAATATGTTTTTCTTGATGTTCAATCTTTGCAAGATATTGTCACACGTTTTCATCAATTCCTGCACATGCTCTGCATACTTTCTTACGAGATGCTTCCTCCAACTTTGTTAGTCATCATATTTCCAATGTCTTTCTTGTATACAGAAATATGCAAACCTAAATTTGTTGCTTAATCTAGATATTATTATTATTATTCCTTGATACTTGCCTAGATGCTGATTTTCTTATAAATTTCAGCACCTTCCAATATCTTGATATTTTGCTCTCGATGTTCTTCGCATATTCCAACAACTCCTGCACTTTTTAATTTTCTCAGACGAACTTCAGCCTCTACTGCTCGATTACTCTATAGCCATGAGTTCTTTTGGTTTGAGAATGATGTCTCCTTTTTTCTAACCGGCAGAAATGTGCAAGCCAACATTGTTCTTTTTTATAATGATTGTTCTTCTTTTTTTGTTGCAAACAGGATTTGCAAGCAAAAGCGTTCAGCTGATTTTCGTCATATACTGCTTGCTAAGTGATCTAGCATTTACACAGACCTATATAAAATATCCACATTTATTCCTTCTTGAATATATTTAAACTTAAATATGTTTATTCAACAATCACGATTGAATTATTGTGTCTTGCCTTATATTCACAACAGGCTCTTTTCGCACACCTGCCTCACAACCTGCCACTGTACTTTTTTGTCGTTAACGTCATTGACCCTGCTAATAGCGTTTTGTGCATTTGCTATCTAATCATAAAACAGCGAAGATCATTCGATCTGTCTTATTCCAACGGGGGCTTGCACTTCCTTCGTGATTATACCTCTCTTTAGGATTTGTTATAAGCTATCCACTTCTGTTTACAAGCATTCTTCCGGTGCTTGCACGGGTTCGTTTGCGCATTTTAAGGCCCCGGCCACATGGTCAACATAAACACGGTTTTGGAGCATTTTCATAGGTTTCTTTTTTCGACTTTGTGAAAGCGCATTAAAACATTTGCATCCACACTGATTTGCATCCATCCCACATGACACCGTTTTTGGATCTTTCTTACTCTATTCCCCAGGACTTACAAGGGGAGTCCTTCCATTTGCCGTAATCTTTTGTAATCATCTGTAATCATCTGTAATCACCTGTAATCATCTTTAATCATCTGTAATCAACCATCAATATCTCCATTAAATCTCTCCACTCGTACAATTAGTTTAAAACAAATCCTATCACTTTGATCTAAAGGTCAATTAAGCCAAAACAATTCAATTCAATGCAGAAAACTGAGGCTTATGTGGTAAGTCCAAGTTGTGGTCATCTGTTTTGTCATCATTTCCAGTTTCACGTCATCGGTCATCCTTTTCGAAAGTCTCCGTTTTCGATGTTTTTGCCGTCCACACTAGCACAGTTGGTATGCGTTTTCAAATGTCTCCACTTTGACTTTGAGAAGCATTTCAGATGTCTCCGGTTTTCTCGATGAAACGATGCATTTTCGAACGACGTGCAATCTGTGTCTTCGACGCGGGAAGAGCGTAATTATTGTTTCAATATCACTGGCCTTATTTCTTTTTTCAATCCACAGGTAACGGGGAAAAATTAGTGAAAAAGTAATAAGTACCTCTCTTTTTACTTTAGAGTTTACCAAATTTGCCAATTTTGTCTAGATTAGATTAGGCCAACCACGACAATGTTTGTGATGCAAACAACCGGAACCTTGCCAGTGAGATGATTCAGTAGAAAAGTGAAAAGATAGTGAAATTATGCCTAGGATTCACTTGACTAAAAGTACCTAGTTTCTCAAGTCATTTTCCCAGTTGGCAATCTGAGAGCTGAGTTCTTATAAGCGGTTTCTCATAAAAAATAAATGTAGTTATGAGAGTTATGACAAATTTAGGCAACATAACAAGCAGGAAGGCTGGTTTTGAATTCAGATTGTCTTGAATGCATAAAAAAAGCAGGAATTCTGGAGGAGCTGATGATAGTCTGGAAGCATTATGAAATACTGTTTAACAATGAATCTTTGCAAAAATAAGCCAGCTAGTCCATCTGTTGATGCCAATACACAATGAATCTTTTGCGAAAATAGGCCAGCTTGTCCATCTGTTGATGCCAATACACAATGAATCTTTTGCGAAAATAGGCCAGCTAGTCCATCTGTTAATGCCAATACTTCTTCTGAACAGCATAGGTCTCAAATCTCTAACTCGGCGTAAAAAGGTGCGTGTAAAATTCAATGACCTATTTCTTGTGATTGAATGGCTTGAAAGAAACTTTAGATACTTATCTATGATTCTACCTTTGGACTTCAGAAGTTTTGAATAGTTTGCAAAATTACAGCGTATCTTACGTTTCAACTCATTTGAGGATGTGACGTCATCAAATTTCTAAATCATAAACCAGATGAGTGGCAGACTTTTGCTTGATACCATATTGTAGGCATTCATAAATTATGGGTTTCTTCGAAATCATTTCATGTTGTGTCAAATGGTTTAGAAATTACGATGGTTTAAATTTTTTTGAAAATTTTTCTTGAATTCTTGAAAAGTAAGAAAAACACTCTAATTCCGAAAATATTGAAGATTTCAGAAAAGTCCAACGGTAGAATTATAGAGAGATAGCTAAAGTTTCTCCGAAGTCATTCAGTTCAAAGAAATAGGTCACTTAATTTTACACCAGCCTTTTAAAGATTTGAAACCTATGCTCTTCTGAACATGTGATATTGCCATATGGTCATAATCATTGGGTAATCATTGCAGGGACAGACTTTTTGCATCATTTTGTAGCCTCGAACTGCTCTAAGATTGTAAAACCAGAGCCTTATGGAGAAAGGCAGTGATACTGGATGACGCACATTTCTTAGGGGGAAAACTACACATTTGGTGCAAATCCATAGGGAAATACATATTTAGGCCATTTTCGAGAGGGTAAGATGGGACGTCACCACGTGTGAACGACGTCTCCGATGTTCCTGTGGAAATGTAATATTTTAGGCTTGTTATTTCTGGTCTCGAGAATTCTTTGTTTTGCTTGCAGTTTATTTTTTCCAAGGATTACAGTTGCTGATTAAAATGCTTGAAATTTGCATGTTTTATAATGACTTTTCGAATCAAATGTAAGTAGCGGTTGCACTGATTTTCGAGACAAACAATTCGCGAAGAAGTTCCATCATCTGATTGATAATGCAAAGTTCGATCGTGGTCCAACTGTTTCTCTTAGCATTATATATCATTGCTTGACTCATCTCAACCAGGCTTCATACCCCCGGTAAATTGAATTGACCCAGTATTCAATTCAAGAGCAATTTTTCTCACATTTTCAAGACAGAGCGAAGCAAAATTTCACGAGTTAATATACAGTAACCTGCTAAATTTGCTATTAAAGTAATGTCGATTCAATTAAATATTACAGGTCTGTTGTACCTACTAGGACACGAATCTGTTTTATGGAGCTCAACTGAGGGGCCAACAGCAAGGTTGTTTAATTTCTGGACATGTTTGTTTTCGAGGCTTTCTAATGACTTTTTGAAGTTGTCCTGCAATGAAGAATTTATTCAGTTTCTGAAGTCTCCTTCCAATTACCAGAAGTAAGAGATCTCAAAACAAGTAGCGTACTGACAGAAGTTGCACTCAAACAAAGTGAAATAAAAGCATCGACAGTTTCGGTATCACGGCATTTTTGAGTGGAATCCATACAGCCCAGTTTCTTACTTTTAAAAAAATTTGTCCTTCATACAATTTTTTGTGAGCAGTTTCTTATGAAAATTGCATTTATGTTGACTAAAAACTTCCTAAGAATTTCGGTAAATTTCTTTTTTTCAGTTCTTTGCATTTTTGCAAATATCCCTCATAAACAAAACGAGAGAAATCAAGATTGTAGATATCAAAACAAAGCAAACTCTCAAACCAAGGGCTTTTTACATACCGTAAAGGCTCTATTAAAAGCCCCCTCTCTATTAACCCTATCTGTACTGGGCGATTTTTAAGGTATTTTGTACTGGGGGGGGCGTTTTTCGCCCCCCCTCTTTTTCTCCAAAACTACAAAAGATACAACGATAAGACTTACCCCTATTGTTCTTTAGACAATTGGCTATTCAAATATAACAATGGCAATTAATAAGTCACGTGATTCGTTGCTAGGCAACCGAAAAACTGACGAAAATTGGCAAATTTATACCTTCTTAACCAGAAAAATTCTATTTAATCAACCACTCTACCGATTTTCTCCAAATTTGTTTCAAATAGTAGGAAACATGTTATAGTTTAAAAATACATACTTTGAAAAATTTTTTAGTTTCTATTTTTAGCACAATTAGCCTTAAATTAGCCTTTTGTTGCATGCATTTACTTTAATCGCAGGTTTTTGCCAGTCCTGCTCTTTTATCTGGTAAATATAGACTCAAAATGAATCAAATTAATAAGATGAAGCAAATTAGACCAAACAAATTTATATTTGACACTTCTTTATTAGGTAAATGACGTCATAAATGTGAATGACGTCATAGATATTAAATTTTGCTGACATCAGCAAATATGAAAAATATATATATCAAATGAAAGTACTCATCAAATGCAATCGAATGGTGCATGTTTGAGATCGATCAAGGAAACGAGACAAAAACTACGGACATTTTAAGCTTTTTTTTGTTGACTACTCTCCAAATATGGTATTACTGTGGTCACATGATCAGAGGTAGAACAATTAAATGTTAAGAATTTAATTGCCTATGAAATTTGATTAAAAGTCACCAAAACTGGTGGTTATATCTCTTGTCGTTTTAGCGTAACGCAGCAAAGTCTGTTAGGGGGGGGCGAAAAACGCCCCCCCCAGTACGAATAGGGTTAAGACCCCCCCCCATTTATATCAAATTCTAGAGGTTACCAAATATTTTCCATTTATTGAGCTAAATAAGTTTGCATGTTCATTTTGATATGGTTTGAGATAAAAGTGTGTCGAATTGATGTATTTAACTCCAAAGATTGTATGTTTAAACCACAAAATGTGGTGTAAAAGAATTACACAGTGTCCAAAATTAAATAAGCCCCCGGGGGCTTAATAGAGCTTTTACGGTATAGTATATTCAGTTACTGAGTAGAGCGTATCATGGTTACAAGTAGCTGGTGGCCTTTTCATTTGAGGACCACAAGAGTCTGCGGCGTAGGAACACAAAGGAAGTAGGGATTTCTAGGGGATCCCAAGGCAGCATCAGGATGATTGGCTGTTACGGCTCTGGGGGAGGGTGCCGGGAGTGTGCCCACAACTATTTTTTTATCTGGCTCAAGAATTTTTGCCGATTTTTGCATCCAAACATTACCTGACTCCGGAAAAAAATCGGTAAAGTATACTCCTAAACATAGAAATTGGACTGAGCAAGAACTCGTTGTAACAAATATCCCCTTTAGGCATGTTTTAACAACCGGCTCTAGAAAAATCGCCTTATTTTGATAAAATAATTTGAAAAAGTAAAGGCCACGATACCAACGTCGATTGCCGGATCCGAAGATGCTTGCGATGACGAAAAAATGAATAAATTTAAAGGCAGAAACACCGCAACACGACAAAAAAACAACAGCAAATACGATTAATTTAATTTTTGCCAATATTTCGTCCTGCCATGCAGGACTTCTTCAGGGCTGTAATGTGATACCCGGCGCTAAGATTCACGGTGGATCCTGGATTCCCTGTGTTTGCTAAAGATTTGGTTCACCTGCGGGTAGCCTCGTTTTACGTTGGAGCAGCCTCGATTGAAACTCAAGCATGTCGAAGCGCGAAAGTGCGAAGTGAAAGTCTTGGAAATCTGACGAGGGGAAACCCAGATAAACTACAGAAAAGATCAGCTGGGTATCAACTGAGATCGTTTCTTTCTGCTGCATCAAGATGGCTAAAGTGAAGGTTATGATGCAATTAATCATTTATTTGCTTTATTCTTTTTGTGAAGTTTTTTGAGGGACCAGTTCAACAAAGGCCTAAATTTGATCTTGATTGTTGATACAGTAGAAACCCGCATAAAAGAACCTAGGTTTTTTCTGGGCAGCCTGAATAGGTTCTTAATTAAATGGCTGCTATTCTAAATTCCAGCCTGTAAGGTTCTTAAAAAGGTTCTTATATACAAGCAGGCCTTGCACACATTAACACTGTTTTCTAGCCCAAGAATTCTTGAGATTTCTTGAGATTTCTTGAGAATTCTTGAGAACAAATCTTTTGTACCAAGGAAGAAGTCTGATCAGAATGGGAAGAATTCTAAAAATTCAGGTCATTTTCATAATTTACATGAAAGCTATTAATATAAGAACCTTTCCCAGTTTCAGCCTCTTAGAGGTTCTTATTTAGGGGGTTTAAAAGATTGAATTTCAGCCTCTAGGTTCTTATAAAAACAGGTTCTTTTATGCGGGTTTCTACTGTAGCCTAAAATGAGCCTTGACGGAGGATCGACTTCAAAAAACCAATTCAAAACAAGGCTATTTTGATGGCCTAAAATGCTGTCTGTTGCATAATACGATTTGTATGATCCTATTATTTTTACAGATTGGAATTATTGGTGGAACAGGATTCAATGACCCAAAGCTGTTTCAGGACAAAACTGAAAAAGATGTTACCACTCCATTTGGGAAGGTAATTTCTTTAGCAACATTACGCTGGAATGACTGACTAAAGTGAGGTTTCAAACTGTATCATATTGCACACAGGGATGGTCTTGTGCATCCGGACTGCAGAGTATGGCAGTTTCCAACGAGATCGCGGGAGTGCAAGAGCAAAATATCGAGTGTGCAAGTGTGCACTTCTATTCAAGTGTGCACTTCAAGTGTGCACATGGATTCTGAATTTATATTTGCAAGAAAGTCTTACAAAAAAGATGAAAATTAATGTGAAAAACTTAATTGACCTATTATTCGCTGATGCAAGAACATTTTATTCTAGTTGTGAGCAGCAAGCTCAGCTGCAGATTCATAGCTGCATATGAACGCAAGTTTTCCAACATGGTTGTCATGCTAAAAAAGACAAAGCTAGCTGAAGCTTGTAAAGTATAGGCGAAGCAACATGAACCATAATAAAATGTTACTGGATCAGCATCCTTTTTTCTCTGTTCCAGCTAATTTGTAACACTTTTGTTCCCTCTATCTTTCAAAAAGTTTTGTTATTGAGCAGTGTAATTGCTCCTGAGCTGCAACAACTCTTTTACAGATCACAACTGTACCGGTCCTATAAAGTGTAAATACTGTATGATTTAAATGCCAACGCACCTTGGTCTTTTATTTTGTAGCCTTCAGATGTGCTTGTTTGTGGAAAGATTGCTGGAGTGGATTGTGTCCTCTTACCCAGGTGATTTAATCTTGATCTAAGTTGCAATGAATATAATATACTTAGTGCACCAAAAAGTATTCATCTTTGAGAGGCCAAAGATTTATTATGGTTCACCTGCTGGCAGGGGCGGCTGGGACCAAAAATAAATAGGTATTCAAATTGCAGGAAAAGGGACCTCTCTCGAGAGGGGTGCAGGGCATGCTGCCCCCCCCTCACCCAGAAAAAAATGGTTTTAAGGTACTGTATTCTAAAACTTTGCAAAGAGCCTTTCATAAGTTGTTCGTGGATAAAGTTTCTCTCCTAGAATCATTATACAACAGAAAGTAGTACCATATCATATGTCAAAAGTAGTTAAAGCCCACTAATGAAGTCTTCTAAGTTTGCAAAAGACCAGGAAAATCCCTCGTACTTCGGAAACCCATGACAGGTGAACGAACAGAACAGGAGGAAAAGAAAGGGCCTTGGGCTTTAAATCGCAAGGGTTAAAGTTATCATCAGATATCATACTGCAATCGAAACTCGCGGAGACTTGCCGCCTCCGGAAAGCCACCAAAAAGGCAAGGTGTTGAGATTTTTACCTGAATACCATGGCCCCGTAAGAGCCCCTTAAGAAGGATCTCATCTTCTCAAAATTTGATCTTGTCTGGATCCTAAAGCTCTCTGCTACATTTCTTAGTGGTATTCAACGTTTCACAAAGTAAATCTAAGAGAATTTGAACGTTTTTTCCTTCAAGATGTTAGAAACTTGCATGATCTTGGCCCCTTTAAACCGATAGCTATAAATTACACTGATGTACAAGGAAGGTTAAAAAACGTTGTTATTGGCCTTCTAACTTACCAATGGAAGCTGCTTGTGAGTGAGCTGATTTCTTTATTCTGATCGCAAATAGAAAAATTGAGAAACACCCCAACGCTGACCCCAGTGATACTTGTTACGAGTCGTTTCCTAAAATCCAATCCATCATACACAACGGACATCGAAAGAGAAGACACAAGGGAACCTCCCCGTGGTATTCAGAATGAAAACTGAATATGTTCAGTTTAGAAACTCTTTGTTGTGAGGCCGAATGTTCAATGGCTGTCAACGTCACAGAGGGCGACGAAAACAAAGAGTTAGTATTCAGGATGGCCTCTGAATACCTTGCGGCCAATAATCCGTGAGATCAATAGCCTATCATATTCTCTATAGAAACAAATTCCTCAACGGATTAGCGATCAATTACCCTCTCTCTTTGAGACAAAATGGAAAGTAACTATAGTCAGTGCGTCATTTCTGACATCATAAAAGGGTCCTTTCACCAAATTCAGCATCTCCTTCACACATAGGGTTGTTGCAGGAAACTTATTTTGAAGGTTAAGAATGTTAAGAAATCTTTGCAAAAAATAGGTATTCAGTGAATACCTTGAATACCCCTCAGCGCCGCCCCTGCCTGCTGGTAGTCTTGTTTTCCATCTCAGTCACAGTCATCACAGTCACACACTAGACTGATTTTGAAATCAAAATCAAAGCAGTCAAGATACCAAATAAGATATATGTGCAGCACTTTTTGCAAAAATTTCAGCCACCTACTTAGGTGGTGATATAACCAATTTCTTGAAAATTCTTAATCTGCCGAAACACCCAAAATCATTAAAAGACGAGATTAGATACAGTTTTCTAAAGACTGTGCTAGACAACGCTTTCCCTCATTAAACATTCTTCCCTCTAATAGAAAATACAATCTGTGGAAACCTTGCAATCAATTTGCAATGAGTATGCTCAATGGTTCTGTGCAAAGTTGTATGATTGCAGAAAGCTTTAAGTAAACTTGAAAACCGGCTTGGTGCAAAACTCAAGCTCTTTACAAACATCAATTTACAAACACCTGATAACCTTAAAGGTGGTGTGAAGCGAAAATTTTTATTGATGCAAATGAATAGCGCAGTTGAATGATAAAGAATGTCGTTTAAATTTTTTTGATACCTCATTTCGTTTTCAAGTTATCCACTGATATTAAGTTGCAGCTGATGACGTCATTTTGTTTGCAAATTACTAGGATACCATATGGAAATATAACTGTATCTGATCTTTGAAAGGTTACAGTGGTAAGAAATATTTCAGCTGAGCTGAATAGATGTTATATAAATTGCCTCATGACTTAATATGATGTTTAGAAAGGCATGTTGATTGTACAAAGTTTTTTAATTAGATTTCTCTTTGGAAACATGGCCAACCTTGTATACTTTCTTTACATTTTGCAAACAAAATGACGTCATCAGCAAATCGTACAAAACAGTGGATAACTCTAAAATGAAACAAGGTATCAAAAACATTTAAACGACATTCTTTATCATTCAACTGCGCTATTCATTTGCATCAATAAAAATTTTCGCTTCACACCACCTTTAAACAACAACGGACTCATCATACTTTACTATCAGTTTTTCTATTTTCATTAGGCACTCAAAAGAGCATGCTGTGAGTCCATCTTACATCAACTACAGAGCAAACATCATGGCTCTCAAAAATGAAGGGTGCACACACATTTTGTCCACAACTGCAGTTGGATCTTTAAAGGAAGAGATTCACATGGGTGACATGGTATTTGTTGATGATGTATTTGATAGAACATACAGAAGGGAGACAACATTTTATGATGGAAAACCAGATAGTCCTTTGGGAATATGTCATATTCCATTGCACGAGCCATTCTGCAGAGAGACAAGAAAAGTAGGTGTTTTAACAAATGCATATGTAATGTGTTTGCGTAAGTTCCCTATTTTTGTTTATTGAAGAATTTGGAACTTCAATAAAATTAGTCAGGAAAAGCCGGTGAAAATGGCGAACAAAAGGCAGCAAACAAGATGCAACAGCAACTGATAATGTACCAACCATCATAGAAACTTGATCAAATCTTCTACCATCCAACTGAACCACATACAGTACCAAGTGTCCTTCATGCTGGGCAGGCAATCCTCTAAGGTTTCATGCACTGTTTGTAGATTTGGCCTTCCAGAGTGCTGAATTCATGAATTCGCTGCTTGTTTGAATTCATCTTGCTTTCATGTCTGTTTTATTTTATTTGTCCAGATCCTTCAAGAAACTTCGAAAGAGCTTGGAATACGCTGTCATGACAAAGGAACAGCAATCACAATTGAAGGACCACGGTTTTCCACCAAGACTGAGAGCAAGTTTTACCAGAGTCTTGATGCCAGCGTTATTGGTATGACATTATGCCCAGAGGCATTTCTCGCAAAGGAAGCTGGTGTATGTTATGCTGCTATTGCTATGGTAACTGACTATGATACTTGGAAAGAAGATGCAGAGGTAAGATTTGAAAATAAAAAAATTTAGGAAAAGTTTCACGCAAAATTCTGTTTGGCACTCTTGTCTGAATTACTTTAATTAAGTTGTCCAACAATTTTGTAGGATATATTCCTTTCTAAAGATCATCTAGGATTTGTGTCAATATTTGGTTAAAATTAAGTTAATCCTGTGCAAATAACCCATTGAAAAATGCGTATCAATTAGGTGTAAGAAAGGAAACTGTTTACGATTTTCCAAAATGTGATTGTCAAAAGTGTTGATATTCTTTAGGCTTCTTGTTGAAATTTAACCTCTTGCTGGAGAGATTGTAAAGAGACAGGTATTGAATTTGTATCCTTGTCAAACCGTGCCAGTATTATGTGAACACAAGGTTAAATTTTGATACCCTCATTACCTTACGTAGGCTTAGAATATGTTAAAAACCCAATCAGTTGAAGTTCACCAATCTGCTTGTTAGCACACTGTCAGATCATTAGCAACTTCATATTTGTTTCAAAAAGTACTCTTCTTCTGGTTACAGGTGGATGTACCAACAGTTATGAAAACAATGGCTGAAAATAGCGTCAAGGCAAAAACTTTAATCACAAGTATCATTCCAAAGATTGCTGCAAAAGACTGGACAAGCATTCTTCAATTTAACCAGGTAAAGACAAAGCAAATTTGACTAGGACTTGCAAAATTCTATTTCTTTTACAACTTGTAGAAAATTTATTCCTGCATTTAAATATATTTATTTATTTATTTTTTATTTGTTTATTTATTTATTCTTGACAAAAAGCAAGAATGAAAATTGTTTAACCTTTAACAAAACAAAAAAGAAAATTCTGACCATTTTCTTTGATTGGCTGTCAAAAAGCCAAATTACTTATGACATACTCAGTAGTTTTGCATATTTCTGTTGCTTAACTTTTGCTTCATAGTATTCGAATTCCCTGCAGTTAAAGGGGCTGGATGAGCCAAAAATAAAAGAGCGATAACTTTCTCTCTGATGCAGGCAAATAGGAGCAGATACATTGCAAATGAAGCTATTTTCTATAGATTGTAATTGCACAGAATTAGCCAGTGCAATAAGACTTTCACCCCAACGACAATTCTTAGGATACAGTTTAATTCCAAACCATGAGTTTCAGACGTGTTTAGCATAAACACACCCAAGTCCACTACAGGCTATAGAAATTTTGTGAAAGGTACCCTTATTTTACTGGACATTTTTACCCAAGTTCGATTCCACTTTGTAGTGTCAATTTTGTTGTTAATTTCGGATTTATTTTTCAATTTAAATTGTTTCGCTCAGTTCCCCAAAGTCCAAATGTCTTGTTTAAATTCTGGCGAGAAGTGATCGCATTTCGTTTGTTTCTTTAGTCAGCAGATTTTAAGACAGAACGCTCAATTTTGAACCCTTTCATTGCAGGAAACAGTGCAAAATGCAGTTATGTTGCCAAACAAGAAATGAATTGATAAAGGTCGTATTTTTATATGGTTTTAAAGACAAATGAATCTTAGACGATTAATTGATATTTATAGACATCACTAAGTGAATATTTTTGGAGCCAATCAATGGGTGATTGTAGATGAAAAAACTAAATCAGAAACAGATGCTGGGCATTACGTTCAAATAATGATTTTAAGAGTTGTAACTGATATTGCTACAGAAAACTAAAATATCTTCTTAGAATGGAGGTAATAGTTGATTTGAAAAGTCCTTTCACTCTCATTTTGAATAATTTGACGTTTTTCATTGAAGTCTTGTGAGTATCTATGGAGCAAATTTTGGTCAAAGTCAATCAAGAATTTCAAGCTTTGAATTGTATTTGGTTCAAATTCTTTCCCTCTCATCTACCTATCAAACAAGCTCTTTTCAGCTCTTGGAGGCTTATTTAATTTTGAGAATCCAGAGGGGGGCTTAGCAAAGAAGGGGGCTCATATGATAGAAGGGAGAGTTTAATCATAAAGTCAGATGACAAGGCTATGAATGATAGCTTTTTGGGTTTTTTTCGTCTTTTTTCAGGATCGCCATACAATTTTTACGTCGAATACAAAAATTCAGCACAGTTTTAATCCAAAACCATTTAGAATTTACATTTGAATTATGTACCTAAGTAAATAGAAACCTCGGTATCCTCTTGCATTGGATGCTGGGGGGGGTGTGTTTGAAATTTACGGACCACGGAACCATGGACTACAGAACTACGAAACCAAGAACCATGGACTACGGAACTGGAAACCGGCGGAGTGCAGCAGAAGGGAGGAGTATTAGAGAAGGGGCTTATTAGGTAAAGGGCTAAACGGAGCTTTACTGTGTTCGTATTGAGGCAGACATTTTTGTTTTGCAAAATTAACGGCATAATAAGTTTTTTCTTTGTGCACAATCAAGCTTTGGCATTGCCGCAGAACTATTGGTATGTGGCCCAAAAACATTGTTGTAAGTACTGCTTTGTTTTTTACTGATCTAGCTACAAAAAATGCAAACAAGTTCGGACGCAAATAATTTTGAATGTTTTAATTGTGTTTGTGTCCGAAATGTTTTGTGTCCGACGTATCTACCATCCGAAATTATTTGCTGCATGTAAATAACGCAGAAAAGAATTTTTACTGTATAAAACAGAATGTCCTGCTTTCAAATGAGTTTTGCATAGAACACTAATGTGTTTAGCGAGCTACTGAGTAAAGCAACATCATATTTTCCTGCAAAAGTAATTCAAAAGAGCATTGCTGGAGTGCTGCATTGCCTGTAACATGTTTTACCATGAAGCAAGCGTAAAATCCCCTTTCCTTCTTCGTCTGAAATTTTCAACACGTCCGAAATTCCGAGAGAAAATGTTCCTGTATTATTCATCCTACGATATTTTGTCCGAAATTTCCTCGTCAGAAATTTGTTGCGTTTACCGTATGATTTATGTGAAAGTTCCCAAACAGCATTTGTCATCCAGCAATGTCCAAGTCAGGAAATATGGAAATATTACAAGAAAGGGTTGTAAGTGTTGTATTAGAAGTTTTATATTGTAAGCGGTGTATCTGAATTTTTTCTACACATTAAAAAAGGGCAATAGTGTTGTTTATTGTTTATTGACATCAAATGAAGAACAATTCAAAGGCAATGTCACAACCACTCCTTGCAATATTTTCTTGATTCTGACATTGTTGGAGAACAATGGAAGTGTTGTTTTGAAGTAACCGTTGTATTGACTTTCTTGAACTATGAATAAGCAACCACTTGTCATTGATTCAAACAAGGTCTCAAACTTTAAGTTAAAGCCTTTCCTAGATGCAAGTGCAAAACGGGCGGGACAATACAAGCTACAGCTCCTCCACAGAAGCCGCATAAGTGGGGCTTAAGTTTTGTTGACACCCTGAACAAAACCTGCAAATCAAACAAGATATCATAGCTGCATGCCTTTTTCCTCTGACTCTGTTTGCACTTCGAAATCGAAGTTGATACGAATTAATTGAATGGATTTTGCTCCATCTTACTTGGACTCTAAGCGGATTTCTCGTGACCAGTATCAGAGGAAAGTTTCGGAAAGTCTTTGCCTTTCAGCGAATGCTTGCTGTGATGATTGATGTCGGGGGGAGGGGGGGGGGTGCACTAGATCCATGAATGTTGTCGGGGCTGTGTTGCTGGGGCGAAGAGATTCTTGCCTAGAAGAGCTTTTAATCTTTAACTTCTTATAAAATAATATATGTATAGTAAATGTATCTATGTTACTAAAGACTATACCAAAGTCTGTCAATTTTCAATTTTGGCTGTTGTTACTGATTCAATTTTCAATTTTGATTCAAGCAGTAGTGTCGCCATATCTTTCGATTAAGCCGGTTTCTTCCTTAGGAGAGACCAACAGAAAATTTGGTATAGCCTTTAGTATTTGTATTGTTATTTGTTAAGATCATTTAGGGTAGCCATGCCTATCATGCTCCCAATTGTATCGTCTTTTGTAACTATGTCTTTGTTAAATTGTATATTTTTAGATTGTGTATATAAAAAAAAAAGATTCTTGCCCTGCGCGGGAGCCATTTTGTCAAATTGATTGCTCTGTTGCAGAAAAAATTAAGAAAACAAAAGAAAAGGTATAAATGTCCAATTAAAACCCTGTAAGAAGAGCACCTATCTGAAAATTTGTACCCTTTGAGAAAATGGATACCCTGTCGGGAGCGAAATAGCTGAGAAACATACCCTCCTCAGTGGCACATACTGATACGAAAAATAGTTAAAGTGCCCCCACCAGGAACTGATCTCTTTCATTATTTGTGTATTTTGAGTTGCTGGCTGGACTTTCATGGTATAATGATGATTTATCTTATCCTTTTTAGTACAAAGTTACCCCAGAACGCAATAGAGAGAATTCGACTGGGTAAGTTGTAAAAAATTCTTACGACATCTATCAACGTTTTCCGTATATTACAATATCTACAACAGGGAATTCGAATAACACAATACATCATTGCGGCAGTAACTACTTACAAATGATAATTCATAAAAATTCAATAAATATCCCAAAAAAGCTTGCTACATTCCCTCCCCTACGCCTGGTCCTCAGTCACCAGCAGCTGCCCTTATGGAAGCCAGCATGGCTATGGCCCGCAGTTTAGCCTTGATATCACTCATCTTTAGACGAGGTTTGCTCTGTCTGCGTTTTCTCTGAGGTAGGCTAAATGCTGTTTCTGCTTTTTGTTCAAACGCTCTCAAGAGTTGTTGTTTTATGTCATCATCTTTCTTGGAGCCGAGTTTGACCTGTGATCCGCTCGCTTGTCCGTGTCCTCGTGGTCTTGCCGATGGTAAATGCAGATGATTCATGCTATACTGTTCGAATAATTTGATCAATTGCTCTTGCTGTCGTTTTCTGGGATGTTTCTCACCGGTTGAAGTTGAAACGCAACGTCTGAAATCCGACTTTCCCGCTGTTGTCATTGCATCTGATCGAAAGGAGCATCCTGTTTGCGTCCGCGTGATGGCGTCATAGTCACCATCCTCTACTTTCTGGTAATCCGGGGCAGTGCCAGCCTCGTTTTCATCGTTCCAAGCCTTTTTTGCTCTAGGTGCTGTCTTGCTGATAGAGCTACCTGTTACTGGCCGCGGTAATTTGAGCCCTTTGGCTGCCCCCTGGCTTTTGGATTCCCGTGACCTATCATCTACTGATCTACCTAGCGAACTTGCCATTGATCTCGGCTCACTTTTCCTTACCCCCTGTTTGTTTTGATAATTTTCTTGTGAGTTGTTTGTTTTATGACACTCTGGGTAGTGGAATAACGGGGGCATTGATCTTGGTCTTTGCAAGATACCATGATTGTGACTGTCTTCTCTTCGCTGCATGTTTTCAGACTTTGCTCGCACATGATGTGCAGATTGCTTACTTTCGCGGTCGAGTCTATTCTTATAATGAGAGGCAAGCCATTCTTTACCTCCCCAATAGTTCTCTAAATCGAACATATTAGTTGATGCTCCTTTGTCTTTCAGAATCTGCGCGCATTCGACATTTCCATTCTTTAATGCCAAGAGATATGCTGTAAAACCGCATTTATTCCGCTTATCAAGACTGATGCCATACATTTCAAATGGCTCGAGTATCAATTTCACAACTTCGACATCACCTTCAATTGCTGCATACATAAGACATGTATTCCCATCTTTATCTTTCTTGTTTAAATCAATTTCTACGTATTCAGTCAGTTCTTTAAGCAGGAATATGTTTCTTGTTGCGCAAGCATACATTAACAATGTCCGTTTAAACTTGTCCATTAAATCAACATTTGCCCCACTACCAAGCAGCAAGTCGCATACGACTTGTCGCCGTTTTTTATTGGTCATAAAGCATGCAACCATCAATGGCGTGCGACCCTGTTCATCTTTAACATCAACCCTTACGCCGACACCAAGCAACATCCGTACTTGATGTAGTCTGTCGTTTATGATTGCTGCGTGCAGTGAAGACATATCGAAATATTTTATGCCGTGTACGTAGGAGTTCGATTTAGCTCAACAAGGCGCAGATACAGTTCTGGAAGTCGATGATGGAAGTAGTTCTGGAAGTCGACGACCATGGGTTGTCCTTTCTTGGAGTCGATGCCTCGCAGAGGCCACCTCTGTGTTTGTACCCTCAGAAAAGTGCTTGAAAGAATGAAATGAATTCAGTTAATCATCATATACAAAACGAGGTATTATTGGTAGTATGTCTTCCCAATTAAATGATTTAAACGTTGTTACTGGCTGAATTTAGCAACTATTTTTTGCTGATTTTATCAACATTGCAAACTGGAGAAGTAAACATTCAGTGAAAGTAGGCAAATCTAAACAAACCTTCCAAAGTCATCGAAAAAAATTCGCCAAAACAATTCGGATATTTAAACAATTTTACCGGATGAGTCGACGAAATGTCCCTCTGGTCGAAAAATCATTGCTGTAAATTTATTTATGTTATTATCATCAAAATTGATTTTTCTAATAGCTACAAGATTGAAGTATCTTTTTGTATTTTCTTGCTAATTATCAAGATAGTAGTTCTGTGGTAAATCCGAAAGATTCAACAGATTTTTCTTGCATGACATCCACAAAAAGGGCCTAAAACGAATGATCAAAAAGGCATCTCAAAACAAAAGAAACGTTGCCTGTCAGTTTTACTATTTTCAGCAATCCCTTTTTTAGAGCAATTGATAAGATACCAATTTCAGTTTCTGTCTCAAATTTAGTTAAACATTTTATTAGTCACGCTAATTCTCAAAAGGAATTCAAATAGATTTCAAGCGACCTGGAAGATTTGATGAGACGTTTTAGGCCATTTTTTGGCTGTTCTGAAAGACTGATTTTGTATGTCCTTTGAATTCACCAAAAGGCTACTACTTTGAAAATTACCAAAAGAATATAACAAATACTTCAATTCTAGCTACCAGAAAAATTAATCCCTATAATTGTCGTGCTACTACCTTTGCTGCAATGATTTTTCAAACAGGAGGACACATCTTTGAGATTGTCACTGCAAAATAGTAAGACAAAATGGGCGACCGCTGGTTTCAGGCCCCGTTTACACGATACCGTTTTCATTTCATATCGGATTGGGGGTTGTGTTTACACGGAAATGCTTTGTCTTGTGCTGCGAAGGACTTCCTTTGTTTTATAACCCACTGCGCAGTGCGCCGGATGAATAGGAGGCTCGTAGAGTTGATAAAGAGGTTCCGTTTTGAGTTGATACCGGATTCGACCGTTTACACGATATCGGATTCGTTTCATGCCACTTTCAGAGCGTTTTCGTTTGAAAACGCAAAAACGGTATGAAGCATATCGGATTGGTGCGTTCTCGTGTAAACAGGAGGCCAATCCGATATGGAGTGAAAATGGTCTCGTGTAAACAGAGGCCAATCCGATATGAAACCAATCCGATATGAAATGAAAACGGTATCTTGTAAACGGGGCCTCAGTCATCAGGCAAATTTGGTCTTCTGGAGGTCATAGCTCCATCATTTTCAACGGAATTTATACGGGATGGCAGCAAATTTTATTTGAACATCTGAAGAGCAACATCATATAAAAGTTTGGCGAGAATCTTGTGCCGTTTTGTAGCAATCTTTAGGCAAACCGGACACAATTTTTTGGGACACCTTGTATGATGTTTCAAACACCTGCATGTTTTTTTTTTGGAGCATCCGGTATAGGGGATCGATCAGCGTTCTACAGTGCCTCGCACTGATTAAATCGATTCTTCGTCTTGGATGAGGATGACTTTCGTTAGGTTTTAGTTCTGACTGTTTTCACTAAATCCTCATTCAACTCACAACGCCTCTCTTATACGCTTTGTTATTCAGAGACAAATCCCAGGCTACCTGTGAAGAAAACATCAAGTGGCCAGAAATATTTTTCTTACAGAGGATAAAGTTTTGGAATAGCCTCTCAGCTGAGTGGCAGCGGGCATCCTCTCTAAGTTGTTAAAAAAAGTTTAGTGCATGTTCTCTTTTGTAAATATTAGCACATTGCAGATAAGGGATTAGATTGTAAATCGATTTTTAGCTAACGTTTTTAGTGTTATTTCATAGGGGGGGGGGGGGGGGCCTTGAAAATCAACACCTGTGCTGAAAGGTTACCATCCCGGTATGAAATATGAAAAATACATCCTCTACAATGTCCAATGTTGATAGCAAACAATACTAGTGATGCACCGGTTGGCCGGATGAGTCGCACGCCGTTTGAAAGACTACAGTTCCCTGAATATCACAGCAGTAGTATTAGGAAATGTATTCTTCGATACATGGTTTAATAGCTGACACCTTCAATTAGATTTAGAAACTTACCAGCTGATTTTATTCCCAGTTTATAGTCTCCCGTCTTCGATGATTGTCACCGTTATCGTTTGTTTTGCCAATTATCACGGAACCTCAATTCATTTTGAGACCACATTACTAAATCAAGAAACCATTGTGACGTATTATCGATGGAAATCCTTGAGACTCACCGTAGAAGTCCTTTCACTTACTTCATTGAATTGAATTGATGTTGTTGTTGTCGCTTCAGTGAGGTAGCTGTAACGGTATATCAGTTCAAGTTCTGGGAAAGAGCAAAGCTGCGCTTGTAATGAGTGAAATTTTGCTAGCCTGTTTCGTTATTATTGGCCCAATTTGCTTTGCTTTAAATGGAAACCCGATCGGCCTCGTTTGTGTGCTTTTGTTTCAATGCAGTGCAGCAAACACTCAGTTCTTTAGTTCTTTTGCGAGGAGGCAAGAACAAAGGAAATTAGGGTATTGTAGAAGGATATTATGAAGCTTTTCTCGCAATCTTGTGGAAGAGGATTAACACAGTGGCTAAGAGTATAATTTGGGTCATAATAGAGGGCACATAAACGTTGTGTTATTGCCCGTGGTTCTACAAATCCATTTTTGCTCTTTTCTGCTTAATGAAATTGCGGGGCTTTTCCTTTGTTGAAAAGAAGTCATTAAGTCTTGGTGACGTTTAGGTACCTGGAGATATGCCATCCTCAAGGGTATACTTTTTCGGACTTCTAGTCCAGCCAAGGGTACACTATTTGGCAATGTTGCCAAGGCAAGGGTATGCTTTTTGGCCATTTTGGTGTAGGGAAGGCCAAATTGTGATAATTTGTGGTAGAAGACACCAAATTGCGGCGAATTTTTTGTCCAGAAGGCCTAATCGTGGCGATCTCTGAGATCTGCTTTTAATCTCTTCTCTGAAGGTGCTCTTCGAGCATGTTAGGGGCCACTAAAAAGGCTGGTCCCCACTGCGCGATGAACTGTACTCGCTTTTCTCATTGCTAATAATACAAATGCGACGAAACTTCATTGCGCAGTGGAAATGACATGGCAATGATGAGATGGCACTTGAATCTTACAGCGATGAGCACAAAGTTTCAGCGCCATGTTGTTCCCAATGCATGATGAATCTTCATCTCATTTGAAATGTCGGCGATGAGGAGAACGATGGTAGTTCATCGTGCAATAATGGTAACTAGCCTTAAAGGGAATAAACATAGCTATATCTCGTAGCCGCTATAACTTGGCATGGCAATGATGAGATGGCACTTGAATCTTACAGCGATGAGCATATGCGATGAGCGACGGGCCAGCTTTTAATTATGTCGATTCCCTTTATCAAAGGCAAATTTTGTGACAATAGCAGTCATCTGTTTTCTTTGATTGGCAGGTCGTTTGAAAGCGATTAGCGATCATGGATAAAGGCATTTCACTGGTCGAGTAATCAACCCTTGGATGTAATCAAAACAGATTCCAAACGTTGCCTTCAGACATACCAGGTGAGTCAAAAGAAAAAACATGGCGTAATTGCCATTTCTTGTTGATACAATTCAATTCGCAAATTCGTTACTTTTAAAATCCATTGCATAGAGAAGAGGTTAACTTATATATCAAAATTCATTTGGTTAAAATCCGTCTTTCCGTTCCATAATTATGAGTGATTTCAGTAAAATTGTGTTTCCTAAGGTTCCCACATTAGACCTTCAATTAGCTCCTTATTCATGCACGAGAAGCAGCGAGCTTCTAAAACATGAAAAACATACTGTCAACAAGGGCAGATTTTGTAATACAATAGCAACAGTTGCGTTTGATTGACACCTCAATTTAAAGCGATTAGTGACTGCAGACAAAGGAAATCCTCTCAACCAGTAATTCAAAACAAACAAAGCCACAAAAGTTTCCCCGAAACTAGTATGACAAACTCTCGCCTTGTGCAAGCGAAAGATGGTTTTTAAGAGAAATTACGTGCTTATAACGAAAGAAGAAAGGTTAAGATAAAGTTCTGTCTGGTGGATTTTGTTTATTTGATTTAGAAGCCGGGCAGAAGGTATTGTAATTCTCGCGTATTTAGGGCTTAAAGGGGCTGGATAAGAAATACGTAAACAAATCCACGGTTTGTGCATCAAATATCACATTTTGAAAGGAGAAATTCCTTTGTATTTAGCTAAATTCAAAAGGAAAGATCCTTATCAAGATACAGGATGGTCTTTGGGTGAAAGATCAACGAAAATACTTGTTGGGAATCCATTTATATCGCAACAATCCCAAAACATATGGAGCTTTAATTTGTATCAGAAGAAAGTGCAAAGGCAAATCTACAAGATGAGACATTTATTTTGAATTTCCGTTGAATAGTCGCAATAAATTAGCTTATCAGAAAACAGCCAAATTAAAAATTTGCTCAACAGTTTCTTATCCAGCCCCTTTAAATGAAACGATTACAAAACAGCTCCTGAATCAAATAAACGAAAATCTGCCAGTCAGCACTGTAGATTTGCCGTTCTTCTTTCGTTACAAGCACGTAGCTTCTCTTAAAAATCACCTTTCGCGTGCACAAGGCGAAAGTTTGCCCTACTATACTAGTTTCGGGGAAACTTTTGCGGCAATCTGAGAGGATTTCCTTTGTCTGCAGTCGCTAATCACTTTAAATTGAGGTGTCAATCAAATGCAACTGTTGCTATTGTATTACAAAATCTGCCCTTGTTTACTGTTTTGTAAAAAAAATTATGATTTATTTTGTATCCCAAGGGAGCTTTTCATTTGACTGTCATTGCTAGGAAGCAGAAAGTTCTTGAAAAATTATTTACTTTTTCACCAGAAAAACTAATCACTAAACTACAGATAGATCTAGAGAGAAATGACCGACTTCAACAAACTAAATTACACCCCCAGTAACGACCCAGCCGGACATTAGAAATACAGCGCAGAGGGGAAATTACGAAATTAAAAAATATCACGATGGGGAAAGCAAATTTTCGGCTATTATCTATGGTGGGGCCTCCATGATGGAACTTGTATAATTTTGACGGGGAAACAAACATTTCAAAGGGGAAACGACAGCGAAACAACAGCGAAAAGGTGGGAAAATTCAAACTTGGTGGGGAAACAAATTTTCTTGGCGGGTCATCCTTCTACCAATGTTGGGGCAATGTTTCAGCGGGGTCGTTACTGGGGGGTGTTAAATCTCTATAGCTAAGTTAACCTTTCTTCTACAATTTAAAACATTTAACAAACACGATCAGGCCTGTTTTTCATGAAAGCATGGCTTGCTAAATGTCCCACGTTTTCCTGACTCAACCGGTAGGTAAGAAACTTAAGCGGGCGGAATTTTACATAACGAAAAGCAATGATTTCAGATTTCAGATTTTTTCAGATTTTCATTAACTCAAAATAGCCTAATACATTTGAAGAAATAGTATATTTTACCAGCTACTTTAAGACTGTAAAACGAACATAACATTGCGAACTAAAGATAACAACTAAAGAGATTTAAAATGTTGACAATACTATGGATCATGGATTGCTAGCACTATCATTCTGTTCATAGGATGATGTTAAACATGTATTGATATATTCATATATAACATCTGATAGGTTTGGATCACGTGCTGTCATTAAATATAAGAATTTTGACGAAGCATCCATGTGACTGAAAGTAGGTTTAAACTTTGAAATGGTATTGAACGTTGTTTCCCTCGTTTTTTCGTTAATGCGACAACTTAAAAGACAGTGTTTTTCGTCTTCAAGAATACCACATGTTTGGCACTTTCTGTCTTCCGGTTTTTTTCTAGGCCTATGATATCTTCCACTTTCTATCTGCAAGCGATGATCAGAAAGCCGAAATTTACTTATCATCACTCGCGAAGGCAATGAGTTTACTTCAGATAAGTACGGTTCCATGATAAAGTCGTTTTTAAATTGGCGATAAGTGCGCATCTTAGGTTGTTTATGCAGTTCTGTGAATGTACTTTGTTGCTCGCAATCCATGATTCGTTGATGGATTTTACTAACTAAACTATTGTTGATGGTGTCACTTTCAGTATCGTGATATGTTTCCCATAAATCTCCCATCCCGTGTTTAAAAAGAATATTTTTTATGTTAGTCGCCCATGAAGGAATATTTTCTAAGCTTTTCCTATATAACGTACTTATGATCCTATTTCTGTTTCCACCAGCTATCGTCAATTTTTGATTGTTGTAAATTCTAAAAATCCAGAAGATCAGTCTTGCAGGACAGCCGAAAAATGGCCTATGTCTCGTTCAATTCCTACCCTGACCATCCCCCCTCCGGCAGCCCGGGGGTCAACAAAAATTCCTTGCTCAAATGCCAGAAGATCAGGGGGCTGGCCTATGGTTCAATTCCTACCCTGAAATTGACCGTCAAGTGCCTGTGGAAAAATTGGAGGCCCCCGGCAATGAGAAAATGCCATATTCACAGTTACTGTATAAGCAAAAGCTCCTGTTCTTGCTCTTGTCAAATGCTACTCAAATGCCCGGGGGCCGAGGAAAAATTTACAGTCAAATCCCCGGGCCCCGGGGGCCGGAATATTCTTTGTGAAAATGCCCGGGGGTGTCCTGGGGGGATGCTCAGGGTAAGAATTGAACGAGACAACACACACGATCAAAAGCATCTTGAGATAAAAGAAACACAACTTGTCAATTTTATTTGTTTTTGTACTTAATTTTTGAGAGAAATGGATAGAATATTAATTTGTTTTCATTTCCGTTTCAGGTTCTCATTTTATTCTTTTGCTATTTCTCAAAAAGATTTCAAATGGATTCAAAAATCTGAAATACTTCATCTTGTGTCTTAGGGCATAAGTATCTATCATTTTGAAATTATCAAAGAATATAGAAATAATTGAAACATTTAGTCATTAAAAAATCAATTTTATGATTATAGCGCAAATACTTTGTGGTGGCAATGGTTTTTTCAGCAGGGCAACATTTTTTATGTCACCCTTCCCCACTCGGTACGTTTTTGTGTATTATTGTCACATTGACATGTTAGTGTATTAAATTTACATGCTATGATTATGAGCTATCTTATCCTTTTTCAGCACAAAGATACCTAAGAAAATACAAGAGAGAATGTTAATCGGTAATTATAAGAAACTCGTATGTTTTGGTTCTATCATATCATTAAATTGATGAAATATTACAAAAAAATGCATATGTTTTGGTTTGATCATATCATTCAATTTACAAAATATGATTTAGGAACTGCTATTTGCAAGTATGCACTGCGTATTATATCGCAACAAGACGCCATTGCCGCATCATATACTGAAGTGTTCTCAAAAAACTATCAGTCATCAATTAATCAATCAATCAATCAATCAATCAATCATCAATCAATAACTTAATAAATCTATCAATCAGTCATGCCATGCTATTGTTTACAAGATAAAATCTGAATACTAATTAAATAAATAACCCGAACTGAACTTGCTTAATCCCTTCCGTAAATCAGGCCCAACTCTCCCCTTAATTTGGTCCTCAATCCATTCCCTTTAACCCCCCTTTAAACGCAGATAAGGCCCCTAAGGCCCGCATTCTGAACTTGTCACTCATCTTTGTGGCACTTGTGCTTATGCTTGTTCTTCGTTTCCTCTGGAACGTTGCTTCTCTCTTTTGTTGCATATCAGGCCCTTTCGTTGGTCGTTGTTTAACGTCGATCTTTATCTTTTGTTGCTTTGGTGCAGCCTGTTGTGGTAATTGCACTTGATTTAAGCTGTATTGTTCGAACAATTTGATCAATTGCTCTTGCTGATGGTTGTTACGATGTTTGTCATGGGTTGAAATCGAAACTCTATCTCCGAAATCAGATTTTCCATCTATTGTTATAGCCTCTGATCGAAACGAAAATCCCGTCAGAGGCCGTACGATGACATCATAATCTCCAATCTCTTTTTCCTGGTCTTCAGAGGAGGTTTCAACTTCTTTCTCGTTATTCCAAGCCATCTTTGCTTTAGGTACTGTCTTGCTGACAGAGTTACCCGTCCCTGGCCGAGGTGATTTGAGCCCTGTGGCCGCCACCTGACTTTTGGATTCGCGTGGCCTATCATCTAATGAATGAGTACCCAGTGAACTCACTGCTGAGTTTGGTTTGCTTTTTCTCACCCCCTGTTTGCTCTGACAATTTGCTTGTGAGTTATGTGTTTCGTGGTTGTTTGAATAATCAAGTAACGGGGGCATTGATTTTGGTCTTTGCAAGATACCATGATTTTGACTGTCTTCTCTTCGCCGGATGCTTTCAGACTTCGCTCGCACATTATGTACAGATTGCAAACTTTCACGGTTAAGTCTATTCTTATAATGAGAGGCAAGCCATTCTTTTCCGCCCCAATGGCTCTCTGAATCGAAGATATTAGTTGATGCCCCTTTGTCTTGAAGAATCTGAGCGCATTCGACATTCCCATTCTTCAATGCCAAGAGATATGCTGTAAAACCTCGTTTATTACGCACGTCTAGAGTAATGCCATACATTTCAAATGGCTCGAGTATCAATTTCATAACTTCGACATCTCCCTCAATTGCCGCATACATAAGACACGTATTGCCATCTTTATCTCTCTTGTTTAAGTCTGTTTCTACGTATTCCGTCAGCTCTCGGAGCAGGGATACATTTCTTGTTGAACAAGCATACATTAGAACTGTTCGTCTATACTTATCGATTATATTAACATTTGCCCCATGAGCGAGCAGTAAGTCGCATACGATTTGTCGCCGTTTCTTATTAGTCATGAAGCATGCTACCATCAATGGCGTACGACCTTGTGCATCTTTGGTATCAACCTTCATACCGACTGTAAGCAACATACGTATTTGATGTACTCTGTCATTGAAGATCGCTGTGTGTAGTGAAGACATGTCGATATCGTGTATTACGTGTAGGATTTCGATTTTGCTCAACGAGAACGGTTCAGGACTACAATTATACCGTGGTCCTTTCTAGAAGTCGATGCCTGGCGGAAGGTTACCTTTGTGTTCGCACCGTCAGGAATCTATTGGAAGGAATGAAGATATATGTATTATTAATCATTATGTACAAAGAAGTGAACTTTATTTGTAATAGTATCTATGGTCATTGGTTTTGCAATTTTTAGTAAGAGCATTTATTTTCTAATGAACTTATTCGATAGACATGGGCAGATGTTGTAATACAATAGCAACAGTTGCGTTTGATTGACACCTCAATTCAAAGAGATTAGTGACTGCAGACAAAGGAAATTCTCTCAACCAGTAATTCAAAACAAACAAACAAACACGCAAAAGTTTCCCTGAATCTAACACGGCAAACTCTCGCCTTGTGCAAGCGAAAGGTGGTTAAAGAGGAAAGGTAAATCTAAAGTTATGTCTGGCGGATTTTGTTTATTTGATTCAGAAGCCGAGCAGAAGGCATTGTAATTCTCGCGTATTTAGGGCTTAAATGAAACGATTTCTAAACAGCTCCTGGATCAAATAAACAAACTCCGCCAGACAGATTTGCCTAGATTTGCCCTTCTTATTTCGTTATGAGCACATAAGTTCTCTCAAAAGCCACCTTTCGCTTGCACAAGGCGAGACTTTGCCCTGCTAGTTTCGGGGCAAGTTTTGCGGCTTTGTTTGTTTTGAATTACTGGTTGAGAGAATTTCCTTTGTCTGCAATCGCGAATCGCTTTGAATTGAGGTGTCAATCAAATGCAACTGTTGCTATTCAAAATCGTAGTATCAAATCAAATGCAATTCCATGTCTCAAGCTCTTTATGAAAATCAAAAGTTTCACACGAAGGGCCTGATTACATAGGCAGGGCTGGCCCTGTTGGCCGTGGTCGAAGATTTTAGGCAGGGTCTTAGAACAGAATGCAAATGGGCCATCCCTTGCAGCTGGGATCCTGTTCAAAGGGATGAAATAGTGACGTTTTTATCGTGTAATTGCTTTGCAGGGCTTCCCAAGGTTCTAACTGTGCGTTCACCGAGCAGCCATATTGCCAGTGCTTCGGTTCTCCCCCCTCCAAAATTATTTCACAGCCCTATTATGAATTTTTCCAAGTAATGGCATTCAACAATTCATCCCTATTTACGGAGGTAGCCCTCTTGCAAAGTCAGCTTTGTTAATTCAATCAGGCCGTAAAGAGCAGAAGAGAAGTACGCTTACCTTTGCAGTCACAACTGTATTGGAAATATTGTTGAAGAGACGATCGATCGCTCCACACACCAAACAAGTTCTTTCCAGTCTATAGTTTGCACCTTCGATGATCGTTATTGTAAACGGTTGCTTTGCCAATTATCACCGGAAGCCATTTCACTTTAAGACCACATTTATCAAATCAAGAAACCATTGTGACGTAATATTGATGAATGTGCTTGATTGGCTTGTAGACTAGCTAAAATCCCTAGACTCATTACATAAGTCTTTCTAACTTTCGCTCGTTGCTCTTGCTTTTGTTGTCGTTCTTATTGTTGTTGCTATCGCTTCAGTTGAGTTGGTTGTAAAGATAAGCGACAAATCTGTTGGAGGGGCGAATTAAAAGACTTTGAAATGAGTCTAAAAAAGGCCTTCACTTTTGTTGATTGAGCTGAATTGACGTTGTTGTTGCCGCTTCACAATGAGGTAAATGCAGCGGTATATAAATGCAGGCAAGGAGTCAAACTGCGCTTGTAATGAGTTCAGTTGACTGGCCTATTTGTTGGCTTATTTCGCTGTGTGTTTTATTCTTTGAATTGAAACCCGAATGGCCTCGTTTGGCTGCTTTTATTTCAGTGTAACAATTCTATTAGCAAAGAATCTTCAGTTAGTTGTTCTGAGAGTCTGATAAACTTTCTAAAGCACAAATATCTTTTGTGCACAATTTGATCTAGTTTTGAACCCGTTTTCAAACAAATGTTTTGATGATGATTGATGTCATTTAACATCGATTTTTTGTTTGTTTTATTGATAGAGCTTGTAGTTGTAGCTATTCTACAAAAGAGTCTGGATCGAGCGATATTTTTATGCATTTTTATTTGAATATTCGATTAAGTGGCGTGGTAGCTTCTATCACTGTTTTGCACATGCAAAAATTCCTCCAATTTCCACAAAGTCTATGAAAATATCTTTCCATGTTGACTCTTTTGTAGAATAGTTAAAATTTTATTAATGATAAATCATTGTTGTGTTATTTCTTGTATCAATGCATGGGTAGCTAGACCCTGCTGGTTTGCTTCAATGGAGGAGCACTGAAACTAATATGTACCTGCGGGGGAATATTTTTATAGCTCTGTGGAGGAGGTTAGCTCCTCCATAGTAGTAAATAATGTTTTCCTCCGCAAAAGAACAAAGCTGTGGGAATGAAGTGCAACTGCACGGCGTCTAACTACTCATGATCTTTGTTGTAATCTATGTTATCCTTTTTCAGTACCAAGATACCTTAGAAAACACAAGAGAAAACATTTTGTTTGGTAAGTTATCTACATCTTTTTATTCTGTCCATATACCGGGAGTGCCAAAAATACGTCCACTCTTTTGAAAAATCGTACCAAAAATTTATAGCAGCGATTTGAAATTTTTTAACTCTATTGCCTAAAGCTCCGGTCAAACGACCCAACATCTCATCCAACATTTCATCCAACATTGAACCCAACATTGGCAGGCGTCCCAACATCAGTGGTCAAACGATCTAACATTTGACCCAACATGATGTTGGGCGAAATGTTGGCTGAAATGTTGGTTCGTTTGTCCGGAGCTTGACTTGGAGTTTAACTTAATTTTGAAAATTTAATCACAATTTACATTGCATTATCTCAGTCTCAAATGAAAAACGATAAGTGATTGGTTCAATTTGATCCTTTTTATCAACGATTGAAATGATAAAATGAAGTATTTCTTAGCTCAGGCATTGCTTTCTAGTGATAGAGAAATTGTGGAAATATAATCATCCCTTGCTGTTGATGCTGGATTTCAAAAAGTCTTAATCCACATGAAAGCGAACAGGCCTTTTTAGTTGTTTTTGGGCATATGAAGAAAAATGACTTTAGGCTAATTCATATTTGCAGAAGGAAATAATGCACCTGCAATTATTAGAGAAATCACAACAATTAAGTTGAGGCTGCAGTAAGATGGTGGATTTTAAATCTTACGAATTGGATGTCTTGTACGATTTTTCAAACAGTGGTTACTAAGTTTTACAGCATAGGATTAAAATCTTTCAAATCTTTAAATAAATGGGTGTAAAATGATATGACATTTTTCTTTACATTGAATGGCATGAAGGAACTTATGATACTTTGCTGTAAATCTACGCTGGAAATTTTGTAACATCTGGATTTTTTTCAAAATGGCGGTAGTTTAGTTATTTTTGAAAAAATTCATGGAAAATTAAAAAAAAAATTAAAACCACTGTAAATCTTAAACCAATAGAGAGAAAATGATAGAACCTTCAAGGAAACCATAGTTTATGAAGGTCTACAATATGGCGGCAAGCAGAGATATGTAGCTTTTCTGGTGTAGGATTTAGAAATTTGAAGACACCATAATAGCCTCAAATTTGATAAATCCCGCCATTTTGAAACTAATCAAGATATCAATAAATTTCCAATGCAGATTTACAGCAGAAAACCCACAGTTCCTTCCAAGCCATTCAATTCAAAGAAAAATGTAATATAATTTTACACTGACCTTTTTAAAGATTTGAGCCCTATGTTATTTTTTACTCACTTGGTGCTACAATATTTACAAAATGTAATTCATGAATACTGATTTGTCGCTGCATTAGAATGAGTTACCTAATGTGGCCTATATCGGATGAGTAAGGAAGCGAAATCCCAGTTTGAAAGGCTACTGCTTCGCGGATACCAAAACGATAATAGTTGCAAATATGTTTTTAATAAAGGACATGTTCAAATCCTTTTTGAACTTTATCTGATTGAAATCGGCCACTCTGTTCTGAAATTACGAGGGATTTTCTCGAGAAAGCTGCTTCAAGGAGCCTTCATATCGTGCCTAAAGTTACGATCAAATCTTCATATTATTTCTGCCTATTAGCAATGACTCAGACATATTATAGCATGTGTTATTCTCTTTGGAAGATGAAATCGCCTGGAATAATGTTATTATTCTCTCATGAATAACGCTTTCATTCTCCCAAAAGGGATAGCCCATTAGACTCACGAAATAGTCCCAGTTATCGCAACAACAACAGCAACAGCAATGACAGCAACAACAACAATATATATTTTTGCTCAATTTGGGACTTATGGACTTTCACATCAAAAAGTGGGACGAAAATAAACAATGGGCGCACAGATTTTTCTGTGCCCTTTGAAACGAGGTTAATGGCCTCTTTTCGGTAGTTGGAGAAATTCAGGAGCTGCGACGTGTTGGGGTGCACTATTGCTAGATGAAGATTGCCTTCAAAATGAGGAAATTCTTGTTGAAACTGAAAGGTTTGTCAATTCTTAGATTAAAGAAACATTCATGCGAATACTTGTGACTTTTGTTCATTGCTAACATCACTCAAAACTTGAATTTCGAGACGTTTTATTATCTGAGGTTTGAGCTGACAATTTAGGTCCAACGCCATTACTCGCCTTTTCTTACAGCGTTGCTATGGTTTCCATATCGGACATGAAATCGAGGGAAACAATTTCGTCCCAATTTTCAATGTGAAAGTCCATGAGTCGTAGTTATAGCGTCCATCAGCCTATCAATAGCAATAACTACGAATTTGCAATCAGTCTAATAGCCCATGCTAAATCATGTAAAAGTCATTGCTGTAAGGCAGAAAATTTGGTGGTGATTTTAGGCCTGTTTCAAAGTTTTCTTGAAGGGGCTTTCATGTGATAATCCGTCATAATTGCAGGACGGAGTAGCCGATTTCAGTGAGGTAAATTTTACGATTTATTCAAACATGTCCACAGTTGAATGATAACGTTTTATACCATCAGTAGACCTTTTAGCTATTCTACAAAAGAACCTGGGCCGCCGAGCGTTATGTTTATGCATTTTTAAACGCGAGGCTCGATCGAGTGGCGTTAGAGCTTCTATCGCTATTGTGTACATTCGCTATTGTGCATATTCTGATTCTTTTCAGAATAGCTAAAAGGTCTATTAGATGCCACGTGAAATCCCCCACGAATTGCAGCATTTGAAGGGCTTTGAGTGAGTAGTTTTGCGTTATCGCAATTTTCAAGCAACATTTAATTTGAGACAGACTTTAGGTTTTAAGTTTGATAAGGTCTGCATTTCAGGCCTCATCTTTGAATTTGCTCATTTTTCGTTTCCTCATCGGGATGCTAAGCGTTGATGATAAGTGTGACTGCTCTCTTTTCTGCATTTCAAACGATTTGAAGTGTGTTCTTTTTATTTTGCTCTCTACCTCCACATCTATCTCTATCTCTATCTCTTGCTTGCATGGTTTTTGTACCTCCGGTGGTATAGGCACTTGATTTATGCTGTATTCCTCGAAGAGTTTGAACCATTGCTGTTGTTGTTGCTGTTGATTTTTACGATGTTTGTCACCAATTGAAATCGAAACACTGTCTCCGAAGTCTGACTTCCCCTCTATTGTTGTAGCCTCTGATCGAAACGAACATCCTGTCAAAGGCCGTACGATGATGTCATAGTCTCCAACCGCTTCTTTTTGGTCTTTAAAAGATGCATCAACCTCGTTTTCATCGTTCCAAGCTCTTGGAACTGTCCTTCTGATAAACTTACCCATCACTGGCCGAGGTGATTTGAGCCCCTTGGCCGCCACCTGACTTTTGGATTCCCGTATCCTATCATCTAACGAAGTAGTAACCAGCGAAGTTGCTTCTACTTTTCTTTTGCTCCGTTTTACCTCCATTACGTTCTGATAGTTTACTTGTGAATTATGTGTTTGGAGATAATCAGAATAATGGAGTGACGGGGGCATTGATCTTGGTCTTTGCATGACACCATGATGCTGATTGTCTTCCCTTCGCTGCACGTGTTGGGATTTTGAGCGCACAATATGAGCAGATTGCAACCTTTCACGGTTGAGTCTATTCTTATAATGAGATGCAAGCCATTCTTTTCCGCCCCAATGGCTCTCTGAATCGAAGATATTAGTTGATGCCCCTTTGTCTTTCAGAATCTGCGCACATTCGACATTCCCATTCTTCAATGCCAATAGATATGCGGTAAAACCGCGTTTGTTCCGCACGTCAAGACTAATGCCATACATTTCAAAAGGCTCGAGTATCGATTTCATAACTTCGATGTCTCCCTCAATTGCTGCATACATAAGACACGTATTGCCCTCCTTGTCTGTCTTGTTTAAATCAGTTTCTAGGTATTGAAGCAGCTTTCGAAGCAGGAATGTATTTCTTGTTGAACAAGCGTACATCAGAATTGTTCGTTTGGATTTGTCCCTTGAATCGATATTTGCCCCATGAGCAAGCAGCAAGTTGCATACGATTTGTCGCCGTTTTTTATTGGTCATGAAGCATGCTACCATTAATGGCGTGCGACCTTGTGCATCTCTGCTATCAACCTTCACACCGGCCGTGAGGTACATCCGTAGTTGATATATTATGTCGTTTATGATTGCTGTGTGTAGTAAAGACATGTTGATATCTTGTATGGCTTGTATAATTTTGCTTTAGCGCAACGGGGTGCAGTTACACTCCTTGAAGTTGATGATGCCGTGGTCCTTTCTGGAAGTTGTTGTCTTGCAGAAGGTTCTTCTCGTGTTCGTACCCTAAGAAAATTGTTTGAAGGAATGAAATTAATTCATAGTTAATGATCTGTACTTAAGTATGAACGATCGCTGGTAATGGTATTGATGGCCATTTATTTATTCTATTTATTTATTTATTTATTTATTTGAAACATTTCAGACAACATTTCAAACAAACAATTCAGTTTAGTAATATTAATCAACTGCTTGTTACCCCGTAACCGTTAATCAAGGCAGGGGAGTTTTGCATTGACAACAGCATCAATCTCTTCTATATTATCTGAAGAGAACGAAATTGCTGTATCATCAGCATACATTGTTGGTTTTGCCTTTTTTAATGCAAAAGATAGGTCATTAATGTACATGAAAAATAGAAGCGGTCCAAGACAAGAACCTTGAGGTACCCCTATTGGAGCTGATGCCGTTGACCGTGCCGAACTGCCTGCGATTTTCCAAGTATGAGCTTAACCACTGACGTTCAGGACCATCGATCCCGTAATTACGCATCTTAGTCAGAAGAATTTGATGGTCGGCTGTATCAAAGGCTCTCTTTAGATCAATGAAAATCATGGCGGTATATTTCCCTCTGTCAATATTTACGTACCTATAACATTGCATATTTATGGCCATTGGTTTGCATAAGAAAATCATTTCTTAAAGAACTCGTTTGATTTGATTGTGAATTTAGCAATTTCATAGCCATTTTGTCACCTGTAATCTCAATACTTTTAAACCAGGATAATGTCTTACTTATTACACAAACAGGGTATTGTTATTATTGTTGTCATTAATGTTCTTATTGTGATTGTTGTTGTTGTTATTGTTATTGTTATTGTTGTTCTCTTTAATGTTATTTGTTCATAATCATTTATTCATTATTCATACAGTAGCGACCTTGGTTACCCATAAGGTTGATGGTTCATGTCCCCCGCCTTTCTAACCTGCAAGCCAAATTGAGGATAGTTCCCAAGTCTCTGTACTCCAAGGCTTGAAAGGGAATCGACGTGTTTAGTAGGGCGGATGCTATAACTACATTTATCAGTCAAGTAAGATGGCGCTTTGAAATCGAATGTTCAATCAGGTGGCGTATTGATCAATTGTGTTTGTTAACTACCCAATACCTCGTGAAACTTCTGGAACGCAAACATTGCTATTGGGTGAGCCTTTAGACTGACGAGGTCCCGTACCCGTATGTTGCATGCCAAGTTGTATTCAGGTTGTTTCGCACCTATGTTTTATTTTCTTAAACTATTATTATAAAAACACTTACACGTTAATAATTTCTTCCTAGATACTGATTTCTTCCTAGAAAAATTTTCTACCCTTCGGCAGCAATCTCGGTGAGACAAAGTTCGGGCATTAAGGAAACTGTTCTCCGAACATAAAAAGTTTTCCTAAATTAATTAAGCACTTCTTGGCCTCAATAGAGCTTTTGCAATATGAATATTTTTGGCGTGTCATTGTTATGTTGATGTGTTGAATTTTCATGTTATAGTTATGATTCATCTTATCTGTTTTCAGTTAGAAGATTCCCGAGAAAACGCAAGAGAGAGTTTTTTTGGTAAATTATCAGCAAACTGGTATGTTTTCTTTCTTTTCTGCTCTCAATCGATATATTACAAAGTTTACAAGACTTGATTCGAGAATACCAATTTTCGGCTAGTCTCTGCACTTTAGCAGACCAGCTTTCAACAGCGGGACGTTATATGTTATATGTTATGGGGTAAGGGCTAGAGTCAGGGTTGGGTTTTGGAAAAGGAGGGCTAGAGTGCAGTTTAGCGGGCGGCATTCGAATGTTTTGTTGTTGTTTGGTATACGGAAAGGGTTAGGGTTAGTTTCAGAAAAGCGTTTTCGGTGTAATTTAGCGTTTGTTAGGGTAAATTAGGGTTAGAAAGGGTAAGTTAGGGTTAAAAAGGAGTTTTCATGGTAAGTTAGGGTTAGGTTAAGGTTAGGTTAGGGTTAGTTGGGTATACGATCAAATACATTCCCGAGCGATATGACATAAAACTGGTCCGCTAGACTTATCATTTATCTCTCTAGTTATCGCTACTAATACAATTACCTCACTTACCGCTTAAACTATGACTCATATCAGCAGCTCTGCAGGTACAGCTCAAAAGCAGGACTTGACTTTGCTGTGATCTTCTTTACGCATCATTCAGTCGAGCCTGCAGTAGAACTTGGTCGAAGGGTCGAAGGAGCAATTCTACACGCCGAATAGCTTCACTTTATCAATCGAATGCTCAAAGACCTCATTTCCTAGACTTATGACATTTCGTCTTTTGTTTCCTTGCGTTCTTTGATTTGCAGATATCACTTGCTCAATAGGGACTCATATCATTACTCTTATAAAGTGGGCCCCCTGTGTCAAAATGGCCTAAACTAGCGGGAGTTCTAATTCACTCAACAAAATCGCTACAAAGTCTGGTTTAAAGAGCTTCAACATTAAAAAGGAAACTTTTAGTACAAGCAATGATGTTTTGCTGACCTACCAATCGCAAAATATATACCTTTCAAGCAGTAATCTTCCTCTGTAGAAACAAAATAGTGTAAACTGGATGGTCTAAGGCAATTCCAAGAAACTGATTCCAAGTACAGCAGAACCAAATATTCGATTATACGATTAACTGAGACTATGAATAGATCCATCGCAGCTATGAGAACTCTAGGCCGTATCAACCGTTTTTGTAAGCAACAACAACAACTGTCTAAAGAGCGCCTCCTTATTGGTTGTAAACTAAATTCTAGCAATTTGATTGGTCAATACGGATCCACACCATATTGGCCTAAGGGGGCCCACTTTATAGGAGTAATGGTATGAGTCCCTATTGATCAAGTGATATCTGCAAATCAAAGAACGCAGGGAAACAAGGGACGAAATGTCACAAGTCTACTCATTTCCGTTGAGGTTCAAAAGTGTGACGAATAGACTGACATCATAAACCTCAATTTTCCGCATCGAACTGAAAAGTCTTGGCTTTAAACCAAGCTGCTTGTATGAGTAAACGGATTTGATTGAGGTATCTAAGGTTGGAGCGAATACAAGGGGTCCCGTCGTAAGTTTACCTGGCGATGTTTTATTTTTGAGCTGTAAATCATGAGTCCTGGTTTGAGTCCTAACGGAGCTGGTGGTTAAGCCCTAGGGGGCTGGGTTACTCCCATTGTGGCCTGACAGGGGGGTCCAGTCAGGGTTAAAGAGGGACAAAGCAAAAATTTTGCAAAATACCCTCAAGTGGTAGTATCTTTTTACAGAAACCCCTAAATGGTAGTTCGTGGACCTAAAATTGGGCCATTTGGTAGCGAAAATTGTCTGCAGTTTTTCAAAATTTTCTACTTTAAAAAGTGATTTAACAAAGCAAGAAAACTTCAAATTCATTGATAATTATTGCTGCAACGACCATATTGCCATGCGGAGGAGCCTACTGAGTTTAAATCTTATAACTGGCCAGGAATCTTGAAATACCCCCAATTGGTAGTAGGAGTTTGACAAATAGGGCCATTTGGTAGCCATTTCGTAAGACCCTCAAACCGACTGGACCCCCCTGTTAGGCCATAATGGGAGTACCCCCCGGGTGGTTTAGGTAGTAGTAGCGATAAATTAGATGAAAATAATTAGGCAATGCGTATTGTATTGTAACGAGATACCATTGCCGCATTAAATACAGCGATGCTTTGCTATTGTTTGAAAAATGACATCTGAAAATTACTTCAATAAATCATACACCGGGTGTCCCAAAAAAGTATACAGATTTGGTTGACTCCAGCGATGTGAATTTAGCTTTAATCAATGGCTAATCACTCTCAAAATATTCCTCGATAGTTAACTTGAACATAGATACCTCGTTCGTTGGTATTTTGTACTTTGAGAGCAGTAATATCAAGCTTGAAAGCTCAAATTTGTGTTAATCTGCAAACCAGAGCTTTAGCCTTTTGGCCTAAGCAATTTCTTAAGACACAGCGTATGATTCAATGATAGCCTTGATAAAATTTGAACAATGTTAGATCTTGTATTATTCTGTTTTTCAGAAGTCACCCCCCAGTCACCCATTGGGAAGTTTCTTAATTCGTCATTAATTTCACTTCTTGATTTTGATGTGCCTCAGGAATTTGCTAAGGCCAAAAGGCGAAAGCTCTGGTTTGCAAGTGGACGCAAATTCGAGCTTTCAAGATTGATATTTCTGCTCTCAAAGCACCAACACCAACAAACAAGGTATCTATGTTCAAGTTAACTATCGAGGAACATTTTTAGAGTGATTAGCCATTGTTTAAAGCTAAATTCACATCGCTGGAGTGAACCAAATCTGTATACATTTTTGTCGGGACACCCGGCAGAGTAAAATTGCTCTACCCGTCCCCTAAAACCTGTCCAAAAGGCGCACACGCATGGTTCACATGTAAAACCCGAATTTACGTGTTGCTTGAAAGTTCAATACAGTGACCAACCCCCTTGCGCCTTTAACTGTTAGCAAATTTTCCAGAATTCAAGGCGTTTAAGGCCCGCATTTCAGCCTTCATGTCATTTATCTTTGCACGGACTGTGCTCAGTCTTCGTTTCCTCTGTGGGATGTTAAACGTTGAGAAATATGTTTGCTCTCTCTTCTGCATTTCAGTCGCTTTTAAAGGTCGTTGTTGCGTGTCATTTTCTTTCTTGTATTGTTTAGGTATTGCAAGTGGTATAGGCACTTGATTTATGCTGTATTCCTCAAAAATTTTGATCAGTTGCTGTTGCTGTTGTTTCTTGTGATGTTTGGAACGGGTTGAAATTGAGATGCTGTCTCCAAAGTCAGTTGTTCCCTCCATTTTCATAGCTTCTGATCGAAATGAAGATGCTGGCAGAGGCTGTGCATTGATTCCATAGTCTCTAATCTCTTTTGCCTGGTATGCAAACGTAATATCATTTTCGTTTTCATCATCCCAAGTCTCTTTTGCTCCAGGTACTGTCTTGCTGCCAGAGCTACCCTTCAATGGCCGCGATAATTTGAGCCCTTTGGCCGCCATCTTACTTTTTGATTCCAGTGACCTATCATGTAATAAATTAGTACCCAGCGAAGTTGCCACTGAATTCGGTTTACGTTTTCTTACCCCCTGTTTGTTTTGGTAAAATGCTTGTGAGTTACTTGTTTCTTGATAATCTGAATAATCAAGCAACGGGGGCATTGATCTTGGTCTTTGCAAGATACCATGATAGTGATTGTCTTCTCGTCGCCGCATGTTTTCAGTTTTTGATCGCCCTATATGAGCAGATTGCAACCTTTCGCGGTTGATTCTATTATTATTATGAGAGGAAAGCCATTCTTTACCTCCCCAATAATTCTCTGAATCAAATATATTAGTTGATGCCCCCTTGTTTTGCAGAATCTGCGCGCATTCAACATTTCCATTCTTCAATGCCAATAGATATGCTGTAAAACCGCGTTTGTTCCGCACGTCAAGACTAATGCCATACATTTCAAATGGCTGGAGCATCAATTTCATAACTCCAGCGTTTCCTTCAATTGCTGCATACATAAGACATGTGTTCCCATCTTTATCCATCTTGTTTAAATCTGTGTCTATGCATTCGATCAGCTTATGTAGCAGGAATTTGTTTCTTGTTGCGCAAGCATACATTAACATAGTCCGTTTAAACTTGTCCATTAAATCAACATTTGCCCCATGAGCAAGCAGCAAGTCGCATACGATTTGACGCCGCTTTTCATTGGTCATGAAGCATGCTACCATCAATGGTGTTCTACCCTGTGCATCTTTCTTATCAACTTTCATACCGACCGTAAGCAATGTCCGTATTTGACATAGTCTGGCGTTTATGATTGCTGTATGTAGTGAAGACATATCGATATGGTGGATGGTGTGTAGGATGCGCTCTTGTTCAATGAAGTGCAAATGCAGTTCTTGAAGTTTATGTCCTCAGAAAATTATCTGAAAGAAGGAAATAAATTCATTATTGATTGTTGTGTATGCAGATATTAATGATTATGGATCGTTATATCTATGACCATTGCTGTTGCATATTTTATGGCAAGAATTAATTTGCAAATAGAACTCCGTTGGTTTAATTATGAATTTCGGCATAGACGGAATTTTCAAAACCAAGGTATCAGATGTAATCCTATGTTTCAATTTATTTATGAAAAACATCGTTATACTTTTCAATTTAGACGACGATTTACTTTTCTTTAGTCGGGGATGAACTCCTTATTTTCTCCCTTACCATCCAGTTCAATGAGTGATGCTGAGACTTATGTAATGGGTCTAAAATACGCTTACCTTGCAGTCAAGTTTGTAATGTGAATACTGTTAAAAAGAAGTTAGTTCTACTGCACACCAAACTGTTATTGCCACTCTATATCTCCTCTGATTATTACTGGTAAGCATTTGTTTAATAAAAAACGGAGTCAATAATTTTGATGGTTATGGGCACTCGCTTACCGTTGCAGTCAAGTTTGTAATGTGAATACTGTTGAAAAGAGGTTGGTTCTACTGCACACCAAACTGCTATTGCCACTCTATATCTCCTCTCATTATTACTGGTAAACATTCGTTCAGTCAAAGACGGAGTCAATAATTTAGATGGTTATCGGCACTCGCTTCATTTTACGACCACGTTATTAAATGAGGATGCCGTTGGATGTAATATTCATGAAAACGCTGGATTGGCTAAGCCAGTTTGGTAGTTATTGGCTTATGTCAATGTATTTTGAATGGGAACCCAAGTATGCCTCGTTTTGGGTCCTATTGTTGCAGCTGGTTGGTGTTGGAAGGCATTAAAGCTTTGTGTTATGTGACGTACAGGGTGGGCAATTGAAACGTTTGGAGGGTTGTGGAATAAAAAGTACACTGCCGATATTCAAAACTGAAGTGTTAATCTATCAATCAAAGGCTAGCTTAGATGTGAAAATTTTATTTGGTAAAATCGCTTTGCTTTTAGACCCAAAAATTATGAAAATGCTGGTATGGAGTTTGTATGGAAACAAGAATTCCATGTGTGATTTTGGTCTATGATTTACTTGCCTTTGAAATTTAAATTTCTGAAACCGACAATTGTATTGATTGTAAATGTCTGGCCCAGGTACATCGTATTACTCGAAAAATTCTTTCCAAACTCATGATAGCAACACGTATAATTAGGTGGCATAAATTCATTCCAGTGCTCGAATATGTGTATTTGAGTATGAGGCGAAGAAAATGTGGTTTCAGAAAGCAAGTTATTTTCAGTTATTTGGAGTACGCAAGTTTGATTTTCGGGAAGATAGTTGGACTAAAGTACTTTGTGGTTGTCTGCACTACCGTTGAACGGCTCATATTTGCACATACATGCTGTTTTAATCGCCCATTCGACGGTTACTGATTTTTGTCTGGAAAAAATAACAAATTGAGGAAATCCATTTTCTACCCATCATTTTCAACATTTGGAATTGTTTTTAGAGATACTGCAAGGGCCTTAGATATTTTGCAAGTTTTTTACGGTAGAATTTCTTGCGGCAGTTTCTCAGCTCATTTTTCAGAGCCTAAAACATATTCCGTTTGAGTTGACATTGTTATTATGCTTTGATTTACCTCTGGACGGAGCCTCGGGGCAAGAAACTAGCACTTCATTCAATACGAGGATGGCCACAAATTTAAGAAACTCTAGAACCATGCTTGAGAAATTCTAAGAAACTTTCAAAAGCAAAATTAAAACTGTCAGGGCAAAATTGCCGCTGAAGCTTTATTCTTGAATGATATTCACTATAATTTTATGTTTTTGGGTCAAATAGCGTATTTTTCTTGCTAGACACTGTGCTGTATATCAAGAAAAAATACGTGGCAGTGGTAGAAACTACATTATAATTCATGCACTCAAAAAGAGAAGCAAATTAAGATACTTTTAGTGCTATAAAACGAAAATTTTCATACTATGGTCTGATCCAAATTTCTTATTTAAGAAAACGCGTATGGGATAGGTACTTAACCTTTTCTGTGGTATGTCCATAAATAAAGAGACGTTCACTTTCCAATCCTCCTCTCTGATCTTCATCTTTTTAGCACATTGCTTCCAAATCCCTTCATATCGATTACTCTTGGTTTAGGAAATCCATTAAATCCTTTGCCGAACTAACAAGGCCTAACAGAGATTTGCAAACACCGCCAGTGTATACATTTGAACTTCTTTCCCAAGGTTGCAGACTATGACGAAATTTATGTTGCGACTTGTTCGCACGTAGGCAATGACGGGGGGCTCATCTGTAGCTGCCATTTCTGGAGTCATTCTTTGGAGCTTAAAGTTTCACAGAAATCCCTCGCTTTAAGATGTTAAGGATTTTACCCCCTCAGTGCTGCACAACCTGCACTGTAATTTTTCGTATTTCATTCATTTAAAAAGGGTTGCCTTCGGAAAGAGCTGGGTTTCAATGGGCCCTAGTACTGAAATTGTCCCTCCACAGTACTGAAATTACCCCTCCACAGTACTGCAAATCTTGTACAGTAATTGAAGTTGATTTCGCCCAAATTGTACCCGATTTTTGAGGAATTATTAGCTCCTCGATTGGACTTGCTCCAAGTATCGCTCTTGATCAATAAAGAAACGAAATGGGAAAGGGAGGGGAAGAGGAAGAAGGAAATGGAAGGAAGGGAAAGGGGAAGGAGAGCGAGACTCGCTCTTCTTTCCTTTCCTTTCCCTTCCCTTCCCTTCCCTTCCCTTCTCCTCCTCTTCCCCTCCCATTTATTTGTTGATCAAGAGCGAGAATTGCAGCAGGTCCATCCCTCGATCCATGACAACCTAATTTGAATCGACTCGCACCCAAAAAGTTCTCCTATTAAAACAAGTGTTTTTTGCCTTCTAAGCAGATTGATACAGTTCTTAGTCGGTTATCCTTATCACCCCGTCTCTCTGTGTGAAATGTGACAAAATTCAAGGGAATCCTTTTGCAAGATTTGAATAAATTGAAAATAGTTTCAACCGATTTGAATGCCTTTTCATACTTCCTATTTAGATATTCAATGAATTTAAACTCAACTTTTTTGTGACTTCCATGCGTAGACTCACAGTTGTAAACATAGGTGTTAAGTCTAAGATAGGGCTTAAGAAGCCATTGTCACCCAGGGTCCTTTGCGAGCACGCTGCAATTTCAGATTGTCTGAAAATCAAATTTGGCCTAAATGGAAAACACGGATTCACACTGCCGCCGTTGAGCTGATAGAGAATGAAGTAAAGCCAGAATTTTCTGCCAGTTCAACTGCTACAGTGCCATTTTTTCCATGATCGTCTATTGCTTCATGTTCCCTTTGTAGCAATAGCATCAATTGCTTTTGATTGACACGCAAATTCAAAGCTATTAGCTTTTGTGGACCATGCAAATTATTCCTGGCAGCAAACCAAAACAAAAGCAGCCGCAAAAGATGTCCTGAAACCAGTATGGCTAAATGTTGTGTTGTGCATGCTAAAAGGGCTGTTAAGAGAAGTGATGAGTATTTATCGAATGAAGAAAGATCAATCTAAACTTGTATTCACTGATTGTATTTATTTGATTCAAAAGTAGAACATTAAGCGTTTAATTTACATCCGAAGTATACGAGATTTGAAATGCCTTTTGCTCGGCTTTTGAATAAAAAAATCTGCCAGACAGATATATTTCATTCGATCGATACTCATTTCTTATCTTAATTACCCAGCTTTAATCGGCCATTCCTTTCCGTCGATATTGGAGATTTTCTACATAAAGCCCATTTCGACAACCTGTAAAAACGAAGGAAAACGACAAACAAAATTTCCCCTCGTTTTCCTTCCCAGCAATAATGACACTCAAAACTCACATGCATTGATGCATTTTGTCCCCTTGGGAGAATGGAATCCCCCTGAATAAGTTATTCATACAGGGGGGGGGAGACTTTTTCATTCCCCCTAGAGGATAACAGATGCTACAGTGATTTTTGTAAGGTAAATATATCAGTGAAGCTTGCTCATGATTTTAGCATGTTTTTCAAGGTTTCTCGAAGGGAAATGTTTCAGAAAATCCCTTGTAAAATCTAAACAGAGCAACCGATTTCAGCCAGGAAAAATTCTAAAAGTTATTGAACATGTTAGCTATTCAACTAGATATTGCAAAATATCATTGCTTATGTATTCAGGGAGCTTTAAAACGCCGGGCCTCTTTTGAACTCACCTAGCGTGTAGGCTTTTGTATCGACGGCACAACTGAATCAAGAGCAATTTACAGAAGCAATGAAAGGCAAAAGATGTAAAGCAAACTATTTACAAAATTCTATTTACAAAAGAACAACCGTTTGGTGCACCGTCTTTTAGCCTTGATCTGAGCGGCTTGTTGACGTCCTGGCCAAGCGAGGAATCAGTGTTTACCAAGCGTTTGAGATCTGCTTGCAAAGCAGAATGTTTATCCGTATGACCTCGTCGCAAAACATTCCCTGACATTCACAAGTGTATGTATTTTCCTGCAATTATTTGCAACGCCAGCTGAAGCCATTGGCGCACACGTTTTTTATTTAAGAAACTAGTTAGAAACTAGTACTGTGATGACCGAGAATTTAAGAAACTCCAGTTTGAAAAGAGCTAAGAAATTTTTAAATGCCAAGTTCAAGGATATGCTGAACCAGTTATCCTTAAGTGAAATTAGCTCTTATTTTATAGTTTTGAACGTAAGAACACACTTTTTCTTCCCAACTGATGTTTTATCTGCCAAGGAACATGTTTGCAGCAGTGCTGGAAACTACATCATAATTCGTACACCTAAAGGACAAGAAACCAATTAAGAATTCGTTGGTACTAGAAAGTGGACATGGTCATGTGAAATTAAGAGACTTTTAGTACTATGGTTAAGTACTATCCAAGTTTCTTATGGATTTAAAAAAACTTGTATGCGTTCCGAGAAGCCGATCTTTGATCAAGGCTAGAACTTTTCGTAAATTAATCCCCGGAAGCGTTTATTTTTTACAGCCTTCAGTCATTATTCACAACATCGGGTAACTTTGGTATTGGGGTGCATCTGCCCGGTCCTTCTTCTAATGGAGTCAATCTCACTTTTCCTGAAAATATCGGCGTATCACTGCGACGTCGTAAAACATGGTTATCAATCGGAACCGCCAATTTCGGTGGCACAAGCGAACTACTTCGTTTCCTCGCACGATGTTTCGTTGTATCGTTGTCACGTTTCGCCTGCCTCGCTAAACTAAACTTTCATGCTGAGTATCATATCGAGTTTTCGAATCAGACAGGCTTCTTCTTGCTAATAAATGCGGTTGCTTTGTTACGGTGCTGTTTGTTGGCATGCTCAGGATTCGACTTCGACGGTAGACTACGTCTGAAAATGAATCTGACGATTCTCGGCGATTATTTGCGAGAAACGCACCAGTATTCGCCGGTCGTGGTTTTATCGCTTCTAGCGCTTTGACTTTCAACGCTGTAACCCTTGCTTCCTTTGCCATTTTGCTGTTGTCGAGAATTCTTGCAAGGCTTCGTTTATACGGGTCCTCAATCCTTGTATCATCGCTATCGAAATCTGGTATTGTTGACATTTGATTGTGGTATTGCTGAGCGAGCGATTCTTTTCGTTTCTCGGCAAGCGTCCGAGTATCTTCGACTGGCTCGTTTTCTTCTTCGTCTCTCGCTTTCAGCATTGCAGGATCGAACGCTCCGTATCTTCTCGAGCGCGTGTTTCTATCTTGCAGCCCAGGAGACAGTTCTAATAGATGTAATGATTGTGCGTTGAGGGAGCCTTTTTCTTTTTTAAGTTTGAAATAATCTTGCTTTATAGCGAGTGTCTCTTTACGGTGCCTGCTGACATCACGGTTGAATTCTTGTTCAATGGCGACAAGATCTTTTTGCAGCTTTTTATCTGTCACCATCTGATGCATGTTTTTAAACTTTGAGTTGAGTGAAAATCCGCTTGTTCGGCGCTGATCCATTTTTCTCTGTATTCCGTTGCGAATAGCTGTATATTGCCCCTTTCTGCGCAGTTATTTATATTAAATCTACCGAGCAACCTTTATCTGTGCTACTTCAGCTTTTGCCTTCTGAACACTTCTGCTAGGTCAAACGTAATTTCGCTCCAATGGATTTCGCGAAAACATCATTTTTTAAGAGTTTATTTTCTTTGATGACATCTGTTTCTATACAGGACGTCTCTGTACTGCCATAACAGCGTAACTTTGGTACGGATTATTGTAGAATTCCTGTGAAAAACGAATGAAGATTTTATATCTATTTTAAAACAAGAATTAATATGGATTACAAAAACGAAAATCCTTTGCTCATATTCATCCATTTTGTGCCCGTCGAAAACAAGGTTGGGATATTTCTTTTTACGAAACCTTCAAACTTTACCAGTGAAAGCAAAGGGCTCAGATCTTTTAAGTCTTTAAATAGGTGGGTGCAAAATTTAATGACATTTTTCTTGGAATAATTGAATTGCTTGAAAGGAACTTATGGTAATTTGTTGTAAATCTGCCGTGGAAATTTTTCGATATCTTAATTTTGTTCAAAATGGCGGCAATTTAATCATTTTTGAAAAATTCATGGAAAATTTTTGAAAAACTTTAAATCATCGTAAAGCTTAGACCAACAGAGGAAAAATTATATAAACTTCAAGGAAACCATAGTTTATGAAGTTCTACAATATGGTGGCAAGCAGAAATCTGTAGCTTGTCTAGTTTATGATTTAGAAGTTTGATGACGTCATGGCCTCAAATTTGATAAATGCCGCCATTTTGAAACTAAAGCCTTATGTTACCAGTGAATGATTTAAGGTAGAAAAGTAACGCCAACTTGAATTTCAAAATTCAACTGGCACAAATTCGTATTGCCGTTTCGATGTTATAAGACATATATTGTAACATGACATATGTTCTCGAAGAAACCATATATAAGAAACGTGACTCTAGATCATAAAACATAAGATCTTCTACTGTACCGGGTGTCCCAAAAAAATGTATACGGATTTGGTTGACTCCAATGCTGTGAATTTAGCGTCAATCAATGTGTAACCACTCTTAAAATGTTCCTCGATAGTTAACTTGAACATAGATACGTCGTTTGTTGGTATTGGCTCCTTGAGAGCAGTCATGTTGATCTTGAAAGCTCAAATTTGCCTCTTCCTGCAAACCAGAGCTTTATCATTTTGGCCTAAGCACATTTATAAGGTACAGCGTAAAAATCGACGATGACCTTGATAAAATTTAAACAATATTAGATCTTTTGTTATTCCGTTTTCCAGAAGTCACCCCCAGTAACCCATTGGGAAGTTTCTTAATTTTTCATTAATTTCAGTTCTTAATTTCTATGTGCTTCAGGAATTTGCTTAGGGCAAAAGGCCAAAGCTCTTGTTTGCAAGTGCATGCAAATTTGAGCTTTCAAGATTGATATTTCTGCTCTGAAAGGACCAATAACAACAAATGAGGTATCTATGTTCAAGTTAACTATCGAGCAACATTTTGAGAGTGATTAGCCATTGATTAAAGATAAATTCACATCGCTGGAGTCAACCAAATCTGTATACATTTTTTTGGGACACCCGGTACTTGAGTAATGTCTATTCAGAGGCATGGTTTCTGAAATGTCACTAAGTGACAAGAGATACTCGACAAACATCGAAAACTCGAGGAAGCGTGCAACTCACTGTGGGAATCTTTCAGGACAAGGTCATCTCTCACTTTCATTTGAAGAATACTGTAAAAGCTCTATTTAGCCCCTTCTCTATTAAGCCTCCTCTCTATTAAGCCTCTCTATTTAGCCCGCCTCTCTATTAAGCCCCCCCCCTTATATCAAATTCCAGAGGCTAGCGAAAATTTTCTATTTATTTATTTGAACAAGTTTGCATGTTAATTTTCATTGGGTTTGGAATAGAACTGTGTCGAATTTGTGTATTTGACTCATAAAATTGTATGTTGAATCCGCGAAATATGAGGTAAGAGAACTGAAAAGCTATCATGTACTTCCTTGTCATTTGATTTTGTGAATGAGCCCCCCTCTCTTTTAAGCCCCCTCCCCCTGGAGTGTCTGAGGTTAAGCCCTCGGGGGGTTAATGGATCTTTGACGGTAAATGTTTTTAAATTTTAAGTATTTGTTTGAGTATTTCAGAATTGGTTGATGACTTTCAGAATTGTGAGTTTTATTTGATTGCTCGCAGCAAAATTCAATTTACAAGTATACACGAAGAATAAATATTGATTTATTAATGGTCATGGATAAATTGCGATTATCAGCGCATGAAAAAATGCTTCGTTTTACCGAAGAACCAACAAAAATGTTCGCTGGAATTTACTTGCATGAGTTTTGCAACAATCTCGGTCAATCACAGATGTTTATAACCTATAGATTGGAATTTATTTTATGAAACCGACCGTACCGTTGTACAATTCTGGGAATTCAAGGCTGTCAAGAAGTTACAATTACTATAACACGCAATTCTGCAGAGATCTTCAGATTCCGAGGTACAATCCGGATATGCGCAAAAAAGGATTTTCCTATTCAGCTATTAATGTCTGGAATGAAATCCCCTTAAGTATTAGGGAGCTTCCTACCTTGTGCCAATTCAAAAAACAACTAAAAACACACTGGCTGAGCTGAAAGCCAATAAAAACACGACTCCCTGGAAGATCAGCAATGCTATTAGCCTTTAGTATTTTCTTTATGTATATGATATTAATTAATAAACTTTGGTTTATGTAGTATTAGATATAGCTGACGGGATTTTTGTGCATAAATAATTTAAAATGAAAAAAAGAAAAAATAGATTTGCGTCCGTTGTCAGCTACTTCTACTACTACTATCGTTCAGAACATTCGGATTCCCGAACGCCTGTGGCGGCAAACACAATGTTCCTCCATTTCTCTCTGTCCTGGGCTGTTGTAATGGCCTCAGTGAGTCATAGTCAGTCCTAGCTTTTCTTTAATTGTATTTACCGTTTTCAGCTTCAGATTGCATAGTTTCTTCCAAAGGCAGGTTCTCACTGCTCGATTAAATTATTATCGCTTTCCTTAATACCAATTTTGCAACTGCGATGAAATTTTATCTTGCACTGGAAACAACATTTAAATGTAAAGCCTGATTTTTATGACCAGTGTGAATCAGGCTTTATAGTCGAAGGTCGTTCCGAGTGCAAGATGACCTTTCGTCGCATTTGAAAAGTTGGCAATGAGAAAAGCGGTGATAGCTTATCGCGCAGTAGTGGCAACCATCCTTAAGTAAGCAACGTATATTAGTTGTCACTAAAGAGAAATATATTTGCCATTCCTTTTTCCTCTTTAGAGAATAGACAAGCTGTCTGCATGTTTTGATGCAGAAAATTAGGTAAGTTTTGAATTTTTTTTAACAATTTCCTGAACCAAGTTGAACGCAAATAACTCTAGTACAGTATGATATCTCTAGCAGAAAGGTTGATTTAGATTTTGAAATTTATCTCATCAAAATCAGTTGACGTTAGTGAAATTAATTTAAAAACCTAAATTGGCCTTTCTACCGCAAATTAATTTATTATTTATTTGATATCGGTGCATAATTCATGACTTTACATCATAGCAAACTCCGATACTCTTCTACTTACCCAACATTCCTTGTTAAAATGATTCATATGGAAACGTGGTCGCACCTTAGGTGTACGTCTAACTTTATCTGGATTAAATTGCGAATTTTGAGCTGAATTTATCTTTGCTGTGTTTTCAACCATTTTATGAGGACCATGAGACTTTGATATCCCATTTTGTAATAATCTCAACCATGACTTGCGTTTAGTCGGGGCAATAACTATCTTAATTTGATAACATTTTGGTCAACTCCGATTCTTTCAATTTAGAAGTCAATAAATTCAACATGTGATAAGAACTGCTGACACAATTGATGTAAACCCAAAATATTTTTTGTCAGCTTCCTTGATTCGATTATTGGAATTCTGCGTTTGATTTAAGCGGGCTTTGTGGTCCTTTTCCTAATATTAAAATTGATGTTTTTTTCTTTGCTGTTTTGGTCGGTCACTGATTTATTAAAAAGTCAAGTTGACATGGAAATGTAGGCCAAAATTTTCGTGCTGTTCAGGGCCGTAGGACGCATGTTAAACTTGGGAGCACGACGTTTCAAGGGCCATTTTTGCGTTAAGCTGAGACGGCACTTCCTGAAACAAGCAGGGCACTTTTTTATTTGTTACAAACCTGTCGGGCAAATGCCCGTGCCCCCTGTCAAGATCTAAGTTAGCCCCTTTGCCACACCACGCAACGCAACGTAGGCTTCATCGAAATTGGTAAAACCCTCCGACCCATCCAACATTGGCAGCGCCACACATTAGCACCACCTTAGTTTCAGTCGGAACGTACGTCCCTGTGGCGTTGTTCTTGCTACCTTTGTATTCATTGCATTCTTTGTACGAGAATATATAAGATGATACGTCCAGGAGAATTATGCTGCGGCCAAGTCGAGTTCACTTTAAGAATTCACATGCGTCCCAGTATTCAGTTATAGCTACCAGCACTATCTTTTCTTTTGTCATTTTATGTTTTTCTTCTTCTGTTTTTGAAATTTCTTCTAGTTAACGAAAAACTTGCAAATTGCTTTCCGTGTATCAGAACCATTTGCTGGGTAGTTTCATCCGGCATTGGTCACAAAAGATTGTCAGATAAGATCGGAAGATGAGTACCAAGATTTGCGCGTTCGTTATACCAGGACTAAAAATATGTTTTCCTTCCTGGTAGAAAGCTAAGCACCTTTGTTCCTTCTTACGCGCTTTTTTCTTCTTTCCTTGTATACCACCCAATTCTATCCCTTTTTCTTCTTCTTCCTCTCCCCTCCCCTCCCTTCTTTTCTTTCTCTTCTTTTCCCTATACTTCCATTTCTTTTTCCTTTTTCCTTTCTGCTACCACGCTACTTTGTTTTTTTAGCCCTGCTTTATACTCTAGGCTCTTCATTTTCAAAATAAATACTGAGTGTCCCTGAAAAGTACCCCTGTTTAAAAATCACAAAAAATTGATTATCGAACCTTTGATAAAATTTTCTTTTTGATTTGTTTTGTCAAAGACCGAATAATATTTACAGATGATAAAATATTTGCTTTTGATACAGCAACGTAGAGCAAGTACACGTCAAAAAACCTTATTTTGACCTACACTTTTCAATCAAAATACTCAATCCTGCCTAAGAGTCAAAATTTCCAGTTGTATCATCATTGAAGTCTCCAATGATATGGTGCATTTCTAAGCTTTACATGCACAGAGAAATTGATCTGGCAATCATCAGTGCTTTTTTGCAGTATGATTCAAAACCATGTTGCCTTAAAAAGAGCCAAATTTTGCTAATTTTTGAACCAATTACAAGATCAGCTATGTCTGCGAAAATAATTTAGTCCGTGATCTATTTGACAAAAAAAGAAAATTGAAGATCGGTCGTGTAATCAAATTTTAGTGATTTGTCAAATGGGAGTACTTTTTTTGGGAAACCTGGTACATGATGATTTTGTTTGATTGCCTGGTGGCACAAAATTACTTAACGAGCAAGATCGCATGTAGCTTCTTGCAATCAAAATCTATGTCTTTATGTTTTGGCCATGGGGTAGTCATTGTTTTTCGCTCCCCTTGTTATCGTCCCTGTAGTGTTGTATAGGTATAGTAATTCGATAAGTATATTAGTATGTAAGATTTATTGTAAATATTTTGTATGAATTATATAGAAAAAAAGTGACAACTGACTAGGTAGCTGTGCTTTCGAACTAAATGCTGAAAGAAAAGTTTTGCTGGTAAGAAAGATAAGATGTAGCTCTTGAAGCTTTCTTCGTTCAACCTGTAGTATTAGACGAAAATATTCAGCAAAATGTTTCTGTTAATAGCCTTAAATAACGGACTCATCGTACTAAACCCATAAACGCAACAAAACACCGTAATCTGTAGAAAGAAGACTGTTAACTCCTGTAAAAGAACAATAACCAAAGTAAACCTGTAACTAGAGACAGTATGTACTAGCCTGGAATTATGTTCGATGCCATAAGGAGAAAAAAGTGACGAAACGATGTGTCTTTGGCACAGTGCGTCAATCTCAGGCTAGCTTTGTACACAAAGTTCAGTACTTACAGTTTCCAAATGTCAATTTCCTCCAAGCCGGTTGATGTTGTTGACCATGACATCTACAAATGTAGACAAATCGTTGGTTAGACTTCCCAGAGTGTTATCACGATGTAAGAATGCTTTGACAGGAGCACCTTTCAAACTATGTCAAATAATTTGGTAAAGGGTATTCAGTAGTCAAGCAAAGGTAACACGTCTTGCCATGAAAAATCAGTAGACTTGCGGTGCTCTTCTAACTGTATATTGATGCCAGTAAGTGCTTGAAAGCTTGTTACAATGCATCAGATACCACCAAGTAGTTTCATTTGTTTAAGTATGATACAGTTTATATGAACAGGTCTTTCCCGCGGCGACAATGAAGCTCTGAAATATCTTTCTGTTACTTCAGTTAGTTGATCTTCTCTCAGCGTTCGCTCGTTGATGAAAATATTTGATACACGCAGTTAACTAGCTACATCTATGCCTCCCGTTTAGAATAGATTGAGCTCGAATTGCACTCTCCTTGTTTGGAATATTCCATTAGCTACTGTTCTTATCAAGTTTGCGCTTGTTGTCACAAAGCAGTTACCCAAACTATTTGTTCTGTTATTTTCGCTCTGCTCTTTCCCATTGATTGAGGTAAGCGTAGTTACAAATTTACACATTCGCCTGTCTTTCCTTTTCTGTGATCGTTTCTGCTCTTTCCCATAGATTGAGACAAGCGTAGTTACAACCTTACACCTTCGCCTGCCTTTTTTTTCTGTGATTGTTCCAATATGTTCGTCTACTTTGTCCCAGCTATCGCAATGAATGCGAAAATCAGAGCACCACGTTTACACAGGAGCACTCTCAGCAAATTTGTTTAATTTGTTACTGTTCGTTAGATCCAAATCCCTGTCTAATTTTGTACCATGTACGGAGTCAGTTTTTGGAGGAAATACCCTCTGTTGGTCTCTTCAGTGTTCCAGTTTGTTCCATCTCCTTTGCATCTGTTCTCGCAACAGGCTATAAGTCAAAGTACCTCACTTACCCAAACAATGCTTTCTACTACTTTTCCTAATCAGTTAATGACAGTTGGATCCAAATCATCGTGTTATAATCCGCCACGAACTCTTTTTTCCACCCTCAGCATTAAATGCAATACGATCAAATTATCACGCTTAATCCAAGACTTCTGATCCTAACACGTTAAATTCTGTTTTGATTCAAAAGCGCATGACATTGAGTATACAAGTAGATCCTCACATACGTTGAAGCAGATTGTAATACAAACATCAATGTTAATGAAGAAACATCGGTAGGCTTTCGTTGTCTGTGTATTTACCGGACTGTGAACCAAAGGATGGAACCGTGCATCCAAGTGCACAATACAGAGCATAGGTTCCAAATCTTTATCTCGGCGTAAAAAGGTGGGTGTAAAATTCAATGACCTATTTCTTGTGATTGAATGGCTTGAAAGAAACTTTAGATATTTATCTATAATTCTACCGTTGGACTTTTCAGAAATGTATTACAGCGTATCTTTCATTTCAACTCATTTGAGGATGTGACGTCATCAATTTTCTAAATCATAAACCAGATGAGTGACAGACTTTTACTTGATACCATATTGTAGGCATTCATAAACTATGGTTTTCTTCGAAATTATTTCATGTTACGTCAAACAGTTTAGAAATTGCGATGGCTTTAAGTTTTTTTGAAAATTTTTCTTTAATTCTTGAAAAAGAAGAAAAACACTCTAATTCTGAAAATATTGAAGATTTCAGAAAATTCCAATGGTAGAATTGTAGAGAATTTGCCAAAGTTTGTTTGAAGTCATTCAGTTCAAAGAAATAGGTCACTCAATTTTACACCAGCCTTTTTAAAGATTTGGAACCTATGCTACAATACAGAATATTGTAATAGAAACAGTGGTAATAACGATAACGAATGATCGGCTTTGTCCCTTCTGTATTTACCAGACTTTGGACCCCAAACTTTTTACTATAATCTAGAAATTTTGGTATACCTGCATGACATTTCGTGTTTTGTTTACGAAATGTATGCCTCATGTATGATACAGAGCCTTTAGCAAAAAGTAAAACTGCAATAGGATACAGCTTTATTATCAATCATGGATTTGTTGCCTTTCTTGGTTGATCCTACTATTTTTATCAGAGTTTCTGATAAGAAGCTCATCAGCCGGTTTCTTTAACCTTCTTCGTTTTGTAATAAACTGTAATAAACGAATAAGGTTTCTTTAACCTTATTCGTTTTGTAATAAACTGCACAGCCTGATCCGAAAAACATGAGTTTCTTATATGCGGTTTTACTGTATTTGCAAGCTCACGTGTCTAAGAGCATGTTGACCGCTTATGAGAAGAGATAGAGAAGTCCAGCATCCCTTTATCTTAAGTGCCATGGTCTGGAAATTACCCCTCACCGAGATAGCAGCTCGCTAACAATAACGTTTACTCCTTGGCGGAATGAGATGGTTCCAATTAAATCTTAATATATATCAGAAAATACTGTGTTTGACCGAGATTAAATGTTGGGATACTTTGTTTGTTCGGCACAGGTTGTTCTTCATATCAATGTTTTGCGAAGGATCAACAAAGAAAACACATCCAATGCAGAAACAGGACTGAACTCTGTCGGCTTTTGTTTTCAATGCGCGTCTTTATTACACATGTTTGAGTAAGAAATATATTTTACGAATTCTTTGATCCAAGCGAGCTGATCTGTATCACCAGATTTTATCGACTTTCTTTTATGTTGTCATAGCTCTTTAAATAGAATTTAATCTGTGTTAGGCCCATTCGCACGAGGGAGATCTCTGCATTTATTTTATCGCCAGGGAAACTGTTAGATTGGCAAAGTGTTGTTCTCTATTTTCAGATCACCAGATCGCCAGATTTTTATCATAATTTTTTAGGTTGTTATAGCACTTCAAATAGAATGTAATCCTGTGTCGGGCCAAATCGCACGAGGGAGATCATTTATTGTATCGTCATGGATACCGCTTGATCGGAAAGTAACTCTCTGTTTTGTCAGATCACCCTGAACTTTCACGAAGGATCTTTATCTGCGGTAGGCCAAGTCGCCTAAGGGAACCGCTTCATCTTTGTTTACCCCCAGTTCTTTATATCCGTTTTCGGATCACCTTCAGGCTGCTAGCTTATGAATTATATTAAAGATTCTGTGCTAACCAACAGTCTCTGCGCAATGAAACTATACCACAATGCAGTTTGTTCAATCCCATCTTGCAACTCTAGAACGTCTACTTGTTTACAAAAATATTTCGAGTTCTGCACTTCTGGAACGTCTTCGCCTTGTGAGCTAATCTTATTGAATTTTTGAACAAAATAGGTAAAGTTACGCTTAAGCCATTCTGTTCAAAGAAATAGGCCATCGAATTTTTCACGAACTTATGCTACCGTCCTTCCAGACACCTGATCGAAAAAGAAATCATTCCTGCGTCCTGCGTCTTTCAAGCGTGACGTCTACCTGCCTTGTCACGTGACCATGTTAATTCAAAATCCACACAGCGGATAGCCATTGCCCTAAATATTGATATGCCCTGAAATAAGCGTTTTATTTTCAGGAAACAAGCTTCAGAGTTTGTTGACGCAGTTTATCGTTGCTGTTTATACGAGAAATTGATTCAACGGACCTATTGAAATAATGGTGAGTGACTAGGCCATTTGAAAGCAAAGCTATTAATACTTTTACTGGTTATGTCATAGCTGATTTGGCGGATTAAAATTGGAATTCGTTTACCAGCAAAATGTAGTATTTATATTTGCATACTGTTGCAGAAAATTTCGATGCAACTAAGGTGTGTTTCAAAACTCATAATAAGTTTCAAATCTGCAAACTGCATTTGAAGATATTTTATGTATTAATCGCTTGGTAGGCCGCATGTACAAACAAACAACTTATATCTTGTGAGTTTCAAAACACGGCATTTTTATGGCCATAGCCATATTGGCAAGTATAGTTTTGAGAACTGAAATGCTGTATTCGCAGAAAATTGGGCAGTGTTTGATTACATTTTGCAAATTTTTCCAAATAGATTACTTTAGCTTTGCTAAAATGATTTTGAAATTGTCATTGTTTCTATGAAAAATTGTTTACTCACTCTTAAACCTGAATTTTCAAGTCTGCCTTTCCAATCCAAAGAATTGAAGTTTCTGTATGACCTTCAATCATTTTGAGGCAATACTTTCTCTAGCCATGAATACATTTGCCAACAGCTATTCGGAATTACTTCAGGCTCTACGAATGACAGTGGTTAAACAGTAGAACTGTATCGAACAATATTTTTATACATGTCATAGAATTTTCGAATTTGTACAAAAGTGATAGAATCTCTAATGCAACTCAGTTAAACCTTTCTTATAAAAATATATGAAAATATTGCTGATCCAGACTCTTTTGTAGAAAAGGTAAAAGGTCTATTGCAGCCAAAGAAAATATTTTGTACTCAGCTGTTGTTCGTTCTCGCTCAGATCCATTGTGTTGTCTCATGCTGTTAATGTCACTCCGATGATTTCAATTCTGCTGCTGCTGACTTTCACCCGCATTATCGCTTCAGAAGGACTACATGGAGGTACGTACTGTCTTGTTTTTCTAGCATTTCTAGAAGCTAATCTGTTCGATTCTGTTGCAAACTGTATCAAAAAATCTTTTGCATGCCGGCAAGACTTTTTAGCAGTAATTTATTTTAAGTGGGCTGGCAGGATTTCTAGCTACTTAAGGCTAATTTAGTAGGCCCACTATGCATGCCGCATTCAGGCATTGGACCCATAGTTTAACGTCCCTTCCGAAGGACGGCGAAGTGAGTTGCGAAGTCAGGCCTTTGAGACGTCACCTCTCCGGAGTTTGACCTCACTCAACCGAGCTTAACTTGAATCATCTGACAGCAACTGTAAAAGCCGCTCGGCCACTCACCCCACAACTTGCCCCAAGTAAATTTTATAAAGTCTGTCTGAGCGATCTCTTTCCCATAATTCTTCGATTTGCAAAGCCAACGTTGGATTTGCGGATCTAGGGACTTTGGGAAACGGACGGGTTGAACAGACTTCATGAAGTAGACTTTGGGCAAGTTTAGATAACGACTGAGTTAGAAAAAAACTTGCACCTCTTCAAAATCTGACTATATTACCGATCATGAAACTCGTTTCGTATGATTTTGTGATAAGAACAAAATTGCTTTCAGGAAAGCATTTTGTAAAGTCTTGACGACTAAAATTCCCCATGTTCTCCTTTTTAGAATATGAATTCCTTGGGTGCTGGAAAAGTAGAGGAAGAAGCTCAATCGGGAATTCTCCCAAAAATGAAGATTCAGCTTTTGGACCAATTTTCAAGAAACTTTCTTCCTCGTCGAATCGTGAACAGGCATGCGCAAAAGCAGCAGCTGAAAAGGGACTCGACAGCTTCGTCATTGCCCATAATGAATGCAGAGGAGATCAACATACGGGTTTAAGATTCAGGAGGCATGGCAAAAGCAATAAATGTGATCATAGAAAGATGGGACATAGTGCCAGAAGTGGACGTGTTTACGTTCGTGGAGGTATGTTATTTACAATACCATAAAAGCTCTATTAGGCCCCCGGGGGGCTTATTTAATTTTGGACACTCCAAGGGGGCTTAGAAGAGGGGGGGGCTTATTCACAAAATCAAATGACAAGGATGTATAACAGCTCGTTAGTTTTTTTACACCATATTTTGCGGATTCAAGATACAATTTTCGATCGCAATTTTCGATCGTAATACCAGCACAGACCTTTATGTACCATTGCTAAAAACCGCATGTGGCCAAAAATGCTTCTGATATAGAGGGGCCAAACTTTGGAACAAACTAAAAAGAGAAAATAAGATGGCCATTACTTTCACACAATTCAAATCGTCATTGAAAAATGCCAGATCCTGTACATAACCACACTTTTCCTTTTGACTTTTAATACTTATATATTAGTTTTTATCTTGATATTGTAAGTTGCTTTTGTCTTTCTTTTAACAGGGCAGTTTGTAAATAAATTTTTGTATTATACGTTGAATACTTACCCTGTATAAATATTATAAAATGAAATGAAATGAATGAAATTTACGATTACTAAATATTCACATAGACAGCTAAACTTTGGTCTCTAACTTTACGCTATGCGTTCAGAATCGTCGGAATTACAACGAACAGAGAGGGCATGTGAACATGTTTTGGTATTTAGGCCTATACGAATGGGATTGTGCCACGCAGAATCTGTTACCCGCGTTTTGCGTCTGACTGCCCCTTTAAGTGTTCAGTGAAGCAAAGATCTTTGAGATCGTTCAACTACACTTAAGAGACAAGATAAACTACAATCATCCAACATATTTTTACTCAGCTGAGTCTCAGCCGGTACATTCCTATGTCAAAAACCCGTTGCACACCAACAAATTTGTTTATAAACAAATCCTTTGTTTTCAGATTAGTGCGTAGTGTCAAGTCATGCTTGCAGTCTTTGCTCTTAAGAAATTGATAGGCTGCTACAATTTCTGAAGCAGAATTTTTTACGAAGGTAACTTTAAAGGGGCAGTTAAACGTGACGCTGCGCGGGACATTTTCATTGTATTTCTATGAAAAGTGCTTAGGCTAAGCATCGACTCGTCGATGGAGATTTTGAACGGGATTATCGCATATTTAAATCCATCTCCATCGACGTTGCTCTTGACAATCTCGCGAATTAAATTGACAGATATTGTTCGTCTATGTCGATTTCATGTATTTGCAAAGTTATTTTGTTTATCGCAAATTCCTGAAAGTCGTAAACAGCGATCTTTAAAGCTGCGAAGAGAACAAGTCGAAGTGGGCAAGAAACTCACCAAAGAATATAGTTTTTGAGTCAGATTTCTTATGCTTGGTGAAACCGAAATGTGATTAGAACCTTCTCAAACACTGCTAGATTCATTGCTCAATTAATTTCGTCGGACTTACAACGAACAGAGAGGTGCATGTGAACATGTTTTGCTATTTAGGCCTATACGAATTGGATTGTGGCACGCAGAATCTGCTACCCGCGTTTCGCGTCTAACTGCCCCTTTAAGGCTTTAAAGTGGATAACTGTATTTGATCATCCAGTGCGTTGTGAAAGAAAGCGAAGCCAAAGAAAACAATGGAGGGATTAGATGTTACTTTGTCCTATTTATAGACAAGCGCTGTATATGTCAGGTCATTCACTTTAACACAAGCGTGACCACAGTAAAACAGCAAAATTTCCTCTAATTTCTTGCTTTCGGAATTGAGGAGAAAGGAAGATTTCCAATGGTTTCAAGGTAGACTTGGAAATTCCTTGTTCCTCGTGTTAATGTTTTAGAACATTCATTCATTCATTCATTCATTCATTCATTCATTCATTCATTCATTCATTCATTCATTCATTCATTCATTTTTTCAATTTTTATCATTTAGCCACGGTAGCCCCGTCAGTCTGCAGAGACTGCTTTACAGGGGGCCGTGCAAAAAATATTACAAAATTAAAAACCTAATTCACACATTAGTTATCTAATTACTCTAACAATAAATAAAACGAATTTAAATCAAAAGAAAAGTAAACTAGCTACCCTCTACACTTTCTCTTTTAGCTTCTTTTTGAATGTAAGAAGGGAGGGTACATGTTTGACATCTAAGCTTAATTGGTTCCAATTCTTAGGCCCATGAAATGAAGTAGACTTCTGCCCATTTAAAGTGTTGAAGAGAGAGAGAGAGGAACACGCAAGTCAGCTTCGGTGTTTCTTAGACCCCGTTTTACACGGTAGCGGATCACTTTTGATCCGATACAAAAAGTGTTGCGGATCAGCCTCCCGTTTACACGAGCTCGAAGTGATCCGATACACTTCTGCTCCGCTATCCGCATCAATTTTGATCCTGCAACGAAAGCGAACTCGTTTTGTGTCGGATCACTTTTGTATCGGATCACTCTTGCTCTGCACCGTGTAAACGCAAGTGATCCGCATCAATTTTGATTCGGATTCATTACGAGGGTATTTTCCATACAAACGAGGTTTAATCATAATTGCAGTTTGTTTTGAAATTTTGACGTTAAAAGGAAATCACTGAAAATCCGAGAAAATCTTGAATGTGACCTCGCCCTATTTCTATGGTGACCGCTGATCCGCTACCGTGTAGATGAGAGTGATCCGATACAGTTTTGATCCGCTACTGTGTAGACGGGAGGGTGATCCGTAACACTTTGATCCGCAACACTTTTGATCCGCTACCGTGTAAACGGGAGGGTGATCCGTAACACTTTGATCCGCAACACTTTTGATCCGCTACTGTGTAGACGGGGTCTTAGTCTCAATGTATTATGTGCTGAGTTTTTTGCAAGTAACTCAAACAGATATTCAGGAGCAAGATCATTCGTTGACTTGTACATTACAGTCGCTGTTTCATTTTGAATAATTTCAGTTTGAATACTCAACCAAAATGCTCTGTTTCATTGACGCTCTAGAAATCCGGGTCTCTTTCAGGTTTATACAGTCAACACGATGCCAATGACGAACAAATGTCTTTTACATCTGAGCGAATGTCTTCCAATGAAGGAACGAAAAGGGAATTTCACACAGAACAATCAGTAAAGGATGGAGGGGCAGAGATTGTGAGAAAAGATGTCATTCTGCTAAATAAATTTTTCAAGAAAATTTATGGAAATGTTGACGAGAACTCAGCATCTTCTGAATCTAACACTGCTTTTGCTGATAATGACAATTTTCATTCGTACTATGGAGATGAAGCTGATACTTATGAAACAATAGAGAAGCAAGGTATAAAACTTATTTTTTCCCTTTTACTCGTTAGGAATGACTTAAAAGCAGATGCAGTCTACAGCAGATGCGATGAGCGATTTGAGGGAGTTGATCTACAGCATTTGCAGTGTGATCGGCAGCTTGACGTTGTCGCGAAACTAATTGGTATCATTTTTGCATTTTCTCGACTAACGAATAATCGTCCCCCCCCCCCCGCTTTTTAATTTTTGAAAAAATTTGAATCCCCTACTTTTATTCAAACTTTTATTCAATCCCCTACTTTATTCTATTCCCTATTTTATTCAATTCCATTACTTTTGTTCAATCCCCTACTTTATTAACTCTTTGAAGAATTGAAATGATTGTGAACATAATTAATGAACATGAATATAAAAAAGATACACGTTTAACTAAGAAAACGACTATTTTCAATTTGTCCAACCTCCCCCTGATTGTTCTAAGTGCCCCGATTTATGATTACATCGAACCATTTCCTACCCCCCCCCCCCGATTATACTCACCACCCCCTCCCCCGTTTATTCGGTTCTCGGGAGTATGTAATATTCTCAATATTCTATTGCTATTATCATCGTAGTTTCTTTATCTTCGTAAGTGATTTTTTTCGTTGACAGTTCGCAGATGTAATCGTTTCGTTGTGTTGTTAGAACTTTGCAAATAGAGCTATGATGCTCTACATCAATGCTTGGTTAGGCGTTGTCTCCTAACATTTGGTATCTAAAGTGCCTTGAAAGTTTGAGCTCTGCCTTCTGTCCTTTGTAAGTCTGTCTCCTGACCTTATGTTAGAGATCATTCAGAAATCACATATGAAAGAGTTCCTTTTCAAAATTCATTCGTGCTTGGTGAATTTGTTGGTTAAATAGATAGTACATTAAATTTCAAAGTATATCCTTCTGCTTCTGAGAAAAAGTTTTGCTCGAAAACATACTAGATTTCAATTAATTTTCATTTTATCATCGAACAGCCAAACGATCTAGCAAGAAGGAGAACTTGCTTGTCAACCCTGGTTTCGAAGAGCCAATCACGCATGGAACCTGGAATTGCCTTGGAGAGCTAAACCATGGAACAGGAGGTATAATGATCAGAACAAGCAAATATACACGGACTGGAAAGTTTGCAGGTGTATGTCATAGCAGGGTTGGATCCTGGGCTGGTCCTGGACAATTTGTTGGTGAGTTGATGAGGCTTCCTTGGTCCATTTTTAACACTTTAACAATTTTCATTGATTATTTTGCTGCATTTTTTATCTGATAACTGTTGTTAGTTAGTTTTCAGATGAAAACTGAAAGTTTGATGTCAGGTTCATGCCTAGGCCTTATGACCCATAATGCCTAGGCCTTGTGACCCATTAATTATGAGTCAGGTTTATGCCTAGGCCAAATAGAAACTTTTCCCTTTTCGAATCAATGAATTTTAAAAAAGAGGACGTATGTCCTTTGCCGTAATAGTCCTTTGGTGATGTGAATTTGGCTTGTGAAGGCATTTCTCATCGATTTGATGTTAATGATGAGTTCTGTTCTGGACGCTAATCTATCGCCAAATTTCTTCGAGGTCTCCATTTTTAAAATGTGACCAAACTTGTCTGTTTTTGATAAATTTTCATATAGTCATATGACAAACTGTTTGTTTTTGACCACTAATTGACTAGCTGTTGCAAATTGTGACAAAAGGTACAATTTCGAAATTCTTCATGATTCAAAATTTTCTTGCGATTTTACTTTTCATAAAACCTTCAAGACAGTCAGATCCGCACAGTTTAGTTGCTACTGCTTGAGAACCGACCACATTTCTGGCAATGGAAGTCATGCACTATTAACTATCACTAGCTGCAATCACTGCTGTCTATCGAACTAGAAATCGAAAAGTTTAGTGAGGAACTACGTGATCTTCTCACTGGACGTCTTTTCGCTACTGCGGCCATTTGGATATATCAATCCTTTAAATAGAGTTCTTACGGAGCTTTTATTGTATGGTGATAAAGACCTTTCGAATGCCGTTAATAGAAAAATATTACAATGAACGTTGCAGTATATCAATGAAACTGGTCGATTTGATTAAGGTGATTCCAAACTTCGTTACATGCCACCACCTTGCCCCGTTTAGTAATAATTTATGAGTTGATTTTATGTAGTTCTAATTGTTCTTTTTGTTCATGTCATGTGTTTTTCTTACCCTTTTAACGTACCCTTTTTTTCGTTACTACTGATGAAGGGTTAAGCCCGAAACGTTTAGTACATTAAGCTCTAGGCTATTTATTCATTTAAAGATATTTTGTGTATGTATTTTCTTGTCTTGTATTTTGATTAATTTCTTCTTTTTCTTATATATCTATATGTTAATGGCCTCGGGGTAGACATTGCCTTTTTTGCTCCTCGGGTATCCTTGTAATAGTATTGTAGAGTAATTCTGTAAGTAGTGTAGTGTAGCTCGTAATATATATTGTAACTTTTTATTGGAATATAGAGAAAAAATCGAAAAGTCAATTTTAATTTCCATTGAAGCTTAGCCTTTATCATTCAATTTTTTTCATTTTTAGGACATGTAGTCAAGCCTGGGCATGCGTATAGTGTTCGTGGCTTCACAAGGCTGATGAATGCAAGTGATGTAGACTTATACCACATTGAATTATGGGTACGATATCAAGAAAAAGATGCCAAGAATGGCACTGAGACGAGAATTATCATTGCCAAAAGGGATAAACTTAATAACAGTAAGTTTTTAGATCAGCTCCTGTTGTTCTCTTGTGTTTAGATAATTATATGTTGTCGATGTATGATTTATCTTTTTTAGTTGCAATTCAGTGCCTGTATTTCATTCGATGTTCTCGTTCTTTGTCTGAGAAATTTGTTTAATTGTTCTTTTTAGATAAAGGCTGGCAGGAATGGAATGCTCAGTTTTTCCTCCCATCTCGCAAGAATGGTTTCAGATATGTTCAGATTCTATTCAAAGGGCCCAAGCATCATGTTGATATTGTTATTGATGACATGGTCCTCGAGGAGCTCCCTTTAGAAAAGGATTGGCTGCAGGAAGTGAAAGCAAGGACAGAGAAGTTGCGCAAGAGAGATGTCACTATACGGTATGCATGCGACGGATTTCTATGTTGCTTTTACACCAAATGTCTGTTCTGGTAAACAAGGACAGATAATGTTACAATAGGATCCGTGACTTTTTGTTGACATCCAATTACAAAGCGATTAGCGATTACAGACAAAGGGAATTCTATGCCTGGTTTTTCAAGTCATAAACAACAACAATGCAAGCCGCAAGAATTGCTCTGAAACCCAGGTAGCTAGGTGGCTCGTTGTGCATTCAAGAAATGGTGTTTAAGCAAGCATGAGCATATATCGAAAGAAAAAGGATATATCTAAGCATCTGCCTCAGGCATTTTATTTGTTTGGTTGAGAAGCGGATTGATAGGTGATTCAATTCTCGTATATTTTGTATGCAATAAAACACTTACTGCTCAGCGTCTGAACCAAACAAATAAAAAGTCTGCGACAGAAGTTTAGATATATCCTTCTTCTTTTGATTTATGCTAATGCTTGCTCTTAAAAACCACTTCTGGAATGCGCAACAAGTGAGCTAGCTACCTAGGTTTTAAAGCAACTTTTGCGGTTTGCTTTGTTTTTGTTTATGACTTGACCGATCGGGCATAGAATTCCCTTTATTTGCAATCGCTTTGCACTTTAGTGTCAATAAAAAGTGGCGGATCTTATTGTAACATTATCTATCATCGTTGTTCAGGTATGGTATGGAATGATTATCGGAATATAATGACCCAATAGACCTTTTAGCTATTCTGAAAGAGAATCTAGATCGAGCGAAATTTCATACATTTCACACAAAATGTTAAACTGAGTGGTGTTACAGCTTTCGAAAATGCTACAAAACATGAAATATCGATCAATCCAGACTCTTTTCTTGAGCAGCTAATAGATCTATTCAAAGAAAATTTTTCCAAGGCACTACCGGGTGAGCCAGAGAAAAGTTCCCACTTTCTAAAATTCGTAGCACCACAAGTACTTCGTGGATTTGAATGATTCAAATTCTAGTTGAAAGCCAAAAGATCGAAGTATTTTTGTGATTTTTCTCGTCTTCTTACGAGCACTGCAAATATAGGTAAATTCAACTTTATAAAAATTTCATGGCTGCAAAATGACTTATAAAAGGCCTAAAACACTTGATCAAATCGTTAGGACTCTCCTGACACAGAACAATACGCACATGCGTTTCACCTCTCTCAAGAGTTACAAGAAATAGATTCTCAAACAGATACTAAAGATTTTCAATCCCATGGCAATAGATGTGCAGACGATATCTCTCACCCATGAGAAATTGCATTTTCTCTGTTGTTCTGAGCGAGGAGTCCTTTATGATTTGATCAAGCATTTTAGGCCTTTTTCAGTCATTTTGCAGCCATCAAGTTTTTGTAAGCTTGAATTTACCAATTTTTAAAAGGCTCGTAAGAACGTGAGAAAAATCACAAAAATACTTCGATCTTTTGGCTGTCAAGCAAATATTGATTGATTCCAATCCATTTTGTACTCTTGATGCTTTTTCAAAAATGAGAACTTTTTTCTGGCTCACCCGGTACTGCACGAGGATGGTTCAGGAATTACCTTGAATGCTGTAAGTCATTGGAGTTACGTAATGAGTACTTGGAAGATTTTATTTTGAAAATTCCATGAAAGAGGGATTTAAATTGTTTAAAGTCTTAAAAACTTCTATGCAGAGAACTCTTAGACGGGAAACATCATAGTACACCTATCTGGAAAGTAAGTCGCTATATGAACTAAGGTGATCATTGTGTAAAAATCTAAGGGCACGTTCTTGAATCTTCTCAATTTTTTGTACAGATTTAGCTGATGAGAAGTACCATACCAGAGGGCAATAATCAAAATTTGAATATACAAAGCTCTGGACAAGAATCTTCTTTTCATTAAAGCCAATATATTGTTTCAGTCTTTTTTGATGCGGCTTTTCTGCAAATTTCAGAGATAGTTCAAAGTTCAGTTTATGATCTAGTTGAATACCTCATTTGATTATTTTTCCTTGGATGTTGAAATTTTCTCCACTTGTAAATTTTGTTTTAGCCAAGTCAAAGCAACTCCAGCTTCTTCTTCCAGCACCTCAATCAAATTTGGTAGAGTCTTGGAAAAATAAGCTAGAGTGTTATCATCAGCATAATTATGTAACGTCGCTCGTTTGATAAACAGAAAAAGATCGTTTATATAAAAATTGAATAAAATGGGGCCCAAAACAGAGCCTTGAGGAACACCTGATAAAATAGTTTGAAAAGAACTATACGTATTATTGATTCTCACAGACTGTTTCCGCCGTTTTAGGTAAGAGTAAATAAGGACGAGAGCATTTTCATCTAAGCCATAGGCATGTAGTTTGGCTATGAGTAAATCGTGTGGAATACAATCAAATGCTTTTGACAAATCCATAAGGACAGCCCCTACAATATTATCGTTATCGAGTCAAGCATTCTTATTAGGACATGTTGTGTGCCATATGATTTTCTGTAAGCAGCAATGAAAAGGGAAAGTGTTTCATCTAGGTATGGGATAAGTTGATTTTTCAAAATTTTTTCATAGATTTTGGAGAAAATATTGAGAATACTGACAGGACGAAAGTTTCGTTCAACTGTACGATTTGCCTCTCCTTTATCTAAAGGACAGACAGCGGCACGTTTTTCGTATACTGCAATTAATTGCATCTGTTAACGGGAGTGCAAGCTCGTCTGCAGCTAACAAAACCAGTTTTGGTGGTATTTGATCTTCACCCGTTGATTTCCTACGGTCTAAAGACTTTAGTTGTTCCCTGACTTGACAATCTTCTACTTCGTGAAAGGAAAATGAATTGAAATTTATTTCAGGATTTTGAATGATAGCTAAAATACTTGGATGGTTTTTGTATTCTTCAAGAATCAACTTAATGATTTGCCGGTCATCATCAGTTGCAACCGTATCTGCAATGTTGCAAGGTTTTACACCGCTAGATTTTTCTACAATGTTGATGTAGTGATCGTTAAATATCTCCGTTAGATCTCTGTCTTCAGTAATGATTGCATTATTTTTAACTAAGGAGATATCACTACCCGCCAAGCCTCCTTTGTTAGAGAGGAAAGGCTTGACAAGGTTCCAGAAAGCACGAGTGATACCAGACTAAGCTAATATCAGAAATTTTCCCTCATGAAAAGTCACTAAATCCTTTTTGTCCTTTTTAGAGTGCTTTACGCCTGTTTTGCAGTTGATGTCAAGCGTCACAGCTAATCTCCAATACCCAAAACTCTAACTAGCACTGGCTCAGTGTTTTGGCCGGTGGGGTCACTGGACGAGGGAGTAACAGCGGCTGTTGTTGTCGTTGGTGATCTCTCGGTTGTGGTCCCTGTTTCCCAACATTTTCGAATTCGTTAGCTCGACATCTACTACGAAACAAGTTTCTTTCTTTAGTCATCGGTAAATTGGTTTGTATGTAGCTTTTTGTAATCGTATCTTTAATTTTAGTTTAGTTTTATGTCTTTTATGGAATGGCCCCGGCGTAGTCATGATATTTTGCTCCTAGGGGTATCGTCTTTGTAGTGTAGTAAAGTGTTTTGTAAGTAGTGTCGTAGGTAATTCGTCTTTGTAAAAATTTTTAGATTGAGTGTAAAAAAAGTTTCACTTAGCCACTTTCGTTTCATTTATTTCCACTTACTAAGTGTGTCGTAATGTGCAGCGGTCATTAAAGATTTGTTAAGGCCCCCCAGTGTCACTTCTGCTTAGATAAGGTTCTAATATTGCAGCTGTTGATGCATTTTTATGGTACATTTTACACAATACAGAGTGAATTAGAAGTTATACTTAAATATTACCACCACTGACTACCGTTTTTTGTTGACAGGTTGAGATTTGATTCAAATGTTATCTCTCCAGAGCAGCTAAGCACGATTAGAGTCAAGGTGAGAAGAATACATTGTTCAATTATTTTATTAAAAGCTATTTTCAAATAAACTATTCCGTAATATCAAACTCTGCGATTTTTTATTTGCGTTAAATTAGCGACCTTCTTTTTTGAAGCAAAATATTGTTTTGAAAGATTTTCCACGCAAAGAGAGGGAAAGAGGATTTCGTAAGAGAAAATAGGGTAAGATTGTCTCTTGAATCGCTAGAATTGCTAGGAAATCGTATGTTTGGGCCTAAATAGGGTCAGGTTTTTCAGAGTGATATTACGAGTCTCTGTTGACCGTAGCGCCATCATCAAGTCAAAGAGCACAGGGAAACAAGGGACTCCAGAAATGTCAAGAATAGTTTAACCAAGTTTATTGATTCCAAGTATTCTGTAACAATTCTATTTTCGGAATATCAGTTGAAGACCGCAGCTTGAATCTCAGAGCAAGGACGACGATAAAAACATGTTGGTTGATTTCATAAGTTCATCATATATATTCATAAGTTACAGTAAAAACCCGCACATAAGAACCTAAGATTTTGAACTCAGCCTGTTTAGGTTCTTATGCAATGAGGCTCATCCAGTAATCAGGGTGTAGGTTCTTAACATAGGGAAATATGTGAATCTAAATCTTAGCCAAACTTATTTACACTCTTGGCCCTATCCATTTCAACCCAAGCTTACCCAGTTTACCCCTGCATGCCCTGCCTATCACAGTTCTGTAAGTAATGTTTTGGAGTTCACGAAAGAGGTTGATTGGCAAACAGATTGCATTTATTTCCTAATGAATGAATGAAACGCTTTATTAAGAACCTAGTTAAGATATCAGCCTGAAATGGTTCTTCTTTATTGAGTACAAAATATATTATTTCAGGCTGTAAGTTCTTAATAGATGAAGGTTCTTATGTGCGGGTTTTTACTGCATTCGACAGCATGATTATGTGATTACTTGAAAACAATCTAGCATGGTTGTGTGATTACTTTTGGACTTGTCGAACAAATTATGAATATATAAAGGGTGTCCCAAACAAATTGTGCCCCGTTTGCCTGAAGATTGCGACAAAACGGCAATATTTTCTTGTCAAACTTTTGCATGGTATTGCTCTTCAGATATTCAATTAAAGTTTGCTGCCATCCCCATAAAAATCCGTTTAAAGATGATGGAGCGATAACCGCCAGAAGATGACTGAAGCCAGCGGTCGGCCGGCCATATTGTCTTACTATTTTGCAGCGATAAATAGCTTCATGGATGAAATGAAACAGCACCCTCCAATGTCATAGCTCTCGTGAAAATTCCGATAATCATCAGAGAGTTCAACTATTTTTTACCTCGCATGAAGCTATTTGTCACTGGAAAATGGTAAGACAAAATGGCCGACTGCTGGTTTCAGTCATCAGGCAAATTTGGTCTCCTGAAGGTCATAGCTCCATCATTTTTCAACGGATTTTTATGGGAATGGTAGCAAACTTTAATTAAATATCGGAAGAGCAACATCATGCAAAAATTTGGCGAGAATCTTTTGTCGTTTTGTCGCAATCTTCAGGCAAACGGGGCACAATTTTTTTGAACACCCTGTAGTAACAGTAATGTTTCACATTGGTCTCTTCTTAGGTTGAACAGAAAAGACATCACTTTGGCTTTGGCTCTGCAGTCAATCATTCACCGCTAGAAGACAATGCAGAATATAGAGATTTTTTCATGAAGAATTTTGAATGGGGTGTACCAGAGAGTGCAATGAAATGGCCGATTATGGAGGAAAAGAAGGTTAATACGTAATGATATCATCTTTAATTTGCCTCGTATTGAGTAGTTAGGTTAGGATGAACTTTGCCCTGACCTAATCGTTGTTTTTAGCTTTTGATGTTGAGCTGAAGTTCATAAGTTATCTACTCAAATCTCGAGTCTTCCTACTGTCTTGACCACTTTTTACATAATATTTGTCTTAGGTCTCGTTCATACAGCTCCGTTTTTGTTATAATCCGTTTTTGATGCATCGAAGCTACCCGTTCACATTGCTCCCCTTTTTTCAACAACGGAGAGAATCCACATGATTAAAGATACAGTGCCAGAGGTATCTGTTTTTTTGCGTTCACATTGTTCCAGGGTATGAAACTCATTGTTGAATATTAGAGCATTTTCAAAAACCTCCGTTTTTGTGTATTCACATTGATCAACTGCGTTTTCAAAAACCTCCGTTTTGTGAATATCCGCTCTTGATAGCGTTTTCGAAAACCTCAGTTTTTGTGCCGTTTTTGTGCGGATCAGTGTGAATACTTTCACAAAAACCGAACTTTTTCTCCCCGTATTTGTACAAAAACGGAGCAGTGTGAACGGAGCTAATACTGTATAGACTCACCATGAAGATACGGGGAAATTGGGAGATGCTTTCTAAGAGTTTATCACTTGAACTCAAAAACAAATTGCAGCTTGTGAAAGTATTCTTCTTTAGCCAAGATTCACTGATTCAGTAAAAGTATTAACAGTAACAATCCCAAATAGAAATCCCCAACCCATTTACTTTACTCCGAATTTCTCCAAGAATTTAGATTGACAGAACAGTTAACAGAGCTAAACTTTATGATGATTTTAACTGTACTAGGTGAGTCAAAAATTTTTTTACACGTTTGACGGGCTGTGGGATAAAAAATATGCGGCCGATATTTAAAACTAAGATTTTAATCTATCAGACAAAGGTAAGATAAGAAAATTGTGCTTGGTAAAATCACTCACCTTTAAGACCCAAAAATTAGAAAAGTGCCTTTTTATGAGAATGGAGGATTCCACCTTCCAGTCTGGTCCATAATGTACGTGCTATTGAAATCAAAATTCTATTTCTGAAACTGACTTTTGAATTGAATTTAAATTTCAATGCAAGATAAATCATGGGTCAGAATAGAATGTGGAATTATCGATTCCCATACAAACCCCTTACAGGCATTTTTCTAATTTTTTGGTCTTAAAGATGAGTGATTTTACCAAGCAATTTTCTTATCTAAGTTAACCTTTGACTGATAGGTTAAAATTGTAGTTTTGAATATCGGCCACATACTTTTTATTCCACAGCCCGTCAAACGTGTGAACTGTTTTTGACTCAACCGGTAATAGCCACGAAACAACCCCAACCTCGTACCCAGTGACAATGAAGGTTTTCCGTAAACTTCAACGCCTACATTGACCCTGGAGCCTGTTAGGCTATTCTGCTATTTGATTGGCTCTTTTCGAAACAAAAGAAGTTTCTCACCTTTGAAGCCCTGGCATTCAGTCGAAATAAAGAACATTCGAATGGCTCTGGATACAATGAGTGCTGTTCGAACCATGGAATCCTCATTTCGAAAATGTCGAATATGAGATTCGAAAGGACCTGCTGTCTGCCAAATTATGCTAATTATTCCGATCAAAATTTACAAAATTTGTAAACCGGTCCCAAGGGTATCTGTTGAGGTCTAGCCTCCTATTGAAAACAACAGATACCCTTGGGAACGAGGTTGGAAACAACCCTTCAATTTTTTGTTTTCAACTTTGCGTCTCTTTCCAGGGTGATCATAAGCATACTGACATGGATAATTTCATCAAAACACTACATAAATACAAGTAGGTCTTTCAGTTCCTTGAAGTTGTATGATGTCATTTTTCATATGTGCTCGAAGATTGACTTTGAATATAAAATCTTGGTAGTTATAGGTAATGTGTCCATGTAAGTACGGCGGCATTTGCGGGGGGCATGCCAACTTCATTCACGTGTTATTTCGTGTGATCATTTTGGTTAAGGAGCTCACAACGTGGCAATGACTGATGGCTTACTTGCGGTTGCGCTTTCAGAGCTGAAATTTTAGTTTGCATGTGATCAATTAAATTCTGCCAATCACAGCGCGCTCTTTGTGGCTCTTCATCAGCATCGTATCAGCATATTTTGACAGAATGAATACGCGGCTGTACTCACATGGACACATTGCCTTTAATAATAAATAACTGAGGTTCTTCTTTCTTGAAGGCATCAAACATTTCACAGGAAATCTATCTGCAGTTAGCTATAAAAAAGAACCTTTTTAATTGACAGAACAAGGACAATAGCACGAGTTGGTTTTGATTGACACCGCAATTCAAAGCGATTAGCGATCGCAGACAAAGGAAATTCTCTCAACCAGAAATTCAAAACAAACAAAGCTGCAAAAGTTTCTTTGAAACACAGGTGCTAGCACGCTTGTTGTGCATTCCAGAAATTGTTTTTAAGAGCAAACATGAGCAAATATCGAAAGAAGAAGGATACATCTACACATCTACCGCCGGCATTTTATTTCTTTGGTTTAGAGGCTGAGCAGTAAGTGTTTCAATTACACCCAAAAATATAAGAAAATTGAATCGCCTCCAAATCGGCTTTTGAAACAAATTGACTAAATGCCCGTGGCAGATGTGTAGATATATTCTTCTTCTTTCGACCTATGCTCATGTTTTCTCTCAAAAAAAATTTCTGGAATGCACAATGAGCGAGCAAGCCACCTGGGTGTCAGGGCAACTTTTGCGGCTTTGTTTGTTTTGAATTATTGGTTGAGAGAATTTCCTTTGTCTGCGATCATTAATCGCTTTGAATTACGGTGTCAACCAAAAGCAACTCATTCTATTGTCTTACAAAATCTGCCCTTGTTGATTGACAGTGGATATATACTTTCACTGATACTCGTAACTTAGAAACTTCCAGTATATGTTTATGTGGTGACATCAAGGGAAATATTCTGTAAAAATGTTACAAAAGTGATCTTTCTGCAGGACCAAAATGTAATCTTTTTAGATAAGGTACTATGATGGAGTTTTTTACTGCTTTACTGAACTGCCTATCACAGCCCTCTTTTCGGAAAATTTGTAAGAATCTATGCAACCTGCTTTTTGAAAAATGGTCCTTAGCATGTTTTTGTATATATGAATTCTCCTAAAACGTACAATTTACTTACGAACAATAACATTTACAAGACGTTAGTACAAGCATGGGTAGTTATACACTGCTTCTATGAACCATCAAGCTGGGACTGATATGTATCTGCGGAGGATATTTTTAATAGTTCGTCGAACCGAGAATTTGTATCCAAGAATAAGGACAGATAATGTTACAATAGAACTCGCTACTTTTTATCAAAATGGCTGGATACAAATACAATTAGGCAAAGGGAATTCCATGCTCGGGTGGTCAAGACATAAACAAAAACAAAGCAAGCCGCAAAAAATGCCCTGAAACCCGGGTCGCTAGATCGCTCGTTGTGCATTCCAGGATTAGTTTTTAAGAGCAAATATTAGCACATATCGAAAGAAGAAGGATATATCTAAACTTCTGCCTCGGGCATTTCGTGCAGAAGCTGAGCAGTAGTGTTTTAATTCTGCACTTAAACAGTATGAGAATTGAATCCCTCCCAATTGGCTTCTGCACAAAATGAATGAAAATACCCGAAGCAGATGTGCAGATATATCCTTCTTCTTTCGATATGTGCTAATATTTGCTCTTAAAAAGCATTTCTGGAATGCACAACGAACGAGCTAGCGACCCGGGTATCAGGGCAATTTTTGCGGCTTGCTTTGTTTTTGTTTATGTCTTGACCGACCGAGGATGGAATTCCGTATCCAAGGGATCCGAAAATAGCCAGTTCTATTGTAACATTATCTATCCTTGTTGTATCCAAGGGATCCGAAAATGGGTCCTTTATAACGAGGGTTCATTAAACAGAGGCTTCGCTGTATTATGGAGGGCTCACTGTGCGTTTCCGTCGAAGAAAATGATGGCATTGGCTCATTCAAGTCACCCGGTACTAATCGTTAAACTGTATTTGTTGCAGTATATCAATGCGTGGTCATTGCTTATTTTGGGCAGTGGAATCAGAAGTACCCAAATGGTTGAACAAGCTAAGTAAGAAAGATCTTCTCAAAGAAATGCAGAAACGACTTAATGACACAGTGTGCAAATATAAAAAGAGGTAAATCTCTGTTGAATTCTTTATTTCACTTTATTTAATCGGTCACATCTAATTTCCGCGAATTACTACAATTGACATGTTTTGCATGAGTAGTTTTTGCGTTATCGCAAATCCCACATGACAATTAATTTGAATTTGATTTTGAATGTCCCGCTGGTCCAAAAAACGGCCTGCTCTTGAAAACATCACTATAATCTGCTTTTTCTACCGATCCCAAATTGTTCTGCTTGGTTGATTGTATCATATCCAAATAAAGTTCAGGCATCAGGGATACAAATTTACTCTTGCAAGAATACGCAAAAAAGGCCAAACAATGTTTTGGAGATCGTTCTTATTTGACTAAATCATATACTGTCTCTCTGTAGGATTGCACATTGGGATGTCAACAACGAAATGTTACATGGTTCATACTTTGCTGATAAATTAGGCCCAAAAATTAGAGACTGGATGTACAAAAGAGTATACAAGAGGGATCCAAATAGCAAATTATTTGTCAATGAATTTGATGTTGTCGCAAATGGTATCTATACTCAGGTAAGCGTTAAATGTTCGTTTCCTTTGTTTCCCTACATTAACATCACAAAGGAGTCATAACGCAACTTTGTAAGATATGTAACGGTATGATTAATAGTAAAATCCTTCACGAAACCTAAGAGATGAGTGGCTGAGTGGCTAGACTTGCTCCAAGTCTATTCAGTGGACCATCAGCAATAAAAGAATATAATTTCTTCTGCGGGGGCGTAAGCTACTAAGGTGTTCTCACTTCTCCTTCGCAGCGTCACCTTAGTAGCTTACGCCCCCGCAGAAGAAATTATGTTCTTTTATTGCTGATGGTCCACTGAATAGACTTGGAGCAAGTCTACTGAGTGGCTTGTACAGTTTCCGTCAGGTGACTGAAGTTAAGCTCGGTCGAGTTAGGTCAAACTCCGGATGGGTGACCTCTGGGAGGCCTGCCCTCGCAACTCACATCGCCGTCCTTCTGAAGGGACATTAAACTAGGGGTCCCTGGATGCGGCATGCACAATGGGCTCAAATTGGCTTTAAGTAGCTAGAAATGCTTCCAGCCCACTTAAAAATAGATTTCTGAGAAAAGGTGAAATGCTACCCAAATCAAGTTCTGAAGACAAATCTGGGAGAAAGCTTATAACAATGGCCTATAAACTGTCCTTAGTCGTGGAAGGTTTTTGTTGAAGCCAACCTATCGAAATTTTGACATTTTTTCTCTCGATTCCAGTAGACACTAAAGATGGCGACTAGGAACTTTCACCAAAATGGTTTGCGTTCCAACTAAGAATCTTTAACGATTGTATAGGAACTCCTTTAGAGAATGCAATGCATCTTGGTAATAAGTTGCTCGCTGCTATCTTTTGCGTAATCGTATACCAGAGCAGCCTGTGGTATTTTGACTGCAAAAGGTACCAAATTTGATTGAAGGACTCAATTTTGTTATTTTCAAGCTAATTTAAGCCGTTGTATATATTTCAGGCCTATCTTGAACAAATCGAAGGATTCAAGCGACGACGAATTCCAGTTCATGGCATAGGAGTGCAAGGACATTTCTTGGGGTGGACCCACCCATCCATATTACAAGTATGTAAAATAACAGTTGGCTTCGGCTACTTATTTGTCATAGCAATCTTTACAGGGCTTGCTTGATATGTTTCCCTTGGTTTGATTTAGTTCAGTGGAAAGATTAAAACTCCTAATCATAGCAGAGTCTGGTTTTGGTAAAGGGAGAAAACGTTTGCAAAGCCAAAATGTTTTTTTACTCTAAAACACAGTTGAGATATAACCGTAGGCCTACTAATTTGAAAATGTTTACATCTAAATCAGAACTTCCAAAAAGGAGTAGATTACAATTTGGAGTCCATACCCGAAACGTTTAAATCAGGAATGTTTTCAAGATGACCAAAAAGATCTTGCCGTAATGTGTCATACATAGGGCAGTGCAGGAGAAAACCGTCATTACCCACTCTTTCATATAATACATTTTTTTGTCTCCCATTTTCAACTAGTTACTACAAAGATAAGCTTTTAAATGTGACTGGGTACGGTTATGTTGCCATTGCATACCCCAGCAAAGTGATAATGGTTATACCACATTTATTATTTGACCATTTACCCAGGAACGATTTGACATTTTGGCAAAAGCTGGAATACCAATTTGGATAACAGAGCTCGATGTGCTTGAACATAACAAAACAAAGAGAGCAGATACATTAGAGCATATCATGAGAGTTGCATTTGGTCATCCGGCAGTATCTGGTATTATCTTGTGGGCATTCTGGAGCAATGCAGCATGGAGAGGTGCTGATACTGCACTCATTGATGACGACTTTTCCGTGAGTATCCATGAGACTGTTTAGTTCAGTTGAAAAAGAAAAAAAACACTCTAATTCTGAAAATATTGAAGATTTCAGAAAATTCGGTAGAATTATAGAGAATAAGCTAAAGTTTCTTTGAATTCATTCAGTTCAAAGAAATGTACACCCCTTTTTAAAGATTTGGAACCTATGCTGTTCAGTTGATTTCATTTAAAATTCTTCCGGGTGTCCCAAAAAAGTTTCCTGATTTGAACCGCTATTTTAGTAAAAGTACATGTTATTTGATAAAGACTCAAGCAGGAATCTCTTGTACAATGTCCAATTTAGATCTGAGTATTTGTTTCATTTCTGTATCTGCACGTACCGATTCTCTGCCAATATTTCCCTAAAAATCAGAATACCTGCAAAGGCGACGATAGAGCCAAAAAACAGTTGATCAATAAGATAGTTAAACCTGCAGCCTCAAATGCACAGAAATCAAGTTTTTCAAACAAAAAATTTCCAACAGTAGCGAGCTTGAACTCCATAGAAGGACCCAAGAAAGATCATATTTGTCTGTGTAAAAGGCACGAGTTTGCTTCTTGTTTTGAAGTTAAGGTACACTTTCTAAGATAAGTTCCTGTGGTCCGCACTTTGCATATTGCCAAGTTTGAATACCAATTTATGAAATTGACCAGCGTTTGTATGCTCCTCACGCCTACGATGTAAAACATGGGAGGGATGGAGCAAATCTTTATTGCTAGATTCTTCTCCTTTTCGAAGGTTTCTCGTGCTGAAAATTATCAGAAAATCCATATTTGAGGCCAGCGAAAAAATCTGCAAAAATTATATGGGTCCAAGTTAGCCCTTAAAGGGGCTCCATTGCCTAACTGTAAACAAATCTGATAACACCGCACGTGGCCATTGTACTCCAGTAATTTCTGCAGTTTGTTTGGTGGCCTTATGGAAGCCACCAAAAAATGCTCGTTAAAAATCCACTAATATCCAAACAAACGTAAGAGATATGAATGCTTGGATTTTTCCTCTTTGAAGTACAAAGATCTATCTTCAAAATGATGCTATCATTTTCGAAGAAACATGTAAACGTCTGTGTGATACTGCCCATCAGAAACTTCAAAATCACCGTTTCAACTGAAATTTGGAGACGGAGCCCTTTTAAGCAAGAGATTGCCGTTTAAATCATTCTAAGCGAGACAATAGTCGTTTTTCTGGAACTGTTCAAACAGGGAAACTTTTTTTGGGATACCCGGTACTCATGTGAATTTATCTAACATTTACATAGTACATTATGGGATGCGCAATGTTACTCTATTCTGACAGGCCACAATAATTGATACACTAGAAAGGCTACTTTCAAAGATTTGCCATTTGATCTTCAGTCAAAGTTATGCATTGTGGTTACAGATTTTTTCAGATTTTTTCAGATTTTTACAGATTTTTATGGTCAGTATTTTCTTGAATTTTTAAATGATGTTGGATTGAGCTACACTATCATTTATAAGAACTTGAATTCAAAATATCGAAAAGCATATTTTCAAGAAATATTTCCAGATCAATTGTATCTATGTCTAACACTGAAAATTGTCGATGAAAATGCTGCTCTATTTAAAATCTTAAATTACCAATGTACAAATTTCAACATACTAATAAGAACAAGGGACAGTTTAAGAATCCTGCAAGTTGTCTGCGACTAATTGTTCTTATTAAATCTAAACTCTCTTGACCTCTGATGACAAGTTAGGTTTTGTAGTCTTGAAATAGCTATAAATGTCCATATTTCACATCAATAAAAACGCTATAAATGTCATTTAACATGTCTAAGACAAATGGAATGGCTAAGAAGATCGATCTTCTCGTAGACGCCGTTAAAAGTGTGCTTCCCAGACATGTATTAAAACATTAAAAGTAACAACCTTCAATGTATACAAGGATTAAATTTGGTTGGTGGAAATGAGTTCTTACCCAGTTGTCTCTTATTGGTTAAAGAGGTCAGTTTAAGATGCCCCTTTAAATGTCTTTTAAGTAACGGGCCATTAACTTTAAATGACAAGGCGTGGAGACATGGGTAACAGCCTTTCGAACTGGCGCCATTCCTCGGGCTTTTGTCAGCTTCAGTTTCACCACAAGCTAGAGTTTCGTCAAGAATCCTCGTCGAACGATTGAGCAGTGTAGACTTATGTTTCTAAAAATTGTTTTACTAAGTTTAAATTTTTGAGGGCTACTTCGAATAATATGTCGCGGAATTTAAAGTCACATCAAAATTTTGATATCTACGAAATCCGTACTGCAGTTACACAACAATTTTATTTTAAATGTTTTAAAAGCCTACTTCGAGCAATATGTCGTGGAATGTTAGCCGTTTTAAGAGTCAGATCTCTACTCACGCTCTTTGAAACAAAATCCTTTCTTTTGTTGCACTAGAGTCTCATCAAAAATCCTCGTCGGAGATCTGACTGACTGGGCGTTACTAAAATTGTTGTGTTTAAGTTTAAAGAACAAAGAACTCTGAAAGAGAACTACCTCAAATCATACGTCGTGGAATTTTAGGCCCTTCAAGTAAGCATGTTTGGTATTTATGGGAGCTATTACTGTGCGATGAAGCTGCTGTTTGATTTAGAAGTTATAAATGAAACAATTTAAGTTGCATTTTAATTAACTTTCTTATCCATCGCCCTCCTAACTACTTTTTGCCGGCTGAGTGAATACATGGGACGTTTGTTTGGAGACCAAAGATAGCACAACTCTTGTTTCTTAAAAGTTTACTTCACAATAAAAGGAAGGTTCACTTAGTTATGACAATTCATTTGGTTTTGATCTCATAAATTCAAAGGAGCCTTTGCAGCCAACCAGTATATATTGCACATGCCGTCTCTTTGTTGACGGCCGTTTTCGTGCACCATGCAAATTGAGGCACCAAAGAGACCACGACAGAATGTATTCACAATGCATGCCAGTTGCAAAGGCCCCTTTGAAGGCTTCAACTAGAGTCATTTGTCAGGCCATTGTCGGCTTCAAAACAAAGACAATGGCACCGTTTATCTACGAAACAACTCAAGACATGCATTTTTGACATAAATAGAAACTTTACTAAACACTCTTACCTTCGATAATACTGCTTCTTGAAAATATTCACCAAGAAGTATGAAAAATTTCAATGTTTAAAGCCACGTTTGTCTTTATTCTCTGCAGCACATAAGCTTTTACCAACACAAAAGACTCACAATATAGTCCAAGTTATCGCAACAACAACAGTGACAACAACAACAACATTTTTTTGCGCAAACTAGTCCATCAGTCTATCAATAGCTGTAACTACGAACTTGTAATCAGTCTACCAACACAATCGTCCAGATTCTCTGCAGCACATAAGCTGTCAAACGTGCCATCGTTTTTACTAACTTGATACAAAGGCTTTTCGTGGGAAGTAACCCTACTTTATGGCTATACCCATTATAAACCTTTGCAATACTGTTTTTTCTACAGGTTAACAAAGTTGGTCAACGTTACTTAGATTTGAGAAAAGAATGGAAGACAAAATTAACCTTGGCACCTTCCTTGGTTCTTGATACTTCTTGTGATTTCAAATTTCGCGCTTATCATGGCATCCATGACGTCACTGTTACGTTTCCTGATGGCCAGCAAATCATAAACGAAATCAAAGTTTCACCAAAACGACAAGCCCTATTGGTTGAGATAAACACACATGGTAAGCTATGACGTCATTTCCTGTACCAGTTGATAGCTTTGTGTGATTTCATGTGGAAATTTCAACTCCAAAATTATGAAAGAGCATCGTAACAGACACGAGCAGTTGAATCGAAAATGATACTAGAAAACAACTAGATTTTATAATAATCTCTAGTGATTTCTGAATACACGTCAGAAATAAGGTAGTTTGTGAAAAGCAAATTCTTTAAGTTCTAAAAACTTTGCGGACGTTGACGTTGACGAAGAAAAGAGACCGCCACGCTACCTTACAATTCTTTGAATTTGCTTGCCCCAGACTACTTGAGAAAATTATTCATAAAATGTTCGGATGACAGAGAACGATTTCTACGCTCATCAGAGACTGGTCGTAGAATAATTACTGAAAAGGATCAATGGCCAAAAGGCTTTTCTTATCGCGGTGCGAGACTCTGGAACAGTCTAGAAAGAGAGACAAAATTTTAGCACCCTCCCTGAGAATCTTTATGGAACAACTACAGGAGGGGGTGTAACTTTAATTTCATTCTTGCATTCTTTTTCAGAGACATTGTATTGTATTGTATTGTATTGTATTGTATTGTATTGTATTGTATTATATTATATTATTATATTGTAAATTAGGTATGTTAATTTCTTTTGTTCTTTGTGTAAGGACTTTCCTTTAATTTTAGTTTAAAACAGTTCAGTTTGAAACACATATCATATGGAAACTTATCAACCTGTATAAATATTTTAAAATGAATGAAAAAAGATGAAAGTTGTTTTACTCAACCAGTAGCGTATCTTATAACCGAATTTCTTGTTAAAAGGCGTACACATCACTATAGTTCTACTCTCATCTAAATTCTAGTGGACGGTTGAGGCATCAAAGTGTTTCAAAGAAGATATGATATTATGAGTTAACTCCGGTGCACAGTGCTTAGAGCTGCCAAGTCTTGCAGTCAGAGTGACAGATGCATCAAGCTGGTATGTAATACCTTTTTCTGCTTAATCAAATCAAGAGGTGAGCTGGCTTGTTTTCTTGATGGACTAAATGCGTTGATGCGATGACATTGAATGGGCTGGGGTAGCATAGGGCTCAAATCTTTAAAAAAAGTGGCTGTAAAATGTTTCTAAAATGCTGGAAAGGAACTTGGCGTACTTTGCTGTAGATCTGCCATGGAAATTTTCTGATATCTCGATTAATTTCAAAATGGCGGTATTTATTATATTACAGGGTGTGACGTCATCAAATGTCTAAATCCTAAACCAGAAGAGTTACAGATTTCTGTTTGCCATCATATTATATGCCTTCATAAACTGTTGCTTCCTTGAGAGTTTATCATTGTTCCCCCTATTGATTTAGGATTTACGATGGTTTCAATTTCCATGAATTTTTATAGAAATAATTAAAATGCCGCCGCCATTTTGAAATTAATCGCACTATCAAAAAGATTCCACTGCAGATTTACAGCAAAGTACTTTAAGTTCCTTTCAAGCCATTTAATTCAAAGAAAAATGCGATAGAATTTTTCACCCACCTTTTTAAAGGTCTGAAAGATTTGAGCTGGCTGGGATACGAAACTGTAAAGAAACGTATTTCAGAATCTTGTTTTCTGCATTTATTTTGGTGGATGGGGTAAGTCCACTCTGAGGTCACACTTTTTTTTAGAAAAGTGATGAATAATCTATGTGATGTGGTCCACCTAGAAACTAGAAATCACAATTTCGACAAAAATTCGGTGACCCTTCCCTATGATATACCGGGTGTCCCAAAATGATATATTATCATTTGATTGCTTATATGTCCATAACCAATGAACCGATTTTCAAAAACTTTGTTTTATCCGATTGCCGAAAGGCTAAATTGTATTCGAGGATGTTGGTTGTGGTTTTACGCAGATGTCTTCATGTCGAAAAGAAAATTGAGAAACCTGCTCAAATTCAAGCCTTAGATGGCATGAAAAAGAAACGGCCTACTTTTCCAGTCAACATTTTAGATGTGATACAAAAGGCTGTCCTTCAGAGAATATTGGTCGTTCAGAGAATACGAATTCAGTTGATACTGAATTCAGAGAATATGAATATGAGTTCAGCCTTTTGTATCACATCTAAAATGTTGACTGGAAAGGCCGTTTCTTTCTCGTGCTATCTAAGGCTTGAATTTGAGCAGGTTTATCAATATCGTTTGGACATGAAAACGCCGTCATAAAACCACAACCAACATCTTCAAATACAATTTAGTCTTTCGGCAATCAAATAAAACAAAGGTTTTAAAAATTGGTTAATTGGTTATGGACATGTAAGCAATCAAACAATAATACATCATTTTCGGATACCCGGTACATTTTGCGCTCTGTTTAACCCTAAAATAGTTGGGCTACACGTTTTTTTTTTTATAAGAAACTTGGATCAGCACTTAGTACTAAAAGTTTCTTAATTTCGCATGAAAATTTCGGTGTTTTAGTAGTAAAAGTTTCTTAATCAGTTTCTTATTTTTTGGGCCTAAAATTGCGGTATTGTTCGAAGTTGAGCCTTCTTCTCGAGAAAGGGCTTCCTCTTTGGATTGACATTGTCATCAAGAAGAAGCCATGCACATCAAGGCAAAAATTTACAAAAATTTGGAGTTAAAAGTCAAGAAAAGACGAATGTACCTTTGTTAGAAAGACATAGAATAAGAGAGACACAAAGAAATAAAGTTTTAGAGTTTCTTAACTGTTCTTGAGCGTAGTACTAGAGTTTCTTAATTTTTTGGTCATCGTAGTACTAGTTTCTTATAAACCAGTTTCTTATAAAAAAAAAACGTGTATCTCACACGTCCTATTTTGGTTGGGGGGAAGCCCCCTACCTAACTCTTGACTGGTAATTGGTAGAGCAACTGGATTTTAGTGTGCTAATAGCCCAAGGGATGCAATTTTTAAAAGTATATAAATGAACCTGAAATTAGCTATCATTATTGTTTACGTCAGCATTTTCCTTTGTATGGTCATGATTTTTCTCCTTGCAGAGTTATCAAAATTAATTTACTAGGGGGCAAATTACCCCCCCCCCCCCCCCGCTCTTGTAAAAGTCGGGTTCATATTCAAGAGCGAGAATGTAGTTGTCTCCATGCACATGACTGTAAACCAATGAAATTTAAAATGTTAACTTCAATTATGACGAGGCTGCTAGAATTACGGATACTTATGCAGTATCAATCTCCCCTCATTAAACTTTTAAATGATTTGAAATAATTGGGCGATGAATCTATATTGTTATAGTTTTTTATGATATAAACACAGATGAGATTAATTCAAGTGATTGATGAAGTATTTAAATTAAATGATAAATTATTTGATTTGCTAATTAAAGTAATTAGTTATGATTTTAGAAGTTTAGTTGCAGGTTTAAATTGTTATAGATTTCTTGACGTACTGTATATGGAAATATAAAATGCATTAGTGAAAGATTGTTGCAATATAAACGATAATGATAAATTTTACCAGCATGAACTCTTCTGCTGGTGTCATAATTTTAAATTAAATTTGATATCGAAAAATTCATTTTTAATGACCAGAATGATTTGTAGAATGGACGATGCAAATATCTTGATAAAATACCTTGATGTTGCTTAACAGATTTTTGATGTTGTGAAAATCTACGTATTTATTTATGTCTTAGACAACTGATTGCCACATTTTAGAAATCAAATTCAAATCTCAAAACATACTGTACTCTCTGTATGTGTTTACTTGTTCATTGTCAAAATTTGAGTACTAAAAATTGATTTTTCGGTGTTTAGTGATCTGGCCTAAATATAAAAATCCTCGATATGCAGATATATCTCAAGCAATTTTTTTACATTGAGCATCCATGTATAAATGTCTGGATGCTGGCATTGGTCAATTTACTTGATTTCCATAAAAAAAAGGTGCTACGAAGCATTTTAGCTTCCAGGTACTGGTTCCTTGTAAACTGGGTGCATATTAAAAAGGGCATATTAGTCTTGTCTTTCGTGAGATCTTCTGTGACGAAAATATCGATGACATTTGTGAATGAAAAATTGTTTCGTGAAAAGAGTACTGTTAATTTTGTTGAAAGATAAACCAAGATTTATTGGAGAAAATGCCGGAATAGGACAGGAAATATTTCATCCGACGTAAGAGAAAGAGCGATCGATACTCTGTTTAAATTGCCAGCACGAAAAGAAATTGCGTGTTTCCATCAACTCAGAAGTCTCTTGTCAATCGTCATCTCAGGGATCAATGCTTTTAAATAACATCACGCACCCGCAATCCGCATTTCTTGAATATTTCACACTTTCTTTGTCACAACGCTGGACGTTTTGAGTCGCCATGTTAATTGCTGGTGATTAAACTCAAATGGCTTGCACGTGGTCGCACGAGCCAGAAGGCTTTGTCTAGGCTTTACGTATCAGACAATAAATGTGCTTTTTACAGGCGTCTGTGTGAACAATGGTCGCTTCTTAGCACTGATTATCTCGGGCGTATGGTCTTGGAAGTTGTTCAAATCCTGACCTTTCAAGTAGCCTTCATCGAACGCAAATAAAATTGGACTGAAAATTTTAGTGTCCGTATTTTTTTGGTCCGAGGTATTCAGTGTCCGAGATATATGACAGGAAAGCACTTTTACCGTTGTAAACTAAATGCCTTGCTCACGAGAGTGCTACTTCCAGATAAGAATGATCCTCCAGAGTTTAAGTCATTGCTCTCCACGCATTCACGGTATTTTGAGTAGCAAGAGTTTTGTCTGTCACATTTCATATCTCCAGTTAGACTGATTGGTCTCGGTTTGGTGTAGTAGTCTCGTCTTGAATAGCGATTCCTGGGACTCATCGTAATCAGTCTAATCTTCAGTGACTTGAACTCAATCTTTTCCATCGAATCTTGTGTGACTTGAACTCGAGTGACTTGAGCTCGATCGATTTTTTCTCCATCAAATCCTGAAAAGTTTTTAGTCATTTTCAAGACATACTGGCTAGTTGTGAGAATGAAATCACAGATAAAGTGGCCTGTAAATAGTTACCAAACCTTTATGTTCTTGGAGCATGCTTTCTTTCGAGATATTCAGTTTCAGTATGTCAATATTCGCTAAAATATTTTCGGATAAGGCAGAGGCGTAGCTAGGAATTTTCGGCGGGGGGGCAAAGCCCATTAATGATCCGACAGGCGAGCATGGTAAGTTGGGGTATAAGTTGCCTGTGTTTGGTACCTGGGGGGGGTGGTACCTGGTATAATTTGCCATATTTTGCTGACGGGATGTGCACTCCCACGTACGGAAAGAAAAAATCTAGGGGGCTGCCCCACACAAATTTCATTGTTTACCATAATTTTTGCGCGATTGAGGGCATTTTTTTGCCCGATAGAGGTGGTTCGCACACCCAGTTAAAGCTTTATCCATAACGATTTTTGATGATTTTTTCAAGAATTTCGGTGAATTTTCCATTGGCGTAGCCAGTTTGGATTAACTAGGGACATTGAAATTAGGGGTCTTTTACCCCTGGGAAAATTTTTGAGGACGCGTCTTTTACTTTGGCTTAGAACGGCTCTCCTGATCTCATTTTTGCCAATGCTAGAGTGGCAACTTCGAACAATTTGTAATAGCTTTATATGAACCACCACCATCTTCAGAAAAATTTTTGAGTAAACAATACCTAGCTTGGCTCAGAATGTCTCTCTCGATCCAATGTTTGCTAATGCGAAAATGGGAAATATTACAATTTTGTGATATTTCTTCTATTATCAACGTCAGTTAGAAAATTTTTGGGATATCAACCTTTACATTGGCTTGGACTCTTCTTGCCTTGCAAATTGAATTTTCTCATATTCTTATCTTTTGAAATAACCTTCCTCGATATTTTGCTCAAAACTTCCACCAAACCAGGTTTGTGGGTGTGTAGCGTTTTTGCATCTCTGAGGGCTCAAAATAAAAAAAGTTAGCAAGCTAAGCACACCATCGTTTCTTCTCACGCACTTTCCTCTTCTTTCCCTGTATACCTCCCAATCCTATCTCTTTCTCCTCTTCTATCTGTCCATTTTCCCTTTTCCCTCCTTCCTTCCTGAGAAATTTAAGCATTTCAGTTACCTCCCTGGGAGCGCTGCTACCATGCTACTTCGTTTTTTTAGCCCTGTACACGAGCATGAGAAACAAAGAAATTTACCTGCAACCGTGAATGGAGAGAACATAGGGTAAGACGGGGTAAAGTGAACTACGGGGTAAAGTGAACTACTCAGAACATTCGCGCTTCTCTCCAAAAGCAAACATGCAGTGATGAAACATGATTTATGCCAAATGCTTTGTTACATGTGCTCACAGGAAATGAAATCATTTTTGCAAAATAGTTCTTCCTGTTGTTGCAAAAAATCCCTTTACCCGAGGCAGTAAAAACAACCTCGGGAAATCATGGTTGTTAGGTTTGGGCTCCTATCTTTGGTCTTAATTTTTGACCCCAAGACGAAATTCATTTCTATAATTGTTTTGATCGATTTGAAACACATACCATGCGTTTACATTTTCCAAAAGGAAAGGGCCAAGAAAGACTTTTTTGTACGCTAACATAATATTTTAAAAAGTCTACCGTCCAGTCGATATTTTGCTTCGACCGGGGTAAAGTGAACTACCCATGATTTTTCATTTTCTCATGTGAACATGAAGTCAGATGAAGAAGACCTTTTCAATCTCATTTGGTTCATAAGTCTGCCTTCAGAAAATCATAATTTGGAGGATAATTTTTCGCTCTGATGACACAGAACTATATTCTGATACCAGCTCCCTGAAAAACCTCCAAACATTTGACAGCCGAAGTTTGACCTTCATTCAGAAATGCGGTTACTGATCCAAGAATTTTGTTGGGATTTGATGAAGCAAGCATACCTATCGACATGAAAAGGATAAATGGCCATCACTGTGAAATTAGAATATAGATAATTATTATAGATTTATAACTATTTTTGGTTTTATTTCTGGGCGGAGGTTTCAGGGCAAAGTGAGCTACTTTGAAAATATTGCTTCTCTTTGTGGTAATTTGGTATTTATATGCAATATAGTATTTTCGAAGAATATTCCCATTATTGTTCATCGACTTGTATTCAGGTCTCGCAATCTGACTCGAATTGGTGACTTAGACAATAGTTTTTGGTTAATATTTGATTTGCAAAGATCGTTCTCAACATAGGTCACAATTTAATTTTTTTAAATATCACTCTTGTGAAATTTTTGGGTTTGTTTCGTTTTGGCATGTGGAGAACTCCTTAGAGTTACAAAATAGATCATATTTTCGGGTATTACCAGCATTATTTTGGTTTTATCGAACAATTGCTAAGTAGTTCACTTTACCCCGGCCTGGGGTAAAGTGAACTAGGCAGAGCGGTCGCCAAAGAAAGCTCTTTTGTGAGACAATGGAAAAAGATTTGAGAAATATTCTTGCTGGATAAACTGACCCAAAGACATAATGTCAAAACAACGTTAAAAAGTTTGCCCTCAGCTACAATGTCTTTAGGATATCCGTGAAAAACCTCCAAAATAGTTCACTTTACCCCGTCTTACCCTACGCGTTGGTAGCTGCAATAAATTGCAACGAACAGTCAACAGTTTCCAAAATGGCGCATCCGTTTGATGTCCAAAGCCACGTATTTCCTTTTGTTCCCGTGGTTTTGAATCGACTTGTCAGTTTAGTGTTCTTTTAGGAGCCTAATAGATTTTCCTTCTTCGACTGCTGGTCATTTTAAGTGTCTAATGTTGCATCTGTAATTTATAACGATGAGTCCGTTTTAAAGGCTATTTTGAACTTCTCTACCGCAAATCATTTGCTCAAATATCCTGCAGCAACTGGAGAAGCATTCAAAAAAAGAGACCTGTCTTTTCTCTTCAAAGTGTATCAGTCATCGTTTTCAGGCAAAAGTGAAAATCTTATCGTGCAGAAATCGTTCTCAATTTTTGCTATAAAATGTATTTTGCAGTTCTCTGATGTCAATATTAGTAACTACTTCTCTGTTGATTGAAATGCATGCTATAAGTCAGAGTCTCTTTTGAGATATTGTGCTGCGCAAATAAGTCATGATCATTGTGCTAAGAGTCTGGAACACAGGCTGAATTGTGTTGTGCTCGTAGTTCTACAGGTATTTTCAACAAGCAGCAATTTCAATGAAAGTTTTTATTTCAGATCTTCCGATAGCTTTCCGACAGTCCTTTCCAAGCAAAAAAGTTTCCGACAAATTTTCCAACAAACCTCTTTTGAGTCGCTGTGGGGGGGCCACTGCCCCCCTGCCCCCCTCTATCTCCGCTACTGGGATAAGGTTTAGAAGATCGCCATATATGCCATTACATTCGAGCTTGTATAATAAGCCTTCGTGCCACACCCTCTCAAAAGCCTTGGACAAATCAAGGAAGACAGCCCGCGTTCCTTGGAGTTTCCTTGAAAGCGCTAAACATCTTATGTGTTATGCACAGCAACTTGTGATTAATAGTTAATTCACCAGGGCGAAAGGCAGACCGTACAAGTCATTCATTCACCATGAAGAGACCTTGATATTTGAGAAATTGTAAAAAGATTCGGATGCAAAAAACGAGAAGATTTAGCACACTTAGGCCTTTCTGACTTATGTCGTCATCAAAGTCACACTCCGATGACGACATAAGTCAGAAAGGCCCCAGTGTGCTAAATCTTCTGGTTTTTTTTTGCATCTGAATATTGTTACAATTTCGTGTTAAACCTTATCTACCAAAGATATTTGAGAAAGGGTTGAGGTTGACTTTGGGATGGTAGAAATCGTGCAGACTCCTCCAGGGACCGTTCTCCGTCCTTCTCTTTTGTCCCTGTACTCGCTGCTTCTTCCACCCTCAAATTATTTTGCTTCTGCGTCACATAATTCGTTAAGACTTGTCGACAAAGAATGATCTATTTTCAATATTTGTCAAACAGGCTAAATCCAGGAAAATTTCATGTTGCACAATGGTACGCCCCACGAATCATGGCTATTTGAGGACCTGATTAAAGGGTCAAGCCATGTAAGGATCACCGCCAAAAAACTTTATTCAGAAAAAGCAAATCTCTTGTGAATAGGGATAACAGATACTTAAAAAACCGTATACATCAGTATGGATTACCTTTTTCACGCCTAGATAAGAAATAGCCAAAAAGTATGGAGCAGGCACCGCGCCCTTTGAAACTGTGTCATGAAAGCTTAGTAGCATATAATGGAATAAACGAGGCAAGATATTATCATCTGTGTCTTCTTGACAGTTAATGCTCTCATCATTTGAATGGTTTCCGACGTTTTACTGTTTGGCACTATGCTCCTAAACCTTTAAAAAGTGGCTTGAATGATTGCAGAGACGTAGGAACTAGGGATATTGCGAGAGCATAGGGCTCAAATCTTTAAAAGGGTGGGTTAAGATTGAATGAAATTTTTCTTTGAATTAAAGAGCTTCAAAAGAACCCAGGGTACTTTGCTGTAAATCTGCCATGGCAATTTGTTTAATTCTTTATTTGTTTCAAAATGGCGGCATTTATTATATTTGAGGCTATGATGTCGTCAAATCTATATCCTTAACCAGAAGAGGTAGAGATTTCTTGTTACCGTATGTCTACCGTATGAAAGGTTTCCAACCTTTGTAAACTACAGGGTGTCCCAAAAAAATTGTGCCCCGTTTGTCTGAAGATTGCGACAAAACGGTAAAAGATTCTCGCCAAACTTTTACATGATGGTGCTCTTCAGCTGTTCAATTAAAGTTTCCCACCATCCCCATGAAAATCCGTTGAAAAATGATGGAGCTATGACCTTCAGGAGACCAAATTTACCCGATCAGTGAAACCAGCGGTCGGCCATTTTATCTTACTATTTTGCAGCGATAAATAGCTTCATGGATTGAAAATGAAGCAGCAGCCTCCAATGTCATAGCTCTCGTGAAAATTCCGGTAATCCTCGGAGAGTTCCACTATTTCTGACCTCACAGAAATTATTTCTTACTTCACGTGAAGATACTTATCACTGCAAAATAGTAAGACAAAATGGCCGACCGCTGGTTTCAGTCATCAGGCAAATTTGGTCTTCTAAAGGTCATAGCTCCATCATTTTTCGACGGATTTTTATGAGGATAGTGGCAAACTTTAATTGAACGTCTGAAGAGCACCATCATGCAAAAGTTTGGCGAGAATCTTTTGCCGTTTTGTCGCAATCTTCAGACAAACGGGGCACAATTTTTTGGGACACCCTGTATGGGGGTATATGATTTTCTTGAAGATTTCATGATTCTTCCTCTATTGATTCAGGATTATACTATGATTTTAATTTTTTCACAATTTTTCTTGGACCACGGCAGACTTACACCAAAGTACGCTAACTTTCTTTCAAGCCATTCAATTTTATGAAAAATGTACTAGAATTTGACACCCACCTCTTTGAAAGATTCGCGCCCAATGCTCATTGCGAGCACGTCCAAGATTTAGCAATTGTAACGAACAGTGTCCCCTTTGTTTGAGGAGGTGCCCCTTTCGCTTGACGGAGAAGTGCCCTTGAAATGTTTTGTCCCCCACCCCCAAGTTTAAGATGCTTCCTACGGCCCTAAATGGCTGAGTGGCTTGAAAGAAACATTTGGTGCTTTCCTGTATTTCTATCGTGAAATGTTTTGATATCTTAATAATTTTCAAATTTGCAACCCTCTCTATATTTCAACTTTTTCATGGTTGTGACGTCGTCAAATTTCTAAATCGTAAGATAGAGGAACGACAGATTTCTGCTTGCGACCATATTGTTGACCTTCAATAGATTTATCTTTTTCTTGAAAATTGTAAAACTTTTCGTCCATCAATTTGGAAGCCACGATGGATTGAAGTTTTCCAAACTGAACTGGAATTCTGTCAGAAAAACAACCGCTGGAAATTTGAAAATGATAATTATACAAGAAAATGCACGGTATGAATATAGCAAATGATGTGAAGTTGCTTTCGAGCCATGCATTTCAAAGATAGAAGTAACAGCTATTTACAACACCTTTTTAGATGATTTGGAGCCTGCCAAACATCGGCATGAAACATGTCTATAAACCCTCAAAAGTTTTATTTCTCAATGGGATTTTTAGGAACTTCATTTCTGGGTAATTTCTTTTTATTCAGTGTATTAGCCTTTCTATCAAGAAAATTTCATTTAAATTACATTCTTACATCTTCAAATTACAAGTTTAAATTTCGTCCACGAAAGGTTTAAAGGTTTAATCTCATTAAGATTAAAGGTTTAATCTTATTTTGGCGTTGCTCCATGGCATAATCAGGCTATGATGTTCTTGAACTGTTGCATTCTGTTTCATTTGCAATTTACCATTGCGAAACTGGCATTGCAAACTGTTCAGAAGATACCTCAAGAGAGCATAGGGCTCAAATCTTTCAAATCTTTAAAAAGGTCGGTGTAAAATTCCTTTGCAGTTTTCTTTGAATTGAATTGCTTGAAAGGAACTTATGGTACTTTGCTGTAAATCTGCCGTGGAAATTTTTTGATATCTTTATGTTTTTCAAAATGGCGGCAATTTCACTATTTTTGAAAAAATTCATGGAAAATTTTGAAAAAATTTAAACACTCGTAAATCCTAAACTAATAGAGGAAACATTATATAACCTCCAAAGAAACCATAGTTTATGAAGGTCTACAATATGATGGCAAGCAGAAATCTGTAGCTCTTCTAGTTTAGGATTTAGAAATTTGATGACGTCATAGCCTCAAATTTAATGAATGCCGCCATATTGAAACAAATCAAGATATCAATAAATTGCCACGGCAGATTTACAGCAAAAAACCCTAAGTTCCTTCCAAGCCATTTATTTCAAAGAAAACTGCAATAGAATTTTACACCGACCTTTTTAAAGATTTGAGCCCTATGTTCCTCAAGAGATCTTCATGGTCAGATCAGAAAGCGTAATTGCTAACAAGCCCAATTAGATGCAAAGAGGCTTTTGCACCCAGCATGCTTTATGAATACGTCCGCTGTGGTCCCTCTGTTGTCGGCCATTTTAATGGTCCACTAGACTTGCCCCAAGTCTATATTTCGTCAACTGTAATGAGTGCAGTTGACGAAATAGACTTGGGCAAGTCTACTGGTCCTCTAAAATTGCCGACAACAAAGAGATGGTACGTGCAATGCATGCCGGACGCAAATACCCCTTTAATTATAATTATGCTTGGCCTAGTTGGCAATTTGGCTTTCTGATTTGACCATGAGAAGACGATAAGACGATGACCTGAGGTGACCCCTAGCCTCTTTTCCATATTTATTTACTTGAGAAGGACTCTTTTCAATAATTAAAGCAATGCTTTCAATTGGAGTATGGATTTTTAGATCAATAAAGATTGCCTGGAAGGATTTAGGTTGAATTGAGATGACCAGTTATTTGTGTCCAATCTAATGAAATACCCATTAAGGTTCTGGCTTATAAATATGTGATCCCCACGAGTAGGGTTATCACTCGTGGTCGCAGACCCCGCTAAGCAGATCAAATTTGCTTGGGAAATTGTTGTCAAAGCTGGATCAAAATTGTTTCGTGGTAAGTTTCAAAAAAATCGTAGATTGACATCTTTTATTGTCCTTGTAGTGTTAGTACTCGGGGTTGCAGGCCTTGCCAAGCAGATATAATTTACTCGCTAAATCGTTCTAAATGCTGGATCATAATCATTTCGTGGCAAGTTAAAAATCGTAATTTGGCATCTTCCAGTGTCCTTTTAGCGTGGACCATCGATTTCTAGGATCAGCCTTGCATTCTTCATTGTTCATCTTGAGATTAGTAGATACTTGCCCTCCAATTCCAAGTTCAAGTAGAGCATCAAGAAATTTGATTCATGCAGAGAGAAGGGTAAGTCGTGAATACGTTCGCGGATTTACCGAGATTAATTTTAATGACTAGAAGATAAATCTTTGGCATAGAGTACCAATAAAATTGTTAAGCTTTGCCAGTGGATCCATTCCCAAGCTTTGTACAGATCAGAAAGGAATTCCTTTGCTTTACCCCCTCCCGATTTTTTATTTAGGTATAAGGAACTTCTTTGCTTTGTAATACGCTGCAATGGACCCCATCCTGATTTTGGGTTTCATCCAAGCGCAAATTTAGAAACAACATTAGACCCCTCCCTAGGCCAACGAATTTCGTTGTTTTTTTTAGATGTATGCGACAGAGCCTATCACACTGACTATCTTAAAGGGGCTCCGTCGTCAAACAATAAACAAATCCGTGAACTCGCACGTGTCACATCCATTGTTCATCCATTGTTTTCTGCAGTTTGTTTGGTGGCTTCATCCAAGCCAAAATGCAGACAGAACTACTTCAAGCTTTATTTCATTTCTGTTGCTTCTTTATTTGATCTTGATTCGTATGGATGGACATAAAAAATAACGCACATTTTCACGCCCAAAAACTGTGTTGATGTGAGGGTTGGGCTCCAGAGAAAGGTCCCCTTTTGCTGGCTACATGTTGGGCAGTTATTCCTTTAAGCAGCTCAACCTGCGCTGTGGAGCTCAATTTGTCATTTGCAAAGCCCCATTGGCTTGACCCACTCTACTTGTTCCAATCTTTTCAATGAATTTCTTTTCTACGTCACAAAATATGCCACTGCGGTGGAGCATATGATAAAAGTGTTTTTGTTGTTGCTACAACTGGAATTTCGTATTGAATCTACCCATCGGCAGCCTTTTATTAGATTTGTGTCGGCCACTTATCAGAAAGATTTTGCTGTCCCCAGACTCTTTGCTTGACAGCTGGATGATAGCATGTTCCTGGCCGCAATTTCCTTGTATGGTGCAGTGTGCCGGAAGTATTTATTCTGTAGCCTCTTCTTCAATCGTGCGTTTGGCATTCTATTTGAGAGATGATTAGCCGATCAGAAGGCGAGGCTAGAAAACAGACCGATAAGAATAACTGCTAAAAAATAGACTAACCTGAACTATAGCCATGAATGGAGTTTGGCAAATTGAGTAGGCCATTGAGAAGTGTTGCTAGAAAATAGGGCATTCTGCCATATAGCTCGATGTATTTATGGAGACATTTGCCAATGAGAGATACAGCTAGAAAATAGGCCAATCTGCAGTAGAGTTCGAGCAATTGATGGACATATTTGAGCAAATATAGTAGGCCAATAAGGAGTATAGCTAGAAAATAGGCTATTCTGAAATATAACTCGACCTATTTATGGAGACATAGGAGAGAATATAGCACGCGAATAAGAAATGTAACTTGAACTATTTATGGGGAAATTTAAGAGAATACAGTAGGCCAATGAGGATTGTTGCTAGAAATAGGCCAGTCTCAAATATCGCTCGACCTATTTCTGGAGAGAATACTGCAGGCAAATGAGAAATATAGCTAGAAATGTAAACAGAAACTAATCAACATATTTAACGGTTTGCAGCTTTCAGCAAACTCTCTGCTCTCACTGGATGCTCGTCGTTATTCGAAAGAAAACTATTTATCTTCAGGGATATTGGATCTTTCTGAGTAATGTGTTACGTGCCTCACATTTAAGTTGTCTGTGCAAATTGTCATCACCGAGTTTCTGTAGTCATGTGCCTGTCATCTGGTCTCCTGCCCTTAATTCATTGCCCATTATTTTACAAAATGAAAAATAGACTGCAATATATTCTAAATACTCGTTTCAAACGCCTCTTGTGTGAATGTAAACTCCTATGAACTTGCATCAACATGCTATCCTTTAACTGCTTTATTTTAACAGCATTTCAAGCACTATTTTCACAAAGGACAGCAGTTGCAAGGTCTTCAAACTGAACAAATTTGACAATATTTAAAACTCGTTGATTATCTTTTACCAGCATTTAGTACCACACCCTGCCCGAAACGTGTTGGGGAGACAAGATACGGTTTGTCCGAGGAAACATGTGTCCCCCCGTGCAGTAGGTTAATGCTCATGCGCAGTAGCGTTTTTGGTTGGAACTCTGACGGGCGCATAAGCATGAACCTACTGCACGGGGGGACACATACGTTTCCTCAGACAAACCGTATTTCATCTCCCGAACAGTGTCAAGTTTCTACTTTCTGGAATGATGACAAAAAACAAGCGTGGATTCGCAGTCACGCAGTATTCTTGTTCGTAAAAAACAGTCAATATCAAAATGTCATATTTCCACAGCACATTTTCATGTCTGTTCTCCAATTCGAAGTCCATTTATAACGGTGTTTTATGCTTTGCTTATGCCTGCTTGTTACAACACGCAAAAGCTACTAGGAGTCAATGCACAAGGACTGTCCCTTAGCCTGAACATAATCCTGACGCCAACACTTTAAAGTTTATTTCAGGTCATACAAGAGTCTTGTTTTAGACATCTGAATCTCCTAAAAATAGTCTTCTTCGATTTCAATAGCAATTGTTGCACAAGGGATTTTATTGCATAGGTCATAAGGTCTTGTACCTTGCAAGTGGGTGAAACTGAAGGTTCTGCACCTTGACTCACAATTAAAGTCCCTTCACTTTCGCTCATTGAATTGCATTTATGTTGTTGTTATCGCTTCAGTGTTGTCGCCAGTTGTAGCGACATGTCAGTTCAGAAGAGCGAAACTACACGAAAATAGCTGGTCTAAGCTCCGATCAAACTGGAACCAATTCAGAGCTGGGCAATATGCATTGCAAGGCCAACGGATTTATTTTACAGCAGGACTTTCAATAAATAGACAGGAAACAGACAGATATATATTGATATCGTCCAAAAATAGAACCAACGAAAGCCACGCACCTCTTATTTTCCTATTGTTTGGTCATCTTTGGACAACATCAAATCAAAAAGGGTACTTTTTATGTTTGCTTGTGTCTGTTCTGTTCACGTTTGGGATCCGTCAAGTAACTGCTTGTTCGTTTCAAAAGTTAGGCCACTGCTTGTAATCATGGCAACTGAAACCTTAACTTTGGACCAGGGGATCTCCATATAACCGTATTTTCAAAGGTTGTTGTTTCTTTCCGTCCGAATCTATGCTAGGCCATAATTGTTTTGCTAACTTCTAAATCATACAAAAAAAATATAGAAAATCCAAACAACTTTGGTATCTTTAATTAATGTCGTCAATCGATTAAAATTCCTGGCCAGTTTACATGACATGTCATAGTTAAATCCTCTGCAAATTTTCAAAAATTCCTTTTTGATTCAGATGTCCAGAAGCGAAATTTAATATTTTTGCAAATTTTCAAACAGATAGTTGGCAAAAGAAAAGTTAATTGATATTTAAAGCATATCTGGTACCAATAACCGTAAATCTTTTTTGACCAACCCCTTTGACGAATATCACGAGAATTATTTATTCAAAGTGACTTTTTTGCATGTAATATGACAAAAATGTTAAGTAAAATGTCTGGCCTTTGCAGGCCTTTGCGTAAAGCTCTTATCAGGTGACGTTGCTCTTTACGTGTGAATTCCCTTTCTATTTTAATTTGATTTCAAATGCGCATTGCTTACGTACTTTATGACCCTTTTAAAATTTTAGGTGAGGGGCATTTCACTCTTTCAAAAAATCGTATGAGATTTTTGAAATCGAAAGGATTTTTGGGATGTTTGTAGATTTGTTCACGGAAGCAAAAGGATTTTTGCCAAAAGGATACGATATTTTTGGGGGACTGAAATTTTTGGGGGACTGAAATGCCCCTCGCCTTTGTGTCTGTAAACGTATACCTCTCGCCTTGGGTCTGCAAATTGTTGAAATTTTGAATTCTGTCATTATCTAATGTGCGCATGCAGTGTGGCCTTGCAATGAAGCAATAAGGCAGGTAAAATTCAGATAGAATTGAAGCAGGGGAATATCACTTTTTACAAATCTCGTACGCCATGGGCAAAATCCATTTGTTGTGAAGAAAAATCGTTAAAAAATTCATAAGAATCTTACTGTTTTCTGGAATTCTCGCATGCTTTTCAAGAAAGTGATTCACCCTCGTAGTAACATGAAACAGGGCGATTTTCTCTGCAATTTTAAATGAAACCTACAGTTTTTTGAAGAAATATCCTAGTATATGCCATTCCACTGATCGTTGCGCCGGAATCGTTGACAAAATCACTTGTATCTTGCAGCGATTTGAACTGAATATCGGCAACATTCCATCTCACGGAGGCTTGGAGATAAAGCGGAACCCCTTTCTCCTTGATGATACATCTGGCCCCCAAGAGCTTGTTGAATTAGCCTCAACAAGGGAATTCAGAGTGCCAAAGGAGCCAGCCTCGTTTTCCCTTTTCTGCATTCGATCAGCAAAATCAATCTGATACCCCAGTTGTTGTGCGCAACGCCTTCGTGAAAGTTGAGATCATGTGGAGACAGCAATAGGCGGAGGAACGAGGTGATTGATTGATAGCTTAAGTGCATGGAGGCGGGGCAATATTCTTTTATTGTTAGTGAAATCCTAGCCGCGATTGGTCTAGAGTTGACATGTACATCGATTGAACCTGGAGCTATATCAACCCTCGATATCCTTTTCCAGGCTAACGCTTGACAACCGAGAGCAGGAGAGCAAGTGGAAGCTCAGGATTCCAAGTAGCTTACTGCACAGTCAACTCGCTGTAAACACTGTGAATACAAATCAAGTAAAGAACAAATACCATTGAAAAGCAAGTAAAGGAAGGAACAATGCATAGAGTAATGTTTTGTTGCTTTTTGAGTTCAATGGCCTCGATCATTCGTCCTGCGAATACGATATCCTTGGATTTTCGAAAAATTGCAAGCCCGCTCGAGGTGCAGGATGCGGATTTTGTTACAAACGACTTACAGCGGAAAATTGTGGAGAGCCAAAAGCCAAGGAAAGCAGGCTGTTTAGGTTGCTTTGAGATCAAGAAAAATAGCAAGGAGTATAAACTTTATTTGGAGTATATCAAAGCTGATATTCTTGCAAAACTTGGGATGAAAGATCGACCTCGCAGATCGCATACTAAAATTCCTGCACCCGTTTATGAAGGGAATCTGCTCAGTGCTAATGAATTTGGTGCAACAAGAAATAAATTGAACAACCAAATAATCATCATTGGAGAAAAAGGTCAGTTTGCTTTTTGTATTTCCTCTTTATTGTTCAGTTCAATCGTGTTGGTGCTAAAATATCGTTTCAATTTATTGCCGTCATTATAAACTTACTGATCCTCCTACCCCTCAATAGCTGTATAGATAAATAGTGACTAATTTGTTGCAAAAAGGTGTTGTTTTCTGGCACTTCGTAGCAATGTAGGGAACAGGGGAGGGGACTTTGCACAGACCTGACGCATGCAACATCGTACATTCGGGGTACAGATCCAAATATTTTGATATTTCTGCAAGGGTCTTCTTAGCCAGGTCAAAGACCGATATTTTTCAATGTTCTCCAGCTTTTTGTGTTTGAAGAAATTTGATTTTCCGGTAATCTGAACAACGATTGAGGAAATTTTGCCAGGAAAACATTTTAATAATTAGATTGTAAGTGCTAATGTGATTTATTATTCCTTTTCTTTGAACGTCATTAGGGTGCAAATCAATACAAAACGTTATGAAATCAGTCGATAATTTACGATCTTCAAAATATTGTGTTCCTGGATGGACACACATCTCGACGTATTTGTCCAAATTGCCCAACACCTTTGCATTTCGTCATTCACACAAGCCAGAATGTTGTACAAGTCATTGCATTGGCATTTGAAACATGTGGTTTGGGGGCTGGGGGCTCTTGACCTGGGGGTAGCCTGCCTATTTGGTTGCCAACGAGATTAGTTCCTTTTTGGAACGTCGCCAGGTATCAACAGCAACCAACAGCCTTGGAGAAGGACAGTTATAACTATGGGAAAATAGACCCTATAAACCCTGAAAGCTTTTAGTTAAATTTAGTAAGCGGCAGAAAGCTGCTCGATTTCTCAAAGGTGGAAAGTTTTGTAATATCAGGCAATTTTGTAGAAGTTATCATTTTTAAACCTCTGACTTCTCTAGTAAAACTCAGCTCAATAAACAAACGGGGTTTGCGGGGCTTTGTTGTGTAAAACTCGAGTCAACTATTTCTTGCCTTAAAGCATTATGCTCAATTTGTTGCAGAAGTTTTATATAATGTCGTGTCAATCAAGATCAAGGGAGGAGGAAACTTTCGCAGAAAGGAACTTTCGCGGCTTGACAAAATCGCGAAAATTTCAGAATAAATTTCGCGCTTTGAGCAAATCAAAAAAGGACAGGCCAGTCTGCAGAGTACTGGATGAAAAGAAAAATCCACTATTGAAGATTTCGATAGTAGGACTACATATGACTTTTACAGATGAGCTGTAAAAAGGCATTTCGCGGTCGGTAATAACCTTCGCGAATTGTGCATTTTGCATCGTTCTAAAGACTAAATGTTTGCGGATTTAGCGACAAAATGCAAAAACCGCGGAAGTTACTTTCCATGTTCAAGTAGTGAGGGGTACTATACATCACAGCACTGTACCCTTGTCGATTCGCTCTTTTTCGCAGGATTATATGAGCTGCAACTTGGAAACGAAACAAGGCTGGAGGGCCTGGATCAAGGAGGAAATTGACTCCTTTCCAAGGTACTCAAGATATCCTCAAAAGTGACCAAAATTCCTGTAATTTCCACCTTTTCATATTGTATGTGGAGAAGTTTCAAGGGGGAGGCACCTTCTCCTGCTGCCCTTTCGTGGTGTGCTGCCTTACTGCATAGCCAGAAATGGAACTGTATGTTCATTGTCATAAAAGGGACTTGCGTCACCCTCCAGTTCTAATTCTATTCTCAGGATGCTATAATAAGCTCACTTGAGCAGATGGTTTTAGCCATGATTATAGGTGGAGACAAGGATGAGAGGAGATGAGAATTGGGTGCCGTGAAATTGAGAGCCATCGTCTTAACATTCTATCCATTCTTTCATAAATTCCTTTTAAATATTTACGGCACTGCAGTCTGGCTTGTTATGAGTCAAGAAAAAAGATACCCGTCAAACTCTTGTGAAAAATTTACTTTCTCCAGCCACGCCCTATTGTCTTGTTCCCGTTCACGTAAATAGCAGCTTGGCAAAACAAGCTACATGGCGGGACCTGACCCCTCGCTACTTCTTACCCCTACTAATAATGAAGGGCAGATCGCTCACAAAAAAGCTCCTACATCCATGGCCGTAGGTCCGCAGGGAGCGCCATAAACTTTGGGGCACGACACTTCAAGGGAATATTTTTCATAAGAAGGGCATTTTCATATGCATTTCGATTTAAACGGTAAGAATTTGATACAAAGCAGAAAATAATTTCTTTACAACATAACCAAACAGAAGTAAACGTAACAAGATCATATAGTAAAAAGTAACTAAACTATACAATATTCTGTCCGCCTCAGTCTTGAAAAGGGTTACCTCCTGAAACAAAAGGGTACTCTTTGGTTCGTTGCAAACCTTTGGGACACTTTCCCCCAGTGCCCCCTCCCCCAGTTCCTATGTCTCTGCGTAAACCTCCTGTAGAAATCCTTCTATTTTCGCGAAAAATCAGAAATTGAAATCTATAAAATGCCCCCTTGCTCAAATGAGAATGCAACTGTATTCGTCTTAAGATCGAACAGAGGACTCAAACTGAATTGAAGAATCATGTTTCCTAAATGCAATATAAATTTGTCAGGTCGTATCGAGCTACCACAGACGATTTTCTAAAACCACAGTCCAACTGAAAAAGCTGTAAATAATACTGTCTGACACTAATAACCTAGCAAAGCCATCCTTATTATCACATATATTTTGCATGGTTCCTTTTACCCACATTCAAACCATTTTTTGGTTAGATTTGAAGAAATCGGATGGAGTGTACTCATGCATCATATTTGCAAATATCCTGAGTCGTCTCTGGATTTTGTAACTGATCCTACAAAAAAATTTTGATGATATACACTCAAACTTGGTACACCTGGCTTCCAGCTAAGTGTGTGCCTTGTCGAGAGGCATACCTCTATCTCTCCTAAAAATCTCACAAGCATTTGGCGTAAGTCCTTTCGTTTTCTCATAAAATCTCTCCCAGTCCGTATAAATTCTATAATTCTTACGAGATCTCGTCTTCTTTTAGGAGGAGTGATTTCTTATTTCATTTTACGATAAAGTTCCTTCTATGCTCAATCTCCTGTGTGCTCGAAAGTGAAGCCAGTGTTTATTCCAGTTGTCTGACCGAGGATTCGAACCAATGTCTCTTGAATAACAAGTCAAACAGATGTTGTGCTTGTTCCGGGACCCTTCATAAACAAGTCGCAAAATAAAGTGGAATGCGTTTGTCAAAGTTGTTCTGAATTCCTAGTTCAGATGAGTTTTGTGAGTAGTTGAAATTCTCGTCTGCAAAATCATTAAAAATTTGGGTCACACTACTACCTTGAGCACCAAAGAATCTGGTACCCAGGGTAGGTCACGCTAATTTTCCAATTTTCCAATTTTCCAATTTTAAGTTTTCAATTTTGATTTTCCAAGTCAGAGTTTTTAAAAGATTTGCTTTATCTTCCACAAAGCAAACATCTTACGCACGATCTCATTTCAAGCACTTAGTAAAAGTTTAATCAAGTAAACCATCATTTATTTTGAAAGAAGTAACCCATTTGAGGACTTTGTAGATTGTGACCTTTTAATGGGAAATACTGATCTCGAAAATTTTCAAAAATTACTCATTTTAGGTCTCTTAGATTCAAAGGACCAAGCCCACTAGCTATGTGTGTTTACCCATTACGTAGAAGCAGGCTCACCCTTATTTCCTGATGAACAATTGAATTCTGAATCGTGTACATGTACCGTTTTTGAGCATAGATCGTAGCATCATTAGCATGGAAAGGAACACGTCTTGCTTGGCCGAGAAATTGAAGTGTAATTTTCTTCTGTTTTTATGAGCACTGGAAATATAGGTAAATCTGACTTTGCGAAATTTCTTGGTTGCAAAATGCCCAAATATGGGTCAGAAACGCTTGATCAAATCATAAAGAAACTTCTCGCACAGAACAATAAAGAAAATGAAATGCCCTTACGTATTCTTCTGTGCGAGGAGATTCCTGAAGGCTCTTTTTCGTGCATTTTCCAACGAAATATAATTTATCAAAGTCAAATGTATCTATATTATATACTCACAAGAACATTAGAAAAATCAATAAATAGCATGATCTTCCGGATCTAGCAACAATTTGAACAACTGAATGCGGAAAATCTTTTCTAAGATCATCCGGTACGTTATTTCAATGGCTCAGTTGGCGTAATTAACTGCTACTGGTTATAAGAGAACGTATGGAACTATCATATTCTCTGCATCCCTTTGATTTTTAACATATTATGACACACTGAGAAATCATCGAGGGAACCTGTTTTGATCACTGGCCCTGGTGTAGCGACCCAAATGTTGAGACATATTTTTTAAAAGCGAGTTATTGTTTATGGGCCGCTATGGCCACGGGCCCCAGATTTAGATTCCACAACCCCTCTCCTCGGCTCTGCTTGTGAAGTTATCCACTGAACTCTTTAATCTTACGACATTTCGCTGCATCATTTTATATTTTCTGCTCTCTTTAGAGCCTCATCCTTGTAGCATTAGGCCTTTTTTTGCAAAAATTACCGTGAAGACCACATATCTAGATCTATTTGGATAATGCTTGTAATACTTTCATAGCAGCAGCCTCCTGTCTAAATCAAATGGAGCAAAGAGAGGCTTGTCCAATAACACATACAGAAACATTAGCATATTTATAGCTTTTGGGTTACACCTTTCGCTTTCACAGTGAAAAGTTCAAAGGCCAAACACAGCAAAAAGAAAAAAGGGACCATCTACTGCATTGTAAAAATTTGAGGACTGGGGGGGGGCTTTTGCCCCCCCCCCCAGTTTGTATGTTAAAAGAGGCCCTATTGTTGAACTTTCTCCATAGAACGATATAAAATGTTCCTCAGCAGAAGCATGCAAGCTGAAGCAAAACTGTGGGGTCTAACTACCCATGCATTTACATTAGCTGTGAAGGGAGAATGACTGTCTAGGAAAACTGAAGCGTAGGACCAGTATTAAGTAAGGTATGATGAATTTCTCCAAGAAAGCGAGTACATATGAATGCTTGCCAATTATTAGGCCCAATCTTCATATTTCATTTACTTAAACTTTCATTTACTTAGGATACAGATCTTCGATGTTCCCTTTCTCTAAGGTAGAAAAAGATCCTTCTGGCATCTTTGGAAACAACAACCCCCCCCCCCTCCCCCCCCCCCCCGCCATTGCCTCTACCGTCCTTTCATCTTTTGATACATATCTTCGATGTTCCCTTACATTTTGATGTCTTTCTGGCATGTTTAGCTGATCACTTTGGCCATAGGAAGTATAAGCTTTTCTCAAAAATCACGCACTAAAAATATGTAAAAGAATTTACTTATAATAGCCCCTTAGCAATTGCCGTAGGTTAAGTCAAATCATTTCCTCCCAATGTTTCTTAATCTTTCTTATTCCACTTCATTCCATCTCAATCTCCCAGTTATTTTCCTCTCATGAAGATGAGGTACTTGGAAGAATTGCTGGATATGTGAAAAATGTCACGACATATTCAAAACAACGCTATCTGTAAAATTCTATGACCTATTTCTTGAACTGAGTAGCTTGAAAGAAACTTTAGATACTTCTTGTAATTCTACCAATATTTTGAAGATCAGAAGGTTTTTCTTCTGTTCAAGAATTCAAGAACATTTTTAAGAAATACTTTAAAACCATCGTCATTTCTAAACCTTTGAGCAAAGGTTGGATAATTTTGAAGATTGTTTATGAATTTCTACAACGTAGTAATATCAAGCAAAAATCTTTTACTCTGCTGATTTCTGATTTACAAATCAATCAATTCTCTGAACGTATTAAACATCACCTATTTGTCACCTTGAAGGAGTTGGAAGCTTGATGAGTAGATGGACAGCGGGCAAGGGGAAAAGAGCAGGTGCCCTTCGTCTGTCTGTACATTTCAATATCTTCTGACTCTTTGCAGTTTATAGAACTTTGAACTTTGCATGAATCAAATGAGTGGATTTTTTGTCACCATCGCAAGAAATTTCTGCACAATTTTTGCGTGACCAATATTTGATGTGTCTATCCCAAAAAAAATTCACATCAAATTTGTGGTGCTTGAGTCACTATCGAGAAACGATCTAAAAAGGATATGATGAATTTCGAAGAATATTTTAGAACTATTGGCCGATACATTTTTGTATTTTTTCTTGAGCAAGGGGAGGATCACTGCAAAGCGATGATTTTTGTCAGACTATCGTTCCTCGTATGATCATGGTATGATATTGTCTTGGCTCCTTTGATCCCCTGTTTTGTATGGTGGTGCCTTGTCGTTTAAATGCTAGAAATGCTACAAGCCTCACTTTCTTGTCAGCCATAAACATCGAAGTCACAAAAACGAACGCTCAATTCACTTAGGCCATTTTGGCAGTTGGCACACTTTTCTCGATGGCTGACGTGACGCAAAGCTTGCTTGGAGTAATGATGACCTCGTTTTCAATATTTTCCCGCCAAAATGTAAAGAGAGATAGCATGACGCAGACGCAGGTCACCTGTTCCGGGAGTAAACAAGGCAACTAACTAGGTCACTTTTTGTTTATTTCGAAAATTAGCCAAGATTGCGTGTGTTTATGCCTCAGGCGTTCATCTAATCAAGAGTCTCACTTTATTGCAAGATAGGAAGCTGTTTACAGGTTTGTTTATCAAAGGAAATCTTCGTGAACCCTGGCGTGAACCAATTAGATAAGGTACATAACAAAGAAAACAGGCGGTCCTGCATACTCTATCCAATAACCCCCAGTTGACAAAGGGTTTCTTTCAAACAGTTTATTTTTAGAACAAACATTACAGAACTTGCATGTGAACTTGTTTACCTCTCATCTTCCAGCTGACAAAGATGTCTGTCCTGAACAGGATTGCTTTATCTTCCGATTCAAGAAAAAAGCATTCATGAAAGGAGGAGCAGTTGGCTCTTTACAAATCTGGATTTACAAATTGTTGGATGAAACAAAAAATGGCCTTGGAAATCAATTGAAGGTCTCCGTAGCAAGGGTGAGAAGAGATGGGGTTCTTTCAAAACAAGGTCACGAAAGAGACAATTTACTGATAAGCATGATGCACGAAGGAGATGCAGGCTGGCTAGGTAAACATCCTTTGTCTTTGCAATTTTTAAGGGTGGCCTTTTCCAAATGATAGAGTAGATAGTGACAGAGTAGATAGGCATCTCATGTTGTCACAAAATGCAAGGGGCATTTCACTCTCAAAATGTCTGTTATACCTATCGCAAAATCCTTTTGTTTTCGAGAAAAATCTATCAAAAATCCTTGATAATCTGATAATCCGTTTTGTTCTGCAAAAATCTCATATGATTTTTCAAACGATTGAGTGCCCCTCGCAAGAATGAAGGTCTCCTCCTACGTTTTGACCCTGTTGTTTTCAAAACCAGAGGTTCTTCCCAGTCCCGCTCTTATTTGAGGCTGCGTGCCCAGGGGGGGGGGCACTCAGCACATGTACATACGGGGAGGTAAGTCCGATATTTTTGGGTCAGAATATTGCCAAAAGTGATATTTTTGGGTCTAAATTGACTGAAATTATGGCCATGATAATTTTGGGCATCAAATTTTATCAAAATTATATTTTTGGGTTCGTTAGAGGCAATCTTGGTCTCAATTTGCATATTTTTGGGTTGCAAGGGAAGCTCAATTTAAAGGGACCTCTTAAGGCACACACGGATGGGTTGCAGCAAAATTCGAATTTACATGTTGCGTGGAAATTCAGTTCAAGTAGGCACAGGAATCCGAAGCCGATCCGAAGCGAAGCTGTTGTGGAAGTGATGGTCAAGAAGGCAGCGAACAAGACGCAACGGAGACAAAAACCCATAAGCTATCATAGAAACTTTATTCAAATCTTCTATCATCCAGCAAGCCACCTACCAAATGTCTTTTGAAGGCAGGTACAACCAACCATCCTTGACAGATTTTTGCACTTCGCGTAAAATTGCGATAATGCGTTTAAATCTAATCACGTGACCTGACCATCTATATTAGCCTTAGGCAAAAGAGTATAACTGCACACTCACTCTAAAACGTTGCTTCCAATTTTTTCTAGGCATGGACAGTGCAAGAACAAAGGACTGGATATCAAAGCTTGACCCCCGAAAAGAGAACATGGATTTGTTTTTATCTCTGAAATGTCATGGTTGCATCGTAGCACGCGGTGGCGATAAACGACCGTTCATCGTAATAAACGTGCAGAGCGAAGTTAAAAGGCGACCAAGAAGAGCGATCGAATGCCACCCGAAGATGAAACAATGTTGCCGAGAATCGTTATACGTAAATTTCACTGAAATCCATTGGAATGACTGGATCGTTGAACCGAAAGGTTACGATGCAAATTACTGCCGAGGAAGCTGCCATGGACTATCGGTCCCAATCTATGGGTATGTCACTGTTATTCAACGTGTTAAACCTAGTAAGAAAATATGCTGTTCGCCGAAAAGTTTTACACCACTCACCATCCTGTACCAGGACGATAATAACATTTACAAAAAAGCACTATCGGGCATGTCTGTAGAAGAATGTGGTTGCTCATAGCAACATCTAGCAATCCCGACTGGCCTAAGGGCCTTAAGCGCGGTGACTGGCTTCATGCGCAATCGATTAGCTGCTAGATAGTAGTAGTTTTATCTCCTTCAAGTTTTCCAAGCTTGAAATGAGGCTAGTTTATGGAATCGAGGTAGCAGTGGCATCTTACCTAGGTTTTACAACAACGTGGTAGGTACCCTGCATAGATTGCATGTCGAGTAGAGAATAGTTTATTCAGAGTTCGAGACTTGACAGTGTGACAACACTTGTTAAAATGTCAGATGTTTTGAACAATCGTGTGACCTGTGGAGAGCATAGGTTCCAAATCTTTAAAAAGGCTGGTGTAAAATTGAGTGACCTATTTCTTTGAACTGAATGACTTCAAACAAACTTTGGCTAATTCTCTATAATTCTACCGTTGCAATTTTCTGAAATCTTCAATATTTCCAGAATTAGAGTGTTTTTCTTTTTTTTCAAGAATTCAAGAAACAATTTTCAAAAAAACTTAAAGCCATCGTAATTTCTAAACTGTTTGACGTAACATGAAATAATTTCGAAGAAAACCATAGTTTATGAATGCCTATCAAGCAAAAGTCTGTCACTCATCTGGTTTATGATTTAGAAATTTGATGACGTCACATCCTCAAATGAGTTGAAATGTAAGATACGCTGTAATTTTGAAAAATATTGAAAATTTCTGGAAAGTCCAACGGTAGAATTATAGATAAGTAACTAAAGTCTCTTTCAAGCCATTCAATCAGAAGGAATAGGTCATTGAACTTTACACCCACCTTTTTACGCTGAGTTAAAGATTTGGAACCTATGCTGTATTGCCAAGGGTGGTTAATCATTCATTTACCTCGTCTTGCACCGCTTTGTTTTTTGGTCATTCGGATCTTCACAGAAGAAAATCTTTTAAAACCTCTTCTTCTGGGAAGGCGCACTAACTAACAGGAATACAAGGGAGTTAGTTTCGAATGACCAAAACAGCAAAGCGGTAAAACCAGTTGAAGACACAAGTTGAGACGAAACAAAGAAGACAACAGAGATCAGGAAAAGATAAATAAGTATTTAATCAAACATGGATATCCTAGCACCCTTGTCTTTGCATAAGATACACTCCTTTTTATTAAAATACCATAAAGTTTGTCCAGCCTTGAGAAATTTTCGTTTTGAGCCTGAATATATCCTTAAAATATTCTTATTTTTCAAATCTGATATGGTTTCAGTCGGTCATGTCATGCGATTCTCTGTTATGAACATCGCAAAACAGGCAACTGCTGAAAAATGAGACACAAATATGCGAGCTGAGACTGAGCAATATTCTTATTGTATTCTTAAAAATTGGATGATTCTGATCCTGAATATTCCTATAAACTTGATCCTTATAAAGAAGAATGTAGTGGCTGCGCGGGTGGATATAGTAAGATCCAAAAAGTTTCCATCTGTAGGAGTTTAGGACGAATTTGACCTTTAAAAGAGTCCGAAAATTGTTGGTTAAATTTCATTTTAAAGAGCAAGTAGAGCATCTCGTGTTTGCACTAATTGCCAATGACAACTTAAGAAGCTGTTAAGAAGCTTCACATGCCAAAAAGCGCTCCAAGTATAGACCTATGATCAGAAATAGATATGTCAAAGGTTAGCTCAGGCCAGGTCACGGATGCCATAAAATTGCTCAACAAAAGAACCAACTTTTGAAAAGACTGAGACCGAGTGCCATTGGTTTATAAATGCCTTTGGGGGCATTTTTGGCTTTTGTCTCATTGGCATCATTTTTATTAAATTTTCATTAAATTTCCATTAAATTTCCATGATAAAATATTTCTGACCCTTCCTGTTCCCTACTCTGGGTGCCAGTACCCAAGAGTACCCCTTGCCCTACTATCCCCTGCATATTGTTCTTAACTTCAGCATAGAGCAAGAATTTTCACTTAAAGTTTCATTGCAATTCAGAAACCAAATTAGGCCTCGTGCACACAACCAGATCATTGCGACATTTTAACTGAGTTGGTATACTACAAGTTGTGTGGAAGCTGCTAGTACTAAATGATCTAACGTAGAGTTCAAATATCTAAAGTCGTATTTATTTATTTTGCATAGATGATTCTTTGTGTAGTTTAGTCTACAGGGTGTCCCAAAAAATATGTACGCTATTTGAATGGTTACTGTGGAGGAGCCATAAATCCAACTTGACCCAATTTTTCAAATTTTGAATAGACGAGATTTCAGCTTAAAGTTTGGCACCAAGTTTGAGCAAATCTGATAAGTGGTTGCTGATTTATTGAGAAAGAAAGTCAAAATCAGTGGTTGTTTCAAAACCAGAGTATTTTACTTCCATACTTAATTAACCTTATAACTTGAATTTTAGCATCAAATGGACTTAAACTTTGCATTTATGTAAGGAAACATATTTGGGAGTAATTAATGACCACATAACTCAAGGATATTGACCAGGCAGCTTGCTGAACGCAATATTCTTGGTTTAAAACGACTTTATCACTTTTGAGGAGCAAAATAACTGATGGACGCATGTCATGGCCTGTAGCACTTATGTTCTACGTCACCATTTCTAGCAACCCTAGCTAGTTATCACAAAATCCAATTCATGACTATCTGTTTCACTTGAGAACATCAGAAAACCGGGCTAGGTTTGTTTTTTTCAATCGATTTCTTTGATTTTAACATAATGTAGAATAATGAATCCTCTGGTTTTGAGCCAGCCAATGATTTTGACTTTCTTGCTCCATAAATCAGCAGCTACTTATTAGATTTATTCAAACTCGGTGTCAAACTTTAAGTTGAAGTCTATTCTATCAAAAATCTTTAAAACGGAAAAATTGGATTTGTGGCTGCTTCGCAGCAGCCACTCAAACAGCGCACATATTTTTGGGACGCCCTGTATGTGTTTTTAATGTGCTGCTAGTTGGCACTCGATTTAAGGAAATAATGCAATGATCAGCACAGGCTTTACAGAGCCATTGTCTCCCAGGGTCCTTTGCGGTCACGCTGAAATTTCAGACTCTGAAAATTAAATGTGGCCTTCGCGAAAACTATGGATTGACACTGCAGTGGTTTAACTGATAGTTGTAGCATTGTCAAAAAATCATGGTTTATGAAGACTGTAATACAGTTGTAAGCAGGGGTCCGTCGCTTTCCAGTTTACGAGTCAGAAATTTGATGAAATCACAATCTGAAATAGATTGCAATAAATAAAACGCTGTAGTTTTGAAGATTATAAAACTGTCAAAAATTCAACGGTAGAGTTTCAGTAAAATACCTACAGTTCCTTTCAAACCATTTTGTCCAAAAAACAATGGTATAGCCATTTACCATGCTGCATGGTCTATGAAGATAATCAAGTTTTTTCAAATTCAGAAAATTTATTTACGTTTAACGACCATGCACTAAAAGCTATCAGAACCAAAAGAGATGCTTCATTTTGCAAAATGAGGAGTGTTTTGTTGGCAGATGGCCTGCAAGCAGCAATACCCTGATTTTTGCATCATAAATACTAAGAGGTTGGCTGAAAAATGAATCGTTTAAAGGGTCTTTTTCAACCAGGATTTCTTGCACGTGCCATCTATTGGTCTGCCTTCGTTGCCGCCATTTCCCTAGACTTGCCCCAAGTCTATCTCTTTCGTCCGTCTACCGTTCCCTTTTTACGGTAGTTCCTCAATCCGCCATTCCATGGATCTACTATTCCAACATTCCGTCAAGAGAGCTCGAGCTCTCTGAACGGAATGTTGAAATGGTGGATCCAAGAAATGGCGGATCCAGGAACTACTGTAAAGTGAACGGTAGACGGACGAAAGAGATAGACTTGGGGCAAGTCTACCATTTCCCTAGCCCATGAAAATGGCGACAACAAAGGCCAACCAACAGATAACACGTGCAAGGCATGCTGATTGAAAAAGACCCTCTAATTTTTGACATGCAGCAGAGAGAGGAAGATCTTTCCTTTTTTTAAGTTCTCGAATTGTTTGATTGATCCTATAGAGACATAAGACTGCGTATATGTTTTTTGAATAAGCCAATGAGAATGCTAGATAAAGTTTTCGGTGAAATTACTGACAAATTTACAGATTAAATTAGTTGTCAACAGTCAAACAAAAATAAATTGACCTTGTATCCATTCTACGTGTGAATCTGGATCGAGCAATATTTTTATACATGTTTATACGAATTGCTCAATTGAGTGTAGTTAAAGCTTCTATCACTTTGGTGCACATTCAAAAATTCTACAAACTGTATAGAATATAGTTCGATCGACATTCTTTTTCCGAATAGCTAACAGGTCTATTCATTTGGTCGCTTGTTTTATTTCATGGAACATACCAACCAAGAACATTTGTAAGCATTCTGATTGGCTAATCTCACATCGTGGACCGGCACTTGTTTGCAAACAAAGGCTGTGGTCGTCCTTACAATGTACAAACCCGTCCATTTTATTTTCTATTGCCCTAGCTTTGAGATATGTCTAAACCCGTTTTGTGTATCATATGATTTTTGCAGACAGTTAATTTCGCTTTTATTCATTTCGCAATATGCTCTGCAGCACATTATACTATTTCAGTCATCTTAATTTCACTAGTAGTTCATACTTATTTTTAATCGATTATATAATTAATGTTTCTACCACTTTACACACCTAGGTTTAACATCACCGTAACCAAAAATACATTCAGAACTTTGACCTTGCATATTTGATCATTTTGAGTGGATTTGGTTTTCGCTTCATTCCTCCCTATACAAATATCATGTTCAGGCCTAATCTGTATTTTATCCAAGCGGTCTCACCGCATAGCAACGTGAACTGGAATAAGATAAAAGCAAAAATATAGTTAAACTTTGATCGCGAACTCGTTTGAAAACTATTCTGGGTGCTGAATAGATCCTGCTTTGGCGCCAACTATAAGCCTTCTCGCATTTAGGTTGAATTATTTACGAGGAACGGTAGTACCCTGAAAGAGTCTGAGCTCTCTTGCTGGAATGTGAATGGACACTTTGAAGCATTGGTAATTTTTAATTGGCCTATGAGCACTCCAGAAACTTCTAGGAGCGTTCTGATGGGCAGATCTCAAATGTTTTTGATTTGGCAGTGAATACCACGCTAGAATTGACTTGAAATCTGGGACTTATTTTCTCTGTTTTGGAGCGAAAATTCACAATCCAACGGCATCGTGTGTCCTCTCTATGCTAGAGATCTGTTTGAAGAATTTCTTTTTCCATTACTCATAACTCACACTCTAAGCATTTTAGAATATACGAACCCTCGGAATGTTGACAAGATTTCGCGTGCTTTTGCGGATATAACTTTCATCAAACGCCTGGAAAACGTTGGATTGTCAAGCCTGAACTCCTGCAGGAATACAACACCTTTATGCTGGTCTTTTACCGTATTTTAGCAGGTTTTTTGGAAAATGCTTTCCGGACTCGGAGTTTCAATGGGGCTAACGCCTCCTGTAACGGAGCAGTAACATCCTTCCCCCATTTGGTGCCAACCTTGGTATCACACATCTAATGTATTTATTTCCCAATATCCCTTTGATTACTTTTAGCCGCATAGAACAAATAATCGTACTGGTAAAAGATGTGTTGACAGGAAGCTATTTTTCGTTATCTAACGGGGGGAGATAGTTGGGACTGCCGGTGAGTCAAAAATGTGCACATTTTTGGAAATTTTTCAAAAGTAATCAGATTGACCGATCTTAAAGGTTCTTGCCTTAATCGATCGATTGAAGTCGAACTTAAATTTTGAGATAGCGTAGAAAGTAATCATACAAAGCACTGTAACATTATTATTCGCGGAAATTTTCAGTGATATCTAATTAGAGACTGAATTCTATTTCGGCAATTTCATGCCATGGCTTGGAAATCAATATCATTGAAAATTGTTTGATATTTAATGTAACAACTACAGAAAAGAAGTTTCGCCCTTTGTATAATTTTGGTCAAATGGTCTTTTTCAATCAGCATGCTTCACGCGCGTCGTCTCTTTGTTGTCACAAGTTTCATGGCCATAAGAATGGCGACAACAAAGGCAAACAAAGAGATGACACGCGCAAAGCATGCTTGTTGAAGCTGACCCTTTCGGATTATCCTCGAACACCAAAACTGTGATTTACTCACCTGCTAGAATTGGATATGAATAATCGTGACACACTCCCCCCGTCAGATGACTGATGATAGCTTCCTAAGTGGAGATTGTTTGCATGACGATACTTAAATGTGGATTTAACTTGATGGATTTATTTATTTAGATTGCTTTCCCTCCGTAATTCTCTGTATTTTGAATTTATTGACTTTAAGCTACCTTAGGCAGCTTTCATACAATTGTAATCTTCTGACACAAACATGTTGTTTTTGTTTACTGTATCCTTTGTTTTTATTTGGAAAAGGAATGAATGCAGTTTCAATTGGTCATTTCAGATATCCCTTTGAATTAATACTACACGGCAAACTATCCAGCGCCACCGCCATTTTGGTGTCCGAAAACCACCGCCATGAACTTTTAAGACCATTCGATATGCCATCCGCTGTCCTCCCTTCAGTGAAACTGTTTTAAGTCTTTGGCATAATGCTATGCATTATTTACATGCTAGACATCCAATTTAAGTGAATTTTTAAGATTTTTGCTCCTTTCTGGAACGGATTCAGAGCTTTGAATCAGGGATGTGATATTCGCAACGACAACTTTAACACTTCCAAGCACAACGAATGCAACTTCTTTAGCGTGTTTTACATTCATGAAGGCTTTTCGTTCAGTTATTTAGTATCTATAGTGTTAGCTTTCAATGCCAAGAAATACCCACTTTGATGGATTTCATTTGTAACTTATTTTTCTGTCGGTTTTCGCAAGACCACCGCCGTCCGATTACCACTGCCGACACCCTAGACCTTTGCAAGTATTCAGTATGGTTTAAGAATTTCAAAATATTATTTAACAAAGGAAAGCTATGGCATATACAAGGGAAGTGTCTCATTGGACATATAAGAAATCTGCCAGCCTATTGTACAGATATTTTCTTACATACAAGAAGCCAAACAGCCTGATTCAAAATTTTGAGTTTCCCATATGCGTGAACTTCATGTATAAGTCGCATGAGTGCTTTGGGTAAATTTCAATTAGTCACTGCTTCAAATATCAGTACTGGGCCAGTACCTAACCATTGCTAGCCTGTAAACAGGCCAGGCTAAGAATTTGCACACCAAGAAGCTAGCACTGTTGAGCAACGACTTACAACCAACAGTTATAGGACATATGTCGTCTTAGTTTAAGTTTGAAGTTACACCAATTTTCACTGGGTAATTGATAGTGTTGGTTGATTGTTCAGAAGAAGCTTTTTAGTTAGACATTGAATGTAATTCTACCACAAGAGAGCTCAGTATAGGCAAAGTTTTCACCGTTTGATGTGCTGTGTAGAATATAATTGATTGACAGAGGATCTGCATATTCTTGGGAACCTGAAACCTTTACTTATGATTTCGAAATTCCTTCTCGCGTTCATACTGTTTCTATTGTCAATTGTAAGAGGCTACAGTTTCTACTTACAGAAGCCGTTTGTTTGTATGTAAACGCGTTTATAACAAAAAGTCCTTGTAGAAAAACAAGATCTCCCATCAACAATAATTGAAGAAAAACACGAGGAATTGGAACTATTCTTTGGCCAAACTTTTTCTATTGCTTCGTCTTCTGTAAAGGTAGTTGGCGACGAAGAAACAAAGAAGTTCGTCCAATAGTTTGTAGTAAAGCATTAATTAATTGATTTCCCCAAGTTGGATATGGCAAACCATCGACTGAAGTGAAAATTCAGTTTTTGTAAAAATTTTGATCCATTCTAAGCTCTGGGCCTCTTTTCAAAAGTTACATCATGGGCAATAATGCACCATTGATGTGGCCTATATTATATGATCAAAACTGTATTTTTACTCACAGTGTTGTTTCTCTTGCACGGGATTGCGAGTAAAGCTTGATAATGTTGCTATTCCTTCGTTCTTATCTCGTCTCAGCAAGGAATCGAATGCCGCCATTATTCAAATGCTGTTGAAACGGTTGGAGCTCCTACGCAGCGATACGTCTCATTTCACCAGTCTGGTCCCCTGACGTCATTTTGGACTAGGGGGACTGGGCTCCACTGGAAGCGGTCCAAAAATTGCTTCCCTGGCGCCTAGTACCCTCACACGAACGCGGTCAAGTGGACGCCAGGGAACCAGACTGGTGAAATGAGACGTATCGCTGCGTATGAGCTCCAGCCGTTTCAACAGTAATTGAATAATGGTGGCATTCGATGCATATACTTATTTTTTTCTTCCGATTCTGAAGAAAATTTTTGAACACGGATTTGCCCTCCGTTACGCAGACCACTTTCCTTTCCAAGTGGTCTGGAACACAGGCCAAAATTTCAGCGTTCGACGAAAAGTACGATCATGAATTATCATAACCATCATAACTTTATTTGAAGTTTGAATACACTGCTATAATAGAACTAATTTCAATCAATTACAGTAGTTTGTTGATTGAAAAAATTAATTACAAAGCCACAGAAGGATTACCATTACCCAACAAGGGCAGATTTTGTAATACAATAGCACGAGTTGCTTTTGTTGACACCTCAATTCAAAGTGATTAGCGATCACAGACAGGAAATTCTATCAACCAGTAATTCAAACAAACAAAGCCGCAAAATTTTCTCTGAAACCCAGGTAGCTAGCTCGTTCGCTGTGCATTCCAGAAATTATTTTTAAGGGCAAAGATGAGCATAGATCGAACGAAGAAGGATATATCTACACATCTGCCGCGGGCATTTTATTTCTTTGGTCCAGAAGCTGAGCAGTTTAGGCTTTTTAGGCGTCTGAGAAGGGGAATTTCTTCTCTCAAAGGGTGTAAACATTTCTTTAAAATGATAAGGATTTATAGGGGTTTTTTTTTATTGTTTTTGCTGTTTTTTTTTTTTGGAGAATGAAATGTCCCTCCTTTTGGTGCCTACCTATATTATTATTATTTTGTTTTACTAAAGAGTAAGTCTCGAGCGAGATCTATCAACGTTTCCTCTTGCAAATTTCAAGAACACTGTCCCCACTTTACTATGATAATAACAGAAACTTATTTCATATTTACGCTTTACTATTTCTAGGCTAATTAATGTCGCGCGGTGGGAAAATTTCGTTTATCGCAACACGTCTGACTTTTGCCAGATGGTTTAGTTCCGCGCGGTTTTGTACCATGTTTTTAAAAAACTGTTTTTTTTTGTTTGGCGTAAACATCAAGGCCATCTCAAGGGGTTTGAAATTTCTTGTTTTTCTTAGTGAAAGCGTCACATGGGATGCAAAAGAGCTCTCTATTTCTTTTCGAAGTTATAGCCAAGGGTATTAAAATACCTAGATAGCAAACCAAACATTTCTTTGATCCAATTTCTTTAAATTGCCAAAGTAACAACAGAAAATTCCCCTGATAGCTCATTCTCAACTACTCTTCTTGATGTTGCACAATAGATGCGTTTTTAATTACTATTATTTTATACATTTAACATTTATCCTCCTTTTCTATTGTTTCTTTTCATTTTGTGGTTGTTACTTTTCGTTTTTCCAATGCTGCTGTTTATCTCAGATCCAAAAATGTATTTTCAAAACATCCTGTAGTTTGTCGACTGATGCTGAGAATGACCAAGGACATCAAGTGTGTAGATGCCTGTAGGAATTAACCAGTGGCGTGCAGGAATCGCAGGACACCGTATTTGTTTAATGTCAAAAGTCCCAATGGTCCCTGAAATATCAATGGTCGAGTTTTCCTTTTGTGCACTTCAGTACTTTGCCTACATGTACTTATTCATCTGTTCATCTGTTCTTTCATTGCCGTTATCCCTCGTTGTTTCTTTCTTTTGGACCCACCTCGCTGCAACTGTTGTGTCAGCTGCTCCCCCAAAAAGTGCAGATGTCAGTCTTATCTTTGCAAAAATAAATTCACGTATGATTGTTAGTCTTTGGCTTTTGATTTCCCTTGTAATTGAGCTACCAAAATTATGTAAAACCATTCTTACTTACTGCAAGGCGTACCCAAGGAAAGCTCTGTGTTTTGTGCAGCAAATTCTTTTTGCTCTGCTTATTGGGACCGCACTGGAGATTTTTCAGGTTGGTGGGTGCAGCCCATTCAGCCAGCTGCTTTTATGTGGAGACATTCATCCAAATCCTGGCCCAGAGATTAATAAATGTTTGAAGTTCTTTCACTGGAACTTGAATAGCATCTGTGCTAGAGATCGAATAAAGATACCTCTTATTGAAACTTATGATGCCCTCTACAAATATGACATTATTGCTATTTCTGAGACTATGCTTGATCAAACTGTGAAAAATGATGAAATCTATATTGAAGGGTTTAGCAAAGAGATATATCGCAGTGATCATCCGAGCAATACCAAAATTGGTGGAGTGTGTCTTTATTTTCGCGAAGGGCTACCCATCAAGAGACGGACTGACCTTGAGCTATTACCTGAAATTATCATTACTGAAATTAGAATAGCACGTAAAAAAGTTCTCCTTGGGACAATGTATCGTAGTCCAAGTCAAAACAGCGAGCAATTCGAAACCTTTATTGATAGCTTGCAACAGACCATCAATAAAATGAAAGCTGAAAATCCACACTGCATGATTTTAACAGGTGATCTCAATTGTAGATCTTCAATGTGGTGGACTGAGGATATTGAACAGCCCGAGGGTACTGCTTTGGACGAATTTATGGAAATAAATGGTCTGTATCAACTGATTGAGGAGCCAACTAATATAAGAAATGAAGGCTGTTCTTGCATTGACTTAATTATTACTGACCAGCCAAATATGTTTGTTGACTGTGGTGTTCACCCTTCCTTGGACGAACACTGTCAGCATCAAATTATCCACGGTAAACTGAATGTCTCTTTGCCATCTCCCCCTCCATATAAAAGGACAGTATGGGATTATTCCAAGTGGGGGTCGTAGGGGCTGACGGATTGCGGTTTTCAGCCATTTTGGGGACGGTTTCACGGTTTTCGGCCTCAAAAACGACGGTTTTACGGTTTTCGCCAACGGCTGACGGTTCGCGGTTCAGTGACGCATTTACCTATGGGCCCGGGCCCAGGGGCCCCCTAGAATTCTTAAATCTAGGGGGCCCCGAGCAAAATTTGAAAAACCTATGAAATGCTGTTGATTTCACTCTTGTGTTTGAAATGATTGTTAAAAAAGCCTCTCGAAAAGTTCATCGATAAAAGGAGGAATCTCGTTGATACCGAAGCTGAAGTCCATAAAAAGAAAGAAATGGAAGAGGCGACAACCCCATGAAACACAAAAGCCTATTTTGGATGATCTATTAGAGCAAATTGTGAAAGGAGATGAAGCTGCAACTTCCCAAAGGCAATTACCGCACTTAGATTGTTGCTCAATGCAATGACCGCACTTTGCCATGCAGAGTTTCCTCCAGTGAAAGAAGTTTCTCCACGCTGAAAGGGTCAAGAGTCAGGTGTCAACTAAGGTCCACAATGTCACAAGAGCGCGTTGTTGCCTTTTGCCTAATGAATGGCAGCAAATTTTGATGTCCCGAGGCACGAGGGGGGGGGATTGCCCCCACTTTTGTCCAAAGTTGGGTATAGGTTCGATAACCGTCACAAAATATCAAATTTTCCTTGTCGCTAATGGCAAGCATGATATTAGGAGATGCATTCTAAGCCAAAGTAAAGGGCGTAGCCCCAAAAATTTTCCGGGGGCTTCGCCCCCAGGCCCCTCCTTTCGTTCCCCTCATTTAATTTACCCTGGCCACGCCACTGTCGTGAGGTTTTTAGACCCCAAGAATATCATCCGAAATGTTGCAGCATTGAAGGCAAGACGAAAATCATGAAAAACCATTGGACAAAGGGGAGTTTTCTTAGGATTGTACCGACATGTATATATTTGTACAAGTTTACTCATTTCTTCGAATTTTCCCCTTTCAAAATGTTTAGTTAATATTAACTTGTTTGGATACCGAATTCCAAAAGGAAAAGGAATTCCTTTTCTTTTTGGAATTCGGTCTGCGACGCAGGCTACTGAAAACGTAGCGGAATTCAGGAATAGGGGTGGGGCCTATTGAGTGCCCTCGACACTGTGTGATATCTTTGAGGTATCGAGTATGATAAAAATTCTCCAAAACTTTATTGCCTTGGGAAAATATCTGACGGATGAGTGAAGCAATCGTGAGTTTAAATGAAAAATATTTGCTTTGCTCGGTGGACTTGCTTTATGGATCGTACGTCCCTGAAATGCACAGTTGAATGCCGTTGAGTGTGTGCCACTGCGTCTGAATGAAAGTGTCGTGGCGCAGTGGTGTAATCCACTGACTTTGCAGCCAAAACAGTCAGGCGGACAGGGTTCCATACCCGGTAGAGCCCCATCACTTGAGCGTCATGACAAGGGGTCGCGGACTCGATTAAGCCTATTCTACTTTTGCGATCCCAGCGCTTGGCGCTAAAAACCGCAACTTCACCTTCACCTTCACCTGAATAACATAGCTTCTTATGAATTTCTTATCATTACGGTTTTAGTAGGAATAATAGGGCGGTTTTTCGGTTTTGCTATAAAATTTTAGCGGTTTTACGGTTTTCGCAAAATATTTTGGCGGTTTCACGGTTTTCGGGACCCCCCTACGACCCCCACTTCCAAGGCTGATGTTCAAATGATTATTGAATCAATTAACAAAATCGATTGGACTGCTCGCTTTGATGGCAGGAGCGGATCCAGACAGGGTTCACAGGTTTCAAAAACCCGGTCAGATAATTCGTGAAAATAGACCCCCATTTTCACAAATATATGGTCTTCTGCAAGTCGATTGCCAAGGAGATTCCCTTCCAAACGATTTCTTGGTGATTGCGGTGGCGCCTTTTTATGGATGTGCAGTGCGATCATTGGAAAGGGAGACAAATATTGGCAAACATATGGTGAACGAATTACTGCATACAGACATGATATAGGCCCTTGTTTTGCCCTTTGACTTGTTTCGCGGAAACAAAAGCAAACGGATTAGATAAGTTTCCTCTTCAACAATGGAGGATTTATCCAGCCGCGTCAGTATGTGTTGGATTGCACAATTGCATCCATTCATAAAAAGTCTGAAACCTCTCATCGACGAGTCTGAAACCGGTCACTGCATTGTTCTTGCTGTCGTAAGAGAGTCTGAAACCGGTCACAAAAAGTCGCAACCCAGTCAGAAAAAGTCCGAAACCTGTCTATGTTGTGCAATACTCGCAACTGCTGGACTGTGATGAAAAATAGGTGATATCCGTGATCTTTTCCTGCCAAATACAAGCAAATAAAATGGATGGCAAAGAAGTGCGATCTTGCCTCGAGACGTTAGAAGCCGTTGAAAAGAGAAACAGGGAGCTTCTTGAACGAACGGTTGAGGAGGGGAGAGAGGTAAGTTTGTTTTTAAAGGAAAGGATCTGAACCAAGGAACTCTACACTGATTCTATCCCAATACTTGATGAGAATGAATATATTGCGTCAGGGTGTGACCACATGGAAAAGGGCGTTCCCCTAAGGAAAAAGGGCGTTGGCCAAAATAAAAAAGGGCGTGGTCCCAAAAATTTTCCGGGGGCTTCGCCCCCGAACCCCCAATAAACCCTGTCACCATAATTCCTGGATCCGCGCCTGGATGGGCTAAATCCTACAGAAATGGTAGAAATATTTACAAATGTTCTTGCTGAAATTTTTTCGGAGTATATACCTAATAAAGTTGTCAAATTTGATGATAAGGATCCACCGTGGATGAAGCAGGAATTAAAAACTGCTATTAAGCGCAAACACAGAACATATGCTAAATTTGTTAGACGTGGTAGAAAGCAAGAAGACTGGAACTCTGTTAAAAATGTCCAAAACATAACATCAAAAATGATTACCAATGCTAAAAATGATTATTATCTCGGACTTGGCAGAAAGTTATCGAATAACGTAACTGGGGCTAAATCATATTGGACCTTATTCAACAGACTTCTCAATAAAAAGAAAGTTTCTAACATACCCCCTCTTATTGAAAATGGCTTATTTATTACCAATGTAGAAGCAAAAGCAAATATTTTCAATGAGTTCTTTGTTGCTCAATGCAGGGAGATAGAAACTGGTAGTACTATCCCTACATTTATTCCGCAGTTTCCATCACCCTTATTCAATATAGATATAAACAGGGAAAAGGTACTTCGAATCATTCGTTCTCTAGATTCTAAAAAGGCACATGGATGTGACGGAATTTCTGTTGCCATGATCAAAATATGTGACAATTCGATAGTAGATCCTCTGTGTTGCATTTTTGAAAGATGCCTTGAAACAGGAATTTACCCTTCTCAATGGAAGAAAGCAAATATAATTCCTGTGCATAAAAAGGGCTGCAAACAGAACAAGAAAAACTATCGCCCAATTTCCCTACTTCCAATTTTTGGAAAGTTTTTTGAAAAGCTATTGTTTGATGCCATCTACGAGCATCTCAGTATAAATGGTCTTATATCGCCTCATCAATCAGGGTTTCGTCCCGGTGATTCGACTATCAATCAGTTACTGCTCATCACTCAAAATATTTATAGAGCCTTCGATGAAACTCCTAGTAAAGAAACACGTGCCATCTTCCTTGACCTTTCAAAGGCATTTGACAGGGTCTGGCATGAGGGTCTCATTTACAAGTTGGAATCCAATGGCTTACATGGAAATGTTCTTCGGATTGTTAAAAGTTTTTTGTCAGATCGTAAGCAACGGGTAGTGCTAAATGGGCAATGTTCAAAGTGGGATACAATTTCCGCAGGTGTACCACAAGGATCAGTTCTTGGACCGTTGTTGTTCTTGATCTACATTAATGATATTACCCACAATGTTAAATGTGGTATTAAGTTATTTGCTGATGACACGTCGTTGTTTACTACTGTTCAGAATGAAAATGTAGCTGCACTTGACTTAAACAGAGATTTGGCAAAAATTAGCTTATGGGCATGGCAATGGAAAATGCAGTTTAACGCTGACAAGACAGAGGAGGTCATATTTTCTTGTAAAAGGAATAAGCCAATCCACCCCGGTCTTGAATTGGGAGAGGAGGTCATTGCATCAAAATTGGAGCACAAGCACCTTGGGGTTACTCTTGACTCAAAGCTAAATTTTAAAAGTCATATTCGAGAGGCTATCTTGAAAGCACGGAGAGGAATTGGTTTGTTAAAATACCTTTCTAAATATGTATCAAGAGAGGCCCTTGATCAAACCTATAAGCTTTATGTGAGACCTCACTTAGACTATGGAGACATCATTTACCATAAATATGACCCTGATATGCAGCTGAACCTTACGCAACAACTAGAACAGACTCAATATAAAGCAGCACTAGCTGTTACTGGAGCGTGGGTAGGTACAAGTAGGCGAAGGCTACTTGAAGAGCTCGGATGGGAAACACTTTATGACCGAAGGTGGTGCCGAAGATTATGTCATTTCTTTTCATTAACCACATCCAAAAGTCCAGATTACCTTTTCAATGAGATACCCGAACAGCGCTCAGTTGAGTATAATTTAAGAAACCCGCGTTGTTATGAGCAAAATGTAGGTAGAACTATGCGCTTCTCCAGCTCTTATTTCCATAACACAATATGTGAGTGGAACCTGTTAGACAAAACTGTACAAGATTCTCCTTCTCTTGCAGTTTTCAAGAGCAAATTGCTTCGAATCATCAGACCCGAGAAAAACCCGGTTTATAGCATCTATGATATTTTGGGTATCAAGCTATTAACAAGGCTTCGAGTTAACTTTAGTCCTCTAAATGAACATAGATTTAGGCATAATTTTGAGTGCTTGAGTCCAATTTGTATTTGTGGTACAGGAAAGGAAGATAATGAGCATTACCTCCTGCACTGCCCCCAGTTTACAGCTCAGCGCCAAGATCTCCTTGGTCAAGTCTCAGATGTCGGATATGATGTTGCTAGCATGAACTCAAAGGATCTTTGTCATTTGTTATTATATGGGAACCCAAATGAAAGCACCTTTGCAAACAGAATCATCATAGAAGCAACTATTTCTTTCATCAAAACTTCTGGACGGTTTAATTAAACTTTCTGGAAAAACAGCAGCCTAACCCTTTTTTTTCTTTTAGACTGAAGTGCTCCCGGAATTTGCGTGGGCTGTCTCTGCTCATCGCACTGCTGCCGCGGGTGCATCGGTTGGGGGGAGTCTATGGTAATTGGAAAGTCTTTTTCCCCCTCGGGGTTGAATCCCTGAAACTTTGTTTCATTCTCCCTGCCGGTGCGCTCGTGGTTGTGGTTTGGTGGGTGGTGGGCTGTTTGTGCGGGTTTTGGGGGTACTTCAGTTTTACCTTGGCTTTTACTTTGTCCTGATTTAGTGTGCATATGTATCTTATTTTTTTGTTTTTTGTGTTCTATTATTAATTTATTGTTGATAGTACTTAGAAAATTGTAAGTGGCATTTGTAGTGAGGACCCGGTGACCATGCGTCTTTCCTCGCTGCAAATGCCACAGTAATTTGCATTAACTTGTTGTTTTTAAGTTTTAGATTGATAAAAAAAAAAAAAAAAAAAAAAAAAAAAAAAGCTGAGCAGTAAATGTTTTGATAACACCCAAAAAATAAGAGAATTGAATCGCCTCCTAAACGGCTTTTGAACCAAACAAATAAAATGCCCGCGGCAGATGTGTAGATGCATCCTTCTTCTTTTGATCTACGCTCATGTTTGCCCTTAAAACAGTTTCTGGAATGCACAACGAGCGAGCTAGCTACCTGGGTTTCAAAGAAACTTTTGCGGCTTTGTTTGTTTTGAATTGCTGGTTGAGAGAATTTCCTTTGTCTGCAATCGCTAATCACTTTGAATTGAGGTGTCAACAAAAGCAACTCATGCTATTGTATTACAAAATCTGCCCTTGTTCCATTACCCTGGGTGCCAGAGCCTCGTAGTCTCGTTTCATTTGTTATCAAAAAGACTCTAACACCCTTGGTACTGAAGGATATACCGGGTGCCCCAAAATGACGTATTATCGTTTGATTGCTTATATGTCCATAGCCAATGAACCAATTTTCAAAAACTTTATTTTATTCGACTGCAGGCTAAATTGTATTGGAGGATGTTGGTTGTGGTTAATGTCGATGTCTTCATGTCGAAGAGAAGATCGATCAATTTGCTCAATATTAAAGCCTCGGATGGCATGAAAAAGAAACGGCCTTCTTGCTAGTCAACATGTTAAATGTGATGCAAAAAGCTGAACTTATATGTCGTTCAGAGAATATATGTCGTTCAGCGTTAGTTAATACTGAATTCAGAGAATACGAATACGAGTTCAGCCTTATGTATCACATCTAAACTGGAAAAATAGGCCTTTTCTTTCTCATGCCCTCTAAGGCTTGAATTTGAGCAAGTTTGTCCATCTTCTTTTCGACATGAAAGTGCCATGGTAAAACCCATAGAAATGGTGAAACCACAACTAACATCTTAAAATAAAATTTAGCCTTTAGGCAATCAAATAAAACAAAGTTTTTGGTTTTCGGTTCATTGGTTATGGACATACTAGGCCCGCTCGGCGCGGCTTCGCCGCGCCTCCGCGTTCCTTTTAGCTTCGCTGTAGTTCGTCTAAGTGGCAGTACTTCAGTGGAAAATGTATCTTCGTTAGTTCATTCAATAAAGCAGTACTTGAGTGGAAATTCAAGGAAATGCATATGAGTGTATTTTGGGACTTGCTTCTTCCGTGGAAGTTTGGACGTGAAAGAGATAATCTGCTGAAAAGTTAGTTGCCGTCATTATTGTGGGTGCATTGGTTGTATCAGTTGTTTCAGTTAAGTTAGTCTAGCGGCGTTTGTTGCCTTAAGGACTTTGCTGCCTTAACGCTTTTAGGTGCGTCACCCGGGGGGGGGGGGGTACTTGACCTAAATTTGTACGGGGGTGTGCCCATGCAAAAAAATTGTTTTCGCCTGCTCCAGAATTTTTCGCTCAAAATGATAACCTGTTCTAGACAAATGTCGTGAAAAGTATACTCCAAAACATGAAATCTGACCGAAAAACGACCCGATCTAAGAAAATATTCCTTTTTCACATGTTTTGACAACCTGCTCTAGAAAAATTGCCTCATTTGATTTTGATACCCTGTGCTAGAAAAAATTGGTGAAAACGATACTCTTGAAAACGGCTCATCCCCGCGCGACAAATATACTAAGTACCCCCCCCCCCCTTGGGGGTGCGTCAGTTGCATAATGGGACTCAGTTGGTATAGTGGCCTTACTTACGTTAGTGGCTTCTTGCTTTAGTTGTTGAGTAGATTTAGTTGCGTTTCTTGGCTTAGTGGACGTGGTTATAGCTTGATGCTGTTTGCTTTTATCTTTGTTACCGATGGCAGCCTCTCAGTTATAATAACTGATTTTTAGGAGGCTATGCTAAAAACTTAAAATAACAAATAATGTACATGTACATTGTTAATTTGGTAAATTACAATTGGTCGTTTGATGATGCATTTTTGCAACTCTTTTTTTAATGCTTTCAGGGTGGGGAAATTTCTAACTTCAGCGCCTTTTGTGGCGTTAGTTGCTTTATTGGCCTCAGTTGCTTTAGTGGACTAACTTACGTTAGGTGTTGTCTTGTCTTTGTTCAGTTGTGGAGTTGGTTTTGTGTTCTTTCTTTCCTTAGTGGACTTAGTTGCCCCAGCACCTTTAGTTGTGTTAGTTGTCGTATTGGCCTTGCTTTGATGACATTACGTACGTTCAATGATATAGAGGCGCTTTCGGTTATATTATTGTATACACGTTACGTAGGGTGAATGTTGTGGTTGCCTTACTTGCTGTAATTGCTTTACTTGGCCCAAGCAGCTTGATAAAAAAGTTATAGGGGAAAATTAGTTGGGTATTGCCCCAGTAGCCTTTGTTGTACAGTCTTGTTTGTTGAACAGTCTTGGGCCTGAGATCAGAAATACTTCAACCCTGAGCTCTTTTAAAAAGAAGGTGCAACCATGAATTTCACTCACCAGTTCTTTTCTGTTTTCTTTCGTTTATTTAGCACAAATTGTAATTAGTTTAGGTTTAGGTTTTATAGCAAATTTCGTTCTATTGTAGATGAGTAGTTATTTGTAAGTTTTTAGCATGGCCCCCTGTAAATCAATTATTTTTATTGTGGGGCTACCATGGGTAAGAAAGATAAAATCAATCAATCAAATCAATAAGATCAATCATGTTGCCTTAGGTGACCCTAATCCGTATGGGTTTTTTGGGGTACCATTTATGGGGGGGGGGGTTCCGCCCTTCTGTGAAAACTGCCTTAGAGTCACCAGAATTCAATAGAACTTGGTTCAATTACAGAGCAAGTAGTTTGTAGCATGTAGTGCAATTTGGGTATGGCTGCCACGTCTTATGTGGTCACAACGGGGTCACAGTGACATAATGAAGTTGAAAATCAGAAAAAATTAGGCGTTTAAAGTTAAATTTGTGTTTAAAGGCCATCTTGCATGAACTTTATGCAGTTGTTGGTTAAATTTATCAACATAGCTGGTGGGAAAATATCATTTTATTGAATATGACGATTTTGGAGTGATATTTTGAGCGAAATTAGCCAATTCTGATGACGTAATTTGTGCCACTGCTTTTTCTATGTAAAAATAGAGAGAGAAAGTGGCTGCAAAATGGTGGTAACCTATGACAAATGTATCAATAGAGCTCACTGAATTGAAAAAGTCTGAGAAAATTGAAAAAATTTACGAATTAGGCGAATATGGGAGCCAGAATGAGATCATAATAAAAAAAATGCCGACATCAGCAAATTCTACAAATTCTGGCATCAAACGAAAGCTCTTATTTGCAGATTCATTTGCTATGTGATGCTCCATAATTCAAGGAAATCTTTCCATGGAAATCATGGAAAACAATGATCTTGCTGCTACCTGCTTCCAAGTATGGGCATATCACGTGACTTGTGTGAGCTCTATTGTTTCTGGGTATGTAAAAATTGCAGATCAATTAAAAGACTTTTCTTCCATTGGAGAATTGCCCGAATCACTGCAGGTCAGAGTAGAATGTGGAGATTTATTGCAGTCATTCATTAAATATAACGCAAAGTTTCATAAAACATGTAAAAATAAATATGACAACTATCATTACGAAAGAACATGTAAACGAAGAAAACTTGCAGATCATGAATGTTTGCCAGATACGAGTTGTGCTACACGAGGCACCCGATCACGTTTTTGTGCAGAAAATTTCCGTCCATATTGTTTCTTTTGCGAAAAAGAAGACGCCGAGAGTAACTTATCTAGTGCTCAGACATTTGCTTTAGATAGGCGTGTCCGAGATGCTGCATTAGTGCTGCATTTTTCCGTCAAAATGTAAGTAATCAATAATTAGCAAAAGTCAGGGAGGTTGGGGTGACATAGCTGATTTCTTTTAACAACCTGGCAAGTAAAACCTGGAAGGGGGTTGAAAAGCCCGGCTCACATATGGATTAGTTTCAAGATAGCTGGCTTACTTGCTTGCTCGATTCCTTTAGTTATGTATCATTTACGTTTTCTTAGTTAGTTAGTTAGCTACGTTGTTACAGTAGCATTTGCTGCGTTAGCTGCTCTTGCTGGTGCTGCTGTCTTACGTCTTACTTGCGCTGGTTGCCTTAGTAACGTTAGCTTCGTTTTTTGGTTTTTTAGCAGGTCAGTAAGTGTTGAATCTCCCTATGCAAGGTAGCTTTTGAAATAATGATCAGGGGAATGTGCTGCATGTCATCAGGGGGTAAATTTAGGGGAAGTTGGCAAGGTGCCAAGTGACGTCACAGAACTTGGCAAGGTGCCAAGTCACATGCTGAAAACCTGGCATTGTGCCAAGTCATGTGCCCTACATTGGCAACTTGCCAAGTAAGTCACATGACATGGGGGCTAGGCAAGTGACTGCCCCCAGCAATTTAAAGTATCATTACCCCCACATCTTCGTCAGTAACTATGCTATACGCGCCCTCACTTGGTGTCATCCCAATATGTCTTGTATACTCTTAGGAAGAGCACCATTGTGAAGGAGAAGGTATCACGTGATATGGGTGTGGCCACGTGACAACCCCCAATTGGTGGTAACAATCGCTGGCATCGATCATGCACCCCACCACCCTACAACCTCGTCAATACTTACTGCGGGATGATGAAACCCTTTAGAGTGCCGTTGTGAAGGAGGATACCGCTGGCAGAGGCCTGCCAGCCACTGCGAAGGTGAATGTGCATGTGACGTCCAATGTGACGTCTTTGGTTGTTTACCATCGACCACAAAGTGATTTGTTCATTGATGGCCCTTGATAGCACCATCAAGTGTGGTTAGTAACAATCGGCTAACAATCGGCTGTCACTCAAAAAACAATAACCTGCTGAAGAAGGCTGCCAACAATTTTCCCCCGCTGATACCCCAGCTGCAGGAGGCTACCCCAAAATATGGACATCCTCATGCACACATAGATTTTCCTGTCGATTTTTGGAGACGAAGAGCGAGCTTCCAGGACACGGGAGAGGTCTGGAATAAGTGCGGCAGACAGACAAATTCAGCGTTTGATCTGACCGTCTCAGCGAGTAGTAATATAGATAAGCAATCAAACAGTAAGTAATACATCAGTTTGGGACACCCGGTACACGAACGAAATTAACTAATTAAATAAATTAAATTTTAACTAATGATGAAATTATAAAGTTCTCATATAATCTTAATACTTTTGAAGACTCTTTGATTTGTGTTTTGCAATTATTTCTTTCAACATATCGGCTGAAAATTTATTTCATAAAAGTCGATGGCAGTTTCCAGAGTTCTAGGCATGGCAATTCAACTTTGAAGATGTGTTTGCTCTTTTCCTGACCTTGTACAGGAGTCTGGGTCGAGGTATTATCGCACCAAAAGGTTCCTGTAAAAACTTGCTACCTGTATTTTGTATTCAATGCTATTACTGGTATTCGATAAACTAATCCCAACAAAAACATAAATTTTGTTTTGAAAGCTGCATGATGAAACAGTAAACAAAATTTCATGGCCATGTGCAAGAAGCAGAATCGTTTATGTTGATCAAAGATTGCTAATTAGGCCCATTAGGCCTGGAATTTCACTGATTGAAGTGAATCAAGTATGGCAGACTTTTCAATTCATGCCTTTTTGACGCACGGTAGTGAAGTCATAGGGGTGGTGGGCATTTTCCTGTTTACAAAATCCTTTATGTCATGGGGTGAAGGACGTGATGAAGTCCACATCAAGCCTTGCAACAACGCGAGTTCAAAGCTGGTCGTTCAGCGGAGGCCCTCCTGAGGTGTATGACATCTCAAAGGTCAAACGCTCCAGCGGTTTGAGCACGCGCGGCCACTCTACGGAAAGAACGAATCATGGTCGCGGAGCCTGCGCGCTCAAAATGCTGGATGAAAAACTGCATTCAACGAGAGAAAGGTATGTCTCTCATCTTTGATCAAGAAGTTTAACAACTTACTTTTTCGTAGCTGCTTAAAATCAATTTTCAATTCAAGCCTTGCATTTTTTAACTTTCTGTGCATTTTATTTGAATCATAGCCGATTTTGCTTCAAAAGTAGGCCTAGACTTTTAATTTGTTCAGCAATTGTCTGAATTCAATGTTTTGTTCGGACTAGACCTCTAAGTTGACTTATGCAAAGCACATTGATCTTGAGGTTTGCGCTAAATTGTCAATAATAAACTTCTGGAAAATAGAGGGACTGCAGCTGAGAACAGGCCGAGATTGGAAAATATAATATGTGTGGCATATGTGTGTAATATGTGTGCTCGCCTGTGTTGATGCATCATTTCACAGAATTAGATTGGTTGCTAAGGGAAACTTCTCCAACAAAATGAACTCTTTTGAGTGCAGTAATTAGCTCAATGACGTTCCCATCAAAATTATTTCAAAAAGCTCTTTGTTAGCATTTTTTCAAGATTATTGTTAGTTTTCTAAGAACTTTTAGGCAGCTGATCAGTCAAGTAGAACAACAATCGAACGAAGAGTTTTCAAGAAACCAATAAATTTTCCCACCCAGTACTGAAAGTCTCTTTTAGCTTTCAGTAAACAGTTGAAATTAGCAGATCATGGGTACCAAAGGTTTTTGCAGTTTCTCCGCATCCTTCTTACATGTTCGTTGTATTCATTGATAGGTAACTTCCCAAGCATTTCGTGAGTTTTACCAGAATACAGCGCCAGTATGCGAATTACCTTCTCAGACAAAATAAACAAGTTTCTTGAGCAGTATCCAAGTTCTCAGTCGAGGTTCTTACTGGTTTAGTTCTTAGTTGAATTCTTGAAAAGAGTGTCTTATTAACACTAGCACTGTTTAATCATGCTGAAATCGGATTACACGTTTTTTTTATAAGAAACTGGTTTATAAGAAACTAGTACTACGATGACCAAAAATTTAAGAAACTCTAGTACTACGCTCAAGAACAGTTAAGAAACTCTAAAACGTTATATCTGTATGTCTCTCTTATTCTATGTCTCTCTAACAAAGGTGCCTCCGTCTTTTCTTGACTTTTAACTGCAAAATTGGTAAATTTTCGCCTTGATGTGCATGGCTTCTTCTTGATGACAATGTCAATGCAAAATGGAAGCCCTTTCTCGAGAAGAAGGCTCAACTTCGAACAATACCGCAATTTTAGGCCCAAACAAATAAGAAACTAATTAAGAAACTTTTACTACTAAAACACCGAAATTTTCATGCGAAATTAAGAAACTTTTAGTACTAAGTGCTGATCCAAGTTTCTTATAATAAAAAAACGTGTATTTCGTGATTAATTTGATTGCTTGTGTGTTTAATTAGATTGTTTGTTCTCCACTGAAAAATCTTCAAGCAAAGACCAAACATTTCCTGCACGCCAATTTTTGATGGTTGCTTCCTCAGACTGCATTCTGTAACGTAACATTACAGCATATTTACTCATATTTCGAGGAAGGTGCAATAAAATTGCACTGATCTTCCTTTGCATTCTCATGGCATAATTTGGAAAATTTCACAATAAAAATCATTAAGCCCGTGCGTCACTTCTAAGGTCCTTTGATTTTATTCCTTGGTTGTTTAGTTCAGTTTATTCATTAATATTATGATTTGTTTTGTGGTGAGAGCCTGGGGGAATTCATCCATCAATAATGTTGTTGTCCGTTTAGTCCAGACTCCAGGTGAAGGTGAAGGTGAAGGTGAAGGTGAAGGTGAAGGTGAAGGTGAAGGTGTTTTTCAGCGCCAAGCGCTGGAATCGCAGAAATAGAGCAGACCTTATCGAATCCGCCACCCCTTGTCATGACGCTCAAGTGGCGGGGTCCTACCGGGTATCGAACCCACTCAACCTGACTGTTCTAGCTGCAAAGTTAGAGGATTAGACCTACACCATGATTACACCATTACGCAACAACACCTTCAGTGCGTTGTTTCTGGAAGGGAAAAGTTGCATGTTGCGCATCTTTAAAAAATCTTTCTTGATTCTTCAATGTTCATTCTACTAACATGTTGAAGATCTTTGCTTATCATTTGATGGTGAAAAATAGAAGGCTAAAGTTGTATTCGCACTTATTGTGGTGCGATGTGACGCATCAAGACAGCTTAGTAATGCGTCGGCGACGCTGCGTCGCCGCACTCTTGTGTCAGCAACAGCACTCCCGAGGTTGAATTCAGCTTCAGTCCCATTCGAGTCTTTAGTGCTCGAGAAATGTTTATAATTCTGAACAGGAGCACAGTACCATGAAGCAAACTAAAACTGAGATTTTAGCCTCAAAAGTGCAAAATCTCAAACAACAAAAAACTTCTGCTTTCGCTCCTCTTTTCTTAAAAAAATCAATATGAGAGGAGGAAAAGCGGACCTTTTTTGTTGTTTGAATTTGATGTAATATCTGTTCAACATTTATCTGCATCTCGTTATCTAAAAACAGTTGCTTTGCTTGTCCCGAAGTCAAGGATATGAACGGCAAAATACAGCCTTCCGCTAGCCGCCAAAAATAAAGCCTACCTTCTGCGCATTTGGCAATCCGTCACTGTCGTTAACTTTCGGCCTTGGCCTCGCTTTAAAGGAGTGCGTGGTGAACTGAGGTAATTAGCAGTGTGTGGGTTGTCTTGTTTGTCGAACGTGAATTTTGTTTTTCAGTTCATCGAATTCAGCGTAAACATTCGCTTCAAACACGCGGTGAAATCAGTTGGCGATATATCACTCTTGGTCAGAATCTGCCTTTTGAAGGTCTGTGCAAGTTTTGATTTACTTATAATTATTGATATATTTAAAAAAATTGTCAGCTTTATGATATATTTGTCTGTTCTCTGCAGTTGCAGGCGCTTTCCTGCCGACTTTCTCAGTTAGAAAATAAGTAATTTTAATTTGCCATCATGAACAGGAGCTAATGCTTTTAGCCTTTGAATTCGGTAGAATCGTTTTTCGGGTATGACTTGATAAAAACGTATGTATGCTGTAACTTGAGATTCCATGAAATTGTAGTCAAAGAAACTTTTGCGCCGCTTACATTTTAGAACAATGATGTGCTTTTCATTTTGCTTTTCGTATATGATAGGCTTCACGTATTTTTTTTATTAGAAACTGCTCATAAGAAATTCAGACTCTCAGATCGCCAAAAAATTAAGAAACACAAACACTCGTTTCTTGCATTGGAAAGGCTTCAAAAAACACCTTTTTTGTGTTAAGGGGGGCACAGATCAGATGATTTCTCGCGGTAGCTTTAGGTGTTTCATCTATCTGTGCTCGTTTTGAGAGTCGAGCAACTGCTGTAAAGTGGAGGTAGTTCTTCTTTCTAAGACGCCCGTGTTGTTTTTGTTCTTTTCTTAAAATTTGATGTATATTTTTCCATTGATGTAAGTGGCTGCCGTAGTTGGAACTCGATGACATCATGGCCTTTCCAGCTATGGCAGCCACAGATTATTTATGTTTCGTTGGAGTTAGTTGTTTTTATTTGTGATAAAAAAAGATGATTTCTAGATACTTTCAGTACTGGCCCAAATTCTTAGTTTCTTTAACGGATCGAATTATCCGTTAATCATCAGCCAAGCATACAGGTCCTTTGCTATCAAAACTTCAACAAACAGAATTATTGCAAAATACCTGAGATTCCTTTCAAACCATCAAATCAAGCAGAAAGAAGTTGCATCATTTGTGCAGCCTTTTTCAAGAATTTGATGCCAATGTGCCGGATGCAACTTACCTGTTTGCAGCAAACTACAGCGAAACGAAACTGTACGCCTTATAGCGTAAATAGGCTAGCCTTCAAAGTTATTTTGCAGCAAAATTTTTCCGGGGACCCTACTGACGACTTTTAAAGGGAGTACAGCATGCTTTGTATGAAGTCGGCGACTTGCTCTCCACAACTCTCAGAATAACTGACTGTACGACATTCACCAAAACAAAAACAAACAATTGCAAAGGCTGCTGGTCTTTGTATTCCCTTTAAAGTTAGAAAAATGCAAAACGATGGAGAATTTCTTTGCCTTGCAATTTAAAAACGGGGAGGGGAACCTCTGCATAGGAGAGTGGCAGTTGGGTGTAACAAGGACAGATTTTGTAATACTATAGCATGAGATCCTTTTGTTGATACCCGAATTCAAAGCGATTCGCCACTGGAAACAGAGAAAGTTCTTTCAACCAGAAATTCAATACAAACAATGCCGCAGAAGTTTCGCTGAAACCCAAGTAGCGGCGCGCTCGTTGTGCATTTCAGAAGTTGCCTTTAAAGCCTGGTTCTCATATAGCTTCAAACCATCGGCGACCTGCCGGCGACCCATCGGCGACCCACCGGCGACCTTGCTCCGGTAGTCTAATTTTGGTGAGAACAGTCAGCGCCGATGGGGCGCCAACTGCCGGCGTCCTGCCGCAGTCATTCGAAAAAGTTGAGCTGCGTTCAACTTTTTCACTCTGCTGCGACACCGGCGCCAATGAAAATTATATGAGAACATGAGGCGGCGCACTGCCGGCGATGCGTCAGCGAATCATTTGCATGCCCTGTGATCAGGTGACCATAGCAAGCCAATCAAATACGAGGATCAGCGGGGAATGCACACTGAGAGATGGTTGACGGCGCCCTGCCGGCAACATGTCGCCGATAGGTCGCCGATGGGTCGCCGACGAATCGCCGGCAGTTCAACTTTTGCTACGCAGTAGTGACGCCGATGAGTCGCCGTCGGGTTGAGATTATTTGAGAACCAGGCTTAAGAGCAATCATGATCATAGGTCGAAAGAAGAAGGATACATCTACACAGTTACCTCGGGGCATTTAATTTGTTTAATTCGAAAGCCGATTGGGAAGCGATTAAATTCTCTTATTTTTTGGGTGTAATTAAAACACTTACTGCTCAGCTTCTGAACCAAAGGAATAAAATGCCCGAGGTAGATGTGTAGATATATCCACCTTTTTTCGATCTATGCTCATGTTTGCTCTGAAAAACAATTTCTGGAATGCACGACGAATGAGGTAGCTACCTGGGTTTCAGAGAAACTTTTGTGGCTTTGCTTTTGAATTACTGGTTGAGAGAATTTCCTTTGTCTGCAATCGCTAATCGCTTTGAATTGCGGTGTCAATCAAAACTAATTCGTGCTAGTGTGCTAAGAAGAATCGTTTCTTTCAAGCAGCTTTTAAGCAGGTAGGAACTCAGATCACATCGAAGTTTTTCAACGAAAGGAGCTCCCAGGAACTCTCAAAGATAAGATTTTTTGATTGATGTCAATCCTTAAAGTGAATGAACGGAGCTAAGAGGAGGTCAGGTCATCTACAAATAGGGCATTGAAAACTCCTACGCATGTTATTGTTCCTCTTGCTAAACAATATCCATGATCCTCTCGAAATTATCAAATACAATAGGCTAATAACAGAATACCCAGACTCCTTCCGCGCGGGGCTTTTATCTCCGTTGATTCTCTTTAAAGCAAATGAACGGAGATATAGCGACATAATCTAAACATAGCACAAAAGAACGGCAGGCGCCATTAATCTTCCTTTTGTTTTCATCGATCAAGAACATCAAATACAATAGGTTATATTTAGATGGACCCAGTCTCCCTAGCTAAGTTGCTTTTTGATTACAAAGTCCAACTTTGTAATCTAAGAAGGGGCTTCGATGTCAGGCTGTCAGAAAGAAAGTAAGTAAGTAACCCACTTCCGTCACGCTCGTTAAAGCGATTGATTAACGTTTTGTCTCTGCTAATTGGCACTGAAATAAAGAAAGCGCACATAAAGCGCATACAAGACAGAAGTTTCCCGCGATCCTATAGCAACATTTGACGTCGGCTTATTTCATGTTAGACAGATTTGACACCATAAGATGGATAAATTACCATGATGTTTACCCTGGCACAACAACAAATTTACCCAGAATTGGCACGTTCTTGACTTCATTAGCAGCTTAATTATGTCAAAACAATCGTTTTCTAGAACGAACGAATCATTAGCCACTTATTGATAGTACTCATTATGCAAATAAGTCAACTTTAGAGGATGATGTAACTGGTGGCCTGCACAGAGGCTAGCATTCGCAGCATCACCGAAGATAGAAGGATCCCCCTCCTACACAGCTACAGAAAGGTGCAGAATCCCAGCAAACAATAGACCTTTTAGCTATTCTAAAAGGAGCCTGGATCGAACGTTATTTTTATACATTTTTGATTACAAAGTCCAACTTTGTAATCTAAGAAGGGGCTTCGATGTCAGGCTGTCAGGAAGAAAGAAAGAAAGAAAGAAAGTAAGTAACCCACTTCCGTCACGCTCGTTAAAGCGATTGATTAACGTTTTATCTCTGCTAATTGGCACTGAAATAAAGAAAGCGCACATAAAGCGCATACAAGACAGAAGTTTCCCGCGATCCTATAGCAACATTTGACGTCGGCTTATTTCATGTTAGACAGATTTGACACCATAAGATGGATAAATTACCATGATGTTTACCCTGGCACAACAACAAATTTCCCCAGAATTAGCACGTTCTTGACTTCATTAGCAGCTTAATTATGTCAAAACAATCGTTTTCTAGAACGAACGAATCATTAGCCACTTATTGATAGTACTCATTATGCAAATAAGTCAACTTTAGAGGATGATGTAACTGGTGGCCTGCACAGAGGCTAGCATTCGCAGCATCACCGAAGATAGAAGGATCCCCCTCCTACACAGCTACAGAAAGGTGCAGAATCCCAGCAAACAATAGACCTTTTAGCTATTCTAAAAGGAGCCTGGATCGAACGTTATTTTTATACATTTTTATACGTTACATTCGATCGAGTGGCGTTAGAGCTTCTTTCACTATTGTGCACATTCGAAAATTCTACAAAGTGTAGCAAAAGTTTGTTCGATTCTGATTCTTTCCTGAATAGCTAAAAGGTCTATGGCGCCATAGACCTTTTAGCTATTCTACAAAAGAGCCTGGATCGAGCGTTATTTTTATACGCGAGGCTCGATAGAGTGGTGTTAAGAGCTTCTATCACTATTGTGCAAATTCGAAAATTCTACAAAGTGCACTTTGTAGAATTTTCGAATATGCACAATATTGATAGAAGCTCTAACGCCACTCTATCGAACCTCGTGTATAAAAATAACGCTCGATCCAGGCTCTTTTGTAGAATAGCTAAAAGGTCTATTGACTGGGGGAAGGCACGAGATCACACTGAACCAAAACATCTTCATGCATATCATTCTGCACAGAGGTTATCTTCGTGACTGCTTGTCTCAAATTAGATGCCCGCGAATAGCAACAATTGAAACGTTCTGTAGGGTTCTGCATAAGTATTTTTGCGTTATCGTAAATCTCACATGACATCTCATTTGACACAGATGCACCAATAGTTTCGTGCACGAACTAAGCAAACTAGGGGTAATGACTTTTGATTTTTGCGTATCATTCTCGTTTGACATAAAGACCAAAATATCGCCTTTGAGGCGATTCTTGTCCTTATACAAGGCGCTCGATTTTCCATTGAAGGCGACTTTAGCAGCAACACTCATCTCTCTGACTGTAGCTAAAAACAGCATCTACGGTCATTTGGGGTTATGAAGAAATCAACATTCAGATATTCTTATGCTTGTTTAGCTCAGGACAGACTTTGTAATCATCCAAAAGGATCTTATGTTTATACGTTACGTTCGATCGAGTGGCGTTAGAGCTTCTATCACTATTGTGCACATTCGAAAATTCTACAAAGTGTAGCAAAAGTTTGTTCGATTCTGACTGAATAGCTAAAAGGTCTATGGCGCCATCGACTGGGGGAATGCACGAGATCACACTGAACCAAAACATCTTCATGCATATCATTCTGCACAGAGGTTATCTTCGTGACTGCTTGTCTCAAATTTGATGCCCGCGAATAGCAACAATTGAAACGTTCTGTAGGGTTCTGCATAAGTATTTTTGCGTTATCGTAAATCTCACATGACATCTCATTTGACACAGATGCACCAATAGTTTCGTGCACGAACTAAGCAAACTAGGGGTAATGACTTTTGATTTTTGCGTATCATTCTCGTTTGACATAAAGACCAAAATATTGCCTTTGAGGCGATTCTTGTCCTTATACAAGGCGCTCGATTTTCCATTGAAGGCGACTTTAGCAGCAACACTCATCTCTCTGACTGTAGCTAAAAACAGCATCCACGGTCATTTGGGGTTATGAAGAAATCCATATTCAGATATCATTATGCTTGTTTAGCTCAGGACAGACTTTGTAATCATCCAAAAGGATCTTATGTTTAACCCTGTTGATTTACTTTAATACACAGCAAGATGACATCTGCACATATTCCCATGTGTAGATAATGATTATCTCTCCTTTATCTATATCAGTGTGAGATTTAACACAAATAATTGCCATCAAAATCTCTTTAAATTAATAGACCTTTTCTCTATGTCACAAAACAGTTTGGATCAAGTGAAATTTTTCAACCGTGTTAGTTAACTAATGTGATGAAAGTTTTGAGCGTGCACAGTAGCGATTGATAGTATAAATGTCTAGCGCCACCAAAAGAGAATATGGTTCAACCCAGACTCTTCTGTAGAACTTCTAAAGGGTCTATCTTAATCGCTGTTATTGATGATACCACTACCGTAAGTCCTGGAAGAAGGCCCGGCCTTCAAATATGCCTCCCCTTGAATGAGCCCCACCTAAAAATGTTTTTTGCGAAATAAGCCCCCACCCTGGAATAAGCCCCCATTGGGGTTAATCGATTGTTATTTTAGTGAATGCGTTTGATTCTCTTTTTTATGACTTGCTGTTTATGCATACTGACCAGCCTCGAGTAAGAGAAGAAGCTAATCCTGGTATATTGTTGGCTGCTGCGTGCTGCTAGAAATAAGCCACCCCCCCCCCCTTGAATACGCCTCCATCCCGTAATACTTTTTGCTGGGACTTATTCGAGGACTTACGGTATTTTGCAATAAAGGGACATCAGCATTTTGTCAGCGAAATTTCAGGCCAGCTTATCGGCTATGCGGACTCAAATGCCTTAATTAGGCCTAAAATTTATTTTGCAGCAAAAAGTCAAACAACATGGTGGTCATTCTTTTGACTCTAATGGGCCTAATTCCCATCGTCTTTGGTCAGGTATTGTATTTGCTTCTTATATTTCTCTCCAATAAAGAAATCTATTCCTTTTTACTGTGATGAATATATCCACCATATTTATCAATATTATGACTAAAGCAAATTGCTTGATTTTTGTGATCATCAATGCAATGTTACTGCTATTTTGAGCAATTCTGTCACTTTATGGTGGCATTATCCAGGTAAAGGTTCCTGAAATTGCATCATTGTATTTTAATTATCTGTCTAACTTCAGCAATTCACATTCATGTAATTTCAGAGAAGATCCGGAGAGGGTGGTATAATATATCGATATCATATTGATCAGTGATTGTAAATAGGGGAAAGGGGTGATGTATCTGGCCTGAAAGTAGCTACCCTGGGTACCAGAGCCTCAAAATGAGAAAGAAATTGAAAATTTGGAAAAGGAAGAGAGAAGAGAGAAGAGAGAATTTTTTATTTTTTATTGTATCATTTTTTGGCTCTGGTACCCAGGGTAGAAAGTAGCCTGTGTTCTAGACCCCCAACTTAGCCAGAGTGCAATACTGAGGGTTTTTATGCTGACTTTCCCGGATTGTCAGTTGATTTATTCATGGGTAGTTAGACACTGCTGGTGTGCTTCTACGGAGGAGCGCTGGATAATATGTATCTGAAGGGGAAATTTTTTATAGTACTGCGGAGGAGATATTTTCGTTATTTCGATATCTCCTCCGCAGTACTATAAAAAAATTCCCCCGCAGATACATATTATCCAGCGCTCCTCCATAGAAGCACACCAGCAGTGTCTAACTACCCATGATTTATTATGGAAAAAAAATCAAGCAAGGTTTTGGATTATATTTTTCTTCCATTCCTTCGTACATGAAGTGGTTGATTCAAGCCCGTAGGAGCGTTTTTCAGATTGGTGGGGCACTAATTCACACCAAAAAGGGGTAAAGTCTCTGGGGTCCGAGGGCGAAGCCCCTGGAACAATTGTTCGGTCAATGCCCGGTTTTCTTTTGGCAACGCCATTCTGTGCATTGCTGAAAGGTCATTTTCTGCTCGGAGGTCCTGAAGAAAAAACAGGAAATTTACGAATCCAAATACACGTTTTTTTTTTATAAGAAACTGGTTTATAAGAAACTAGTACTACGATGACCAAAAATTTAAGAAACTCTAGTACTACGCTCAAGAACAGTTAAGAAACTCTAAAACTTTATTTATGTATGTCTCTCTTATTCTATGTCTCTCTAACAAAGGTAAATTCGCCTTTTCTTGACTTTTAACTGCAAAATTGGTACATTTTTGCCTTGATGTGCATGGCTTCTTCTCGATGACAATGTCAATGCAAAATGGAAGCCCTTTCTCGAGAAGAAGGCCCAACTTCGAACAATACCGCAATTTTAGACCCAAAAAATAAGAAACTAATTAAGAAACTTTTACTACTAAAACACCGAAATTTTCATGAGAAATTAAGAAACTTTTAGTACTAAGTGCTGATCCAAGTTTCTTATAAAAAAAACGTGTATATTTCAAACAGGCTAGCTAAAATCAAACTACGACATGATAAGAATACTTTGTCAAGAGCATTGTGTAAGATTTACTTGATATTTGATTTAGAAAAGTCATCGCAAAAATTTCATATCATGGCGGCCTACGAAAGCCATGGCATGGCCAGAGTAAATTAAATGGGCGGAATTGAAATGAGGGGGTCTGGGGGAAGCCCCCAGGAAATTTTTTGGGGTCACGTCCTTTACTTTGGCTTAGAATGCATCTCCCAATATCATGCTTGCCATTAGCGACATGAAAACTTTGATAGTTTTGTGACAGTTATCTTATAAGTTGAGGCATGAGGACATTTTTTGAAGAAACATCCTTTACTTTGGCTTAGAATGCATCTCCCAATATCATGCTTGCCATTAGCGACATGAAAACTTTGATAGTTTTGTGACAGTTATCTTATAAGTTGACGCATGAGGAAAATTTTTGAAGAAACATCCTTTACTTTGGCTTACAATGCATCTCCCACTATCATGCTTGCCATTAGCAACAGGGAAACTTTGACAGTTTTTTTTTACAGTTATCTTATAAATTGGAGCATGAGGAAGATTTTGAAGAAACATCCTTTACTTTGGCTTAGAATGCATTCCCTGGTTCAACATTTGCCAACGCTAAAATGGAAGATTTGACATTTCTCGGAAACTTCTTTCCCAACTATACCCAGATTTTTCTCTTCGGTTTTCGAGGGATCTCGAGGACCAAGCCACTGCCCGTGAGTTTAGACGTGATTATTGAAGTCTGGGTTCTTTTCGCCTCACTTGAAAAAGTGCTTCTGATGTCACAAGGGCTGAGCTTTCCAAAATTAGATTTTCTTGCATTGGAATCTCCAATAAATTCGTTTACGATGCTGGCAAGGTTGAGTTTATGAACACTGTCTTTGTGCACATGTTTCACCATTAGGTAGTTGAGGCAGTTGTTTGCTGTTGTTGAACTTAGGTCTTGACTCGCTTCAGTGCCAAGGGCCTGTCACTAATGATCAGTTTTCTACGTTATTATGAAAAACTTCAACTTCTGAAAATTATTGGGGGGGCCCGGGCCCAACCGGCCGCAATAGGTGCTACGGGCCTGGTTGATTTATGCGTTTGTTCAAGGATTTTTTCAACCCTGGGTTGGGTCCTTAGCGTGATTTTTCTACTTGGGTCCGGGACTTGGACGTCAAGTCCGCAGATAAGAAACTCACTCGTCGACCAGAGAGGGCCACAGTCTGTTTTCTTACCACATGGAGGATCATGCGAAGGGGCGTATTACGTTTACTCATTTGTTAATTCATTATTCAATAGACCCTTTAGCTATTCTAAAAAAGAGCCTGGATCGAACGTTCTTTTCGTACATTTTTATACGTGACGTTCGATCAATCGTTAGAGCTTTTATCACTATTGTGTACATTCGAAAATTCTACAAAGTGTAGCAAAAGTTTGTTCAATTCTCATTCTTTTCTAAATCCCGGTGGGTCTACTTCATACAATGAGCACCCGGGGATGTGCCTGCCAATAGGGCCCCATTTTCGATTGAAAATTCCAGGACAGGATTATACCGTTTTTGTATTTATTCCAGGACAGGTATGTTCATTAAAGCTTTCTTCCCACAGGACAGGTCAGATTTGATATGCAAAATTAAGGTAACTTACAAAAGACACTTGTACTATCCAGGACAGGTACTATGTTTTCAAACATTTATTCCAGCACAGGTATGTTCATTAAAGCTTTCTTCCCACAGGACAGGTCAGATTTGATATGCAAAATTAAGGTAACTTACAAAAGACACTTGTACTATCCAGGACAGGTACTATGTTTTCAAACATTTATTCCAGGACAGGTTCATAAAATGTTCTTTTGGCAGGCACATCCCCGTTATTTTTCTCCAAGGTAAACCCCCCGGGTTCCAAATAGCGAAAAGGTCTATTGATTGATTCGGTATGATTCATTCATTGGTTCATTAGTTCTTTCATTTATCAATTGATACTTTTTTCTTTTGTTTACTACTGTAGTTGGTACATTTTTACTCGTTTGTTGTTCTTTAGTTCATTCCTTTGTTTATTCATTCGTTCTTAAATCCATTTATTCGCTCATTGACTACTCGTTCATTAATTCGTTGTTCATCTCTGTCAATCACTTATTTTCCTTCTCATTCTTTCTTTTCAGATCACAACGACAGATTGTGGAACATACAAGGCATGTCATAAATCTCCAAGATCGTGCACCTCAAGCACTGACTGCGACTATCTCGTAACATGGAAGCGAAATACATCTGACAATACAACCATTGACTTTGAAGTGAGCTCGAAGAGGGCTACAGGCTGGGTTGGCTTGGCATTTAACCCCACCAGTAATTCTATGGTAGGTTTTTGACTGACATGATTCAGTATTGATGGATCTTACTTAAGAGCTCTAAGAAGGCTACAGGCTGGGTTGGCTTGGCATTTAACCCCACCAGTATTGCTATGGTAGGTTTTTGACTGACATGATTCAGTATTGATGGATCTTACTTAAGAGCTCGAAGAAGGCTACAGGCTGGGTTGGCTTGGCATTTAACCCCACCAGTAATTCTATGGTAGGTTTTTGACTGACATGATTCAGTATTGATGGATCTTACTTAAGAGCTCTAAGAAGGCTACAGGCTGGGTTGGCTTGGCATTTAACCCCACCAGTATTGCTATGGTAGGTTTTTGACTGACATGATTCAGTATTGATGGATCTTACTTAAGAGCTCGAAGAAGGCTACAGGCTGGGTTGGCTTGGCATTTAACCCCACCAGTAATTCTATGGTAGGTTTTTGACTGACATGATTCAGTATTGATGGATCTTACTTAAGAGCTCGAAGAAGGCTACAGGCTGGGTTGGCTTGGCATTTAACCCCACCAGTATTGCTATGGTAGGTTTTTGACTGACATGATTCAGTATTGATGGATCTTACTTAAGAGCTCGAAGAAGGCTACAGGCTGGGTTGGCTTGGCATTTAACCCCACCAGTATTGCTATGGTAGGTTTTTGACTGACATGATTCAGTATTGATGGATCTTACTTAAGAGCTCGAAGAAGGCTACAGGCTGGGTTGGCTTGGCATTTAACCCCACCAGTAATTCTATGGTAGGTTTTTGACTGACATGATTCAGTATTGATGGATCTTACTTAAGAGCTCGAAGAAGGCTACAGGCTGGGTTGGCTTGGCATTTAACCCCACCAGTAATTCTATGGTAGGTTTTTGACTGACATGATTCAGTATTGATGGATCTTACTTAAGAGCTCTAAGAAGGCTACAGGCTGGGTTGGCTTGGCATTTAACCCCACCAGTATTGCTATGGTAGGTTTTTGACTGACATGATTCAGTATTGATGGATCTTACTTAAGAGCTCGAAGAAGGCTACATGCTGGGTTGGCTTGGCATTTAACCCCACCAGTAATTCTATGGTAGGTTTTTGACTGACATGATTCAGTATTGATGGATCTTACTTAAGAGCTCGAAGAAGGCTACAGGCTGGGTTGGCTTGGCATTTAACCCCACCAGTATTGCTATGGTAGGTTTTTGACTGACATGATTCAGTATTGATGGATCTTACTTAAGAGCTCGAAGAAGGCTACAGGCTGGGTTGGCTTGGCATTTAACCCCATCAGTATTGCTATGGTAGGTTTTTGACTGACATGATTCAGTATTGATGGATCTTACTTAAGAGCTCGAAGAAGGCTACAGGCTGGGTTGGCTTGGCATTTAACCCCACCAGCATTGCTATGGTAGGTTTTTGACTGACATGATTCAGTATTGATGGATCTTACTTAAGAGCTCGAAGAAGGCTACAGGCTGGGTTGGCTTGGCATTTAACCCCACCAGTACTGCTATGGTAGGTTTTTGACTGACATGATTCAGTATTGATGGATCTTACTTAAGAGCTCTAAGAAGGCTACAGGCTGGGTTGGCTTGGCATTTAACCCCACCAGTATTGCTATGGTAGGTTTTTGACTGACATGATTCAGTATTGATGGATCTTACTTAAGAGCTCGAAGAAGGCTACAGGCTGGGTTGGCTTGGCATTTAACCCCACCAGTACTGCTATGGTAGGTTTTTGACTGACATGATTCAGTATTGATGGATCTTACTTAAGAGCTCGAAGAAGGCTACAGGCTGGGTTGGCTTGGCATTTAACCCCACCAGTACTGCTATGGTAGGTTTTTGACTGACATGATTCAGTATTGATGGATCTTACTTAAGAGCTCGAAGAAGGCTACAGGCTGGGTTGGCTTGGCATTTATCCCCACCAGTACTGCTATGGTAGGTTTTTGACTGACATGATTCAGTATTGATGGATCTTACTTAAGAGCTCGAAGAAGGCTACAGGCTGGGTTGGCTTGGCATTTAACCCCACCAGTATTGCTATGGTAGGTTTTTGACTGACATGATTCAGTATTGATGGATCTTACTTAAGAGCTCGAAGAAGGCTACAGGCTGGGTTGGCTTGGCATTTAACCCCACCAGTACTGCTATGGTAGGTTTTTGACTGACATGATTCAGTATTGATGGATCTTACTTAAGAGCTCGAAGAAGGCTACAGGCTGGGTTGGCTTAGCATTTAACCCCACCAGTACTGCTATGGTAGGTTTTTGACTGACATGATTCAGTATTGATGGATCTTACTTATGAGCTCGAAGAAGGCTAAAGGCTGGGTTGGCTTGGCATTTAACCCCACCAGTATTGCTATGGTAGGTTTTTGACTGACATGATTCAGTATTGATGGATCTTACTTAAGAGCTCGAAGAAGGCTACAGGCTGGGTTGGCTTGGTATTTAACCCCACCAGCATTGCTATGGTAGGTTTTTCACTGACATGATTCAGTATTGATGGATCTTACTTAAGACCTCGAAGAAGGCTACAGGCTGGGTTGGCTTGGCATTTAACCCCACCAGTATTGCTATGGTAGGTTTTTGACTGACATGGTTCAGTATTGATGGATCTTACTTAAGAGCTCGAAGAAGGCTACAGGCTGGGTTGGCTTGGCATTTAACCCCACCAGTACTGCTATGGTAGGTTTTTGACTGACATGATTCAGTATTGATGGATCTTACTTAAGAGCTCGAAGAAGGCTACAGGCTGGGTTGGCTTGGCATTTAACCTCACCAGTACTGCTATGGTAGGTTTTTGACTGACATGATTCAGTATTGATGGATCTTACTTAAGAGCTCGAAGAAGGCTACAGGCTGGGTTGGCTTGGCATTTAACCCCACCAATATTGCTATGGTAGGTTTTTGACTGACATGATTCAGTATTGATGGATCTTACTTAAGAGCTCGAAGAAGGCTACAGGCTGGGTTGGCTTGGCATTTAACCCCACCAGTACTGCTATGGTAGGTTTTTTTGACTGACATGATTCAGTATTGATGGATCTTACTTAAGAGCTCGAAGAAGGCTACAGGCTGGGTTGGCTTGGCATTTAACCCCACCAGTATTGCTATGGTAGGTTTTTGACTGACATGATTCAGTATTGATGGATCTTACTTAAGAGCTCGAAGAAGGCTACAGGCTGGGTTGGCTTGGCATTTAACCCCACCAGTACTGCTATGGTAGGTTTTTGACTGACATGATTCAGTATTGATGGATATTACTTATGAGCTCGAAGAAGGCTACAGGCTGGGTTGGCTTGGCATTTAACCCCACCAGTATTGCTATGGTAGGTTTTTGACTGACATGATTCAGTATTGATGGATTTTACTTAAGAGCTCTAAGAAGGCTACAGGCTGGGTTGGCTTGGCATTTAACCCCACCAGTATTGCTATGGTAGGTTTTTGACTGACATGATTCAGTATTGATGGATCTTGCTTTAGAGCTGGAAGAAGGCTACAGGCTGGGTTGGGTTGGCATTTAACCCCACCAGTATTGCTATGGTAGGTTTTTGACTGACATGATTCAGTATTGATGGATCTTACTTATGAGCTCGAAGAAGGCTACAGGCTGGGTTGGCTTGGCATTTAACCCCACCAGTATTGCTATGGTAGGTTTTTGACTGACATGATTCAGTATTGATGGATCTTACTTAAGAGCTCGAAGAAGGCTACAGGCTGGGTTGGCTTGGTATTTAACCCCACCAGCATTGCTATGGTAGGTTTTTGACTGACATGATTCAGTATTGATGGATCTTACTTAAGAGCTCGAAGAAGGCTACAGGCTGGGTTGGCTTGGCATTTAACCCCACCAGTATTGCTATGGTAGGTTTTTGACTGACATGATTCAGTATTGATGGAAAAGGCCCTTTTTCGAAACCCCTGGTTCCCGGTGCACTCTGAATTTTGATATGCGAACTCGTATCTCCTGTCCTGCGTTTGGTGGAAGATTTCTGAATGCAAAGTACGTGCCTTTGCCTTAAGTTCAAGATGACCTAGTTTAGCTTTGGACTCGAAAAGTCCCGGTACACGGTACACCATAGACTTGCCCGAAGTCTGTTTCGTTAACTGTAATAAGTCTACCAGAAAGTATTTTCCCTTCAATTTTCTGACGAAATTTTTTGACGAAATGGACTTGTGGCAAGTCTAGGTACCCCATTGTTTTCTTCCTTTGTCTGGTCTAAGGTTGGTATGGTGTTTTGAGACACCCGGTATTCACCCCTATAAGTTTCTTTCTGCGATAGTTAAAATGATAAAACGTATAACTCCCCAATCTATCAAGGAAAGGATAGTATCCTCTGCAATGGAGCTGTAAAAGTAATGAGAGATAAAACATTCTGATTTTACTAAACCTTGATGCAAGTTGCAATTATATTTTGTAAGATAATTTGTTTCACTTCTAGACTGGATCAAGAGGCGAAGTCTGCCACTTTGGCAATAGTCTTGCAAACTTCAAAGGATTTCATGCGACAGCCAGGTCATTGCCAACACTTGTCAATCCTGTACGTGTCTCAAGGCTTTTACGACTCATCTTCCGCAGAGATTTCTGTACCGAGTGCGCCAAAATAAAACGGGGAACGTTTGGCAGGCCACCATAAATCGTACACGGGACCGATTTTGAAGATTTATGACTTTATCTTTAGCAGAAAGCCTGAATTAGATTCCAGGACTTTTGCAAATTTCCCCATTTTCAGTTTTTAGAGCAAGAAGTGAGTTTCTTAAAATGTTCGTTTTCGAAAACATTGAAAACGATTAAAAAACCTCGATCAAATTTTAAAAGATTCAACATGAATGAACAAAGAGAAAACGTTTTCAGGGGGATTTGGGGGCTCAGTACGAACTCTCGTTACTCGTACAGCAGATTACAATTGGTCGATTTCTAAAGCGCAACTCACCACGAACAACTTCTCTCTTTGTCCACTCATGTCAATTCTTTAGACAACTTGATCGATGTTTTTTTATCGTTTTAGTGTTTTCTAAAACTAAAATTTGGGAAACTTGCTTCTAGCTCTAAAAACTGAAAATGAAAAAATTTGCAAAAATCCCAGTTTCTTATTCACGCTTTCTGCTAACGATTAAGTCATAAATCTTCAAAATCGGTCCATAGTTTATTTTGGCACACCCGTTACTTTCCGAGAAATTTTGGTAGGTTAATGTCGCTTGCAAGTAAAACACACTAGAACTAGAAAATGATGACTAACAACATTTAACTGTATCGATTCAAATAGAAATTTGAGAAATCTCCAGAATATACTGTATGGCCCTCTATCTGGATAACATAAAGATGACATTCTACCTTTGGATTTTTCAGAAATCTTGAATATTTTTCGAAATCACAGCGTATTTCGTATTTCACCTCATTTAAAGGACAAGTCCAGGGTTTCTACAATTTATATCAAAAAGCAACCTTACCAACTGCCGAACACCAATTGTGAGTTATTTCCAAGTTTTGCGATCTCTTTCTGTTGTAAATTAGTAAACATTTTTCGTAAGTTAGGCCCAATGTTGTCACCAATTTATAAGAGTATGCGATAGGGCTAGCCTCGGTTTGGAGGCTCGATTGTGACGCCAGAAAGTACTTGAGAGTTTTGCGGGAAAACAGCCTCGTTCACATCGAAGGCGAACTGAGCGAAATGACGTCATAAATAATGACGTCATTTCGCTCATCTCGCAGATTGAAATACGCAATTTCGCAAAGAAACGAGAGAGAAGGTTGGAAAAAAGTACTACACATGATGCGACATCATCAAAATCTTAATCCTAAACTAGAAGAGTAACAGACGCTTGCTTCATACTTTATTACGGTGAATAGTTAAGTAGCTAAAAGTTTCTTTGAAGCCATTCAGTTCAAAGAAATATGTCATAGGATTTTACACCAACCTTTTTAAAGATTTGGAACCTATGCTCAATTTGCCACGATTTACAAATATTATAACAGACTTGGAAAAAGAAATACAAATGTATTTTTTATTTGTGTAGGCGACGAATACAGTTCTAAGTGGTATGAGTGTTGTCGGTGGTGCGATTGTCTGCAGGTAACTTTTGTTGACTTCAGGAACTTCCATTGAATATCTCCCGAGGGAATCAAATAAAATTATTAATTAGCTGTTTAGGAGATTTAATCCTTGTGTAGCTAACATGTTAACTACCGGGTGAGCCAGAAAAAAGTTCCCACTTTTGAAAATTCATAGCACCAAGAGTACTTCGCAGATTTGAACGATTCAAATGCTAGTTAGAAGCCGAAAGATCGAAGTATTTTTCTGATTTTTCTCGCTGTCTTACCAGCACTAAAAGTATAGGTAAATTCAACTTTACAAAAATTTCATGATTACAAAATGACTGAAAAGGGACCTAAAACATTGATCAAATCGTTAATACTCTCCTCGCGCAGAACAATACGCAATTGGCATTTCACCTCTCTCATGAGTTATAAGACATATATTTTCAAACAAATACTAAAGATTTTAAATCACATGGCAGTAATTGCGCTGAGGATATCTCTCAACCATGAAAAATTTCATTTTCTTTATTGTTCTGTGCGAGGAGTGCTTTTTGATTTGATCAATGTTTTAGGCCCTTTTTCAGTCATTTTGCAACCATTACATTTTTGTAAAGTTGAATTTACCTACATTTCTAGTGCTCGTAAGACAGCGAGGAAAATCACAAAACTACTTTGATCTTTCGGCTTTTAACCAGAATTTGAATTATCCAAATCTGTGAAGTACTCTTGATGCTATGAATTTTCAAAAGTGGGAACTTTTTTCTGACTCACCCGGTATAGATTTTAGAAATTAGTTGGTTAAAATCATTCGCATCTTTGTCACGCCACAAGCGATTTACAAAAGTCTCTTCATGTCGGGATCCTTCCAAATACACGCCTGGAATCCTTGATCAAACTTGTTGACACGTCCTATTTTGGTTAGGGTGGGGCAAAAAAGCCCCCTACCTACTAATGGCCCTAGGCATGCACTTTATGAGAATATAAAAATTAACCTAAAATTAGCCGTCATTATTGCTTGCGTTAGCATTTTTCTTTGTGTGATCAAGAAAGTGCCAAAATCAGCCTAAATCAGGAAAAATGCGATAATATTTGATTTGGAACGCAATTTCCATCAAAACATAAGAATTTTGATAGATTACATCAAATAACACTACGCTGCAAAATATGTTTGCAAAATATTGCAATGTTGCTACTATTCAAGAATTGGTGATTTTGACAGGGTCAATCCCTGAATATTGTCTCCCTCCTCCTCATTTTTCAAAGCATTGTAGCAGCAAAAAGTCAGGAAATTTCCGGGCCATAACTTTTCTACTGGTAGAGATATAACAAAAATTCTACTGGGGGGGGGGGGGGGGGGGGGATTGGCCTAAGGAATGTACCTAAGAATAACAAGCTGTTATTTCCATGTTTCAATGCTCTCAGCCATTTCTGAGCATCTCTTCTTTGCTTTGATTTATTCAGATTCTCACGACCAGTCACCCCATCCGGATACCAGAGTGCACTTGGCCCGGCTGTAAATCTCATCATAACCGCTGGACCGTTATCAGCCGGTAAATTCCTTTTCATCGCTGTAGATTTCATCGTTGTATGCAGATTTTCAGGTTACACAGTTGCAGATTTCGTAACTGTAGAAATTGGTACTAGCAATAGTTTGCATTGCAACTCCTGTCTATTATTGTGTAATTCAAACACTCAATGGGAATCGACATAGCTATATAGATAGGCTAAAGAAAGTGCCTATGCAGCCATCGTTTCTTTAGCAACACAATGATATCGCACGTGTGTCCCAGACTATATTTTTAACTTGTTTCGGCTTGTCCCAGACCAGCTTTTAACAATAGGCTATTTTAGCAAGAAGACGCGAGCCGAGAAGACGCCAGCAGAATTCTTTTGATCGAGGACGTAATTTACAAAGCAAAACATTGGAACATTGGAATGCTCCAAAAACTCTAAGCGTCCCGTCTTCAAAGATGTCCGCGCCTTGTTGCTAAAACAGCCTAATGTTAATGTCGATTCCCTTTCATGCCCACCTTCTCAATAAGGGTGTGTTTGGTTGGTACCACTTCTGAAACGGTAGACTTCGTAGACTTGGAGAATGTGTTTAATTGACTTCCAAATTCTCAAAACGGCAGGCTCGATAGGTTTAGAAGGCCTTTTGAACCTTCTGAGCCTACTGCTCCAAAGGCAGAAGGTTTGGTAGACTTCAGAAAGATTCTGTTTCTGCTGTTTCTAATGACTTGTTTGTTTGATTGGGAAGTACACTTCCTTCTCTGCAAAGTCTACTCGTCTATTGTTCTCAGAATTTGGTAGGTTTAGAATTACCTATCAAGCACACCCTTAGACTCAAGATTTAGTAGGCAGAATGTTTATCCATCCTTCCTTCTTAGCACAGTGATGGTACATTAGATAGCCAGAAATCTTTCTTGGTCTGTATTACCTACATTCGTCGCTGAACTAATCGGACGTAAAATTCCTTTATTTGGGATCGCCAACCGTATCCCAGGGGGGGTACTTCACATATTTTGGGTACGGGGACGTGCCATCGGGAAGGTTATCGATTTTCGCGATTTTGGTATAAGGAACGGTATTGATTTTCACGATTTTGGTATAAGGAACGGTATCGATTTTCGCGATTTTGGTTTGAGGAACGATTTTGGTATACTTTTTCGGAAAATTGGTATAAGGTCGGGTATGCTTTTTCACAAAATTGTTATAAAGTCGGGTATACTTTTTCGCAAAATTGGTATAAGGAACGGGTATGTTTTTGAAGCTTTGATGGCACGTCCCCGACCAAAACCTGGTCAAGTAACCCCCCCCCCCCCCCCCGGGAACCGTATACGGAATCTGGCTTGAGAGATCAAGGGCAAATTTTGTGACGACAACAACACCCTTTGTTCTTTGATGATTTACCAGAACGAAACAGTTAGTGAGAAAGAACACAGCAATATCTATGGTCGATTATCGAAGTCGCAAATATAAATAAACGAAGCCAAATAATATATTGGTGTCTGAATGAGTTTGCAATTTACGACAACCAGCAAAACGATTAATTTATATGACGGTTGTCGCTTCAGTGGATATCATTTTAGGAGAGGAGCGAAACTATGCTGTTGATGAGTCTGGAGGAAGTCTTCTTTCTTTTTGGGGAACATCTAAAAAAGGTGCTATGTTGTGGACATTCCCTATTTCGAAAGACAATGAAGTCCGTATCAAATCAGACTTCCCTCAAATCTATTTCGTCAACTGTAATAAGTAGACTTGGGGCAAGTCTAGTCTCAAATTAGATGTCGCCTGAGATTTGCGATAACGCAAATTCCTTTGCAAAGCACCTCTATTGTTGTTATTCGCGGGCATTGGCAGGTGACATCTAATTTGAAACAGACTATAATTAGCGGTCGACACTTCGGAAAATATTAGAGAATGGAGCTATTGTTTCAGTTGAAAAGCATTGTTTAGCTGTATTGTTTTCAAAAAGGGTTTTTATTCTACCCGAAAATTGGGGGTCACCACTTCCTCTCGCCACGCCCTATAGTGTTTGCCACTTGCATTGATAAACTTTTACCATTATAGGAACTATTAGCTATCATGGTGGAAATAGATATAACCCATATGCATCAACAATTGACTTTACTGTATTTGTTGCGACAACGCAAGCTCCTGCAACAACAACGACACAGGCTCCAACAACATCACAGGCTCCAACAACATCACAGGCTCCAACAACATCACAGGCATCATCATCATCATCAAATTCACAATCGACATCTTCAGTGGCAATGACCTCAACTACAATGATTACACAGAATTCAACAACGAAAACGATGATGTCATCTACTACAGAGAAGAATTCAACAACAGAAGCTGCGAACAGCACAAATGCACCTCCTCAGACAACGGTAAGATGTTAACGTCGATTTCAAAAGTATTTACTCGGCTCAATAAAAAAAGTGCTTCCCCCGGCGGGCGGGTCAGCTCTAGGGGTCCAAGTGTAACCATGCTCGTCTACGAAACCTCTGAGAAAGGGGGCAAAATCTTCCATATCATTGCCTGGGCTTGACACGTTCCTGACAAGAAGACACCAGTACAAAGAGTTTATGTTTGAAAAATCACCGAAGATTCAAAATGCCGAATTTTCGTTTGAGCATCAATGGTCAATGTTTTAGCTTGAGTGATAGGACAGCATGAGTGTGTATCACGGTTTTATCTCTAGCGATCCACCTTAACCAATTTTGTGTGTGTTTTAACTAAGTTTTACTTGGTAATGAACCACCTTATCGCTGTTTCATGATTTTGAGATTTTCAGTGGTATGGCACTCTTCAAAAAGGTTTAATTATGCCTTCATGCAAATCATAGCCTGGCATCACCACTAAAATTCTTTATGCTAGAAAAATGCTCTGATGTGGGCCACATCAATTTTGTTTGCGGTGGCCTCCTATTGCTTGATTCGTTGACCGAAGTGACATCAACAAATCAAAGATGTCATAGATCTGATACCTACGCACGACCTCCTCCGCAAAATAGAGGATCCTCCTCCGCAAAATAGTAACGTCTGTGCGCAGGCTTTAGATCTGACTGCTGGCCAATCTTGCTAATGTACGAAACTGCGGCAAAGTTGTTGCCAATTACCCAGGAGACAATATTCCTGATTCGTCTGAAACTCAAACTTCAATGCCTCACCTAAGGCCTAGACTTCATTTTATTAAAGCCTCTTTGGCTCATTGATAGAATCGACACCAAATTTTGCAAATCTGTTGGGTGGTTCTTTTTGGGTGTGACTTTGGCGAGCGTGTGGTACATTTGCCCTGGTCCACCCAGTAGTTTTCGTTTCTTTCCATGTAATGGCTGCAAAGTTGGCACATTTTATTGTCCTTGTGGCGTTTCGTAGAGTATCTTGTAGGTAGCGTAATAAGTAACTTTAAAAATCTTGAATTCTGAAATGTAAAATTCTTTAATGGAAAATAAAAAGATAACATTTTTCCTTTCTTACAATGTATCTGTCCTCTTTTAGATCGATTTGAGTGGATGCGGCAAGACAAAAGGATGCTTCAAAATTCCAAGTGGATGTAAGACAAGTGATGCATGTAACTTCGTTGCTACCTGGCAAGCTGATGCTCCTAAAAGCAATGTGATGTTTGAAGTAAAGGGCAGTGGAAGTTCGTGGGTTGCTTTCGGGCTCAATGCACTTGGTGGCAAAATGGTGAGCGCACGATATAGAATCGTAACAAAATTTGTTGCTTTGATGGCATAGGATCCAATCTTTCATTAAGGTTGCACATATGACAAATGGCATTTGATTATTTTCAGAATTACAGAATTTTTGTTGGTGAAAGGATTCAGGGAAAGGTTTGAAGAAAAGATTAGAATAATCGTAAATCTTACATCGACAGGGGAAAAAGAGTGCACTCTTCAAGGAATATATAGTTTCTAGTTGTCAATGATATGGTAAAAAGCAGAAATCTTTAGCATTTGACTACAAAGTCCATTTTGGAAGGGGCTTTGTCTAGATTACGATTTAGCAATAAATACTTGAAGCTCCTTTCAAATTATCAAATCAAATGGAAGATGCTAGACTTATGACTTTTCGTCCCTTATTTTCCTGCGTTCTTTGATTTGCTGATATCACTTGGTAACAAGGACTCATACCATCACTCATAAAGTGGGCCCCTTTAGGCCCATATGGAGTGGTTCCGTATTGACCAATCAAATTGTTAGAATTTAGTTTTCAACCAATAAGGAGGCGCTATTTAGACAGTTGTTGTTGTTGCGTACAAAAACGGTTGATATGGCCTAGATTTCTCGTAGCTGCGATGGATCTATTTTTGTTTCTACAGAGAACGATTACTGTTTGAAGGGTATGTATTTTGCGATTAGTAGGTCAGGAAAACGTTATTCTTTGTACCAAAAGTTTGCTTTTCAATGTTTAAGCTCCTTAAACCAGACTTTGAAGCGATTTTGTTGAGTGTACGATAACTCCCGCTAGCTTAGGCCATTTTGAAACACCCACTTTATAAAAGTAATATTATGAGTCCCTATTGAGCAAGTGATATCAGCAAATCAAAGAACGCAGGGAAACAAGGGACGGAAGTCATAAGTCTAGGAAGATACACTATCCATTTTAGCAATCTGTTTTTAAGATATGACGCCTATGCTCAAGATGCATCTCACCTGTGTTTATTACACCTACCTCCTGTCTTCAACGAGAAAAGAGTTTTTGCTTGTAGCATCTGTTGCTTTTGATTGATAATGCCAGTGCAAAATGATTACTATCTATATACAAAGGAAGATTATGGCCGATTAGTCGAACCACAAATGTAAATAGAGATAATAGCAAAAGACACCACGCAACCTGGATGGCTAATTCACGCCTTGTGCACGTAAAAAAGAAGACGCCAGTTATCAGTTTATATCAAAAATTCAAAAATAGAAGCAAATCAACCTTTATTCCCATGCCTGCCATTGTCTTCCTTAGGTCATTGACGTAGGAAGCTGGCCCTAGGGACCAGGTTGGAAGCAAGTATATAATTCTCTGCCTGGCTCATGCTTCTTATTTGATTCAGAAGCTGGGTAATAAAAATTTGAATTTTGAAGATTTTGAAGTTGGGAAGAATAGATTTCGCTTCTTCATGCAACCGATCATGATATTTTACACTCTCAGACTATATTTATTTGATTGAGCCTACCCAAAGGTGTGAAATCTACTCTTCAGGACAGTAAAATTCTTAGTTATATGAGACTAGAATTATTCGTCGTATAAACATCAAACTTGCTATGCCAGTCATTCTTTCCCCTCCTTTTGCAAATAGCTGTCTTTTATTCATTGTTTAGCCTGGGACTTATGGTGAAATATGCTACATGTCTGGATCAACTGGTGTGATTAAAGGCTTCCATGCTCCGAAGAAAAGTACTCCAACGTTTACAGCATCAAAGGTGCGACGATACAAACAACCTTGCTAACCTTACCATTAAAGGCAGTCTGTCACGTATCTGATTGGCCACAACAAAGTCAGAGCTAAACTGTGAATCTGTGCATTTGGAATGAAGGAAGGTTGATCATTATTAAGTCATTAGGATCAGTAGCCATTCAATTCTCCAATTATTTGTATTGTCATTGTCACCCCATCAAATGCATGACAGACTGCCTTTAACATACCTGGATGGGAAAAAGAAATCAGAATGTTTGCCAATACTAAATCGTTGATTTGATTGATTTGATTTGATTTATTGATCTAACGGGGAGGGTACACGTTTTTTTTTATAAGAAACTTGGATCAGCACATAGTACTAAAAGTTTCTTAATTTCGCATGAAGATTTCGGTGTTTTAGTAGTAAAAGTTTCTTAATTAGTTTCTTATTTTTTGGGCCTAAAATTGCGGTATTGTTCGAAGTTGAGCCTTCTTCTCGACAAAGGGCTTCCATTTTGCATTGACATTGTCATCAAGAAGAAGCCATGCACATCGAGGCAAAAATTTACAAATTTTGCAGTTAAAAGTCAAGAAAAGACGAAGGCACCTTTGTTAGAGAGACATAGAATACGGGAGACATACAGATATAACGTTTTAGAGTTTCTTAACTGTTCTTGAGCGTAGTACTAGAGTTTCTTAAATTTTTGGTCATCGTAGTACTAGTTTCTTATAAACCAGTTTCTTATAAAAAAAAAAACGTGTAGCCCTTCAGCAGAAGTGCTGATTTTCAAGGGGCCCTCCCATAAATTAAAACTAAACTAAATTACAAAAATGATTAAGATAAAAACTTCAGAATCTAAAAATCTAAGCCTATTTCACAACCTAAAAATCTATTTACAATATCTAATGTTTATTAAAAGAAAAAAAAGAAGAAACCCTATATCGTCTGCTTAAATAAGCTAACGGTGGGTGCTTGCTTTGATTCAGCTGAGAGGCTATTCCATAACTGCGCTCCTCTGAAAGAAAAACATTTTTGACCGTTTGCTGTTTTTTTCAAAGGTAGCCTCAGGTCCGTGTTTGTATTGCGGAGGATACGGGAGGAGCATGCTGAGTTTCTTGTGAAAAGTTAATGAGTTCCTGAATGGTCTTCCAACCCAGCCCTTCAATAAGTGGTCTGCCTGGGGTGTCGTAGCTGCTGTTTGTTACAATTCTTGCAGCGCGACTCTGAAGTTAATCCATAAGTCAAAGACTAACTTAGATGTAGAAATTTTGTTTGGTAAAATCACTCATATTTTAGTTCTAAAAAGAAAGAAAATGCATGCAAGGGGTGTGTATGGGAATGAGAATTCCACGTTCGATACTGGTCCATGATTTACTTGCTATTGAATTTATCACAAATGTCCATTTCAGTTTCAGAGATAGAATTTAAATGTCAGTAGCAACTAACTCGTGGACCAGTTGCAAACTTGGACATTAATTGCATGTGATTGTCTTGGCAGTTCAAAATAGACGATCTGTACATGTACAATTCGAAGGGGGCAAGGGACTTTACTGAAAGGTAAAAAATCTTTGAAGTAAATTATCCAAGAATTCATGTGCTCCCAAGCTCCCACATTTTCTAGTCATGCTCCGTTACTCCAGGCCCTTTTTAGGCCATGCTCCCTTGCTCCCAAAACCCGTATCAGAGCCTCAAAAATTGAACAAAACCATTGAGAAAGCCACCAATGTCTATCTCCTACCAGCTTTCAATAAATTCTTATCAGCAAAACTACGATTTCATCAAGCGTTTTAGGCCCTTTTGCGTACATTTCACAACCAGGATATTTTTGTGAGTTTACCTATATTTTCGGTACTCGTACAAACACAAGAAAGACACAAAAGTGTTCCAGTCTTTTGGCTGTCAGACAGAATTACATTCTATTCCATTCCATCACATTCCAATCTATTCCATTACATTCCAATCCATTCAATCCAATTCAATCCATTCAATCCATTCCATCCAATTCAATCCATTTTCAAACGTCTGAACCTTTTTTGCACACCCGCTATACTTTGAACTTTCGTCCATTCTATATCCCCTCAGATCCCTTTTTTTATTGTTTTGTCTATTCTTTAGCCAAATGGAGTTACACTTCACAGTATCGCGAGGCCAAGTGGAGCATTTATATGCAGGTAAAACTTTATTATTCGTATACGGTTTTGTGTTGTACAGGAAAATATAAAGCCCGATGTAAGTGTGTTTCAAACGACTCGTCGCAAATGGATTGCATGGATGTTCATGAAATTGATAAAAATACTTTTAATTTTCAATTCCGACAAAGCAATGATCACCAGTTTAGATGTCGAGTCGCACGTTCAAAAGTTCCATCTATGCTTCGAACCTGCCAACCCAGATTTTACATGACCTTAAAGGGTCTGTTTTATCCAGCAAGCCTTGCACGTGCCATCTCGTGGTTGGCCTTTGTTGTCACCATTTTCATGGCCTATGAAAATTGTGACAACAAAGGACAACCAAGGGACGGTACGTGCAAGGCATGCTGGATGAAACAGACCTTTTAAAGTCTGAAACTTGAACTAACTCCACATCTAGCACCTGGATCAATTTTCCAAGAAATTGTAATTCGTCTAAATCCTTGTTAATCCAGTGGAATTTAACGATATCAAGATTGGCTTGGGTCGCGTCTCGCAGTCGCTAAATTTAGATAATCTATTCTGTCTAATTTTAAAATAAAAGAAGCGGTAGAAATATATATGTTTATTGAATTTACGGGTCAAATACTTGATGATCAAAGGAGTGTTGCTCTCTCCGTTTGACTGACAGTTGAATCATTTCGTTTTTAAAGATGAATTCGCAGTGCAGTGCTCTAGGATACATCTGATTCTTACAATAGATGTGACCAATTCAAATTCGTAACGTGTCAGTACTTTTAGAAAAGATTGCTTCGGTCACTTTGCAAAAATTGTTGTTTCTCCCCCAACATTGGAATTAAGGTAGCAGCATGCAAAAGTAATGTGAAAAGTACATTTTAGTGGTGCTCTTTTTTTGTACCGTCTTGCTCTGTCTCCTGGTTTGTTCTGCGTATATATTCTTCTTATTCTATTTCAAGTTCAAAGTAATCTAAAGTCTGTCTCAAGGTAGATGTCATTTGAGATTTGCGATAACACGAAATTTCGTATGTGAAACATTCCAATTTTCGTTATTCGTGGGCATTTTCACGTGACAAGTTAATTGAGACTACAGTGATGTTATGTTGACCAGAGACGTAGGAACTGGGGTTTGCAATAAACAAAGGAGTGCCCTTTTTATTTTCAGAAAGTGCCCTTTCAGGGTAATGAAAAAGGTGCCCTTGAGGTGTCGTGCCCCTCCAAGTTTGAGATGCTTCCTACGTCCCTGATGTTGACCGGTGTATATTGATAGCTTGCAATTGCAATGTTAGAAAAAGAAAAGCAGGGTTGACATTCTTAATATGACATAGATGGATGTTGTAATGCAATGAAGTCCTTTTTATTTCAAACTGAAAGAGAGCAGGGTTTTCCTAATCCTCAGAATAGCATATTCTATTTTTACCGAATTAAGATGAAACTGAAATTCATCAGTGAAAATGTATTTCTGAAAATATAATTGCCATTTTGTCATTTGAAACAGGTACACAAGATCTTTTGCAAAAACTGATGGCACTTTGAGTATCAGCATCAATAAGGGATTATATATCGTTTTGGCATCTGGCGATACAGTAAACGGAGGTATGAGCATTCGTTACTTATTGTTGTTTTGGCTCCTGATTCAAGTTGTTTCTGTTCTCATTCCTGTTGGCAGTGACGTGCCAAGTGTCCCAATAAGGTACAAATGGTTGAACTGTCCCTACGAAGGAGCGTGGGTTTCAAGAATTTTTGTTTTCAGTTTATGGTATTGATGAGATTTCAACTTTGATGTTGCAACCTTTAATGTCCAAATCGGATTTGTATTCGCAGAGTAATTCATTTAAACGGGTGAAATTTCTCACCAGATGGTTATTGAATTATGCAATTATTATCTAGTATGTGCAATTTGTAAAAGTTTTTGGGGCAACTCAATAATAGCATAGGTTCCAAATCTTTAATAAGGTAATTCTCTATAATTCTACCGTTGGAATTTCCTGAAATCTTAAATATTTTCAAAATTAGAGTGTTTTTCTTCTTTTTCAAGAATTCAAGAAAAATTTTCAAAAAAACTTAAAACCATCGTAATTTCTAAACAGTTTGACGTAACATGAAATAATTTTGAAGAAAACCATAGTTCATAAATGCCTACAACATGGTGTCAAGCAAAAGTCTGTCACGCATCTGGTTTATGATTCAGAAATTTGATGACGTCACATCCTCAAATGAGGTGAAATGTAAGATACGCTGTAATTTCCAAAAATATTCAAAATTTCTGAAAAGTCCAACGGTAGAATTATAGATAAGTATCTAAAGTTTCTTTCAAGCCATTCAATCAGAAGAAATTGGTCATTGAATTTTACACCAACCTTTTTACGCCGAGATAAAGATTTGGAACCTATGCTCTCAATAATACGGTATTTTTTTTAAAGTTTATTGAGCTATGAAAATGAAATTTACACTTCACTATTTCAAAAGTCCAATATGACCATGGGTAGTTAGACACTGCTGGTGTGCTTCTATGGAGGAGCGCTGGATATTTTGTATCTGCGGGGGAAATTTTTTGCAGTACTGCGGAGGAGATATCGAAAGAACAACCTCCGCAGTACTATAAAAATTTCCCCCGCAGATATCTCCTCCGCAGTACTATAAAAAATTTCCCTGCAGATATCTCCTCCGCAGTACTGCAAACAAATTTCCCCCGCAGATACAAAATATCCAGCGCTCCGCCATAGAAGCACATCAGCAGTGTCTAACTACCCATGATATGACTGAACAATCACAACTGAAACAAAACTTGGGCGAGAAAGTTCCTTCATTTAGAAGCAGAAGACACTGCCTGACACCGTTCCTCCCGTTCTTCCAGTCCTAGAAAGTTGTGCTGTGAACTGCTAAAGTGTAACTACATCTTTTCTTAACATTTCCTCGCATTAATGTAATAGTTTGATCATAGATAGACCATGGTTTGATTGATCAAGAAACTTTCAGGGATAGAAATTGGATGATCTGACTCAAAATTACCTTCAAACTAAGCATGACAGTAGCAGCATAATTCGATAAACATCTTTCTTAGGCTGCCTCAGAAATTTTGCCTGAATCTCATCTATATCATAAAGTTAAAATGTTTTGCAAGTACCGTAAAAGCTCTATGAAGCCCCCCCCCCCTTATATCAAATTCCAGAGGTTACCAAAGATTTTCCATTTATTGAGCAAAATATGTCGAATTTTCTTATTTGACTCGTAAAATTGTGTGTTGAATCCGCAAAGTATGGGGTAAAAGAAATAACAAATTTTCATGTATATCCTCGTCATTTGACTTTGTGAATAAGCCCCCTTCTCTAATAAGCCCCCTTCCTTTTTAAGACCCCCTCTGGAGTGTCCGAGATTAGATAAGCGCCCCCCCCCCCCGGGGGGCTTGATAGCTTCAATTTAGAGTTTGAGACTTTGTTTAAACCAATCTGATCAGTGGTTGCAGATTCATAACAAAAGAAAGTCAAAATATGTTCTTGCTTCAACAGTTATTTGTTAATCAAGCAGATATGGCACAAACCGGCAAAGAGTTTTGGGACACTTTTGTTGTACACATTTTGAAATTGAAAGGCGTATTTAAAAGAAATATTTATTCTACTAAAGTCAACCATACCGTGTTAAAATTTGGTGATGATTTTGCCTCAATGCATCTATATATATAAGGCACGAAGCCGTTTATCCAATTAGCTTTCTTCTTTTGTCAACCATTGTCAATTTAACACTACTCCATTGTAAGATAACAATAAATCATTGAATTTGAACAATCAATCTTTTCGATGTATGACCGGGAAATCAATCCTTTCATGTCCCAGGGGGGTACTCTGGGATAGGGGTGCTTGATGCAAAAATTAAAATCCTGCCCATTTTGAAGTCTTCTTCCGCCCATACAATTTCGATTGGAGCACTTCTTCCTATGCATTCCTAATGAGATGATTCTTACGTCCCTGAATGCAGTCGACATTCTTTCATACTAACAAAATATACAGCAACCCCCCCCCCCCTCCCTCTAAACATTCAGATTCTAGCAACAATATTTGCGGGCCTATGGAAACTCGGCAACCTTCACCGGAGTCAAAAAAGTTTAGCAGGAATGGGAGGCAGATCTTAACGGGCACGACAAGTCTTTAGTAGATGACCCCAAATAAACATTATGCCATTGGATGTATGACAGGGTTAGTGAAGCAAAGAGATGTAAAATAAAACTGTAAGAAACTTGCCTTTGCGTCGAAACACCTCCAAAAACTGAGCTCTGATATTTAACTTTCTTCTCTCTCTCTTAAAGTCAACTTTTCTTTCGAAATTTGGCTTGGTATCCTCGAAGGTTCTTCAGCTTGGTACTCCATGCAAAATTCCGCATGTAATGGGATTCATTCGCCCTAACCATTAATTGATATGGTCACGTGGCAGGAAGATCTCAATCGCAAATGAATACATTCAATAAATTTTCCGCCACGTGACCAGATATAGACAATAATTTTTCCTACCTGACCAAGCTACAAATATTTTTTTTAGATTGGCATCTCAATGGTAAATGAAAAATACAATAATTTTTCCGTCATGTGACAAATTGAATGAAGACAAAACTTTTTCCGACCTGCCTAATCTTATTATGGTCACGTGGCAGGAAGATCTCAATCGCAAATGAATACATTCAATAAATTTTCCGCCACGTGACCAGATATAGACAATAATTTTTCCTACATGCCTACTGCCATACGTGTTGAAAATGGCATACTGGAAAAACCGGACCCTATGACCCTAAGACCCCTATGACCCATAGGACCTTTAAGTACTGAGTTATGAAAGGACCCTTAACACAGAAGGGTCATCCCCTCTGCATAAAGGCTATATGCTAATCAGGCTGTTATATGCTAATCAGGTTACTTCTGTGATAATTGTTTAAATTTAATGCCAATACCGTTCATTGCAGCCTGGGGGAGGGTTAATACCCTTCAACAGACGTAGCATCAGTAAAAACAACAAACACATTTCATTCTTTGAATAGTTGAACAAGGAGTGTTTGATCCCCCGGCAATGGAAGCATTTCCACCCTTTATCAGTGCTCATACTGAAGAAAACAAATTATGAAAACCTTTGTGTTGAAAGTATGTAAACGACCTTTGTAGAATTACAGTATTCCTAATTTTAGACACAAAATGAAAGAGCCATTGTTGGCGACATTAATGGCAATTTAAAACATAGTAATGGCATCATTTCACCGTAGAGAATCATTTGTTAAATCACTGATAAAGGGTGGAAATTCTTCCATTGCCGGGGGATCAAACAATCCTTTTTCAACTATTCAAAGAATGAAATGTGTTTGTTGTTTGTACTAATGCTACGTCTGTTGAAGGGTATTAACCCCCCCCCCAGGCTGCAATGAATGGTATTGACATTAAATTTGAGCAATTATCGTTTATCGCACAAGTAACCTGATTAGCATATAGCATCCTGATTAGCATGTAGCCCTTATGCAGAGGGGATGATCCCGGGGGGGTACTTAGTATATTTGTCCGACGGGGATGTGCCGTTTTTAAGGGTATCGTTTTCACCTATTTTTTCTAGCACAGGGTATCAAAATGAGGCAATTTTTCTAGAGCCGGTTGTCAAAACATGTCAAAGGGGAATATTCTACTAGATCGGGTCGTTTTTCGTTCAAATTTCATGTTTTTGAGTATACTTTTCATCAATTTTTTCTAGAACAGGTTATCATTTTGAGCGAAAAATTCTGGAGCAGGGTAAAAAAATTTTTTTTCGTGGGCACACCCCCGTACAAATTTAAGTCAAGTACCCCCCCCGGGGGGATGATCCTTCGGTGTTAAGGGTCCTTTCAAAACTCAGTACTTTAAGGTCCTAGGGATCATAGGGGTCTTAGGGTCATAGGGTCCGGTTTTTCCAGTATGCCGTTGAAAATAAGCTATTACGAAAGAACTGCCTATCCTGAAATTACTGACAATGGGGATAATTTATGATTCGCGAAGCAGATTTTTCTAAGATCTGCAGAAGATAGGAGCCAATGAAATTTATTGGTTGGCAAGGGGATAAATTAGACGCCGTGATTTGCAGATCGTAATGAGATGCATTAAAAGATAAACAAGTTAAGAATTTAGTGATTTCCAGGGTCGAAATTAACCGAAGTAAAATCTTCCTTTTACTAAAATTTAATTTCTCCCCTTCCAGAAAATCAAGGTAAACAGGCCCAAAAAGGAATCTTATCTTTCACCAGTCAAATCATCCACAACATAATTTGCAGCTAATACATTCTAAATCTCCGTTCTACTTCCATTATAAATCTCAATTCTATGTCCATTATAAATCTCATCAGTGACGCATTTACCCATGGGCCCACTGAGCCCGGGCCCAGGGGCCCCCTAAAATTCTTAAATCTAGGGGGCCCCGAGCAAAATTTGAAAAATCCTATGAAGTGCTGTTGATTTCACTCTTGTGTTTGAATTGAGTGCTAACGTTTTTAGACAACACCATGGTTTCATATAATGACAATACGTAATGGGCAAGCAAAGTAGAAATTTGGCAATAACATGAGTTTGTTAAAAAGCCTCTCGAAAAGTTCCTCGATAAAAGGAGGAATCTCGTTGATACCGAAGCCGAAGTCCAAAAAAAGAAAGAAATTGAAGAGGCGACAACCCCATGAAACACAAAAGCCTATTTCGGATGATCTATAACAGCAAATTGTGAAAGGAGATGAAGCTGCAACTTCCCAAAGGCTATAACCGCACTTAGATTGTTGCCCAATGCAACGACCACACTTTGCCATGCAGAGTTTCCTCCAGTGAAAGAAGTTTATCCATACTGAAAGGGTCAAGAGTCAACTAAGGTCCACAATGTCACAATAGCGTGTTGTTGCCTTTTGCTTAATGAATGGCAGCAAATTTTGATGTCTGAGGCAGAGGCGTGGCCATGGGGGAGGGGGTATGGGGGGCAATTGCCCCCACTTTTGTCCAAATATGGTCTTTGAGATCAGTGGCGTACCCAAGGGGGGTTAGGGGGGGTCCGGACTTTTCAAAAAGATGGTCCTCGAGACTTGTACAAAAATGCAATAAAATGTGTACCTCAGGGGGGGGGAGGGTCAGGCAGATCTGTCAGGCGGTGGTCTTCGAGATTCTTGAGCAGCAAGGAGAGAATGGTTTTGTCTAAGGTTTGGTGGAGCAATGCTTTGGGTTTCTAAGAAATGCTTGAACGATGTTGAGAGAGGCATTCTAAGCCAAAGTAGGATGTCTGTTTTCAAAATTTTCCTGTTTTCAAAAGATTCTTGCAAAAGATGCCATTTACTGACTAAACACTGATGAAGTGGCGACAAGAGGCATTTCCTGAATATCATAATAACAACTAGCGCCAAATCAATTTTACATTAAAGAAGAAAAGCGATTTTATAATTCGTACTTGATATGCTGGGTATAAATTCTCAATGCAAATTCAACAAAACATCCTGCTCATTTTGTGTTCATTGCAGTCATGTTTACGATGCAAAATATGAGTAAAAAGGGCGTTTCCCTCATTTTCCGAGCGTCTGAAGGGCGTGGTCACAAAATTTTTTTTGGGGCTGCGCCCCAGACCCTCTCACTCCTGAGGTGCTGTGTACGCCTTTGTTTGAGATTCCTGTAAAACCGAAGAGAAACTAACTGGGTATAGGTTGGGAAAGAACTTTCCGAGAAATGGCAAATATGGAATATGGAATCAGGGAATACATTCTAAGTCAAAGTAAAGGATGTTTCTTCACAAAAATGTCATCTTGCTCCGATTTGTAGGATAACCGTCACAAAATATCAAAGTTTACTTGTCGCTAATCGCAAGCATGATATTCGGAGATGCATTCTAAGCCAAAGTAAAGGGCGTGTCCTCAAAAATTTTCCGGGGGCTTCGCCCCCAGGCCCCCCGTTTAGTTTCCCCCACTTAATTTACCCTGGCCACGCCGCTGTCCTGAGGGTTTTAGACCCCAAGAAAATCATCCGAAATTTTGCAGCAGTGAAGGCAAGACGAAAATCGTGAAAAACCATTGGACAAGAGTAGTTTTATTGGGATGCTAACAGGGTACCGAGTTCTAAGGGGCCCCAACCAGTTTTGGGCCCAGGGCCCCAACAGACTGAAATGCGGCCCTGAATCTCATGATGTGCAAATGTGTGGGGAATGGAAACGCCTCGCGACGGTGAGATGCCAGTAACCTAATAGAATAGAAACTCGAGGAATTTTGGCCTCGAGTGTGGTGTCGTGGGAGCTGGGACCCAGTACCCACTGGTGAGCCATGGAGGGAGCTGGGCCTCGACCTAGCCTGTCGGGAGATGGGCCTACAAGCCAGGGGCTCTATCCTTACCTATAAACGCGGTCCCCAACGAGGGAGATAGGCCTCGTGATTTTTTGCTGCGTGCATGCGGAGGAGATGGGCTCCGATTCGAAACACTGACTTTGGTGCGGGGGAGATGGGCCCCGACTCGAAATACTGAATTTGGGCTCCTACTGGAAACAGGAGCACATGACAACTGTGGAGGATCTTGGCTCCAAGCTTGTCATGAGGAACCATGAACGTTATTTTGATGTTAGACCATTTTTCGAGTTTGTGTTTGAAGTGTTTTGTTTAAACAGGCACTTCACCGCCACAAATTGCTTCGCAATTCCCCCAGGGCCGTAGGAAGAAGCTTCGGATTGGGGGGGGGGCAATTGTTCTTAAAACAATAGAGAACAATACATCTGATTAAGTCATGTGACGTAGCACCATTGTTTTAAGAAATTATTGGGGGGGCTTGAGCCCCCCCTACCCCCCCCACTTCCTACGGGCCTGAATTCCCCACAAACGAGAGTAGCAGTAGGGCGTATGCTATTAAAACCACCTCCTTTTAAACGCGTAAAACAAGACTAATGATAATAATGATACAAATTATAAACCAATAATAATAATAATGATAATAATTAAACGGAATGGAGGCTCATCAGGAGTTTTCGTATGCAAATATCAATTGTGAAAGACAAAACGGAACACCCAGTGCACAAAAGCATGGTTCTAGGAAGACCGGAATTCGAATTTCGCTAATTGTTTGGTTAATTTGTGTTCTGTTGTACCCGCCGGCCTTGGGGGGGGGGGGGGGTAGTGAGTGTTTAGGCGCCAAAGATTACGTACGACTGAGGCTAGCCTGGTTTTAAACAGATAATGCGAATGAAAAAAAAATGGAGGATTATAGCAACTTTTCACGGGAAAGGTGAAATGGAAGATTCTGGTAAGATGGCGGCTTCGGGTACGTCTCCGTGCCGAGATACACACAGGTAAATATAAACTATAAACAGCAAGCATGCACTGATGCTCTGTCAGTGGGTTCTCTCCGAAGAAAAGGTGCGATTAATTGCGATACGACCCAATCCCGTTTCTTGCATCAGAAATCAGAGGAAATTGTCCCTTTCCTCTGAGTTTCAAACTGAAAAATTGTCATGAAATTTTTATATTTTTTGCAGTATTTTAAACCTATCTGTTACATCTTCAGCCGTCTCAAAGGCTACCGTATACGCCTAACTATGACGCAGTTTTGATATGTCGCATTTGATTAAATTTGATAAAATAATATGACACTCAAGTAGTCTGCTTTTACTCGATATGTGATTTATTACATCTAACAGCACTCCGCAGGAGCTAGGAATGTTAAAGCGCGAGCGAAGCTCGCGCTTAACTTCCTAGTTTTCTAATAATGCTTGAAGACAGACTATGGCAGTAAGCATGACCGTCTTGCAAGAACGAAAAAACCTGTGGGAGTCTTTTCCTTGCATGAAAAGAATGCAAGAATGTGATTAAGAAATCACTCTGCCCCAAAGAAAGTCATGAAAAAAATTTCAGGAATAATTTGTCCTACTCTGCTATCTGTCAAAGCTTTAATTCATCCACATTCAAGTACTTGAGGTGCTAAGAATTTCCATACAGGTCGATTTTTAGGACACCAAGTAGGTTATGACATGGTTTTATTTATCAGGCAATCCAAGCTACCATGGCAACAAGCGTGGGGTCACCTCTGCGAAGTTTGATGTGACATCAAAACAATTTGGTGGCAACAGTGCTGCAAATAGACAGTCTGTCAGTGTTTCAGGTAAATTATACTTTTCTTTACTTTTCATCCATTCAGTATTCGGAGTAATACTGTATACCAATTTACCCTGCGAGTGTGACAGGGAGAAATATAATTATTTATTGTACAAATACCCTTTTAAAGTAGAGTGGAGTTTGCAGAGAGACGCCATGTCCAGTTTATTGATGAGGGAAATACTATTGTGTTTCGGATATATTAATCGTTTCTTAAATTGAGGTGGCTGAGACCGCTATAAAGGAGGACGCATGACACTGAACTATATCTGAACTCCAAAGTTAACTCTAAACATACCTGACATCAATCAGTCAATTGGACGTACCCTATCTTAATTACGTTCAGGGACGTAGGAAGCATCTCAAACTTGGAGGGGCACGACACTTCAAGGGCACATTTTTCCTTACTCTGAAAGGGCACTTCGTGAAAATAAAAAGGGCACTTCTTTGTTTATTGCAAAATCTTGGGGGGGGGGCACGTGCCCCCAGTGCCCCCCCCGGTTCCTACGTCTCTGATTACGTTGCTAGACCCGTTCATGCCATTGAGCTAGGATATCATGATGCCAATTTGTTGTACGATTTCACAAGAGAATCATATGCATACTGTTCTTTTCGTACAGCTCTTGTGATACTTGGGACACTCCAGATGATGTTTCTAGCATTTGTGTTCTAAATCAAGACGTGGAGGAAGCTTCGGAGCAAGACAGGACATCACATTAATGATGATGATGATGATGATGACATTCTAATAATTTTTTATTATTCAAAGTTGTAAAGACATTCACAATATTCTTATTTATGCACCAGCACACATCTGGATTTGTAATTTATTTGTCGACGTTTATGCTCGTTTATTTATTAAAAACTAGGTTATAGAAAACAAGTAATAGCATGCTCAAACATTACAGGAAGTCTGGTACTATGAGAAGCACTAAGAAATTTTGAAAAGATGAATTCAACGATATCATGGCAAAGGTATCGCAGAGCCACTTTCTCAAATATTCAGTGCAGCGCTATGTTTTGAGCCAACGTTCTCTCATATTTTAAGCATATGTAACGTATATTTATAAACGCACGAAACGTAATATAGAAACTTGTTTGTAGCAGTGACAGAAACTACATCGTAATTCATCCAAAAGTAAGAAACAAATAAACAATTTAGGTGCTAATTGGCAAAAAGTTTCATACTAATTGAGAAATGTTTGGTACGTTGCAAGATTCCTGTTGATGTCACCGAGAGGCAAATTCTTGAAGCCTTCTTTATGAACTATCCACTCCATGGTTTTTTGTGTATACTTAACGCAGTCCGAGGGGGAGAGGGTACTTAACTATCGGGTCAGGCGGGGATGTGCGCTAGTTTTTGGTAGTTTTTGGCCTAAAGATTCTGGGATTGGAATATACTTTCACTGGAGAATTTCTGTGATTGGGGTATACTTTCACTTGGAATTTTCTTGGATTGGGGTTGACTGTTGTACTAAAAATTCTGGTAATGGATGTTGATGAGCGGGTGTCCCCATTGATTCAGAACAGATTTGTTCTGCTTGTGACCATACCTGAGAGGAAATCCTTTCTTTCACCTTGAAATGGAATGCCCTTTAACATTTAATTTTTTTTATTACTTCTTCAAAATTCTGGGATTGGGTATCAATGTCTGACCAATATTTTGGGATAGGGTATCGATATCTGACGAAAATTCTGGGATTGGGTCATAACAGAAATCCTGGCAGCGCACACCCCTGTGTGAATTTATAGTGAAGTACCCCCCCCCCCCTCCGGGAACGCAGTGGACGACGAGAATTCCACAGTTCGATTACTTCAATATTTTTACCACTGACGTCAGTGGATGTTTGTTTTTCATTTTAATTGAAATAGCTTTGTCATTCAGCATGTTACCATTTACCAAGTAGAATATTGAGATTGCCTTATCCTTCCATATATATTCCATATATATTCATCGTGTAGCTTAGTTTGTTTATTATTCCGATACATAATTTTCATAGTTCAATTTAGAGTATGTATCTGTGCTGTGTCGATGGCATTGGTGAAGGGTCTATTCGCTTCGCTGTCACTTCTTTTCCAAGTCTGCCACTATTTGCAACAGTAAGCTACAACACAGCTTTGCAGCGGAAGTGCATCTAACACGAACAAACAAACAGTAGCAACATTTTTTTTCTGAGACGAGGCAAAGCGTTTTTGCAACATGATTTGGTAGTTTTTGTGTACCAAAACCAGAGTGCATATTTCATTCTAATTGCATTCATACATAAAAAAGAAATACACACACTTTATGAGAAGTCTTTGGTAATAAGACCAGAGTCTGATAAGATAGTTAATTTGTTCAGAAAAGGACGTTTCTCGAAGATGAACAATCTGAAAGATTACAGCAAATTGTCGAAATCATCAAAAAACGTAGATGGCCTACACCAATGGCCTACAGTTTTGTAGCCAATATCTTAAAGGTATGCACCACAGAGCCGTAGCGATGTTTTAAAGGGACACAGACGTGACGCTAATTGGGTGAATCAGACAATAAAAAGAATAGAGGTAGGCAAGCTTCAGTAATTTTGCTGTAAACTGAAGTTTATGAAGGTGATAAACGACCTGACTCCCTTTATTCTCGAAAACCAATGATGCAAGAGCATAAAGATAAAGACTAGTAAATATTCAGAGGCCAGGTCCCTAGCTTACGCGTAGACCCATTATCCCAAAGGAGGAAAGGGTCTACGAAACAAAGAGCAAAAGCTTGCTACTGAGGTTTCTAGATTTCTGGAAACTTAAGTTTCACAAATAATTTGAAAAGGGGATTAGAATGATTAATTGGGCGGCCGTAGCAAGCCTTTGCTCTTTGTTTCGTAGACCCTTTCCTCCTTTGGGATAATGGGTCTACGCGTAGGCTACCAGGTCCCTTGCTAGTGATATCAAAATCACGACCAGCCAATTACAGCCACGAAAGTATGTTTTAGTTTGTTCAAATTTAAATTCGAGATGCTGTCGTTGCAAAATCAAATGCTTTTTTTGACTATCTTGATAGCATCATCGTCTTAGGATATTTTCTGTAACATGTCTTACCGCTGCGCTGTTTAAAGCTACACTCTCATGAATAGGTCCAAGGCTGCTAGGGCTTGGCTGCCCTTCAGAGATATTTCAACCTTTTTGTAAATCTTTCCTCGTGAGTAACGGACAAACACAAGGTTGCTTGTTCTCATCACTAGGGCAAGTTGGGCTTTGAGGGAACTAGCTCATGCCCCATCTCCCAGAAAGCAAATCACCCTCACGAAGGTGGGGCTGGAAGGAAAACCTGCCTTTTCCCGCAAAACTAGTCCCCTCCTCGTCTATATTCCTTTTTTCCTTGTTACCGTGAATCACCAAAAGGTTTCTTTTGATTTGCGGAAATGCGCCATTTTGAAATGGAATGTTTTTGTTCGTGACCTCGTTTCCATTCATATTTCTGTGTGGACGTGTGAGCAATCGAGTTGAAGTGAAGAAGAAAATATTTGAAGGAAGGCAACAAGGAAAAATGTTGCCACTTACAAATAAAGATCAACTGAAAAGCGATGATTTCAAGCCAGGAATCAAGCTAACTTCAAGGATTGGGGGCTGGCTGAAGTAAGTATAGATACGACTCTCGTGTTGACGTTTTTGGAGCCCAACCGGCCTAAATAAAGAAATTTGTCAGGCCCCACACACACAGGACCGGCTTGAAAACATCATGCCAGAGATGACGAGGAAGAACTTAAAACGAGTCGATAATTGATTCTAAGGAATATAAAAACCAGGGTAGGGGACAGGAGAGAAGGACATTGTAACTTACCCTTTTACATGAACGAATTTGATAATATTTTATCATATATATGGTGAACCTTTTTTCCCCGTCGACATCACGTTTCTTTAGGTTTCGTTGGTCTCTCTCTGTATTTAATCAGATGTGTTCTCCTGGGATGCCAAATTTAAAGAAATAAAAACATACCAAAAGCGTAATTGTGTGAAAACTCCTAACTTTAGAATCATCCTATCGCTTTTTATAGTTCTTATCAGGGCCATCAAGAGAGGGGCAGGCCCCAGGGTCAGGGCCGGCGGGGGCCGGCATGTTTGGGACCATGCCTTTTTTTCCTTGGGCAACGCCCTTCTGTGCACTGGTAAAATATTGCTTTCATATTTTATTCAGAATTTCAGTGGGCATGTGCGCCTGAAAATGTTCCTGAAAGGAAACTACAATAAAGAAGAAATAAATACCTTATTTTTTGCGGGCCCCCAGAGGCCCCGGGCCCCCTGGTAACTACATTGGCTACCCCCTCTCAACGGTCCTGGTTCTTATGTATGCCCACATGCCATCCAGAATAAGTGTGGCTACTATTTTTCCTTAGTCCCTGATTGAAGCGGTAAAAAGATTGGATGCATTTTTAGAATGTGCAAAGTCTCTAGGGAATGCATAGGGAGTACGCTGAGACTTTCAGACACAAAAAATTGTGATCGACTTCATTTTAAGTTGACTGCGTTCTTGCCATTTCAGTTTAACCAACTTGTGAAAGGTTTCTTAACTATTATATTTGGTGTACTCCAAGAAAACAAAATGCCAGGCCATCCTAAAGTGGAGATGTTAAAAATAGAGGAAGAACTGAGAACCCCTTGGTAAAAATCAATTCAGGTTTTTTATACCCTCACCAAAAAGCTACTATGACAAAATTAGAAAATACTATACCACAAGAACCATAGTAATACATATCAAGCTTGTGAATCATTTCCATTCAGATTTGTTCTAAATGTTCTGGTTCCTGCTTGTGGAAGTCAAGATCTTTACTGTGCACGAGAACATTTCCAGCCTGGTGTAGCTATCAAACTTTTTGATATATCTTACAAAAATGTTTGAGCAAAAGTAATGTGCACTTTAACAAACAAAAGCAAAAGATTTTTCAACATACAACACATGATTAGGAAAAACAGGAAGTCTTTGCACACCGAAGATCTGATTGAATGGTGCATGTCTAGGAAGTCCTGTGCTACCTTAAAAATTCAATACATTTTTTTCAAATATTTTTTCAAAATTTTGTACTGATCTGACTTTCTTTATTGCAGGTCAATATTTGCTGAGAAGGCATCAAGGAACATCTTCTTTTTTCTACTGCTCAATTTATCATTTGCATTTTTGGAGCTGTTTTATGGGATATGGAGCAACAGGTGATTAAATATCAGTTATTCAGAGACTGCTTTGTTGTGATGAAACTCTTTGCAACCACTAAAGCACTATCAACATAATGAATGAAAGGGTTGAAGATTAATGCTTGCAGAGCTCAAGTTTTAACTTTGTTAATATAAAGATAAACAAGTACGAAACAGATGAATAATCAATCCAATAAGGACTCATTTTATCAGAAATTTTCAAGCTTGTAACAATTTTTGTGGCTTTAATTTACAGGAAATCAACATTGTTTAAAGCTGGCTTGGGACAAGTTAAAAATATAATCTACATCAAAGCCAAAAATTTTGGACGCTAATATTCTCAGATGTTTCATACGTCCGAAAATTTTAATGTCCAAAGCTTTTTGTAGTCCGAAATGTTTAGTGTGTGAAATTTTTTGCAGCATAGAAAAATGACAGCAAAGCATTTCTACTGTTAGAAAACATATAAATCTTGCTCAAAAAATGCTTTATATAGAAAAGTAATGTGACACAGGTGTTGATTACTTTGAGGGAAGAATCAAGAAACTCTCGTCTTTTTGCAAGAAATTTGCGGAAGCTCATTCGCGAAATTTCTGAAAATGTGAAATTCCCAAAAGTTTATTCCTGCAAAATTTCAAAAATATATAATTTATGAAATTTTATTCCTGCAAAATGTTCTAAGATATGAAATTTGTGCATTTTCATTCCCAGAAAATGATGCTATTCTCGCAAACATGACAGTTTATTTCAGACCGCGAAATTTCCCGTTTTGGTCGATTCGCGAATGTTAATTCCAAACATTTCTCGTTTTTCCCAACTCGCAAAAATCTCTTCTCGCAAAAGTTGCTTCTTTTTAAAGTAGTGAAAAATGTCATATTTCCTCAAATTAAATCCATCTTAGCAGTCATTTCCTTCATCCTCAACAATACAGTAGTTGTTTGTCGAAATTTCTCAAAAAACCTCAAAAATGAAGCACAATCTATATTTGTATGAGATTTTTAGTATGAAATAAGCAAAAATTAACTGAAAATGTATATAGTTTTTAGTCGTCAGATATTTCTGTAAAAACATCTGAAATTTTATGGAGAAAGATCCAAAAATTTTTTGTTTGCTAATATTTTGTCCGAAAATTATTCTTCCGAAATTGTTGACTTTTAATGTATTGTACTGGACAACTTTGATGCGTGCTGTTTCATTGTGTAGCAATAGAAACAATGGGTGTGTGGGCATTTATTTTGCCTTATTATAGTGGCTACAAGAAGATATAACTAATGTATATTCTCTTTAAGCTAAAAGATTTTAACTTGGTTTTAAAAAAAGATAACAAGTTGCTTATGTGAGCCACCTGTTCCAGCTAGTTTCTTACATTTTTACTGAAACATAGTGAAAGAATTATTCTCAAAAGTTTTGATACCTTGCTGTAAAAATGCCTGAAAATTTCCGGAGAATGGTTTTGCCACAATATAATTTATAAGTTTTTTCCAAACATGATCATTTATCACCCATAAACAGATTTGCAAAATAGAGAGCAAATTTCATTGAATTACATCATGTTGATATTTTAATATTTAGAATATCATGCAGTATATATTTTTCATTTGCAGCCTTGGTTTAATATCAGATTCATTTCATATGTTCTTTGATTGCACTGCATTACTGACTGGGCTTACTGCTTCAATTATTTCAAGATGGGGCAAAAATGAAAGATTTTCTTATGGGTATGTTTGCTTTGCATTTTCCTAGGTTTCTCGTTACTTTGCATCGTAAAATGCGTTTCCTGTGAAATATTTTACTTGCTTTGAACATTTTTAGGATTCCTTAAAACATTAGGCAAATTGTGAGCCTTCTGCACAAGTAGAATCATTGTAGATCTCCCGATCTATTTAAAAGATCTCTATGATAATGAGGACAAACCATCTGACTCTCCAATTTCTATGCAATTTCAATGAGACAGTACCTGAGTTGAAAGATCTTAGATGAACAGTTGTGGTTAATTTCCAAAATAACATCTTCAGTTCAGTTTCATTTTAAAATTCAACTACACTCAAAATCCTTCTGCAAGATAACGAAAATATTTAGTGAGATTACCATGCCAAATTACAGAAGATGACAAAGATGAAACAACGAGTTTAACAACAAGATTACAGAAATGTTAGGAGTTTGCATGAAGAAGAATTTCTTAAAGGAGGAGCTCTCTTGGTAAATAAACTAAACAAGGAGAGAGCACCCCTTATGTTAAAAACCTATATCGTTCCATTTGAAGCATCTTGAGAAAATACTTAGAGATGGATTGATGCAAAAAGCAGTTTGTCTTCATCAAAAAGTTTATGAGTTCATATTCTGACTCTACTGTATTTATATCAATCGTAGCGTAATCTTGATTCTTGCATAATCTTTTGATGATCTACTGTATTTCAGATATGTAAGAGCAGAAGTGATGGCAGGATTTGTCAATGCACTTTTCTTGATGTTTGTTGCATTCTTTATATTCTCAGAAGCAGCTCAGGTGTGTTCCACTATTTGAATGAAAATTGAGTTTAATTTGTGGTTTTTGATGTTTTAAGTTCGGTTTGCTTATCTGATTCAATTTACTACCAGGTGTCCCCACTTTAACCAGTAAAGCTCTGGTTTGCAGGAAGAGGCAAACTTGAGCTTTCAATATTTACTATAATTCTAGTAACCAACTGAAAAAACACTTTGCTCAGGCTAGATATTGCATACAATAGCCCAGCTATTGCGAGGAAGAAAAGTACAGGTACTTGAAGGGCTTGATTGGGCATTTGGTAAAAATAATAATTCCTCGAAATTATGAAATTATTGTTGATATACGACACAGCAAAAAAGACAGCAAGAAATGAAGAGAACAGGCCACATATCACCAGATTCTTTGTTGTGATATTTAAATGCACATTCGCTTTTTTTAAACCTAGGTGTTCAGTTTTATTGATGTAAAATTTCCTGGTGTGTATGGAAGCACTTGATCAAGCTTGAGTGCCTACTTACAAGGCCTGTCCGCAGCAAGTGAAAACATGCAGCTCTAACAACATGTTCGTTCTCTAAAGTTAGCAAAGTAACATTTTGGTGATAAGAACCCATCAGTTCTAATAATTTTAACAGACCTTTTTCAAAAGATCTATGGAGCCTGATGAGTGTTCCATCTCTTACCTTTGCAAGGGCAGCGAAAATTGTTTCTTATTTCTTACGTTGTTCTCTTTCTAGCGTGCATTCCACCCTCCACATGTTGAGCACGATCGTCTTTTTCTGGTTTCTGTTTTGGGATTCTTGGTCAATCTGATTGGTATATTTGTTTTCCATCATGGTGGTGATGGTAGGTTTCTTTTCGTTTAAGTATTCATTATCATCATTGCTTGAAGTGTGTTGTTCTTTGTCATTTATTGGCTGACCGAGAATGGTAGAATGGACAATTCAGTAAAAACTTGCAAATAGGAACCTTACGTTTTTAAGAACCTTCAAGCTGACCATTGAAATATTTTACCCTTTAAACAAGAACCTTCAGGCTAACATTGAATATAGATGTATCTAAAACTGACTAAAACATAGACTACCTGATGAATAGCAAACTGCAGGCTTGCAAACTTTTTAGCATCTTGTTTACTCACCCCCTATGTCACAGTCAATAACTGCTGCTCGTGAAGTTATGACATTTATCGATGAGATCTGTTTATCAGGAATGGGCATTAAAGAGCCATTATCACCCAGGGTCCTTTGCGGGACGTTACAATCTCACAAATCAAATTTGGACTGAATGGAAACTATAGAATCACATCTGTCAGTTCAACTAGCGCAGTGTTGATCAATGGTTTGCGCTTAAGCCAAATTTAGGCCCCGTTTACACGATACCGTTTTCATTTCATATCGGATTGGCCTTCTGTTTACACAATACCGTTTTCACTTCATACCGGATTGGCCTCCTGTTTACACGAGAACGCACCTATCCGATATGTTTCATACCGTTTTTGTGTTTTCAAATGAAAACGCTCTGAAAGTGGCATGAAACGAATCCGATATCGTGTAAACGGTAAAAATCTGGTATCAACTCAAAACAGAACCTCTTTATCAATTCTACGAGCCTCCTATTCATCTGGTGCACTGCGCAATGGGTCATTAAAACAAAGGAAATCCTTCGCAGCACAAGACAAAGCGTTTCCGTGTGAACAGAACCCCCAATCCGATATGAAATGAAAACGGTATCGTGTAAACGGGGCCTTAATTTTCAGACAATTGGAAATTTCCGCGTCCCCACAAAGGAGCCTGGGTGACAATGGCTTTTTGAAAGATAGCAGTAAGTATTGCATTTTCTTGCATCTGCAGGTCATGGTCATTCCCATGGAGGTGGAGGTCACGGACATTCCCATGGTGCAGCAACAACTCTACCTCCTCTCTTTGATGAAAAAGCCGACAATGAATTTCACACGGAGTTTCACACAGGAAAGAAATCAGGAGGACATGGGCATAGTCATGGTGATAGTGGGCATGGTCACAGCCATGGAGGGGGACATGGGCATGCACATGGGGGCTTCGACCATGAGCCACCCCATGCATCGGATCAACAAATTATCAAGGGTAAGTAATTACAGCTGGCCATTGATTTCTCAACTCAACGCTAAATCATTAAAGGAAAATCTGTATATGGGATTCATGACCCAAAAGGTCTATCCTATCTAACTCAACTTAGTGTCGGTCTTTGCAAGTTAAATTCTCATAAGTTTAAACACAATTTTAAAGATACCACAAATCCTATATGTCCGACAAATGATGGTATTGAAGATACGGAGCATTTCTTGTCGCTCTGCCCTTGTTTTGATGTGCAAAGACGAGACCTCTTCGCTGGAATCTATGCATTAATACGACCACTTGGATATGTAAATCTTGGAAATGAAGCTTTACTACAACTTTTATTGTATGGCAATAAAGATTTTCCCATTTCATTAAATAGACATATTCTTGAGCTTACGCTACATTTTATCCATGAAACTGGTCGATTCGAGTGAATTTCTGTAGCCACTTACCCATCCCTTCATAAGCCACCCGATTTTGGCCCATAGTTAAAGTAGTTTCTTTTCCTTTATTATCTTTATTTAATGGCCTCGTGGTAGACACAGCCTTTTGCTCCCTGGGGTTGATCGTCCTAGTAGTATTGTAGAGGAATTTTGTAAGTAACGTAGTTTGTAATCAAGGTATTGTAAATTTTATTTGGAATATATTATATAAAAAAAAATCATTGACGCCATGGTCTATGTTTCGAAAAGATTGTGGGATGACTAGCTATAGGCTCCTTATGACTATTCTTCCAGCAAAGAAACGACCCAAGAGGCATGACAGTTGTGCAGGGCTTAGAATTATCTTTTGGGGTCAGGATTTAGGGTTAAAATTTTGTTTCAAAGTGATGGATAAGGGTTTTTAGTCGGGTTAGAGACAGGGATGTAGGTTTAGATTTTTAGTGTTCAGGCGAGGTGTCAAATTTTTGGAAATTACTTTTTGCCTGCACAAACAATATCCGCCGAAAGTTGAGGAAATAACATAATTTGTCAAGCTTTATTCCCTTGGAAGTGAAACCTCAACTTTTTCGAACTTTTGCCAAATGTTCATTGGAAAGTTAGAAATACCTCTGCCAGGAGGTACATTCAAGGTGCCCTGATAGTAATAATGTTCTGTTGTATCATTCTCCAGAGAAATACGAAATAAAAGACAGATCCACTAATAGACCTTTTTACTTGTTGGAAAAGAGGTTTGGATCGAGCGTCCAAATCTGGTAAACTTTGAGAAAGATAACGAAAACATGACCCCCGTTCTTGGTAGATACCTGCGAGCTGTGGCAAGAAGTTCCTTCGGATCTCAGAACACTTTACAGCGAGTTAATCAATGATAAATTTGCTCAAACTGACTTGTAAACGAGTGGTTCAGTTTATACACTGGCAAGTTTTAATCGCCTCTTGGCCTCGTTTCTCGTTATTTTCATTCATCGTTAGCTGATTTTGTTTTGTAGCAGTTTCAAAACAAAGTGCGAGCATACAAGGGTCTCATTTTGTGACTTTGCAAATCGAAGTTTGCCGTTTTCAACCGTTGTTATTCAAATGAAAGAAAAGTCAGCTTAACATGAATAAAAAGAACGAGAAACAAAGCAAAAAGACCAATAACACTTGCCTGTGCGTAAGCTAAACCATTGCTCACTCACTTTGCGCAAAATAGTTGATAACAAACTATCTGAAAACTGTTGAGATCCGAAGCAACTTCATGCCACAGCTAACAGTGTATCCACTGAGAACGGGGGTCATGATTTCGTTTTCCTACCTAAACTTTACCAGATTTGGACGCTCGATCCAAGCCTCTTTCTAGCAAGGTAGTAAAAAGGTCTATTATTTCACAAGTTTCTAAATGCATCAATGCAATGTTTTTCTTTATACTGATAAATAAGTGTACCCTCATATTTTTATAAAAAACAAAGGTCCGGGGCTGCTAGGTAGTTTCTTAAATGCTAGGATACTTTAGCTGCCAAAGGTTTCTAATGCGTTTCTTACATTTTCAATGCCGGAAGTGTAGCGTTAAATTATTTTTGTTAGAAGTGCTCCCAAGATACCAAAATAAGTAATTACATGATTTGCCCATCAAAGCAATGTCAAATCGGCTGCTGTTATTGTACAGTGTTAAAACATTTTTGAGTGCAAATTACATAAGCGTTGATTTAAGCACATCAACGTTGTTTTTACATCATGTCATCCTGAGGGTCAAAATGAAAATATTCGTCGTGACATTTGTTATAAAATTACATAAGTTTCTTAGCTTTTTTTAATTCAATTTCTTATGAAAAATATGTGTATTTCATTGATCCTATGCGTTTCCTCTTTTTGTCATTGACTTCAATTGTTTTTCCGAGCTATGATAATTCCTGCAAAAATTTAATTGTCTGAAAATCTTTTGTTTGTTTGTTCGTAGGAGTATTTCTGCATATTTTGGCTGATACTTTAGGATCTGTTGGTGTCATAATTTCTTCCGCTCTTATCTCAAAATTCGGTAAGTTTTTTCTGACTCTTGAGTTCATCAGACATTTATATTTTTACAGTTATTGGAAGTTTCGTAAAGTTCTTATCCTCGTTGAAAACTAAAAAGTTTTTGGCAAATTTTCCAACCATATTCAGCATTCTATGACAACTCATTGGTTTAAAGACTCTATATTCCCCATGATCCTCTGCATGCACACAAAACATCGAAACATCATATTGGCTGTATACAACCAATTTTGAGCAGCCTATGTTCCAGATGCTTCAATGGGTATGAAAAGGTAGGTGCAAAATTTTATGACCTATTTCTTTTGATTGAATGGCCTAAAAGAAACTGTACCTACTTATCTATAATTCTAGCGTTGGACCTTTAAGAAATCTTGAATATTTTGGAAATAACAGCGTATTTTATATTTCAACTCATTTGAGGATGTGACGTCATCAAATTTCTAAATCGTAAACCAGAAGAGTGATGGACTCTTTTTAACGGTAGAATTATAGCAAAAGTTTGTTTCAAGCCATTCAGTTCAAAGAGATAGGTTGCAGAGTTTTACATCGACGTTTATAAAGATGTGGAACCTATGCTGTTTTGAGCACACAATGGTGGGATATAAAGAGCTCCAGAGAACATTTTGCTCGTCCGTCAATTTTCCAGGACTGTCTAATGGTTGAATTTAAAAACGACAACATAACAACGTTCATCTGAAGATTGATTAATAGGTCTTAGTTCTTATGAAAATGATAAACTCTACAAGGAAATTTTACTGTAAGAAATGAGCAAAAACTTAATGCAAGGCTCGAGCGTTTAAAAACTGCTCCTTTAGTAAACTATATTTGTTAGATATATTCACTTGATATAAACCTATATTCACTTGATAACGAGTATACGCTCGAAACGTCGTGTTTTTGAACTTCTCAGCTATTTTTGGTACTTTATTATATTATTATTATACCGGATGTCCCAAAATGATGTATTATCGTTTGATTGCTTACATATCCATAACCAATGAACCAATTTTCTAAAACTTTGTTTTATTTGATTGCCTGAAGGCTAAATTGTATTTAAAGATGTTGGTTGTGGTTTTACCACGATGTTTTCATGTCGAAAAGAAGATTGATAAAGCTGCTCAAATTCCAGCCTAAGATGGCATGAGAAAGTAACGGCCTATTTTTCCAGTCAACATTTTAGATGTGATACAAAAGGCTGAACTCGTATTTGTTTTCTGACTATTCTCTGAATTCAGTATTAACTTGAATTCGTATTCTCAGAACGACATATAAGCTCAGCCTTTTATATTACATCTAAAATGTTGACCGGAAAGGTAGGCCGTTTCTTTTTCATGCCACCTAAGGCTTGAACTTGAAGGTTTATCGGTCTTCTTTTTTATATGAAACACCTGATAGCATCGACGTAAAACCACAACCAACCTCCTCGAATACAATTTAGCCTTTCACCAATCGGATAAAATAAAATTTTTGAAAATCGGTTGATTGGTTATGGATATCTAAGCAATCAAACAATGATACATCATTTTGGGACACCCGGTATTGTCGTATATTTGTAAGGGCTTGCGATTCCCTGAGAGTTGACGAATCTAACCATTAAAACCGATATACATGAGAATAATCTGTGCGTTTGATATGTAGTTCTCTACAAAGCATGCTTTTGATGTTCTAAAGAACCTGTCTTTGTTTGTTTGTTTGTGACTCTCTTTTTCTTTTATGATAGGATGGATGCATGCAGATCCTATCTGTTCAATTTTTATTTCAATTTTGATTTGCATCAGGTAAGTTTTTAGCCGCGTTTGTATCTCATTTTCTGCACCCTGTTTTCAAGCACTTGAAAGCAGTAATTCTCCCCTGTGTAATAAGTTCTCAGTTTTCACAAAAAAAAGTACCGTATTGGTTTGCCAAAATGTAAAGGCCACGATAAATTATAAGGTTTATAAGGTTGTAAGATTATAAGATACATATTACAGATTATACAGATTACAGATTATAAGGTTTTATTGATATGCCACGGGCGGTAGGAAACGCTGAATTTACAAAAAGCTTTACGGTTGATACATCGAGTTATTACTATCCTAATATATCATTCCAGTCGTGTAGACATAGAAGGAAAACAAGTCGATATATCACGACTGGAATGATATATTAGGACAGGAATAACTTGATGTATCAACCGTAAAGCTTTTCGTAAATTCAGCGTTTCCTACCGCCCGTGGATATGCTATGAATTGTATTGGGTTATTTTAAGTTGTAATAGTATTTAATTTTGTAAGTTTTGTAGTGGAGGGCCCCTTGAAAATCAGCATTGCTGAAGGGCTACCATCCTTAAATATTTGAAATGAAATGAAATGGAGTGAAATCATACACTGACTCGACTTTGAAGATACTGGGTGAATAAATAACATAAAAATCCCTGTTCAAAAGGCCTACTGCTCTCTGGATATCAATACAATAATGTTGGAAAATATATTTTATGATAGTGGGAAGTTCAAAGATTTTGTTTGATTTACCTGACGGAAATAGGCCATTCTGTTCTGTTGTTATTTTCGAGATAGCCCATTCCACAAATCTCTAGAAACAGCATAAAATCACGATCCCATTTTCCTAATATTTCTGCTTTACAGCAATGACTTGTACATGCTGCTTTAGCACGTGGAATCTCTTTGGGATGATTAAAGTATAAGACACCTGAGAACATACGATTCATTCGGGCGGTACATTATTTAAAGGCCTGCTCGGCGCGCCTCCGCTGTGCCTTTGTGTTTCTTTCAGTTTCGGCTTCGCTGTAGTTCGTCTAAGTAGCAGTACCTAAGTGGAAAATTTAACTTCATGCTAGTTCGTCTAATTAAGCATTACTTAAATGGAAATGCATATATGCACATAATGGCCACTTGGTGGATTGTGGGTTTGCATTGGCGTGGATTTTTGCTTGCTCGTGATGACGTGAAAGACGTCAATGTGTGAAGAAATAGACCTTTGAGCTGTTCTACAAAAGAGCCTGGATCGAGCGCTTTGTTTATACATCTTAATACGTAAGGTTCGATCGAGTGGCGTTAGGGCTCCTATCACTTTTGTGCTTATTCGAAAATTCTACAAAATGTAACAAAATATCGTTCGATTTTGACTCTTTTCAGAATAACTAAAAGGTCTATTGGCTGCTGAAAAGTTAGTTGCCGTCATTGTTGTGGGTGCAATCGTTGTTGTAGTTGTTTTAGTTGACTTGATGCCTCTCTTGCCTTAGTGGATTAAGTTGCTTCAGCGCTTTTAGTGGTGGCGGCAGTTGCCTTATTAGTCTTGATCATTGAAAATCCTGAATTTTTATACTTGACAACTTTCAAGGGAGTACAAAGACCAGCAGCCTTTGCAATTGTTTGTTTTTGTTTTGGTGAATTTCGTGCAGTCAGTTATTCTGGAAGCTGTGCAGAGCAAGTCGCTGAATTCATGCAAAGCATGCTGATCTTTGTACTCCCTTTAAGTGTTGACAAGTCTCCTTTGAAAGTAAATATTCGGTATGAGATATTTCACGGAAAGCCTCGCAGCTTTGAGAGAGACAAAATATTTGTCCATTTGTAGATGATTTTACCATCTGTCTGTTTCCTTTCAGCACATTTCCACTTCTAATTGATTCTGCTGCTGTTCTGATGCAGAGGACTCCATTAGATATTCAACGTAAATTACCGATCGCTTATCAAAGGGTTAGTATTGGTTTTTTCTCTGAACTGTGAAACTGTACAATAAATCCCCACATGTAAGAACCTACTTTTTGATAGCCAGGCGGAGATAGGTTCTTATTTTAAAGGTACTAAGATTGATTTCAAGGTATAAAGGTCCTTATTGGAAGGGTGCCTTGCGTAGGCCCTTTCGAATCTTCATCAAAGATGTTCAACCCTGTTATTTGTTTTGGCAAAGTTGTTATGTACCTGATAACCATTTTAAGCTTATAAACAGTAGGGGAGGAGCTTAAAACTTTAACAGCCAACTGAGACAACAATGAACTTAATAACGAGAATCCAGACCCCTGCAATATAGACATATTTTTCATCAAACTGAAGCAGGTTCTTACAAGGTGCATAAGTTGGGAAAAATAGCCTCTAGTTTTTTTAATTTTTGTACTTCCTTATATGCGGGAATTTACTGTATTGGGTGAGCCAGAAAGAGTTCCCGCTTTTGAAAATTCATAGCATCAAGAGTACGTGACAGATTTGAGTGATTGAAATCGTAGTTAAATGCCAAAAGACCGAATATTTTGTTTGTTTTTTGGCGCTTTTATGAGCACTGAAAATATAGGTAAATTCGACTTAACTAAAGTTTCTTACGAAAATGGACCTAAAACGTTTGATCAAATCGTAATGAATCTTGTCACATAGAACAATAAGAAAAATAATGGAAATACTGCAATCTCTCGGCTATCTTCCAGAATTTGATTCAGTTCAATCGATCAAGTACTATTGGTACCATGAATTTTTAAAAGTGGGAACTTTATATGGCTCTCCTGTTATACCTCGTTTATCAGAAAAGAAGGCATTTCTTTCACATTCATAAAATTCTAAATTTCAATTTCACTTCAAAGGTATCTTATCAAGTTCCAGTTAGCATGGGATTTTGACTCTGTGTGTGGATTCACTTTTGTTCAAGTTGCTTAAATTGTTCTGTATCACATGTTATACCGAGTGAGTCAGAAAAACAATCCCCGTTTGGAATGCCACTGCTCTCTGAATATATAAGCAATAATATGGAAAACTGTCTTGTTTTATTTCCAGTATGTTCTATTAGGCTCAGTGATTTACCCGGATTTGTTCTGCCATTCCTTCCCGTGGGTATGGGAGATTTTCTGCAAAAATCCCCTTCCAGAAACCTGCAAAAACGAGTGATATCGACAAGCAAGTGACAAATTCACCTCGTTTACGTGCTTCTATCGTGTCCTCTTATAATTTAGAATTTCAAATTATTCAATTTTTTTGGAATTTTCATGCAAGTTCCATGGAGCTTTTGCCTTGAAAGTGGATACATAGGAAACTCGGTGTTTCACGTGCTGAGTTTCAAAGAAATCAATTTCGAGAACAATTAACAGGACCACCCAGTATGGAGAAAAATTACGAGTATGTTTTTCTTCTGTATGTAAAAATTAATAACGGGCTCATTGCAATTTCAAAGAGGCCAAATGATGCAATTTCTATTATTGTACAGTAGAAAATTGTACAATATTTGTTGGATGTTTGTACGACATCTTCTTTAGAGGAATTTTGCGTGTATGTTCAAAAGGACAAGGATGATTTAAAAGGGTTTATACAAGGCTTTAAGCTTGCATTTGCAAAGAGCAAAAAAACCTAAACATAGCGTATTCAAATCGATGTCCCACACGTGCTGTCAACAATTGATAACCAAAGAAACAATGCTGTGTCTGATTGTTTCTTTGTCCTATTCATAAAGAATCCTATATACTATTGCACACTTCCTTTAATGAAACGAATATACACATTAATATGTGAAGCTGCCTTACCCTTCTCCGCTCACGTTAGTAGTGGGTAATTCACGAACTTGAACTCTTGACTGCCTTTTTTCATTTGACTGACTTATTTCTGTATGATCATTAATTCGTTTCCTTTCATAGGTTACTCAAATTGAAGGTGTTTATAGCTTGCAAGATCCTCACTTCTGGACACTCTGCACGTATGATATATGCTTAATAGATTTGTAACTTGTCGTAGATATGCAATAGACCTTTTAGCTATTCTGAAAAGAATCAGAATCGAGCAACATTTTCCTACATTTTGTAGAATTTTCGAATGTGCACAATAGTGATAGAAGCTCTAACGCCACTCGATTGAACCTCGTGTATAAAATTGTGTAAAAATAACGCTCGATCCAGACAGCTGAAAGGTCTTTTATTTCTTTCTCCATCTGGTTCCATCATGGTAGCAAATGATGCCTTTCAGACATCACTTGTTTAATATAGGCATCACTACCGGGTGTCTCAAAAAAGTACCCCCTTTTGACTGGAGATAGTTACCAAACAATAAGATTCCATTATTCTCCGACTTCACAACTAAATTTATCAATGTTCAACTTAGATGCACATACCTTGCATTTAGAAATCGTCCACCAAACACCGGAGTTACAGGTTCACAAAGTCAAAATTTACAGTGCACCCAAAACCAGAGGTTTTGAAAAAGGGTCTAATCATGATTTGTATCGTGGACATTTTCCAAAGTACCTGTAGACTTTAAGTTTCCGTTTTTTGCTTTTGAAAAGAATAAAAGATGCATGTACATGGCGCTGATTAAATAAATATAGTAAAAATGTGGTAAGAATGATAAAGTCGTGCCACATCTCCAAAAAAAGTATGCATTTGCTCCTTTTCCTCTTCTTTATACAAAACGCTTGGGATCGAATGCAATGCAAGGACCGATTCCTCAAAAGAAAAGTCACTTCAAGAACAATTGAAGTAATTCAAGGTGTAAATCTTTTCAAAAATAGAAAAGTAAAGGTCAAAGTTGAAAATTCGTTTACAAAATACCTGTTTGGTGTCAACTTATGGCTACGCCATTTCTCAAAACCTCTGGTTTCAGGTGCACCCAAAATGTTGACCTTGTGAACTCATATCTCCGGTGTTTAATGGTCGATTTCAAAATGCAAGGTATGTGCATTTAAGTTGAAGACCAAGAAATGTAGCCATGAATTCAAAAAGTCTCGAAATGTTATCGTTTTGTTGCCTTGTTCAGTCAAAAGGGGGTACTGTTTTTTGAGACACCCGTTATATGTTTAATATAGGCATCAAATCTTTGAAAAGGATAGTGCTATTATCTTTGGAATTAGTGGCTTTAATTTTTGACATCTGGAACACCTTGCAATTTTCAGCATTTCTTATGTCCTTACTTTTTTCGATTGTGACGCAACCAAGTTCATAACCTGTAAACATATTGTAAACCAGATGAACAACTGACTTTTGCTTTACCATTACTTTATAAACATTCATAAACGATCTTTATCTTGACGATTCTGCCATTTTTTGGCCATCAGAAATAATAGAAAAATTAGAAAATTAGAAAAATCAGAAATAATATGGTAATATGCTATAACTATGGTTTATTTCTTTCAAAACTTGCCTTAAATTCTCGTCATAAAAAAATAGACACCGCTGTAATTAATAAAAATGATGAAGATCTCGAAAAATCAACGGTAGAATTTTAATGAAGTAACTGAAGTTCCTTCAGGCCATTTGATTCAAAGAAAAATGTCATGTCTTTTCGCACTATCTGGTTTGAAGATTTGAAACCTGTCCTGTAATTACTGCAGTTTATTTCGCTTTTTCCTGATGAACAGATCTAACGATTTCGCTGCTTTTACTGAATTTTTTTCTGTATGAAGAACGCAGAAATCAGCCTGGTACTTCTTGTTCCAATATTTCTTTTTCTTTTCAGTAACCATTATGTTGGTACGATGCGTGTTCTTATTTCACCCACAACTGACCCATCCATGGTTCTTGGACAAACACACTCCATTTTTAATCAGGTACGGCATCATTACTTCCATAAACGTTGTCCGCAATGCTATTGCTTTGGAATGTGATTGGTTAAACTGTAAGGGTATACCCAAAGGTTTTTTCAGTCACAGCTGTTTTCTTTGATCTCAAATAAGATGTCACGTAAGATTTGCGATGGCGCTAAATTTCTCTAGCAAGCAGTTAAATTGTTGTCATTCGCGGGTATTTTCACGCGACATCTAATTTGAGACAGACTATAATGTGTTTTATTTTAGCATGAGTTTTGATCAATAGCGAAAAAATAGTAATAGTAGGGGAGACCGGGGTCAATTGTAACACGTTTTGAAAAATCAATCATATCGTCTAGATAATGAATAATTGCGCTCTTGAAGGTAGATGATATTGTAGTTACATCTCTTGGAATGAAATAGACTTAAGTTTCAATCATGTAGAACATATCTTTGTGATGCTGTGATAGTTTTAAAATCAGTTGTCAAGTGTTGCAATTGCCCCTGTAACACGGGAAAATTGTAACACATGGTTGGAGCAATTATTACATATCTTTAAAATCATTACAGATAATTATTGCACGAATCTGTTTTTTCCCTGCACAAAATGTAACACCAGGTAGCAGATTACTCTTTGGTTCAAAAAGAACAAATTAAAGATAAGACATTGTCTTTATTTCTTTGTAAATTTGGATGAATCAGTTGAAAAAAATTGAATCGAATGAGAAAAATCGTTTTTGTTTACAAATCTCTACATTTAACTCTTTAATACTACATAGATGCACATTTTGCGACCAGATTAGAAGTTGAATCAAAATCAAGCCATCGGCCAGCTTTCACCGTGGCAATTGTTACAGAATTGCCCCTCACCTGGTCAGCTATCGTGTTTCCCATTTTCACATCTCATAGCTGTGGAGCTTAAAATTTTTAACGTAGCTTTGATCCTAAATAGATGTCATGTCTGTGATGTGAAAATGAAATTATTTACTCAAGAGCAAAAACTTTTAGACACAAATTTACAGTGAAACTCAAAAACACGTTTTTCCCTGGAAAATGTTGCAGACTCTGCTGAACATTCCTATATCTCAAGTCGTATGTTTAGGGTTAGAATGAGCATGTTCTGTGGAAAAATCAGATTTTTGCACTTTTCTGCAAGGTATGAGAGTCAGTGTTACAATTGCCCCGTGTTACGATTGTCGCCAGTCTCCCCTACTTTGCAACAGTCATGGTTACTACCAAACTCAATGTTATATATTCTTGATTACCTTTGGTGAAACGTGAAAAGATATTGTTGTCATGAAATCCTTTATTGCCAGCTTTCGATAATAGCCATTTCACGAAAACAATAGAAACATTCTATTTAAGGCCATAAGCAGAATCTAGCAACATGCTGGGACTCAGGCATTTAATTTCGGATATTGACTCCCAGGGCTAAAAAAAACGAAGTAGCGTGGTAGCGGCGCTAGCTACCAGGAAGGTAGCTGAAATGCTTGAATTTCCCAGGAAGGAAGAAGGGTAAAAGGAAAAAGAAAAAGAAATGGAAAGACAGGGAAAGAAGGAAAGGAAGGAAGGAAAGAAAAGGAAGGCGACAGAAGGGAGAAGAAAAAGAAACGCGATAGAATTTGGTGGCATACAGGGAAAGAAGGAGAAAGTGCGTAAGAAGAAACGAAGGTGCTTTGCTTGCTACCAGGAAGGAAAATATTTTTTTGAGCCCTGTTGACTCCTATTCTATATTCTATGTACTTTTGATTTGCTTGTTGCTCGAAATATTAAAACTACTAATGAAAATCTTATTTCTTTATTTAGCTTGGTGTTCAACAATTATACATTCAAATAGAGAAATCATACTAAAGAGAGAAGTTTAAAGATGGACGATAATTGATGCAGGAAAGTAGAAATATTTTTAAGCTCTTCATGTTATGCTTCTCCTTGTCAATCATCGGTAGTAAAACCCAGATATACGTCCATAAAGAGCTGAAGAGTTGTTTTTCATGCGGATTTTGCAATTTTGCAAATTGATAACGAGAAAAACTCTCAGAAACAGCGTTCTTTCATGATTGGAGTCTATAAGTGGCGTCTTTCCTCCTTGGTAAAATTAAGCACTTTATAATTAGACCGAGCGAATATTTATGTCTCTTAACGTAAAGTTAACCTTGGATATGGTAAAATGCTATAGACCGTGACAGAAGTTTTTAAATAGGATGTACCTCGTTGTATAATAGCAAAAGTTAAATTGAAACTTTTACCACGAAATAACTAATTTCTTCGTAAAGTTGATCATTATACTCGTAACACTCAACTTATTTCAATTTAGAAAGATATGTAAAGGCTCGCTATGCTATGGAGATTTTAACCCCTGGAAATAATGTCTCCTTTAGCGAAGAGAAAATGAACTTTATTTTCCCTAACCATGGGCAGTTTGGACGCTGTTGTTGTGATGCTAGTATGAAATGACTATAAAATATATGATTTTATTCACCCAAATATTGTATTTCATAGGTATGATTTTTCATCACAACAATATTGTCCGAACGGCCCATGCCCTAACATAAAAGTCGAGAGGGTATTGTGAAGGAGAATTTCTAGATAGGAAAATAATGACAAATTAATCATAATATTTGATAAATGTTTACGAGAAGAAGGATCAGCGTTGTAGTATTTATTAGGAGATAAATATGTTTATTATAAATGGCTTTTACTTAACAATCTTGAGTCTTTATTTCGAATGCTCCGTGATTCTGCTTAATAAATGAAGCCCTAATAAACCAAACAAGTAGCTTTTATTATATGTTATGTATTTTGGGAGAAAGGACAAACTTTCAAAGGAAATAACACTGTGTCTTTGACGAACTATAACAAGTTTTTCTGTATGGCAAGTGTATGATCAGATCTAATCATATGTGTCCAAGATTCCAGGACTTCTTATCTAGCCAAAAGATCTATTTCTTTCAAGAGCAAATAGCAATGACTTTGGTCTCAAATTCAAGAGGGTACAAGATTTTTTCTCATGGGTATAATATAATATGATACTCATACATATTTCATAGGGTCTGAAATGGTAAATGGATAGGCTGGGGGCAAAATGTGTGATTTTGATTGCCGACAAATGGTAGATCATGGACTGTTAGATCAACCTTTAATGCCGGCAGTTCTAACAGATGTAGCTAGAGAAAATGTGTCTCTGAAGAATATTATAAAATTTGTTTAAATTTCTTGTCCTACCCATTTACCCGAAACTTACCCGTTTTACCTCAGTAGACCCTATTTCACATTTCTATGGAGAGTCGAATGGCTGATTTACAAGATGAATGGCTGATTTACAAATAGTCCTACAGCTAATTTTACTGTATTAGGAATGTTTTAAAAGTTTTGAGAAGCAGTAACACTTTTTAAAATGAACGGTTTAAAATCAAACGAATTATAGATTGTCGAAGTTTTGCTCTTCGAAATAATTTGAAGGATAATCAAGGAGACCTTCTTTATGCAGAAAGATTCAATATGTTTTTTTCTCTCTTCACGTTAAGTTAGAGCGTGCCAGTCATCAGTCTTTCTCGCGGTAGTCATGACGATAACCTGTCCTCGCAACGCAAAGGTCTTGGCAGCCTTGTTCTATACCTTCATCACTTTTTAGTAAATATTTCTCGCTGTGTTTTTGTTTACTACAATCACGATACAATCAACAAATAGGCCTACTGGTATCTCGTTAGGAATTGTTTTCAAAATGTCTATTCGCAACACCTTAATTTCATGCTTGGCTTGACGAGCACAGTGTCCCAACATATGAAGTATAAACCAGCTTACGTCCTGCGGTTTTATCAATGGAACTTGATACGACAGGAATCCAATTCAGCTACCCAATACATTATCTTTATGAATAAGGGTTAAAGAAAGCGGCTCAGGACCTCTGTGGGCGGGTTTCCATTCGTATTTTTGCCCTTGCCTGTCGTGAAATTGATTTCCTCAGCGTGTGGCGTGCGATGCTGAAATTGTCGGCCTCTAACCCTGATGGATTTGATAGTCAAATATTTGGCTTCTGCCCGAACAAGAATATTATTTCATTGCTTTGTCAATAATTGCTGATCTAAATTTACTTGCTGTGTGCTGTGTGCTTCGTTTCTGTTTAACTCCGACAGTATTAAAATGAATGACCTTTACTGAATTGGGTGGTCTATAAATCCACAAGCGTAAGGGAAAATAAAATCTGGGGGGCTGCTCGATAAAAATGCCATTGTTTACAAAAACTATACCCAACATAAAGTTAATGTATTTTATCATATTTCGTGACTTGATAACGAGTATATGCTCGAAACGTCGTGTTTTCAACATCGGAGCTATTTTTGGTACTAAAATCATTTATTTATTATATTATTGTAAAGTTAATGTGTTGGCCAAATATGAACTATTTTTGTAAATTTGTCCAACGTTGAGGGCGCTGTAGCCCCCGCAGCCCCCTCCGCCTATGAATAGGAAAAAGAAGAAGTATGCACACGCCATTGTTTCTATTTCTTTGCTTCGTTGGTGTACGTGCCAAGATCATCAAATAGGTACCTAATACAGTAGGCTATTTATAGTTCTATGAGATCTCATCTTTTATGTCATTCAACGGTGCTAGGTGGAGGTAATCTTTAAATAGGCCAAATAAAACGTCCACATACGCAATTGTTCCTGAAGCTAAACGATAACCACACATGTGGCGAGATCATCTAATACAACAGGCTAATTTGAGACTTGCATATGCAGCTCTTGAGCTGGCTATTTATCTCTGTGAACTAATTTTAAAGCCGCCAAATTCAAGAGCTTACACACACAAATGGCGTACCGAATGGCTCCTTGTAGCGTAGCCGCTAGTGATCGTTTAAATTTACAATGATTATTTTGGAAACAGTATTAGGCCCACTTTGTCGGCCCTTATCTTAGGATTTATTTTATCAACTTTTTTTACGTAACATTGCAACTTTTGATAAACACATTTTCAAAAAGGAAATCACATGAGTTGCATCTTTCTGAAACCATTTGAAAGAGTCCTTTCGGTCTTTTACACAAACAATAGAGTATAAAGTTCTATCAGATACCGACTGCAATAGAAACTAGGAACATTGTTACTTTTGCAATGTATCGATCTTCTTACAATTCTTGTTACATTTTGGACAACAATATCGATTGCTTTTCAATTGTTGCAGCACCGGCAGCCTACTATTTCCATTGACGCCTTTTACTCTATTTGTGCCTTTTCGCGCTGGTAAATCATTTGAAGAATTTATTAAATCATTCTCTTTATATATGCGTTAGGACCATATGCCACAAGACGATTTTTGAAGGAGACAAATGCATTGAATTTTCATTATAAAGGTACTAGCAAGTTTGACAACGAAATTGAGAAAAAGAATTGGATTAGAAATGTTGTTGATATTTTTGCTCCAGAAGAAATAAAACATGGCAGACAAAAAGTCTCAGATGTGAGAAAATATCTCACAGTATGTAAGAACTTATCTATAAATCTATCTATCTTATCTATAATTTGATAAATTCTCGAACTGTTTCACCTGACATCTATTTTGAGACTGACTTCAAGTTAATTGTTGAATGCCACAGGGTTGTTATGTAATTCCATGCTCCCTATGGTATCTTTGTATTGTATTTTTGTATTTGTAATTATCTAATGAGCATATAAAAAACTTATCTATACAAATACAAATCACTATTTCGAATACCCTGGGGACCAGAGCCAACAGAAATAGAAAATTATAAAAAGAAGAAAATAAAGAAGGAAAGAAAGAAAGAAACGTCCTTTCTTCTGTCTCTCTTTTCCTTTTCCCAACTTCCTTGCTTCCTTTCCTTGATCTTTGAGGCTGTGGTACCCTGGGTAAATCTCGATATCTCGCTTTTTTGCGGTTCCAGTGGCCAAAGGCTACGGCTAAGCGTTCCGTCCTGCTGCCTCCATTCGTGAACGAAAATGTTCCTTTTGGTTTTAGTCTATTTACATGCATCTTGATACCTTGACCTTGATAAAGCTCATTTTATTAATAATTACATCGACTTGGATCCGAATAGCATCCCAACAAACAATATAAATGCATGGTGACAATCTCCTTTGCTTTATTTGCCAGCTACAGGCGCCTGTATTCGTATGTTCACAGCCTTAGGGATCTCAATATGGATAAGCCATCAGCTTCTGGCACGAAGAAAAGGGGACACAAACTAATGGGCAAACTATTTCGAAGGATATCTAAGAAGAGTGAAGGAGCTGAGGAGGGCGAAGATGGCAAGGTTTGTGAATTTTCGTGTCGTTATTGCCTCGTTCCTCTTATGTTGTTGTTTTTTCTTCTGCCTTGTTCATTGTGGTGAGTATTCTGGTATGGGGCTTATTCAGCAATCAGCACGGGGAAACATTGAGTAAACAACCTGCAATAAGCGATTGCTTTAACTTGAAGAGGAAACCTTCTTTCAGGATGCTCACGATGGAAACTTGTTTTATACAGGTAAAATTGTTCAGCAAAATGAATTTGCTGCTATCAACCAAGGACCTGTCAACCTAGATGTACCTAAAATACACGTATTTTTTTATAAGAAACTGCCTATAAGAACCTCAACTCTCAGATTGCCAAAAAATTAAGAAACTCCAGTACTGGGAAAATATAACTTAAGAAACTATTTATTTTGATTAAGGAAATCCTTGACATATTTCTACTTTACTTTGACTAGTTTCCTGTATCATATTAGTCGTAGGGCACTTGAGTAATGTCTAAACATTGAAAAAGTTCAAAAAACCTTGTTTTGAAATGTTCACGAGGGCACATGTTGTAAACATGAAGATTGTTATGGAGCCTCTTAGAAACTCGTAAGAAACTCTGCGTACTGAAAACCTGATAATTTTAAGAAACTTTCAGTACTGGCCAAAATTCTTAGTTTCTTATAAAAAAATACGTGTATACCTATAGTTGTTAATTTTAGGGTTTGATCTTATTGAAGTTTAAGTCAATTTTATGTTAACTTGGTCTCTTGTATGTCCTTGTTGAAAAGGAAAAAATTATGCAGTTATCATCAGGTCATGTCAGTTCATTTCATTTTGAAATTCCACTACATACAAATCCCATTAAAATACATACAACACGTATATACTACATCAAAACAAAATTACAATAAGAAAACACAAACTAACAGATTAATTAGAGAATTTGTATGCAGGGAATTTCTTAAAGGAGAAGCTCTCTCAATAGGTAAACTAATCACAGGTGAATGAATGAAGTGAGCTAGCAAAAGCTTTCTGTTGTATTTACTTGGGGGCGACGTATTGTTAAGGGTGGACATTGATACTTTCATAGTCATTGTCACTCATGAATTTTCTTCATGTCAAAATGTCAGAGACGTAGGAACCGGGGGGGCACTGGGGGCACGTGCCCCCCCAGGATTTTGAAATAAACAAAGAAGTGCCCTTTTTATTTTCAGGAAATGCCCCTTTAGCTTAATGTAAAAAGTGCCCTTGAAGTGTCGTGCCCCTCCAAGTTTGAGATGCTTCCTACGTCCCTGCAAAATGTCGCGATTTGACTTTTTGATGGCAAGGAAGTTTTACAGAAAATACAGCTCTGTCAGAGTCAACATTTGCTTGGATTGTATCGTACAATAGATTTAGCAAAACTTGACACATAACTTTTGAAAAATGGTGTCACGTCATGAGCATAAATCAAGCCTGTCACAGCGGGGCTCTTTTTTCACAAAACACGAAACATTCACCACCGATCCTAACTGTTCGGCGTCAAAGAAAAGCACTTCAGATGTGAAATCTGCCTTAGGTTTGACATCAGATGATCAGAATCCAACATACGCTGTCTGTGCGCTGTCTCCCCATTTTGTAAGGGATAGGATTCTTTGCTTGATTATTTTGATTTGTATGATTTTCTCCTAGTGTCAGTCAAAGCCCTCTGCTTCTGAACATATTGAATATTGAAGAAATAGTCCCACGGTAGAGTAATAGCAGAGTAGCTCAAATTTCTTTCCAGGCCGTTAAATCCTGAAAAATCGCAAGCAATGTTCACTCCAACCAAATTTTGGCAAATTTATCTAAACCCCTGACATAGTGGCTTTTTTGTGCAATTTTAGACCTTACTCCTTGTTTATCGCAGACAGTTTATCAGCCACAGTCAACTTTCTTTGAGATTTTGTGGTAAAAAATGTATTGTGAAGCGATTGTGACAACCTGATGTTATTGTGGCAACTCCTAGCCGCGCTAATCAACGATTTTGACCACCATCCACAAATCCTACATCCCGTAGCTATTGTCTGCATAGAATCCAAGGCAAATCTATCACTCATTCATGATAAAGATAAACCATGTTCAGTTTTGCAAAAGTAAAGGATTTTGCGGATTTTAATTTTCTTGGCTGCAACACTGCACCAATCACCATGAACATAGTCGAGAACATAGTTGCAGTACTACATTCTTGCGAGTCAGTCACACCAGCTAACAAAGCGATGATATAAGACAACTTCAAGGACAGAGAGCCTGCTGCATTGAAATTTGAAGTTCGTTTTTTTTATGGATAAGGTTTGTCGTGTTTGTTATGTAGCTGATGTTTTTGTCTGATACATGATTGAAGTTGTGAGGATTCCTTGCTCCTTATTAGCAGTTTTGAGGAATATTTTATGATTGCAATAGGACAAGGTTTTTGCTGCAGACCGTTCATGGTTGGTAGATTTCAAAAGACTTATGAATCAAGGACTGTTCAACATCATCGTATCGTCAGTGCTGGGCTTGCAATGCTATACTTTTCAAGAGACTTTGTGCCCTTTCAGCTACTGTTACCCTAACCTGTCTATGGTCAACACCGTTTATCATTTCATATTTCTTATTTTGCTGTTGTTTAATTGGCAAATGTCCTAGTTCTCGATGTCCATGGGCAGAGTTCGAACTGTGAAGAAATTTTCCCTGAAAAATTGTGTGAATTCAGCATTTCTATGTTCTCAGTTTTTTAATTGATCGGTCATTCTCCTAAGCAGATTCCTCTATTCCAGCATTTCCTCGATGCATCTTTCATCAATGATTTGGTGATACAAGCAGTTTTGCTTTTAGATATATGATTGCGTGAAGAACAACATAATTCAGAAATTAAACGACGTCAGACTAATTTCACTTAATTCAATTTGTTTGCGTACTAAAACGTGTTTTGAAAAGATTTCGCACAAGTTGACATTAACATCTGTATAAGGGAACCTGCAATTGTAATTAGTCTGTTTAGTGTTGTTGTATGCAACTGTGTTGTGGTGTGTTTATGAATTCAAGTAAGCGACAAACCCGGGACAATACCACAAGAAGAAGTGTCACTGTAAGTTGTTAAAATGTTTGAGTTCTCTAAGTTTTGCTGCAGTCACTGTTGTATTTCAACAGCCTTTGCTTACTTCAATTTGATAATCCATCTTTCAACAATTATAATCGGAAAATAGTGTTCTCTTAGCTCAGGCATTGCTCTCTTATGATACAGAAACTTTCGATATGTTATAGTCATGAGGAGGGTCGCAAACTTGTAAGCCCAGTAAGTGCACCTTTTAAATTCGATATCCTGACTATGATATATGGATGGATAATAATAATAATAATAATAATAATAATAATAATAATAATTCATTTATTTACAGTTGGTGAAATGTCTATACTAGTTAATACAAACTAATAAAAACCAACTATCTAATTACAAACCCTATTTACAAATGTTGCATCGGCATTGTTCTCCCTTCAAATTTTTGATCATTGTTTTAAACTGTTTTGTATTTTGTGCGGATTTTATGTTGTCTGACAAAGTGTTCCAAAGTATACTACCTCTGAACGATAGGGAACTTTGTCCATATGACGATGTCTTAACTTTTGGCACCTGGAGTAGATTCTTTTTTCTTAGGTCATATGTGATTTCTTTCGTTGCGAAAAACTCTGACAAAATAGAAGGACTAATGAAATTGGTGCATTCGTATATTTCGACCATTAGCTTTTGCAGATTGCTACAATGGATCGTTATCTCTTCCGACCTTGCCAGTAGTTCTTCAAAGGTAGATGTATAATCGTCATGGAGAACTCTCAAGGCACGCTTATGTAGCCGGTTTATTCTGTTGTTAGTTGTTTTACCACAAAACATCCATATCAGTGGACAATAGTTAAAGGCTGACTTTATGAAAGTTTTGTATAGTATGTTTGCTTTATCCTTTTGTAGAAACCCAGCAATACGAGAGAACGCCTTTACTTTTTGACTTGCCTTTTTGCAAATACCTTCAACATGATTATGAAACTGTAGCTTTGAGTCAATCGTTATTCCAAGGAGTTTAACCTCATCGGTTGTCTTGATAGGTTGACCATTTATTTCAAGGCTCACTTTTTGACCCTTTTCAAGACCCATGAAAATAACCTGAAACTTGTCTGGGTTAGCTACCATTCGGTTGTCCTTGAACCATTTTAAGGCATTATTTATGTCTCCTTTGAGGGATCTCAAAATGTTATCTATGCTATCTTCACATGAGTAGATAGTGTTGTCATCGGCAAAGTTGCAAACTTGTGAGTTCTCGATCGCGTATATGAAATCATTAATAAATAGATTGAACAGTAAAGGTCCAAGAACTGAACCCTGTGGAACACCAGATTTTACTTGTTGCCAGTTACTGTAGGTACCATTTATCTTCACTCTTTGTAGCCTGTTTGTGAGGTAACTATGCAGTAAATTCAAACTATCTAAACTGAAGCCATATGCCTCAAGTTTCGCTAACAGCAGGTCATGAGGGATGCAGTCATAAGCTTTAGAAAGGTCCATTAGAACCATCCCAACCTTGCCTGACGCCCGTAAGAGGAAAATTGGGCCCGTAAGAGGAAAATTGATATATTGCTTGCTCGAAACCATTCAAACATTAGAAGCATACGTGGTGCTGCAAACCGTGCAGTAAAGTTATTACCATTATCCAGTCTACTACGTAACTCAGGCCTATAAGGGAGGAGGTAGTTACATTATTGTCAGTATTATTTTTATTGTTGTTATGCTTTCCCATCAGTTATCAATGCTGTGCATCAAAAAGTCAAAACCTAGATGATATGGAACAGACAATTTTTTGCAATTTTGGGCATATCAAGGAATAGAGCTTTTTACTAATTCTTGATTTTAGAAGGTGAAGGTGAAGGTGAAGGTGAAGTTGCGGTTTTTAGCGCCAAGCGCTGGGATCGCAGAAGTAGAATAGGCGTAATCGAGTCCGCGACCCCTTGTCATGAGGCTCAAGTGGTGGGGGCTCTACCGAGTATCGAACCCTGCCCGCCTGACTGTTCTGGCTACACCACTGCGCCACAAAACCTTCAACAACATAAGGAAATAATGCAACTAAAATTATGAGGGAAATCTTGAACAGTTAAGTCGAAGCCACAATAAGATGACGATGAGGTGAGTGGCGAAGCTCCTTATACAGTTTTGTTAGGGAACTGAATAAGTTAAGCTCGGTTTCATGAGGTCAAAATCTGGATGGGTGACCTTTCGGATGCCTGAAAAGCAAGTCACTTTGCCGTCATTCGTGATCTAAAGGGACGTAAATTAGGGGACCGATGCCTGAATGCGGCATGCATGGTAGGCCTAAATTAGCTAGAAATATCTAGAAATGCTTCCAGCCCACTTAGAATAAAGTACTGAACAGTTTTTTAAAGATTTTCCTTTCAATTTCCTTATAATTCTGAGGCTCTGGTACCCAGGGTAAGATTTTCCAAAATTGGTTAAATTTCTTTTGCTGAACGATTTCCCAAACAGCGTTTACATTTTTGTTACTCAGGCTGTCGTTGTTGCGATGGGTATAAAATGGAAATATTTCGTAAATGATTTATCGTTCAACACGACTTTTATCTGGATTTGCTTAATTTAGTGCCAGCATTGCTTAAATTTTCACAGTATCAAATTATCGAACACATATGTTTGACATTAAACTTTGACTGATGTTCTGAGAAATGTAGTAATTGACACTCGAACCTAGACCCCTTCGTATGCTGACGTGTTATGTTATGTTCATGTTTGATATAGAAAAGATGGCCTGTTCTATGTTAAGAACCTTCGGGCTTACCAAGGTATAAGATAAGAATACAACAACTGGCGACGAGTATGGCTACATTAACGCTTCAGATGCCGCCATTTGATCCAGATTCGGATATTGGGGCAAGCGTAGCACCAAGATGGAAAACTTGGGTTGCAGATTTCCAAACATACCTGATCGCGAACGCCATCACAGACAACAAACGCAAGAAGGCTTTGCTGCTTTATTTAGCAGGGCCACGAGTTCGTGAAATTTTTCGACAGATTCCGAACACAGGTGAAGATGATGCCTTTGACACTGCTTTGACAAAGTTAAACGAATATTTCGAGCCACAGAAAAATACTCTTTACGAGGTTTACAAGTTCAGGCAGGCTGTTCAAGGCACACAAGAAACCATTGACCAATATCACACGAGACTTCGCACGCTTGGTGAGACATGCGATTTCCATGACATAGACTTCGAGATTTTGGTACAAATCGTTTCTCATGGAACCTCTACACACCTGCGAAAATTTGCATTAAAATACCCCAAAATTAAATTGAAAGATGTGTTATTGGCAGGGCGTCAAGAAGAGTTGAGCAAATTTCAAGCTGCAACAATCGAAGGTAAAGATACTCTAACCCCGAGAGAAGCTGAAGTTAGCTATGTCAAAAACACAAGACATCCGCGATTCAAACCACGCAACCAAAATGGCAAGTCGTGCAAGAAATGCGGAAGAGAATGGCCTCATAAAAATGGTGAGTGCCCAGCCCAAGGTAAAACTTGCAGGAAATGCAATAAACAAAACCACTTTGCAAACCAATGTCGTTCCAAGTCAACGATCACTCGTAAAAGTACACAAGTCCGCCCACTTGATGCAGACAATAGCAGCGATTCAGAGGATAGCAACTATTGTTATGCCGTAGAAACAAAGCGCACAAAGCAGCCCACTGCGAATGTCACAATAAATGGACAAAAGGTCAAATTCACGGTTGATACAGGCTCGTCCATCAATGTTATCAGCTCATCAGCATTCCAATTGTTGAAAGATGTGCAGTTGAAAAGAACCAACATAAAGGCATTTCCGTTTCACTCAACAACACCCGTCAAAATGAAAGGCAAATTCCAGACAACAATAGAGTCGCGAAAGAAAATGACTGTTGCTACGATTTATGTCACTGCTGATGATGGGGGGTGCCTTCTCAGCTCAAATACCGCACAAGAGTTGGGATTTATAAGTCTACACTTGCAGACCTTGCATACGTCTAAAACCCGGACCAGCGACCACATGGAGCAAGTGAAAGTCAAGGACCCTAAAGTCAACGAAATTTTGCACCAATTTTCAGAAAGATTTACTGGCCTTGGCAAATTAAAAGGCAAGCAAATAAATCTTAGTATTGACCAAACTGTGAAGCCAGTGGCACAACAACAACGCAGAGTTCCTTTTCATTTGAGAGAAAAAGTAGAAGTGGAGCTCAGGAACCTGGAATCACAGGACATAATAGAAAGAGTTCCAGAAAGTGAGCATACAGATTGGGTGTCACCGATAGTTGTTGTGCCAAAGAAAGAAGGAAAGATTCGCATTTGTGTTGATATGAGAGCTGCAAATACAGCCGTCAAGCGAATAAGACATCCTATTCCAACAGTGAAGGACATATCATTGGAGTTAAATGGAGCGAAATATTTCTCTAAGTTAGACCTGGCTCAAGCGTATCACCAACTAGAACTTGCACCAGGAAGTCGCCCAATTACTACCTTCACAACACCTTTTGGTTTGTATCGATATAAGCGTCTCAATTATGGGACAAATTCAAGTGCTGAAATCTTTCAACATGCGCTACAGCAATCGTTGCAAGGAATAGAGGGAGTTCGAAATTTGGCTGATGATATTCTAGTATTTGGAAAAACGTACGAAGCACATAACAAGAGTCTAAAAGCTTGTTTGCAGAGACTCCAGGAACACAACCTCACGCTGAATATCAACAAATGCAAGTTTTTGAAACAAACTTTGGAGTTCTTTGGATTTCTATTCACGGCAGAAGGGACACAACCAGACCCAAAGAAAGTATCTGCGTTCGTAGAAAGCAAGCCACCGAAAACAGTGAGTGAAGTAAGAAGTTACCTCGGAATGGCAAATTACAGTGCACAATTCATCAAGGACTTTGCCACTATTGCAGAGCCACTCAGGAAACTGACATGCAAAGATGCCAAGTTTGTATGGGGAACTGCACAACAGGAGGCATATGAAACTCTCAAAACAGCCCTTCTAAAGAGCCCCGTCATGAGTTACTTCGACATAAATAAAGAAACTATGATTCATGTAGATGCTAGTCCAGTAGGACTATCGGCGATTCTTTCTCAACGTAATAAAGGATCAACAGAGTCGCAGATCATAGCATACGCTAGCAAAAGTTTGACAGCTACCGAAAAGAGGTACTCTCAGACAGAAAAGGAGGCCTTAGCGATTGTGTGGGGTATAGAGCACTTTCATCTTTATGTCTATGGTGCGCCATTTATCCTTTACACTGATCATAAGCCTCTTGAGCTCATCTACGCCAACCCAATGTCAAAGCCACCAGCAAGACTAGAAAGATGGATGTTACGCCTGCAGCAGTACGATTTCAAAGTGATATACAAGGAAGGACCGGAGAACCCTGCAGATTATTTGTCTCGACATCCAATAGAAACAGAGCGTCAACCAAAGAGCATTGCTGAAGAATATATCAACTTCGTAGCACATGCTGCTGTTCCGCAAGCGATGACCCTAGCAGAAATTCAAGAAGCAACGCAGCAAGATGATACACTCCGAGTATTGCGAGCAGCTATCAAAACAGGTATCTGGACATCAGATCGCTTGACACCGTACAAGCAAATAAAGAATGAGATTACGGTGGACTACACAAACAAAATATTACTACGCGGTACGCGAATTATATTGCCAGATTCGCTGAAAGAACATGCAATAAAAATTGCCCATGTAGGACATCAAGGACAGTCGAAAACAACAGCTTTGTTGCGAGAGTATGTATGGTTTCCAAATATGGGAAAATCTGTAAAGAATTGTATTGATCGATGTATTGTTTGTCAGGCTTCAGCAAAACCAAATGCACCTGAGCCATTACAGTCAACTGCCATGCCTAATCGTCCATGGGAAGAAGTAAAAGTTGATTTTTGCGGTCCATTTCCTTCAGGACATTACGTATTAGTAGTCATTGACTGTTATTCGCGTTTTCCTGAGGTTGAAATCTTAAAATCTACTGCCGCTCCCAAAGTTATTCCAAAGCTTGATACGATCTTCGCTCGACATGGAATACCTGCAAAAGTTACTTCAGATAATGGCCCACCTTTCCAAAGTGATGAGTTCAGTAGATATATGCGAGAGCTTGGAATCAAACACGATCCAGCAACGCCCCTCTGGCCACAAGGAAATTCAGAGGTAGAAGCTTTCAATAAGCCATTAGAGAAAGCTATTCGTGCAGCATGGATTGAAAAACGACCATGGCAACAAGAACTTTCAAAATTTCTTTTGAATTATCGTGCCACTCCTCACTCGACGACAAAAGTTCCTCCAGCTGAACTTCTCTACAACCGAAAGATCAAAGGAAAGCTACCTGAAATAGCAAGGAAAGTGAAAGTTGTAAACAGACACAAGGAAGCCAAGGACAACCAAGAGATGAACAAAGAGAAATCACGTAATTATGCTAATCAACGACGCCACGTGAAAGAGTCCAATTTGAAAGTTGGAGATAAAGTTCTTGTGAAGCAAAGAAAAAGGAACAAACTCAGTACAAACTTTGACGTAAGACCTCACATCGTAACACAAGTGAGAGGATCGAGAATTACTGCAGAATATGAAGGACGTAAAATAACGAGAAATTCGTCTTTCTTTAAGAAAATTGCAGAGAACACTGAAGTTCCAACAGAAGATGACAATGATATTGCTGTTGACTACCAGCGTAATGAATTGCCACAGCAACAACAACAAGTAGTAAGAAGGTCGAGCAGAGAACGACGACCAACTGATCGCTATGGAGAGCTTGTTGACTCCAGTGTAATAACTTAATTTGTATAATCATGTTTTTATTAAAAGGGGAGTGATGTAGTGATTGACACTCGAACCTAGACCCCTTCGTATGCTGACGTGTTATGTTATGTTCATGTTTGATATAGAAAAGATGGCCTGTTCTATGTTAAGAACCTTCGGGCTTACCAAGGTATAAGATAAGAATACAACAAGAAAGGCCAAACGTTTGCTCTGAAAATAAACATAAAGTAGGCTCTTGGTTTAGCAGTGGTACTCTGCTAATGAATTCTTGAATATGTTCAGGCTCAAAACGAAACTTTCTTAAGAATATCGAGGCTGGACAAAACTTAAAATATTCTTATAAAAAAAAGAGTGTAGTTAATTCAGACGGTTTTCTTGTTTGCTTCTGGAAACGTTTTTTTTGCAAATAGCTAGTGCTGGATAAAGATGATGCTAAAAATGTAGCGTGCCTGGCATTCAAAAAGATCACTTTGTACAGGGATTTGAACGCAGTCTATAACGATGCGTTATTTACTCAACTTAAAGAAGATCCTTCTATAAATATGGTTGTTTGAAGATGAACTCAATGGGGAGGAGCTTTGTAGATGAACTCGAAATTCGGATACTTTGTCCATCCAAGCACTAATATTGATATAGGACTGTTACATGAGAGTGTTTGGATTTTGCGAGTGGCCTAACCTGGACTTGAACCTTCAGCCTAGGAATTAACGAATTCAATTGTTTCATTGAAGGTGGAATTTGCCTTTCGGAATAGCAGTAATTTTATAGGGTTTATAGGTAAGGGATTTAGCTGTGAAATTCCAGTCTTTCACCATAGGCCCAAAAATGTATGGGGTCTTTATACTGTTGTGGTATATAGTGTCGAAATTGCCTTTGTAATGATTAAAAGTATGAACAGAGGCCGTTGCGAATATATGCTTACAACTTTGGCTCCTAAATTATGAAACCTTCTGCCCTTTTTCCAGGATCAACCAACTAAAAGTCGGAATGACATGGACGAAGAAACGTGGAGGCGCATCAAAAACATGGAACAGACCAGACAAATCTCAGCAATGAAAAACCACATTGAAAAGCTGGAAACAAAGCTGGAAACTATGCAAAGTCCCGCAGGCCGCATTTCACAGAATCCTATTGTTGAAGATAAATCAGAAAGCAAACGAAAACATAAAAGCGGTTTTGGTCGCAAATCCCAAAAGAAACAAAATGACGTCGTTGGTGGTGATGAAAAGCAAGGAAATAGGCCCACCACGGGCAAGGAAAAGATGTTGAAGAATTTATTCCAGCGAAGTTTGAAAAAATCGGGGAAGAAATCAGAAGGTTCTGCACGAGAAGATTTTGTGTTCGTTGAAAATGATGGAGATGTTGTTCACGACGGCAAGAATGCGGAGAAGGCCAACGAGAAGGACCACAAAGAGAAGGGCGAAGAGTTGACTAATGAGAGAAAATCAAAGCGATATTTTCGAAGAAAGAATGATGATTCAAAGGATGGCACTGAGAATCAAGGGTTGCAAGAGAAGACTGTTGGAGAAACATCTGGGGATCAATCAGAGAAAGAAGAAGGAGCCATTTATGTTCAGATTAACGCCAAAGAGAATCCGTGCCAAGATGAATTATTAAAGGATGAGGAGATCCAAGATAATCCGGATCTAGATTTGGACGATCAGGCTGAGTTTGAGCATCTGGAGGCAGCTTTACAAGAGAGCGATGCAGTTCTGGAATCTGATAAATGTTCTGATGATTTGACTGGGATGAAAGAAGAGCTGCGAGCGTCATGTGAAAAGCTGCAGATTGAATTAAAACATAATCTCGCTGCAGAATCTTGTGAATCTGAGGTGAAGATTAACTCCATCGGTTCAGCTAATCAAATCGATAGGACGAGGATCGACGAAAAAGCAGATTATGGTTATATTTCCCGATCATTGGAAACGGATCATACGAATCCGAAAAGTGTAGCAGATGAAGGAGAAATCCCAAAGCAGATCGAATCCAATGCGACCTCTCAAAACAGTTTTGATGTCTTAGAGAAAACAAATTCTGACCTTAAAGAGAGAATTTCAGACTTAGAGGAGAAACTCTGGCTGGCTGCTGAAGAGAAGAGAAATATGCAAGCCATGCTGGCCCTACAGAAAGAAAAAGCTTTGAAAAATCTTGCTTTCAAATTTGAAGAAATCAATCGAAAAACACTTCGTGAATTCAGAGGCATATTTGAGTCCAAACTGCAGGAAATCAATGATGAAAAGCTCAAACTTCAAGAAAAATTGCTCAAGTACGAGCAGGAGAAGGAAGTCGTTGTGACAGGATGCGAAAAATGTGATCTTTTGAAGAGTGAACTGACAGAGTCTGAAAACAAATGCGAGAAATTGTCAAGCGAGAATGCCACTTTGAGACGACGTTGCCGAAAACTGAGTGGGGATCTCGGCAAAGTGAAAAATGCAATCGGCACTGCGACTGCCTCGGTAGACATCAGCAGCTCAGAAATCGGAACACAAACAGACTGTTCTGGAATTAAAGTACAAACCATTGGTGTTCAGACTGAGGATTCTGTTGAGACTTCACTCAAAGATATTCACCTTGATGTAAAAAGTATTGCAGACAAGGTATCAGTATTGTCGAGTAACATTTCAGCGAGTCCGAGAAGTTGGTCGGAATTTTCGGGAGAAGATCGTTCTTTTGGAAGTGACAGCTTGCCTTCTACATCACCGAAAAATTCTGCGACAACAGAAGAGACAATACATCGAGATGTGGAAGAGAATAATTTGCAATCGGCTCCTCCGACAGATATCTTCCGTGGGCCGTCAAAGGGGCTGGCCACCGAGGAAAGTTTCGCTTCTCCCTCCGATTCTCAAACCGAAGGAGGCGACGAAGCCGAAAATCTTCCGAATAGAAGTGACGATGGAGACTCAGGAATTTTCGGCAGTGATCTGTCGCATTTATCAGAATATAATATCGAGAAACATTTGCATAAAATCCACGAGAAATACACCAGAATAAGCGAAGAACTAGAGAACTACGCAGATTCCAAACTGAAAGGGTCGCTTGAAAGCGACGAGTACGTTTTGGTTGGGAAGACAAAACGAACGGAACTCGACCCTGAAATCCAGATGATCGTTGATGATGTAAATAGGAAATACGAAGAGTATTTCAAAACTAAATTAATGTTGTAGAAGTAGTTGTAGAGTTCGGGGTATAGTTAGTTGTAGGTAGTGAAGGATCGTTTATAAGAGTTCCAAGTTTGAACTAATACTTCGACTGAGATGCACACACGTTTAAACTTTAACGCATGCGTGGTTGTTGTAAATATGATACATTGATACCGCATTCTTCTAGCTAAATCCTTCCATAGTAAAGGTACCTGGGGGTGTGCCGCGACGAAGGGTATACTTTTTCGGACTTCTTGTCTAGCCAGGGGTATACCTTTTTTGCAATTTTGGCCTAGCAACGGTCTAGCTAAGGGTATCATTTTTGACAATGTTGGTCTAGCGAACGCAACGGTCATGATATCATATTTGGTACAAATTTGACAATATTGGTCCAGTGAATGGTCAAAAATGGTCTAGCCAAGGGTACCATTTTCGTAAAAATTAGTCTAGCCAACGGTATCATTTTCGTAAAAATTAGTGTAGCCAACGGTACCATTTTGAATATGCTCGCGGCAGACCCCAAACCAAAATATAGCCCAGAAAGGTTATGTGCCCATTCAACTAACAAGCGAGCTTTAAATGTAGTAAACATTCAAGGTTGCAAATTAAGAATTTTTTATGATGTAAACAAGGACTTGTGTACGATTATTGGCAAGATTAGCAGGTTTCACTAACAAGATTTCTACGTGATTAGAATCATTTAAGTCAACGGATTCATGTCACTAGTGAATCGTTTTGCTTCTACTAGGGAATAAAAGAGTTGATAGTAATTTGCCGTGCCTCCAGTCCCTGCCAAATTTAACGAAATTTAGGTAGCTCTCTATGCCTTTAATTTTGAGCATATTTTGTGGTTTTGTGACAGCATAAGCACAAGAAGACGTCTTATATAGTTAAAGCGAAGTTATTTTATTTCCACTAAACTGTTTCTGTTCGTTGATTTCTAGTTACAAGACATTCTTGTAACGTACATTTATATGTGAACTAAAATCACACTTAGAGTCCTACTATATCATGTCAGAAATTGAATCCTATTTGATCTATATTTATTCTCTTTCTTTTCTCAGTTCATTAAACTTCCTTCATTTTCCTTTATGTGAAGCACATCCTTGATTTCTCCACCCGGCTTGATATAACTCTTCACACCATTTCTTGTGCCTTGCATTCAACGCAGTAAAGTGCGGCATCACTGCAGGGTCAAATGCTGGTATGTACCCTTGATACGTCTGCATCGCACATTGGCATGGCTTGCTTGGATCCCATGATGTTTTCCAATCAGCATCCCACGAATTACCGATTTTTCTGCCATCGGGAAAGGTAAACTTTCGCCTGCCACCGTTAAATTGTTTGCAGGATAATGTTTTCTCTGAACCAATGATATGTCTGACGTTGAAATATTTGCAAAACCATTTCAGTGCTTTTATGCGTCTGCTCTCTCCTGCTCCTCCGGGGACGCCTGGGTCTTCACCTCCGCATTCATTGTTGATGACAAGTGATGTTGGGCCAAACACTCCTCCAGAGTAGGCAGGATCGGGCGAGACCCAGTTTCCTGTAATACAAGTTGAAACACACATAATAATTTGCAAGGTTAACGAATAGAGAACTTTCCATCATCAGGAATGCCTTGGTCTCCAGCATTTCTTTGCCCTCTAAAATATTAATTCGACAAAGGTAAAGGTCACAAGGCGATAGCTACAATTTGCAGAAAGGGACTTACTGCAAGGATCCTTTGCATTCTGTCAAAGAATTACGAAGATTGTACGAGAGGAAAATGATGTTATGGTTAAATAGTTAAATTTCCCCAATTCTCCTTCTTTAAATTAATCGCCTGTCGAAATATTTTTGTCTAGTCAAAACCCTCCCGTCCAAAACTGAGCAACTGTAACCCATTTTCTCTCTGATGAAACATTGTACATATTGGAAACATTGTAAAAATCTGTGAATTTATGTATTTGTAGCTAATTATGCTGTATTTTCGTTCCTTTTTTACAAATTTTACTTTGTTAGATAGTAGGCTTAAATTAGCTCTTACCTTATAGCTATTGTATACATGTATGCCTACTTTCAAACAATTAATGATAATGATAATGACGATAATGAAAAATCGATGACACTGAAAATTCTTGAGGGTATTTGGCTAAGGAATTGACAAGGATGTGTGGAAAGCATTTTTACAACCCAAACTCTGTCCATAAAACAATTATGTCAAAAGTATTGATCATAATTTTTATGGGAAAAAGATACTCAGTTGAGCTATCTTGATCCCATGAGGTCAAGTATGGGAGTACTCCCCCGGGCTTTGTATCCCGTCCCTTTGCTAAACTGCTGTCCTCTACCTACATACCCCTATTATCAAAATGTAAGCAGTTGTCAGTAAATGTCATGATCTTCAAACCTAGTATACTTTGGTGAAGGTCCCAATGATAGAAAAAATTACATTACCTATCACAATGTCATGCATGGCTGGTTTTGGACTTTGCGGCGTCATGTAGAACCACATCGATGCGAGGATGCTTAGTGGTGGATCTGTTTTAGTCATAACAAGGTTTGGGTTTGCCAATATGTCGATTGGTTTTCCATCATGAGTGATGCCTTCGTCATTCAAGAAGCGCTGGAATAAGCCATAGTTGTAATTGTAAGAAATTTGAATTGCTCCTCTGCCAAAATAGCACCCTGTGAAACGAAATGAAGGAATACTAAAGAGATCGAATTGTAAAATGAATTTGAAGTTGCGTCTTTTAGCGCCAAGCACTAAGATCGCAGAAGTAGAATAGGCTTTCGTGAACCCTTGTCATGACGCTCAAGTGGTACGGCTGTACCTGGGATCGAACCCTGTCCGCCTGACTGTTTTGGCTGCAATATCAGAGAAGTACGCAGCTGCGCCTCAACACGTTCAATGGATTACCTCACTGCGCCACAACACGAATTGCATCTTTACAGATGCTACAACAAGCATGTTCAATGTTTTTGAGACATGTAGATATGCTTACGCAAATTTTGGCAATGGTTATAAAAATTAATTCCTTTTAAGTCCTATTTGGTTTGCTCTTATATTAACGAGAGGTATTGGAGCTTTTTTGCATTACAAGCCATAGGGGTCTTTGGTTTCAGCTTTCGCACAAATTTGATCTTTGAAAGCTCGTAACGCAGTGAATTTTCAACGGATTTGCAGGATTCTAGTGTCTAAAATTACTTCACAATCTTAGGGACAGGGCCAGTTCATGTTATCGTTATTTTTCAATATTTAATCAAGCATCGAACAATATATTGGGACACCCTGTATTAGCCAAGCACTCAAACGTAAATGTAGTAAGTAGAGCTGCATATGATGTGTTGAAATTTAGGTGGCTAACTCACTGACAGTGCGTGCAAAAGGAAACTGTACAAAACTATTATTTGAGATTTTGGTCGGGCAAAGTAATCCATTAAAGTGGTAAATAAGCAATAAGGAATGTCCTACAGTTTGAAAAGAGATGAATGTTCCCTGTGGAGTCAGGAGGACACTGGTTTTATGAATGCACACTTTTTCAGAATGCTTTGGCCAAAGGCTCGAGAAATATACCCCTATTCGAAAACTAAAGACACTTAAGTAGAGCTTTGAATCCAGCCTCTATCATTCGATCCTCATTTTACAGCCGAATAACATTTATTTCTTGTCAGACTTTAGCGCATTTCTCGGATTCTTAAAACTTTCCATTTTTATTGGACAAAGTTATATTAAATCATCTCACCTCTGACATAGCTACCGGACGATCCCTTTGCACAAGGGTAGAACCATTTTGTATCTGATCCTGCATCACAATAACGGGCAGCAGGCACGCAGAATTCACCGTCCTTGGGGTCCAGCCCTTTGTTCTTAACAAAAGGAGAGTATGGGCCACCCTCGAACCAATTAAAGAAGCCACCACGGTAGAAACAATCGTCTGCTTGTTGTCTAGGCAGGACTTGGTACAGATGACCATTGTTCTCTCCGGTTTCCTGGATTGCGTGCGCGAAGAAAGCTGCAAGATCCCGACGGTACGTTTCATCTCTTGTGTATGAAGTACGTAGTGGCTTTCCTTCAGGATCCTTGGTCACATATTCCGTTCCGAACTTGGGAAAATACCGTGCAGCAATGGCAAAGGCTTTATAGTTGTACGGTCTGCAGTTTGATGGACCATGACCGAGATTTGCTTTTGGGAATAAGTCATTGAACATTGGTTCAGTGAACCATGACTCCAGTTTTGATCGTGGTCTGTTTTGTGGATCTGTTGGTTGCACGCAGCTTGTTGGTGGTCTTGGTCCAGCTTTTAGCCAATCTGGACAGTTAAAACCGTAGGCCAAAGAGAGGCAGCCTGCGGAGAGAAGCAGTGTAGTTACGTATGAAACGATCTCGCGAAGAGGAATGAAAGGCTACAAGGCGAAACAGAATATTAGGTTGTGTTTGATTAGTACCAATTCTAACAGCGATATACTTGGTAAACTTGGAAATTGTGTTTGACTGACTCCAAAATTCTCAAAGCGATAGGTTTGGTAGCTTTAGGAATTCAGAAAGACTCTCGTTTTTCATCAGCAAACCCTGGCCGTGAATCCAAAACCTGCCCTTTCAAGATTTTCATGTTTGATTGGGAAATATATTTCCGTTTCTGTGAAGTCTACCCAAGGGCACCTACCTTGTAGGAACTGTGTTTATTCTCACTAGTGTGCCGTACCGTGACCCAGTACACAGCGTCAGTTCTATCAAGGTCAATGTCATGACGTATCGGGACTGAGATTTTAAACAAGTCAGATTCCGGCGTTGATGTAATACGAGATCAACTGTTATACGAGTTGGCCACAGGGAACTAGACAGCGTGATTTTTGATTGGTCAACACTAACAGATGTTAGAATTTGAAAATCCTTCACAGATTAACAGGACACCAATTACTCTGTGTACTTGGTCTGGGTCACAGGACACCAATTATTCTGTGTACTGGGTCACTTTGTGTACTGGGTCACGGGTACAGTACTGGGAATAAACACACTTCCTACAAGGTAGGCGCCCTTGGTCTACCGTACTGTTTTCAGAAACCCTAAAAAGGGATGGTGGTCTTGGTGCAGAATCATTTGCGAAATATTCTTGCATACAAAGAAAAGCAAGATTAAACGAATTTACAAATGTCGTGCAGAATGAGTTTAATTCTTACTTTTGCTTGGTGTGCGGAATTTCAAAATTAAGCAGTAAGTGATGCAGATTTGATAAAACCATGATTAAACTATTCTAAAAAGTTAAAGCGTTCTTAATTTTACTTCTTTATATAGGTCCTCTAGCCCTGAATTCATTTCTATCTCAAACAACACTATATCCAAACTTGATCGTTTCTTGCCGTACAACTTTTGGCACATTTTGGCACCCAATCTTCAATCATGTGGCAAGATTTAGTGGCAAAATTTAATGGCATATGAAGATATTATTAAATCTTTTTGCCAACCAATTTTGACGAGCATCACGTCCGAGTTTGACTTGCAATGATAAAAGTTTTCTTGCACACAAATCAACTACTTCTAAGTTCTAAAGATACCGGGTGTCCCCAAAAAAGTACTCCTGTTTAAGAAATCACGAAAAATCAGTTATCAATCTTTGATAAAATTTTTTCTTTTTGACATGTTTGGTCAAGGACCCAAAAATTCTTATAGATGATAAATTGTTTGATTTTGATACAAAATGGTAGAGAAATTACACGTTGGGAAAACCATATTTTTAGCTATAGTTTTTAAGCAAAATACTAAATTGTGTCTGAGAGTCAAAATTTTCAGATTTCTCATTATAATTTATGTCTCTAATGACAGTGCGCATTGTTTTCTATCATTTGTGACTAAACTAGTAGCTTTACATGCAGAATGAAAACGATCTGTCAATTATCAATGATTTTTTGCAGCATGATCCAAAACCAGGTAGCCCTAAAATGAGCTAAATTTGCTACTTTTAAACCAGTTACAAAATCAGCTATATTTGGGAAAATAATTTGGTCCTTGATCTACTTGAAGAAAAATTAAAGATCGGTCGCGTAATCAAATTTGATGATTGATTACAAAGTACTTTGTAATCTAAGAGGGGGCTCCAGGTCAGTAAGAAAGAAAGAAAGAAAGAAAGAAAGTCCGTCACGCTCGTTAAAGCAATTGATTAACGTTTTATCTCTGCTAATTGGCACTGAAATAAAGAAAGCGCACAGAAAGCGCATACAAGACAGAAGTTTCCCGCGATCCTATAGCAACATTTGACGTCGGCTTATTTCATGTTAGACAGATTTGACACCATAAGATGGATAAATCACCACGATGTTTACCCTGGCACAACAACAAATTTACCCAGAATTGGCACGTTCTTGACTTCATTAGCAGCTTAATTATGTTGAAACAATCGTTTTCTAGAACGAACGCATCATTAGCCACTTATTGATGGTATTCATTATGCAAATAAGTCAAGTTTAGAGGATGATGTAACTGGTGGCCTGCACAGAGGCTAGCATTCGCAGCATCACCGAATGTAGAAGGACCCCCCTCCTACACAGCTACAGATGCAAACGTCGCAGGTGAAGTTGAGAGGAAAGGTGCAGAATTACAGCAAACAATGGCGCATTGACTGGGGGAAGGCACGTGGTCACACTGAACCAAAAGATCTCCATGCTTATGATTCTGCACAGAGGTTATCTTTTTTCAAACGGGAGTACTTTTTTTGGGACACCCGGTATACTTTCAGTTGTTATGGAAAGAAAGTAGCTCACCTGCGAAGAATATCAACGTATTCATCTTTTAAACTTCTTACATCCAGCTGCAAAGTTGACTGCAAGCAGAAAAATGTATTCTCATCCTCTTATTCACTTGCAGTGAGAAGCACTTGAAATGCTTGAAGATCCTTGTTTGTTCACCTGGAATGCACTTTGAATTTTGTTCTCTGTTCTTAATTTATCATCTTAGAGACGTGAAGTATGAGTGCTTTGCAAGCACATGTTTTGCGTCATTTTGGAGATTTCTAAAGTTCACCACGTTGTAATTCATAGGAATTCAAGCAGCAAGCAAGAGCTATTAAAGGGCATTTTTAAAAGAGTTTGAGTACATTTTAATGTTCTGCTTACTTCAAGGGCAGACTGGACTCATCGGGCTGAAATGCAGAAGATAGGCACGTCAACACCCATGGCCACCCAATTAGATTCACTGAGGAAAAGTAAAAGTTTAGTGATGTATCACCACTATCGGCCAAATTATGATGTAGAAGTTTAGTGCAAATAACGTAATTGCATGACTATCATGGTAATCTTATTCTTGAGTCAAAATTCATTAACAAAATATGTGCCTTTAGCTTTAATGTCACTGCACTTTTCAACAAAATGTTTTATTGTGGTTCGTGGTTCTCGATTGAAGCTGTATTGCTACAGTTTACTAAAGCTATTTGGTAGGGAGGATTCTGCGAGCGTCCATAACAATAGTTTTAAGGAAAGTTCCCGTATTGGGTATTATAAAAATGTATACTCTGTTTTAAATATTGCACGTCAAGAGCCAAACGACTGTTTCGTGAGATTTTCAAACCTATTGGGCTTTCGTTTCCTTCATCGTCAGTTTTTCCTACATCATTTAGGGTAGGTGGGGGCAAAATGGGCCATTGACAATTCAATGATGCAACTTTTACTGGGCTTTATTTGAAGAAAGTCAGTCTCTGGCATGATATTTTTAAAAGACAATTCATCGAAAAGACTGTAAGTTTACCACTAAAGACACAATGCCTCTCGCTCTGTCCCATTTTTGCTCCACTCCACACTACTCTTTTGTTGTTTCACACTTTGCTAAGTGGATGGCGATCCCCGATGGCGATATTTTGTGTTTCCTGGCAACCAAATGTAGTCACATCCTATCACGAAACCATGTGACTATGACGAAACCATATTTCAAGTTGTGATGACCTGCAAACCACAAACCTGCTTTTCTGAGTCTCCGGACTAGATTGGCTACAAGATTCTTAAATTTATGCACTCACTTGAATTGCATATCTGCTGCGGTGGTTTTGGTTTTTTTAGACTTTTCAACTGTTCCATGCAACTTGTTCCATGCAACTTGTTCCGCAAGACTACTGCCCAATCATGCTAGGGTATGGCTTATCACCATATTCGTAGTTTTTCCAAAACCACCAACAATTCTCATTCTTTTTCTGTCGCAGAATATGTTATTTTCAAGTGTGTGCAAAGGGTGGTAAAAAGAAGCCACTTTTACGCAATGTGATTGGCTCAATCTTGGAGGCGCGTCTCATTTGTCAGCCAATCAAATTTTATTAGCTTGTCCACCAGATTTTGTAGTACGGTTTATGTAGATTATGACTGCGAAGGAGCACGTACATTGAGAATACAGAAAACGAAGCCAGATTGATTGAGAGGGAGAGGTTTACTTCACGCTTCCATTTTGATGCAGCAGAGCGGCGAAAAAGGCCAAGAAAAAGCAAGATGAATCTATTCGATGCCGTACTTTCTGTTCTTTTAATCTTCTCATGTATAATCGACAATCTGAATGCTGTTTTGAACTCATCATCATGTGGACAGACGACATTTACTGCAGATAGTGGGAGTATAATTTTTGGGCCTAAATCTGGCAGCTCGGGCAAGCGTTGCACATACAACATCAGGGTGCGCAATGGCCTTAGGATTGTTTTGGAATGGTCGAAGTTTATTGTCAATGGGGACATGCCGAGATGTGGAGACTCAAGTGTCAAGGTTTATATCGGGTATGAATATAATTTTCGATTTCATATTGATCAATCTCAATGCGAATTTATTATGCTGGCTTTTGAATTTTAGACTCCATGAATGACCGTGACTGTGTCCATCATGATATTTAAATTGAAAGGTGCTAGTTGCTAGAAAGTTGCTAGGCTTAGCCTGCGTGCAGACTCTACTGATTCCCTGAAGAGAAGTGAACTTTTCTTTAGGGAATCAGTAGAGTCTGCACGCATCAGGCTAGCTAGGCTAGGCTAGTTGCTAGAAAGTTGCTACTACATAACAGACTCAGGACCCTTAACAATAGTAGCAAGCTGAAGTAAAGAAAATCAAGTGGAAGGAGGATGATCAAGAAATATCAATAGCTGCATCATTATTCTGGCAATTATTTTTATTTGTAGCTGGGTTTTAAAGTGTGTTTTTTCAGGTTGAAGGGTTAAATGCAAGGGAATTATTGTTCAATCTAAATTTTGCTTTAAACAATGAATGACTGTTTAATGCATAGGCACTGGCAACTTTTGTAAAACAAAGATTCAGGTGTGAAATCTGATTCTTAAGGTAAGGCTGTCAAATCGCTTTGTCTTGAGAACAGAACTGTATTTTTCTTTTCCCAAAATACACATGCTTTTGCTCTTTGGTGGTATGCACAAGGAGAGGGATGTTTTTTAGGGATAAGCCAGGTTAGAACATATGCATACACTCACAGCTTTAGAATTATGGCAAAAATTGCTGCTTGCGGCCAGAACAAAAGGTTCTTACACAAGAGAACAAAGATCAATTGTTAATTTTGCATTTCTGGCAGCTTTTTAAACTCTGCTCACAGCTCGCACCTTTCAATGTTTTCATTCGCTATTAGGGGCCATCGACTTTCAATTTTCGTATTTTTTAATGGCATTTGGCCATTAAGATCGGAACCCCCTGCCCCTCCCCGTTAACGGCCTTCTACCAAAATTCCTCCGACCGGCCTAAAATTTTTGGCCCAAGTAAGATGTTGGGAGCAGCAAATAGAGGTCTTGTAGAACTAAGCTGGACTTCAACAAAAGATATACGCCATAAAGGAGGTAAAGTAAAATTGTGTTATTCTACATTTAGCATTATTTGTGAAGTTGTTTATCCATGTTTTTCCAAAAAATTCCCTTTCGGAGATTTCCATACGATTTTCATTTTCTTAACAGCCTAAGGCAAAACCCCCTCCCCCCATAATGGCCAAATGTTGTTAAAAAATTCGAAAGTCAATGGCCCCTTACACATAGGGCATATCATCATGGATGTTTTCCAACCTTGTTTTCGTGCTTTAACATCTTTCAAGCGATGTTTAGTGGAGCTTGTTGTAGCCCAAGAGGAGATTCGAGGTTTTAATAAAAGTTCCAAAACCAAGTTGCCAACAATGGTAAGGAAAATATCAAAATTAGCCTGAGGTTCCAAATAAATATGTCAGCAAATTTGATCAAAGGGGACTTTTTAACCAGAGCCTGCTGGTGGATGCATATCTTTTTTGTGTTCCATAGTCCATGAAAATGGCCACAACAGAGAGCATGCACCAATCATGTTGGTTGAAAGAGCCTTTCAGGAAAAACATTTTGCCTATTTGCTGAATTTTTTCTATGCAGCTTCACTTGTGCCAAGGATTTAAAACCATTGTTTTAATATCATTGCACCGCCAACTTCTTCAGTGGTCTTCCATCCAAGCCCTTGGATAGGTGATCTCCCTCTGGCATCTAAACTACTTTTTGATATAACCCTAGCAGCATCAATTTTGATTCAACAAGAACCCCAGCAGTATCGTAAGTGGGGCTCCACAATTAGGACACCTACCTGTACGAAAATACAAGGCCATGTAATAGCCATGTATACAAGCCTTGTAGTTATGGCCTTGTAACCATGTTATAGCCTGGAATAGTCTTGCTGTAAATGGCTCGAAAAATGCTAATTAGCCTTGTAGGAACCATTGAAAAAGGAGTACCACAAGGGTCAGTCCTAGGCCCAATTCTTTTCACAATATTCGAAAAATGCTAATTAGCCTTGTAGAAGCCTTGTGGAAACCTTGTGTTAGACTGGTTGCAACTTGGAATCTTACTGATAGCCTTGTAATTTTCTTCCAAGGTTAGTACAAGGTCATAACCAGGTCATAATCCCCTCTACAAGGCTAAAACTTGGCCTGTACAAGGCCAAGTTTAGCCTTGTATTTTTGTATAGGTATGATAGACCAAGTTGGTACTTTTCAGGCTGAGCTTGTCTCTGGATTTGAAATATGGTCAGCAGCTTGAGTGAAAAATTTTTAGATCTTTAACTCAGACCGTTAACATTTTTATGTACTACTGTACTTTCTTTTGAATTCTAACAGAATCGTCTGAAATGCACCAGTAGAGATACGATGATGGTACTGTCTCAATATTTTTTCAAAGATTAATGGTAAACTGGAAAGGTTGGAATGCAGAGTTTGTCTTCTTTATTTGAACAAAATGACAGATAAGGTTTTATCTTCTTGGAAACAATAGGAATTCTACTTTCAAGTGCAAACTAGTCAATGTCGCCATCCTGGCCTTTTAATCAGTGGCATCGTGGGAGCATAATTTTAGGGGGGCCGAGGGTCAGAATTTTCCGACAAAGAGACATTTTTTCGACAAAAATTAAGCAGGAATATAACGTATAAAAAGTGGCAAATGTGTCAGAACTTTTGTCATATAAAAGTTCCATATTAAGAATGTTTTGACCAAAAACATTTGTCTGAAATTTATTCGTCCGAAACTTTTTGCGCCTAGTGTGTCTATTTTTCCAATAGAAAACACACTTTTCTTTCGATTGAAAAGGGAATTTTTTGCAGTTTTTTGTCAAAAAACCTGAAGAACTACGTTTTTGCGATGGAAAAAGTGATATTTCATGTATACATTTCGATTGCCATAAAGTAGCTATGTAAGGAAAATGGATTAATTCAATGTTTTCGATTTTTCCGACAAGAATGGAAAACTGACGAATTTTCCGACAACATTTTCACAGGGGGGCCATGACCCCCCTGCCCCCCCCTGGCCACTACGCCACTGCTTTTAATTTGCACACAGGCATCCCAACCATGTTTGCAAGCAATAATTCCTTGTTATAATATTTTGCAGGTGCAATTCCAGGAAAGTACTCGTATCAGACTTCTGCTCAAAAAACACTGCAAGTCTACCTCATGACATTTATACAATTGATGAGTGTATGAAGATTGAATTCTATTCAACTCAATCAAGTTCTGAAAGTTTTCGAGCCTCTTATAAGACTGCACTACAGACTCAGCCAGTCAGCTCTCTTTCATCTTGCAGAAGGTAAGCTTGTCTGAATTTCAATTAATTAGTTAATTTGGTCAAAGCTTGCATATGAATCTATTTGTAGGCCTTATTTAGAATCTTGCAAAATATGATTTTAATAAAATCATTTTGTACAGTAATTATGCAATAAAAAGGCCAATTTCAACAAATTAAATTTTCTCATCGAAGTTAGCAATAAGCTTTTCTAATGCACTAAGCTTTTTCTTCCCATTTCACTGTGGACTATGCCCTGTTAACCCCATTTTTGAAGTTTTGTTGAAGTTATTGAACACTTTCTTTCCATTTCTTTTATCTCATAAAATCTGTAGCCTAGATTTCTGAACATCATCTGTTTTTACATCCTTGTAGCAGCTCAACACTTTATTCGAAATCTGGTATAATCTACTCTCCAAAATGGCCAGCAGGCTACCCAAGCATGTGGAGGGATTGTGAGTGGAAGATCAAGGTGCCATTAGACTATGTGATAAAAATGAATTTTATGGATGTTAGCATCTACAAAACAGGTAGCTGGTCATGCCAAAGTAGTTCTGAAAGGCTGAGATTAAAAGGTAATACTCTGTCATATAAAAATGAAAGTTATTCAATATTACTGTATTGCGAATTACAACAGTCCTTGTGCACATGAACACTGTTTTTCAGTGTAAGAATTCTCAAAAATGTACCGGGTGTCCCAAAATGATGTATTATTGTTTGATTGCTTGTATGTCCATAACCAATGAACGGATTTTCAAAAACTTTGTTTTATTTGATTTCCTAAAGGCTAAATTGGATGTTAAGATGTTGGTGGTGGTTTTACCAGTTTTTGAAAATCGGTTCATCGGTTGTGGACATATAACCATTCAAACGATAATACATCATTTTGGGACACCCGGTATGAGAAGACATTTGAGTTCTGATGCATTCTTGATTGAAATTTTAATACTCTTTCATACCACTAAAGAATTCTTATAAACATTTGAAGAATTCTTGAAAATCTTTGAGAATTCTGCGATGTTAATGTGCACAATGCCTGTGGCCTGTACTTTGGTAAAGGTACAAGCTTTGGTACCACTTGGTACTGAGCATTTACACTGAGGTTAGAAAAGTTCTATTTGTTGAAATTTTGACTTAGCCTGGTTTAACATAGGTTCCAAATCTTTGAAAAGGCCAGTGTAAAATTCAATGACCTATTTCTTTGAACTGAATGGCTTCAAAGAAACTTCAGCTAATTTGCTATGATTCTGCCATTGGACTTTTCAGAAACCTTCAATATTTTCAGAATAAGAGTGTTTTTCTTGTTTTCTGAGAATTCAAGAAAATTTTTCAAAAAACTTAAAACCATCGTAATTTCTAAATTGTTTGATGCAACATGAAATAATTTCCAAGAAAACCATAGTTTATGGATGTCTACAATATGGTATCAAGCAAAAGTCTGTCACTCTTCTGGTTTATGATTCAGAAATTTGATGACGTCACATCCTCAAATGAACTGAAATATAACATGTGCTGTAATCTAAAAAAATATTCAATATTTCTGAAAAGTCCAATGGTAGGATTATAGATAGGCAGCTAAAGTTTCCTTTGAGCCATTCAGTTAGAAGAAATAGGTGAAAGAATTTTACACCCACCTTTTTATGCTGATTTAAAGATTTGGAACCTATGCTGCCTGGTTTAATTAGTTGTAACTAGGGTCAACATAGAACGGCTATGCTCAGAAAATAGAAGAGGGTATCAAACAACTTTGATTGATTCCAATACCTCAAGTTTTCTCCACCTAGCATCTTCTCAAACATTTGAAGTTCTTTTTGCTCCATCTGGTATTCAAATACAAATTGTGTGATAATCTATTTCATTTAGGTGAAAAATCAGTTTTGACGTCATACAAGAACAAGAATTATTATTGTGGCACTATGCCTCCCTTTTCAAAGACAACTCGTTATTATGAACTTGAACTGGAATTCAAAACAAGAGGTTATGCAAGATCTTCATACAGAGGGTTCATTGTCGGCTACATTGCGTACAAAACTCCAGGTGAGAAGTTTGCTTTGTTGCAACTTTTTTGAATTTAAAATGCAAGCATTCCTGGATTTGATTCATTGCTTTGATGTTAGTCGAATATTTTGTATGATGACATTTGGAAAAATCTCCATGATGGTGGTCATTCTTCAAAGTGCTGTACCACAGATCTTCCTGCTACTTTCTGTATGGCCTCTATTTTCATTCCTTTCGTACGTACATGTGTATTTGCCATAAATAAAAATATATCTGCAAGTTTGTAACATAGGGTTAGGGTTATAAATACATATAAATATAAATAAATATAAATATGAATATGAATATAAATATAAATATAAATACAATATATAAGGTTAAAAACGTAAAGACAAACACCCCTAATTACAGTGGAAGGGACAGCATTAAAAGGTCAAGCTGACCTTATTTCCATAATTGTCCCCTTAGAGGTTCCGGTATAACGTAACAACAATAGGAATATAACAAAAGGAAAAATACGTAGTTCGTAAGACCAAACCGATCAGGAAATTTTATACATTTAGCGTACTATTGGTACTATATACAATTTAATATGTTCAAAAGCAAACTAGTCCAAATCGATAAAGAACTACATAAGTAAATTAATTGTATAATTAAATAAATGTGCACGAATAAATATTTTTACAATATTTTACTAATTAATAGAAACCTAGATAAAAAGCTAACTTTCAGAGACATACTGGCAAGCATTGCATTTACAATTTGGGCCATCCCACATTTTTCTCATACGTTTGAAACTACTTAAGTTTTCGGCACATTTCATTTTATTCGATAGTCCATTCCAGATTTGACGTCCCAATGATTGTAGGCTATTAGAACCACCAAAGGTGACTTGATCTGGTTTATAATGTTGTAAAGTGTTTGGGTTTCGTGATGAGTATGAAGAGGATCTAATTTTGAAAATGTCATGCAATAACTCTTCTGTTATTCAGTTATTGTAACCCTATTTCCTTGTCATCATATTCTAAATTTGCTTCTTGTTGCAGAAACTTCTAAAGCTGCCAAGAAGGCAACCAAGATGGCATTCATTGGTCTTGCAATTGCACTTGTAGTTCTCATCGGCTGTTGTGGATTCTTCTGCTACAGAAGGAGACAAAGGCGACTTGCTCAGAGTGGCACATACCAATCAACACCAACACAACCAGCAGCAATGACTACCGTTACACAGACCAAACAAACTTCATATGGCACGGGTGCTTACCCAACGGGTGCACCCCCTCCTCAAGGTGGGGCGCCACCTCCGGGGGCCCCTCCTCCTTATAGCGCCGCATCGAATATGCCCCCTTATCAAGGTAACAGTTCTTTCGTTTTGTCAATAATTGTTATATACTTGTTCCAAAGCTTTTTTTCTATATTCTACCTTGCATCCGAAGGTAGTTCTAGGACGCTGAGAAGCTAAGCTCATCAAAGCAGCGTGCTAGTTCGATGTGACCAAACCTCGTGATTCCTTTAGCCTGGAATTACAGGCGACCCTCCACACTCTATATGGCAGGTTCGGCAGGACGGAAACTCCGACCACCAACCTTCAGATTGATGCTCGTGCGTGCTACCACTGAGCCTTCCATAGCCCTTTTCTACTGAATTGTGACTTTTCCGTAGAATCACATTGGTATCAATGTTATAATAAGATTGGCAATCAGTTGAACTAGGCTTCATGTCCTGTCGTCGTTGTTGTGATCAAGTTGCTTACTGTTAGCTAGGGTCACAGGAAGATGTTTGTGTGGCCTAAGTGATGCTTCGTTTGTTATCATAGATAGAAGGTGCAATGGGAGAGCACGTTTGCCTTTTAATTAAGTAATTTTGCTAGTTAATTGCCTTTCTCTTGCTTAATGAGCTGATTACAGGGTTGTAGTTCTTGCTATTGCTTTCTCCTCCTGCTTTTCCGTATTATCGTACCTTGTTTCTGTCAAGATGCAATTAAAGAATTTTGAGCTAGTTTCCTCTGCTTATCATGGCGTCTATCTATGATAACCAACGAAGTACCACTTAGGATTCATATATATGACTTCTATTGGCCCTTTCTGTGAGGGTTATTATCAAAATTATTCCACAGTGCTATGAATAATGTCCAATCTCCTTTTCTGTGTTGTTTGGCCGTACTCTACACTAAAAGCCTGCGTATAAGAACCTAGTGGATTAAGAACCTACAGGCTGAAATTGTCAAATTTTCAACTGTTTCATAAGAACCAATCCATTGTATTCATTGTTTCAGAACCCAACCTGACCTGCAAAACTGTAGGTTCTTATACGTGGGCTTTTACTGTATCTGCTGATATGTGTTTAGAAGATGTAACAACGATTGACTTTGGAAGCTTAGATTGTGATAGCTTGATGGGTCTGTTTCAACCAGTATGCCTTGCGCGTACCTTCTCGTGGTTGGCCTTTATTTTCATATCCCATGACAACGGTGATAACAGAGAGATGACACCTGCCAAACGTGCTGGTTGAAACAGATTAAACCTTAAAAATTCTCCACAGCAAATCATTATTCCGATCACATTATTGTTCAAAAGGAGGCAACACGAACAAAAACACAAATAATGTGAGATTGCGTGCCAGCTTATTGAAAGAAGTTGCCAAAGCCCATGGTCAATGTCTGGGAAAATCCAATTTCCATATATTTTTCCACATGTCCACCTAAAAAGGACGTAAAACGAGCTAGCTCCATTTATAGTTTGAATTATGATTATCATTTGAAACATAGCTACTTGTATTCTGACAATCACGTACCCTCTGTGCTAACAGCTAACAATTCTCAAAAGTGGGAACTTTTTCCTGGCTCACCCTGTAGTTGCTTTTAATAAATTCATTGTTCTTCAAACATTTCTTTGGCATACACAGCATAGCTTCCAAATCTTTAGAAAGGTTGGTGTAAAAAGTTTGGCCTATTTCTTTGAACTTAATTGCTTAAAAGAAACTTCAGCTGTTTCCCAATAATTCTACCGTTGGACAATTTTGCAATCTTCAATATTTTCAGAATTACCGTGTTTTCCTTCTTTAAGAATTCAAAGAAAAAGAAGAAAAATATTAGGAAAACAAATTTTGAAAATTGTTGGTATGTGAGTGGCTTCTAATGATTTCTTATCTCATAGGGTATCCACCTCCACAACATGGCCAGCCACCGGCACCATATCCAACAGGAGGAGCTCAATACCCGCCAACATCAGCTGCTGCCCCATATCCTCCAACATCGGCTGCTGCCCCCTATCCTGGTGCCGCTGCGCCGTATCCTGGTGCTGCTGCGCCGTATCCTGGTGCTGCTGCGCCGTATCCTGGCGCTGCCCCATATCCTGGTGCTGCGGCTCCTGCTCCATACCCTACTGAAAGTCCCTACCCTGAGAAAAGTGCTGCTTACCAAGGCGCAAGTGCTCCTCCGCCTCCTACTGCACCAGGCTATCCTTCTAATTGAGGTATGTAGATGGATTGAAAATCCTCAGTTATTGCTGTTTGATGTGGATATCGTATGCGGAGTAAAGATGGCTTCAAGTATGTCAAGAACGAGGAATCAACATTTAGCTTTCATAGTTTGATTCGCAAGTGTATTGTAAGTGCAATGTTGGGTTATTTTGTTCAATTCAGTTTTAGTAGGTTGGTCAGGAGTAAGCCTGAGGATTCACTACTTGGTCGTGACTTTCCTCTATATTTTATGCATTTTTGTCCACTTTAGATTTAATCCCTGCATTAGTGAACATTTAGCTATGAACTTTACATTGTTCAGAAATTTTTAGGTATCTATGTGCCCCTACAAAAATATCCAAGGCAGCAAAGCTCCAACTATACCATTTTAAACTCGCCTGCTGGGTGACTGGTAAAATTCCTCCTTTTGAGAAAATGATTGAAGCAAGATATGTTTTAACCATCTAATTTGATCGAAATATTACCTTCGTCTTTCTCTTTTTCTTCCAGAGGATTTTAAGATCTATTCAGGCTTATTGTAATTAAATATTTGTCAGGATGGTGGTGTCGTTTTGCAAACAACTTCTTTGTGAAAATTTGGCTCTGTTACGAAAATTCTTACTCTGCTCATGTTGCCATTTAATATTGATATTAATGTTTTGGATTTTTTATTTGCATGCATGCCACTTTATTTCTTTTTAACTAATTTAGGACATTTTCACGAGGCAGCCATTGTCATGAAAAGGTACAAAAATAGCCCTGGCCTCGGTATGTTTATCATAGAACAGAACAACTAATAAACTTAACGAGGCATGCAGCACAAGTTTCGAGTCTCGAAGATAATACTGTTTTAACCTTCCCCTTGAAATGTTTTCGTAAGTGCTGCCAGCTTAGGCCAAAAACAAACTGGCAACCATGTGAAAGTGATTCCTGTCTGAATGAAGAACTCTTTGCGAACTTAGTTTTTTGTGCAGAGGGGTTTAAATTGACTCGTAAATTCTTGCTATAGTTAAAGACCCATTGCGAACCAAGATTCTTTGCGGGCACGCTACAATTATAGAATGGTAAACGGAAACTGTAGGTGCACAGTGACAGAACAGTTTCCATCAATTCAACTACTGCTGCGTGGATCCATGGTGTCTGCTTAGGCCAAATTTGATTTTCAGACAGTTTGAAACTCCAGTGTGCCCGAAAAGGACCCTAGGCAAGAATGTCTCTTCAACGTTTAATTTATTATTTCTTTGGAAATGTAGTAGATCCGAAATTTATTTAAACGAGTAGAACTGTGTTAGAAACGTTTATTTCAGGACTTTGTTGAAAGACTGGTTTAAACTTCGCTGAATCTCAATAGCTAACATAGGGCTCAAATCTTTAAGAAGGTCGGTGTAAAATTATATTACAGTTTTCTTTGAAATAAATGGCTCGAAAGGAACTTGGGGTTTTTTGCCGTAAGTTTGCTGTGGAAATTTATTGATATCTTGATTTGTTTTAAAATGGCGGTATTTATTAAATATGAGGCTATGACGTCATCAAATTTCTAAATCCTAAACCAGGAGAGCTACAGATTTCTGCTTACCACCATATTGTAGACCTTCATAAACTATGGTTTTCTTGAAGGTTATATCATTTTTCCTCTATTGGTTTAGGATTTACGATGATCTAAATTTTTTCAAAATTTTCCATGAATTTTTTCAAAAATAATCAAATTGCCGCCATTTTGAAAGAAATCAAGATATCAAAAAATTTCCACGGCAAATTTACAGCAAATTGCCATAAGTTCTTTTTCACCTTTTTAAAGATTTGAAAGATTTGAGCCCTATGCTAATGAAATCAGACAATTAACTGAAGCATGATTAGAAGAATAGACGATTACGCTAAAGATGGTGGCGAGGAAATTTTTACCAAGATGCATTGCGTTCGAATTAAGAATCGTTAACGCTCCTATAGGGATTCGATTAAAGAATGCAATGCATCTTGGTAAAAGTTCCTTGCCGCCATCTTTAACGATTGTCTTTTGGATTGGAAACTATTGCCATCTATTACAAAAAAGTCAAGTTTAATCTCTAATTATTTACTATGTAATGTGTATTTATATTTGAAGCTCTTTAGTTTAGAACATCTTGTAATTTACTTGTCACTATTCCTAATTTCAAGTTTATGGTTTTGGAATCAAATGGTCTATCGCTATCTTTTCCTGCCTATGATGATAGTAATAAATAAATAATAATTGGTACCTGATGTGTTATAATGCTCGTCCGAAAAACGCGGGAAAGGGTGCCTTTCGTTTCTTCAAAGAAGGCACGGACATGGAAAATTTCTCAAATTGATTTTGTAACGAGTCAAACAACTCAGCAAAACAGTACTAAACGGGGTAGACATTCGGGAGCAGGAAGGCTATACCTTTTGCTTTTTTCCAAAAATAGGCCCTTCCTGGAAATCCTGACTTTAGGCAAAAAAATAAGGCTATACCCTTTCCTTTTTCCCAAAAATAGGCCCTTTGTGGAAAAATGATTTTAAGCCAAAAAGGAAGGCTGTACCCTTTGCTTTTTTCCAAAAAAAGCCCTTTTTGAAAGACCGAATTTTGGTCAAAAAGTAAGGCTATACCCTTTGCTTTTTTCCAAAAATAGGCCCTTTTTTGAAAGACCGATTCTTGGTCAAAAAGTAAGGCTATACCCTTTGCCTTTTTCCAAAAATAGGCACTTTTTTGAAAGAACGATTTTTGGTCAAAAAGTAAGGCTATACCCTTGGCTTTTTTCCAAAAATAGGCCCTTTTTTGAAATACCGATTTTTGGTATAAAAGTAAAGATAAGGCTCAAATCCTTACTGGTTGCCAGAGCATGCGGAAATCATCCAATTTCATGCTTGTCAGCCAATGAGATCACCGCTTTCTAGCCCCTGGAGACAAAATCGGTCGTTTGAGGTAAATTTTCTAGTACCCTCACTAAAACTGAAATGGATGCTAAAATACTTCAGTTATTTGCAATTTTTTTTGATAAATCAGTTGTGGGGATGTCCGTCCAGAGTTGTTTACATGTTTAGGCACACAGCTTGTTTGGGGCCGGAGCTGTGTTCATTTTCCGGTCGAAGAATATTGACCTTCGTTGAAATATCTATAGAAATCGCTACAAATGAGATATACAGATAAGAATTTCAGCGATTATGCATACTGACCTGAGCAATAACCCAAACTCCTTCACTGCTATCATATCTCAAAATTGGAGGCAATTTCTAATGATTTCTGGCAGAGATATCATTTGGGCCTAAGATTGTCCTCGCTTAAAACCCATTCCATTGCACTTAAAAAGTTATGGTAAAATTCTAGAGCTAAATAATGCACTTACCCATGACTCAGGCACCAGTTTGACTTCGTTTGCCTTTTTAACATTAGCAAATTTTTATAAGAAACGACCAGTTGTGGGCGAATTGCAAAAACTTTCCTCGGTCCATATTTTTCTCTGCACAGTCTATCCGCTTCAAACAACAAACAGTGAACTTTGTATCATAAAAGTCTTGCATCACAAAACATTCCTATAGAACGATTCCATGCACCTTAGCGAGGCACTCGTGAATTGTTTTCACGCATTTCGTTCTTTTCGTTCTTATTTCAATCAATGCAAAACATAAAAAGAACAAAACATCATTTTGGGTTCGCTAAAAAAGATACCCGGTTTTGCTCTTTTGCTTGTTTGCATTGACTGATTGAACCAAATGCGTGAAAACAATTCACGAGTGCCTCGCTAAGGTGCATGGAATCGTTCTATAGGAATGTTTTGTGATGCAAGACTTTTATGATACAAAGTTCACTGTTTGTTGTTTGAAGCGGATAGACTGTGCAGAGAAAAATATGGACCGAGGAAAGTTTTTGCAATTCGCCCACAACTGGTCGTTTCTTATAAAAATTTGCTAATGTAAAAAAGGCAAACGAAGTCAAACTGGTGCCTGAGTCATGGGTAAGTGCATTATTCAGCTCTAGAATTTTACCATAACTTTTTAAGTGCAATGGAATGGGTTTTAAGCGAGGACAAGCTTAGGCCCAAATGATATCTCTGCCAGAAATCATTAGAAATTGCCTCCAATTTTGAGATATGATAGCAGTGAAGGAGTTTGGGTTATTGCTCAGGTCAGTATGCATAATTGCTGAAATTCTTATCTGTATATCTCATTTGTAGCGATTTCTATAGGCAAATATTCTTCGACCGGAAAATGAACGCAGCTCCGGCCCCAAACAAGCTATGTGCCTAAACATGTAAACAACTCTGGACGGACATCCCCACAACTGATTTATTAAAAAAATTGCAAATAACTGAAGTATTTTAGCATCCATTTCAGTTTTAGTGAGGGTACTAGAAAATTTACCTCAAACGACCGATTTTGTCTCCAGGGGCTAGAAAGCGGTGATCTCATTGGCTAACAAGCATGAAATTGGATGATTTCCGCATGCTCTGGCAACCAGTAAGGATTTGAGCCTTATCTTATAAAAGTAAGGCTATACCCTTTGCTTTTTTCCAAAAATAGGCCCTTTTTGGAAATACCGATTTTTGGTCGAAAGGTAAGGCTATACCCTTTGCTTTTTTCCAAAAATATGCCCTTTTTTAAAGACCGATTTTTGGTCGAAAAGTAAGGCTTAACCCTTTGCTTTTTTCCAAAATTAGGCCCCTCCTGGAAATACTGACTTTAGGTCAAAAAATAAGGCTGTACCCTTTGCTTTTTTCCAAAAATAGGCCCTTTTTTGAAAGACCGAATTTTGGACAAAAAGTAAGGCTATACCCTTTGCTTTTTTCGAAAAAATAGGCCCTTTTTTGGAAATACCGAATTTCGGTCAAAAAGTAAGGCTATACCCATTGCTTTTTTCCAAAAATATGCCCTTTTTTAAAGACCGATTCTTGGTCAAAAAGTAAGGCTATACCCTTTGCTTTTTTCCAAAAATAGGCCCTTTTTGGAAATACCTATTTTTGGTCAAAAAGTAAGGCTATACCCTTTGTTTTTTTCCAAAAATAGGCCCTTTTTGAAATACCGATATTTTGGTCAAAAAGTAAGGCTATACCCATTGCTTTTTTCCAAAAATATGCCCTTTTTTAAAGACCGATTCTTGGTCAAAAAGTAAGGCTATACCCTTTGCTTTTTCCCAAAAATAGGCCCTTTGTGGAAAAATGATTTTAGGCCAAAAAGGAAGGCTGTACCCTTTGCTTTTTTCCAAAAAAAGCCCTTTTTGAAAGACCGATTTTTGGTCAAAAAGTAAGGCTATACCCTTTGCTTTTTTCCAAAAATAGGCCCTTTTTGGAAATACCGATTTTTGGTCGAAAAGTAAGGCTATACCCTTTGCTTTTCTCCAATAATAGGCCCTCTTTGGAAATACCGATTTTTGGTCGAAAAGTAAGGCTATACCCTTTGGTTTTTCCAAAAATAGGCCTATTTTGGAAATACCGATTATTGGCCTAAAAGTAAGGCTATATCCTTTGCTTTTTTCCAAAAATAGGCCCTCTTTGGAAATACCGATTTTTGGTCGAAAAGTAAGGCTATACCCTTTGGTTTTTCCAAAAATAGGCCCTTTTTGGAAATACCGATTTTTGGTCAAAAAGTAAGGCTATACCCTTTGCCTTTTTCCAAAAATAGGCCCTTTTTGGAAAGAACTATTTTTGGTCAAAAAGGAAGGCTATACCCTTGGCTTTTTTCCAAAAATAGGCCCTTTTTGAAAGACCGAATTTTGGTCAAAAAGTAAGGCTATACCCATTGCTTTTTTCCAAAAATATGCCCTTTTTTAAAGACCGATTCTTGGTCAAAAAGCAAGGCTATACCCTTTGCTTTTTCCCAAAAATAGGCCCTTTGTGGAAAAATGATTTTAGGCCAAAAAGGAAGGCTGTACCCTTTGCTTTTTTCCAAAAAAGCCCTTTTTGAAAGACCGAATTTTGGTCAAAAAGTAAGGCTATACCCTTTGCTTTTTTCCAAAAATAGGCCCTTTTTTGAAAGACCGAATTTTGGTCAAAAAGTAAGGCTATACCCGTTGTTTTTTCCAAAAATAGGCCCTTTTTGGAAATACCGATTTTTGGTCGAAAAGTAAGGCTATACCCTTTGCTTTTTTTCAAAAATAGGCCCTTTTTTGAAAGAACGATTTTTGGTCAAAAAGTAAGGCTATACCCTTGGCTTTTTTCCAAAAATAGGCCCTTTTTGGAAATACCGATTTTTGGTCAAAAAGTACCCTTTGCTTTCTTCCAAAAATAGGCCCTTTTTTGAAAAACCGAATTTTTGTCAAAAAGTAAGGCTATACCCTTGGCTTTTTTCCAAAAATAGGCCCTTTTTGAAAGACCGAATTTTGGTCAAAAAGTAAGGCTATACCCTTTGTTTTTTCCAAAAATAAGCCCTTTTTGGAAATACCGATTTTTGGTCAAAAAGTAAGGCTATACCCTTTGCTTTTTTCAAAAAATAGGACCTTTTTGGAAATACCGATTTTTGGTCGAAAAGTAAGGCTATACCCTTTGCTTTTCTCCAAAAATAGTCCCTTTTTGGAAATACCGATTATTGGTCGAAAAGTAAGGCTATACCCTTTGCTTTTTTCCAAAAATAGGACCTTTTTGGAAATACTGATTTTTGGTCGAAAAGTAAGGCTATACCCTTTGCTTTTCTCCAAAAATAGGCTTTCTTTGGATATACCGATTTTTGGTCGAAAAGTAAGGCTATACCCTCTGGTTTTTTCCAAAAATAGGCCCTTTTTGGAAATACCGATTATTGGTCGAAAAGTAAGGCTATACCCTTTGTTTTTTTCCAAAAATAGGCCCTTTTTTGAAAGACCGAATTTTGGTCAAAAAGTAAGGCTATACCCGTTGTTTTTTCCAAAAATAGGCCCTTTTTGGAAATACCAATTTTTGGTCGAAAAGTAAGGCTATACCCTTTGCTTTTCTCCAATAATAGGCCCTCTTTGGAAATACCGATTTTTGGTCGAAAAGTAAGGCTATACCCTTTGCTTTTCTCCAAAAATAGGCCCTCTTTGGAAATACCGATTTTTGGTCGAAAAGTAAGGCTATACCCTTTGGTTTTTCCAAAATTAGGCCCTTTTTGGAAATACCGATTTTTGGTCAAAAAGTAAGGCTATACCCTTTGCCTTTTTCCAAAAATAGGCCCTTTTTGGAAAGACCGATTTTTGGTCAAAAAGTAAGGCTATACCCTTTGCTTTTTTCCAAAAATAGGCCCTTTTTTGAAAGACCGATTTTTGGTCAAAAAGTAAGGCTATACCCTTTGCTTTTTTCTAAAAATAGGCCCTTTTTTGAAAGACCGATTTTTGGTCAAAAAGTAAGGCTATACCCTTTGCTTTTTTCCAAAAATAGGCCCTTTTTGGAAATACCAATTTTTGGTCGAAAAGAAAGGCTATACCCTTTGCTTTTCTCCAATAATAGGCCCTCTTTGGAAATACCGATTTTTGGTCGAAAAGTAAGGCTATACCCTTTGCTTTTTTCCAAAAATAGGCCCTTTTTGGAAATACCGATTTTTGGTCGAAAAGTAAGGCTATACCCTTTGCTTTTTTTCAAAAATAGGCCCTTTTTTGAAAGACCGATTTTTGGTCAAAAAGTAAGGCTATACCCTTTGCTTTTTTCCAAAAATAGGCCCTTTTTGGAAATACCGATTTTTGGTCGAAAAGTAAGGCTATACCCTTTGGTTTTTCCAAAAATAGGCCCTTTTTGGAAATACTGATTTTTGGTCAAAAAGTAAGGCTATACCCTTTGCCTTTTTCCAAAAATAGGCCCTTTTTGGAAATACCTATTTTTGGTCAAAAAGTAAGGCTATACCCTTGGCTTTTTTCCAAAAATAGGCCCTTTTTGAAAGACCGAATTTTGGTCAAAAAGTAAGGCTATACCCATTGCTTTTTTCCAAAAATATGCCCTTTTTTAAAGACCGATTCTTGGTCAAAAAGTAAGGCTATACCCTTTGCTTTTTCCCAAAAATAGGCCCTTTGTGGAAAAATGATTTTAGGCCAAAAAGGAAGGCTATACCCTTTGCTTTTTTCCAAAAAAAGCCCTTTTTGAAAGACCGAATTTTGGTCAAAAAGTAAGGCTATACCCTTTGCTTTTTTCCAAAAATAGGCCCTTTTTGGAAATACCGATTTTTGGTCGAAAAGTAAGGCTATACCCTTTGCTTTTCTCCAATAATAGGCCCTCTTTGGAAATACCGATTTTTGGTCGAAAAGTAAGGCTATACCCTTCGGTTTTTCCAAAAATAGGCCCATTTTGGAAATACCGATTTTTGGTCGAAAAGTAAGGCTATACCCTTTGCTTTTTTCCAAAAATAGGCCCTTTTTTGAAAGACCGAATTTTGGTCAAAAAGTAAGGCTATACCCTTTGCTTTTTTCCAAAAATAGGCCCTTTTTGGAAATACCGATTTTTGGTCAAAAAGTAAGGCTATACCCTTTGCTTTTTTCCAAAAAGAGGACCTTTTTGGAAATACCGATTTTTGGACGAAAAGTAAGGCTATACCCTTTGCTTTTCTCCAAAAATAGGCCCTCTTTGGAAATACCGATTTTTGGTCGAAAAGTAAGGCTATACCCTTTGGTTTTTTCCAAAAATAGGCCCTTTTTGGAAATACCGATTATTGGTCGAAAAGTAAGGCTATACCCTTTGTTTTTTTCCAAAAATAGGCCCTTTTTGGAAATACCGATTTTTGGTCAAAAAGTAAGGCTATACCCTTTGCTTTTTTCTAAAAATAGGCCCTTTTTTGAAAGACCGATTTTTGGTCAAAAAGTAAGGCTATACCCTTTGCTTTTTTCCAAAAATAGGCCCTTTTTGGAAATACCGATTTTTGGTCGAAAAGTAAGGCTATACCCTTTGCTTTTTTCCAAAAATAGGCCCTTTTTGAAAGACCGATTCTTGGTCAAAAAGTAAGGCTATACCCTTGGCTTTTTTCCAAAAATAGGCCCTTTTTGAAAGACCGAATTTTGGTCAAAAAGTAAGGCTATACCCTTTGCTTTTTTCCAAAAATAGGCCCTTTTTGGAAATACCGATTCTTGGTCAAAAAGTAAGGCTATACCCTTTGCTTTTTCCCAAAAATAGGCCCTTTGTGGAAAAATGATTTTAGGCCAAAAAGGAAGGCTGTACCCTTTGCTTTTTTCCAAAAAAGCCCTTTTTGAAAGACCGAATTTTGGTCAAAAAGTAAGGCTATACCCTTTGCTTTTTTTCAAAAATAGGCCCTTTTTTGAAAGAACGATTTTTGGTCAAAAAGTAAGGCTATACCCTTTGCTTTTTTCCAAAAATAGGCCCTTTTTGGAAATACCGATTTTTGGTCGAAAAGTAAGGCTATACCCTTTGTTTTTTCCAAAAATAGGCCATTTTTGGAAATACCGATTTTTGGTCGAAAAGTAAGGCTATACCCTTTGCTTTTTTCCAAAAATAGGCCCTTTTTGGAAATACCTATTTTTGGTCAAAAAGTAAGGCTATACCCTTGGCTTTTTTCCAAAAATAGGCCCTTTTTGAAAGACCGAATTTTGGTCAAAAAGTAAGGCTATACCCATTGCTTTTTTCCAAAAATATGCCCTTTTTGGAAATACCGATTTTTGGTCAAAAAGTAAGGCTATACCCTTTGCTTTTTCCCAAAAATAGGCCCTTTGTGGAAAAATGATTTTAGGCCAAAAAGGAAGGCTGTACCCTTTGCTTTTTTCCAAAAAAGCCCTTTTTGAAAGACCGATTTTTGGTCAAAAAGTAAGGCTATACCCTTTGCTTTTTTCCAAAAATAGGCCCTTTTTTGAAAGACCGAATTTTGGTCAAAAAGTAAGGCTATACCCTTTGTTTTTTCCAAAAATAGGCCCTTTTTGGAAATACCGATTTTTGGTCAAAAAGTAAGGCTATACCCTTTGCTTTTTTTCAAAAATAGGCCCTTTTTTGAAAGACCGATTTTTGGTCAAAAAGTAAGGCTATACCCTTGGCTTTTTTCCAAAAATAGGCCCTTTTTGGAAATACCGATTTTTGGTCAAAAAAAGTACCCTTTGCTTTCTTCCAAAAATAGGCCCTTTTTTGAAAAACCGAATTTTTGTCAAAAAGTAAGGCTATACCCTTTGGTTTTTTCCAAAAATAGGCCCTTTTTGAAAGACCGAATTTTGGTCAAAAAGTAAGGCTATACCCTTTGTTTTTTCCAAAAATAGGCCCTTTTTGGAAATACCGATTTTTGGTCAAAAAGTAAGGCTATACCCTTTGCTTTTTTCCAAAAAGAGGACCTTTTTGGAAATACCGATTTTTGGACGAAAAGTAAGGCTATACCCTTTGCTTTTCTCCAAAAATAGGCCCTTTTTGGAAATACCGATTATTGGTCGAAAAGTAAGGCTATACCCTTTGCTTTTTTCCAAAAAGAGGACCTTTTTGGAAATACTGATTTTTGGTCGAAAAGTAAGGCTATACCCTTTGCTTTTCTCCAAAAATAGGCTTTCTTTGGAAATACCGATTTTTGGTCGAAAAGTAAGGCTATACCCTCTGGTTTTTTCCAAAAATAGGCCCTTTTTGGAAATACCGATTTTTGGTCGAAAAGTAAGGCTATACCCTTTGTTTTTTTCCAAAAATAGGCCCTTTTTTGAAAGACCGATTTTTGGTCAAAAAGTAAGGCTATACCCTTTGTTTTTTCCAAAAATAGGCCCTTTTTGGAAATACCGATTTTTGGTCGAAAAGTAAGGCTATACCCTTTGCTTTTCTCCAATAATAGGCCCTCTTTGGAAATACCGATTTTTGGTCGAAAAGTAAGGCTATACCCTTTGCTTTTCTCCAAAAATAGGCCCTCTTTGGAAATACCGATTTTTGGTCGAAAAGTAAGGCTATACCCTTTGCTTTTTTCCAAAAATAGGCCCTTTTTGGAAAGACCGATTTTTGGTCAAAAAGTAAGGCTATACCCTTTGCCTTTTTCCAAAAATAGGCCCTTTTTGGAAATACCTATTTTTGGTCAAAAAGTAAGGCTATACCCTTGGCTTTTTTCCAAAAATAGGCCCTTTTTGGAAATACCGATTTTTGGTCAAAAAGTAAGGCTATACCCTTTGCTTTTTTCTAAAAATAGGCCCTTTTTTGAAATACCGAATTTTTGGTCAAAAAGTAAGGCTATACCCGTTGTTTTTTCCAAAAATAGGCCCTTTTTGGAAATACCAATTTTTGGTCGAAAAGTAAGGCTATACCCTTTGCTTTTCTCCAATAATAGGCCCTCTTTGGAAATACCGATTTTTGGTCGAAAAGTAAGGCTATACCCTTTGCTTTTTTCCAAAAATAGGACCTTTTTGGAAATACCGATTATTGGTCGAAAAGTAAGGCTATACCCTTTGCTTTTTTCCAAAAAGAGGACCTTTTTGGAAATACCGATTTTTGGACGAAAAGTAAGGCTATACCCTTTGCTTTTCTCCAAAAATAGGCCCTTTTTGGAAATACCGATTTTTGGTCGAAAAGTAAGGCTATACCCTTTGGTTTTTTCCAAAAATAGGCCCTTTTTGGAAATACCGATTATTGGTCGAAAAGTAAGGCTATACCCTTTGTTTTTTTCCAAAAATAGGCCCTTTTTTGAAAGACCGAATTTTTGTCAAAAAGTAAGGCTATACCCGTTGTTTTTTCCAAAAATAGGCCCTTTTTGAAAATACAAATTTTTGGTCGAAAAGTAAGGCTATACCCTTTGCTTTTCTCCAATAATAGGCCCTCTTTGGAAATACCGATTTTTGGTCGAAAAGTAAGGCTATACCCTTTGTTTTTTCCAAAAATAAGCCCTTTTTGGAAATACCTATTTTTAATCAAAAAGTAAGGCTATACCCTTTGCCTTTTTCCAAAAATAGGCCCTTTTTGGAAATACCTATTTTTGGTCAAAAAGTAAGGCTATACCCTTGGCTTTTTTCCAAAAATAGGCCCTTTTTGAAAGACCGAATTTTGGTCAAAAAGTAAGGCTATACCCATTGCTTTTTTCCAAAAATATGCCCTTTTTTAAAGACCGATTCTTGGTCAAAAAGTAAGGCTATACCCTTTGCTTTTTCCCAAAAATAGGCCCTTTGTGGAAAAATGATTTTAGGCCAAAAAGGAAGGCTGTACCCTTTGCTTTTTTTCAAAAAAGCCCTTTTTGAAAGACCGAATTTTGGTCAAAAAGTAAGGCTATACCCTTTGCTTTTTTCCAAAAATAGGCCCTTTTTTGAAAGACCGAATTTTGGTCAAAAAGTAAGGCTCTACCCGTTGTTTTTTCCAAAAATAGGCCCTTTTTGGAAATACCGATTTTGGTCGAAAAGTAAGGCTATACCCTTTGCTTTTTTTCAAAAATAGGCCTTTTTTTGAAAGAACGATTTTTGGTCAAAAAGTAAGGCTATACCCTTGGCTTTTTTCCAAAAATAGGCCCTTTTTGGAAATACCGAATTTTGGTCAAAAAGTAAGGCTATACCCTTTGCTTTTTTCCAAAAATAGGCCCTTTTTGAAAGACCGAATTTTGGTCAAAAAGTAAGGCTATACCCATTGCTTTTTTCCAAAAATTTGCCCTTTTTTAAAGACCGATTCTTGGTCAAAAAGTAAGGCTATACCCTTTGCTTTTTCCCAAAAATAGGCCCTTTGTGGAAAAATGATTTTAGGCCAAAAAGGAAGGCTGTACCCTTTGCTTTTTTCCAAAAAAACCCTTTTTGAAAGACCGAATTTTGGTCAAAAAGTAAGGCTATACCCTTTGCTTTTTTCCAAAAATAGGCCCTTTTTTGAAAGACCGAATTTTGGTCAAAAAGTAAGGCTATACCCGTTGTTTTTTTCAAAAATAGGCCCTTTTTTGAAAGAACGATTTTTGGTCAAAAAGTAAGGCTATACCCTTGGCTTTTTTCCAAAAATAGGCCCTTTTTGGAAATACCGAATTTTGGTCAAAAAGTACCGTTTGCTTTCTTCATAAAATAGGCCCTTTTTTGAAAGACCGAATTTTGGTCAAAAAGTAAGGCTATACCCTTGGCTTTTTTCCAAAAATAGGCCCTTTTTGAAAGACCGAATTTTGGTCAAAAAGTAAGGCTATACCCTTTGTTTTTTCCAAAAATAGGCCCTTTTTGGAAATACCGATTTTTGGTCAAAAAGTAAGGCTATACCCTTTGCTTTTTTCAAAAAAGAGGACCTTTTTGGAAATACCGATTTTTGGTCGAAAAGTAAGGCTATACCCTTTGCTTTTCTCCAAAAATAGTCCCTTTTTGGAAATACCGATTATTGGTCGAAAAGTAAGGCTATACCCTTTGCTTTTTTCCAAAAAGAGGACCTTTTTGGAAATACCGATTTTTGGACGAAAAGTAAGGCTATACCCTTTGCTTTTCTCCAAAAATAGGCCCTCTTTGGAAATACCGATTTTTGGTCGAAAAGTAAGGCTATACCCTTTGGTTTTTTCCAAAAATAGGCCCTTTTTGGAAATACCGATTATTGGTCGAAAAGTAAGGCTATACCCTTTGTTTTTTTCCAAAAATAGGCCCTTTTTTGAAAGACCGAATTTTGGTCAAAAAGTAAGGCTATACCCGTTGTTTTTTCCAAAAATAGGCCCTTTTTGGAAATACCGATTTTTGGTCGAAAAGTAAGGCTATACCCTTTGCTTTTCTCCAATAATAGGCCCTCTTTGGAAATACCGATTTTTGGTCGAAAAGTAAGGCTATACCCTTTGGTTTTTCCAAAAATAGGCCCTTTTTGGAAATACCGATTTTTGGTCAAAAAGTAAGGCTATACCCTTTGCCTTTTTCCAAAAATAGGCCCTTTTTGGAAATACCGATTTTTGGTCAAAAAGTAAGGCTATACCCTTGGCTTTTTTCCAAAAATAGGCCCTTTTTGAAAGACCGAATTTTGGTCAAAAAGTAAGGCTATACCCATTGCTTTTTTCCAAAAATATGCCCTTTTTTAAAGACCGATTCTTGGTCAAAAAGTAAGGCTATACCCTTTGCTTTTTCCCAAAAATAGGCCCTTTGTGGAAAAATGATTTTAGGCCAAAAAGGAAGGCTGTACCCTTTGCTTTTTTCCAAAAAAGCCCTTTTTTAAAGACCGAATTTTTGTTGAAAAAGTAAGGCTATACCCTTTGCTTTTTTCCAAAAATAGGCCCTTTTTTGAAAGACCGAATTTTGGTCAAAAAGTAAGGCTATACCCGTTGTTTTTTCCAAAAATAGGCCCTTTTTGGAAATACCAATTTTTGGTCGAAAAGTAAGGCTATACCCTTTGCTTTTCTCCAATAATAGGCCCTCTTTGGAAATACCGATTTTTGGTCGAAAAGTAAGGCTATACCCTTTGGTTTTTCCAAAAATAGGCCCTTTTTGAAAGACCGAATTTTTGGTCAAAAAGTAAGGCTATACCCTTTGCCTTTTTCCAAAAAATAGGCACTTTTTTGAAAGAACGATTTTTGGTCAAAAAGTAAGGCTATACCCTTTGTTTTTTCCAAAAATAGGCCATTTTTGGAAATACCGATTTTTGGTCGAAAAGTAAGGCTATACCCTTTGCTTTTTTTCAAAAATAGGCCCTTTTTTGAAACAACGATTTGTGGTCAAAAAGTAAGGCTATACCCTTGGCTTTTTTCCAAAAATAGGCCCTTTTTGGAAATACCGATTTTTTGTCAAAAAAGTAAGGCTATACCCTTTGCTTTTTTCCAAAAATAGGCCCTTTTTGGAAATACCGATTTTTGGTCAAAAAGTAAGGCTATACCCTTGGCTTTTTTCCAAAAATAGGCCCTTTTTTGAAAGACCGAATTTTGGTCAAAAAGTAAGGCTATACCCGTTGTTTTTTCCAAAAATAGGCCCTTTTTGGAAATACCGATTTTTGGTCGAAAAGTAAGGCTATACCCTTTGCTTTTCTCCAATAATAGGCCCTCTTTGGAAATACCGATTTTTGGTCGAAAAGTAAGGCTATACCCTTTGGTTTTTCCAAAAATAGGCCCTTTTTGGAAATACCGATTTTTGGTCGAAAAGTAAGGCTATACCCTTTGCTTTTTTCCAAAAATAGGCCCTTTTTGGAAATACCTATTTTTGGTCAAAAAGTAAGGCTATACCCTTGGCTTTTTTCCAAAAATAGGCCCTTTTTGAAAGACCGAATTTTGGTCAAAAAGTAAGGCTATACCCTTTGCTTTTTTCCAAAAATAGGCCCTTTTTTGAAAGACCGAATTTTGGTCAAAAAGTAAGGCTATACCCGTTGTTTTTTCCAAAAATAGGCCCTTTTTGGAAATATCGATTCTTGGTCGAAAAGTAAGGCTATACCCTTTGCTTTTCTCCAATAATAGGCCCTCTTTGGAAATACCGATTTTTGGTCGAAAAGTAAGGCTATACCCTTTGGTTTTTCCAAAAATAGGCCCTTTTTGGAAATACCGATTTTTGGTCAAAAAGTAAGGCTATACCCTTTGCCTTTTTCCAAAAATAGGCCCTTTTTGGAAATACCTATTTTTGGTCAAAAAGTAAGGCTATACCCTTGGCTTTTTTCCAAAAATAGGCCCTTTTTGAAAGACCGAATTTTGGTCAAAAAGTAAGGCTATACCCATTGCTTTTTTCCAAAAATATGCCCTTTTTTAAAGACCGATTCTTGGTCAAAAAGTAAGGCTATACCCTTTGCTTTTTCCCAAAAATAGGCCCTTTGTGGAAAAATGATTTTAGGCCAAAAAGGAAGGCTGTACCCTTTGCTTTTTTCCAAAAAAGCCCTTTTTTAAAGACCGAATTTTTGTTGAAAAAGTAAGGCTATACCCTTTGCTTTTTTCCAAAAATAGGCCCTTTTTTGAAAGACCGAATTTTGGTCAAAAAGTAAGGCTATACCCGTTGTTTTTTCCAAAAATAGGCCCTTTTTGGAAATACCGATTTTTGGTCGAAAAGTAAGGCTATACCCTTTGCTTTTCTCCAATAATAGGCCCTCTTTGGAAATACCGATTTTTGGTCGAAAAGTAAGGCTATACCCTTTGGTTTTTTCCAAAAATAGGCCCTTTTTGGAAAGACCGAAGTTTTGGTCAAAAAGTAAGGCTATACCCTTTGCCTTTTTCCAAAAAATAGGCACTTTTTTGAAAGAACGATTTTTGGTCAAAAAGTAAGGCTATACCCTTTGTTTTTTCCAAAAATAGGCCATTTTTGGAAATACCGATTTTTGGTCGAAAAGTAAGGCTATACCCTTTGCTTTTTTTCAAAAATAGGCCCTTTTTTGAAAGAACGATTTTTGGTCAAAAAGTAAGGCTATACCCTTGGCTTTTTTCCAAAAATAGGCCCTTTTTGGAAATACCGATTTTTTGTCAAAAAATTAAGGCTATACCCTTTGCTTTTTTCCAAAAATAGGCCCTTTTTGGAAATACCTATTTTTGGTCAAAAAGTAAGGCTATACCCTTGGCTTTTTTCCAAAAATAGGCCCTTTTTGAAAGACCGAATTTTGGTCAAAAAGTAAGGCTATACCCTTTGCTTTTTTCCAAAAATAGGCCCTTTTTTGAAAGACCGAATTTTGGTCAAAAAGTAAGGCTATACCCTTTGTTTTTTCCAAAAATAGGCCCTTTTTGAAAGAACGATTTTTGGTCAAAAAGTAAGGCTATACCCTTGGCTTTTTTCCAAAAATAGGCCCTTTTTGGAAATACCGATTTTTTGTCAAAAAATTAAGGCTATACCCTTCTCTTTTTTCCAAAAATAGGCCCTTTTTGGAAATACCTATTTTTGGTCAAAAAGTAAGGCTATACCCTTGGCTTTTTTCCAAAAATAGGCCCTTTTTGAAAGACCGAATTTTGGTCAAAAAGTAAGGCTATACCCTTTGCTTTTTTCCAAAAATAGGCCCTATTTTGAAAGACCGAATTTTGTTCAAAAAGTAAGGCTATACCCTTTGTTTTTTCCAAAAATAGGCCCTTTTTGGAAATACCGATTTTTGGTCAAAAAGTAAGGCTATACCCTTTGCTTTTTTCCAAAAAGAGGACCTTTTTGGAAATACCGATTTTTGGACGAAAAGTAAGGCTATACCCTTTGCTTTTCTCCAAAAATAGGCCCTCTTTGGAAATACCGATTTTTGGTCGAAAAGTAAGGCTATACCCTTTGGTTTTTTCCAAAAATAGGCCCTTTTTGGAAATACCGATTATTGGTCGAAAAGTAAGGCTATACCCTTTGTTTTTTTCCAAAAATAGGCCCTTTTTTGAAAGACCGATTTTTGGTCAAAAAGTAAGGCTATACCCTTTGCTTTTTTCTAAAAATAGGCCCTTTTTTGAAAGACCGAATTTTGGTCAAAAAGTACCCTTTGCTTTCTTCCAAAAATAGGCCCTTTTTTGAAAGACCGATTTTTGGCCAAAAAGTAAGGCTATACTCTTTCCTTTTCCCCAAAATTAGGCCCTTTGTGGAAACACTTATTTTAGGCCAAAAAGGAAGGCTATACCCTTGGATCTTTCCCAAAAATAGGCCCTTTGTGGAAATACCGATTTTTGGCCAAAAGTAAGGCTATACCCTTCCGCTTTTACCCAAAAATAGGCCCTTTGTGGAAATACTAATTTCAGGCCAAAAAGTAAGGCCCTTTGCTTTTTCCCAAAAATAGGTCCTTCCTGGAAATACTGATTTTAGGCCAAAAAGTAAGGCTGTCCTCCTTGCGTTTTCACAAAAATAGGCCTTTGCAAAAATACTGATTTTTGGCCAAAAGTAAGGCTATACCTGGACTTGCTCCAAGTCTCGCTCTTGATCAATAAATGCAGGAGGGGAAAGGAGGAAAGGGGGAGGACACGGAGAAAGGAAGGAAGAAAGAAAGAAAGGGAAGAGAAAGGGGAACAGAGCAAGTCCAGGCTATACCCTTCGCTTTTTCCCAAAAACAGGACCTTTGTGGAAATACTAATTTTAGGTCAAAAAGTAAGGCTATACCCTTTGGTTTTTCCAAAAAATGGCCTTTCCTGGAAATACTGATTTTAGGCCAAAAAATAAGGCTTTACCCTTTGCTTTTTCCCAAAAATAGGCCATTCCTAGAAATACCGATTTTGGTCCAAAAAGTAAGGCTATACCCTTTGCTTTTTCCCAAAAATAGGCCATTCCTAGAAATACCGATTTTGGTCCAAAAAGTAAGGCTATACCTTTTGCTTTTTCCCAAAAATAGGCCCTTCCTAGAAATACCGATTTTGGTCCAAATAGTACGGCTATACCCTTACCTTTTTCTCAAAAATAGGCCCTTTGTGGAAATACTGATTTTTAGGCAAAAAGTAAGGCTATACCCTTTGCTTTTTCCCAAAAATAGGCCCTTCCTGAAAATACTGATTTTAGGCCAAAAAGTAAGGCTACACCCTTTGCTTTTTCGGAAATTTCCTGACCCTTATTAGGGTAGAATGGTAAGCAAAGGCGAATTCTAGATATCAAACCATGGTACTGAGAGTGTAGAAATTTTTTCTAGTATTCCTTAAAAGGTGGAGAAAATGGTAACATTCAAATACATGTGCAAACCGTCAAAGTTCTATTCAGCCCCCCCCCTCTATTTAGATCCCCTCTGTAATGAGCCCCTCACTTCTAAGCCAACATCTTAAGTAAGACCCCCTCACTATTTTAGCGTCCCCCACTAATATCAAAAGCCAGAGGTTACATATATGTTCCATTCATTTAGCTAAGCTAGTTTGCATGTTATCTTTTATATGGTTCGGATGAAAACTGTGTCGAATTTATGTTCTTGACACATGGAGTTGTGTGATGATTCTGCAAAATATGGGGTATGGGGTAAAAGAATTAAAAAGCTATCATTTATATCCTTGCCATTTGACTTTGTGAATAAGCCCCCTATCCTTTGGGCCCCCCATAGAGTCACCTGTATGAAAGAAGACAGCCCCCGATCATTTGAGCCCCCTAGAGTCACCTGTATGAAAGAAGACAGCCCCCGATCATTTGAGCCCCCTAGAGTCACCTATACGAAAGAAGACAGCCCCCGATCATTTGAGCCCCCTAGAGTCACCTATATGAAAGAAGACAGCCCCCGATCATTTGAGCCCCCTAGAGTCACCTGTATGAAAGAAGACAGCCCCCGATCATTTGAGCCCCCTAGAGTCACCTGTATGAAAGAAGACAGCCCCCTATCATTTGAGCCCCCTAGAGTCACCTGTATGAAAGAAGACAGCCCCCTATTCTTTGGGTCCCCCTAGAGTCACCTGTATGAAAGAAGACAGCCCCCGATCATTTGAGCCCCCTAGAGTCACCTGTATGAAAGAAGACAGCCCCCGATCATTTGAGCTCCCTAGAGTCACCTGTATGAAAGAAGACAGGCCCCGGGAGCTTAATAGAGCTTTTACGGTATTTGCATGTATGAACTTCAAAATCTCATTAAGGCACCGAAAAAGATGCGATCCAGTGGGGTACTGAGGCTGATGCATGACATAATAAATAAATTTGTACATGACTATTTACATTTAGAAAATTGATTAGTTATTAATGAATCATCGTAAGTTATTGACATGAATATTTTACATCTTTCATACTGTAGAAATCCAGAAGTTTTGCAAAAAGGTGACTTCTGTGACAAGTGTTCTTCGTCACATTCAGCTAAAAAATCCTTTGACTTTTTAAAGATAGAAACCCAAAGGACATGAAGACTGAAAGCGCTCAGCAAGTCGCTGCACAAAACTTCTCTTTTTTGAAAGATTCCTTGCAGATGGAATTCAGCTATTGATATAAAATTGTACTTTATGTACTTTGTGACAGTTAAGGAGATTGATTGATTGATTGATTGATTGATTGGTTGATTGATTGATTGATGGCTGGAGCGCACACTCAGAGACCTCCTGATCCAATAAATCAATTTTTTCCCATTTTAAAGATTTTTGATAGAAGGACTTCAACTTGAAGGTTGACATCAAGTTTGAGCAAATCATATGATAGTAGTTGCTGATTTGTGGAGCAAGAAAATCAAAATCATTGGCTGCCTTAAAAACAGTGGATTCATTATTCTCCATTATGTTAAAATCAAAGAAATTGATTGAAAAACAAGTTGCTTTTTAAACCAAGAATATTGCGTTCAGCACAGCAGGCTTCCAGGTCAATATTCTGGAGTTATGTGGTCATTAGTTACTCCCAAATGTGTTTCCTGAGATAAACAGTGGCGTGGCCACGAGGGGGGGGGTATATGTCAAATCTTCCATTTTACCACTGGCAAGCATGACATTGGGAGATGCATTCTAAGCCAAAGTAAAGGATATTTCTTCAAAAATTTTCCTCGTGCTCTAATTCATAGGATAACTGTCACAAAACGAACAAGGTTTCCTCCTCGCTAAAGGCAAGCATGATATTGGGAGAGGCATTCTAAGCCAAAGTAAAGGATATTTCTTCAAAAATTTTCCTCGTGCTCTGATTCATAGGATAACTGTTACAAAATTATCAAGGTTTCCTCGTCGCTAAAGGCAAGCATGATATTGGGAGATGCATTCTAAGCCAAAGTAAAGGGCGTGGGCCCAAAAATTTTCCTGGGGGATTCGCCCCCAAACCCCCTGATTTGCATTCCCCCCACTTATTTTACCCTGGCCACGCCGCTGGACATAAAGGCAAAGTGTAAGTCCATTTGATGCTAAATTCAAGTTATAAGGTAAAGTACCGAGATAAAACCCTATGGTTTTGAAACAACCACTGAATTTGACTTTCTTTCTCAATAAATCAGCAACCACTTATCAGATTTGCTCAAATTTGGTGCCAAACTCTAAGTTGAAATCTCGTCTATTCAAAAATGTGAAAAATGGGAAAGTTGCATTTATGGCTCCTCCACACTGGCTATTCAAACAGCATACATGTTTTTGGGACACCCTGTATACTTATTATTATTGAAATTTAAGTGCGAAAATTTAGCTCGTTTCCCTGGCTAGAGAGGCACGAGAAGACTTGGTGTTTGTTTTCCAACCCGATACAATGCATGGAGCCTATCAAAAATGGCATTGGTTGGCATAAAAAAGGTCGGAAGCTGCTAAAACATCTCCGTTTCAACAGTAAGACGTTGCTTATCATTTAGATACTCTTCTGAAAAGTCGATGATGTGTTTAGAAAACATTTTAGACAGTCTCTTTGCAACATCTTTGCTTCTTTCCAGCTCTTCGGGAGGAGGGTAGAATGCAGCATGCTGATGATCATCCCAGTCTATGATGCATAATCGAGGGTAGTGGTACAATGCGGGAACTTTAAGGACAGTATCTAAAATAAGGGGAAATGCAACAAAAGATTAGACCTAAACGATTTTTTTAATAAGGTTTCTGCAAAATTTACCAAGTGCTCTAGAATAAATGTATCTACATGCATTAGGCAGGTTCCAGAAATAGTAATTATAATTCATATTGGAGGTGCTGAATAAGACAACCGAAATTTTTCTTAGCCAGTGATTGTTAATATCATAAGTTATTCGAAGACATCTTGATGTCAAAGAAACCCAAAGAGTCTTGACTTAGAAGACAATGAAAGTGCTCGTTTTTGGCTTTGGAATTCAAGAATTGGTGATTTCACATCAAGTCTCGCAAGTTCGAAGAGATCTTGACGTCGATGAAGCCTAAAATGTCTTGAGTTGAAGAAGTTGAAGCACTTTTAATTGGCTTCGGCATTCAAGAATGGATTACCTTCATATATGTCTCGCAAGTGATACTTAAATGTTCTAACAGAAACAAGCTTCTATCAGAAACCATCTCAGCCTTGGCAGTTTTAAGTAACATAATCGAGAATTTTAGATGTGGCTCTGAATATTTCCTTATCATTTTCGAGGCAGCAGGACAGACAGAAAAGGGAATTATTTATTATAATTTTATGGCGAAACTAGTGGTTTGTCTCAGAGATCTTGTCACAAAGATTTTGGCAGCAGGAAGTATATGTTCATGAGTCAATTTTATAAGACCTTGTTTTTTCAACGTGAGTTTGAGAATAGGTTTCATTGGGGTATGGAGCTCTAAAACGGCAAGATATCCTCATTTAGAAAATCTCAAAAACAGGGCCTCTAAAGCTGACTAATTTTAGATACAAGCTTGTGTCTGTCAGAGCATTCTTGCCTGTGACACATATATGAAGGCACCCATTCTTGAATTCCCATGCCAAAGAAGAGTACTCTGGCTGTCCTGTAAGCCCAGATCAAGATCTCTTCGAGTTTGCCATGAGACCGCTTAAACATCGACACTCACCGTGGTGTTTGTAATGGTAATCACGAGGAACAAACTGGCTGGCCCATGATGGGAACTCATCTACATTCAATGTGGCAACTATCATTTTTGTGTACAGACTTCTGGCAGCTTTGTTGAGCTCCTAAAAACGGGCAATCAAATAAACATCTTATACCGGGTCAGCTAAAAAAGTTCAGATGTTGAAAAATCGTAATACCAAGGGCACTGGATGGATTTGAATGAATTGAGTTTTGGATGATAGCAGAAAGACTGAAGTATTTTTGTAATTTTTCTTGTGTCTATATGAGTACTGAAAACTTACCAAGTGAGTAAAAAAAGATTCCCCGTTTGGAAGGCCACTGCTCCCTGAATATCAAACCAATAATATTGAAAACTGTCTTGTTTCATTACCAATATGTTCAATTATGTTCAGTTATTCATCCAGCTTTAATCGGCCATTCCTTCCCGATGATATAGGAGATTTTCTGCAGAAAGCCCCTTCTAAAAACCTGCAAAAACGAGTGAAAACAATGGGCAAATTTTCCTTGGTTTTCCTTCTAAACAATGATGACATTCACCTGTCTTCGTGTATTTTGTCCTCTTGGGAGAATGGAATCTCCCTGAATAGGTTACTGATACCAGGGGGAAGACTTGTTCATCCTCCCAACAGGATAGCACGTGCCAACGCATGCAGAAGTTATTGCCGTAAGGCCCGTGTAAGGCAGAAATGTTGGGGACATTTTTTCATGATTTTGGGTACGCTTTGAAGGTTTCTTGAAGAGGTCTATTTATCGAGAAAATCATTCATAATTTCAGAACGGAATGGCCAATTTCAGTTAGGTACATTTTGAAATGGATTTGAACATGTCTACCATCAAATGATATATTTGCCGATATCATCGCCTTGATACTCTTCATGCTCTTCGTCAGCATTCTGTCAGCATATTTTGACAGAATGTATACGCGGCTGTTCTTACATGGACACATTGCATTTAACGGAAAATTTCTGCAATCTCTTGGCAAAGCTTTTGTACAAGTTATCAACTGAATGACATAGCAGTACGTAACATAATAAAGCGACAAGATCAAATTTCTGCATATGAGTGGAGTGACATGTATAAAATCCGATTACCACACTAAAGTAACATGCATGTGCTACCATAACTTGAAAAACGAGTTCTTCGTAGTATCAAACACAATTGAAATAAACAAAAGAGCATGAAGTAAAACAGATAAATTCAAACAAACCTCAAGAAACGGACTGTCACTAGAAACGTTGGTCTTGTGTACCAAAGCAATCAGCACAGGGAATTCTTTTGAAAATATAGATGATGTTGACCTGAGGAGGATGATATGAAAAATGTTACTTTTAAAACTGTTGGGTGAATATCAGATCAAATTAGGCAGTGCTTTTAAACATGTTTGAAGGAATAGAATCATTTATAATTACTGCACGGAAAATCGCGAGAAGAGATGTTTTTCGGTAAAAACAAACTTCTTGTACGCGTGTTGCACGATGTTTCACTAAATACAAACAAATAACAGTATAAATAATCGAGCTTTGAACAGAGTTTTATTTTGTACGACGTTTCGGGCTTAAACCCATTATCAAGTGAAGTAAGATTAGTGGAATGTAGGATAAAAGAAGAGTAAGTTCGAAAGATAGAAATCGAATTTGAGGGAATCGGTGTGACGTAAACGAAAGAATAATAGGATAGATATGCATAGCAACAAGAACAGGAGAGGAAGAGAAAGGGTTAGTTAGAATAATGTCATTGTAAATAATTGAACTGCTTATTAAGTCCTGCAGGAAAGAGAGTTCCAAGTTTGAAAATTATGCGCTTCTCCAAAGTCTTTCTTTTGTTACTGTCCGTGGGGGCAAAAAGGAGGCCAAGAATCATCATGTCATCAGTTGAATGGTTGGGTGAATTAAAGTGTCTTGAGATGTTGCTATCGGGGTCATTTTCGTGTTGCTCGTTCAGATGGATCTTATGTTTAACGTTTCGCACATGCTCGCCAAATCTGTTGTTGATTTGGCGAGACGTTTCTCCAATATATAGGATGTGGCATTGGGTACATGAAATGCAATATACGACGCTGGTTGATGAACACGTAAAGGTAGCTTTAATTGTGAAGGTCTTGTTTCCGTTGTTGATCGTAGTTGTTGGGCTGACGTGGGTACATGTTTGACAGAGGCCATGATTGCAAGGAAAAGCATGATTGCATGTTTTTCGGTAGTTTATAGAGTGATGTGCAAACTCACTACATTGGACATACAATTATTGCAATGAGACTCGTGCGACACAACATGCCCATGAAGCGTTGATGGTGTTTCTCAAGATTCTTAAAATGCAATTCAACGACACATTAGGTTAAACTGCACCTCTAGTTTCTCCTGCAAACTAATCATTGCATTACAGCAAGAAGCAATTTGTTATGATATAAAAAGGCTAGAAAACGAAATGAGCATAAAATCGCTCAGATGTTGGGAAACAGTTGCTTCCATCATTTGTATGGCATGTAATACAGTTCTTTGTTATTCGGTTCATCTAGGAAGGGTCGCATCGCGCAGGCGTTGAATCACAGTCAAATCTTTGAAAAAGCCGGTGTAAATGGCTATAACATCGTTCTTTAGATTAAACTCATCCGAAATTAAAAGCAAAATCTAAAAAATCACACTGAGCACATATTGCAACGAAGGCTTTGTAACCAGTGTACTAGATGTCCTCGAATTAGCCCCCCACCTTCGAATAAGCCCCCACCCAAAGAAAATTTTTGCGAAATAAGCCCCCACCCTCAAATAAGCCCCCAAGGGGGGTTAACCGATTGATATTTTAGTGAATACTTTTGACTCTCTTTCTTGACTGACTTTTTTCGTGTTTTTTCTCAACGTACTCGTGCTTCGATATTGCCTCGAAAACAATATCTCCCAATATATTGCTGTTTTAAGCATACTGACCAGCCTCAAGTAAAAGAAGACAATTAGTCCCGGTGATATTTCTGGCTGCTGCTAAGTAGGCCCCCACCCCAAAATATTTTTGCAAAGTAAACCCCCGGGGGCTTATTCGAGGACTTACGGTACATAACATTTCGCTCCAACTACTAACGATTAAAACACCGATATCAAAATTGATACTATACATCCGGTAAGATTTACCTAAACTTCAAAGTTTGAGTGCCATAAAAGATACCTACCCATGTGAATGGAAGCTTTCTCTAGTGATATGTGTAATTGGCAACCTTTGATGATCTTCAACGAATTTAACAAGGATATCTGTACAAAGTGCATGGTTGTCTTCACATCTAAATCCACTAGGAATTTGGTATCTGGTAAAAGAAATAAAATGCTAAATTTAAAACAGAAAAGTCAGAAAAAGAAGATGGAAACTCTAGCAAATATTTGGACACTTCAAAAACCTTGCACTTCCCAAAAAGATTTAAAATCTGATGATATCCAGAGTTTAAGTCACTTCTTTTCTTGTCTTGGGAAACTGGGATGTTCTCCTCAGAAAAATCGCAACAGAAATAATCTCTAAGATGGCAGATGCTATATCAATATAATCAATTAATTATCTGTTGTCCTCCAATAAAATTTCTAAAAAAGAAGGTATTCTCTGTAAGAATTAATATGAATTGATAGGTTTGAAAATAAATTGTGATACAGAGAAGGGGCTTTACCCACGGTATCTGATCCTGTGTAAATTTATTAATCTGCAATACATTCTAATGATTAGATATAATTACCTATGCTTTCTATGAAATTTATGAAGCTCTACATCGCGGCTACTTTCTATGGTATTCTCCATGGGATATGTCAGCTTGAAGATCGTCGTTTTAGCTCCATCAGCTCTTTCGAACAGCACCTGAAGAAAGCATGTTCTCATATGAAACATAATCCGAGAGCTAGTCAAATATTTCAGGGACTTCATATTTCATATTTCATATTTCAATTTATAAAGGAGGGAGGCCCTTCACCCTAGTGGCTGATTTTCAAGGGGCCCTCCACATAAAAACTTACAATAAAAATTGGCTAAAAACATCTAAAAACTACTTACAATGAATATATACAACTAAACCATAAAACCTAATTAATAAAAGTAAAAGAAATGAGCATAAAACCGATAGACTGGGAAACCTCTCCAACGATCCAGCAACCAGAGCAGCCCCCGTCCCCACGCCCGACCCCGCCAAATCGACAACGGAGATCCCAAAAACAGATCTCCGTCGCCGATCCAGCAGCAATCAAGCATAGAAACCGCGGGCCGCGGCTAGCCACCCGACCGCAAGAGAAGCCCCCCAGCCTATCATATATTCTGCTTGAACACATTAATGGAGGGTGCCTGTTTAGTCTCAGCTGAGAGGCTGTTCCACAGTTTTGCACCTCGATATGAGAAACATTTCTGCCCATTTGCGGATGTTTTCTTTGGTAATCTCAAATCTGTTTTCGTATTTCGAAGGCTGCGAGAGCTGCAGGCGGAGTTTCTTGTGAAAAGATCGCTCATGTACTGTGGAGCAAGCCCATTAATAGACTTGTAGACCATCAGTCTAGAATCCTGGTCGATAAGCTCGCGAACGGTTTTCCAACCAAGACTCCCGATGAGTGGCCCACTTGGAGCATCAAAGCTGCTGTTCGTTGGAACTGCAGGACGTAGGAAGCATTTCAAACTTGGAGGGGGGGGGGGGCACGACACTTCAAGGGCACTTGCTTCATTAAGTTAAAGAAGCAATTCCTGAAAATAAAAAGGGCACTTCTTTGCTTACTGCAAAATCTTGGGGGGGGGGCACGAGCCCCCAGTGCCCCCGGTTCCTACGTCTTTGAAATATTTCATATGGTGCCATTCATAGAGGGAAAAGACACAAGGTCATCGTGTTCCGAAAGAAAGACCATTTGGTATCCAGTCATGTCGTAACGAAATTTTGATCGAGCATTGAGTAGCATCAATTATCTTTACCCAAAATCATTTCAAAGAGAATAGAACAGTTTAGGACTTATAATGCAGTATGCCATTGACAACATCAACAACTTCAATAATAATCAATCTCCTACACAGTAACGTAACGTCTCGCATGAAAGAAAGTCAATTTTTCAGGTGAGCTTTGAAAGGATCTCACTTTTTAGCGAGTTTCTGGTTTAGACAGTGTCATAAACGCCATCATAAAAACATCAATATAATTTTACATAATACACAACCATCTGCATAAATTCTATATTCTAAAAATGTGGAGACTAAAAGGTCATCAATCAAGTTTCTTTTAAATGCCAAATTGTAGTGTCCAGTAACAATCAGGTGAAAAAGTGTAGCAGTATGCTGTTCGAAAAAAACATGCTGCAAAAACCATGCAGCACAAGGGCGGCAAAAGGGACGGATCAGCGGACTAGTCAGCCCCTAAAAATTTCATAAAAGCGGTCAAAATAGAGCCTCAAGTGTGTGTTGTCAGTTGTCTCTTACAGCCTGCACGAAACGTTACAATCCTCAATGGCCCTTGCAGCCACCAGGCTTTTATTATTATGCTCATTTTCGCCACCAGGTTTGTGTAATTATGCTCATGTTCAAGGTTGAGGAAGCTCGTTTCGGGTGAATAGGTAGCCTCACTACATAAGGACCCTCAACTTACGCTCATCTAATTGAAGTGAATTAATGTTGTTGTTGTCGCTCCAGTTGAGGGCCTTATGGACTAACTCTTCTCAAAACGGCAAAAAAATTCTCGCCAGGAACAAATTTGTTCCTGGACCAATCAGGATGCGAGCCTTGAAATAACTTGATGGGATTGGCTGATTCTTCTTCAATTCAAACTTCCCGCCAAAGGCAAACAAACGAATTCGAACAACGCGCTCGACTGAACTGCTCCAACGATCAAAATCTCAAAGTAGCGAACGAATTTACGAGATCTTTTGCGTCCCCAAACAACCAAAATATCACTTATGGGTAGGATTTTTTTGCTTTAATAGCTTGAAGAAACATTCATCTAAGTACTGATAGCTTGTTTTGCAGTGTAGCACTACAGGAAAACCACTTTTTGCGGTGATTTAGGGTCGGTGGTTTCAAGAAAAAATAGCAGGTGATTTAGGCCATGTCCGTTTCTGGAAGCGTAAGTCCATGAGTCGTAGTTATAGCGTCCATCAGCCTATCAATAGCGATAACCTACGAACATATAATCAGTCTAGTGAATAGGTGCGCTTAGTGGAAATCAGTAATCCACAACAACGATACCCTTAGTGTGTATGCTCATTAGTGAGTGGTAGTTAAGTATTATACAGATACAGATTAGGCACGAAAATGCTGAAGTTCTTCCTAACTTATAATTGCATAGAATCTTTATCTAAAATACTTCTCAACTAACCTGATCTAGTACAAGGTCCTTTTCCCTGACATTGCTTTTCCATACATTCTTTGTAATCACATCTTCACTTGGTTTTGCAACGCACTCCACCATGCCGAATAACATTTCACATGCCAATTTGAAACATTGTAATGGTATCAACTTTTGTTGCAGTGATCTCGATAGATATTCTCTTGCAAGGGATTTTGTATACAGAAAAGCTGTAAGGCGCACATCTTTCTGAAAAGATAAACATGAAACTTCAGACAAAAGGAAAGTGTTTCTTAACTTAAAAAATTACAATATCAGCTTTCTTTGAAAGTTTTAATCAAGATCTTATGACACCCAAAAATTCCTAAAGCATGTCAAGGGTATCAATGATTTGTTTATTATAATTCAACGCAATTTGGATATGTTAAAGAGATTGTACAAGATTTTTGTAAACAATCGGAAAGTACGGGACAACCCGCGCACGTTACTAAAGCCTTAGGTGTCTAATGGCGGCCAGTTTCATAGCAGCTTCTACGTAAGTTTCACTGCAGTGTTTTCTTGTCTATGTCTATGAAATGTGATGGAACTTTTGATATACACTAAAACTTTCAAATATTCGGCTTTAGAAAAATAGAACAAATCCTCCACCAAAGCTTCGATCACCAAGATTGTCGCAGATACTTTGGATTACTGTTCTCTGTGCGAAATCGCCATTAGCTATGTTGTGTTTAGCCTACACACATTCGATGATTTGATACGCAGAGCCATGCAAAGAGGAAGGGTTGCACAGCCTAGTTTAAAAGATACCTAAAAAATCTTAGGACCATAGATTCTAAGTCTCGATAAAGACTTTGCTTCAAATTTTGCAAGTCAAAAAAAACCTCATCTTGAATATCATAAAAAAGTGCAGTTTAAAAAACATGTTATTGAATATGCAGTACATAATATCTGTACCTTCATATGTGATGCAGTGCTATTCTGGAAATCAAGTGAAACTGCAGACATAGCTGCCTTTGACAGCCAAGAAAGTATGTCATCAAGCTAAAATAAAACACAGATATATGAAGCACCTAAATCTTGAAAATTCAATTAGAAGTAGCAGCATATTATGCGCATACTAACCGGTTTTGTGTTGTACAAGAAAATATAAAGCCCGAGGTCTTCAAAGTACAGACCGAGCTTGCGAGGTTTGTGCAAAAAGACCGAGGGCTTTATATTTTCCTGTACAACTACAAACCCGGTTAGTATGAGTTTTATTACCTGAAAGCTGCTAATTTTGACTTATATCGTTTAGTCAAACGAAATTTGTTACTGTTATGTCACCTAAAGCTTATTGTAAATCTCATAGGCCTAAATCAGTTGCTGTGGTGACAAAAACGCGTTTTTGCATCGTCTTATACCAGGTTACGGGAAAACCGCGGGAAATCTGTGATTAACCAATAGAATTGGCGGGATTCTTGTATTGCCTCGTTTTTGAAGCGTCAGTCAGGCTATAATCAATTGTAAAATTCAGTTTAGCATGATTATCGATCACTTAAATATACAATGAACTGCAAATATCCTGCTTATGCAGGTTACGGGAAAACCGCGGGAAATCTGTGATTAACCAATAGAATTGGCGGGATTCTTGTATTGCCTCGTTTTTGAAGCGTCAGTCAGGCTATAATCAATTGTAAAATTCAGTTTAGCATGACTATCGATCACTTAAATATACAATGAACTGCAAATATCCTGCTTATGCAATTGAATTGATAGAGTTTCAAATTATGGCTAAATATTAGGCCAAAATTTAGCTTAAAAATAAATGCAAATGATTTGAATTACTACCCTGAGCCCTATATAAAAGATGCGAAAGCTTCGGTCCTTACAGATAAGCGTTTGAGGTTGACAACACACACATTTCACTGTAAGTTATCTTTGGAGTAGGGAAAATAAAGCTTTATTGGCCTTTAAAGAAAGGCTACGTTTTGAAACAATACGTTCTCGACGTTTCAGAGAGCCTCTTTTTCATACCTGCATGTTTCCATGGTAATCAAGTCGAACCGAGGACGAGGTTGCATTCTCCAATACGCAGCTTCTGCTTTCCTCTTCGGAAATACTTCTAAAAAGAGCAAGTGTTGGATATCCCGTGACGCCATTCTTTTTGCACTGTACTGGATTGGCAGTGCAGTTCATCAGATACACAGATACTCCGTCTAAGGTGGAAAATGAATTAAACATTTAGATAAGGTCCTAGTTTGAGATTTGAAACATGAGACGTCTGAATTTTGGTGAGATAAATATTTATCAGCAATGTCTGGTAGTGCGTGGGTCGGTGCAGTTAGCAGTGATTACTCATAGAGCTACATCCATGATTTAGATAGAAATCTGCAAATTACTAAATTTCTGCAAAGCCTTGTTGCTGAGAACTGACAGGTTTTGAGCATCTTTTCAACCCATCGTCACTGAAAACTCGTCAAGTCCTTGTTCACAGACTTGAAAGTTTGCCTGAACGTTCATCAGGGTAAATGTACAGCTTCGGGTTTGATAGCAAAGACCCGATCGGCTAAGGCGAGGTTTCATCCAAAAATTAGTAGTTTCTTTGAAAATATGACTATGTATGAAGACTGAGAATTGTTTCACCTAGAAAAAAGGTGTCATTCAGTTCAAATCAAGTTATCATTCTATTGATTAAACATCTTTTGATTCCTCTGACATATTTCATGCCTTGCAAACTTGTGACATGAAAGCAAATGTAGAATAAGATACATATTTCCCAAGAGTATGATCACATGACTTGAAACGGGTAAAGGTCTCGATCTTAGGCATTGAAATGATCTTAGGCATTGAGTCATGGTAAATAGACCGCGTATACCCAAATTGCAAAAATTGCTGGGTCATGATGACAGCATACGCCAATCTGATTGGCTGTTATTCAAACTGCACACATGATATTGTAACCTCGCAATGGGCTAAGCTTAGCTGAAGTAGCCTCTTATTTCTGAAGTTTAAGTCTGATCACATAAAAACAGACTGATCACATGAAAGCAGACAGACCTCCAGCGGAAAACTCATACCCTGGTAATTCAAACAGCTTGAGATCTGGATCCCATGCGAATTAAGTTGAAATAGTGAACAAATACAAGACTTACGAATTTTCCTTGCAATTCTTGACAAGTTGCTAAAATGAGGCATCATTATTTCACAATAGCCACAATCTGCCATGATGAAAATTACCTAAAATATAAATTCCACACATATAAAATATCACCAGGCATTTGGGGCTGCCCCTAGATAATGTAACTACAAAATCTTGTATAGATTTCTGTGTTCCATCACGGGCCACGTGAAGATCAAATATTGGCCTTCCTTTGTTTTTGTCCGTCATGGCCTAATAGATAAATAATAATGCCCAAAAATCAACAACCTTCGCAACATACCTCCAATCTTTTGTTGACTAAAGCATGCTCAGCATCAATTAAATGTTGAAAGCACCACGTTTGTGCTTCTTCTGTGTTCATCTGCTCTCGAATGATCGAAACTGTCAAGTCACACTGCAAGCGATCCAGCAACCCGCCATGACTTGTTTCGTAAGGCCTAGTTTTAAAATGCGCCTCCAGGACGGAGGTTGTTGATTTTTGGGCATTATTATCTATCAATTAGGCCATAACGGACAAAAATTCAGGTAGGCCAGTACTTGATCTTCATGTGGCCCGTGGTTCCATAATTCTCATGGCAACTTGCAGCGGAGGATTTAGATACCAAAGAACAGACCTTATGGTTTTAGAAGACTTGACAAAGAGTGTAAATATATTGCTATTCAAAGTAAAGAAGACAGCGCCACTATGGAGAATTCGAGTGAACTACATTCAAAACGACGTTTACCTCCTTTCAATACTATACAAAATGGAAAAGTGTTGATATTGATACTAACCAGTTTCACAGATGTCTGTGCTTGAGTAGCATCGTTGATAGCCATGTCTAGCCTTGGTGCTTTATTCTGCGAAGTTCGTTCAATGTAACGAGACCATAGCTGATCAGTCAATAACGGAATACCATATAGTCTCTTCAGCATTAGCTTTGGTTTCCGCTTTTTCTGCAGAAGTAAATGGGCAAACATAATGGATATGAAGCAAATATCTATATCCAGGGGAGCAATTTCTTGAGTGGTGAGATACAACTGAAAATCTCTTTTTCACAAGTATCTCTTTTTCTGCAAAAAACAACATTGTTTTGTATATCAAACTATTTTGTCATTTTATCAAACTACCTGCAGAACTCAGAAATGCTCCATCAAAAATACATTTCAAAACAAAATTGAAAATTTACTTATTGAACAAGGTCAACTAATATCCTGAGCTATTTTGATATCTTGCACGATTTTACATCTGAAATGCTAAATGTTGTATTCCTCAGATTATTTAAATTCAACCAAACTCATTCAATAACCTTTCAGGATGGGGGCTCCCTCTTCGATTGGTTTACCTATTGAGGGGGCCCCTCCTTTAAGTAACTCCCTGCATGCAATTCATTTTGTTCCTAGCATTTGTATATGGTATTAATTTCCCATGCAAATGTATCAATTTTTCTGTAACATGTCCCATATCCTTGTAGTCTAGTTTTTTCTATGTATTGTTGATACTTTTGAATTGTATGTTGTGGAATTTAAAAATATAAACTGAACTGAACTGAACTGAACTGAACTGAACTGAACTGAACTGAGCTATTTCGCAATGCTTCATGAAAGACAATGGCTCTTTGCATCAGATTCGGCGAGGATACCAAAAATCATATCAATTCAGCATACCTTTTTCACAAAATCAGGGTCCAGCACCGGACCAAAATATTGCAGTGGACGGTCTCCGGGACTGCAGTCAGTCATCGTCAAATTTGCTGAACAGAACTGGAATGAAATTGAAATAATTGCATAGGCTAATGAAGAAATTCTTCATGCAAAAATGCAGCTTGAATAATTTGCTATACCGGGTGAGTCAGAATAAAAGTGGGGAGCAAGCCAGATTGTGTTTGTTGAGGTCTTGTATTGTAGAAAAAAGGTTAAATTGGTTATGGAGATTTAGTTTGTTTAAATCAGTCATTTCAACATATATTTATCTGCAATTTTGTGAACAGTCAAGAAAATAACAGGTGTAAAATCCTTGAATTGTGTAATTTACCTTAGACTATAAAATGCTTCCATCTACATGCTCTTTGTCGTGAATTACAGCCCCCCTGTTTGGTGATTCCCAGCAAAAGCACTCGCTTGCTAAGCAACAAATATAGATCTGTCATGCTATTTTGCTGAAGAATTTAGCTTTGTCAACGCTCAAGTAATAAATCAATATTTGTAAGTTTTGCCGAAGAGATATTTTCTCAAAATGTTAAAGGGTTTGTGCAAGGTTAAAAGCTTGCATTTGTAAAGAGCAGAAAAATCGAAACATAGCCTATTCAAATCGATGTCCCACACGTGCTGTGAATAATTGATAGCCAAAGAAACAATGCTGTGGCTCAGTGTTTTCTTTGTTCTATTTATAGAGAAGGCTGTATACAATTGCATATTCTATTTAATTCACAATAAGGACCTGAATGAGTTCCTTCTTGGAAAGTTCTCGTGAACTAAAGCATCGCCATCGGAGCATAGGTTAAGACATAGAACCATTTTCAAGAAAGTCTTAGTTTATGAACGTGTACAAAATGATGCCAAGCAAAAGTCTTTCATTGTTCTGGTTTTTCGTTTAGAAATTTGATGATGTCACATCCTCACACGAGTTGAAATATAAAATATGCTCTAATTCAATAAAATATTCAAGATTCCTAGAAATTACAACGGTTGAATTATGGCAAAATAGGTTAAGTTTCATTCAAGACATCCAATTCAAAGATTCTATACTGTGGAGGAGGCGGACGCAAAGAAACAGACACATTTCTGGCACACTGAGGCCTTTCGAACCTATGTTCTTATCAGAGTGTGACTTCTATCATAAAAGGCCTCAGTGTGCCAGAAATTTGTCTGTTTCTTTGCGTCCGCCTCCTCCATAGTATATAATGTTAGTAACCACATTTCGTATCAAGTTTTTAAACTTAAAGAAATAGACCATAGAATTTTACAACAACCGTTTTAAAGATTTGGAACCTATGCTTACCATCATCTATAGCTAGAACTTGCTATGTCCTAAACCATATCGTTCTACGGTAAATAGCATGGAGAAACTTCCTACTTACCATGTGAAAATGGCTATTTCTGATCACAGATAAATATTTATCGGGCAAAATTCCAAGGCCATGCAGCATCGTTCTGATATTCCATGGGGTTGGTGCTAAATCAGGTAAAATCACTTGTTTCATTTCAAACTTTGAATGAGCTGTAAAAATATGGCAATACTTAAAATTAAACCGTGAGTTATCAAATCACAAATCTCCTAGCTATTTTAAAAGCAGCAGTGTCAGTGAAACTTTTTTAACTATATTCTCGAAATAAAAATTGCAGTTTGAACGAAATGGAAAATTCTACAGAACGTCCAAAGTAAATAACATTTTTATCACAATACGGGGTGTCCCAAAACATTGTTCGACGTTTGATTAAATATTTAAAAATAGCGAAGAAAGGAACGGGCTCCATGGTAAGATAACCAAATTGCAAAGATTTTACATTAATTTTGGACACCAGAAGCTAGCAAATCGGCAAAATATTCACGGATTTACGAGTTTTTGAAGTTCAAGTTCGTGCAAAAGCTGAAACCAGACGCCCCTAAATTGCATATTTCGTGAAAGCGAATCCCGTTTCTTCAAGGCAAATCATATAGAATTTGAAAAGTATTTTCGATAAACTAGCTTTCTCTAACATTTAATCAAGGTTATGGATGCTTGGAGGCATCTTGTTGAGCGCAATTTGGGATGTTTTTGGATACTTGCATCCTTAAGTAAATTTTGGCAACGGTTGCAAGAATTAAATTACAATTGAAGTGCTATTTGGTTTGCTCTGATATCAACGAGAGGTAGAACATTGGACAGTCTTCTTTTACCTCAATTTTGGGGCGTCATTTTGAAAAACAAGTCAATTAGGGGCGTCTGGTTTCAGCTTTCGCACAAACTTGAACTTCAAAAGCTTGTAGCTCTGTGAATTCTTAGCGGATTCGCAAGATTCTGGCGTCAAAAATTGATTTAAAATCTTAGGAACAGGGATATCTAACCAGGAGCCCAGAGTCCATCTTCAAAATAACCAGGAGCCTGTACATTCTATCGTTACTTTTTAATATTTAAAACGTCGAATAATTTACGTAGAACTGAAGACAAATAGATTCAAAGTCTGTCTCAAATTAGATGTTACGTGAACATGCTCGCGAATAAAAAAATTGAAGCGCTCTTGCATGATTAATTTTTGGTTATCGCAAATCTAACGTGGCATCTAATTTTAGACAGACTGTAGGAGCTTTCAAATATTAATTTTTTAAAATGACCAAATAATCCTCATTTGTTTCTCTACGAAATTCAAGAGTCCATCTTCAAAATAACACCTTAGTTTTGGGGAAGATACTATAAAATCTGTGTGATATGGCCTATTAAAAAAACTGCAAAATCGTCGTTTCGATAGAAGTTAGTTTACATTACGTGACACAGCCCCTTTAAGAAATAGGCAGACAATTTAAAGGAGTTTGAATAATACCTCCAGGTGCTGATTGAACTTGCCAGAAGACAGCAACGAATGGAATTGTTTTGACATTTACTACATCTAGATGTCTTGATATAACTGTTGAAAATAATGCAATTAAAGGGGCTGTAATACAAGAAGTTAAGAAAAATTAAACCCTAAACCATCTAATTTCCACAAAAAAATTATATCACAAATAAAACAACTAAACTACAATGAAACATAAATATTATATGGCTGCCATAGCTGGAAAGGACATGGTGTCATCGAGCTCTAACTACGGCAGCCATTCCACTTACATCAATGAAAAAATAGATATTAAATCTAAGAAAAGAACGACTCGGGCGTCTCAGAAAGAAGAACTTCCTCCACCTTACAGCAGATGATTGACTTTAACGAATATACACATGTAGATGAAACACCCAAAGATATTGTCATGAAGGTTGTAGTATACCAGATCTACTATTCGCGATAAAAATGGGAGACATTCGCTACAAATAATGCAAATGAAACGAACACATTGCTGCTGTTTCGTGCTTAAATTTAAGAAATATCACCATGGGAATGGCAAATGCATTCTGTTCAAACAGGAGCTGCAATTTCCCAGTGAAAGAATGTGTGTCTCAGAAAGATGAGTAAATATCTCTTTTGATTCAACTTTTACCAAAAATGTGAACATATCCATAGGTAGCCTGGTAGCATTGAAACAAAAATCTCTTTTTTCAACTTTTACAAAAAATGTGAACATATCCATAGGTACCAAGACTACCAGAAAAAGCAAAGCTTATCTAGTCTGAGGTGAATAAAAAAGGCCCGGCGTTTGAGAGGCAATTGCTCCCTGAATATATAAGCAATGATATTTTGCAACATTTGATTAAATAGCTAACATGTTCAATTATTTTTAGAATTTTTCATGGCTGAAATCGGTCACTCCGTTCAGATTTTACAAAGGATTTTAAAAAAGGTCCCTTGGAGAATCCTCGAAAAACGTGTTAAAATCATGAGAAAGTTTCCCTAATATGTTTAACTTATTCAGGGAGATTCCATTCTCTCTAGAGGACAAAATACATGAATGCATGTAAGTGCATGTAATTTTGCTCGTAGTCGTTTTCATTCGTTTAGGCAGGTTTTCGAAAGGGCTTTCTGCAGAAAATCTCCCATATCAACGGGAAGTAATGGCCGATTAAAGCCGGGTAAATTACTGAACCTAATTGGACATATCTGGAATAAAACAAGACAGTTTTCAATAGTATTGCTTTGGGATTCAGGGAGCAGCATTTTTTCAAACGCCGGGCATTTTTATTGACTCATCCAGTATATTAAAGCCCCTTCCAGAACGCGAAAGTTCAGATACTCAATGCACAATGCAACGTAATTACATAAATAGTTTTCATGTTTAGATTACTTATGGTCTGTGTCAAATGAGATTTCACCTGCAAATTCCCGCGTATAACAACAATAGAGGTGTTTTGCAAAAGAATTTTGCGTTATCGCAAATCTCAGGTGACATCTAATTTGAGGCGGACTTTAGATCTTCAGCAGTTACATCATAGATAGATTTGAGGCTTCATATCATAGATCTTACTTTTTGTATTTTCCGTAACAGCCAAGTCCACTAATCCAAAACGCAATGAGACACCATCTTCTCTCTTCTCTGCATACATGCTCACCGTCCTTTCAAATGCATGGACATATTTGTACGACATCGGGTTGGATGATGAGTAGAAACATGCCAACAAAGGTTTTGAGTCTTGCGTCACGGACAGAGCACTTGAGGCAAAATTATCCTGCAAATGAAATAAAAATTCTGCAAAGATTCAGCATTCCATAGAGTTGGCAGACCATTTTAAGAGAGAATTCAAATTCCTCTTCGCAATGCCTTTGCAACTTCATTTTTCTTGGCTATGAAAACGATTCATTTCCTTACAACTTTCCTTACTTCAAATCTGTTTTTGTACATGATAAATCAAAACTAAGTAAGTTAACAAGGCAGTTCTTGAAAAAATTTTCCTTAACCTGAAGAAAGCTGCAAACATTTTACTCTTTCTCTAGAATATACAATTACAATGAAGCGCAATAGTTTCGTTGAAGGAACCATTTAAAAAAGAGCTGTTTTGTGCTGGACTAAAGGACTTTCGCAATCATAAAATACCCTAACCTTGGCATGCAAAACATATCTTTGTTTATTTGAAATTCCAATCGCTAGACTTACAGTCTAAGAAAGACTTGTGATATTTATATAAACTATGCAGGTCATAAAATTCAGGCAGGAGTCTTCTCATGCTGTTGACGTTAGAGATAGCAGTCAGATCCAACTATCCATAGCTGTAAAGTGAAATTCTTACCATAAAAAGAGGTGTTGTCTTTGATCGCATAATAAGGATTTTCAGTAATATTTGCTCCTTGTTGAATGCGTGTACACCTTCAAGCCTTTCCTTTAAAATTGGTATCATCCCTCTTCCTAAAATGAGCAAAATTTCGTGTTAATAACTCAGAGCAAAAACTGCGCACAATGACGTCATGCCCATTACGACTTCAGGAAGTGTTTGGCCACGTAAGCTTTTTGAGATGATAAATCAAGAGTTTAAGGCCTAAAGAAGATTGTATCAAGGTGTTGCCGTATTTTGCGATCTATTGTAAGGAGCTATGATTTATGCACGTTTAATATGAATAACTTGACGCCTTTGAGACTAACTAACCTGTAGTGCAGAGCGGAAACTAACCTCGTTCCCAGGGTGTTATTGCATCATACGCTGATCACCAAGCAGAGTGAACATCCTGGTACATATTCCACAAATCTGTCCAAAAAGTGGACAGATTAGCAGCCATTATCGATTTGCAGTGGCTAGGTAACGCTAATTATGCGAACTTGATTCAAATCCATACATTAACATTGTAATGAGTGTTGCTAATAATATTGCTATTATCTAAATAACGAAAAACTTTTCGAGAAAGCACTTATGATTGCTATTGTTTTCAACTGGCTAATTAAATTGCAGAACGGCCTTTTTATCCCAGAATAGAGGTAGAACAGCGAACTCACGCTGAGGACGAGACTGAACAGCGCAATTTCAACCATGGGTACAGGTTTATCAATGCACACAAAGATAACTTCAAAACAGTTGATATACCTAGCGTGCAGTAAATTCCATTTTACTGTAAGGCTAAGAAAAAAGATTATTTGACGTGATCTATCAAGCCACCAAGGTAAGGATAAGAAAGTAAAGAATAACTCACGACTTCGATGAAATATTAGCGCAGAAGGAAAGATCGTTATACCAAACTTCTCTTCGAGGAATCTAAAGCAGAAAAACAAATCAGAGTAAATAGGATGGCATGTCAACGACATTTGTATCGATCTAATCTGGGAATTTTGTTGTAAATATTTATCATCGCACGTACGTAAACAACTTGCACCGAGTGGACCAAAAGGAACTTCAAATGTTTGAAAATTGTTACGTAGAGAATAATCGAGGTATTAGACCCGGGGGGATGCATAACATGTTCAGGGTACGGGTATGTGCCGCCCATATGGGAGGGTTTTTGGGCCCAAAATAATCTAAACAAGGGTCCTTTTTCGGCAGATTTGCCATAAACATGGGTGGGGTTTCGCTGAAATTCACAAAAAAAATAGTTTAAAATGGGCAGTTTTCCGCCAAAATTCATCATAAAAGTGGGTACCAAGGCAAGTTTCGGTAATCAGAAGAGGGCAGCTTTCTGAAAACCGGGCGGCAGATCCCCATCCATCCACAAGTCCGTCCATCCACAAGTTTCACCTGAAATTGTTTCTGCTATGTTTTCTCTTTTTCTTCTATATTTTACCTAGCATCCGCAGGTAGTTTTAGGACGCTGAGAAGCTAAGCTTATCGAAACAGCGTCCTGGTCCTTCCTCTCGATGTGACCACACCTCGTGATTCCTTTAGCCTAGAAATACAGAGAGTTGGCGACCCTCCTCACACTTTGTAGCAGGTTCGGCAAGGCGGGGACTCGAACCACCAACTTTCAGATTGGTAGTCAAATGTGCTACCACTGAGTCATTCTCTCAAATGGGTCAAGCATAATCTATGCACGAAGATCTTTGCAAATAGGTTTGCAGATGATTTACCCGTAAGGGGCTCTTTTGTGGAAAGCTTTCCAAATGTTTGAAAAAGAATGAAATTGTTTCTTGATAAATATAACTTGTCACCTTTCTTGCTGACTTTCTGGTGGAGCAACGCAAATATGGCAGAATGTCTGACAACTTTTTCTGACCTGTGGAAAAGAAATAAAATCATCGACGTACAAATGATTTGTTGCAACTTATCTTTGGTAAAATACACAGCTAATTTGTCATGGCATCAGCTCATTTAAAAAGTTGCATACCAGGTGAGTCAGAAAAATGTATCCATTGCATTGTTTGAAAAATAAGCAACCAATTTGCAAAAAATTTTTCACAGTTTACCCATCACCTCACTGATGCTTCAATTCAATTAACTTAATTTTCTCTTCATATTTGGTTGGTGTATTAGTGTCGTCTGACATTTAAGAAGTAACTAAAGGTCCTTTTTCTTGATTTGCCTGAAAACATCTAAAAATGGCCTCTTCGTTATAAGGTAGATTTCGAAATTTTGATGCCCAGCATTGATGGGATAGAATAATCAAATTTCAACAGTTTCCGTGTCACTAGAGAGCAATGCCTGACCTAGTAAAAACATTATTTTACCACATATGTTTAAATCACTGAAATATTGATCAAATTGAGCCAATCAGTTTTAGCTTAAAGTAATGCAACGCAATTTTCGAACCTGGCTTTTTGGCTTTAAAAGAAACTTCAATCTTTGCTTCTATTCAACTTGGCGATTGATTTCCTACATCATCGCCTAGCAGGAAAAATTCGCACGCGATCTGCCAACATCTCCAACTTTGACTTGCAATAAAAAACATTCACATATCCGATTTTAAATCGTTTTTCAGCATGATAATCAGTGCATAAAGATGTCTTAGATTAGGTTAAAAAACGAGACTCGAAAATTTCATTGCATTAACACTTTAAACAGGGCCGTAGGAAAAAGCTTCGGATTGGGGGGGGGCAATTGTTCTTAAAACAATAGAGAACAATACCGGGTGAGTCAAAAAAAACGTGGGGTGTTTGGCAGACTGTGACGTTGCTTGTAGCCACCCGATCGTCGTGAAATAAATTTGTCCATGCAGCAAAAGGTCTAACTTAGATTATAAGCCTAACCTCATTAAAATCGGTCACTTGGTGCATTAGTTAAAACGTATTTTCTTTGTAAGGCCTTGTATGGAAGTCTTGCAAACTGATGGAATCTTTAGCCAGCAAGGCCATTCAGCATTTTAGCCTTGCCAAAGTTACAGATACACGTGGTATTATCAGAGGAGAATGAAATAGTTAGGAAATAGTGTTTTCTCTCCTGATAATACCACATGTATCTGTAACACTTTAAAGCAAATCCCAAGAAAGATAGTTTTCAGAAATTCTGTATTTGCGATCAAGATGATGGAATGGATTATAAACCATGAATAAATCCCCAACTTAAAGTAAGCTAAATACTCAGTTGGGTGATGGAGTTGTAACTTTTCAAATCAATTTCATAGTTTTTGTATCAAGGCTTGTCAAAGAGTGGATGATGTACATACAAGAAACAGTATTCTAATACATTATTTTCTCTAATAAACAAGTAAAGAAAGTAAAGCATAAGCACTTTGATGCGAATTTTCTTTACCAAAGAATAAGTTTCCACCCTCAAATTATCATCCATTCAACGCAAAGAACATGTTCTTACAAACCAATTATTTACTTGTTACAGAAGAACGAATCTCAAATCAGAAATAGAAATATTTGATGAAATTGCAAAAATATCAACGAAAGACTCCCAGAAAGCCAAAAATTTTAATGCATACCTCATGAAGATTTTGTTCAATGACTTCAAAAAAGTCACTTCCAGGAAGTACAACAATGAAGACATTGACAGAAACATGCCCTTGCATTACTTTCTCTATATCTCCGTTTTGAAGTACGTGAATTCTGTTCTCATATGCAGATTTCTAGAACAAAGAAACGCATACAGTACTTATGCTAATTTCAATTAATTAAGCCTAGTTAAAATTACCCGGCCCAACAAAGTAATGAATGGATTGACGGATTACGTTGATTAAAAAAGTTGAATAGAATAAAAATAGAAGTCATTGGACTCACTGGAACAAGCAGCGATAGTGACCAAAAAGATTGAACCTGCACACAGCGAAGTAAGCTCCTTGATGAGCCTGGCGACCATGAAACCTGAGACGCTGAGATGTAAACAGTTTCAACTTTCATATTCAGTTCTTGGTTCTTTTTTGAGTCGTTTATTTCCAAAGGCTCTAACGACCCTAGCCATTTCAGCGACTGTAATAAGCCAATGTGAAGCAGGATTTAACCTATTTATAACCTTACATCTTGGAAGTATCTAAACCTTACATATTTTTAACCTATTTTGAAACCTATCTATACGTAAAAGAGCAAATGTAGCCATCTGGATTATGTTAAAGTGAAAAATAAACTTTAAATTAAGGCAAGTGTCTATATTCTTTAAAACCTTTATCAAGTCTATATAGTATATAATTAAAGAAGCTTATGATTTATCATCTGTCATTAGGATCGTGTTTCCATTAAAACATGCTAAATACCCAACAGAGGGTATTTGAAAGCAAATGATGTCATTTCCCTTTTGCTTGATCTATGCACAAACAAAAATAGACTCATTTTTGCATGCTGAAATCGGACAAATGGAAACATATTTTCACATCAGGCCCTCTTGTTGAAAAATGAGTCATAGAAATGGTTATAGTTCTTCTGAAATTGTAATAAGTTGAAAATCGAAAATGGAAAAATCTCAAGAACAGGTAAAGGAAGCATGGCCTCTTCCAAACATTATGCATTCAAATTTTACAGAGATTTGTTCCTTGTAATGTTGCAGTTAAGTTGTTAAACATATGCAATGATGTGTAATCAGTATCTTGATGTAAGTATCTTTGATGTATTCATGTGGGAGTCTGATTCAACAAAACTAAAAACATACTGTCATATCTTCGCAAAAAGTTTGAAATTATATCATTTAGATCATGTATCGAGGCAACAAAGTATATCTTTACCATTTCCTTGAGCCACTTTCTGGCACTAGTTTCCCAGCTGTAGTCAGAATATGTAGCAGTGCCAATGTAACATCTTAATGTATAAGCAGAAGCTGGTATTGTTATTCTTGAGGAAACAGAATTCTGGAAAAAATATTCAATCAATCAATGAATCAATCAATAAATAAATAAATCAATCAATCAATCAATCAATTAATCAATCAATCGATAAACCAACCAATAAGTCAATCAGTTGGCCAGCCAAACAGTTATTCAGCTAATCAATTGAAGAACAGCAACCAAATTTTTCAAAAAGGTGGAGTAAAATGGTTAATTGCATCTTTCTTCGAACCGAATGACTTGCAATGATTTTTTAGTTACTTTGCTATCATGGTTATTAGATATCTTTGATTTTTCTCACAATTACAAAGATTCTCCTTTTCAGAAAGTGAATTAATGCAAATTGTGAAAAACATCATTATCTCCATTCTAAATTGAACAGAGAAAAGACAGCTGGATTCTTATGAAAACCATAGTTTATACTACAGTACAATGCAGTGGTAAGCAGAAATCTGTTGGTTATTTTGGTTGATGATTTAGCAATCTCAACTCATCTCTCTTGAACTCTCTCTCATTCTCAGACAACTTTGAAATATGTAAAATCCCTGTGATTTTGAACATAATTATTGACAAGAGCTCCCAATTTTGGCAGTCTATATTTTACAGTATCAACAAATAAAAGTCTCTCAACAGATAAAAGGATTTACAGTGTTTGTTGATTTAGTTCCAGTCTAGGCATAGTTTGTTGTTCTTAAGTGAACAAATTTATCCTGATATGAAATCCAATTCATAATCATATGATAATTTCTTTTGTATGAACAACAAATTAGAATATTTTGCTCTCTCAAATTACAAACAACCTCTCACATTATAAACATTCTGTTCAAAGCACAAACTTTACCATTTTACCTCGTCAATATACATCTTTCCAAAAATCCACCCATCAAAAGATTTCTTCGTTTTTGCATAAAACAGAGCATTTTCTATCTTTGAATATCTTTCAACCTCAGTCTGGTTATAATGTCTTCCTGTTGTATCTGATGAAAAAGAGTTTCTATCAATGAATTTATATTTCAACAGGCAGCATTTTGTTATATTGTCAAATATTTCCTGCAGTTTTCAATAGTCAAAAAGCTGTAACTAATTAAGTTAGATATTTACTTCATGTGTTTATTTAGGCTAACAGGATGTAAAATAACAGAGACAAAAGCAAAAACAAAACTTAGTAATGAAAAGCAATAGACTTGGTATCACAAGAGTGCACACAAACAAAACATCTGTTTATTTAAGTCAGTATTTACAAAGTTTAGCTTTAATGCCATGATGATCACACCTCTATTTTTCTGTAAGAATATGACACAAAACGGATTATTCCACTGTCTATGCAACACCAAGTGTTCAACTTCATTCAGTGACAGTTCTTGTAACATGGCTAGAAGATCAAGAAAATATAAAGCATTTCATTAAATGATAATTGACATCATAATTGATAATTGATAATTGAGTTAATCATAAATCGGAAGAAAGGGAAAACCAAAGCTATGCTTTTTGGCACAGCAAAGAGATTGAATAAATTTAAAGAAAGACAGCTCATGTCAAAGTCGGAGAGACCTCCATCAATTGTACAACACAATATAAATATCTCGGAGTAACATTAGACCCTTCACTAACTCTTGATATTCATCTTGATATAACCAGCAAAAAAGCAGCAGGAAGGGTAAACCTGCTCAGGCGCATTTGCAGTTCCATTGATACGTCAACGGCCGTAGTAATCTACAACGCAATGATCATGCCCCTATTCACGTATTGTGGATCAGTTGGGCTTGGATGGCCAAATGCAAAATTAAAGCGATTGCGGAGTATCGAGAAACGAAGTATAAACCTTATAAAATCAAAATGTCCCCCAAACGTAGATTTGAGAATTCCGAGCATAGAGAATCAAATGAAGAAGAGCGTATGCAAGTTTGTTTTTGTCTGCCTACAGAGGAATGTATGTGAACCGTTTAAGGATTATTTTGAGAGAACAAACCACAAAAAGTATACCAGGAATAATAACCATATTGTTAAACTACCACACATGAAAACAAAAACTGGACAAAAGTGTGTCGCTTTTGCTGGTGGGAGGATTTTTAATGAATTGCCACTCGATGCAAGGAAGATTGATTCCAGGATTGTTTTCACTTCATTTTTGAAAGAACATTTCGCGTGAAGAAACTATTATTACCTATCTTTCCTTTTATAAAACAAACACGTAATGTAGCTATAAGTTCTTTTCCTTTTACTTTTATGACAGGACCCTTAAGATAACAGCATAATCATTTTGCAGATAGGTTATCCTGTATTAATATTTGTATTATTATTATCTATAGCTAAAAGCTAAAGTTAAAATATGATCTATTCTTATTTGCACAGGACACACAGTGATAACAGCAATGTTGTAATTGTTGAACTGTTTATCCATTCGTTTGCTAAAGGGAATCGACGCGGCTTTATCGAGTAGTCACTATAAATAGGCTTAACAAAATGCCAACAAACCCATTGTTTTTTAGCTACACAATAAATCATAACGTGTCAAAGTTGTCAAATTCAATACATAATACTTTTAACTTCGCCCGGGCCAGCTTTTAAAATCTGTGATTTATGAAATAAAAAGTTGGCACAATTCTTTGCGAGCACATTCATAATTGTTGGCAAAGAGCAACTCATATTGTCTATAATACGATTAAAAGCCACAACCTTTGCCCTGGAATACTTGATTTATTATTATTATCATTATTGTATTTGACAACTTTTGGCATGTGCTGCTTCATTGTGTAGATAAAGAAGCAATAGGTGTGTGGACGTTTCTTTAGCCTATTTACAGTTTCTTCAGCTCAACTTTCTATCATGAAGGAGCTCCTTTTAACTTCATTGTTCTTTTGCATCCTTTTTGCAGAATAACAACAATGGTCAACAGTGGTCAATCAAATTTCTATTTTGCAATTCCTTAAATTCAATGATGTGATAAAAGAATCATCTTTTGAAAAGACTTTTCTGATACCTGCATTTTAAGCTGTCGTACATACTTACACGATCGACAGTTTATAAAATCGCAGAGGAGTAATACCACTGCCAACTTGAATAATTCCATCTTTTCTGTTGATTGCTTCAGGTTATGCGTTGCGTCTTCTTGTTGATGCTTTGCTAACTCCGCGCCATTTTGTTTCGAAGTAAACAAATTCAGATTTCGCAATGCATTGTGGTATGATAACCTCTTTTGGAAGGCGAGATTGCAAAATTAAAAAATGGAAACATGCGGAAGTGGATGAGTCAGCAGAAAATCACGTGAGCGAAGGCACAAACAAATCGCATTTCGCAGCTTGAGAAATATCCCAAAGTTCATAAAAGATAATTGCCCTTTTCAGCAAATTCATCCGTCTGCTGCAGCCAACAGTTTTGGTGAAATCTGAGGCTTAGGCCATCCTCAATTCACGGGTCAAAGAAAACAACAATTGAGCTTTTCTGAGCATGAAGCCTGACAAAGCTGACCAGACCACCAAAGAGATTTTTGACCTGTACCGGAATCATGGAGCTAATAATTATCTCGGAGAAGATGTGACACAACAAGAACACATGATACAATGTGCCATGCTTGCAGAACGAAGCGGTTACCCGGATGAAGTCATCCTTGGAGCTTTGTTTCACGACATAGGCCATCTTTTAGGCCTTGCAAATCAGCTGGAAGCCATGGCAAAGGGGATTGGTACCAAGAGACATGACGTCATTGGAGCTCAATACCTGGCAAATCTTGGATTTCCAGAAACACTGTGCGAGCTAGTGAAGCATCATGTCAATGCAAAGAGGTATTTGGTGCACAAAAGAGAAGGGTATCACGATCAGCTATCAGATGCATCAAAACAAACATTGATTCATCAAGGAGGTCCCATGGGTGCTGAAGAAGCTGCTGAGTTTGAAAAGTTGAAGAATTTCAAGGCGATTATTGAGCTAAGAGAATGGGATGATCATGGAAAAATTGAAGGGAAAGAATCAGAATCGATTGATAAATATGTTGAAATGTGCAGAAAATATTTGGTAAATTTAATGTGAACAAGCAAATAATATATAATATTTTAATGTTAGTGTCAAGAAAATGTTACTGCTAGAAAATATGGAGACAGCTTTGTAGATTTCTCTCCTGGATCTGACAGATACTTCTTTGTGGACAGTTTGAATTATAGTGATTGAAGTTGTCACTGACTCCAAATCGAATATTTTGTTTGTACCTATTTTAATTTTTTTTTATAATCATTTAAAATGTTACAATACATGTTACATCTACATCCTACCATACTTTCTAATTACTTTACAGACTATACAACACTACAGGGACGGGACCACAAGGAGCAAAAGACAATGACTACCAGGTGGACATTAACATAAAGACATGCAAAAAATAGTAACTAAATAAACAACTACAAACAGCTACAAATACGATGAATTACTGATAAATACAAAATATACGGGGAAAAAGTGTACATAGTGGTTGTGTGGCGTAAAACGATTGTTTGAAGTTATCCAAGCCGACCTGTTTTGTGGATGAAACTTAGAGTCTGTTCGAGTATATTTTTATTCACTTCGTCAGAAAGTTCTTTATTACTATACAATAAGTATTGAACCAGAACATTGTTTGGAAGGGCGTCGATTTGGACCTATTTTAATTGAACACATGAAACAACAGTGACAGTCAAAATAATTTAGAATGAAGTTGCACGAAAGAATCTTAAATCACAATAAATTCACGATCAAAAAAAGAAGAATTCAAGATTTCGCGTCAGGGAATATCGGACCCCTATGGGACGCAGTAGGTCACACTTAAAGTATAGGGCGGGGGGGGGGTCTGTGCATGGAGCCAATATTCGCAAAAACACAAGCCTTGGACAATGCAAAAAGCGAAAAGGATGACATGGAAAAAAGACTTCACATAATCCCATAAAATAATTCATTCGCACTCTTTGGGACAACAATAGTCATCTTCTACATAAAAAGTGTAATTAATGTCAAAACTGTTTTAATGTCACGACGACAAAATAAAAACACTTTTTGTCAAAAATCTATGAAAATAGTGCCTGTAATCTACGTGTTACAAGGCAACACAAAAAAATCAATATTCTCAACACTGCTCCAACGAATAGAGTTAAGTTTTTTTAAAGAACATGCGTTGAACATCAAGGATAATAAAGCAACACTATAGTTATGCTTCATTGGTTAGCTAGAGATGGGGTACAGAAAGATTTTTTCGCAAGGGTTGTCGATTTTTTGTAGAAAAAGTTGAACAAATTATTTGCGCTTTTATTCGTTCAAATGATGATATTTCATAGCATTCTTCGTGAAATTCTGATTTGAATAATATATTGTTTCTCGGGCATATTCATATTTTTTAAGGAGTGACCCTTTAGCCAAACGGTAGCCTGATAACCAGCCCATTCATTTTCTTTGGAATAATGGATAAGTTATCAGGCTAGCCAAATGGCTGATTTATAGACTTAATACAGTTCATCCCTAGTTTTTACTCGCAATTACAAAACTGTTTCACTCATTTATCTATTGAGTAGAATCATTTTGAATTGCTCGCTCAAACAGATTGAGCAAAAAGGTTAAAATCAAAATATAAAAATAAAGAGCGAAATTTACGACGAATTGTAATCAGTCTAGCTGATTTACAAGGGACCCTCGAAGTGACTTTTCATGACAAATTTTATCGAACGGCTGAAGGAAACAGGGTTCTTATAATTATTGCCTGAATGGTCGCAGTAACCTTAATATAGTGCGGTCTGCCTTTTCCATGGATTTAGAACATCTACCGTAACTTTCTCTGGAATATCCACGAGAAGAGCGAAAGAATCCATTTTCTCCTTGACTTAACCGCAAAGAATTTTATCGAAGAAGCCTATTACAGTACTATGTTCTTGTCAAAGAAAAGCTGCCAAGTAAGATTCTGCCTGGTATAATAAACCTATAGTGTTGAAGGGGTACAATTTACTGTACTAGTGAAATATATATTGATTTGCAATTGTGCTAAAATACCTCTCAGTTCAAAAGTGATTATAGATAAAAATAATTATGCAGTCCAAGTGCCATTATTTCTTCATGATGAAGATTTGCAAAATCTATTCAGTCTTTGTTTTCTTTGCTTCTGAAAGAAGCTCCACAGGCAATGTGAGAATAAGATATGATGCAACATTTTCTAAGTAGATGTACGGATCTTTGATGTTCGTGAGCAAGAAAGAGATTTGGAAGCACATCATGTAGGCCAAGATACAAACCAGTAAAGCCTGTCTTGTTATTGGTATATCAATGAAGTTAACAGCATCATTCCATAACAGGGCACTGATGATCACTGATGACTTTGTCGAGCTGAAAAGAGGATGAGTGACTGTTATCAATCTCTCCTGAGAAGAAGTGTGGCATTTGGGACGGGGGCAGCGTGGGATTAAAGGAGGCTATAGCCCCCTAATCTTCTGGGAGCTTCTCATTCGGAAAAATCGTATTTGCGTGCTTATAGTCTGTAATTGTGAAGTTTGCAAGCAACCAAGTTACCGTCATAAATCAAAAATGTTAAAACTGCAACATTTGTCAAAATCGATGTTTACATTGGAAATATCGCTTTCAGTTGAGATAACTAAATGCCAGCAACAATTTTCTGTCATAAAATCCTGCCATAAGATAGCACCACTTTCTCTCAAAAAGTTTCAGAGTCCCTCTGCTTATTGTGAAATTTATAATTCAGATTAATATTAATCTACAACTGAAGAAAATTGAAGATCAATCGAAACATGACTTTAAACGTATAAAATGCCAATCGTTATATAGAAACTTCGCTTTTATTCTAACCCACCCACTCCTGGAGCCTCCGTTCTTTAGAATAGTTTTTCCTAGTATTGTTTTCCCAGCTAGTTATAACCTAGCAGAGCAGCCTTCAAGCGTTCCATCAATCGTGTTGACCGTGTCTCCCTTAGCTAAGTCTCCTCTCTTCCACGTACAACATCTTTGCTTTCTATTCTCTTTCCAGTGCCTGGAGTACTTGTATCATAGGTAGCAATACCTTTCCTTGGCACAGTGTACTACCAAAGAAATCTGTCTAGCAAATTGTTTTTTACGACCATACAGCATTCAAAGCATACTCACAACTGTGTAGATTTGCTAGCATTACTACAGAGCAAGAGTGCAAATTTCTTAGAGTATGGAGACTTACAACTGTGGGGCAAGCAATTCGTTTGAGCTGATGATTTCTCCCCTAATAAAGTGATCCAAAGGCTTCATAAGGAACTTGGCACCACTACCTGCGAAAAAGAGAGACTGTTAATTGCCAACAATGTCATTAATTACGATTCATCATATCAATTCTAGTTCTGAAACGTACAGTAGGACGAAAAGCAACTCTTATTGTTGGCCTACTAATCTTCTTTGGAAACTTAATATAAAGCATTCTCGAAAAAGCCCCCTTTTTACAGTGCCTTTAGCCCGGGGGGAGGGGGTACTTCATTGTTAAGTGATACTGGACGTGCCGCTCATATGGGTGGGTTTTTTCATCTGAAATTCTCTACATATGGGTCTGTTTTTAACCACCACAATTCTGGTAGATGGGTAGTTCTTTGAGAATTTCTTATCAATGGGCCCCATAATGATAATCCACATCAAACAACTGAAATTTTCCTTTATTTCCAATCAACAAATTGATGCACATGGGTCAAAAGTTTCCTGATATTTCATGCAAATGGGCTCGGAATTTTTTAATATTCCGTCATATACGAATGGGTCCTTTACTCAAAGTCCAAAGTACCCCCCCCCCCCGGGACCTTTGGCACCCGTCCAAAAATTATTTCAACGAACTATATTCGAATTTATACTCGTAAAAATGACCTTGCATATCAATCGAGGCTGGGGGCAAGTTTTACATACAAATGGCGAAATGTTTATAACGTCTCCATCGAAAGAACCACACACGGAATTTTGAAGAGAGGCACATCAAAAATTAAAATTTGAAATTTAAAACGAGATTATTGATTTGATTTTATCAAGTTATTTTGGGATTTCTGTTATAAATACGCACCTCGGATAGCTCCAATGATGATGATGATGATCCATGAGTCTGGGTAGGAAGATTTAGCGATATCAACTCCACTAATGATCTGTCTCAAACGATGAACTTCTTTTAGAACAATCAAAAGACCCTGAAAGAGAGAACATGTCGATTCGATTGCTATCATGTAAGGGGGCATAACCAGATGAAAATGAAAGCCTATGAAGCTGAAATGCTACATAAATTGGGAAACATGGGTGACAGTACAAATGCCAAAAATTGATTTGATGTGTACTCGCGAGTACCGAATAAACGGGGGGGGGGGGGTTAGAACAATTGGAGGGTGGTTGGAAACATTGAAAATAGTAATTTTCTTAGTTAAACACGAATCTTTTTTATATCTGTTCAAAAATTATGATCACCATCATTTCAATTTTTCAATAATCAATAAAAGGGGAGCTGGAATAAAAGTGGGGGGAGGGTTTGGAAAATTTTTCAAAAAATTAATAAGAGGGGGGTGAATGATTATTCAGTACTCGAGAGCATTTGGTGAAGCAATAATGCTTTCTCAATTGTGGAAAATCTAGCCCAGCTTTTTCAATCAAACTTGACAAAGTTGCAGATTAACAACCTAGCGAAAGATTGAGTAAGGCAGAACAGCAACCCGCAGCTCACTGGAGCCAGAGTGGAAAGCAGAGGTACTTTAAAATGTGAAATTTCCGAGGGAAACAATAAAAATTTTATCATGGAGACCAAACTAAAAATAATGGGAAATTTTTTTATCTGAGTGGAATGCCAACATTTCACTTCCAAAGAAAAACAAACTTGATTTGATAAAGGGAGACTACAGTATTTTCATTTATCTCAAATATCATACGGAGATCAGATAACTGCTTTTACCTTGACGATCTTCAATTGACAAAGCTTCCAAAAAACATCTGCAGGGCTAAAGAACACCACATACCTAGAAATTGAAAGAACCTATATTTTTCGACTGAATAATCACTAAACCAACCTTGTATACATAATAACTTGCTGTCATAAAAAACTAACTTGTTACTCTTTGGGGTTAGTGAATTTTCATAATTTTTCTGGGCAGGAGTAAATCATCTAAAATGAGCATCCCTTAGTGTATAGAGTACCCCATTTGGATTTTTCATTACTAGACAGCAGTGTAATGTATTCAATCTAAGAAATTCAAGAAAATTAAGCATATCTTTCAGATGATGCTATTGCAAAAAATTCTCACCATGCAGCAGTTCCAAGCACCAGAACTTTTGTGTTCACGAGTGCTGCAATAATTGGTCTGGCAAGCAGAAAATTTTGTATGATTGTCCCTCCATAACAAGATGAAACACAAACAAACAAGCTTGATAAGGGATGATGTTTTGCAAAGTTATGTGAACCTGAAATGAAAATAGATGATTTGGAGAGCCGTAAGGGAAATATGCAATATCACAAGCCATTTAATTACTATTGTCTCATCCTGTTTTATCTGCATGTTTTTGCATTTTTGAATGTAGCTACAGATACAGTGGGTACATTTTTTACAACTTTTGCAAAATTCATAGCCTGGTATATAGTTGTTATTAAGCATTTTGTAAATGCTAGTCAAGCAGTGTATAATGTGTGGTTCATAAACAATATATGACAAAATACAATTTCAATGGTACAATCAATAGGGACCAGAAAACTGGTTTTTAGCTCACAAATATTTAGTGCCTTGCAATGAATTATTTACCTGATGAAACAAAAGAATGACACTTTGGGACCAGCTTCAGGTTGTGAACTGTCAAATTTGCTTCGTCAGTTAAATGATTCATTGGGGATTCAACTGGGTCTGGGATAGCCTACGCGTAGACCCATTATCCCAAAGGAGGAAAGGGTCTACGAAACAAAGAGCAAAGGCTTGCTACGGCCGCCCAATTAATAATTCTAATCCTCTTTTCAAATGATTTGTGAAACGCGTTGAAACCATAGAAATAGAAATATTTCTATGGTTGAAACAAAGGCTGCATAAATTAAGTTTCTAGAAATCTAGAAACCTCAGTAGCAAGCTTCTGCTCTTTGTTTTGTAGACCCTTTCCTCCTTTGGGATAATGGGTCTACGCGTAGGCTAGGTCTGGGATTCATTGCAGAGATATTGTATGAAATATTCATATGTTAAAACCACTTTTCTTGACCGAAGTGCCACTGATGTTCTTCCATCAATTGTTCTTTGACTTTATAAACCAAAATTCAAACACTACTGGATCATCATTTACTATATACAGAAGTACAAATAAAGCTAGCTATCTTGAATTTAATTTACAACATTTTAGTTCAAAATAAAACTGGGCTGGACTTGCTAAATTCTCTAGATTTGTGTTTAAATTTCTTGTACACACATATAGCTGCACGTCCTCGTATTCAAAACTTAACACTTGCGAACATAACTGATAAAACTTTCAAAAATTCAAAACTTAACACTTGTGGATATAAGTGATAAAACTTGGTTTTATCATTAGGATATTTCCCGGATATTTTGGGCTATATATCGATCAATTCCCCATTCTTCCGGTGCATTATTCTTACCATCTCGAGATCTCAAACCAATCGCAATGAGTAAAGCATGCACTGTTAGGAACACTGGATACAGTTCAATTCTTTCCACATATTTGCCAAACGTGTGGACATCAGAGGTGTGCTTGAGGAAATTTTCTATGCCTGCTTTTACATCGATGTCCATGTTTGAATCGGCAAACCGCTGCAGATGCGTCAAGTGTCTTGCAACAACTTCTTCCTGCAGCGGATTCTAGGAAATGTGGAGTTCGCGGCCCGGCCACTCCTTCCTTTCCTTTTGGTTGGTAGAAAGGATGACTTATTGAAACAGCCTCCCTTTCATGGCGCGGGAAAATAAATTAGACCTACTACAAAATTTCTTCTCTCAAAATTCAAACTTCACTTGCTTCTGTTAAAGTAAGCTAAGCTGTATAGATGACAGCATCAACAACAGCAACTCACACTGTGGAGCTTATGTAGTGAGTCTACCATACGACCTGGTGAAAGTGTAGACTTATGACGATGAGTCTCTTGTTTCCTTGTGCTCTTTGACTTCAAGATGGCGCTTCAGTCAACAGAGACTCATAATATTACTCTGAAAAACCTGACCCTATTAGGCCTAATATGCTGGGATTCCTAGCATACCAATCAGATTGCGAGATTTGGCAAAGAACAATCAGTTTCGAACCTTCAATTCGATTGACGCAGCTTACTAAATTTGAATTAAGTTGCTGCGGCAGGTACTTGAAGATTTCTCTGATATGTTTTGGTTTTAAATTGCAGCATTAAAAGACTTATTTTGCACTCACCAGGTAAAGTGAACTGTGAAAGTGAAAGTCTTGGAAAGTTTGTTCGTCATGGTGGCAAGAGAAATTGGTCCAGGAAGAGACTCACGAACAAATAGCAAAATGACGAGTAAAGGCAGAGGTAAAGGAATTGAACGACTGAAAGAACTTGCAAAGATGAATGTGCGACCACCCAAAGCAATGCTGGAGGAACTTGGTATCCCAAAGAAGGAAGATCCCCCCCGAACAGAAGGTAAAAAAAAGGCCTAGAAATTGAAAAAGCGAGGTCGCTTGGACCGCTTCTGGGACTTTTGTGAGGGTCTGGGGCCAAAAGTTTATGGAGATTATGTAGGTGCAATGGTTATAGAAGGAGTTTCACAGCTTGGAAAGTGCTTGGAAGTTGGAACTGAGGTTCTGGGTAGTTAGTATCTAAATATTTGTTGGGGAGACGAGATGTACATTATACTTCACCCGAGGAAACTCTAGCTCCCCCCCCCCCCCTTGCAGTATGTTAAAGCTCATGCGTAGTAGTGTTTTGGGATTGAAGCTTAGGACCTGTTCATATGGAGAAAATTTCCCCGGCATTTTTCCGGTGAAGCGGGATTCCCGTTTAACCAAGATCTGGCCTCATATAGCTTTATCACATGAAATAGAATGAGTGTTCACATGAGAAATCATTTTCCCAGCTAGCCGAGATCTTGCCTGAATTCTACCGGGATCCCGCCTAGCCGAGGAAGTATTTTCCCATGTGAACACATTTTCCTGGCTAGGCAGGGAAACTTCTCTTGGTTTATCGTTAATCCTTTCGAATTCTTTGGCGTTAGAGACAAAGTGCCATTGTTTTAGTCAAGGAATATTACCTCGGCTGAGCGAGTTTCCCGGTGAAACGGGAAAAATGCCGGGAAAACTTTCTCCATATGAACAGGCCCGTAGATGGGCGCATGGGCTTTAACCAACTGCACCGTGGGAGACACATAAGTTTCCTTGGACAAAGCGATCTCGTTTCCCCAACAAATATGCATTGTAATTACTATACCTTCAATGCACCAAGTTTGAGACCTGCATACTTTCAAGCCACAAAGTCTTGCTACTCTGCTCTATGCACAGCTTTTGCTGCCATAGCAATATCCTGAAATGGAAGAACTTGTGTCTGTAGACCGTTAATATGTAACTGGTAATTGGGCACCTTTGGCAGTGTGGATACTTAGGGGATAGGGTGTGCTATGGCCCACAATGTTGCCTAGTAAAGAAATTCTTTTTGTCACCAAACCAATTAATAGAAGTAGAATCTCTGCTATATCCATCCGGTCCTTTGGGTGAACATTTATTTAATATCACAGTATGTTTGTTCCTTTCCAGTGATTGATAGCAGTCTTCAAGCTTTATCAATCAATGATGATGAAACACCACAAAGTTTACAGTCACCTCCAACGAAAATTGATGATCAGGTGCCTGGAAGTTTGCCTTCATCGCCAGCAATAACTGATGACAACGCCAACTATGATTTGGACAGTTCAGCAATTGTCAATGATGAGAAAATTGATGCTAAAGTAGAAGATAGTAATTCAAATTCTGAAATTGCAGATCAGAAATTATCTGATCAGGAACAGAACACAGCAAACAATATCATAAAACAAGGACAACATTTTGATGAAAGACTAGTGAGAAATGTAGATTGTGCAGAATTTACTCCTACAAAAAGGACATTGAATACCAGTGCTCCAGAATTTATACCATTGGATGATGAAAATGATTCATTTGATGAGGATGATGGAGAACAATCTACTACATCGGCAAGTGAAGAAGCAAAAACTTCAACTGATAGGCCTGCACTTCTCAGAGTTCCAAGTCAGGGTAAGATGTTTACAGATTTGCAGATCCTGATGTAAAATTTAAAAGCTCATCTTTCAAAGTTTGTCCTAGATAAGGGTATTGTTGAATGTACAGCAGCATTTACATGGGATCAGCTCCATTTGGAACTGAACTGGAATGGATGCATTTAAGCCTTGTATTTACACAGGACCAGCTGGAACAATTTGAACGGAACTAACCCAAATTGTTCCACATGCAAAATTGATCCCATTTGGAATACTGTTCCCAGAGAGATATCTCGTGCAAATGAGTGGAACAGTTCCAAATGGGAATGACTATGAAATGAGGATACTGCTCAAAAGCACTTTAATAAAAAAGAGATCTTCAACAATTAAATTTCCTTGAAAAATGTTTATGATTGAACATAGCCCTCTCAAATTTTTTGGAACCATTTCCATGCAAGCATGCTAAGTTACGGCCAATTCCGTATGGAACTGTTACAGCAGTTCCGATGTAAATGCTGCCTAAATGATGAAGTTGTTGGTAAATTTTTGGTTGAAAGATAGGAGCTTTATTCTAAGAGAAATTGATGTCAATGGTTGTTGTCTGTATGTGAGTTGCAAACAGCTAAAGATAGATCAGCCAGCAGGATACACCCAAGGTGCAAATCAGAATAATCCAGAAAAAATTGTAAACATTTTGTGCAATTTTTCTAAACAGTGATACAGCCCTTTATCATAGGATACTGCACACATTTCATAAAATATTGCAACACTGTCATCAAAGAAGGCAAGAATAACTCATGGGAACCATTTATATATTGGTACTACATCCTTTGTATGCCCTGATTGTAAGTTTGGCTGCAACTGGCCAATAATTTTATTCTTTGTGCAACCTTCTTTATATTTCTAGGAGAAGATGGCTTTCTTCTTGATCTGTTCAAAGATACAATACATACCGTCACAAATAGCCCTGGTGAATTTGACACTGTAATTGATAATTTAGTTGAGACAATCACTGGGTTTATGACACAAAATGAGACTATGAAAGAGATGGTTAATATCCTACTTGAACAGGTAAACAAATTTTTTTTGATGCAACATGTTTTTGGTTTCATTTGATAAAAATAGAATCAACTGTGATTTTTGTAGAAATTTGATCATCAAACGCAATGCATCTTGGTCAAATGCCCGCGGAGGCCATCTTTTTCGTAGCTGTCTGTTGATGTTGCCTTTGTGGAGACCAGTTGTTTCACACATTATTTGAAACAAGCTTTCATTGCTCTTTGTTTTGTAGAAGCTTTCCTCTTTCAGAGAATAATATATCAACTCGTAGGCTAATAAAAACCTGGCTGTTAGCAGCTCATTTTCCGTAGCAGATGTCATACATAGAAGTACCATTAAAATCTGTAAGTTGTTTGAAACGTTTCAATAAAAATTTTTTTCAGCAACCTGTGGCTGCTAGCAGCATAGCCTTCAAATCTTTCAAAAAGATACTGTTTTAGTCTTGCACACATTGACATATGGGTTTCCTGCCTAAGAATTCTTGTTTAGAAAATTTACAGTCCTTCTTTGTGGCTCAAAAATTCTTATCATGATGTAAAGAATTTCTGTCGTGTTAATATAAGCAAGGCATATACTGTAGTGTACATTGTATGTTTCTTGGATTGAATGGTTTTGAGAAGAACTTTACAAATACTCTACTGTGATTCTACCATGAAATTTTTTGATGTCATGATTATTTTCCAAATTATATAATGTATCTAATTTTTTATGAAAAGAATTGAAGCTAAGTTGACACTAAGGCCTGTAACAATGTACCAATAGATCTGTTCTGATGGCTTATTGCAGTTTGTAACGGAGGGACGTTTTTCCATAGGCTATAAGTGAGCAAAACTTTCTGTATTCTGCCGTGAGAATGATTGAAGTTTTCATTGAAAAATTGGATATCAATGACGACATTAAATTTAGGAATTGTTTCTACAAACAGTAAGTATTTGTTTATCTTAGTTTGCTCTCATCATTGCTTTTGAGTAAACACGGGAAAACAAAGGTTGCAGATAGGTGTCCGTCAGAGTAGTTCGCTGTGAAGGCCATACAACGATCCTGGAATGCATTACTAACATCAAAGCAACATAATCTTCTTCATTGATCTAATTCAAGGAGAATGTTTAGAAATACTGGGTGTCCAAAAAATTCCCTGATTTGAGCTGTCACTGAAGTAAATGTGTGTGTTATACCGGGTGTCCCAAAAAATGTATACGGAATTGGATGACTCCAGTGATGCGAATTTAGCTTCAATCAATGTCTCATTACTCTAAACAATGTTCTTCGATAGTTATCTTGAACAAAGGTACCTCGTTTGTTGGTATTGGTGCTACGAGAGCAGAGATGTTAATCTTGAAACCTCAAATATGCCTCTTCCTGCAAACCATAGCCTACGCGTAGACCCATTATCCCAAAGGAGGAAAGGGTCTACGAAACAAAGAGCAAAGGCTTGCTACGGCCGCCCAATTAATCATTCTAATTCCCTTTTCAAATTATTTGTGAAACGTGTTGAAACCATAGAAATAGAAATATTTCTATGGTTGAATCAAAAGCTGCATAAATTAAGTTTCCAGAAATCTAGAAACCTCAGTAGCAAGCATTTGCTCTTTGTTTCGTAGACCCTTTCCTCCTTTGGGATAATGGGTCTACGCGTAGGCTAGCAAACCAGAGCTTTAGCCTTTTTGCCTAAGCAAAGTCTTAAGGCACAGCATAAGAATCAATGATAGCCTTGATAAAATTTGAACAATTTGAGATCTTGTGTTATTCTGTTTTCCAGAAGTCACCCCCAGTCACATATTGGGCAGTTTCTTAATCTTTCATTAATTCCAGTTCCTAATTTCGATGTGCTTCAGGAACGTGGTTAGGCCAAAAAGCCAAAGCTCTGGTTTGCAGGTTGACGCAAATTTGAGCTTTCAAGATTGATATTTCTGCTCTCAAAGCACCAATACCTACAAACGAGGTATTTATTTTCAAGTTAAATATCAAGGAACATTTTGAGAATGATTAGCCACTGATTAAAACTTATTTCACATCGATGGAGTCAAGCAAATCTGTATACATTTTCGGGGCACCTGATATATTTAATAAAATTCAAATGGCAATCTATTGCACAATGCCCAATTTAGATCGGAGCATTCAAAGTCAATCTCAAATAAGACGTCACGTGAGATTTGCAACAACATAAAGTTACTGATGCAAAATACTTAGATGGATTTTATTTGCGGAGATTTTCAAGTGACATTTAATTTGGGACAGGCTGTAGTTCATTCATTTCTGTGTCTGCATATTTTGATTTCCTAATGTTATTTTCCTGACAAATGACAAACCTGAGAGGTCCATGAAAGTAAAGAGCTGAACACATTTTATCTAATAAGACTGTTAAGCTTGCAGGTCAAATTCCAAAGAAATAAAGATTTTAAGAAATCTCCAGCAATTTGAAGCTCCATATTCGATACTCATCCAAGACTTCTTGTTTCTTTGCAGGCTGAGGGAAGCGCACTCTGAAATTATTCCTTTACTCGCTGATAAGAAAAATCATGCGAACATAACAAGGGTATCAGGTATATCGATACTCTTTGCTGATTTGCTGTGCCATGTGAAGGTATTATGTGTGTCTTGCTTTTTATTTCCTCTACATTCGTATGTTAGAGTCCTTTCAACTCAAAGGATTGACCCAATAGACGATTACGCTAAAGATGGTAGAGAGGAACTTTTTACCAAGATGCACTGCGTTATTTAATCGAATTCCTATAGAATCGTTAAAGATTCGCAACTGGAACGCAATGCATCTTGGTAATAAGTTCCTCACCGCCATCTTTAGCGTAATCGTCTATTGAAATGCTTATTGCTTTGAAAACACGAGTCCTTGTTTCAAAGCTAAATTTTCTAAAATGTTCAGCTTTTGATCTTCATAACTCATATGAATTTGATACGTACAGGGAAGTTTAAATGTCCAATAGATCTTTTAGCTATTCTACGCACAGGAAACCCATGCGGTTGATTGAACGATAATAAGTTTAATTTTAAAATAGTTGTAGTACTGCATTAGTGATTTCATATCGAATTATCGCATTTGAACAACCACGCAGTACAGAAGTCAATAAAGGAAACGCAACACAGCTGTGGAGAAGAACAACAAGTAAGAAACAAAGGTATTACAATTAACTATTTTGAAATCTCAAACTTATTATCGTTCAATCAACCGTTTGGGTAGACTTGCCCCAAGTCTATTTCGTCAACTGTAATAAGTCTATTTGAAAGTATACTACGAAAGAACTAGGTATACTATTTCGTTTTTCCGTTTCCCTTCCCTTGTTGCAGTTTCGAAATAGACTTAGGGCAAGTCTACCGTTTGTGCTTCCTGTGTTCTACGCAAGAGGATACATTTTTTATTCTATTCTTCATTATTTGTATGCAATTTTATTCAGCTTGATAGCTTGATATTGAGTAGCGTTTAGGCCCTTATCATTTTCCTTCTTCATTACTTTTACATGACAGCCCCATTGATCGAGAAGACTGCCTTACAGTGTTCTGAATATTCAAAACTTCGACAAAACTCTACAAGTGTATGAAAATATTGCTTAACCTAGACTCTATTGTTGAAAAGCTAAAAGTTCTGCTGAACGTCAAGTCATGTAGAGTCTAAACATCTGTGTTTCAATTTCAAATTTATGTCCAAAATTTCTTGAGTTTCGAAGTAGGCCTAGTCTGTTCAAATTTTGTGAGAATTTTAAATGAGAATTCTTGCTTTGCTTTCAGCTGGGAAATGATCTCAACAAAGCATTCCTAAAAGCTGTTTTCAAGATAATTGAATTACTTCAAATTGAACCAACTGAAAAGATGGTTGAAATATTGATCAAAGTGCTGAAGGTAGGAGAAGTATCTAATGAGAAAATATCTAAAGAGAAATCTGAATGTAATACACTATTTCTGCTAAATTTTTGCGAAAATTTCTTCTCAACTTCATACCAAATTTCCAAAAATGAACACCTATTTTATGCCAAAATCCTAACAAATTAGCAACAAATTGTTGCTTTGCTTTATTTGTTATCATTTTATCTTCTGCCTTATCAAAATCTCACGTGACACCTGATTTGAGAGCCTGACTTTAGAAATAGAATCTTTCAGCTGGATCTTTGCCTTTACAGCTTTCCGGGCCAACATTGGATGAATATAAACGCAAAGAGACGACGGCATTCCAGAGGTTGACCAGACGTTCAATAAACTACGCGATTTGTCAGTAAGCAATGAATGGCTGAAGGATTTAAATAAGTAAGTACAGCGAGTCCCCGCATTTAAGAAACTAATGTTTTACATCCTAAGCTGAAAAAGAAATTCTTATGCCTATTGTACTTTTTCATTTAGCAGGCTAACAGTTTCTTAACTTTCTAATACCCCCTTGCAATATGCATCACAACAGTACCGAATCGTTCAGAAAAGGGTGTCCCAGAAAAGTTTTTCGACGTTTGATTAAATATTAAATATTAAGGATAAAAAGTACAGGTTTCTGGTTAGACAACCCTGTTCCTAAGATTTTAAATTGATTTTTGACGCCAGAATCTTGCGAATCCGCTAAGAATTCACGGAGTTACAAGCTTTTGAAGTTCAAGTTTGTGCGAAAGCTGAAACCAGACGCCCCTAACTGAATTGTTTTCCAAAAAGACGTCCCAAAATCGAGGTAAAAGAAGGCTGTCCAATGTTTAACCTCTTGCTGATGTCAAAGCAAACCAAATAGACTTTAATTCTTGTAGCGATTGCCAAAATTTATTTAAGAATGCAAGGATCCAAAAACATGGAATGAAAACTTAATCTATGAGAGACGGGGCAATTCCAAATTGGGAAAATATTTTGCGTTTAGATGGTGCTTTCAAACCGGTGTGACATTTCAAACCGATCTGAACAGGCGAGTTGAGTTTCACCCCGGTTTGAGTTGGAATCGCATTTTCCATGTAAACATTAAGGGCTTTAACCAGATAACGATTTCAATTCAGATCGGGGTGAAATTTCAAACCGGTTTGAGTTTCTCATGTAAACGGGCCCAGCCTTAAAATCTGTCTCAAATTAGATGTCACTTGAGATTTGCGATAATTCAAAATTCCTTTGCAAAACATTTCTATTGTTGTTATTCGCGGACATTTGCAGGTGACATCTGATTTGAGACAGACTATAAATTTCAATTGCTGTATCGTGTGTCCCAAAAATGTATAAGCGTTTGAACAGTTTTTGCAGAGGAGCCTCGTTTAAAAAAATTATTGTTCTAGCTTTATCATACAGATGAGATCTTGACTTGCATTTTGCGACCTTGTATATCCAAATCGGCTGTGTATGTAAAAAGAAATATCACAAAACATACTTCAGCCTTTCAACAAAGAACCAAAGGTCGACTCATTTCAATTCATTGCAATGGTATTTACATCACGAATTTTTACTGAATGCAACCTGGCAAAAATCATTGATTCGTTGTTGCTGCAATGTTTTAAAACACTGAGTTCTTTATTTTCTTTATTATAGTGCGCAAGATCTTCGTGGAAAGGTTTTCAAAGTGTACAAGCTTCATACGAGAGACTGGGATCGTTCTGTAAGTAACGAAAATATTTAGTATGTATTGTATTACAATTTCTTAAGAGCATTCAGCACATACATTTCGTTGTTAAGCAAATATAAAACTGACGGCCGGTTCCCACTGGATGATAAACTGTCATCGCCTTTCTGGTTGCCAATTTTCCAAATGTGACGAGAGCTCATCTTGCATTGGGCACGACACTTTGCCGTGAAGCTTGATTTTTAGGACCGGTGTGAATCAGCCTTTACAATCAAAGGTCATTCCCAGTGCAAATTGAACTTTCTTTGCATTTACAAATTGGCAGTGAGGAAAGCATCTTCGCACATTGGGAACCAGACTTCAGTGACCCAAAAACGATTTCACAAGCTAGATCGTCTCAAGCTTACTAAATACATATGCTATCAGAAAAAGGTTTGTATCAATGTATCAGTATTTTGTTGGATGGCTCAGCAATCTCTTGAGATGTTGTTCCGTAAGTTCACGGGTTGTAGGATTGATTTAGGCTAAATTGGTATGACCTAAATTGGTATGAAATAAAGAATATAAATCACCTTGTCTCCTTCTTGTGCTTGTCTTTATCTTTACCTGCTGGGCAGCAAATAAGCTTCTTTCAGTCCTAACACTGCTATACGAGCATTCACTTAAGCCCCTTTCGCTGTTTAAAATAACCACCAGAGCTAGGAAGGAGCAAACCAGAACGAGATTTTGTAATTTAAGACTCTGATGATTATTTTAAGCAACGAAAGGGGCTTAAGTGAATGCTCGTATAGCAGTGTTAGGACTGAAAGAAGCTTATTTGCTGCCCCAGAAGGTAAAGATAAAGACAAACATAAGAAGGAGACAAGGTGATTTATATTCTTTATTTCATGCGAATTTAGTTCATTCATAGAGCCTAAGTTTATCCTACAACCCGTGGTCAGTTTTGGCTTTCGCCACTCTCCAAAAGGCAGGTTTAAACCGAGTGCTGATTCTTCATTTCTCAGTGAAAAAAGAACTATGGCCATTTAACTAAAATATAAACTCCAAAGCGACTTGGGAACATGACATTTTGAATTGAGAGTTCGGTTGCTTTTAACGCGTTTCTTACAAAGAAAGACGTGTACCGCTGTTATATCGTTATGATATTGTGTATGTTTATTTTGGAATAACTTTATATCAAAGGATTATGTATTTACTTGCAGCAATTTGTAGCAAGTGAAACTCCATTGCCATTCAAGAAGCCAAGAGCTCCTAAAACGCCAAAAAGCCGAACGAGTTCAATTTCAGATGTCAGTGAAGGAATACCAGGTGAGATAGCAAGTAGATAATTTTGACAGAGCTCTTATTTGCCCGCTAGGCAATTTTGATTTTGCAAGGAATAATTCATCAAAGAAGTTGTACGAAAGAAATGAATTAACCTGTTTGATAAAAATTTTAAAATTCTTTTTGTTTTTCTCTTTTTTCATTCACTCCTTTATTTTCAGTAGGCTGCAAGGATTTCTATCTATTTAAAGCCAATTTAGGCCTTCTACGCATCTCGCATCTAGGCATGGGACCACTGTATTTTAACGTCCCTTTCGAATGACGGAGAAGTGAGTTGCTTTGTCAGGCATTCGAAAGGTCAACCTTTTGGATTTTGAAATCACGCGACCAAGCTAAAGTTTAGTTTCCTAACGGAAACTGCATAAGCCGCTCGACCATTTCACCCCGCAAATAGAGCTCTGAAGATAAGAAAGATGACAAATGAAAGGTCTTGGGCTAAACCAGTGAAAATAGTATTTGATCGACAAATCCAAATTACTAGTAGTGACAAATTAGTAATACATTATTACTAATTTGTCACTATTACTAATTTGGATTTGTCGATCAACTACTATTTTCACTGGTTTAGTCCAAGTCTTTTCATTTGTCATCTTGCTCAACTAATGTGAAAATATTTGTCGTTACACTGACAACAAAAATCATCATCAGACTGCGATTTCCCAAGAAAAGAAAGAGTTGTGCCTGTTCTGAAAAGTTTAAAGGAAATTGGCCTGAAAGGCAAAGTTTTTGATCGACATATATTACTACGAAAGACAGGCAAACACGAAGAATGCTAATGGCGAGCGGAATTCACTTGGTTCTCTCAAATGGGTCTGTGATTGTGTCGAAGTTTTGCGGCAACAGTACACCTGGCTAAATTCTTGTGGGAAGTTAGAATAACCTCAAATCGAATAGTGTTTTAGTGAAACAGGGAAATTCGTAGTCCCAGACACTTCCAAGACAATGAAAATATTTGTGAGAAGAAATCAAAGTGTAAGAATTGGTCACAGATTATATCGAATTTTAACTTAATGAAAAATAATGAGAAATTATATGAAAAGACAAAGCAAGGAAGCCACCTGGTGACTTTCTTCTCTTTTTCAAAGCGCTACATACTTTTGTTGCTAGACTCTGCCATAGAACTTGAAAAACAAGGCAGATGGCTGAAAGATAAGGAAGACTTGAAATTTCTCACATCGGTATTTTTGCTGTGGATACCTAAGCAAGCTCACAATCTTTTGCTTTCCCTGTGTTGTTGAAACTGAATGTGAATATTAATGGTTTAGGAAAAACATTGGAGCACATGTATGAGCTGCAAGTCTTGGGGAGTAATTTTTGGTAGATAGATGAATCTCATTTTCCAAGCCAGTTTTTTTGGGCAATTACAGCCCCGACCAGACATCTAATGTTAGACAGGCCACAGTCATCGTTTTTCTTTTTTTTTATTGTTTGTAGCATTGTTTGTAGCATCTATGTAAAATTGTATGCAGTTTAGCATTTTCTTTTTAACAATGCCATGGGGTAGACATAGACTTTTGCTCCTCGTGGCATCGTCCTTGTAGTATTGTAAAGTAGTTTGTAGGTAAAGTAGTCTGTAACATGTATTGTAAATTTTTAATTGAATATATAAAAAAAATCTCAAGCTTTACAAAAATATAAAAAAGCCGAATCAACAAATTAGTTCAAAATTCAAATTTTCCAAGCCAGTTTGACTGAAAAAAGCCAGAATCGTTCAATTCGAAGCATTTCAAAATCGTTTATTTCCATTTTAAAGTCTTTTCGCATCTAAATTCCCGTTGACTTCATTCATTGGAAAGATGTGTGACGTAATTTAACAAGATCATTAAATATTATTGGAGCTCCAAGGGAGATTCTGAAGGAAGATAGAAAATCAACTGTGTGAACCTAAGCTTTAGCTTATAATATATGAGCTTTAAACGGATTATGAAATTTTCGAATACAGATTTATTTTATTGAATGTACATGTATGATTTCAAATGTGCTGCTGAACTTTACATTTCAACCCCTGCGGAGTTATATAATATAATGATAAACAGTATGGAATGACGGCTTTTAGTTCAAAATCCTGACCTCTTGGGGCCCAAGGAGTTTAATTTATCATTTAAAGACTGCGTAGTTAATGAAATCGACTCTTTTTCAAAACAAGAATGGGCCTTTCTATGATTATCAATGGGCACTGATTTCTGAAGTGGAAATATTTAGGTTATGACACCCCAGGAAATTGGTAATTTTTATTGGGTTTAACCGAGAAGTGATGGTCGCTCCGGGTGCATTGCAGTTGAAAATATGATTTTTGAACACCAGATAACCTTTCCTTCCGTGATGAGTATTTTTGCTTCGTAGACTGGAATGAATACTGTGGGGCAGACGATTTTGACCAAGAGTAAGTTCTGCTTTTTCTCTTATGAATTTCCTATTGCCAAGATGTGCAACAGCTACTTGTGCAGAAATATTGACAGTTGACTATTGTCTGTCTCAAATTATTTATCATGTGAAAATGTCCGCGAATAAACATGAGTAAAGTGTTTTGCATGATTGTTATTGGTTGGTAGTTTTTCTCAAGATCACACATTAAAGGTATACAAGTAAATAAAGTAAAATATAAACACTTCGATGCGAATGCACGACGTTTCTAGCATAGCCTATTATCAAGCCCTAGTTGTTAGCGTTGGCTTGATAACGGGCTATGCTCGAAACGTCGTGCTTATTTCAATTCGCATCAAAGTGCAAAAATATTTTACTTTATTTGCTTGTTTATATTTGTACAATTGCACTACTTGCAATGAGAAGATTTTTTTCATCATACATTAAAGGGTCTCTTCCGACCAGCATGCCTTGCGCGTGCCATCTCTTGGTTGCCCTTTGTCGTCGCCATTTTCATGCACGTGTAAGGCATGCTGATTGAAACATCTGTAATCACCATTGTTCTAGGCATGTGTCAATTTTCTACTGCAGTTTGTGTGATGGCTTCACCCAAGCTACCAAAAAGGACCAGCAAAAATCTGCTATTTATCCGATCAATCATAGAAGATGGAACGCAATGAATCTTGGTAAAAACTTCCTCACCGACATCTTTCGGGTAATCTGTTGTGATAACCCTATAGACACAACTCTTGTACATGTTTCCCCATGTTTAACGTTACATATATTTGATGCTGTTGTTGTTGCATGCTTATGATCGTTTTGTTTTATTTCTTTCTAGGGAAGAATACGATGATGAATATGAAAAATTCCTGCGAGAATCAGGTCAACTGTAAAAGCACGCAGATATGACGCGGGACAGCGCATGGCACAGGTAGATACCCTTTCACAGCGACTTTAGTGTTCTGCATTGAATATATCTACCTCCTGTTGTTCCCTCGATATACGGTTGTCGCGTTGACTGAATTCACTAAGGTGTCATGTTATTGAGACGCAGCTGAATTAAGGAGGGGATGTTCTAGGGGGTGGGCCAAAAATGTAACCCCCAAGATAAATAATTTTGAAGAAGCTTTCTGAATGCAATATTTTTATGAATTTGATGTGGCACAAAGCGCAGTGTAAACTATACCTATTGAGTGAAATCATTTCATTGTCAGCTGTATTTAGAGAGACTGAGACTGCGTTCACACGATGCTGGCACATTTTGAAAACGGTGAAAAATGTGACGGTAGCAAAATTTGAGCTAGCGTTCACACGATAACGCTCCACGAAAACGCAAGCTTCACGAGAACGAGGCTGGATTTTCGCGCCAAAGCCAATCAGCCTCATTTTGAAAACGTTGAAAGATGTTCTGTTTTCATCATTTTGGAGTGTCCACACGATGCCATTTTCAAAATGTGCCGGTTAGAGTTGCGTTTTCAAAATCTACCGTTTTCAAAATCTGCCGGCAAAAAATGTGCCGTTTGCGTGTGAACGGGAGGCCTATCCGGCACATTTTCACCGTTTTCAAAATGTGTCGGCATCTTGTGAACGCAGTCTGAGTAACCATCTTTTTGAAAACCTTATCTCTCTGTCATTACTGTTGATAATGAACTGACTCTTATTCAGTGGGTGTGTTTTATGTTGTGATTAGTGCAATACAAATATCGTCAAAATTTTTTATTCAGAAAGTTTTAACAATTTCCTTTACCTTGAGGGTTACAGTAAATACCCGCACATAAGAACCTTCATCTGTTAAGAACCTACAGCCTGAAATAATATATTTTGTACCCAATAAATAAGAACCATTTCAGGCTGATATCTAAACTATAGGTTATTAATAAAGGGTCTTATTCATTCATTGGGAAATAAATGCAACATTTTTGCCAATCAACCTCTTTCGTGAACTCCAAAACATTTCTTACAGAACTGTGATAGGCAGGGCATGCAGGGGTAAATTGGGTAAGATTGGGTTGAAATGGATAGGGTCAAGAGTGCAAATAAGTTTGGCTAAGATTTAGATTCACATATTTTCCTATCTTAAGAACCTACACCCTGATTACTAGATGTGCCTCATTGCATAAGAACCTAAACAGGCCGAGTTCAAAATCTTAGCTTCTTATGTGCGGGTTTTTACTGTACTATTTTTGGCCCACCCTTTATGATTTGAAAAGTACATTACTTAATACCTCTCTCCAAGAGAGTTATACGTTCTTTTTGAGCACATCTTTTACTTTATCATTAATAGATATAACTTTTCCTCCAAATCAGAGAGCAAGTTTCCATGCTGGGATTTGGCATACGCTTTGTAAATATTAGTTCTGTTCAATTTTTTCTGTTGCATTACGTTTGATCTTGGTAGGCAAATCGTTTAGAAGCGCAGCTTTGCAATCGTACGGCCCTCGAGCTCCCATAAGGCTAATTTTCAATCAATTGAATTTTCAGAGCAGGAGCGGGTGGGATTTTCATGACCATAATAATAATATTGATGAACTTCATATTTACAGTTTGTAGAATAAAGAATAGCCAGCAAGGTAATAAATTCAACCTTTTTAATAACAGCAAAACCATTACATTTACATTTAACAGCATAATTTGCAATTGCATCCTTCCCCGTCCTATGTTTTGATATTTTTACAAAAAGAAGAGATGGTATTGCTGCTCTTTATATGCTGTTCCAGAGTATATCATCAATAGTAAACAATAGTCAGCAATCCAACAGAGTATATCAATCCATAGTAAACATATTGAATTCATGTGACAGGCCACTGTTGTGCTTGGAAGTAAAACTGTTTCATTTATTATGAGATTGTACCTCACCAAAAGTCACGCAGGGCTACCATGAGATCCAGAGCTAACGAAAAAATGATATGTAAAAAAGGCAACTTATAAATAGGATCTGGTACCCAGGGTACTCGGAAACAAATTGTTATTAATTTCAGAGCGACAGTTTTCTCAAATGGACTTCCTGTTTGCTTGGAAATTTCTACTGATTCGAAACATGCCTGTAATTCTAATATCATGTAGGTTTGATACGTCCAATCAGGGAAACTATGGCCCTCTTTCTTGTGACAAGGCACTTAAACGTAATGATGGTTTTCTTACTACGCTACAGTTGTTATTTTTGAAAGTAAGTTACGATTTGTGTTGCATCGTTGAAAACGAAAAAAAATGTTAAACGATGTAAGACAAAATCGGAATGCTGTAAAATACGAATTGAAGTAGGCATGGGCGAGGCCTAAGTGCTTCATTCAGTTTTTGTAATCCATTTTTAAAAGAAAAAAGGGGTCATGGCATTGCAGTAACTCTAATGCCGGATGGCCCAAAAATTTCCTCTATTTGGGTGGCTAGTGTGAAGAATCCATTAGCTATTTTGTCACCAAAAATGCACTCAAGTACGTTTAAAAGGCCAACTTAAATTTCGAGATATCATTCCATCTTCTGGGACAATTTTTACGCATCGCAGTATCGAAAGTAGGATTTCCTTGTTGTTTCTGCTTTCACATCAACTCATGGCACAACGTTGTTACCCAAGAAGGTTATCTGATATTCTAGATTTCTGAGTTAGCTTGTTGACAGCACTCGGGTGTAATTTTGTTGGCAAACTACCCAATGCCTTGTCCACAGTGGCCCGCCAAATGCTTGGGTGTAGTTTTGAGTTTACTCGGGTGCAATTATGTTGGTAAACTACGTAATACCTTGTCCACAGTGGCCCTCCAAGCAGGGTATCTGTTTTGGCCACCTGGTAGAAATAGCAAGTATCGACGAGACCGTTTTAGTGAAATTTCGACACTAAATTTAAAGATTGCTACCGTCACTAATAAATGATATACTGTATAACTGTGAAAAATATTAGCTAAATTTCTAGACAATAAGAGCTCTATGTTGTAAATAACAGATACGTTTTGTTGATTTTCTAAGAGTCATGAGTTGTTTAACGTTTTATGAATCAAAGTTATGCAAGCAAAAACGAAAATTGACAAAAAATTGTAGTAGACAGTATCAAATGTAATGGTGTTAGTGATGTTAGTGACCTATGAATTGTGGTTTATAGATAAAGCATGTTTTGTAGTACAGCCAGCCATCTTTTTCTTGTCAAGATAGTACTCAAGCTCAAGACCAACTAAAGTAAAAAAAAAACATTGGAACCTTGAGAGTAGACTTACTCCATGGTCTCTTATTGGTCCAGTCAATATGTCACTTGACTGGCTTGATTTGGCCTCAAAGAGAGGATTGGGGGAAGTAAAGCCATTAAAAATGTCGCAATGTTTGTTTGAACTAACAAGTTTGAAAGCTGATCAAATCATTTTTTAATCTTCTTGGATATGTAAGCGAACGTCTGCCGAAGGTGTTGTGGCGCAGTGGTATAATCCTCTGACTCTGCAGCCAGAACAGTCAGGCGGACAGGGCTCGATACCTGGTAAAGCCTCCACCACTTGAGCGTCATGATAAGGGGCCGCAGACTTAGTTCAGTTCAGTTCCTTTACTTTCAAAACTCGATTAGCGCTGAGCTACTTTCTGTGATCCCAGCGCTTGGCGGTAACGACCGCAACTTCACCTTCACCTACGTGGAAATCTTTTGCTTCTACCGGGTGGCCCACAATGATGTATTATTGTTTGATTGCTGATAAGTCCATAACCAATGGACCGATTTTCAAAAATTTTATTTTAACCGATTGCCGAAAGGCTAAATTGTATTTGAGGATGTTGGTTGTGGTTTAGACCGATGTCTTCATGTCGAAAAGTAGATCAATTAACCTGCTCATATTCAAACCTTGGATGGCATGAAAAAGAAACGGCCTTCTTTCCCAGTCAAAAGTTTAGATGTGATGCAAATGGCTGAACTTGTATGTCGTTCAGAGAATATCTGTCGTTTAGAGATTACCAATTCAGTTAATACTGAGTTCAGAGAATACGAATGCGAGGTCAACCTTTTGTCTCACATCTAAAATGTTGATTGGAAAATAGGCGGTTTCTTTCTCATGCCATTTAAGAATTGAATTTGAGCAAGTTTATCGATCTTCTTTTCGACATGAATACGCTGTGGTAAGACTACAAACAACATCTTAAAATACAATTTAGCCTTTAGGCAGTCAAATAAAACATAGTTTTTGAAAATCATTTCATTGGTTATGGACATGTAAGCAATCAAACAGTAATACATCATTTTGGGGCACCCGGTATATTTCTTCCCAGCATCCGACGGTAGTTTGAAGACACTGAGAAGCTAAGCTTAACAAAGCAGTGCCCTAATCCTTCCAGCATAGGTTCCAAATCTTTTTCTCGGCGTAAAAAGGTGGGTGTAAAATTCAATGACCTATTTCTTCTGATTGAATGGCTCTAAAGAAACTTTAGATACTTATCTATAATTCTACCGTTGGACATTTCAAAACTTTTGAATATTTTTGGAAATTACGGTGTATCTTACATTTCAACTCATTTGAGGATGTGACGTCATCAAATTTCCAAATCATAAACCAGATGCGTGACAGACTTTTGCTTGATACCATATTGTAGGCATTCATAAGCTAAGGTGTTCTTTGAAGTTACGTCATGCTACGTCTAACAGTTTAGAAATTACGATAGCTTTAAGTTTTTTTGAAAATTTTTCTTGAATTCTCGAAAAAGAAGAAAAAAATTCTACTTCTGAAAATATTGAAGATTTCAGAAAAGTCCAACGGTAGAATTATAGAGAAATAGCTCAAGTTTCTTTGAAGTCATTCAGTTCAAAGAAATAGGTCACTCAATTTTACACCAGCCTTTTTAAAGATTTGGAACCTATGCTGATCCTTCCTCGTAATGTGACCACACCTCGTGATTCTTTCAGCCTGGAAATACAGAGATTTGGCGAGTTGGCTACTCTCCCTCTTCTAATTAAAAGGTTTGGCAGGGTGGGACTCGAACCACAAACTCTCAGATTGGTAGCAAAAGTTCATCATCATCGTCATCATCATTTATTTATTTACAAAGTAGGCTGAAACAAAAACATAGCTAAAATTACAGCGAATTAAGGCCTACTTATTTACAAAATTTACAAGTCTAATCTAAAAATAACATGTATATGTATATGTATAATTACAGGAACTTTGATAACTATCCTGTTATGAACCCAACCTGTTGTACATATGTTTTGCAATGCCTACAGCATGGAGCATTGCGGACACCTTTATTTTGTAGGAAATTTTGAAGGAAATTTTTATTCGATACCACTACCTTAAGTCTTCTGCGGAGGAGCATTGCTCGCGAAGTGAGCTACCTCTTCGAAGGAGCGAGCGAGACGCTAGCTCGCTCCTTCGGAGAGGTAGCTCGCGAAGCGAGCAATGCTCCTCCGCAGAGGACTTAAGGTAGTAGTATCGAATAAAAATTTCCTACAAAATAAAGGTGTCCGCAATGCTCCATGCCTACAGTTGCATTTATCACCATTCCAGCACCTTATTTGCTTTCTGAAAATTTGAAGGGTGCTGTCTTGGAGTCTTTTATCTCGTGTGGTAGCAGCTGCCACATTCTAAATTGAGGGTGCTATCACTGAGCTATCCCCGCTCATCAAACGCTAACATGAAAACATGAAATTGCCTTCCATTAGATCCAAGGAAGATTTTACGCATTACCATACTCGACTAGCGCTGTCATTCATTCGAAAACATTCACGATTTTATTTTTAAAGAGCTAGTGAACTTCTCACGTTGAGTTTTTTTCTTTCTCAGCTTTGCATTAAGAGTTAAAAATCACTTCATCATTTGCGCCGCTTAAAAGAATTAGAAGAGCTCAACTGAAAAACCACTGCTTCTAGTTTGTTTTCGTAGATTAAACAGTTGTGATTCATTGATAATTCCTCTAGGTTTTCAGACTACCGGCAGTTTGAGCCGTTTTCTTCAGTTAGACGAGTTGTGAGAATACCCGCTAGCGGTTGTTCATTTTGCACATTCTTAGTTTAATAAGTTACAGTTTTCGCGTATTTTTACTGTAAATTGATTTCTTGATCAGAGAGCGTGCTGATTTAGCTTAAGACACACTTGTTTCTTTACATCTTGCGACGAAGGCATGCAGAAAGGTGCGACGGAAAATCTTGGATACGTCGCCATAATCTTGACTTTTGCATGCTATTAGACATGGATTTTCGGATTAGGCGTATGTTCAAGTTACAGTCACGATTAAACTTGATCAAGCTACATTTTCTCCACAGTTCATGCAGCTTGACGAGAAAATGTGTCTAGCAACTTCAAAATTAGACTAAATAGCCTCAATCTTTGTGCTCATTGGTCAGCTGTAAATCCCTTGTGTGCCATAAATTCAGTCAAGCATGCTCTCGGTTCATGATAGCTCTTTTTCGTTACTACTGATGGGAGATTGATAGCGAGTTGATTCCAAAAATGCTTCTGGAACATTCTTTTGAAATGATTAGGCCTGGTTTATTATCTACCTCTGGTCAAGGTAGCGATGACCACCTTTGTTCAGACAGATTGCAGCTATAATTCCTCTGTGCTTGTATCGCTTTGTCATATATTATATAAGATACTTTAGACGCTTGGCTTGTTATTGGCGTGTCACTATCATTGGTTGTTTTGCGTTGAGAACGGTTTAAACTGAATTTACCAGTGACGCAGTTCAGTAAAACCAATCTCCATCTTTCTCTTATCTTCTTCTGTTGTGTCTGATAGTCCAGTGTCCGCAAGCTATTTGGGCTATGTGGTTTAGAAGCGAATTCGATTATTTGCTATAAGAACGTGATTCATTTTGACAAGTGGAAGTTTGGTTAGAATTGCCGGCCAGTTCACTGGGAAACGAGATCAAAGCAAGTTGCAGGAGTGCAAGAAATCTGAAGAGCTGGCCATCCTTTGCAATTGGCAGGAGTGCATGACTTACCCATGAAGTGAAGTGGAAACAGTCGTAACAGAAGAAAAGAGTTGTTGATAGTAAGTGGCTTTTGCCAAGGAGTTTTCTTTCATGTAGATGCATTTTAATGTTGCCGTAAGCAAATTATGGCTTGAAAAAACGTGTTTTGAGCAATGGTATTTAAACCATGGGTATTGTGGACACGATTTGTGTCGATCTTGTCCACAATATCTTGCCTAAATGTTACTAAATGAATAAATGTAGTTCGTTACCTTGCTTGTATTCATTTCATGAGTATCTCATGAGTCGTTCGAGGGCTGCGACGATCTGGGAACTAGCTCTCAGGCGATAAATTTCAGAGCGCGGCACTGTTCGAACCTTATATTAGACAGTTGAAAGTAAGCAAGAATGGCTGCCGAAGCCAAAGAGCAGAGATACTCATGAAATGAAGACAAGCAAGGTAATGAACTACATTTATTCATTTAGTAACATTTAGGCCAGGTATTGTGGACGCGATTGACAGAAATCGTGTCCACAATACCCATGGTCTAACCACCCTTGATATTAGGCCGTTCCCCTCGCTGAACAGCCAGCCGAATTCATTTGCCAAATAACTGATGTCCAGAATAGCAATATCAGAATACTTATATCGCAGATAAAACCCGGGGGGGGGGTACTTAGTATATTTTGTCGTATTTTGTTGACGGGATGTGCGCTCCTATCCGGGTATCGTTTTCGACTCTCTTTTCTAACGCCGGGTATCAAAAGAAGGCAAGTTTTCTAAAGCCAGTTGTCAAAAGTGTGATTTCATTATTTTTCGACAAATTTTTACGTTTTGGAGTATACTTCTCGCCGATTTTTCTAAAGCCGTCTATCATTTCGAGGGAAACATTCTAAAGCCGGGTGAAAAAAATTTTCTTGGAGTGCACACCCCCGTACAATTGAAAGTCAAGTACCCCCTCCCCCCCCTGGAGATAAAATTTCCCTCCGGTAGAACTCGGCTGGAAAAGAACTGATCAACTCGGACGATCCATCATTTGTGTCTTGTGCCCCTGTGCTTGCAAGTCGTTTTGCTTCGCACTCTTTGCAATGTTTTCCTAAGGCAAAAAATTGGTTTTCCTGGTTTTGAACAGTTGTTCCTGAGTCCATGTTGATGTAATGGGTGGTTGGTGTTGAAGATGTGCAACGAAGCAAACAGCTTTTGTTGTAAGTCTTTTCGTTTTCATTTTCTTTTATTTTTTCTTTCATGTTAAGATCATTTATGCACGGTAGCTCAGTATGACTGATTTTTCAGGGGGCCGTGACTGACCTTAAACCTATCATTTCTTTCATGGGGACAATTGTTTGTAGCTCAGTTCATTAATACAGCTCAATTTGAGTTTTGCACAAATATGCGGATATTTAGTCTTGCATTTTATAGGAACTCATTGTTTTCCTCTGCAGCTGTCTGCCTTTTCAAAAATTATTAAGAGTTCAGAAAACTGTTAGATCCATTTTGCAGCCTAATTTTATTACATGAACCTAAGAAGTGGCTTATTTTGACTTTGCAGTTTATTAGCAACTGTTGAAAACAGATGTTTCCTACTGTCAAATAACAGTAGTATTGTTCGAAATTGGGATGTTAGGGCATGCACTTTTAATTGCTGTAAGGTCTCTTGACAACATTAGATAACGGCAAGCCTAATTTTGTACATGAACCTAATTAGTATCTGTTATTTTGACTTGCAATTTATTAACAACCGTTGAAAACAGATGCTTGTTTTGTATCCTGAAATGGCAATTGAATTTTGCGAAATTGGGGTGCTAAGGTGTATAGTGTTAATTACTATAAGGCCAACTGTCAAGTTAATATTACGACGTATATGGGAAAATGAAATTAGCGCGAAACCCTCAATTATGAACAACTGTTTAAGACTGCCCCATCCGCTGTGTGGTATGTGGTATTTGGTCCCGGGGGGGGGGGCACTTCACTATAAATTTATACAGGGGTGTGCGCCGCCAGGATTTCTGTTATGACTCAATCCCAGAATTTTGGTCAGATATTGATACCCAATCCCAGAATTTTGAAGCAGTAGCAAAGAACAATTCAACGTTAAAAAGCATTCAATTTCAATTCAATTTCATTCAATTTCAACGGATTTCCTCTCAGTTATGGTCACAAGCAGAACAAATTTGTTCTGAATTATTGGGGGACATTCAACACCCATTACCAGAATTTTTAGTACAACAGTTAACCCCAATCCCTGAAAGTTCCAAGTGAAAGTATACCCCAATCACAGAAAATTTCCAGTAAAAGTATACCCCATTCCCAGAATTTTCAGGCCAAAAACTACCCAAAACTGGCGCACATCCCCGTCTGACCCAATAGTGAAGTAACCCCCCCCCCCGGGTATTTGGTATATGGTTAAGTTAAATGGTAGACTATTTGAATAAAATGTCTGTGATGGCTAGTCGGATTTTGTCTCTGTTGTTGTTGGGGAGACGAGATACGCTTTGCCCGAGGAAATTTATGTGTCCCCTTGCAGTCCGCCCGTCAGAGCTTCAACCCCCCCCCCCCCTCCCAACAAGTTGTGTCTCGTTCACTGCCATCTTGGTCACTTTTTCCACCACAACATAGCATTGCTTCGGTTTCCTGTACCTAACTGAAGTGCCAAGAAGTGTTGATAAATGCTTATGTCTCGTTCAATTCTTACCCTGACCATCCCCCCCCCCGGGACACCCTCGGGCATTTGCACAACAAATTTTCCCGGCCCCCGGGCATTTGACCGTACATTTTTCCCCGGCCCCCGGGCATTTGAGTAGCATTTGGCAAGAACGAGAGCTTTTGCTTATACAGTGACTGGGAATATAGCATTTTTTCAGTGCCCGGCCCCCGGGCATTTGACCATCAATTTTTCCCCGGCCCCCGGGCATTTGAGCAAGGAATTTTTGTTGACCCCCGGGCTGCCCGGGGGGGGGGGGATGGTCAGGGTAGGAATTGAACGCGACATTAGTCTTTCTGTTATGTAATCTGTACACGTGATAGCCTGGGGCAACTGTTGCAACCAAGCACGATCAAAAGCGCGGGCCGTACCAAGGGCGCCTACCTTGTAGGAAGTGTGTTTATTCCCAGTACCGTACCCGTGACCCAGTTCACAGAGTAATTGGTGTCCTATGACCCAGTCCTAATCGTCTCTGTTACATCTTGCTCACTGCCATCTTTCTTTGTCATCGCTTTCACCACAGCCTTGCCTTGGATTCATGACCTGTTCGCTTGCGCTTTTGAACTAAAAGATCTGGCAAGTTCTTGAATCACTCACGTGACTGGTTATTGCAAAGCAGCTGCAGTTGCTGGGATTTACCAACAAACGTTTATTTTCTCTTGAGGTAGTAGATCTTGTTTAGTCTCACAAGGATCCGAAACACTTAGAGTTGCGGTCTTTGGAAAGGCAAGTTCTTGTGGATCCTTCGTAATCTGATTGATAATGTAACTTGCTTTTATCAACGGAAAACACGCTCCACTGCTAAAGATGATATAAGACATAGTATACTACTTGGTCATGTTTTCAATTATATAGAGTTTGGAGATATTTCATGTCATTTGAAAAGTGGATTTCTATATTTTCAGGTATGTTGAATGTGTTACACTCGTTGTTCTAATAATCCAAGTTATAAAAAGATAGGTCTTAGATTCTGTAAGGTTAAGATCTTTGCATGCCAGGACTAGATTCTAAGAAGCTGCTAACAAATTCTGTTTGTATATTTGTTTCACAATGTTGAATCTAGCATATTTTATGTACGTGTGATCAAGATTGCAATGCTTGTATCTCTTGCAAGAGACTCTTTATAAGAGACTCAATTCTCAAATCACTGCAATTTAACGCCAAGAAACAGAGGTATAGCGATCTAATCAAAACATTTCACAAAAGACTGACATGCACCATTTATAAAGGGGTGCAAATGGAATGCAGAGGCTCAGCGAAGCCGCGCCTAGCATGTCTAGTCCCTCGAGAAATTTTGAATACTCAAATAATGAGAATTTTAACAACATTAATCACTGAGTCGAATACTTAATTAAGGTTATTAAAGCTCTTTGTGCAAAATGAATGTACAATTTCATGTAAGAATGGTGCAACTAACAGCATGCATGTTACAGGGGTGGTCAAGAACTGTAAATTTCTTGAACCCACCGGCCACCTTGTCCTTGGAACAACAATCAAATAAACCAACCAGCTTGTTGCTGAGGTTCATGAAGAAACGTGAGAACAACCAAGTTGTTTTAAACTTGCCCCAAGTCTATTTCGTCAACTGTAATAAGTCTATCTGAAAGGAAACTACGAAACATATTTCGTATTTCCCTTTTCAATTTTTTTTTGACGGAATTCAATTTCTTTGACGAAATAGACTTGGGGCAAGTCTAAGGTTTTTTTTTACATAGCTGGTGGTCGGCATAAAGTTTCAGGTGTTCTAGCAGAATTTCGGATACTGTTCGGTTAATTCCTCAATATCTTATAGTTTTTGACATCCATTTGACATAACATATGTCCTTGAAATTTCCAGAGAAGTTACTCTTGCCGAATTTTGGGTGCAATGTTGTCACCTCTTTGCCAAATATTCCTTAAATCCCTCCCAGTGTTTGTATTTACTAATTGTGAAATATGTGTTTTGAGTTAATTGATATTACCTCTACCCTTTGTATTAGCTGGATTCCACCCAGTTTCAAGCAATAATTTCAATATTGTCCATGAAATTAGTATACGAAGAAAAAGCAAAACCACTTGGAAAAAATAATGTCGTTGACGTCAGTGCCCGCGCATATTCGAAAGTCAAAATTAGACGTCCATGACCTGGTATATTCAAAATTGAAAATCAAATTTCCTCGAAGCCTGTGAGCTCTTAAGTCAATGTGCCCTCGTATATTTGAAATCTAAAATCTAGTTTCCTTTTTTGATCTTGTATAATTGAAATTGAAAAGCTAATTTCCTATGAGGTCAGGGCCCTTGTATATTTGAAATGGAAAATCGAGTTTCCTCTGAAGTCAGAGACCTCATATGTTCGAAATTGGAAAGCAAACATCCATGACCTGGTGTATTTGAAATTGAAATTGAAAGTCCTTTAAAGTCTGCGGACTCATTTGAAACTGAAATCAAATTCCATCTTAGGTCTGCTGTCGTATGGTTTAAAAGGAAAATCGAATTTCTTCTGAAGTGGGAAATAAAGTTATACTTATTGCTATTGCAATGATCGCAATACCAAATTATAACTCGTTCATTAGTATTTGATCCAGTAGAGCTTTTCCCTTGATCTGTGATAAGGAAGAAACCACGCTGCTCATTCTACCATAATTAGTCCAATACCCAATTCGCACTTGCAAGTTAAACCAGCTTGCCCCATTCACATTGCAAGTTAAACCAGCTGAAACTAAATCAGATTATCGAATGAAGTCTCTTAATTGGTCAATCCAACAGATCGAATTCATTTGATTGGTTAAAATTTAACCTGGTTTAGATCAAACTAGTTTAACAGTGTCAATGTGAATGCAGTATTTGTCAGTGTGAAGAAGAGCGCCTACCTTGTAGGAACTGTATTTATTCCCAGTACTGTAGAGTAATTGGTGTCCTGTATGAAGTGTGATTAAGGCCAAAACTAAATCATAAAATAAAAACCACACTTGGAAATTAAATCCGACAAAACGAAATCATAAACTTGTATAAATGCTCTATTCGAAAAAAATAAAATGCATTTTGAAATCACGAGACAATATTAAATGCAGAAAAAACACAAAATGAAATCGGAATCAAAATAAAAAGCATAATCTAAAATAAATTTACAAGACGAAATCAAAATGCAAACACAAAACCCAATCCACAAGGAAAAGAAGATATGCAAGTCGAAATCGAAATATAAAACGAAATCCTAATTCTTATTTGAATCATAAATAAAAAAGACAAGATGAAATCAGATCAAAAATTGAAAGCCGAGATGGAGATTAAACGAAAATGACAAACGGAAATTCTAATTCGAAATGGGAATGTGACACCCAACACCAAATCTAAAGCAAGATGAAATCCAAATGTAAACAGAAATCCCAATACGAAATAAATAAAAAATTAAAATGTGCAAGACGAAATCAAAATCTAAAATGAAATCAAAAGTTAAATCATAAATGTAAGGCAAAAACTGTCAGCTTCAAATCTTGGTGGATGCTTTGTTGGGAGCCTCTTGTGTGCACAGTAGAAATTTCAAAGAAAAATCTCGTTTTCATGCTGAAATGGCCATGCGCAGAGTGAAATCAGTCATGGCCTAAGTGAAATCGCTCATGCGCTAAGTGAAATCGCTCATGCGCTAAGTGAAATCGCTCATGCGCTAAGTGGAAAACAAATCGAGCGCGCTTATAAGAATAGCAGTAGGCCCACAGTCGCTCGCGCCGAGTGTTCGGTTCGGTTCGCAACGGCAGGCTAACTTGAACTTGTGTCGCACGCACGTATCAAGATGGTGACTAGGCCTACTGTCGCAGCATCTTCAGTGAGTTATGCTTTTTACGTTTACTTCACGATGGTAGTTGTCTGTGTCAGTTGGAAGGGAACTTAACCATATTTTCACTCGTTAGGCCAGAGGGAGCTTGGGGAATTTCATTCATTCAAAAAAGCGTACGAACTGTTTTCAGAACAAAACGATGTTTATAGATTTTTCTTGAAAACAAAATGAATTTTTCCATACGTGTACGAGATTTTTTGGGAGTGAAATGTGAAATGTCTCTTTAGAGGGAAGCACCCTACTTCCAGGGAAGCACCCTATTTTAGCCCTAGAAAACAAGCCCGAAAACAAGGTGTTTGCCAGGAGCATCTTTGAGTTCGATGTATTCATCTTAAGTCCCTGTGCTTGGGGGGCGGGGGTTAGTAATGCACTATCGACCCCCACCCCCGGGAGATGACGAAGAATTAATTTAATTCTTGGTTCCGGTGTTCAGGCTTGGTCCGCAGGATATATTAATTGCTTTGCGATGGCTACTGCAATGGTCCGTAGAATGGGCCTCGATTACAGGGAAGAAGCAAGTTCAGCTCACAGAAAATGGAAGATGAGAATTTTTCTGTCACTTCCATCTTTTCGTGTGGCATTTTCTTTGTATCTACCTCGGTTCCTACCAAGAATTAAATTATCATTCCATGGTATATTCCCCGTTAATTCTCCGTCATCTCCCGGGGGTGGGGGTCGATAGTGCATTACTAACCCCCCCCCCCCCCCCCCCAAGCACAGGGACTTAAGATGAATACATCGAACTCTAAGATGCTCCTGGCAAACACCTTGTTTTCGGGCTTGTTTTCTAGGGCTAAAATAGGGTGCTTCCCTGGAAGTAGGGTGCTTCCCTCTAAAGAGACATTTCACATTTCACTCCCAAAAAATCTCGTACACGTATGGAAAAATTCATTTTGTTTTCAAGAAAAATCTATAAACATAGTTTTGTTCTGAAAACAGTTCGTACGCTTTTTTGAATGAATGAAATTCCCCAAGCTCCCTCTGGCCTAACGAGTGAAAATATGGTTAAGTTCCCTTCCAACTGACACAGACAACTACCATTGTGAAATAAACGTAAAAAGCATAACTCACTGAAGATGCTGCGACAGTAGGCCTAGTCACCATCTTGACACGTGCGTGCGACACAAGTTCAAGTTAGCCTGCCGTTGCGAGCCGAACCGAACCGAACCGAATACTCAGCGCAAGCGACTGTGGGCCTACTGCTATTCTTATAAGCGCGCTCGATTTTTTTTTTCACTTAGCGCATGAGCGATTTCACTTAGCGCATGAGCGATTTCACTTAGCGCATGAGCGATTTCACTTAGGGCATGACTATTTCACTCTGAACATGGCCATTTCAGTATGAAAAAGAGATTTTCTTTGAAATATCTACTGTGCACACAAGAGGCTCCCAACAAAGCATCCACCAAGATTTGAAGCTGACAGTTTTTGCCTTACATTTATGATTTAACTTTTGATTTCATTTTAGATTTTGATTTCGTCTTGCACATTTTAATTTTTTATTTATTTCGTATTGGGATTTCTGTTTACATTTGGATTTCATCTTGCTTTAGATTTGGTGTTGGGTGTCACATTCCCATTTCGAATTAGAATTTCCGTTTGTCATTTTCGTTTAATCTCCATCTCGGCTTTCAATTTTTGATTTGATTTCATCTTGTCTTTTTTATTTATGATTCAAATAAGAATTAGGATTTCGTTTTATATTTCGATTTCGACTTGCATATCTTCTTTTCCTTGTGGATTGGATTTTGTGTTTGCATTTTGATTTCGTCTTGTAAATTTATTTTAGATTATGCTTTTTATTTTGATTCCGATTTCATTTTGTGTTTTTTTCTGTATTTAATATTGTCTCGTGATTTCGAAATGCATTTTATTTTTTCGAATGGAGCATTTATACAAGTTTATGATTTCGTTTTGTCGGATTTAATTTCCAAATGTGGTTTTTATTTTATGATTTAGTGTTGGCCTTAATCACACTTCATAGTCCTGTGACCCAGTACACAGAGTATCCAAGTACTGTAGAGTCAGTCCTGTCAAGGTCAAGATGACGTATGAATAACTTTGTGGTTTCAAATTCCGGTGTTGATGTAATGCGAGATCAACTGTTATACGAGTTGGCCACAGGGAACCAGACAGCGTGATTTTTGATTGGTCCAACACGTTAGACGTTAGAAATTGAAAATCCTCCACAGATTAACAGGACTGGGTCACAGGACACCAATTACTCTGTGTACTGGGTCACTTTGTGTACTGGGTCGCCAACCAGAGAAGCAGTGGATTAATAACATAGAAGAGTAGTCAATGCTGGAGCTTGGTGGACTTATGCAAAAAGCGACAGACATGGCAGTGGAGGCCGATTTTGAGGAAAGCATCTATATGCCCGTACGGTCGCGAGATTTTGGGTTGATGAAAATAATGAGGATTATTATTATTGTTATTAGCATTTAAAGCGGCTTCGTCGTGGCTTTAGTTCCAATAATGGCACAGATAATACCTCATTTCCACTTATAAGTGAGCCACTTATAAATTAATGGCACGGATAATACCTCGTTTCCACTTATAAGAATCTAAAACTTGTTGCTAATCATCTTCTACTTTCAACATGCGGTAATATTTAAAACTTCTTACTTTTCTCAATTTGACCAGTAAAATTCTTAGTCATTTTGAGCGAGCAACTGTCGGAGAATTGACACTCAATGTTCTTAAAATTGATTCAAACGATTAGCGAACTCTAAATTCCAAACACAGATGCCGAAATATGCAGTTCCTTTAACCGCGAACATTTGCCGACTGTTAACGAGGAGCAATCTCTAGTGCAGTTGTGTTTGTGAAGGAATCCTTCCTCGATATGATACTCTATGGAGTGTAAGCATATGCGTATGAGACAGGGGACTGGGGGGCTACAACCCCTCCCCCCCCCCAACATTGGAAAAATTCGCAAACCATAATCGGGAAAACGTTCGCCTTAAGTCGGGCAAAATTTTAGTTAACCATTGATTTTTTATCGGGTAAAATCCCCAGATTGTGTTTCCCCGTACGCTTAAGTTTCAGTGTTTTTGCCAGTAGGAATTTTGACAACTAACTTTTAGTATCTAGCGTGACAGGTTAACTAAAGAATATAAATTCATTTGAACTTATCTGATGAACATTAAGAATGTTGAAGAACGTCCAAACTCACCCACCGATAGGAAAGTGCAAATTGTGAGCGCTGAAACTGTTCATTCGTTTCCGAGGATGAGTGAAAATCAACATTAAAACGAAACTAAAGATGGACTTAACGTAATTTGTTTCATTAATCAAGTAAAACTTACTGAATGTTAGTAAATTTGGGGAAGGCTTTTATGCTCGTACAAGGCTTGTATTGAAGGTTCGGAGAAGGAATATTTTCGTTAAAAGAGGGGTTCTAGAGAAAGAATATTTTTGACAAAATTGCCTGTAAGTTGAAAATGCTGCAACCGATTTTCACCAACTAAATTTTAGTATCTAGATTTATATGTTAGCTACACATTCCTCATCAGTTTTAATAAATATGGTGGATACTTACAAAACTACAGGTTCACAAACGTAAGCTGAGATGGTAACTGAAATACTAAAAACTAGCAAGATGATGGAGACAAAGAAACAAGACTTTAAATCAGCACACTAAGGCCTTTCGAACTTATGTTCTCTTCAGAGTGTGACTAACATTTTTCTAGTGTGAAAAATTAGAAAACTAGAAGGTCAAACGTGTAAAGCCTTCAAACATTTTTTCGACTCACCCACCGATAGGAAAGTACAAATCGGTGAGCACTGGCAATTTTCATTCATTTCTAGGGATGAATGGAAATTGACATTTTAATATGACCTCCCTCACGAAGTGAAAATTTATCATGTAAAAAATTCATAATTGACCTGGCTGAAAAATTAATTAACAAAGCGTAGCGTGATCAAAAAACGCTCGTTCACAAGGGCGTTTGATTATGTTCCCCATTGCTATTTGGCAATTTCTTATGAGTCATAATTGCACAGTTGTTGAAATGTTATGGAAAACCTACTGAGATGCTCTACCTGTAACCAGCATATTTACCTGACGGCAATAATGAACTGAAATCGAATTACAAATTAAGCAAAATTAGATCTTAAAGATATTAGATTAAAGAAAGTTGTTAACGAGAAAGACAAGTCGATTTGTCAAAATATTTACTCACGTACTCCTTGTTAATCATGCAACCGAAGCTCTTGTTTTTGTTATGTTCTCTAGAATTGAAAGTATGAGAGAAGCCGATTATTGATAGAGACTGGTGATAAAAGCAGAAAAATATGTTGAAAGAGGCGCGTTGAAGTTGTCATTGCACTCTTGTTTTAATTTTAAGAAAACATCATTTTAACTGATTACCCCCTTTTTAAGGCAGTGCCTTAAAGTGAATATGACGCGAAAATTTTTATTGTCGATATTAGTCAATTCAAGTACGCTGATTTCGAATCTAAACTGTAGACTTTCAAATTCTAAGTCGTTTCGTAGATATTAGCGTTTTGAAATTGATTGTTTCGTCGAAAAAGTGTCCGGGAAGTCTGGGGCGGGTTTTGAATTGTGACGTAAAGTGTTTGGGGCCTAAGCAAGCAGTCAGTCGACCAGTGAGAGATAACAGCTGAATTTCGGTTCTTGTGTTTCGGGTGTTTCCTTGCCTTCAGTTTCCCTTCCTTTGGCTGCAGTGGTCTTTAGCAACTATGATAGAAAATTTAATTTCTAATAAGTTTTGTTTATTTTAAACCGCTTTTACAAAGGTAGTAAGATATCAAATTCCCCCCACAGGAGGGCTACAGGAGGGCCGAAGTCATTGGTTTGCAGTACCTACCCACCGAAAAAGAATCAAAGAGCTTGGTTTCAAATTTAAAAAACGTTTGGTCTGAAGGACCGTAGCATTGATGAAATATTTAGGAACAGGGCAGTTGAAGTCAACATGCCCAAGGTTATTGTACTTTTCACTTTTCAAAGGGGTATTATTTCCAACAGCGAGATATTGGATCTTTCTTTGAGAATGACGTAAGTAAAAGCAATAAGATACAATAGTCTAATAACCATTCTTTTGTGTGGACTGCCTGGTTGCTTCCTTGTCAAACTGCGTTGTATCGTAAACACGTCGAAGGAAGTTTTTCATATCTTCGGTATTAAATTCACGCAGGGAGGCATGCGTTCTTTGGAAGTCAGTTGCAACAAAATAAAGAATGAAATGAAATGATTTCGTTTTATGAAATGAATTCTCTGTCTTCGCACTTCTGGATCCTTTGGTAACCGATGGTGGGTAATGCCAGCAGGCATCGAACTTCGATTTTGTCAGCTCATTTTCTTTGGTAACCCGGCACAGCAATACTTTCCTCCATAATCATATTTTGTGAACATTTCATGGCTTAGATTTTGGTAGAGGACGAGCTTTCTTGGGTAAGTTTACAGCTTTATCATCCGTTATATCCAATCGAACCAGACCAAAATATACGGAGCTGTCTGATGGCCTATGGTCATGGTCTGGAACCCTGTCTCGCCTTCCTTCGGCTTCACGGCTTCACTTGGAAGGCTTTATCGATTAGAAGCACCCAAACCAATCCATTTATATGGCATAACCTACTAAAATAGTCGCAACATGTAACGTTTGTTTATCTAAAGGTTTATTAAATAGTCACAAACGTAATGTTTATTTTTGCTTTGGAAACTTTGACCTGTGTGTGGGATGTGTTGCGAAATATGCTTTCACTTTCATGTCATCGCTTAAGGAAACTGTAGGCCATGAATTTTTTAAGAAAATTAACAGTTTGAGCCAGTACTGAAAGTTTCTTAAAATTATCATATTTGAGTGCTCAGAGTTGTTGCACGAGTTTCTTAAAGGCTCTATAACAATCTTCATGTTTTCTACTCATGCCCTCTTAAACATTTCAACGCAAAGATTTTTGAAGTCTCTATGTTGTGGACAATGTTACTCAAAAGTAAAGTAAAAATATGGCTAAAAATTCCTTTATTAAAATTAAATTGTTCCGTATTATATTCTCCCAGTAATGGAGTCTTGTAATCTTTTGGCGATATGAGAATTGAGTTTCTTGTATAGGTGGATTCTTATGAAAGAAATTACTAAGTGCATAAGAAACTGTAGTAGCCTCTTCCAGAAATCAAAGAAACTCTACTAGAAGCGATCATGGGTCAGCTCAAAGTGAAGAAATCTTTTCAAACTTGGTTATGAGTTGGTTGCGAGCAGGGACGTAGGAAGCATCTCAAACATGGGAGGGGCACGACACTTCGTGGGCATTTTTCATAGCTAAAGGGGCACTTCCTGGAAATGAAAGGGCACTTCTTTATCTATTGCAAAATATTTGGGGGCACGTGCCCCATAGTGCTCCGCGGCTCCTTTGTCTCTGGTTGCGAAGCATTTTTAAACAGAAAGTCCTACGACTCGTGTATTCGCGCTAATACCTACAGAAGTTTTCCAAATTGAAATCCGTCTTAACTGCACAGCTATTTCGCTTAAAATCTATTTTTGAAGTTCTCTTTATGCTATTATTTCTGTCAGCAATCCGTTCTCTGGAAGGTTGTTGAGTTTGCGTCAATATGCCAATCTGCTTACCATGGAAAATGTCCCAGTCGTTGATAATCTGGCAGAAATCTAAGTCATTCTATTGCATGAATTATCAGATTATCTGTAGATATGTCATCTGTGATCCGGATCACCAAATCTATTCTTGTAGGCTTTGAAAAATCTATTTAATCTCATTTTTATTTGGAAAATGTTTAAAGACCAATAGCAGACCATGATCCTTTGCGTGCCGAATGAAAACAACACACAGAAGTTAAGGGGGTTAGGCCAGAAATTACAGTTTTTATCATTTGAAAGTTGACTTGGGGTTGCATAGCATAGGATTGTGTTTGGTTAATTGCCTTCAACAGGCAGGTTGCAAAATAGGATGGATTTCTAGAGGGAAACTTCCACAGAACAATCCAATCTTTAAGAGATAAGCGAGAAACAACATTATTTTATCTTATGAAAGTTAGCTTTGATTGTGGTTGGTTAAGTGCCTTAAAATAGGCTTGATTTCTGGAGGGAAACGTCCGCAGAGCTATCCAGTTTTTAAGAGATATTCAGGACGTCGGTCTACATTATGGACAGGAGGTGCAGTGCCTTAGTTGGTGTAAATTAGCTTTATTCTTTTCAAACTACCGGGTGTCCCAAAATGATGTATTATCGTCTGATTGCTTATATGTCCATAACCGCTGAATCGATTTTCAAAAACTGGTAAAACCACAACCGACATCTTAAAATACAATTTAGCTTTTTGGCAATCAAATAAAACAAAGTTTTTGAAAATCGGTTCATTGGTTATGTACATGTAAGCAATCAAACAATAATACATCATTTTGGGACACCCGGTATATAAATACCAACTTTGAATATATATATATATATATAGGAATGAATGAATGAATGAATGAATGAAACATTTCATAGTGAGTTTCATGACACAATGCCATTGTTCAAGTAGTATGGACACGGGAATGGACACGGGATGTAGGAAACTCAGAATTAGAAATAGATTTATGTTTGATACATCGAGATAGTCATAATTTCTGTTTTCTTCCTGTCTCTACTTCTCCCGCGAAGGCGCCACTTTAATCCCTACTCATGGCAGATTGACGTGAGCTATTATGAGACTCAAACGGAAAATCCTCTAAAAAGTAAGCTTTTTTCTCTCTGCACCGTTTCATTTTGCCACACTTGAGTGGCATAATGGCTGTAGGTCACGTCAATTTACCAAGCGTTGCGATTAAAATAGATTATGACAATCTCAATGTAGCAAAACGTAAATCTATTTCTTTATTTGAGTAATGAAGTACAAAATAAAGCAAAGTAAAGGGCTTCAAATGAAAAGTTCTTAGTTTTTGGTGATCTGAGGGCTGAATATTTACCAGCACTCCAACTGATAACCGAGTTTATACTCAATATGTAGTTCCAGTTATTGCCACAACGACAACAACTTGTCCACTTGCAATTGAAATCAATTGTCAAGATTTTTGTGCTCCCATGCCCCAGGGGGGGGGACTCATTGACTTTCAATACGGGGGAGTCCGTGCCAATATTTGGGGTCCGAAATTTTACGTGAAATAAATATTTGGCGTCTGTGAATTACAACATGGACAAAAGTTCAATATTCGGGGTCCACAAATTTGAAGAAAGGAAGAATCGTGCAATTTGGCCCTGAAGTTGCAAATCATGAAATAAATGTCTTGGTATTATTAAAAAACTGAGAAAGATCAAGAACCTCAAATTGAAATCATTCAAAAATATTTTAGAGTCCCCAGAAATAGATAACAATATCTTGGGGTCTCTAACAAATTAGACTCAATATTTGGGGCCCACAAAACATTAGGCTTAATATTTAGGGGTCAGCAAAGAAATAGTTGCATGGACCCCCCCCCCGTATTGAAAGTTAAGGAGTACCCCCCTGGGTCCCATGCACTTGACTCATTACATAAGTCTCAGCATCGCTCATGGAATTGGATGCTTATCGCTTGTACTGAAAAGCCCATATGAGAGAAAATAGAAATCAGATTTAAAATGTTGAACGAATAAAAGGAACCACGTTGTAAGTCTACACCTCCGCAGTAGCTTCTTTCTACACCTCCGCAGTGGCTTCTTTTATGCTGTTAAAAGGAATGAAATGAAAACATTGGGGTGAGTGGAGCAAGTCTAAGTTGAGTTTCTTATTCAAAGAGTTTCTTCTGACAACAATAGGAGGTTTTCTCATTTGTTTTCTATGTCAGCCCAAACAAATCAAACCCATACGAACCTAAGCTATGTAAGGAAGCAAGCAGCGAGTTCGCTCTTATTTTACGAGGTCGCTTTCATCGTTTCCAATTGTTCTCGCTGTGAGAAACAGATCAGAAGGAGGTCGCAGGCAATGTTAAAATAATGTTGTTTCTAGAAAATACTCAAAACTGGCAATTGCCATAAATTTTTCACGACATTGACCTGGCGACTTTATAAAACTGGCAACGCTTTATCAACCTCAAATGAAAAAACAAGTCACGTTTTGCATGGAATTGTGTTGTTCCCCCAGCAAATCAACTCGCTAATGACGTACGGTATAATTCAGTAGAGTTTGTGAAAGGCATGACAACATGGTTGTTACGAGTAAATAAACCTAAGTTATTCGATAAATGACAAGGAAGTTGTATAATGGTTAGTAGTAATACGTGAGTCAAAAACGGGGCACAGTTTTGCTCAAGAGAATTTGCTACCTTTGAGAGAATTTCTTGGTGGCGAGAGCTGCACAGTTTTGAAGCTGGGCTAAAGTGGAAAGGTATCGAATGAATTTGATTATCAAGTCTTGCATTTGCTTATTCAAATTTGCAAAAATTTTTGTGACATTAAGGCACAATTTCATCGAAACATTTTCATAACAAAGGATGACAAATTTTCCAGTGAATTGATACGGGAGCATGCGCTCTAGTGAGAATGCTTTTCTCTTAAAGTTGAATTTCTTTCAAAGTTTAATGAGTAGGTCGCATAGAAAATATGGTTTGCTTCATGTGAAAAAGAGCAGTCAAAAATGGTAGATTTTTGTAGCTATCGCAATCGTTACATAGGTTAACACGCCAGTCAAATCGAATAACGATCGTACCTGAGAATGCAAATTGAACAAGTTGCAAAAACTTAGTGAGATCTGGATGGCTAGCTCACTCATTATGCATGCAAAAAGTGCTATCAATAGATTGGGTGAGTATATATAAGAAAAAAGGAAAAATCTAAGCAGAGCATAGGTTCCAAATCTTTAAAAAGGCTTGTGTAAAATTGAGTGACCTATTTCTTTGTACTGAATGACTTCAAAGAAACTTTTGCTATTTCTCTATAATTCTACCATTGGACTTTTCTGAAATCTTAAATATTTTCAGAGTTGGAGTGTTTTTCTTCTTTTTCAGGAATTCAAGAAAAATTTTCAAAAAAACTTAAAACCATCGTAATTTCTAAACCATTTGACCCAGCATGAAATCATTTCCAGTAGCACCATAGTTTATGGATGTCTACAGCTTGGTATCAAGCAAAGATCTGTCACTTTTATGGTTTATGATTTAGAAATTTGATGACGTCACATCCTCAAATGAGCTGAAATCTAGCATATGTTTAAATTTCAACAAATATTCAAGATTTCTGAAAAGTTCAACGGTAGAATTATAGATAGGTAGCTAAAGTTTCTCTTAAGCCATTCAGTTAGAAGAAATAGGTCATTGAATTTTACACCCACCTTTTTACGCCGAGTGAAAGATTTGGAACCTATGCTTGTTTCAGGTGGTTTAGTTATCCAAATCAGAACCCTACAACTCTCTTTCAATTTTTAATTGTCGTTCAAACATTTTTCAACTTCAGCTTTTAAATAAGATGGATAACGAATCGCAGATGTTTTGTTTAGTTATTTTCTTCTCCTGTCCGTAGTACTCATGTCTTTCACTGATGACGCTTTTTCAACGAGTGACTTAGCAATACAGCTCCCGTTGCATCCTTCGCGGCTTTTGGTGTTTGTTATATTTGCGGCTTTACAAATCGTCCGTAGAAATTCGTTTGTTTTGCAGTCGCTGATTGCTTTTTACTGGTATGTCGATCAAAACTAACATACGAAAGCTTTAAAGTCTGTCTGACATGAGGTATCAGGTAGGGTTTGCAATAACAGAAAAGTTCTCATGCAAAACTCGTCAATTTTGTTATTCACGCACAGTTTCGCCTAATTTTTTAGACATAAAGATTCACTCTTTTGTGTGCGAAAATGTTTTGGATTGGTAAAAAGTGTTGTGAGTTTGTGAAACATTTTGTAAAAATCAAACTTGCCTTCTGCAGAAAATATAACAAAGGATGATATAATGATTTGTGTTGCTAAAGATGATACACGTTTTTTTATAAGAAACTTGGATCAGCACTTGGTACTAAAAGTTTCTTAATTCCAAATGAAAATTTCGGTGTTTTAGTGGTAAAAGTTTCATGATTAGTTTCTTACTTTTGGGGTCTAAAAGTGCGTTATGGCTGGAGGTTGAGCCTTCTTATCGACAAAGGGCTTGTATTTTGCATTGAAAATTGTCACCACGAATAAGCCATGCATATTGAAGACAAATAACGGAGATATGGCGTCTAGTTTGAAAATACCGGGTGCGCCAAAATAAACTATGCATGTTTGGCAGGCCACAATAAATCGTACACTGGACCGATTTTGAGGATTTATGACTTAATCTTTAGCAGAGAGCTTGAATTAGATAATGGGATTTTTTGCAAATTTTTTCATTTTCAGTTTTTAGAGCTAGAAGCGAGTTTCCTAAAATATTAGTTTTCGAAAACACTGAAAACGATAAAAAAACATCGATCAAATTTTCTAATTAATCGACATGAATGGACAAAGAGAGAACCTTTTCATGGTGATTTGCGATTTAGAAATCGACCAATTGTAATCTGCTATACGAGAGTTCATACCAAACCCCCAAATCCCCCTGAAAACGTCTTTTCTTTGTTCATTCATGTTGAATCTTTTAAAATTTGATCGACGTTTTTCATCATTTCAATGTTTTCGAAAACGAACATAACTAGAAGAGGAAAAGATGGCTGAGTGCTTTCATTTGTCCATTTGCTAATGTCTCGAGATCATGAAATACAATGGAATACAATTGGCTATATTTAGATTGCCCAGACCCCTAACTTAAATCGCCTTACTCCGTCATTTGTCTTTAAGGCACAAAGTTACTATTTTTTTGCAGTCAAAACTTGATATTTACAAACGCAATGCGGCGTATTCTAGAAATAACATTTTAGAGTTTCTTAATCGTTTGAACGTAGTATTAGAGTTTCTTAAATTTTTGGCCATCTTAGTACCAGTTTCTCATAAACCAGTTTCTTATAACAAAAAACATGCATATGCGATGGTTTGGCGTAATGTAACTGCCCTGTCCATTTAACGGAGGTTTTCAATTAATTAGCTAATAACGGTCTATTGCCTATGCAATTGCAAATTGCTGCAATGCATAAACCAGTGGGAAAAAGTAAATTGAATTGAATTCGTTAAACAACTAATTTTTAATCAATTATGCATGAGATCAACTACAAATATTTGCTAATTTTGTGCTTATTTTCTTTGAGATCCTTAAACATCACATATCAACGATAAGCCACTGCTTATTGTGCGTGCCAACGTATTTTGATAACTTTATTCATACTTGCTTGCTCCAAGCAACATCATCTTGAGAGATCACTAAAGATCAGTATATAGTGATTGAGGCGGGATTTCTGAACAGTCGCTGTGGGACTACGTCAATGTTGTACAGATGCTGTTCCGTTGTGGTGAAGTTGTTGCTATTTGATGTTAGAGAGAAATGCGCAAACTCGAATATCCTGTTTATACACTGTTGATATCCGTTGTTACGCGAGAGTTTGCACCCTGTTCATATCTAACTGTAAAGGTAAGAAACTCATTTTGCTCATTTCACGTCAAAGATTCAAGAGTTCTTTGAAGATTACCCTCCATCATGGTTTCTAATGATAATACATTTTATCACAAAACCTCTTATCAAGGGTATCTTGGAGAGAAGTGCTTCTCCTAGGTCTCAGCCGTCTAAATTCTAATGTTGTTATTCGTTGGGTTTTAAGCACTAATTTTTAATTGTTGTTACTTGTTACGAACAAGAGTTTGCTAGCTGCCAACTTCTAAATGTTAAGCTAAGAAGTTTATGTTGCTCACTTTGCTTCAAGAATTCGAGAGCTCTATCAATTGTTGGTAGTGAGCAACAAAAAGCCGTCTGCAAACAAGCAATGTTGCCAGACGGATTACCATAAATACAGATATGATAGATTGTTCCAAGGATTTCATTGTAATCGCGCAAAAACCCACATTCTGAACCGTTGACTTTTGAAGGGATCCTAAATTTTTGCCAGGATCTTTTCATTTTACAATTTCACAATAAATTACAATTTCACTTACACGATTGTTCATGAGATATTTTGTGACATTTTTTTTTCATTCATTTCATTTTTAATTATTTATACACGGTGGCCCCATCAATCAACGACTGCTTTACAGGGGGCCGTGTTAAAAAGCTTACAAAATTAACAATACTTTACTAAAATAACCTAATTACAAGTGATAAAATCTAAAAAATCTAACTAGAATACTTAGGATAAAAAATTAAAAAGAGTAAAATCAAAACTGGTGAATGGAACGAAAAATCACAATCAAATGGTCAAGCAGAAGGCTGCAGATGGTTTTTTAGTTGGCATTTAAACGAATTAAGCGAATTTGCTTGTTTTATATCCAACGGAAGCTGATTCCAAGTTCTAGCGCCACGAACATCGCGCATAATGAGTCATGTTAAAGAATTCGACTGGACAATGTGGAGAGCGTGTGGCCGAGTGGTTAAGGCGACTGACTCGTAAACCAAAGGTCAGAACGGCCGAGGTTCGAATCCCGCGCTGGACAGTTTGGTCGCTGTCTGTAACTCTAGCCCGGGTCGACCAGAGCCATGTGAGGGAAATCTGGTAGCTGCGGCGGGTTGATGGTAAAACATCCGTGGCCCCTGCTGGAAATGAGTCTCTCTCAGACTTTCGCAGGCTAGCCACGTTGAATATGATTACATACTACCCTTGGTACCAGCCTCTCTAACGTTAAAAACAGAGCTCTCTGTTTTTAACGGTAGAGAGGCTGGTACCCAGGGTAGCTTACCTACCTACCTACCTCCAAAAAAGATCTGGTTGAAATTAGATACGATTTCCTAGCATGCTTTAAAACCAGGTAGCTAATGAAAATTCAGAATTTTACCATGTTCCTGTGTGTTTCGTGATAAATCTACCGATCAAATCAATCAAAATCCTTGCAGGTGCAAAGCTACCCTGGCTGCCAGAGCCTCGTAGTAAAGCATCATGGCAAATGATTCCTAGACGCATTTTTAGCTCAATGGTCTATCGAAGGCCGCTAACAGGATAAGACTGAGTTTTAGAATGTTGATGATTTTTCAAATTTTTAACTCTCCCACCCGGGACATGATCACAAACTGGGTGAACCAAAAAATGTGAAACTTTTTGAAAAGTTATCAAAATTTGACTAATCACTGATCTTGAAAATGTCTTTTTGTGCATTCGTATCACGGATCAAACTAGCCTTAGACATATTGCAAAGTCCTGAAATTGCCTTGAACATGCAGGAATTTCGGGGGGGGGGGGGACGAATTCAGAGTTTGGACCCATAACCACGGGAACGTTTTGAGAATATGACCCAATCAACAGGGCAAACTTTTCCACAAATATTCGTGACAAAACTATACTGATTATCATTTGCAGAGTTAAAGTTCCTTTCTACGAACGTTTTTGTCATAGCAGCTAAAAAATAGCAATAAATTGCTAACTTTTACTGAGAACTATGACGAATCTCCGTATGGCAGACCCATAACCGGGGCAAAATTAACGAGAGATGACCAATAACCCGGGTAAAATTAAAGAAGCATGACCCATAACCCGGGTAAAATATTAAAAATTAACCATTAACCCGTTGGGAACCTTTCAACCCGTTTACATGAGACCTTTCTGGTAGCGGTTTCCAAACTGGATCGACTTCGTAAGTTGACCCATTTGGGTACTGCCAGCAGCTCCATTTGAAACGGTTCCAGTGGGTCCCGTTTAAACGCAAGAAGGCCTAAACGTACCCGTTTGGGTACGGTTCCAAATGGAACCCATCCCGTGTAAACGCTGCCTAAGGCAAACATTCAAGACTGCTTCCTTTGAAGAGGATACACTATCTAATACCACAGAACAATTCTTATTCAGCAATCAATATTGTCAAGATCTCGTCCCATGGCCCTGGGCAAACAAGACATTTGAGAATTGCTTGCAAAATTAAAATATTTGTCAGGTTGGCCGCCTTCCAAAGCGTTGCGTACCAAACATGTGTTACTTGTGGCAAGGAGAGAATGTTTTTTAACTTTTCCAGAAATGTTACCAAACAAATTACTGCTGTCAAGCAGTGTTTGTAGTGTTGCCAAACCGGAAGAAATTTATTGGCAAACAAATCTTGGATGTCTGGCAAACAATTTTTGTTTGTTAGGCCAAGGGCCTTAGAGTAAGCATTTTCGAAGTTTCGCTTGATCAAATTCTATCAGTTGCTTGTTAAAAAACATGTATTGTCTATTGTATATGAATAGATAGTGTTGCCACCCTCAGGTCATTTGAAATGATTAAATTAAAATACGTTTTGATATCTTGCGAAAGCTTTTAAGGAATAAAAAGATAGCTTTGTAGAACGAGACGTCAACGTCTGTAAAACATATCTTTGTTGTTTTTCATGTAAAAGTTCTTGTTGTATATGATAAGATATGACATAGAGTGATTGATTACTGTGCTAGCCTCAAACTATCGAAAATGCATTGGGTGTGAATTTCTCAATTTTGCGAATGCTCAAGTGATAACATTTTGATAAAGCTAGACGTCAAAATACAGTGTTTTATCATCTTTTTATTTGACATACCAGCCACCAGTAGTTAGATCTCCCAGCCACATGAAAGCAGATAAACGTTTTGATTAAAGACGTCAAAATGAATCATGTTATCAATGTCTATATGTCTCAACTTTTATTGGAGATTCCAGCAACCTTGGTTTCTCTTAGCTTACATCTAATCCTAAAGGTACCCCAACGGGACAAGGGCATGGGCATGGCGCACCTCCCACCTATTGTGGTACAAGATGCATTGTAATATGTTCAAGTATCTTTATTGAAGGCATATCTCTCAGATGAGCCAGAAAGACGTGGGGCGTTTGCAAATTTTTTCTGATGCAAATTACTTCGCAAATTCATTTCTGTAAACGTCATTGCATTGGAGGAAGGGTAACGTAGATGTGAAAATTTAGTTGGCCGAAATTACTTATTAGCAATTTCAGTAGAATCGAGCTTTGCAAGCTTTCTAAAATAGGCTTGATAACGGACTATGCTCGAAACTTCGTGCTTATTTCAATTCGCATCAAAGTGCTTATATTTCACTTTATCTACTTTTTCTAGTATAGTGGTCAAATCTTTGCAAAAACATAGCCATCTGTCAGATTGATTCAAACAAGGTCTCTTGCTCTAATTTAAAGCCTGTCACATGCAACCACGTAACAAACGAGACAAGTGAACTTATAGCCCTTCCACAGTAGCCACTCATATGGCAACAGTTTTTGAGGACACCGGCCCGGTAGAAATGTAGCTCGCCTGGTAATATTACTCTCTTTTTCAAAATGGCCTAAAATAGCAGAAATTCTCGCACACTCAACTAAGTCACTTCAAATTTTAGTTTATTAAAAAACAAACTTTCAGTACAAAGAATGATGTTTTCCTGACCTACTAATTGTAAAATATATTCCTTTCAAGCAGATCTTCCTCTGTAGAAACAAAATAGATCCGTCGCAGCTACGAACTCTAGGCCGTATCGACCGTTATTTGTATGCAACAACAACAACTGTCTAAATAGCGCCTCCTTATTGGTTGAAAACTAAATTCTAGTAGTTTGCTTGGTAAAACAAGAACCATTCTACGCGGGCCTACAGGGGGCCCACTGTTTAAGAATAATATTATGAGTCCCGATTGACCAATTGATATCAGCAAATCAAAGAACACAGGGAAACAAGGGAAGAAAAGGCATGCGTCTAGTTGAAATCCAGCTTAAAACTTGGACAAGCATTGAAAGCACCATGAATATTAAATTGCTTGAGAGAAGGAATATCAATATCCTGCGTGCAGGTTGGAGGAACCTCACTTCTCTTCAGGGAATCAGCAGAGTCTGCACTCAGGCTAGGAAATCAGTAGATTTGTCAAGCAAACCTGAGTTTATGTGGTTCCATAATATTGTAGTAAGCAACAGCCTGTGGGTTTTATGGTTTACTATTTATCAATTTCGTGATTATGAAAATGATGATGATGTGAAAAAAGGCTGCCTCTGAGATTATAGCAAATTACCTAAACTTCCCTTCAAGCAATTCATTCGAAAGAAAAGGGCCATAATATTTTACAAGATTAATTTCACAGTTTTGCAAAGAAACTTCGCTTACAGCTCCTTTATTTCTCTGGTATTGCATTCAAGCAGAGCCGTATAATAAATTCCTTAAGGCTTAGCACTGTGATGTTTTTGATACTTATTCAAACAGTCTTGAATAATTAATGACTAGTCATAAAAGGCAAACTTTGCATCATGTTGTTACTTGAATTTTCAACGATGCTGTGATTGAAAGGGAGGTTGACATATTGTCGTAATTCTCTCACAGAAGTGTGGCGAAAAAATACCGCTAATTGATAGCATTATGTTTGGAAAATGGCACCCTTGAACCCAAGAAAAATGAAATAGATAGGGAATTAAGAGAGAAAATAAAAAGGGATTAAAGACCATCTCGCTTCCATGTTTCCTTGTCTCATCGTTTCTTTCTTCATCGCCTCAGCAAGTGGCCCCAGGGCATTAGTTATGGGCTGATAAGTTAGGCCTTCTATTTTTACAAATAAGAAGAGCTAGAGGTAATATTTTGCCTTGAGCCATCGGGTTTTTATCTTGAATAACGGAGAACTCCTAGCCAGCGTGCTCTCACTTAGGAGAACTCAGGTACAATCAAGGATCTACCTAGACGATGTGTCCAAATTCAAAGGTTTCATTGTTCCTATATGTGATCATAATACCGTTAGTTGATGGTGTAATGTTTTATTGGGCATCAATTTGAAAACGGTAGACTTATAGATTCGGAATTCGGGTTTTCTTGACTCTGAACTTCTGAGGACAGTAGGCTTGGAAAATGTGTTTCTGTTTCTGAAAAGTCTTATGTTGTCAGAATTTGGTACGTTTGGATTTACCCTTCAAGCACAAGCGTCCTTCTTGATGCAATCCAGACAGCAATGAAGTGTGTCGATGCGGGGCAATGTTGGATTGCTTCAACTTTGCCGCACGTGCTGCATCACACAAAAGAGAGTCGCATCAAGTGTGAATTGAGTTCAAATTACTGCGTTACGTGCAGCTGCACACGAAATCATGTTTGTCATCATGAACGAACAAACAGACATAGAGACTTTACCAAACCTTGAAATCATCTTAACTCATATGTAGATGATTTGATTAGTACGGGACCTTGAAATCATGTTACTGTGTATGTAGATGTTGATTTTGAAATCATGTTACTGTGTATGTAGATGATTTGATTAGTACGGGACCTTGAAATCATGTTACTGTGTAGTTGATTAGACAATGTATGTAGACGAGTTGAGTAGCACGAAACATTGAAATCATGTTACTGTGTATGTTATACATTGACATGATGTTACAGACGAGTTGATTAGTACGGGACCTTGAAATCATGTTACTGTGAATGTAGATAAGTTGATTTTGAAATCATGTTACTATGTATACAGACGAGTTGATTAGTACGGGACCTTGAAATCATGTTACTGTGAATGTAGATAAGTTGATTAGCACGAAACATTGAAATCATGTTACTATGTATCACTGTGAATGTAGACGAGTTGATTAGCACGAAACATTGAAATCATGTTACTATGTATACAGACGATTTGATTAGTATGCAAAGATATGATAAGGTTGTTCTTCTTGCGATATACTAAGCAAATGAAGATATGGTATGGTTGTTTTGCAGACGATATACTTAGTAAATGAAGATATAGTTGTTTAATAATGCATCATGCTGAGATGCTTTCTACTTCAATACGCCTCCTGATTTTTATGAGGGAGTATAAAGTGCCGACTAAGAAGTCTGGAGTAAGGTTAGATAATCCTTTATGATGCTAGGTCAATAAAAGTTGCAAGCAAAGGAGCAATAGAACTGAACAATATTGATTCATGCAATGTTAAACTGTAAGTATACTGCAACATTATACCGTGCAGAAAGCTAGTTAAATCTTAAAGATTTATCCTTACGTATTGTTGCTGTAGTTACATGAAGTACAATATGATTTTTTTATAAGAAGCAAATATCATTTCATACCCTTTGCTATCAAAGATGCCAAAAGTTGCCGTGGAGTAACTCAAATGAACTGGGCAGTTATAAACAACCTGATGGATTTGGTAAAGTAGCACTTGCAGTTTCATTGTGAGTGAGCGGTCGAGCGGCCTATACAGTTTCCGTCAGGTTGAAGTTAAGCTCGGTCGAATGAGGTCCAACTCCAGATGGGTGCCTCTCAGAGGCCTGATCTCGCAACTCACCTCGCCGTCCTTAGGAAGGGGCGGTAAACTAGGGATCCATGCCCGGATGCAGCATGCATAGTGGGCTTGAATTAGCTTAAATTAGCTAGAATTACTTCCTGCCTACTCAAAATAAATTACTGAAAAAAATGGTGTTGTCCTGAAAGCAATTTGAATGTTCGCTTTTTCTTTATCCTATATATAGGCCATCATCTTCTGCCTTGAAATTGCCAAGGCAAAATCTTTAAAAGAAGCAGTTAACTTTGTACAAAGTTTAATCGGTGATGAGAAAAGACATGTTGCATTAATGGCTTGCCCAGCTATTCTTATAGCCTTCTGGTAACTAACAGCGTCTTTGCCAGTCAGTTATTATCATCTGTCGCTAAAGATTGCTTAATAATCATGTTTTTGCCAGTGACCAATAAATTCTTTTGAAATTTTCAAAGATATTGCCAAACTATTCTGCTTAATTCTGATTGTCAACCAGCGTTTTGCGGAGTGGTGAAACGGTGCTAAAATCGGCAAAAATATTTGAAAATTTGCAGCACTTTTTGAAATTACATTCACTCAGTCCCAGTAGTGTTTTCCACTGGTGAAATTTTAATTTTAAAGGAGAATTTGCAATCAGTATGCCTTGCATGTGCCATCTCTTTGTTGCCGGCCATTTTTGTGGAACATGAAAGTGGTGACAACATGATTTGATTTGATTTTATCTTTTTACCAATGGTATCCCCTCAGTTATAATAATTGATTTACAGGGAGCCATGCTAAAAACTTACAATAACTAATAATTTACAATAAATACAATATTTGGTCTATCTAACTAAGCTAAATTACAATTTGTCACATATAAACAAAAGTAAGACGAAAGGAATATTTGATGTTCATTTTTGCAACTCCTCTTTGAATGCTCTCAGGGTTGAAGAATTTCTAACTTCAGTGCCAAGACTGTTCCAACGTTTGGCGCTTCGGTACGAGAAACAGAGAGACTACTAAGGGATGTACTCAGAAAGCATGCCGTTAAACAGAATTTTATGCTGATTTGTTAGAAAATGGAAAGTGACGTCAATAACAGATCCATTTTAGGCACGCACCTAATATTATTTGTTTGAACAATTAGAAGCACGCGGCAGGGTAACAATGGCTATTTTATGACGTCATGGAAGTACGATTCTGATTGTTGCGAAAAGTTTTGTAGGCAGAATCGAAATATTTGCGTTCTGTTTTTTTTTTATATCAATTCTCCGAAAATTTACATTCTACTAACAAATATTGACACTACGAGACGATAGCACAAGGAGCATGAAAATACATTGCAACCCTGCAGCTATTACATTTAACCTAAATACTAATACAAACACTAATACGGGACTAATACTAAGGATAATAATTTAAATACAAGAAAATAAACCAACAAGAAACTGCACGAATAAAAGAACCGATCTACAGTGATCTCTCCATACAACGGACCCTCAAAGAAACCACGAATGAGTCATATCTCGTTAGACAAGGGTTCATTGGGCCGCGAATATGTGTTCAATGGATTATGTCCTTGAAAATGGGTCTTTAAAAGAAAGGAGAGTTCATTAGGATTTGCTATATGGAGAGGTCACTGTGCGTTGCGTTAAAGAAAAAGAAAATGGCGTTGGTTCATTCAAAGCGCTCTGTTGCGTATACATACTTCAATGTAGCCTCAAGGATCATCGTATTTGACATAAGTGGCAACCTTGCATCACCATATAAAAGGATTTTGAGAAGTGCTTCATTAGAGAGGTTTGATAAGCCTTGAGGCTGTAATATGGCGTTTTGTTTTCTGACGGGAGGCGAGCATGACCTTGAACACGACACTTTTTATGCTCTTATCAAATTTGACTGGCACTGCGTTAATGAGGCCTGACTTACCCAGCATATCAAATCCCCAACATCTGCTCCTGCCTATTTCTGCCTAAACGCTCACAGCAAAAGACATCGCTGTAAATCTTTCTGGTATCTTTCATGCTAATTAATGTTAGTTGGATTATTTCAGTAGGCTTTTCTATTCGTTTGTTTGGTTTATTTAGCTGTGGTCTTTCAGCCAGCAGCCCACTCAATGATCGATAGATAAGAGCTCGCTTCATGAAAATTAGCACATGTTGATTTACTTCGCTGCAGAGGCCTGTGAGTTTGAAGCAAGCTCAAAATATCAAATTTTGTTAATTCTTGGTAAGTTTTTGACTTTTGATTTGTACAAATATATGTATTTCTTTGAAGAAATTCTGAGTATTAGAGACTAACTATTTAAGAAATACTTCACAGTTAATCTTGGAGTTCCAAAGCAAATTTCAGTTGGTCTTTCTACCTTGGTTGGTATTCTCTTGATGATAAAATCCTTTGCAGAATATTCACAAAGACAGCGATCTTATTGAGTGCTAACATAAGCTAGGCAGTTAAAGAATTTTGACATGGGAGCGAAGAAATAAGATTTTTATATGTTTAGAAAACGATATATAACACTTCAGAGCTTGCTAATGTTCTTGTTTGCATGAAAACTCCCATTTTTGCCTTTCTTTCGCAAGGCTATGAAGTGCTGCTTCGTTATTGTCTATGTTTCCGTAGATTTGTAAATACGAAGAAGCAGACACTTGTATTTTATGCTTTGTTTGTAGAAATCTTCTCTTGTTGCGTGCAGTTCAATTGCACAAAAATAATAAAATAAATAAAGTAAATATGAACTGAATTAAGCACGTTTGAGCATAGCCTGTTATCAAGCAAATGGGCTACACGTTTTTTATTTTATAAGAAACTTCGATACGCACATAGTACTGAAAGTTTCTTAATGTGTTTCTTAGTTTTTAAATGCATTTAGGATGCTTGTAGTTTCTACCACTGCCATGTATTTGTTTCTTGACAGACAGCACAATTCTTAGCGAGAAGGAGAGTTCTATTTGATTCAAAACATAAATCTATCTACCCTGGGTACCAGCCTCTCTAACATAAAAACGGAGAGTCTGGTCTAGTGCGCCCAAACCTCGTTCCGGTGCGAATCGGCTGAGCTCATTTGAAAAGTAGCTTAGCCTATTCAACGGACTGGAATCTTGGAATACTGGAATCAGACTCCACGAGAGCCTGGGCCTGCTACTCAGGCCTACTGGAATGAACTTCTTCGCCATTTGCCAAACTTATCGGGATGAGCAAGTGTTGTGAGAGGATTTTTGCAAGGAGTTTTCATCCAGCACTGTCAAAGAATCGCAACTGAGTCACATATCACACACAGTCAAGAGTGAAAGAAGTCTTCTCGTGCTGCTGAAAATGAAATGCAACGAAATGGGCCTAAGGAAGAACACCGATATCAGATGGAATAAACCAGGGATAAATAGTAAACCTGGAATAATCAGCGATGAACACCGTCAGACGTTTTTCTTCATTCGGTGCAAAAATTAGGAAAATGGGTGCTTGCACGGTCATGCAAAGAAAAAAAAAGTGCTTTTCCTTCCTATCGCTCCGCTTTAAAAACTTGACAAGAACTGAAGCTTGGGAAATTGCACTGCGATCTCCTTATCATCAATGGTATGAACTCTGAACTTATCAAGTGAAAATGACAATTTGACAACTTACAAACTTGGCTTGAGTATATTTCAAGCAACTGTTAAAGTTTTAAAGCACACTCCTTAATCAATGCATTAGTTAATGTAAGTACTGTAAGCTCGGTCAGATATTAGCAGCACCATTTAGCTCACAGTCGTCAGGAGCAGGTATGGCTGCAGAAACAATTATAAAAGGGTCTTTTTGATGAAGTTGCTTCGCCATGGAATGTAAGTTTTCCGTGCACCGGACAACAAAATTGTCAATGATCGGTGTGCACCAATTGGTGTACACTGGGTGGCCCAGCCACTCACATGCACCTGTGTGCGCCGGAGGTGCATCAATCTAGGGGGGGTCCAGGGGCATGATCTCCCGGAAAAATTTGGATTTATAACATTTAAAATAATGTAGAACACAACCAAAGTTTGCTTTTCTTTGATTTTTGGCATGGCCAGTATAAACAAATTGGGAGGGGGGCTAAAATCAAGGGGTCTGGGGACGAAGTCCCCAGGAAATTTTTGAGGAAACACCCTCTACTTGGGCTTAGAACACTTCTGGTGATCTCATATTTGCTGGTGCTAAAATAGAACCTTGGCCATTTCTAATTACACTATTTTTAAAGATCAGTATCCCCAGGAAAATTTTTGAGTAAGCATCTCTTTCGTTGGCTTCTACTTTTAGAGTGCCTTTCCATTCCATTATATCTTTACCAGAGACAAATTGAAAACTTGACATTTCTGACAACACTGCACAAAAAGACCACAAGGAGATGAGCAAGATGCTATTCGGACAAAATTCATTGGTAGTATCATTGTTGAAGCAGTTGAAACCCAAAAGATTCCTAACAGATAAGTGCACCAAAGGAATAAAATCATAGACTTGTGCACCACAAGGTTTTTACACCGTTTTGTGCACTAGATTGTGCACCAGTTGACCACTCTGTGCACCGGACATGTCCGGTGCACATCACTTTCTTTCCCGCCAGCTACTAGTCAGCCCCATCACACCATTGTATCTTGCCATATATTATACCAGTTCTTCATGTTAGCACTGTGACTAAAGGTTGTTGGATTCTTTTGTTGTGAGTGCTGGAAGAGTTTTGAAACAATTTTTTCCATACATTCAAAACTTGTTACAGCCCATCCTATAGCACCAAAAAAAAGTTTTTTTAATTTCTTATACAAAAAGTTTCTTAATTTGTTTCTTACTTTCGGTACAAGGATTATGGAATGATCTCTACTACTTCTACTTCTGCAGATGTATTTCTAGACATAAAAGCAACATTTTGCAAGAAAAACACTGTTTGACTCAAAATATAAAATTGGAGTGGAAATTATGCAAGAATAAACGTCCAATGTCAAATTTTCCATTAATATCCTTGAATTTAACTTTTATAGTTTCTTACTGCTTCTTGTCCATATTAGTCAAGTTTCCTAAAAATTTTTGTCCTTCACATTAAGTGTGGAGTTTCTTGGACAAGTTTCTTGTGAAAAACCTGCTAATCAATCCTTGAATGGTAAGAAAGAAGGCAAGAGCAGAAAATCCACCAACTGAGAGTGTTTAATGGTAATTGTTTTCAAAGATGTTTATAACCCAATAATGATCATCTATTTTTATGATAAACTTGCTCCAAGTTGGCACCATATAGTTCCTTATCTTTGAGCATGACAGTATAATGCTCCCAGCCAGCAACATATTCTTCCTTCCTAATCTGCTGTTGGTTGTGTGTGAGAATTTTTGAGAAGACATTGCTGTACCTTTAAAGGGAATAGACAAAGCTATATCTCGTAGCTGCTATAAATAGGCTAAAGAAATGCCCACAAACCCATATTGTTTCTTTACCTACACAATGAAACCGGATGCTTCAAAGTGGTCGAGTACAGTAGATTATATTTTTCACCTGGCCTGGGCCAGCTTTTAACTATGTTGATTCCCTTTAATCATCCATTGGTTGCTGCTGTACATTATATAGCACAGAAGAGCCCTACTCTTGAGCTTGAAAAACCTTGTTTTAAAATGTTCACAATGGCACATGTTGGCCCATTTTGTTATGGAACATGAAGATTGTTATGGAACCTATAAGAAACTTAAGAAACCCTTGATACCTAAAATCTGATAATTTCAAGAAACTTTCAGTACTGGTCCAAATTCTTAGTTGTTTTAAATATGTGTACTGAAAGCATTGCATGAAATATATCTGAGTGTAGCCTGAAAAGTTTCTTATCTGTTTGATACAATGAATTTCTAGTGTCTGAGTTGCAGTGACAGCTGCTAGGTCTTACTAGTATACAGTACAGGCCATGTATACATTGACACCACAAGACCTCTCAATGATCCGCAAGAATTTTCCACATAAATTCTTTCAAGAATTTTCAAGGAGTGTGAACAAATTTGGCAATTCATTGATCTCTATAAAATTGTTAAAAGAACCCTACCAATGTACACTGACCAGTGCTGTAAATTTATGAGGCCAAAAGATGAGGCAAGTAAGCAGAAAACTACACAGTATTTATGTTTGAGACATTATCATATCAAGACATGATATTGGTATTTTGCACAAGCTAAATGGTGATAGTTTATATCTGAAACAGCACTTTTAAGTTCTCTTCAACAAAAGACAGATACTCCCTTATTGTGCTTTCACAAGACAAATGACAGGAATTTTGTTCAGTGGCAATGAGCATGTGGACCAATACACAAAAAGGCCAATAAGCGAGCATCAATTACAGCTGCTTTCTCCTGATAATGCAGGCAACCATTTTATAGATCCAAACAGCACATCTTCAGATAAATTGATGTGTGATTCCTTTATTAACATAGTTCTTTGCTAAGAGTTCCCATTGATGGTTTCATAGGCTGATGATCATTTGGTAGAACAGATGTGTTCTTTTGTTGGATAACCTAAGATAATAATAGAGAGTTGAGTCATTATTAAAGGTTAGCCCATCTTGACATACTGTAATTAATTAAAGAAGAACTGAGGAAAAGCATACATAAAAATACTGCATTGATAGAAAAAGCATAAAGAAAATTCATATGGTGCTTTGAAAAAGGCATTTAAAAATGGCACAACCCTGTAATCCTTTAAACTTAACACATTTTCAGAGGCAATAGTACCATGGGAAGGATACTTGTCTCTGCCCCTTGCACAAGTACACAGTACACCAGTTTTCAACAAAATCACCTCAGGTTTGCAAATCTGTTGTTCAAAGTGTGCCAAAAATGTCTTGTGTAAATTCTCCAGTGTGGAATTGCCAAAATACTCTCCATGGCAGCTTGGCCTACCTAGTCCAAATTATGGGCCATTTGCACAAGTTACTCTTCTCTTACTGTTCAAGTTTGTTGTTGTTTTTAGATTATACAGTAGGTATATGATCAATACTCACAGCAGCCTAAATTTTAACACTTTGTCTAGACAAGTTGACATTGAGCACAAATACATTGGTCTATTCCATTTTTAATCCGTACAGGTGGCAAGGCAAATTTCAGGGGTGAGATTACATATAATTTCCAGGGTACCTATCCAAAACTCTAACCAACCTGGAAACCCAGGGATGTTACAGAAGCTCCCGACTCCCAGAAATCAAGGGTCATGATGAAAAAATGAAGAACCCCCCTGGCCCTGAAGTCCAGGGACTCCAGCCAGTAGCTAGTAAAGGTCCAGGGCTAAACTTTAGGTGCCTCCATCATAAACCTATATGAATTTAAAAATGGAATAGCACATGATGATTGGGAGGTCAGTGAGTGAAGAATAACAAATCGAACTTACCTGTTTCCAGTATACTGATACAAATGTCCTTTCTTTGGTGTAAATATGACTTGCTGCAAATTAGATGACGGGCAATAGGCTTTATTAGCATCACGGGAGCGCCAATTGACGATGGTGGTTGTTAACAGAACAGTGGAATTTAGGCCCAACTTCGTTGCGATGATTAGAGCGGCAGCCTGACAAAATGTCGTTGATCTTTAAAGTCATGGGCAGTTTGGCAAGTGTGTCCCGTGTGTCTGTAAATGTTCTAATGGCTGAACGCGTGACAGTATCATTAAACTTATTCGCAATCCGTTTTCGCAGTCAGTTGCCTTCTTCAGTCACCCAACCAAATTAATGTTCTGTGTTTTACATCGAAGCTTATCGCAAGTGCTCGCTATTGTTTCACTGTGACCTTTTGCACTTACACAGATATGAATACTGGCTCCTGATTGGTCAATATGGGCACATCAGAACGAGGAGAGGCGCGCACTAGACCAGACTCTCTGTTTTTATGTTAGAGAGGCTGGTACCCAGGGTAAAATCTATCATGAATATTCCTAAAATATAAAGTTAATTTTCCCATGATTTCCTGGTGCTTGGCTTTAAAAGTTTTTTAGCAATTCTCAAGCATTGTACCAGAGTTTCTTAATTTTTTCGCCATCCTAATACTAGCTTCTTATAAACCAGTTTCTTATAAAAGAAAAAACGTGTATACAGCTTGGTAACGGGCTATGCTCAAAATTTTGTGCTTAATTCAGTTCATATCAAAGTGCGCAAATTTTACTTTATTCAGTCCATATCAAAGTGCTTATCTTCGAAGGCTATAAAGTACTTTATCGTTATATTCTAGATTTCCATAAATGTCAATGATTTGATATAGCAGCAATGCTTTTGTGATCATCATATCTAGTTTTCGCTTTCATTGTAAAGAAAGTTTTTTGTTTGTTTATTCCCAGTTGGTTACATAACAACATTCTAATATCATTTCAACAAAGCGCTAGCGTCACTATCAGACATTCTGCCGTCAAATTGTCGTGACATTGTGAGATCATGGCGAGAGTTAGATGTTATGCATACAATTCATGCACGTTTTCATTAAGAGTTCATTTGCATGCGATCTATCAAGCGTAGCGAGAAATCTTTGGTCACCTGTAGAATTCATTACCGAAAAATATTTCTTCTTTCTGCTTTTTTATGATCGAAATGTCTCAACACGATGCTGAAAAATTTTGTATTAAAGGGGCTCAGTCGTCAAACAGTAAACAAATCCGTAAACTCGCATGTGTCGGGGATTATCCATTGTTCATCCATTGTTGTCTGCAGTTTGTTTGGTGGCTTCACCCAAGCCACAAAAAAATGACCGTTAAAAATCCACTTATATCCGAGCAATCGTAGAAGATATGAATGTTTGGTTTGTTCCTTAGTGAAGTACAAGGATTAATGCCCAAACAGCAACTTTCATTTTGAAAAAAAACGAAAATCCTGTGTGATATCACCTTTCAAAAAACTGCAAAAGTCATCGTTTTGTTTACATTTTGACGATGGAGCCCCTTTAAATATGAATACATATTTGGTATTCATGATTGGCAATGTGCGAAATTTAACTTATTACTGTTGTTCAAAGCTGATTAAGATTGTTTTGAAAATTACTTTTGTTGTAAACAGGTGCTTTTGATTGTCAATCCAAACTACAACAGTTGCTTACCTATAAGGAAATGATATTCGAACATTTTCTTTAGAGATTAATACAGAAGATATCTTTAATTGCAGGTTTATAGCCAAGAACTCGTTAGAGTTTTTTCTATATCCAGATAAAATTCTTACAAAACATGTTACTACTTACTCTTCATATTGATACTATAAAGATATGCAACACTACAGGGACGATAATACAAGGAGCAAAATGGCGTGACTACCCAATGGTCTTACATGTAACAAAAGCAATAAACAGTACCTGAAAAATCCGCAAAAATGAAAATAAGAGAAGAGAATCATTAAATGCAAAACACAACATAAGTTAACTACAATAAACATTTGCGGCATAAAGACTGCGTGAAAGACCATTACAGTTTAGTCTTCTAAGTTCTAGGCTATAAACTGCAATTCGCGATACCTTATGTATTAATCGTTTAGTGTAGCCGCACGTAAAAGCAAACAATTTATATCTGTCTTTAAAGATGTTGGGGAACAATTCATCCAAGATACTAGCTTTTTTATGATCGAGCTTGTTGAATTCAGATAACTTTTTCAAAGTAAGGTTTTAGAAACTGATTTTCAATAGAATTTCATTAACTTTGAACAACATTGATACATTAAGTTTCCCGCCATGCATCACATATAGCATTATTTCTCAACATCTTTTGAAATAATTTTTCGAATACTCTTTCTCGTATGTAAGCAACTGTCGTAGTGTTGATTGACATATTAATGCTTTATTTACCTCAGGACAAAATTGATCTTCTAAACAGATATTGATTAACTTGAAATACCACAGATGAACTAAGTCTCACAACTGGTCAGTGCTTTTTATACAAAACTTTTCAGCATCACTTAACGACACTTTCCGCATACTCTTTCTCACAGGTTAAACAATTGTTGATAAACAATAGCCATTATCCTATCTTACTCAACTTAGGGTTGGTCTCAGCAAGTTAAATTTCCATAAGTTCAAGAATGATTTTAGGGATACCATAAACCCAATGTGCCCAACAAGCGAAGGCATTGAGGACGCAGAGCGCTTTTTGTTGCTCTGCCCTTCTTTTGATGTTCAACGACAAAATCTTCTTGCTGGAATTGTTGAACCATATTACGACCATTGCACAAATCACCAATCTTAAAATGATTCTTTGACGCAGCTTTTATCATAAGATGATCAAGACCTTTCTAATGAGTTGAACAGAAATATACTCGAATTAACTTTACGCTTCATCCAGGAAACTGGTGGGTTTGATGAAGACATGTAGTGTTGTATACTGTAGTAATTAGAAAGGTATACCAGAATGTAAGATATATTGTAAAATTTCATATTTGAATGAAAAAAAAGCAAAAAATAGCAAAATTTCACTATGTTTTTTCTTGAGGAAATTTTGGCGAAACGGTCACTTTCACCATCATTTTCCAAGAGTGAAGTGAAATGTCCGTTTCTGCTGAATTTCCCAGAGAAATTTGTCCGTTTCCCTTTAATCTTCATTCAGAAACTACAGGGACATTTTGGCATTCCTTTCTTCAAACAAACTTTTATCAATTTCACATAACATTGATAATTCAAGTTTCACACAGCCAGTATCTTAATAAATTCCCTAACATGTTTAAGGACAGTTTTCAAATATTCTTTCCTTATAGGTAAGCAACTGTCGTAGTCTGGACTGACAGACAAAATCAATCGTTTACAACAAAAGAAATTGTTTGCGACTACCTGCCAAGTTTGCCACACAAAGACACCTCGAGCATATAATCAGTGTTAGAGCCCCTGGAGGTTTAGTTCAATCACCGAAATCAATACAACTCCATGTGAAAAAAGACAGCACGAAAACAGCTTCTCAAACATTGCGTGATCTTTCTAATGCTTGCTGAAGAAACATCAAAAGGTCATGAAGCGTTGACAAAAGTGGTATGACATTGTTATTTTTCACTTTTTAGTAATATTTCTATCAAATTCTATTGTTATTTCCATCAACTCTTCATTCTAGTTATTAAATTAAACCTTCTTAATTTCACACGGAGACTTCCGCCTTTTTGCTACAACAATTTCTGGTTTTCTTTCTCTAAAAATGAAATGTATTTTCTTTCAACTGCTACCTATAGATACATTTTATGACATGTAAAACAACATTTGGTAAGAAGGAGCATTATATTACTCTCTAAGCCTAATTTAGCTTTGAGAATGTTTTAATATTTATAAAATTAAGTGCTGAAAATAAAGCAGCTCGCTTAGGACTGGCATTCGCTATCAAGACTGATAAGCTGTTCATTAGATGCGTTGGAACACCAAGGTGTTGTGGCGCAGTGGTGTAATCCTCTGATTTGGAAGCCAGAAAACTATCAGACAGTCAGACCCCAGTCAGGTGGACAGGGTCAAGCCCCAGCACTTGAGCGTCATTACAAGCGGACGCGGACTCGATAAGGTCTTCTCTATTTCTGCGATCCCAGCGCTTGATTTTAACACCCGCAGCTTCACCGTCATCAAGGTGTAATTAGTACACATTAATAAAAACGATTTGAATCGGTGTAATTCAAACATAGATAACTCTGAAGATCTCAACAAAGTCAGAGATAAGATATAGCCAGACGTAGAGAGCGCTGGAAGAACATATTCTAAACTGCAGTTTACATTTTCAGGTACAGTATCTTGATAAGATCACTTTAAGTGTATGCTCCTATATAATAATCTACAGGATATTAGAGAACCATATTACCACAACCATATTAGAGAAACTCTGGCAAGATATCACTAGATTGATGGATTTGTGCCTGGATGTATACACACCTATGATTTAACGTTTTTCAATTTATTCATATATTCTGTTCCCGTTGCGTTTAATTTATTTGATTATGGTTTATTTTTTTCCTCTTTTTTTTAAGTTTACTAATAGCTGCCATGCAAAATTTTAGCACTAGTTTCTTATATAAGAGCTTTCTTTAAAAGGAAAAACAAGTTGGAATTTATTGAGATAGTGACTTAGATCAGTTTTACGATATTTGCATCTGGCATCAACGAATCATTTCATTACTTTTGGAGATGTACTGCGGTAACTTCCAACCAAGTATCGCTCGCAATTTGTTCTTGAAAAATGATAACACACTTTCAAAAGACTACCAAAACCTAAGCTACCCTTGAATATATTTTCAACATGATCCTTCATAAAAGAAAGTAAAGAAACACCACATTCATACAGAAGTTAGATCGGGTGTAATTTGTTCAAACAAGCAATTTTCACTAACAGAGCATTCACAAATAAATCAAATAGATTCATATTCTGATATTCTGCATTAACCAGAGTTTATCTAGCCTTACTTGAGGTCTGGTTTGGTTGATCTAATGCAGTTTAAAATGCCTCAGTGAATGCCTCAGTGTAGATGCAGTTTAAAGAACCTTGATATAAACTAAACTTCTACATGTCAAACAATATTATTTCTGGAAACATCAGCCTGAAGTAACCTTCTAAAAAATCTGAAACAAGCTAAAACAATTATTTATTGCAGCTACAGTTTATCTCTTGATGTTACCATATATTATGGAATTCTCTGCCAAAATGAAACAAAAATTGTCACCTCCGTCTGTTCCTTCAAGAGATGCTTAAAAATAGAATCGAGATAACTGCCGCTGCAAAGTTTGTCAATAACGAACACTCAATCGTTATTCATAAGGCCGATTTTGTAAATAGGTATTTTACGTTAATATTTATTTTTTTTAAGGCAATAATTTGCTTTTTGTTGGGAATAGTTGGTCTTCATCAGTTCTCGTATTAGAGCAATGTTTATAACCAACTTTAAAGAATTTAATAATCATGATAATAAACTATCATTTGAAAACGGCGCTCATTCGGGAGACAGATAAACCATAAGATCCAGAGAGCGCCAGAGATCGGGTGAGTCAAAAAGTGGACATTTTCAAACATCCATAGCGCTCGGAATTCTACCTTAATGTTTGTAAATGTTACTCAATGTAGTGTTGTTAGTAGAGTTCATCGTCGTAGATACGTATATAAGAATTTTATGTAACGGGCGATAAAGAATCGACTCGCAATATTTCAAACATCCCTAGCACTCGTGGTTGGTTGTATTTTCCATTTCATTTCTCTTTACGAGCATAAGGGCCCGGTGGTTATTTGGCTAATACCAGATTAGGACTATGCAAATGACTACAGAATCATGCCTTTAATGCAAGATTAGCGATAATCGTGGTTTGAACAACCCGGCCCAGAACAATACCAGAATCTGATACAATATACTATAGAAAATACAATACTAACCTATAATATACAGTAATTCAAAACAAACAAAGCCGCAAAAGTTTCCCCAAAACTGGTAGGGCAAACTCTCGCCTTGTGCAAGCGTAAGATGGTTTTTAAGGGAAGTTTTGTGCTTATAGCGAAAGAAGAAGGGTAAATCTAAAGTTCTGTCTCTTAGATTATATTTATTTGATTCAGGAGCGGAGCAGAAGGCATTGTAATTCTCGCGTCTTTAGGGCTTAAAATGAAACGATTACAAAACAGCTCCTAAATGAAATAAACATAATCTAAGCGACAGGTGTTTCGCTATAAGCACATAACTTCCCTTAAAAACCATCTTTCGCTTGCACAAGGCGAGAGTTTGCCCTGCCAGTTTTGGGGAAATGCGGCCTGGTTGAGAGAACCTGCAGCCGCTAATCGAGGTGTCAATTCTGTTGCTATTGTATTCAAAATCTGCTCTTGTTCCTCTAAAATCCTATTATAATATTTGAATTAATTTGACGCATACCATCTGAAAGCACAATGTGTCTTCTTTCTAATGATATCCAGGTTGGGTGCATTAATTGAATTATTCATCACTTAATTGACGTATTCGTAAGTATGGTCTTTTTCGGATGCAAGAAAGTGATAGGACCTTCACATAGAGGAAAACCCATCTTTTTGAGAGCTTATTTTATCATTCTTGATAAATGCATCTTATGGGGACAAATTTGTCTTTTTCCTACCTTAGGGCATCACCTCAAGTGCTTCTAGCTCTGAAATGTTTTTACAAAATGTGTTTCGTAATTTTACAGCAAGAATGTGCTAATTTTGATCTTACAGCATGCTGCATTTGAAATCGGCCATATGTACTAAAATAGCGATTAAATAATAAATAATTTCATTCCAATGTTTCCAAACAGCATATCATTCAGATCATTGAAAAGAAGAAAGATTGTACTTTCAGATGGTATACATTACATTTGCTATAATCTTGTCATTTTTTTTAAGATTTCAATTATAGTTGGGTTGCGTTTCTTCTGAAACACTCTGTATTTCTTATGAACTGAGGTGCAATGTTGCAATTGTGGCAGCGAAAAACCATGTAATATCGGGTGAGTCAGAAAAAAGGATCCCTGCTTGGAAGGCCACTGCTCCATGAATATCAAAGCAATAATATTGAAAAATGTCTTGTTTTATTGCCAATATGTCCAATTAGGCTCAGTAATTCACCCGGCCTTAATCAGCCATTCCTTCCCGTGGATCTGAGTAATTTTCTGCAGAAAGCCCCTTCCAAAAACCTGCCAAAAACGAAGAGCAAATTTTCCTTCCTAAAATTGATGACACTCACATGCATTCATGTATTTCGTCCTCTTGGGAGAATGGAATCCCCTTCTAGGTCATCGATACTAGGGGGAGGACTCGTTCGTCATCCCAAGAGGATAGCACGTGCTAAAGCGTCCACAAGTCATTGCTGTAAGGCCATTGTAAGGCAGAAATATTAGGGAAATTTGTTCATGATTTTGGGCACGCTTTGACGGTTTTTTTAAAAGGCTTTTTCGAGAAAATCCCTCATAATTTCATAATGGAGTGGCCGATTTCAGTCAGGTAAATGTTATAGTAAATTTGAACATTTCTACCATTAAGGCTAATTTCCAGTCAGTAGAATTTTCCGAGCGGGCGGAATTTTAGACAATAAAAGGTCGCTCAGCGGTAACTTTCTGTTCAGTTCCAGAGCGACTTTTTCTCTCGCATACAATAGAAATTCCCCCCGCTCGGAAAATTCCACTGACTGGAATTCAGCCTTTAAACTATATATCTGCCGATATTATCGTCTTGATATCCAGGGAGCCGTGACCTTTTAAACGGGGATTCTTTTTTCTGACTCACCCGGTACAACGGCTGAGTAAAAAAGCTAACAATTTTAGCGGGCTGTGGAATGAAAAGTACGTGGCCGATATTCAAAACTAAATTAATGATCTGTCAGTCTAGGGCTAACCACTTAGGTGTGAAAGTTTTGTTTGGTAAAAGCACTCATCTGTCAGACCCAGAAAGTAGAAAAATTCTGGTAAGGGATTCGTATGGGAACGAGAATTCCACGTTCCATTTTGGTCCATGATTTACTCACCGTTGAAGTTTAGATTCTATTTCTGAAACAGACAATTATATTAAATTTATATTTCAATCGCAAGTAAATTATGGACCAGAATGGAAAGTTGAATTCTCGTTCCCATTCAAATCCCGTACCCGCATTTCTCTACTTTCTGGGTCTAAAGGATGAGTGTTTTTACCAAACAAAAATTTCTCATCTAAGCTGACCTTTGACTGATAGATGAATGTTTCAGTTTTGAATATCGGCCGCGTACTTTTTATTCCACAGCCCGACGAACGTCTTAACATTTTTAACTCAACCGGTGACCTGTTCATCTTGAAAGGATTTTAATTATTAAAAATCTCTTTTGCTATAATGCTTCTATTCAATCAGAGTGAATCAATTCTAACACACCTCTTTAGATATTCTTGCAAGCGCAAGTACCTTACAGTATCCTCCTTTCCTTAGCATACAACTTTATTCACTTTACAAACGTAGCCATAGAAACACCAATCTGATCTTGAAATCTTCCATGTGCATTGTATACTTAAGCGATGATTACAGTGTTTAAATTTCACTTTGATTATTGGAACAATTTCTGACCTGGAAAAACAAACATCCGAAAGTACTGATGCAATTGAACTAAAACATTGACATATCACATGTGCTCACATCGAAAACATCATGTTTTCACGATGAAATCCGGACTCAAATGACATTAACATGAAATTGTATTTGAGTATTGACCTAATCAATTGCTTCGACGTGGTCCAACGGATGAAGGCGGGATGAACTTTGCAAGAAAACAGCTTGACGTTTGATCGATTCAAAGTTGGACTTCTAATCAGATATTCAATCAACAAAAAAATGACTTTAAGGCCTAGTTTAAACATCGTATTTTTGCCATGTAGAATCGAACTCTATTAAAAACGGTAGAATGTGCCGTGTTAAAAGATCTGATCACCATTTTCCAACATTTGTTATATCAGACTGGATTTGAACTTTATTTCCAGCACTTGATGAATAGAGTTTCAAATCATCGGCAAAAACTTTCACTTTGCGTTCATCTACGCAGTCAGGTAAATCATTTATGTACAGTACAAAAAGTAATGGGCCTAGCACACTTCCCTGTGGTACACCGCTTAATACGTTACTCCAATTCGATTTGTAACCGTTTAGAACGACGCGTTGTTTCCGATCACTTGCAAAGGATGATACCCAGGCAAGGCTCTTTCCGTCAATTCCGTAACATTTCAATTTGAGTAGTAATCTTTTATGTGGTACCGAGTCGAATGCTTCCGCAAAATCAAAGTAGATAACGTCAACGCATTTTCCTTGATCTAACAATGAAGTTACTTCTTCAAAAAATTCGAGTAGTTGCAACACGCAGGATCTTTTGCAACGGAATCCGAATTGATCAGGCGAAAAGAGGTTAGGTTCGTCTAACTGATTTACGATACCGTTTTTTCATTTTCTTTTCATTTCATTTAATTCTTTTAAGGAGGGTTGCCCTTCAACAAGTTATTTTTCAAGGGGCCCTCCGATATAGACATTATTACAATCTAAGGTACAAAGGTACGAATAAAAAGCTATTAATTAAATAAAGCTATAAAACCTTATTCAGAATATTTAAAATCTATGTACAATAAAGGTCTTTCTTGAATAAAGGGGAGACATTGGCTAATTTCCACGTGTTGGGAAGAACCCCTGTGTCAAGGCTACTTTTCAAAATTAAATGCAATGATGGGCAATGACATCTGCAGTTTCCTTTAGTACTCTAGGAGGTATGTTATCTAGTCCAGGAGATTTTGATGTATTCAGAGATTTAATTATCTCGAGAATCTCTTCTTCATCAATTTCAACATTTTCTAAGACAGAACAACGATTGGCATTCGTCGTTACGTTTGGAAAGTTTAATGAATTTTCTTTTGTAAATACTGAAGTAATGAACTCATTTAAGATATCGACTTTCTGTTGTTCCGAGGATGTGTAGAAATTATCATAAGAAATTTCGAATCAGGTACTTTTGGCATCGTTTTTAATCTAGAATTTGCATATTTCCAATATTTTTTGCTATTCGATTTTATCAGAGTAGTGATGTTTTTCTCGAACTCTTTTATCTTTTTGCGAACTTTTGACTTTACAATGTTTGAACGTCTTTTAAACCTGTCGTAATCTTCACCTGTTTTTGTTACAATCCACCGTTTGTAGGCATTATGTTCCTTTTTCAACGATTTGAGAATGAATTTGTCATACTCATATCTGAGGAAGATAGCTTTAATGAGATTTCATTCCGCATAATTTTGCTCTCATTTTCCTAATTTGATCCTCCTTGCCGCGATTCTCAAGTTAAGAGCCAGTTAGTCGACCTTAAACTGGCGAGAGTTTCTAATTGCGTTAATTACGTATTCTGTTTGTTTCTTAATTATGGCCATGCCCGACTTATGGTTTGAAAAGTATTAGTGTGTCTCAAACTCGCTGTTCACTGGAGCGGAAAGCAGAGTTACCTTAAAATATTATTGCTTCGATATCGGGGGAGGAGCATTTTTTCAAACGCCAGGCTTTTTTTATTGACTCACTCGGTAGTATAGTACTTAGTTTGCAGGCAAAATTAACTTGGTGTTGCATGTTGGTGTTGCAAAATTGAATTTGTATTTGAGTGAAAGAAACTTAAAGTTATTTCACTCATGAGTGAGCTTGAACTTGCTGGCATAAGATGGACTTTTCATATTACAGTAAAATTCTGCAGTCAATTCAGTTTGAAACATAAAAAGGCTACCGAGTGTCCCAGAAAAAAGTATACAGATTTGGTTGGGTCCAGCACAGTGAATTTAGCTTAAATCAATGGCTAATCACTCTTAAAGTGTTTCTCGATAGTTAACTCGAACGTAGATACCTCGTTTGTTGGTATTGGTGCTTTCAGAGCAGAAATATTAATCTTGATAGCTCCAATTTACGTACGTCCACCTCCAAAACATGGCTTTAGCCTTTTGGCCCCAGCAAATTTCTGAAACACATTGAAATTTAAAACTGAAATTAAAGAAACATAAAAACTGCACAATGGGTGAATTCTAGCAACCGAAATATGATATGATGTAATATTACTCAAATTTGATCAAGGCTATCATTACTTTATTCGATGTGCTTCAAGAATTTTGTTTAGCCAAAAACACTGAAGCTCTGTGAGCTTTCAAGATTCATGGTGCGGTTCTCAAAACACCAATTTAAACAGACAATGTATGATGTATCTGTATACTTTTTTGGGACACGCGGTCTGCATGCAGTCAAAACATAATATTTGTGGGTTAAAGATATTTTTGTGTATATTTTTATGTGTATTTTTTGCGTGTACTGTTGGCTTCTGCAGTCTTCAGATGAGAACAATTTTTCTCCCTTCACAGAACAAGAGTCAATAATTTGGGAAGTACTGTGGTCACAAAAGGTTACCAAAGAAGATGCTGAATACAACGAATCTGTCATTTCTGAATTCCACAATTAATGAGTTTATGAACAAAACAATTAATTCAACAAACAGTACTTCAAATGCTAATACTTCGAGCCGCCAGCCCGAAATTAACTACGTAACACCGTATTCTCTGGATATCACAATGCGAGTTGTTTACATTGTCGTATTTTTAGTTGGTGTCATTGGCAATATAATGGTATGTTATATAATCTGCAAAAGATACCCTGGTTCTAAACGAAGGAGCATTCATAATTTCACCCTGAATTTAGCCTTTGCTGATTTGTTGGTTTTATTCCTTTATCTGCCATCGCAATATCTCTTAGTTATAAATCAAATGAAGTGGAAAATTGGAGATGTCATGTGTCGATTTACTTACAGTATCGTACCCTTGAGTATTTATGCCTCAATTGCCACATTGATGGCTATCAGTAGAGACAGATACTATGCAGTGACAAAGCCGATGTCTTCACTGGAGCGTCCAAGCACAAGACCCATCCTTATTTGCGTTTGGGTCGTCTCCTTCATCCTTACCATTCCCTTATCACTTGTATCAAGATTACACGGCGGTTATTGCTCCGAAAAATGGCCTAGCTTGTTTATAGAGAACTTTTATTGGATTTTTGCCTTCTGCATCCAGTTCGCTTTCCCAGTGTTAATACTGGCTATTGCGCATGCTATGATCATAATACATTTGAAAAGATTGACTTTGCCAACGCAAGATCACCGCAGAGCCCGCGCGGTAGAAAGAAGACGTCAACAGAAAAAACTAATTGTCATGTCTGTTGTGCTAGTTGTGGTGTATGTTATTTGTGTTCTCCCCCAACATGTTGTGTTCTTCTGGATGTCATACGGAGATTTACAAAAACAGCCCTACGGCATGTATATCTTCCAGATATCAAACTTGATGCTGATTCTAAACAGCGCGCTAAATCCTGTCGTATACGGCACGTTGAATAACGACATAAAGAAGGGGATAATTGGCGTGTTTAAGCGTGGAAACCACGCACGCAGCACATTCAAGAATACATTCTACATGAAGACAATGACTTCGTTTTACAACTCGCCCTTAATAAGGGACAACACTACAAGGATGAAAGAGTCTGAGAATGGTGATACGGTCACTCGCAGTTTGAAGTGTAAACAGAAATCTCAACTTAGGAGAGGACTCACTCTTCCAAACACAAGATACAGAAGAAATGTCAACTGTCTTTATGAAGAAGATACGAGCTTTATCACCAAGCAAGTTGATCATTAACTGATGATAACTAACGTATATCCTCAATAAGTAGAAAATAGTCCTTGATTTTAACTAGATCAGTTAAAGACCCATTCTAACCATCATCCTTTGCTCGCCGAACGAAAAGCAAAACGAAGAAGTTTCAGTGGAAAAAACTTTGAGGTACTTTCAAATTTCAGTTGAAAAATTACTTGGAAAATTATTTGTCCAAAAGTTTGCTCCTTTAAACTTTTCCAGTATTGGTGCCTAATGAACATAATGCTCAATTTCATTTTGCGTTCTCCTTTATATTTTGTTTCCCAATATCATTTTTTTGAATTATTACCCAATCATATGCCCTACTGAGTGAGTCAGCAACATGTGTAAGCATTGATGAGACAGTTTATTTCTGACTAAACATTAGGCTACTTCTTCCAAATGAAGGCAACATGTAAGGTAACATGTAAGGTAACATGAAAGTTATACCCCATTCAATTTGATACAATTAAACCAGCTTGATCTAAACCAGGTTAAACCTACAACTACTTCTACCAGATGAAGTTAATATGTAAGGTAACATGTAAGGTAAGATGAAAGTTATACCCCATTCAAATTGACACAATTAAACCAGCTTGATTTAAACCAGGTTAAACCTACAACTACTTCTACCAGATGAAGTTAACATGTAATGTAACATGAAAGGTAACATGTAAGGTAAGATGAAAGTTATACCCCATTCAAATCGACACAATTAAACCAGCTTGATTTAAACCAGGTTTAACCTACAACTACTTCTACCAGATGAAGTTAACATGTAATGTAACATGAAAGGTAACATGTAAGTGATCTAAAAAAGGTTAACCTACAACTACTTCTACCAGATGAAGTTAACATGTAATGTAACATGAAAGGTAACATGTAAGGTAAGATGAAAGTTATACCCCATTCAAATCGACACAATTAAACCAGCTTGATTTAAACCAGGTTTAACCTACAACTACTTCTACCAGATGAAGTTAACATGTAAGGTAACATGTAAGGTAACATGTAAGGTAAGATGAAAGTTATACCCCATTCAAATCGACACAATTAAACCAGCTTGATCTAAACCAGGTTAAGCTACAACTACTTCTACCAGATGAAGGTCACATGTAAGGTAACATGTAAGGTAAGATGAAAGTTATACCCCATTCAAATAGACACAATTAAACCAGCTTGATCTAAAAAAGGTTAACCTACAACTACTTCTACCAGATGAAGTTAACATGTAATGTAACATGAAAGGTAACATTTAAGGTAAGATGAAAGTTATACCCCATTCAAATCGACACAATTAAACCAGCTCACAATTAAACCAGCTTGATCTAAACCAGGTTAAGCTACAACTACTTCTACCAGATGAAGGTCACATGTAAGGTAACATGTAAGGTAACATGTAAGGTAAGATGAAAGTTATACCCCATTCAAAACGACACAATTAAACCAGCTTGATCTAAACCAGGTTAAGCTACAACTACTTCTACCAGATGAAGGTCACATGTAAGGTAACATGTAAGGTAAGATGAAAGTTATACCCCATTCAAATAGACACAATTAAACCAGCTTGATCTAAAAAAGGTTAACCTACAACTACTTCTACCAGATGAAGTTAACATGTAAGGTAACATGTAAGGAAAGATGAAAGTTATACCCCATTCAAATCGACACAATTAAACCAGCTTGATCTAAACCAGGTTAACCTACAACTACTTCTACCAGATGAAGTTAACATGTAATGTAACATGAAAGGTAACATGTAAGGTAAGATGAAAGTTATACCCCATTCAAATCGACACAATTAAACCAGCTTGATCTAAACCAGGTTAACCTACAACTATTTCTACCAGATGAAGGTAATATGTAAGGTAACATGTAAGGTAACATGAAAGTTATACCCCATAGCGCTTATCGAGTTTGGGGCGCTTAATGGCATCGAATTTGAGACAGACTATATAAAACTTATGGAAGATGGTTTTCAAGTGCATGACTTTATGGAGTAGACTCTTCATCTTGAATAAAGTTGCTTAGGCACTAAGTTAGTAAGATAGACTAGAGTCGAAAGAGCCATTTTCACCCAGGGTCCTTTGCGCGCACGCTGCAATTTCCGACTGTATGAAAATCAGGTATGTTCTAAGTGGAAAGTATGGATCCACACAGCAGTAGTTGAGCTAATATAAAACTTGGACTTTCGATGCCTTGTCGTTTAGTTTAACTACTGCAATGTGGATTCATATTTTCCACTTTAGTGTGCCCGAAAAGGACCATGGGTGACAATGGCTCCTTAACTGCTATGTAGCTGAATTGTTAATAAATTTGATCAAGGAATTTGTTTTGTCTTGACTCTTTTGAGATGAATTATTTTCGCAAAATATCTTGTAACTCAAGAAAATATGACGGATTTTACCAAACTAATATATTGTATCTACGTTGATATGCCAGGTGAGAAAAAAAAAGTTTAGCTAGCTGTAGGATAAAAATTACCTGGCTAATATTCAAAACTAACATGTTAATCTATTTCTGAAAATGACAGTTGTATTCAATTTCAATGGCAAGTAAATCATAGACCAGAATCGAACGTGGAATTCTTAGCCTGTGTTCCAGACCACTTGGAAAGGAAAGTGGTCTGTGTAACCAAGCACTAATCCGTGTTCAGACGATGAATTGAATTGCGAAATAATTAAGGGCATTCTTTCACGGATCTGATTGGCTGCAATGAAATCAGCGATCAACACAACGGATGTCTTTGTGAACATGTGTGTTTGAAACAAACCAGGGCTGATCGTTATCACTTTGCAAGGGCGTAAAAACTCAGTAGGATTAGCAGGCATTCAAATCTCCTATTCTTTCATCGTAAAAAGTCAATAGGATTAGCAGACATTGAAATTTTCTATTCTTTGTATTGAGTTCTTCACATGAGACAGGCTTTTCCTTTTAATAACAAAACAAATAGTGATTATGCGAATTATTAGTTGCATATATTAATTTTTCTTCAGATTCCGAAGAAAATTTGTGAACACGGATTAGTGCTTGGTTACACAGACCACTTTCCTTCTCAAGTGGTCTGGAACACAGGCTAGGAATTTTTGTTCCCATGCAAACCCTTGCCAGAATTTTTCTCCATTGTGAGTCTAAAAAGTACATGATTTTACCAAACAAAATTTTCGCATCTAAGTTAGCCTTTGCTTGATAAATTAACAATCATGCTTTGACTATCTGCCGCGTACTTTTTATTCCACAACCCGCCAAACATGGTAATTTTTTCATTCACCTGCCATTTGCAACACTTTCAACATCAGTTTGAAAGAATCCGAAAACAATTTCAAAGACACAGGTTTCCAAATGTCTGAAAATTTTTCCGACTTACTCAGTATGGCTGGAATTATAAAACTGTGGATATTTTAGCAGTAGGACCAAAGTTCTCATAAAGTAGTGTAGATGACTTGCCAGTCTGTATAGAAAATTAATGACGGCAGAAGAGTAGTAAGAATTTGTAATATGGATGATAAAAGATAAGATTGTAGATAATTATGGAGATTTTATCGTGTTTGTTCAGCCTGTCAACTAACAAGTCCTAGAAAAGTGAGGGGAGGTGTGTCCACACAAAAATCTTCACCCGGCTTCAAATATTTTTCCACCAAATAAGAAGCATAACCGTTACTCAGACTGTTAACTAAAAAATTTCCAGGAAGAGGAAGGAGAGGTACTTGACTTTAAAGGACAAGTCCGGGGTTGGTATGATTGATGATAAAATACAAGATAATACTGCTATGAATGATGTATCATACTTTTCCCACTATTTTTCACCTTATAATTGTGAAATTACGTCTTACGCTGAACAACCAAAAACTCTTTTCGTCAGACACTCATCATGTTGTTTTACTTTTTATTAGGTCAAATCCGGCACATATCCTTGATCATGCTTTTCGAGGTCTTTTGCGAGTTTTCAACACTTTCGCAAAATCCTCGTTCTTGTTGGTTTTAGCTAGCGAGGAAATTGGCATCTTTGAGCCTTCATAATCGAAATCAGCTAGGAAGTTAACGCAATTCAACTTTCTCAGATTTGATTTTATTTGAAAAGATTTCGCAATACCGAATTTATTGATCTAACAGCTAAGCTTGAGCAGTCAACCTACATGTTTAGATTTAGAAAGATTAAAATTGTTTTCAAAGATGCACCTGCGAGTAAACGCAGAACATGTTTAAGTGCCTTCTGATTGCTATTGAATGAACATGATTTATTGGCATCTTCGTTAAAAATACACACAGCAGGCGGAGGCGAGGTGACCCACTGCGAGATGAGACGTCTGGCCTAAAATCTGATTTCTGAAATTTCGTCAAGAAAATATTCCGAAATTTTTCTAAAGTCTAAACATACGAAGGAAGCGAAAATTTTGTGAAACAAAACATTCAGGTTTCCGAAAAAAGAAAGTGATTTGGTTTTCAGAAGAATTGATTTCACACCTCTGAATGTAGTCAGTCAAATTAAAATAAACAGAGAAAACAAAACAATATGGGCTGCTGCATTGAATAGGTGAAATCGATTCTCTAGAGGCTGCCAAATCGCTTTGTCTTTAACAGAACTGTATCCTTTGCTTTAAAGAAATTAACACATGCTGAGCAAGGGCAGATAATTCTGCATCAGGATAGGATCAACAAGGACAGATTTTGTAAGACAAGAGCGTGCGCAGCTTTTGGTTGACACCTCAATTCAAAGCGATTAGCGATCTGAGACAAAGGAAATTCGCTCAACCAGCAATTCAGAACAAGCAAAGCCGCAAAATTTTCCCTGAAACCCAGGTAGCTAGCTCGCTCGTTGTGCATTCCAGAAATTGTTTTCAAGAGCAAACATGAGCATATATCAAAAGAAAAAGGATATACCTACACATATGCCTCTGGCATTTAGCTCGTTAAGTTCAGAAGCCGATTGGGAGGCGACTCAATTCTCTTATTTTTGTGGGTGTGAGTAAAATACTTACTGCTCAGCTTCTGAACCAAAGAAATAAAATACCCGTGGTGGATATGCAGATATATCCTTCTTCTTTCGAAAGATGCTCGTGTTTGCTCTTAAAAACAATTTCTGGAATGCACAACGAGCGCAATAGCTACCTGGTTTTCAGAGAAACTGTTGCGGCTTTGTTTGTTTTGAATTACTGGTTGAGGGAATTTCCTTTGTCTGCAATCGCCAATCGCTTTGAATTCAGGTGTCAACAAAAACAGTTCATGCTATTGTGTTACAAAATCTGTCCTTGTTGATAGGATCCGCTACTTCTTGTCCCTAAGTACGAAGCGATCACCGACTGCAGACAAAGGGAATTATATGCCCAGTCGGTCAGGTCATAAACAAAAAACAAAGCAAGAAGCAAAAAGTTGCTCTGAAATTTGCTCACTCCTTGTGCATAAGGAGGATAAATCTAAACATTTGCCTCTGGTTTTTGATTTGTTTGATTCAGAAGCTGACAGCAGCAATTGTTTTAATTACTCCCAATAGATACAAGAATTGAATCGTCTCCCAATTGGCTTCTGAACCAAACAAATCAAACGTAGCCTGTGTTCCAGAGAACTGGGGTCTGGGACACAGGCTAGAGAAATTACGGAAGCAAATGTTTAGAAATATCCTTCTTCCTTGGATAGATACTCATTTTTGCTCTTTAAAGCCATTTCTGGTCTGCACTATGAGCGAGCTAGCTACTTGGGTGTGTCAGAGAAAGTCGTGAGGCTTGCTTTGCTTATGTTTATGACTTGACCTACAGAGCATAGAATTCCTTTTGTCTGCAATCAATAATTCTTTGAACTTAGATGCCAATCAAATTAGCAGATCCTAGTGTAAAATCGTCTGTTCTTGTTCCCATGCTAAAAGATGATTGATATCCGCCGTCTGCTTCGAGTGTTTAGCAGCACATGCCAAAAAGCACTATGAACCGATAAAGCCGAGAGAGAAATTATTACTACGGCAGATCAGGCAAGTCGCAATTAATGATAATTTAAGTAGCATTGCAGACTTGTAAGCAGGCAAGTAGCATTGAAACCTGTGTTTGCAAGCACACTGAGCGCATGCTCTGCAGAAACGATAATGTGACAAAACAAACCGTGCTATAGCGTAGCGATAAAAGCATATTGCTACTACCAACAAGACCTTAGCCACGCTCCCTTGGAACGAAAACACTAGCCACTTTTCTTCCAATTCAGAGAAAAGTACCTCTCGTGCAGTAACAGGAACGGTATACTGTATACACATTTAGTATACGCCGTTCCTCTTGCAACATGAATAATACTCCGAGCCAAAACGGAGAATTGGCAACTATTTTTGAAATGTACCTCTCATGTAGTAACGGGAACAGTGAATATGCATTTAGTATACATCGTTCCACTTACAATATGAGCAATATATTGAGCCAAAACAGAGTGGCAACTATTCTGAAATTCAGGTCGGTCAGGGATAACTTGCCTGTCATGTGGCAACGGGAACGGTCTATACACAAAAACATGGACAATATTTTGATCTCATAATCCCGGGGAGGGGGGGGGGGTACATGACTTTAGGATGGACGGGAGTCTGTCGCCCGGTTTGCAGAAAGCTACCCTCTTCTAATTACCGAAACTTGCTTTTGATACCCACTTCTATGATGAATTTTGGCGGAAAACTGCCCATTTTAACCATTGTTTTGCGAATTTCAGCGAAACCCCACCCATGTTTATGGAAAATTTGCTGAAAAAGGACCCTTGTTTAGAGAATTTTTGACCCAAAGCCCACCCATATGGGTGGCACATACCAGTACCCTAAATATGTTATGTATCCCCCCCGGGCTCACAATATAGAAATACCCCTTTCTCAGTGAAGTCATTGGTGGGCCTGGGGTCATTTTCTCATTAACATTACAATTGCTAGGGATATCCTTCAGTAACACGATTCCTTTGCAGTCGCAAGGCCTGTCAACACGGCCTGGCGCTAAATTTTATTTGAAAGAGGGCTGCGACAAATTTCCATTTAACATAAAAACAAGCGAGAGAGGGTAAATCAAATAAACTGTTACCTTTCAGCTGACAATTTTGGGTTGATTTGAATTTCACCACAACTTCAAAAGAAAGCATATTTCCTCGCAAATATTTGATTGACTTGTTAATCTTTTTTGCTGCCATGATAAAATCCACACGTGTTTGGTTGCAAGTCCTTATCTCTTGTTTTGAAGCTTTGTCGAGCGGAAAAGTTTGATGTACTCCGTTCGCAGCTCTCTGGCTATGCGCATAGTTCCTCGTGAAACGTGAACGTCCTTTTGGGAAGCGGCAAGAAGCAATGGCAAACTTTGTTAAACAAAGGATAAAATAGAATTGACACCTTCTGTGTATCCAACAACAACGAGGAAAGATAATGTTACAATAGGATCCGTTACTTTTCGTTGACACATTAGTACAAAGCGATTAGCGATTGCAGACAAAGGGCATTCAATGCCTCGTCGGTCAACAAGGGCAGATTTTGTAATACAATAGCATGAGTTGCTTTTGTTGACACCTCAATTCAAAGCGATTAGCGATTGCAGACAAAGGAAATTCTCTCAACCAGCGATTCAAAACAAACAAAGCCGCAAAAGTTTCTTTGAAACCCAGGTAGCTAGCTCGCTCGTTGTGCATTCCAGAAACTGTTTTTAAGGGCAAACATGAGCATAGATCGAAAGAAGAAGGATGCATCTACACATCTGCCGCGGGCATTTTATTTGTTTGGTTCAAAAGCTGTTTAGGAGGTGATTCAATTCTCTTATTTTTTGGGTGTTATCAAAACATTTATTGCTCAGGTTCTGGACCAAAGAAATAAAATACCTGCGGCAGATGTGTAGATATATCCTTCTTCTTTCGATCTATGTTCATGTTTGCCCTTCAAAATAATTTCTGGAATGCACAGCGAGCGAGCTAGCTACCTGGGTTTCAGAGAAAATTTTGTGGCTTTGTTTGTTTTGAATTACTGGTTGATAGAATTTCCTTTGTCTGTGATCGCTAATCGCTTTGAATTGAGGTGTCAACAAAAGCAACTCGTGCTATTGTATTACAAAATCTGCCCTTGTTTCGTCGGTCAACTTATAAACAAAAACAAAGCAGCAATCCATGGAAGAAGGAAATATCAAAATTTCTGCCTCGGGCATCTTATTTGTTTGGTTCAGAAGCTGAGCAGTAAGTGTTTTAATGTTTTAATTACACCCCAAAAAAGGAGAATTGAATTGCCTATCAATCCATTTCTGAACCAAACAAATAAAACGCCCGAGGCAGAAGTTTAGATATATCCTTCTCCTTTGGATTTATGCTCATGTTTTCTCTTAAAACCATTTCTGGCATATTGAGCCAGCTTCAAGAGAAAGCGATTTGGTGGACCTCAGGAATATATTTCACACCTTTCTATCTTACCCTATTTGTCAAACTCCTACTACCAATTGGGGGTATTCCAAGATTCCTGACCAGTTATAAGATTTCAACTCAGTTAGCTCCTCTGCATGGCAATATAGTCGTTACAGCAACAATTATCATTGAATTTTGAAGTTTTCAATCAGTTTTACAATAGCAAATTTTGAAAAACTGCAGACAATTTTTGCTCCCAGACGCTCCCAAATGGCCCAATTCTAGCTCCACGAACTACAATTTGGGGGGTTCTGTAAAAAGATACTACCATTTGAGGGTATTTTTCAAAATTTTTGCTTTGGCCCTCTTTAACCCTGACTGGACCCCCCTGTCAGGCCACAATGGGAGTACCCCCCCCCCCTGCGTCGTACCGAGCCCACATCAGCAGTAATGCTGCCCGTTCCTGGCCTGCTTCAACAAATAAAAGAGTTTTGAGTCTCAAAAAAGTTTGGGCACATTATATTATTTTGAATTAGCACCCTGAAAAGTCTACTTCTGAAAAGGGGTGCGGTGTTCTACAGAAAAAGCCTTTGGGAAAAAGAAGGGATAATACGTAGCGAGGGGTTTGCGAACAAGCTGAAATCAACCTTAGGTTGCCATTATTAAAATCGGCAGGGGGGGGGGGGCAAATGCTTCTCGTACCGAGTCACCAAACTTTTGGAACAGTCTTGGCACTGAAGCTAGAAATTCTTCAACCCTGAGAGCATCCAAAGAGGAGTTGCAAAAATTAACATCAAATATTCCTTTCGTCTTACTTTTGTTTATATATGACAAATAGTAATTTAGTTTAGTTAGATAGAACAAATATTGTATTTATTGTAAATTATTAGTTATTGTAGGTTTTTAGCATGCCCCCTGTAAATCCATTATTATAACTGAGGGGCTACCATGGGTATAAAAGATCAAATCAATCAATCAAATCAACTCAAAGCTATATTCATACCAACACATGAATCAAGGGCGCCTACCTTGTAGGAACTGTGTATATTCCCAGTGCTGTTTTCGTGACCCAAGTACACAGAGTCCGTCCTGTCAAGGTCAACATGACGTAAGAATAACTCGTTGTTTCAAATTCCGGTGTTGATGTAGTACGAGATTAACTGTTATACTAGACGACCAGACAGCATGATTTTGATTGGTCAACACTAACAGACGCTAGAATTTAAAAATCTCTTGCACGGATTAACAGAACAGCAATTGCTCTGTGTACTATGTCACGAAAACAGTACTGGGAATAAGCACAGTTCATACAAGGTAGGCGCCCTTGCATGAATCCGGTAAAAGTAATATCTTTCTGCAGTATGCTTCAAAACTAGGAAAACCAAGAAGCGAGCCAAATGTGCTGATTTTCAAACCAATCAAAGCGATTAGCTGTATCTGAGAAACTATTTTGCACCAAAATCTATTCAACAAAAGAAAACATTTAAAGGTTGGCCTTGTAATCAAATTGGACTCTTTTGGGACGTCCGGTACACTCAAAGAAATAAGACGGTTTCCAGAATACCTGTTAGGGTGCTCCAGCCAGTTAACTAAGTTCCAAATGTTGCTATTTTGAAGCATATTGCTAAACTATGCTAAACTAAAACTACAACCAGCAAATCAATCAATCAATCAATCAATAATCAATCAATTGTCTAACTCTGAAGCCTTTTGATCCCGGGAGGAGGGGCACTTTCAGCATGGCCTAATAATCCAGTCGGTTTGAGAGTCTTGCCAAACGGCTAAAAAATGGCCTTATTTGTCAAATACATACTACCAATTGGGCTAGTGTAGCATTCCTAGCCAATAATAAGATGTCAACTCAGTACACTCCTCCGCATGGCAATATGGTCGTTGCAGCAATAATCACCAATGAATTTTGAAGTTTTCTTACTTTGTGCCATCAGTTTTTACAATAGAAAATTACTGAAACTGCAGAAAAGTTTCATTACTCGATGCTACCAAATGACCCAATTTGATGTTCATGTCCATGAACTGTCGATGAACTATACCATTTGGGGGATTCTGTAAAATTATACTACCATTGAGGGTATTTTGCAAAGTTTTAGCTTTGGCACTCTTTACCACTGACTGGACCCCCTGTTAGGCCACAGTGGGAGTACCCTCCCCCCTAGGATTTTGATTCACACGATGTCATGGAATATCTTTTATGTGCAGCGAAATGTACAGTTTTAAGCTAAATATCCCCATTGGTATTTGCATTTTCATGCTTTAAACTTGTTCATCACTTAGCTTTAACTTTCATTTGAGCCATGCCAATTTCTTCCTCTATTTCTTTCGCTAAACTTCCCTTCATGTCATTTTGAATCGTAGAGTGTCTGGCGCAGGTCTTTGGTTCATCATTACAATCCTGCTTTCCCCTGCTCAAACTGAAGTATATGAAAATGAACTGAACGCATATAACAACACCCAATGTTGAAGCTATCACAATTGTTATGGTGTGTCTTCGCCAGAATGAGTCGCTCGATACGTCAACTAAGAGGAAATGAAATGAACTCAGTTAAATCTGTTGCCGTTCCAAATAAAATCAGGTTTGGTAAGTCAATCAGAGAAGAATATATATATAGCTAATTTTAAATTCACACTCGGCAATGCAAATCAGTTTTGATTGAAATCAGTTACGAGCTGGCTTACAATTAACTTAACTTAGTTCAGGGTTAGGGTTAGGATTCGCTGGCTAATGGGGCTTTGATGATTCTGGTAAGTAAAGCATACAATGGGTGTTTGAACGGTAGGCCAGGTAAAGTTTCGTTTCAGGAGGGTTTGGAGGCAGAATTTTGTTGCTGGCGGTTTATTCGAGAAAATAATCGAAGGCATAAAATTGAGGAGGAGAAGCACCAAATATTTAGGTGGGTAAACCACAATTTCTAACAAACCATTATCGGCGTACCCATGGAGATACCCCCGAGGGTGTATTCAGCACATGCACATACTGAGGGCCCATCCGGGCAATTTTTAGGAAACCCAAAATATCAGTTTAGCCTCATTGCAAATAAAAATATCAGCTCATTTTGAACTTTAAAATCTGTAAACGAACATAGAATATTCTGAAACGATGCAAAATAGGGCCAGAATTGCTTCTAAAAAAATCCAAAATATCATCTTGATTATAATTGATGCCAAAAAACATCATGGCCATAAATTCAGTTTATTTGGACCCAAAGATATCACTTACAGCAATATTCTAACCAAAAATATCGAACTTACCTCCCCGTATGTGCATGTGCTGAGTGCCCCCCTGGGGAGATACCTTCGCAAGGAGAGATAGACTACTCCATCCTACAATATGATATGCGAAAGATTCAAAACTTTCTGGATGCTTACCATCTTCTGTGATGAATTGTAAATCTCTGCTTGGATCATTATAAAAATGCTGACAAACTGGAAATCCTTTCGGTGGACTTGGACTTCTGTCAACCGCTTCATTAACAACCATCGCCATTCCGTCAAGTGCATGAACCTCGATATGACAATGAAGAAACCATTTTCCAGGGTTATCAGACCTAATCCGCAACACAACGTAGCCTCCGGTTGGCACAATGATTGAATCTTTGCGCGGTGGATTCTTCAAATTCAAACCAGGGATGTTCCCGCCTCTCCATTCCGGCCTCGACCATCTAGCCTCGTTACAGAAGTTGATTTTAGGGTCACCACCGCAATCTACATCCGGATTATCTGCCGTTAGCTGACCGGTCTTTTGATCATATGCCGGGTATCCCATTTTGAGTAAATAGAAGCTGTGTCCGTGCATATGAACCGGATGGGACCATCCTTTCCCTCTACCCATATTGATCCAGACCATCTGGATGGTTTTGTCATATGGAAGATCCAGCCCATAATGACAATAACAGACTTTGTCTACTCCACAGTTTTTGTTTTTGCAATCATAATTGTCCGCTATTTGATCCGATTGAGTTAAGGAGGATATCCCCGGCATCTCAAACTTCCTTCCATTTACTGCACCAGGAGTAACATCTAGTCCAGGAAAATGGAAATTAAGGAAATGTTCCTCGGAATCGCCTTCCACGAACTCCGGAGTTGTTTGCGGGTTTTTTGCACGCAAGTCATCAAACGTAAGACACTTGGTGAAATAGCCTGTGGGAAAGTAGAGAAAAGGGCAGTTCAACACGACACACACATTGTTTTGTGTGCAATCTTTACGTTTCGTCGTGGGCTCTTTCTGGTTTGCTCCTTCATAGTGCAGGATTGCCTCCACAGTATGATTTACAACATTGGCCTATAAAAAAAATAGTTAGCATAGTAACTTCGTATATGATAAGAGGAAAAGAATGGTCAACCCGGTCAACCCTGTCTTTCATTAACTAAAACTCTTGAACATCTTATACCGGGTGAGTCAAAAAAGGCCTGGCGTTTGAGAGGCTACTTTACTTCTCCCTGAATATATAAGCAATTATATTTTGCAGCCTCTGATTGAATAGCTCAACTATTCTAGAAATTATTCCTGGCTTAAATCGGTCACTCTGTTAAGATTTTACGAGGGATTTTCTGCAAAAAATTTTCGAGAAACCTTAAAAAACGTGCTAAAATCGTGAGCAAGTTTCCCTAACATGTTTACTTTACAGCAATGACTTATATCCTCTTTGGGGAATGAAAAAGTCTTCCCCCTAGTATGAATAACTTATTCAAGGGGATGGGATTCCATTCTCTCAAGAGAACAAAATACATGAAACCATGCAATAGCTAGGAAGGAAAACAAGGGAAATTTTGGTCGTCGTTTTCATTCGTTTTGCAAGTTTTTGAAAGGGGCTTTCTGCAGAAAATCTCCCATATTGACGGGAATGAATGGCCAACTAAGGCCGGGTAAAGTACTGAACCTAATTGGACGTATCGGGAATAAACAAGACAGTTTTCAATGTTATTGCTCTGCTATTCAGGGAGCAGCATTTTCTCAAACGCCGGGCCTTTTTATTGACTCTCCCGGTATATATTCTCGTATGAAGATCGATTGGCATTTAGACCGGGTGTCCCAATTGATGTATTGATATTTGCCAAAATATACTTCAATGAATTATGTATCAATCCAAATGAAACACAGACTATTTTGAAGCAGAAAGCCTAACTTAGATGAAGAAACATTTTTCACTAAAATCGGTCATACCATTCTATAGTTTCGGGTTATGTTGCTTTGGAGTGAACTTTGGACATATCCCAAAGAGAATCAAAATGTCGATAACGTTTTTCCAAGAAGACGATTGATACAATTGTCATCTTATGTGAAAGCTGGAAACAGGACAAAATTTGATCACAATTGTTCTGCTTTTTCAATGAGACATTTAAAAAAAGCTTTCAAGTAAATTTGTCAAGAAGGGATAGAACGAAACGACTAATCTTAGTAAAATAAATTCTGCATCTAAGTTAGCATCTTCCTTCCGAATGAAAGGTTAGCAGTAGTGGTTTAGATCAACGAGCAAATTTGAGGTTTGCCGACTTCAAACTCTGAAACCAAATTACGAAAAATACCAAGGGCAAAATGAAAATCAAATGTTGGCCTACCTTATTAGTTTTTGTCCGTTAGGAGGGAAGCAAGTTCTAAAATTAGGCCTATTGAGTAATGGCGGGTTGCTGGGTCGCTTGCAGTGTGACTTGAAAGAACAAACATGGTACTTTTAACATGTAATTGATTCTAAGCATGCTTTAGTCAACAAAGGACTGGAGGTATGTTGCGAAGGTTGTTGATTTTTGGACATTAGGCCATAACGGGCAAAAGCTAATACGGTAGGCCAACATTTGATCTTCACGGTGCCCGTGGATTTCGATTGGAGATTTAAATACTCGATTAATCATGAGTTTGATTAACCTGTACGCAGGCTGCACGCAGGCTAGAGTTTGAAGCAACTTTTTCTGTAGCATTTTTTCTTTAGTAATACCCGGCAAATTATTTTATTTTTAGTAGACTGGCAAAGAGGCAAAGAAATTCTTGACATGACCGTTAAAAAGTTCTCTTTTTGCAAGTAAATTTGACAAAAACATACCTCCATGCTAACAGCTCTGATCCAATAATTCCCCAATTCTTGATTTGCAGTCAGCAAAAAATCAAATCTCTCTCCAGGGTTTATGATAAATGATTCAACTAACGTGCCTTCTATGTCAAATGCATCAGATGAAATCACGGTAAGGTTATGCTGATCAACTGATATTCTTAAAGGATAAATCGACCCTACGCCTATGACTCTGAATCGCACTGTTTCTCCCTTAGTGACATTGAACCAGGTCAAGGGAACTTCTAATTGAACACCTGAAAATAAAAAGGACGGTAATACATCAGTTACTACGAATAAAACCAGGGGGTGTTCTCTGTTTGGGTAACTTGCATGCTTAAAGGCAATAGACAGAGGTAAATATGTTTGTCTGTAAATGAAGTAAAGAAATACCCTGGAAACCATTGTTCCCTGGCTCATGCATATACCTATTTCAATGATTTCAATTGTCAGTAAACTCTCGCTCTTTCCAATGCCCTTGTTCATGATTACATACACCTTATAACCTTTGAAGCCTGTCGATTACCTCTAAGATCACTTTGATAAAGCGGAGAATGTTATCAAATCATAAAAAAAATTCACAAGCAGGCGTTTCAAGTTTTAGTCACTTTGAGATGAAAAAGCAAATTTTCTAGGCTTTCGATGAATACCAAGATATGTGGCAGTCAATTATGGCAGACTAGGTCCGCTCGGCGCGGCTACGCCATGCCTCCGCACTCCTTTTAGCTTCGTTGTGTTCGTCTAAGTGGCAGTACTTAAGTGGAAAATGCATCTTGGTGTTAGTTAATTTAATGAAGCAGTACTTACGTGGAAATGTATGTCTGCACATGGCAGTGGCAACATAGTAATGGCTATTGTTGAGGATCAAAAGTAGTATTGATTGCCTATTGCCAGTGTCTTAACAGGTGTTCCTCCAAGACAGATTGTGCCTGGTTTCGTAGTTGGTTCTGTCGCCCAGGGGGGGTACTCATTGGTTTTCAATACGGGGGGTCCATGCCAATATTTGGGGTCCGACATTTTACGTTGAATCAATATTTGGGGTCTGTGAATTACAGCATGGACCAAAGTTCAATTTTTGGGGTCTACAATTCTGAAGAAAGGAAGAATGGCGCAATTTGGCCCTGAAGTTGCGAATTATGAGATAAATGTTTTGGTATTATTTAAAAACTGAGAAAGATCAAGAAGCTTTAATTGAAATCATTCAAAAACATTTTAGGGGCCCCAGAAATAGATAGCAATATTTGGGGTCTCCAAAACATTAGACTCAATATTTGGAGTCCCCAAAACATTAGGCTTAATATTTAGGGGTCAGCGAAGAAATAGTCACTGCAAAAAATATCAAAATTTGCCTTTAGTTTCTCCTTGGAAATTTAGGGGAAACGGACAAGTTTATCTGGGAAATTGAAGGGAAACGGACATTTCCATTTCCTTCTTGGGAAATTATGGGGAAAGTGTCCGTTTCCCCAAAATTTCCCCATGTAAAAACGTAGGGAAATTTTGTCATTTTTTGCAGTGAGTGGCATGGACCCCCCCGTATTGAAAGTTAGGGAGTACCCCCCTGGGTTCTGTTGTTGTGGTCTAATGCATCAGTGATATAGGTTAGGCGGATAACGCCCCTTGTTTAGTAAGTAGTATTGATTACCTGGTGCCAGTGTCTGTGCCTTAGCAGGTTTTCCCTAAGAAAGGACCCCTGTGCCTGGTTTTGTAGTTGGTTCTGTCGTCGAGACCCATTTCCTCACGGAGTGCCCAGCATTTGAAGTACTTAGAATACTCCCCCCCCCCCCCTTCTAAGATTGGTCTACTTCGAGTCACTCCCTACTAATTTGCAATTCATCCAACTTATGAGGAGTAAGAGTGAGCCAGTGATATATGCCTTATCTAAATTTCTAAAAGAAGCATCCAAAGAGCGAATAATATCGGATATCAAATATTTCGTATCACAAAAATTTCGGACACTGATATTTTCGAGAGTTTGAAATGTCCGAAAATATTAACTTCCGAAATGATTTGCGTTTGATGTATACCTGTTACAGGATCTTGAAATCTTCCTCTGCCTTCAATCATTGCAGATACCCATGGCACGCCACTAAATTTCCCACCATCCAGTGTTTCAGTTGTCTTGTATTTCTTGTTGTTGATGAAATTACCATACACCATCCTTACATATACCTGCAGGCAAGAGAAGAATTTTGCAGACTGATATCTAACCAATACTCAAAGTGCTAACTTGAGCGTTGTAAAGTTTTGTTGATTTCCTTGCTCAGTGCTTCTGAACTTTTTTGCAGGATAGATACCGGGTGTCCGGAAGAAATGTATACGGATTTGGTTGACTCAAGCGATGTGAATTTAGCTTAGATCAATGTCTAATAATGTGAAATATTTAGGTGTTCAACTTGACAGTAATCTTGACTGGAATCAGCACATGAAAGTCTTATGTGGGAAAGTATCTCGTGCTTTAGGTTTTCTCAAGTATGCTAAGAAATTCGTACCGAAACCTACTCTGATACAAATGTACAGAGGCATTGTCGAGCCACACTTTCGCTACTGTTGCTCTGTATGGGGAAGCTGTGGCGAAGCTAGATTGCAAGCTCTGCAAAAATTGCAAAATCGAGCTGCAAGGATTGTCTCAATAGCAGTTATGATACATCTGCGACCCTTTTGATTAAGAACCTTAAATGGCTTACTGTCAGTGATGTGGTTAAAAGTGAAACAGCTACGGTTACGTATAAAGCAATAACTGGCCTTGCACCTAGCTATCTTTCTGATTTGTTCACAAAAAAATTCTGACCGAAATATTGATATTAGCTTGCGAAATGCAGCCACTGATCTCTATATCCCAAGGATGACAACCTGCAAAGGACAAAAAGCGATATCTTTTCGTGGCGCTAGAACTTGGAATCAGCTTCCATTGGATATAAAACAAGCAATTTCGCTTAATTCGTTTAAATGCCTACTAAAAAACCATCTGCAGCCTTCTGCTTGAACATTTGATTGTGATTTTTTCGTTCCATTCACCAGTTTTGATTTTACTCTTTTTAATTTTTTATCATAAGTATTCTAGTTAGATTTTTTAGATTTTATCACTTGTAATTAGGTTATTTTAGAAAAGTATTGTTAATTTTGTAAGCTTTTTAACACGGCCCCCTGTAAAGCAGTCGTTGATTGATGGGGCCACCGTGTATAAATAATTAAAAATGAAATGAAATGAAATGAACACCCCCGTCTAAGTGCCCCGGTACATTTTACCCCGGTGATTTCCTCAGTGAAAAAATATTAGGAAAATAGGTCCCCGGACAAGACGTGAATCTCCCCGCTATAAGATGCCTCACAAGTGAAACATCGGTTGCAAATTGGCGAACCCCGGGGAGAATTTTGAGAAAACATTTCATCGTAGAAACTGTTACCCGCAAATAATTATGCCGTCCTTGTTGCATAATTGGAACTCCTCTGTGAAAATTTGACCACATATTTCGGTCATTAGGACCCCGGTGAATATCTGACCTCTCACCGGGGCACTTGAACGGGGGTGTACTCTAAAAATGTTTCGCGATAGTTAACTTGAACATATGTACCTCGTTTGTTGGTATTGGTGCTTTGAGAGCAGACTCTTTTTTGCTCAAATTTGCCTCTTCCTGCAAACAGCGTATAATTCAAAGATAGCCATGATAAAATTTGAGCAATATTAGATCTTGTGTTATTCTGTTTTCTAGAAGTCATCACCAATCACCCATTGAGTTGCCTGTGTTCCAGACCACTTGAGAAGGAAATCTTAACCTTGTTCTTAATCTTAATCTTAAGAAAAGTTAACTTTCCTTTCCAAATGGTTGTGAACACAGGCTACCAATGGGCAGTTTCTTAATTTTTCATTAATTTCAGTGCTTAATTTTGACGTGCTTCAGGAACTTGCTTAGGCCAAAAGGCTAAAGCTCTGGTTTGCAGGTGCACAAATTTGAGCTTTCAAGATTGATATTTCTGCTCAATACCAACAAACGAGGTATTTATGTTCAAGGTAACTATCGAGGAACATTTTACCAGTGATTAGCCATTGATCAAAGCTAAGTTCACATCGGTGAAGTCAACCAAATTTGCATACTTTTGGCCATTGTTCATTGCTAATATCATTGTAGACTTGAAGTTTTAGCTGTTTTATCATCTGAGGCTTGAGTTGACAATTTAGGCCATCCGCCATTGCCTGGAGCACTCAGCTTTTCATAGAGGCATCGACTTTTGTAGAAATGAAAACCCAAAGACATTTTAGAAAATATCATAGAAAGGAAAGAATTAACTCTAGCAAATAGTTGTTTGGGTTAGGGCTAGGCTCATGACACGTCTCATACCACGAGAAGCAACCGAGGAACATGCTAAATAAGAGCACTAAGCACTAATGCATGAAGATTGTATTTGGTAATACTTAACATCTTATTCGGTATATATTTGCCATTTGGTTTCAGCACAAAATTCAATTGAGTCTTGAGTAGACTTCACTCAGTCGATGTATTGCGAAGTTGAAGATTTGATTCTATTTTGCAAGAGAAGTCTGATTCTTGTTGCTTCGAACCCTAACACATGGGGTAACTGACTACCAAGAGCTTGTTGGGGTGATGAGATACGGTTTGTCCGAGGAAAATTATGTGCCCGCCCCCCGTGCAGTAGGTTAGTGCTCATGCGCCCGTCGAAATTCTAACCCAAAACGCTACTGCGCATGAGCATTAACTTACTGCACGGGGGGACACATACGTTGTATTACCTCAGATGAATCATGATGATGCCAATCCCCAACTGACATGATCATATCTTTGATTTCCGGAACACCATCTTTCGGTCGCTCTTTAACAATAAATGCGCCATATGCACCATTTGTTCTTTGTGCACCAACATGAGAATGGTACCAGTATGTTCCTTTTGGCTCAGCCTGAGGAGAAAATGCATGGCATTTATAGCTTTAATAGGAAACACTGCAAATTGTAGACGAGTAGGAGACCTTATGCTACCAGGGTAGCGCACAGAAAAAAGCCCTGAGGGATACAGACAAAAACGCCGAATTTTGCAAAGAGACTCATGAACAAATTGGGAAGTCTGGAGCAGTAGAAGTAGTAATTGTATTCTTGAAATGAATTTACCCAATCCAAGGTTAAACCGTTGTACACGTACTATGAGATGTATGGCTTTATGATGGAAATTTCGGTTCAAAATCTTTTATCTGTTTTTCGAGCCAGCTTTTGTTGTTATGCATTATAAGAGTTTAATTTTCACAGAGTTTATTTTATTCTGGGTGATTTAATTTTATTCTGGGTGGTTTAGTTTTATTCTGGGTGGTTTAATTTTATTCTGGGTGGTTTAATGTTATTCTGGGTAGTTTAATTTTTTCTGGGTGGTTTATTTAAATGGAGCCCGACTAACAGTGCGCGTTGCGTTTATGGCTGATTGATAAGAGACCGCGCGCAAGTTTCTGGGTTTAAAGCTCCTCGCCGCATTCAGCCCGAGAATTTCAAGGAATACAAATTGTGCCTGCGATAAAACTCGAGCTTGACTTTGATTTTCGAGCCCGATTTTGTAAAGTGGGGCTCGAAAAACAGATACAAGATTTTGAACCGAAAATTCCATCATATGGCTTGTCGAGCGTAATGCATTTAAAAAAACATACTTATGTATACAAATATTTCAACGAACTTTAACATACATTAAAACACAGAAAACAAAGGACAGCGATTGTAGAAATTCAATTTAACATATACTGTTGATCCAAATTGACAACTGTAGGAAAAATTGCAATTATTTCTTGGTAATTTCATTGGTAAGTGTTACGAAGAGGGTATCATTTTCTGAATTCTTTTTGGTCTTGTGTCAGTTCATTCGAAAGCTTTACAGTTACAGTGAAGGACTCTTTGGGACATTATAAAGAGAACTGGTTGAAGTGAGAATTATTGCAGAAAATAGAAAACCGCTAAAACCATACAAAGGCTCGAAGTTGTACCTTGAATTTGTAGGTGAACGTCTGTCCAGGTCCAATAGGGCACTGAGTAATATAACCAACACCATCCATCCATGGTGTCCCTCGTTGATGAATCCCATGCCAGTGAATGGCTGCACTGTCACTAAGTAGTTTGTTGCGTACATGAATGACTGCCTGATTGAAAAGAGGAGAAAACACAGTATGTAACACAGTCCTAACAAAAATCTCAAATTTAACCTTGCATCAGAAGTTTTTGGTCGATAAGAAGTTGATATATTCTACCGCGAGTTCCAAAAAAGTACTTCTGTTTACAAATTTACCAAAAAGCGATCATCACGCCAATGATAAAATGTTCTTTTTGATTTGTTTCGTCAGTGACAAAAAACAACATCAAAAACTAAATTTTCTACTTTCTAAACGAATTACAAGATCAGCTATGTCTACGTCTGGGAAAATAATGTCTGTGGTCCGCTTACTAAACAAATAAATTTGAAGATCAGCCTTGTAATTACGAGTACTTTTTGGGACACTTTTTGGGACACTTTTTGGACACTTTTGGGACACTTTTTGGGACACTAGCTGATGAAGTTAAATCGTTCAATGCCCAATGAATAATATTATTTAGCTACCACTTACAAAGGAGCATATACGCTAAGGGTATTCATATCTGCAAAAAACATTTGAAATACGAACTGATACATTATCAAGATATATGGTACCCTGGGTTTCGCTCCTTTTTCCTATTTCTTTTTTTCTTATTCTTTATTTTTGTTGGCTCTGGTACCCAGGGTAGATCTACGGCCAAAAAGTAACGAGAATACAACGTAATACGCCATTGTGATTCTCATTTAGATTAAAAAGTTGATTATATATTTTCTGAAGATAAGTTAAAAGTTAAGTTTAGTTCAGTTCTGTTTAGGTTTTAATTCAGTTAAAAGTATACTCCTGTAAAAGTGAGTGAATTATTAAATGATGATGATGATGATGATGATGATGATGATGATGATGATGATGATGATGATGATGATGATGATGATGATGATGATGATGATGATGTTTGTTGTGGAATTTTGATTTCCACTGAATCAATCTATTCATGAGAAGCGAATTTTCTCAACTTTGAGCATGAGCATAATCTTTCAAAAATTTTGCTGAAAAATGAAGATCGACGAATTGCAAAATATCCATGAAGTTGAATTACTTACAGATTTAGGATGACGCCGGATAACGCTAGGATATGCCGGGGAAATTGCAAAAACATTCGGCTAGTAGGCATTGCTTTTTATTGATATGAAATTGATAAATAATCAGAATTGATTTGCTATGCTAGGGAGTTTAACACCAAAATAGGTTTGTGCAAGAATCAGCTTTAAAATTTATGGTCTACCTTTTGGTTCGACCAGCTTGAGTTGAAAAATTACTTGAATTCAAACATTCCAAACCTTTCCTTCTCTGAGTAAGAAAATAAATAGAAGATTGGTCATATTGCGAAATGCTCTCAGAGCTATTAAATGAATAAATAAATTTTCAGTTTCCAAAGAGAAATCCTATAAATATGGTAAACGCTGAACCCTTGCTTACTTAAAAATAAAAGCAATTTCATACCGTTTGTCCTTCATACAAGACGATCGGTGGCCCTGGAACGGAATTATTAACTGCAAGGACCATCCTTTGATGTCCGTCAGTTGTTATAACCTCATCAGGGGATACTGTGCTGGTTGCATTTGTCCAATGTTCGTGATATTTATAGAGATATCCCTGATGGCCATAAACGAGATCGGCTTCATGGACCATGGTCAGCCTCTCTTCCAGAACCAACCAATATTCGCAAAATTCGAAGACGGGGCTGCATATTGAGTACGAGGCTGCTGAGCTGGTGACATCATAGAAATGAGTGACAGCAAGCAGTGACAGAAGGAAGGGCAGCATCTTTGAGGAGGCAGATCACGATTTCTGTAAATAAATCAATTGATTGAGAATTGAATAAAGAGGATGGATCATGTAACAATTTAATCGATTGCTTTTGATTGCTTTTGACAAGATAGCAGGACTTCAAAGTTCAAGAACTTCAAGCATCCATCTCGGAATCCCAACAATTTAAATCATTTTCAACCAAATCAGGTAATTTTTGGTTCCAAGAGCGTTAAAGCCATGTGACCTCAGGAACTGTTTGCAAATGAGCTAAAATCAGCTGAAAATCTAAACAGTTTTTTTTTTTTTTTTTTTTATAATCATTCAAAATGTTACAATACATGTTACATCTACATCCTACCATACTTTCTAATTACTCTACAAACTATACAACACTACATCAAAAGATAATGACTACCAGGTGGACATTAACATAAAGACATGCAAAAAATAGCAACTAAATATACAACTACAAAAAGCTACAAATACGATAAATTACTGATAAATACTAGAATCCGTTTCACATTGGATGTCAGGCCAGCATAGTAGTATGATGCTGAGCAATAGGAACCCCGGACGAGAGAACAACGACGACAGCAGTTGCTACAGCTACTGATCCCCCCCCCAGAGTCCCCAACGCCCAACACATTGCACATATGCTGGTTTCTGATTCGCAATATCAATGGTCCGAAATACTGCTTTTGTGTGGATGAATTTTCATTCACCCTTGATGTGCCTAACATAAAATGTGAAACAGATCAAAATATACGGGGAAAAGTGTACATAGTGGTTGTGTGGCGTAAAACGATTGTTTGAAGTTATCCAAGCCGACCTGTTTTGTGGATGAAACTTAGAGTCTGTTCGAGTATATTTTTATTCACTTCGTCAGAAAGTTCTTTATTGCCATACAATAAGTATTGAACCAGAACATTATTTGGAAGGGCGTCGATTTGGACAAATTGTCGCAACAATTCTGAAACTCCAGCGAGAAGATCTTGCCGTTGATTTCTGTAAATAAATCAATTGATTGAGAATTGAATAAAGAGGATGGATCATGTAACAATTTAATCGATTGCTTTTGATTGCTTTTGACAAGATAGCAGGACTTCAAAGTTCAAGAACTTCAAGCATCCATCTCGGAATCCCAACAATTTAAATCATTTTCAACCAAATCAGGTAATTTTTGGTTCCAAGAGCGTTAAAGCCATGTGACCTCAGCTTTGGAACTGTTTGCCAAATGAGCTAAAATCAGCTGAAAATCTAAACAGTTTCAAAAGCATGATAAACTAATGGAATGACCCCACCTGTAAATGCAATGCTTGTAAATACAATGATATCATGTAGATTTTGTCCATTTATGTCCATGTAGTTTTGATATTTATTTTCTGTATTTACGTATCAATTTCCTTAGTTATTTTTCCATTTGTTAGTAGATTCGATTTAGAGTAGTTGTATGTGTATACATTTGCATATATATGTATAGCTAGGTGTAAAAAAAATCGAATGAAAATAAGGCAACAAACAAACAAACAAACAGAAGAAATCAGTAATCAAAAGGATTTTTTCGGCCAATTAATTAAGTAACAAATATAAACTTAAAAGATTCCCCAAAACATATGGATGGCTTACTCACTCGTTGTAATGCGAAGAAGGCAATTTTCCTTTCTGAAGAATTGATTCCACACCTCTGAGAGCAGTCAATAAAATCAAAATAAACTGAGAGAACAAAACATTATGGATAGCAGCATTTGAGGTGTGACATCTATTCTCGAGGCTGCCAAATCGCTTTGTCTTAAAGAGAACAATAAGGATAGATTTTGTAAGACAATAGCATGAGCAGCTTTGATTGACACCTCAATTCAAAGCGATTAGCGATCTGAGACAAAGGAACTTCTCTCAACCAGCAATTCAAAGCAAGCAAAGCCGCACAAGTCTCTCTGAAACCCAGCTAGTTAGCTCGCTAATTATGCATTCCAAAAATTGTTTTTAAGATTAGCATAGATCGAAAGAAGAAGGATATATGTACACATCCGCCTCGGGCATTTGATTTATTTGGTCCAAAAGCCGATTGGGAAGCAATTCAATTCTCTTATTGTTTGGGTGTGATTAAAACATTTACTGCTCAGCTTCAAAACCGAAGAAATAAAATGCCCGTGGTAGATGTGTTGATGTATCCTTCTTCTTTCGATAGATGCTTGTGTTTGCCCTTAAAAACAATTTCTGGAATGCACAACGAGCGCGATAGCTACCTGGGTTTCAGAGCAACTTCCGCGGCTTTGTTTGTTTTGAATTACTGGTTGAGGGAATTTCCTTTGATGGCAATCGTTAATCGCTTTGAATTCAGGTGTCAACAAAAGCAACTTATGCTGTTATGTTACAAAATCTGTCCTTGTTAAAGAAAACTGTATACTTTGTTTTACAAAATTCTGCTCTGCTTTCTGCATTTTATGTATTTAATTTAGAGTCAATTGGGTCAATGAGAAAAGCGAAGTCAACTCAGTAAAACCTACAAATGAGCAAAAATCAATGTGCTGAGGCAAGTCAACTCCATTATCATCAAATACATCAATTTCATTCCTTCCTTCCGAATTTCCTACAACACAAGCTTTCACTGTAATAGTCGCGTAACTCGGCGTAACTCAGAACCATCTTGAAAACATATTTTCCTTTGCAAACAGCTAAAGAAATTAAAAGTCACTGATTTGTGCTTAAGCAGCTGAGCCTTTTCCATGTGAGATAAAAACCCAACTCGTACGATTATGGAACTTGTTTTTCACCGGTTATCATGGCTACTAATAAGATTTTATATGATATTTTCGTTTCCACACGAAATAACTTGTAAATAAGGATATCAAACGTCATCAAATATTTGCCTGTTGCAGAAGCAGAACTGTGACTATTTGGAAAGAGGAGATACTTCAGGAGATCTTTTGGGTTGGGTGAGAAAGTCCGTCCAGTCGAACACGCCATATGCAAGATAAGATTTTCATTTTTTTTTTTCATTTTTCATTATTTTTACACGGTAGCCCGGTCAATCGAGAGGATTGCTTTACAGGAGGCACGGGGGGGGGGGGGTTCTTCCATCGTAAAGGTACCTGGGGATGTGCCGCGAGCAAGGGTATACTTTTTCGGACCTCTAGTCTAGCCAAGGGTATCCTTTTTTGCAATTTTGGCCAGCAACGGTCTAGCCAAGGGTATCATTTTTGACAATATTGGTCTAGCAAACGGTCATGACATCATATTTGGCACAAATTTGACAATATTGGTCGAGAAAATGGTCAAAATTGGTCTAGCCAAGGGTACCATTTTCGTAAAAATTAGTCTAGCCAACGGTACCCTTTTGAAGATGCTCGCGGCAGACCCCTACCCAAAATTTGGCCAAGAATCCCCCCCGTGACAGGAGGCCGTGCCAACTTTGCTTTATCATTAAAAAATTACATAAAAATTACCTATGTTTACAATCTAAAAATAAATGAGAAATAGTAGAGTTAGGCTGAGAGAGGCAAACTCCTCTTCAGCCTACTTTTAAAAATGCAAAGAGAGGGTGCTCGTTTGACATCCAAAGGCAATTTAATCGAAGTCTTTGCACCCCGGAAAGATATAGCTTTCTGCCCATTGCAAGTTTTCATCCTTGGAACAAGGACATCGGCAGTGGCATTATTGCGCAAATTCATACTGATATCACGCGCAGAATTTTTCTTGAAAAGGTTTGAAAGATAGCCGGGTGCAAGACCTGATAATGCTTTGTATGTAATAGTAGCTGTCTCGCCTTTTATCATATCCGTAATTGTAAAGATAAATCTCAGTACTGTCACAAACAACTACTTGGAAAATCTCCAGAGTTAAACCAAGGGTCATCCTACGGACTTCCCTTTTCTAAAATGGGCACTTTTAACTCAATTATGAGCAGGTCGACAAAATAAAATGACGTCATCATGCATTCTGATTTATAGCCTGCGTGCCCTGCGTGGCTATCTGATTCAAGGACGTGCTTGTCAAGAGTTTGAGGTCTTAGGAACAAAATGTCATGTGCTTGTCTTACTTCGAAATCTGTTGCAGGAAGCTAGGTGGCTGAAAAATAATGACTCCTCGTACATTGCATGCTTTGTACTCCGTCGGACAGTTCTAAATTGAAAACTGGGCACTTCTAAGATCTTGCTGTTGACATTTTTGAATCTGAAGTCTGCTTTTCTCAGAAATTGATACCACTCCTGAGCTATCCAATGTCAATCCCGGGGGGGGGGGGGTACTTGACCAGGTTTTGGTCGGGGATGTGCCAGCGAAGCACCGAAGCTTCAAAAACATACCCGTTCCTTAAACCTATTTTCCGAAAAAGTACACCCGACTTTACACCAATTTTCCAGAAATGTATACCCGACCTTGTATGCTTGTACTTATACCAAAATCGCGAAAATCAATACCGTTCCTTATACCAAAATCGCGAAAATCGATACCCTTCCCGATGGCACGTCCCCGTACTCAATATATGTGTAGTGCCCCCCTCCCCCTGGAATCTAATGTTCTTCTTCAATCATATGTGAGGCGAAGCTTAGAAAATGAAGTTGATCACAGTTAAAAAGCATAAATCGTACATTTTTCGTTCTGTCAGGAGATTTTTCGTTACAGAGTACAGATGCAAGGAGAACTTTTTCGTAAATAATTTAGCTATTCGTTTACTGTGGATCAGGTTTATGTGCTTCCACTTCTAATTCATTTATGTGCTTGCTTCCACTGCATCAGAATACAATGGGAGTATTGGAAAAGGTAGCCTGCGTGCATACCCTACTGTTTCCGCTGAGAAAGAAATTTCTGTTGAATTGAATTCATTTTCTATTCAATTCAACGGAAATTTCCTTCTCAGCGGAAACAGTAGGGGATGCACGCAGGCTAGGAAAAGGCGGAGAGAGCCCGAGAGGCAAAAGGAAAAAAGTGAAATGACGCTGTCTGTCCCAGCAGGGGTCAGAAACACGCTACAATGGTGAAATCAAAGCATGCTGATCACATATATGTAGCGATCATGAGTTGATGATTGAACTGGGACGGCACAAGAAGTTATCTGTTAAGGAAAGAGTCTGTAAGAAATGTGAGAATAATGCTGTCGAAGATGAGATTCACTTTCTCTGTGAATGCCCCGCGTATGACGATTAGAGAAAGCTGTATTTCAACTTTAATGTTAGAAACCCCCAGATTGATAAAACTGAACTTTTTAAGCAAGTACTTGCCGACGACAGTGCAGAAAATACAAGAGTTTTCGGAAAATATTTAAAAGAAGCATTCCATAGACGTAGAGGTGAAATGGATATTCCACAACCAGCATCCTTATAATGTTAATTTACTGTTATTGTTGTTATTGTTGCTGTTATCTTAGGTTAGTTTATTATCGACATGCCTTATATTAGGTAGTGCATTTGATGTTTGAAAAAAATAAATAAACAAAGTGATGACAAAACCAACAGTGTGCCCAAAACATGTTGACATACACAAAACCTCCAAGAAGGAAGTAAAAGAATAAGAAGCCTTAATTGCATTGGTGATTTATTAGCATATATTAGCATTCATATACCGTATCATGTACGTATTTTATCTCAAACGTTGTCATCTTTGCTTGCGTGTCGCTTTTTGTGGTCTTTCTACTCCCCCCCCCCCTTGAATGAGAAGCTTAGGGAATTCTAGCATAAAAAGCTGCTCAAATCAAACCTTATAAATACTGCTAAGCTCAGACCCTATAAAAACTGACAAAGATATTGATCTTTTGCGAAAACAAACCTTATAAAAACGCACAAATCAAGGACAACAAGCGTTTAAAAAAATCACACTTTTGTTCGCTATGGCAGGGCAGGGTGTAGAAAGCGTTACGATCAGTTGCTGGAATTCTCTGCCAATGAAACTGGCCAGTTTTTATTGCATAAAGCATAACACAAATTAAGGTGGAGCTCTCAGTGCTTTGTCTGACCCAAATTCATTTCCGTTTAGCTTACGACTATGCCTTTAGGTTTTGCTGTCTCTTGTGTTATGGGTTAACCTTTTGGATAGACAAGACGGAATGTCATCCATATTAGAAAAGCACCATTTTAGAAATTCATGAACAAGAAAATCAATGAATTTTTTCACTGAAAATAAAATATGATGATAGCTTCTTCTTTTAACGGTTGCATATTTAAGAATTTAAGTATTGTATCTTAATTATAAACGAGATAAGGTTTGATGATCGCAAGTCCTAGACATAGCGTGGATCAAAAGATTACAAGCCGGTTGATTTCGCAATTTTGAGAAGAAACTAATGTAAAAACGAGACAAAACAGAACATCAGATCAGAAATCTACTCACCCTTGAGACAGCTTTTAGCATTTCTTGTCAGTATCTTTTCCACCAAAAATTTCTAGTTTCTCTGCTCTGAAAAACTAATAAATATTCTCGAAATTGCAATGATTGATTTCTGATTCAATAAACGTCTTCCACAGACGGGTTCTTACAGGTAGACTAATGTTATAGTGACCAGAGATCTACACGCGGATTTCCCGAGAGATCTTCGCACTACCAGTTACATAAAAGCATGTCCAATGGTACTGCACTGATTCTCTGTATTGAGAAATAAACTACTGCGCATAATGCCTTATACAGATTTTTCAAAGAGCTCCAGGAGGGGGACGTAGCTACTTTTGATGGGTGACGGGGGTCCGGCACTCCACCTTAACGAAAGATAAAAGAATGTGCTCCGGACACAAGAAATATACTGAACTCTTGGAACTACAATCGCGGACAAAACTCATGAGACAATTTGCTTTTTCGAGGAAATTTCGAGTTGATACATTCTACAATGACCCCCTGTAACCTACCAACAGCAAGCAAGTTCCCCCTTTTTGACCAACAGTTTCGTTATTTTGAGTGAACACAACACCTACCGTTAGCGACCGTGGTATCCAAAGATTCTGGCCTATCTTAGCCCTTAGCCGACCAAGACAAATACCACCGCTGTTTTTATTTTAGTCAGCTCGTGCGGGATCACACTGAGCTGCTGCAACAAAGTAATTTGTAACAAGAACCAAAAAACAGGGTTTCACTGGAAGTAAATGGATTTGGTTTTGAAGTGCATAAGCAGGAATTCAAAATGATTGCTGTTATGTAAAAGCGGCCATTTAGACTAAGTTCACACAATGGTCTTCAAGTCCCTGAATGAGCTGGCCCCACAATACCTGCGTGACCTCTTCACCCGAAATTCGCTGTGTTCGTCATACAGTCTTCGTAACTCGGGGACCCACTTGAGGTAGGTTCAATATTGTTCAGGGAATTTCCGATTGTTCCCTGGATGCGTACGTGCGTCTTAGCATGCGTCTTAAACTTATATAAAGGCATTTGCAAATTAGCATTGTTCTCACACTTTGATTTCAACATTGAGAATGCAAACATCTCTGGTTATCATCGATAGGCTGGTGGCTGATTTTCGCTTGTCTTCTGACAAGCGGGGTGAGATCTACTTCGATTCATCATTTATTTACAATTAATTCTTTCTTAGTTGAGAACAGTGAGAGCGGCAACGGCAGAATAGGATGTTTAGCGGGCACGGGTGAATATGATATAAAACTTTAATTTGTTCCTTTGGCAAGGCCACCTTAGGCCAGCAAGGCCTAAGCTTTATTTTTTGCACGAGGAGAGGAATGAAGGGCTAGAATTCATTCAGAAAGTATTTGGACTTTGAGCATCTCCTTGTGCTGTTGGCCAAGTGCCTATTGCTAGAATCGAATTTGTCTTTGTATCCGGATCTCTGTTATTTGAGTTGTAAATCAGAATCTTTTCATCATTTCTTCATATCGGCATGCAAGTAACTGGCTGCTCAAGCACGTTTATATTATTCGGAAATTTAATTCATATGGTGCCATCTTCAAGGTTTCTTTCTTTTCTCTGGTCATACATTTGTTTTGTTTTGTTTTGTTTTGTTTTTGTTTTTTCGTCTTAGCAACTTGACATACAGTTTACGGATATATTACTCGGATTATTGGATATTTACAACTAGTTTTGGTTATTTTTGGGTTATATGCTTGAAAACTCCTTGGACTCACCCCTCCCCTCGTATGTGTGTGTGCTGTGCTGTGTGCCCCTCAGGGGTTTATTTGCAGGGGGTATGGCTTGAGAGATAAAAAGGGTTCTCTTGTATCAGAGAATCTAGTTCCCAGTCTTAGTTTGTTCATTCAAATTGGGATGGTGGACCATTTTGTATATAGCTAGCCCCAACTATGATTTCGGTTGCCCCTTTGTTTTTGCAAATTGATCGTTGTTTTTTTTTTTTTTTTTTTTTTTTTTCTTATGTTCGTCTCAACATCGAATTTTTTTTTTTTTTTTTTTTCTGTTTTAAAAAGGAAGCTTAGTGTGACAGAAGCTTTTCTTAGCCAGAATTTAAGCAGTTTGGCAACATGCCATGAATATGAAAGACAAATATCTCTGGTGTTGGTTTTTCGACGTTATTTTGATGATTGCCTTTCCCTTTCAGGTGAACTAGCTTCAGTCCGAATCCTTCGTGCTGGTGTAATTTGTCGAAATCATACAAAAAATACAACCAAAAGTCAGAGCGGGTTTCAGTTTGAAGGGAACTTGCTTTTTCTGTTTTGTTCTTTGGGCAAATGCAGAGGGTGATAACTGCTGTCTTTATTCTTATAATTTGCAACACTGTTTTCAAGTTGTTGAGCAGTGTGGAAACAGTATTTGTACTTGTTTTTTATTTCAAGTACTAGGAAAAGGAAGTTTGGAGGCTGTGGAATACTATCAAAAGTAATTGAAATGGTCAGAGAATGTCTTAGCAGTTCCTCTTTTAGAGAAACAAACATGGTCGGGCGTGGTGAACTCTTTAGAGGTGCATCAAAAATGAAAACAATAACAAAGATTCCGGGTATTAGCTAGTATAATGACGGTGACAGAGTCGGTATTGGTTGAGGGTCATTTGGTGCAAGTGGATAGGTTTTATTTTCGTAACTGGCAAATGGCGAGGAATAGCTTTTGTAATGATATTTCGGCAAGAAAACTGGGCTATAGAAAAAACGGGGTGAAATAAGTATAATAACAGAGACAAAAGAAAAAGAAATATCACAATCTTAACAACACTGTAGTGTTTTTTGGAAAAATTATTCGTGGATTTTTTAGGCCTGCAAAGTTGTGTTATGAGATATCCAGGGATTCGAGATCTTATGAGAAATCTGTTTTAAAAGGCTAAGCTGCCCTACTGGCTGAGAAAGGAACAACCAAAATCTACAACACGCTACCAGTCATCTTATACAGGCAGAATGAGCAATTTGGTCAGGAGCATCAACTACTAAATTTAAAAATTTTTCAAAATCACATCATCAGATTTATGATTGACCGCAAGCTGCAAGATCATGTCACGAGAGAAAGTCTACGATCCCAAACAGAACTAAAACCTGTATCAGCTGTTATCAAAGTTAAAATGTTTTTGGCCTTATAAAACGGTCATCAATGGGACTACCTAGATCGGTCTTAGGAGGCTCCGCCAATGGTTCAAGGAACCGGGAGGAACACCGAACGTCGCTGGATCGATGACATCAAGACCTGGATTGGGTCGTATTTGTTTAAAACGGAAAAAACGGAATACATGTATCGCACTCATGTGAGTACTGTAGTCATGGACTATACAGATGCGCAATAAGGGTAGCACGTGAAATACACACGAATGAAGGTCTGGTGCACAGTATCTCCTGTAACGATTCAAGGAATTAGTACTAATTTACTACGGGTGCAGAGTCAACTGGTGAACCCCATTGGTCGCATGCAGGGTCAACTGTCGAGCCCTGTACGTCTGTTGAAGGATCAATTGTCAGTGTCACAATCAATTTGTTAAAGATTAATTTCGACGGACATTAATTAACTATGAGTTAACTGTAGGAACCTCATGTCAGATAAGGGGTCAACTGTTGGGCCCTTGTGTGAAGGGTCAGCTGTCAAATCAGGGGGTCACGGGTCACCTGTCTAACCCTGTAAGAAGGTATGGGTCACCTGTCGGACCCGGATAGAAGGTATGGGTCACCTGTCGGATCCGGAAGAAGGTATGGGTCGCCTGTCGGACCCGGAAGAAGGTATGGGTCACCTGTCGGACCCTGTAAGAAGGTATGGGTCACCTGTCGGACCCGGATAGAAGGTATGGGTCACCTGTCGGACCCGGAAAAAAGGTATGGGTCACCTGTCAGACCCGGAAAGAAGGTATGGGACGCCTGTTGGACCCGGAAAAAAGGTAGGGGTCACCTGTCAGACCCTGTAAGAAGGCATGGCATGGGTCATCTGTCGGACCCGGAAGAAGGTATGGGTCGCCTGTCGGATCCGGAAGAAGGTTGGGTCGCCTGTCGGACCTGAAGAATGTATGGGTCGCCTGTCGGACCCGGTAAGAAGGTATGGGTCACCTGTCGGACCCGGTAAGAAGGTATGGGTCACCTGTCGGACCCAATTCATGTCAGTCGATTGTGTATTGTGAAGTGCCAATATATTGTCGTTAATTGTTGTTGTTGTTGTCTGTTTGTTGTCTGTTTGTTGTCAGCATCAGAAAATTGGTTTGTAAATTCGAATTCAACAATGGCAGTGTCGGTGCCATTGTCCATAATGCCCTGTGAAATGCTTGAGATATGCAAAAATCTTTCGGCTTTGTCAATATATGTCTGTTTTTTCATGGCAAATCGTAAACAAGGCGGGACCCATAGCGTTTCCAGGTAGTGGTGTTTCTCTCATTCTTCATCGGTTTCTTGGCATTGTTGTTGTTGGGGGTTGGGGGAACACGTTGTGTTCTGTGGTGGAAAAAAATATGGCTTATTTCTTGTAACCCCCAACTGGCAAAATTTAGGGGGTTGAGCTGAGTGCAAATTTGGCCAATGCACTAACAGCCCAAACTTAGGCCCCGATGATGAGAGAATGAGAGAACACCACTGTTGGTTATCGTTGGAAAAAGCAAATCACTTTATGTTTGAAAGTGTGCTTAGAAGCTCTGAGGGGCCTATTATCCTCTGATCCCAAGAATTAAATAGGGATTAAAATGCAATTTTACATCACAGTTAATTCGGGCAAAGAGGTCGTGTGTCATGGCGTCTCTAAAAGGAAGGGTATCGGTTATTGTACCCCTGTGTACCTGCATGAAAACACCCCTGCCGTGCTTGGTGCCTTAGAATGTTATTTGGAAAATACTGAGTGATCAAAGCCCCTGTGGCCTTGCAAAACGAGGTTCAATATTGTTCAGGGAATTTCCGATTGTTCCCTGGATGCGTACGTGCGTCTTAGCATGCGTCTTAAACTTATATAAAGGCATTTGCAAATTAGCATTGTTCTCACACTTTGATTTCAACATTGAGAATGCAAACATCTCTGGTTATCATCGATAGGCTGGTGGCTGATTTTCGCTTTCCCACCCACCCTCCTCTATTTCTGTTTAATCTTTTCATGCTGATGTTCCGTTGTCTCTTTCGGAGGCACGGATCATTGGCATGGACATTTAGTGCATTGGTTTGTGGAAAAAAAAATATGGCTTATTTCTTGTAACCCCCAACTGGCAAAATTTAGGGGGTTGAGCTGAGTGCAAATTTGGCCAATGCACTAACAGCCCAAACTTAGGCCCCGATGATGAGAGAATGAGAGAACACCACTGTTGGTTATCGTTGGAAAAAGCAAATCACTTTATGTTTGAAAGTGTGCTTAGAAGCTCTGAGGGGCCTATTATCCTCTGATCCCAAGAATTAATGAGAAATAAACTACTGCGCATAATGCCTTATACAGATTTTTCAAAGAGCTCCAGGAGGGGGACGTAGCTACTTTTGATGGGTGACGGGGGTCCGGCACTCCACCTTAACGAAAGATAAAAGAATGTGCTCCGGACACAAGAAATATACTGAACTCTTGGAACTACAATCGCGGACAAAACTCATGAGACAATTTGCTTTTTCGAGGAAATTTCGAGTTGATACATTCTACAATGACCCCCTGTAACCTACCAACAGCAAGCAAGTTCCCCCTTTTTGACCAACAGTTTCGTTATTTTGAGTGAACACAACACCTACCGTTAGCGACCGTGGTATCCAAAGATTCTGGCCTATCTTAGCCCTTAGCCGACCAAGACAAATACCACCGCTGTTTTTATTTTAGTCAGCTCGTGCGGGATCACACTGAGCTGCTGCAACAAAGTAATTTGTAACAAGAACCAAAAAACAGGGTTTCACTGGAAGTAAATGGATTTGGTTTTGAAGTGCATAAGCAGGAATTCAAAATGATTGCTGTTATGTAAAAGCGGCCATTTAGACTAAGTTCACACAATGGTCTTCAAGTCCCTGAATGAGCTGGCCCCACAATACCTGCGTGACCTCTTCACCCGAAATTTGCTGTGTTCGTCATACAGTCTTCGTAACTCGGGGACCGACTTGAGGTGGGTCCATTATAGGGGGTCCGATATCCGCATAACCGCGCCTTTTTTGCTCCAATATTCGTTAACCGTGCAATTTTTTCGGCAATATCCGTAACCGCAGCGATTCGGTTTAAGATCGGGATCCTATGACAAAAAGCAGCGCTTTATAGGAAGAGGGTCGTTGATGCTTTAATTTCATCACAAAATAGCGGTGGTGTTACATTATGATAGAACATTTAGCATAGAATTGCGCGTCTAGAGTAAATTTCTAGCACTTTTTGAAATACATCTCTATATAACTCATGTTCGCTAAGGGTGTTGAAAACCCACAAGTACCTGGACTTCACCACAAAGGAAGGGATGTTGAAATAGTATTGATAAAGTTTGTGAAACCAAAATATTGCAATAGTGATTTGCGTTAATGAAGTATTCTGTTGTCAGGCAGATGCAATCGTACCCTGCGAGAATTTGGAGCCATTTTTTTAAAAGGAGCACCCTTCTATAACAGTGCTAATAACTAATTCAGAAGAATTCATTGAGGCAGGTCATCGTAAAATTTGTGATCAATTCTCCCTATCTCGAAACATCGTATCCAAAACATTGATGTTCGTTGACGGAGAAGTGTTATATATAGAAAAGTAAAGACAAGTATGATAGGTGTATTTTTGTGAAATACAAACTTGATTGCTATCTTTTCCCATGAGAAATACAGGAAATACGAAAGGTGGACCGCCTGAATCTGCAATAAATCCCATGTCTCTTACCTGCATCCTTTTCAGTCAAAAACTTTCCATTGAACCAAATTGTTCTGCCAAACCTTAATCTGGAGCCAACGAGAAAAAATGCTTCTTCTGCCACTTTTGCTCTATCATCGTACCTATTTTGATTTTCATTAGCATCTGTGATAACTTCTTCATCTTCAGTCTCAACTGAATCATACTCGTCCGAGCTGCCATTTTCTTCAATATCGCTGCTGCTATCTACTCTTACCACTATCTCCTCCTCAGTCTCTATTCTCTGGTCTCCATTATCCGGAATTTGTTCAGCAGTTCTCAGATTGACCACCTCCACTGGCAGGTTGGCGTTATTGTAACAAAAAGATGGAAAGGTCCCAGCTTTCACCATTGTGGTCTCCTGACGTCCAGTTCGTTGTCTGACCGCTCTTCCGTATATTTGAAAAGTCAATTAGCCTTTGGATGTTCTCCTTCCTCATCTGTTTCACGGGAGGAGGCTTTAATCTTGGATACTGAGCCCTCTGGAACAGGATACCAGCTTTTCATATGAGTGAAGTAGTGCACACTCCAATGAGATAATCGTTTCAGGCTTTCTTTTATGCAGTCTCCAAATGATTGACAATGTTGCAGCATTGACATTACTGTCATCTTATAATGGGTTGTGGCATGAAAATGTTCAGCATCGAGAGTCAAACAGCTTTGTAAATTGCATCTGTTGTACCCATAAAGATCAATGATATCAATTAGGTGGCTCAGTTCCCATTCAACTAATCGAACTGACTCGACAGTTTCACTGGCAACATTTCCTTCAGGACTATTTAAATTTTTTGGTCATATTCTTGTGGTTATGTCTTGGCCTATGGCTTCTTCGCTTTTCCCCAGAACTAGCCTTCATCTTTCAACAAGATGCAGTCCTAACTTCAGGTCATACTTGTGGTATTTTGCACCTTTATTGTCGACAGCAAATGCCTTGTACACTTCTCCCACAGCTTCTAGAAACTCAATTGTATTGGAGATGGGTAAATGACTTGAACCGTTGTAGAAGCGACATCTGTTGCATACACAACATTATCGATTTAAACTGCAAGGCGACAGGGCTGCCAAAATCTGCATTCAGTACGCCCATCCACACTACCTGACTGCCCATTACCTGCAAAGTGCTCAGTACCTCAGTCACATTTGATGTAGGATGGTACTGGAAGATCTTGTGATGTATTGTATCCGTGAATACAACATTGAACTCTTGCTCTAACTTGGAATGGGCTAATATAATCTCTAACCCTGTCAATCACATTTCTGACCTCACCTTCTGCACTTAAACGAACCGCATCAATTCCTGTCGACATTACAAAGCATAACATATTCTCAACCACTTACAAGCTTGATACAGAGCCCCAATGACTGCCATATGAACAACCCTGACTTGCAAAGCCACGAATTCCAACACCATCGTACATGATTGAGATTGAAAGAATTGCCTTTCTCGTAGTACAAGCAACGTAAATTAATTTGCTATTTACAGGACAGATTGCCAAGAATCATAGTTGATCCTCTGAGGGCTGATGTTGCCAAAAGTTCAAATCATTGATTGCAAAACCTTTTGATACAGAATCATCTTTGACCTGTTTCTTCTCTCTGAACAACCTTTCTCTCATTTGCTGGACAGTGCCATTAGCAGAAACATTTAATCAGTGACATCTTTGAGTGATAGCTGCTTTAGATTTCAGCTTTCCCAAGTTAACATTGATATTCCCATCAACATCAAGGAAGGAAATAGGAGAATGATCACCACTGAGAAAAGCAACTCCTTCGCAAAAATGTACTTCTCTTGCATCTACTTGCTTCTTCAAAACAGAAAACTTGTCCTTGGAGAATGCAATCTTGCTTTAAGGAGGTCCGATTTTCAAGTAGATTTATCACGAACGAAATGATAAATTAGGGTAGGAATAACTCGATACATTATATGATCATAAGTAATCCTTTTTCTAAATTCTGCGTTTCCTACACCCCGTCATATATGCTAGGGGATTCCATTTTTGACTGACAGAGAAACACCCATGAAACAAATCTAAATCAAACCGGGAACGAGAAAATTCCAAAGTGAGTTCGTCTTCACCAATCTTGGTATTCTGCCAATCCGCTATCCGCTCTCAAGCAAAATGTTTTTCCTTAACCGCAAGGGATTTCGTTAACCGTTAACCGCACTTTAATTTGCAAAATATCCGCTAACCGTACTCAAATTTAGGCCAAATTCGCATAACCGCGAAACTATAATGGACCCACCTTGAGGTTACCGATGAAAAGGTCAACTAATGGCCGGAAATGTTTCTCTTATAGAGGCGCTAAACTATGGAACAGCCTGTCAGCCGAGTCAAAGCAGGCAACCTCTCTGTATAGTTTCAAAAAAACCATCTAAAAGCAGGCACTTTTCCTTTTGCTTTTATTGTAAATTTTGAACATTATTGTACATATGTTTTAGATATTGTAAATAAGGTTTTATAGTTTGATTTAATTAATAGCTTTTTCCCTTTTTTATTATATTGTAATTAACGTTTTTATCGGAGGGACCCTTGAAAATCAACTTGTTGAAGGGCAACCCTCCTTAAAAGAATTAAATATGAAATATACGATGTAGGCACAAATTGAAAACGGTGAAAAATATGACGGTAGCAAAATTTCATCTGGCGTTCACACGATACCGGAACAATTGGAAAACAGTGGGAAATCTGAAGCAACAAACGTGCTGAAATCTCCATAAGAATTTGATGCCAAAGAAAACACCCCCGTCTAAGTGCCCCGGTACATTCTACCCCGGTGATTTCCTCGGTGAAAAAAATTTAGCAAAATAGGTCCCCCGACAAGACGTGAATCCCCCCGGTATAAAATGCCTCACAATTGAAACCTCGGCTGCAAATTGGGGAACTCCGGGGAGAATTTTGAGAAAATATTTCATCGTAGAAACAGTATCCCACAAATAATTATGCCATCCTCGTTGCATAATTGGAACCCCCCGGTGAAAATTTGACCATATATTTCGGTCACTAGGACCCCGGTGAATATCTGACCTCTCACCGGGGCACTTAGACGGGGGTGTAAGAAATGCACCTAAACCTTAAGAATCGATCATCATCTGTTTGGAAGCGCCGCAAAATATTCTGTTTTCATCGTTTTCGACCGTTCACACGATGCCGTTTTCAAAATGCGTCAGTTAGAGTTCCTTTTTCAAAAATCAAAACCAATCCACAGTGATAGCTGCGACGATGTAATAAGTCTAAGCTGATGTTACTTATAACTTTTCAGTGCTATCAAGGGCGCCTACCTTGTAGGAAGTATGTTTATTCCCGGTACTGTACGCGTAGTAATTGGTGTCCTATGACCCAGTCCTGTTAATCTGTGTATATCATAGGTTACAGGGATTTTCAAATTCTAACGTCTGTTAGAGTTGACCAATCAAAAATTACGCTGTCTGATTCCCTGTGGCCAGATCGTATAACAGTTGATATCGTGTTACATATACACCGGAATTTGCCACAAAGTTATTCATACGTCATCTTGACCTTGAGAGGACTGACGCTGTGTACTGCTTGGTCACGGTACGGTTCTAGGACACTCTCTGTACTGGGTCACAGGACAGCAATGGCAATTACTCTACAGTACTGGGAATCAACACACTTCCTACAAGGTAGGCGTCCTTGGTGCTATCAACTCTAAATTGTTTGGTGAAGATGAACAGCTGTTTGCATCAATCAATCTCGAAATATTTGTCAAAGAAAGATGCTTCAAACTGTTCAATAGGTTTTTGACAAAGGATGACATAGGACTAAATATGGGGAGCTCTCTCCTCGATTAGTTTATTTACCATACTGAGAGAGCACCTCTTTCAGAGAAATCCTTCTGCATACGAACTCCTAAAAACTCCTGCAATCTTATTGTAAATTTATTTGTTACTTTCATCCTCTGTAAAGTCACAGTAATCCAAATAAATTGTTGTTGGTTTGCAAGGATTTGTTTTTTTAATTAAAATGCACCTAAAGTAATGGGAAAACGATGCGGTGTGCCCTTAGAGGAGGGAGCTTACACTACACCCATGCAATCAAAAACAGTCTCAGTCAGCATAGGTTCCAAATCTGTATCTCGGCGTAAAAAGATGGGTGTAAAATTCAATGACCTATTTCTTCTGATTGAATGGTTTGAAAGAAACTTTAGATACTTATCCATAATTCTACCGTTGGACTTTTCAGAAATTTTGAATATTTTTGGAAATTACAGCGTATCTTACATTTCAACTCATTTGAGGAAGTGACGTCATCAAATTTCTAAATCTTAAACCAGATGAGTGACAGACATTTGCTTGATGCCATATTGTAGGCATTCATAAATTGTGGTTTTCTTCGAAATTATTTCATGCTACGTCAAACAGTTTAGAAATTACGATGGTTTTAACTTTTTTTGAAAATTTTTCTTGAATTATTGAAAAAGAAGAAAAACATTCTAATTCTGAAAATATTGAAGATTTCAGAAAATTCCAACGGTAGAATTATAGAGAATAAGCTAAAGTTTCTTTGAAGTCATTCAGTTCAAAGAAATAGGTCACTCAATTTTACACCAGCCTTTTTAAAGATTTGGAACCTATGCTGTCTCTGGCAAGAGCGTTGCAAGGATGTGTCCACCTTGTTGGGGAGACGAGATGCGCTTTGTCCGAGGAAACTTATGTCTCCCCCCGTGCAGTGGGTTAAAGCCTATTCGCCCGTCAGAGTTGCAACCTCTAAACGCTACTGCGCATGAGCTTTAACTTTTTTTGTTCAGTTTCGGCCGAATATTTATCCGAAAAAGAAAACACACAGGGTATTCTGCAACACATCTTAAACAGGCCTTTGAAATGAAATTTTACATACAGCTTTTATCAAAAATTGAAACTTGAAATTATCAAACAAAACATCTTACTGTACATTATGCAAACAGAAATATGTCACTTGCATTGAATAATGAACGAATTAATGATTGTCTTCAGGTATTCCTACATTTCTACAAACTTTAATAAATGATTTCTCACTCACACACTTAAAACTAGAAACTAAAACTCATTTTGAGCCTAAAAATTGCTTAACAAGTCCTAAAATTCGACTATGATCTTCATCGGTCAACGACTCGACAGCTCGTTTCTCTTCTTCGTCATTCAGAATCTTAAATTGCCTCAATCTTGGCAAGATATTTCCCACCATTGCGTCGGTAACCAGCTCTGGATGTCCTTGTGTGCTCATAATTCTATCTCCGTACACAAGAATCTCATATTGGCAAGTAGGAGACTGGCCTACGCAAAGAGCTTCTTTGGGTAGAGCAGTGACACATTCCCCATGAGACTGCATGATCTTAAACTCATGTCTCTCCTCTCCAAAAGCCTGCTTGTATATTTTCTGGTTACGTAGAGCATCAAAAACGGCTATCCTCCCGGTGCCCCAAACGAATTTTCTTGAAGGATTTCTCTCAACTTTCCCACCAAGTGCTTTCGCAACGAGTTGATGCCCAAAGCATATACCAAACAATTTAGGCCCACTTTCTAGTTGATTTAGAGCGATTACAAATTGCATCAGCTTGGCGATCCATTCGTGCTCATCATTAACAGAGTAGTGAGACCCAGAGATGACAAACCCATCGAATTCTTTTATTTCGCCTTGATTGGGTAACTGCCCTGATACAGCATGAAAATGAAAATACTCATTGTCATTGTTAGAGTCTATCGCTTTGAATTTCTTTGTTATGTAGGCGCAAAGGCCTTGTTCGCCTCCCCAACCTGGTGCATCTTCACAAGCAATTATTCCGATTTTCATACCTGATAATTTCTCTCTCTCTCTCTCCGAAGTCTAAACAGTAAAACTTTTACCACAGTAGCGGGGCTTCTCTTCCGTTTTTAAAACAGCACAGGACCCAACACAGAACCTTGAAGGACTTCACATTGATCATTCATAAAACCAGCCGTTCTCCAGTACTTTTACATGTGATGATGAACATTGGCACCAGCACAGAAGCTTGTGGGACTTCACACGGCCTGTATCTACTGCAATGGAATGTTGATTTCTCCTCACACTAATGCGATACTTCTTGTCAGCTGTCCAAGTAACTGCCTCTTATCGCGTAAAACAAATAAAGGAGCCAGCACACAACCTTGTAGAATTCGCACACTGGTTTGTGCACCGATGAGGAACGCAGTCAGCGGCGATATGCTACAAACAAGTAATATGAAGCAAGCCTTTTCTTTACTGTATCAAATTCGTGTCTGCACAAAGAGTATAGTGTTGTGATAAATAAGCTAAGCTGCAAACTACAATACGCTGCATGCAAATAAGGCACCTTGAATATTAACAACGCTGAAAACAACCAGTTCGATTTGCCCTAGCATCCTTGTGACCATATTCACTTAACCCCATAAGGATGTCAATGAAAGCATACACTCCATTGTAGTTTGGGCATTATTTCCCATGATTCTTTGCGTTCTGCCGCATGATCACAATAGAAGCATAGGCCACCCCAGTCAAAAGCACAATACATGTTGGGAGAACGTCTGTCGACGTTTTTAATTCGACGCGCAAGATACAAACAAGCAGCTTAGTACGCTTGATACAAGCTTGAAACCCGAAGGCAACTGAATATTAAGCTACCTGCTATACCTGCAATTCACGCTTGGTGATACCATTCATTTCATTCGACGCCTTTTTAGATTTGCCCTCAGTCAATCTCTTCAGTCCGTCACACCGTTCCCTTTTCGGTAGTTCCTGGGTCCACAATTCCGTCACGGATCCAGGAACTGCCTCATATTGAAACTGTTAAAAACCTGACCCTGAGAGTGAACATGAACATGAGAGCAGTTCGGAGTTTGTAGTTGCTTTTAATTATAATCAAAGGCCTTACAAAAAGTAGAAGAGTTGGGCTTTCTTATCATGTATGTCGCTTCTCTGGCAAAACTGCAGTGCCAATGTGGCTTCCCTATTAATTTTGATTTATCTAAAAAAAATTCAAATTATTTGCGTTGGCCTAACTTGATAGTTTCAGATGTGTAAAATCCCAAACGGCTTTCTTGTGAAACTGTCATTGCGGTGGTTGCAATGGAGCTATACTCTTTTTAGGCGAGACCATTTCAAATTTCAGAAGCTTGAACGACATGACTAGTCAGCTAGAAAGACAACTCTGCCCTCTGCCACAACATCAAAATTTGCGAGTAGACAGACTTCGCTTTATCGCCGCAACATGCAACATCAAGAATCTTCAACATCGTCGCTCTTGTACCTTGGATCCCTGTGGGTCCTTCGCGTGTGTTTGTGGCACAGAAAGAATCCAAAAATCTGCACTTGGTATAATAAGCTTGCATTAAAATTCGTTCGTAAGAGATCTTACACAAAATTTCTAAACAAAATACAAATAAATGGAAGACGTCGCAAATAAAAAAATTCTGTTGAAAGCATCCCTGTTGCAAATTGTGTGCTGTAACAAGTATTCTAACAGTCCAGCATCTTTAGTTATTCCTGTGATTGGGCAACACATTAATGAACGCACCCCGCCTGGTAACTACTTCAAGCTTAGCACAACGAAATTTCTTAATCGTGCAATAAGTATATTTTCAGTGACGATGCATTTAAATATCTTCACTTTCAAGTTTCAAGCATTGCCCAACAAAAAAGTGAAAATTTTTAAAGGTCAATTTGCAAAGCAAGCATCTCACATGCATAATGAGTCCTAAAGATAACCCTCAAATTCTAAGTGTCAATAACTGAAATTGCAATGAAGTGTAAGAAATTACAGTCTGTTCACTAAACTTATGGGCAATTTTAGAAACTTGGTTCATTATTTTCCAGAAACTTTGTTCATCATTGGTTCAATTATGCTTTCTATAACCCCGTTTACACAGTACCCGATGAAAACTCGAACAGATGAATATTCGTGCAGATAGCCTTCCCGTCCACACGAGACCTGCCTATCTGCATGAAAATTAGAACGGCTATCCGTACTAATTTTCATCCACATACAAAAGCGTACTAATTTGAAACCAAGCCGGATGAAAATTTGTACAGCACCGTGCAAACGCTTGAATATTAGTACGGATTCACAATGAGGGTGCTTTTCATTCAATGCGAGGCGTGATCATGATGACTGCTGGCTTTGTTCCTTTGTTGATACTCTGATTGTTGTGCTAATTGGCGCGCTCTCTTTGTTACCAGCCTTGGCAAATAACAGGTAAGAATATTTTTTCTTGACCACAAACCGGATGCCTATAAGGACTAATTTTAGTACGGTACCGTACCGTGTAAACGCATTGAAACGAATTAATTTTCATCCTTACAAATTTTTATTCGCTGTCGTGCAAATTGTTAAATGGAAAGGGCATATGGTAGCACCATTTTCGCACACCAAATGATGGTTAATCAGACCGTGAACTGAGAATTGTCCATTGACTGAGTGAACTTAAATTGACTGAGTGTCCTTAACTGAGAATTCTCCATTGACTGAGTGAGAGTGTTCCCATCAACATGGAAAATTGGTAAGATGAAGCCAGCATATAAAGCAGGCGAAAGAGTAGAGAGAGGAAATTACCGCCCCTTAACCATGCTGCCCATTGCCAGCAAGGTGTACGAAGCCGTTATATGTAATCAACTAGGCAAGCAGGTAGATTTAACAAGGCAAAGAAATCAGTGGGCGTACAAGGAAGGAACATCAACGGAATCCTTGTTACTTTATTATATGGCGTTCGAAAATACGGCTCCTCGGACCGGCAACGCAGCAATTCGATTGGTTCTTGATCGGTCCGTAAAAGCCGTATTTTTCGTTCGAACCCGTATTGGACCGGGCGTTGGCTTAAAAATCAACAACAAGGGAGGAGCTTCTTGTGTAGGCTTAGGCCGCAAGAAGTGTCAGCCAAAGTTTAGCTTATTCATCGAAGATTTCTTTTCTGTAAACTTTGAAGACGAACTTGCAACTATACACGAAGAAAATTCCAATGTAGTTAACGTCGCAACGAGCAACTACAGTGATGCACAGGATCAAAGACATAACAGAAAAGTACGATACTATAAAAAACGTTCTCAAAAGGTTCTGCCATATAATAAAGCCTTTATTAAACAATTACTCGATCCTTATTTGTCAGAAGTGTGGAAAAATGCAATAAATAATGGTAAGACAGTTAGGGTTATGTTCATTGACTGCAGCAAGGCTTTCGACTCAATAGACCATCAGATCTTAAAACAAAAACTGAAAGCAATCGGAATCACAGGACAACTTTATCATCTCCTGGAAAATTATTTAGAAGATCGACAACAGTTCACTGAGGTTAATGGGGTGGCATCTGAATTGAGAAAGGTCAAGTACGGAGTTCCACAAGGCTCTCTTTTGGGTCCAAGAATGTTTTCCATATTCATGAATGATTTATCAGAGTCAAAGTCAGAAGGAGAAATCCACTTATGTGCTGACGACATCACAGCATTCGTTATAGGGAAAACAACAGATGATGCTGTAGATAAAATGCAATGCTTGGCCAATGAAATAACGCAATGGTGCGTAAGGAACAGAATGACAATAAATGCCAAGAAGACAGATGCAATGATCATTCAAAAGAATACATTTGTTGGTTCCTTAAAGCCAATTGAAATTGCTAGTAAAAAAGTTTATTATAAAACGGAATGCATGCTTCTGGGTGTGTACATTGACAGTAAGTTGAAATGGAACACACAAATAGAGAAAGTCAGGAAGAAGTTTACAGTTTACAATGCAATGTTACGAAAGATAAAGTTTCTGCCAAGTGAAACACTTGAAAAGATCTACTTCACCATGATTGTTCCAAAGATAACCTATGGCCTGCTGGTGTGGGGGACATGTTCAAAGAACCTACTACAGAAGATCGAAAGTCAGCACATAAATGCATGTAGGACTGTGAGGAAAACAAACGAAAAGGTGAAAGATATAGAGGTACTCCAAAGAGCAAACTGGAATAACATCGAATATATATATATAAGAGGAAGATTGCTGTTGAGATGTATAAGATCGTCAAGGGAGAAGAAAAGCATAGACTAGAAGAGATTTATACCATCAAAAGTAATACACGGAGAGGGGAGAAAGTAGAGATTGGAAGAATAAAATCAGAAACTGAACGAAACACATTAAAATACAGAGGATCAATATTATGGAACGCATTAAACTCAGAATTGAAGAGCGCTGACAATTTGTTAAATTTTAAGAAATTTTTGTCAAAGAATGGTAAAATAATCGAACAAATTTCGTTTTGTAAGGGAACCATTGTAAACATGAATAAAGATCTCGATACTTTTGTGTATTTCTAGTTATTTAGCTACATTTTTATTTAAGATATTTGAAATAGAGAAATAATATTAGGTTTAAAGTTAGGTATTATGGTTTTGTTTTACAATTATTTTTGTTTTAGAACTTTTAAGTTGCAGGTCCACATCAGCCAACAAGAGGTTGCCAAACATTAAACCTGCGTTATAAAAAAAAGAATGTATGTATGTATGTATGTATGTATGTATGTATGTATGTATGTATGTATGTATGTATGTATGTATGTATGTATGTATGTATGTATGTATGTATGTATGTCTGTATCAACTGACTGTATCAACTGACTGTAAATCTGTCATGCGTGTTCCTTAAAGGCAGTCTGTCACATATCTGATTGGCCGCAACAACGTCGTAGATCAACACAACAGCGACAAAGGAGGACTGATCGTTTTCACTTTCTACGGTTGTAGAAATTCAGTAGGATTAGCATCCATCCGAATTTCATATTCCTTGTATGGTCATTATTACCCAATGAAATGCGTGACAGACTGCCTTTAAGCTACCTGCAAGCAAACTAAATCATTAAATAATGTATCCTAAATGATGCATAACAACACCGAGATTTCAAAAAATAAAAAGGGGTGAAATTACTCAAATTACAAATGAGTCCAGTGTCTGTTGCTCCGCAATGTGCAGTGTTTATATTTTCCAGGCGTTTCTTATCATCAAGTTGAAGTATGCATCGTTATCAATGTTGCTGCTGACGCCACAGTAGTAATTCACGAATTCCTCAAGCGTGACCTGCAATTGCAACGGAGGATTCCTTCAATTCCAGCAACAACATCAGCAGATGTCCATGGGGTAGCTTAGTGGTAGCGTACTGGACTACCTATTTGAAGGTGAGTGATTCGATTTCCCAACCTAGTGAACATGCTACCTTCTAAAGCGATCTGAGTAACCAAATCTCTGTTACTCCAGGCTAAAGGTACCAGCGAGAGGAAGGACAAGGATACTGCTTGGAAAATCCTTCTTCTCAGACCAAGTTTACAATGTACCAACAAAGTGTAAAGTGGCTCTTAGATTTCCTAAAACTACCTTCGGGTGCTAGGTGGACAAACAGAAAAATAAACAAAGCAAGCCTGCTACGGATACATTATTGCTCCACCTACTACACACACAAATTAGAGCATTCACAATGCAATGGTACAATATAGGACAATTTTCCATGCCACTTCTTACAACGATTGAACAGGGCCTGCTCTAAAATGGAACGATCACTTAGAATCAAAGAGAATCTCTTGTTCCTACAAAGGAACGGTGCAAAAATCTGATTCCCTTCCCTGTTTGGTTTTTAAGACTTCAACCCAAGTTTCTATTAATTATTAAATAAACCTTTAAAAAGGAAGTATCATTTCGCATTGCCTAATAACTGTCGGAAATAATACCTGGGAGCTGTGCTCCCCACACTTGGTCAACCCCTGGCTTTCATAATAGCATTCAAAAGAATATCAGAGCATTTTCTGCACTTATTAGCATTCGTTAAGTTATAGCTGTTTAACATTTCCAAAGAAATTTCCTCAAATGTTCACTGAAAGTTCAGAAATTCTGACCAAAATTACTCCCATCCCAATGAAATAAATATGCAGAGGATCTGGGTTTGGCACAAAATACAACAAGTAGATGGCACACGAGAAAATGGAAGAAATTGATATTACCAAAATATATCACATAGCATTCTTTGCACTTAATGTACAACATTCAGGAAAAATTGAGCATTTACAAAATTTGAAAGTTTATACAAACCACTCCATCTCGTTTGCTCTCATCTGGTTCGAATGACTTCAAAAATTCCTCCATGCATTGCTTTTCAGTCCATTCTCCATTCATATACTTTGGATGTTGTCTCGCATTGTAAGCACTATAAAGAAATTGAAAGTGAACTATTTTGACGTTTTCTTGGGGCTAAAAACCGATGATTTTTTCCAAAATTTCTGGTATTGGTGTGCCACCAGCATTTTCAAAATGGTACCATTGGCTTGACAGATTTTGTGAAAATGATATCCTTGACTAGGCTAATTTTTAAACAGAACCTGCTAATTACAGGACCACCATTTAAAATGGCTAGCAGTGGTGAAGAAATTGAGCTAAAGTTAGAAGCCTTATAATTGCTGGACTGTGTGACTGATCTAGTTCAATTTGGGGTGATTAGGAAGGAAAGATGAAGTGAAAAGATGTTTTACTATAACTCAACTACTGTACTGCTCCAGACAAAATTTATGGACTAAGGCAAAACAAAGATCATCTTACATCAGTGGTGGACTCTTTGCCAAATATTGATGGGCAGACCTATTGTTTCAGTTAAAAAACATTGTCTATTTCTATTGTTTTCAAACGAAATATCTTTGTTCTAGCCAACATTGGGGGGGGGGCAATCGCATCCTCTCACCACCCAAGTGTTCGCCACTGCTAGCATTTACCAATAAAGTGCTTGTGCACAATGAGTTAACTTTGGATATACAGGGAGTCCCAAAAAATTGTGTTGTAAAAGACAATGCCTTTTACACAATAACCCTTTTACAAATTGCCAAACAAATCTGAATACAGCGCCAGAACCCATTCTTTCAAAATTTACTTGTTTCTGACAGTGCTATGCTGGAGAAGAAAGGAAGTGCTGCTTTTGAAGAAACTATCTATTTTGACTTTCCTGTGCAATAAATCAGCAACAACTTGTCAGACTGACTCTTAATTAATCAAGATCTAAAATACAAGTTGAAGTCAATTCTTTGCAACCGTACGAAACGGGACAATTGAAGTTAGCATAGCTTCCAAATCTTTAACTCGGCGTAAAAAGGTGGGTGTAAAATTCTGTGATCTATTTCTTCTGACTGAGTTGCTTTAAACAAACTTCAGTTACTTATCTTTAATCCTACCGTTGGACTTTTCAGAAGTTTTCTACATTTCTCGAAATTTCAGCGTATGTTACATTTTAACTCATTTGAGGGTGTGATGTCATCAAATTTCTTAATCATAAAACAGAAAAGTGACAGACGTTCGCTTGATACCATATTGTAGACATCCATAAACTATGGTTTTCTTCGAAATTACGCCATGTTGTGTCAAACAGTTTAGAAATTACGATGGTTTCAAGTTTTTCTGAAAATTTTTCTTGAATTCTCGAGAAATTAGAAAAACACTCTAATTCTGAAAATATTGAAGATTTCAGAAAAGTCCAACAGTAGAATTAAAGAGAAATAGCTAAAGTTTCTTTGAAGTCATTCAGTTCAAAGAAATAAGTAACCAAATTTTACACAAGCCTTTTTAAAGATTTGGAACCTATGCTATTGAAGTTTCAGCTCCTCCACAGCAGCCATACACATGGGGCACAATTCTTTACAATTGGCAATTAATTTTTCATGGAAAATAAGTATCACTACAACAAGCTTACCCTTTCAAATCTTGAAATGTTAAGATGCCATCGCCAGATTTGTCTGCTTTCTTGAATGCCTTTTTGACCACATCGATTCTACTGGCTGACAAATTTCCCTGCAAAGTAAACATTTCCCAAATTCAATTTTCAATGAAAACAGGCAGATTTTGAAATAATGGCATCAAGTCATCAAAACTTGCATGAATGGTTCATGCATCCTACGTTTGATTCAATGGCTTCAAAGGAACTTCTCGTACTTTGCTATGATTGTTTGTTGATAAGCTTTTTTGATCTCTAAATAGACCATTTCGCAATTTGGAGAAAGGGACTGAGAAGAGCGCGGCACATTCGGACAGCCTTGGCAACAGGGAAATATAGGGAATCCCCTCTTCTGCAGTGGTAAGTGCACAGCTTGCGACTTGCTTGCATCTCTCTCCAAAATCGAGTTATTCGATGCTTAGTTAGTATGGTAAGAGTTTTCTCTGAATCATTTAACTGTCTTGTCATCCCTCCACTCATTTGTGAGTTTAATTTGAGCCATTTCATTTTAGGCATTTTCCCTTGACTTTGATGCGGCTTAATTTTAGGCCAAACCGACTTACGATGAAGTTTGGTTGGTTTACTGAACACATTTACGACTATGCCAGAAAATAAAAAGCATTGTTTAGAATCATCTAAAGATCCATAATGAAATTGTGTACTGTTTTGATAAATGAACCCTATTCTTCATGGGTAAATCAAGCACCACTTTCTCATGGGGGGGGGGGGCTAAAAAGGTCCCCAGAATTTCTTCGCAACCGTAGTGCCTATGGCAATGCAACTTGGTACACATGATTACCAAGCGATTACAATTCTAAAAATAGCATCATATGCTAATTGGTTTCATGATATGTTGCTAGGCAACGCAAAAACAATGGAAATTTGCTGATTTTGGCCCTCCTCCTAAAAACTTAATATTTTCAACAACAAAAAGTCAATAAATAACTTTAAAGTTATAGATATGAGACATATTGATTGTTCTTACATAAAAATACCAAACCACCACAAAAGAGAAACACTTTTATTTTCAATGTAGTTCACTTTGCCCTGAAACCTCGGCCCAGAAATAAAACCAAAAATAGTAATAGATCTATGACAATTATCAATATTCTAAATTCACAGTGATGGCCATTTATCCTTTTCCTGTCGATAGATATACAGTACTTGCTTCATCAAATACCAATAAAATTCTTGGATCAGTAACCACAGTTTTGAACGAAGGTCAAACCTAGGCTGTCAAATTTTTGGAGGTTTTTCAGGGAGCTGGTATCAGAATACTTTTCTGTGTTATCAGAGTGAAAAATTGTCCTGCAAATTATGATTTTCTGAAGGCTGAATTATGAAGGAAATGAGATTTAAAAGGTCTTTTTCATCTGACTTTGTGTTCACATGAGAAAATAAAAAATCATGGGTAGTTCACTTTACCCCGGTCAAAGCAAAATATCGACTGAGCGGTAGATCTTTTAAAATATTATGTTAGCTAACAAAAGTCTTCCTTGGCCCTTTCCTGTTGGAAAAAGTAAAAACATGGTATGTTCTTCAAATCGATCAAAACAATTATAGAAATTAATTTCATCTTGGGGTCAAAAATTAAGACCAAAGAGAGGAGCCCAAACCTAACAACCATAATTTCCTGAGGTTGTTTTACTGCCTCAGGGAACTATTTTGCAAAAATGTTTTCATTTTCTGTGCGCACATGTAACAAAGCATTGGGCATAAATCATGTTTTATCATTGCATGTTTACTTTTGGAGAGAAGCGCTAATGTTCCGAGTAGTTCACTTTACCCCCTGTAGTTCACTTTACCCTGTCTTACCCTTATCAGTCTAGGTAGACTCTACTTTGAGTTCTCTTTGAGAAAGAGAGGCAAATGGACAATTCTCATCTTACCCTCAGCTTTGTAAGGAATTCTTCAATGCCTATTGATCCCTGTCCATCAGTATCGAAGGCATTAAACATTTCTTTTGCCTCCTGATAAAAGTAAATTTGAAGAAATAGTCATTATTGTATTCAAAGGGTCTGTTTCAACCATACATAACATCATAGTCTCCAAATCTTTTCTTTTGACAGAAGTTCCCCTGGGACGCTGACTCATCCTCTGATCAGATTGTGTTTTCTCCTAAAACTGACCAATCAGGTTCATCATTTCATTACTTCCGCGTTTTGCAGCTAGATTTAGGCCATTTTGGGTACCCGCAATAAAAAACATTGCACGCTCGAATAAATCGAATTTTTTGAAAATTTCAACGGGAAAAGGATGTTTATACATAGGACCACAAGTGTTCATGTAACCTCCTTGCCGTCACTTGCAATGAAAGATTGGTGGCAGTTTGAAAGTCAAGCATAAGTTTCTTTGGACATTTGCATACAATTTTCAGTGATAAATCGATAAGAAGATTGTTGATTACCATTGAAGTTGAAGCAAAGTATCGAAACAACTGCCAATATTTTTAATTCCCACGCTTGGGATGGAGTGTGAGTGAAACCAAACTTACGGCATTGCAAACAATTCTCAAAGAAGACGACGGCTTTGCATCGGGAGCGATCAAGATCATGATGAAGTATGTTTTCCTTCTACTTTGTTAGTGACCTGTCTTGTAGTTAGCGCCTTTCAGATTTTTACATTCTTATCAAAATCTGAAAGGCGCTCACTGCAAACAGGTCAGGTCACTTTTCCCGTTGAAATTTTCAAAAAATTGGATTTATTCGAGCGTGCAATGTTTTTTATTGGGGGGGTACCAAAAATGGCCTAAATCTAGCTGCGAAACGCGGAAATAATGAAATGACGGCACCTGCTTGGTCAATTTTAGGAGAAAATGCAATCTGATCAGAGGATGAGTCAGCGTCCCAGGGGAACTTCAGACAACAAAAAAGATTTGGAGGCTATGTTCCATAGCATGCCTTGCACATGCCATCTCTTGGTTGGGTTTTCTTGTTGCCATTTTCATGGGCCAACCAATGGATGGAATGTGCATGGCATGCTGGTTGAAAAGACCCTTTAAATCAGGAGAACATGAGAACAAAAAGAATAACGGTACTAACTACCGGGTGAGCCAGAAAAAAGAATCCCCGCTTGGAAGGCCACTGCTCCATTAATATCAATTAAGCAATAATATTGAAAACTATCTTGTTGTTGTTTTACTGCCAATATGTTCAATTAAGTTCAGTAATTTACCCGGACTTAATCGGCCATTCTTTCCCGTGGATATGGGTGATTTTCTGCAGGAAGACCCTTCCAAAAACCTGCAAAAACGAATGAAAACTGGTGAGCAAGTGTTCCCTCCTAAAATTGATGACACTCACATAAATCCATGTATTTTGTCCTCTTTGGAGAAAGGAATCCCCCTGAATAGGTCATTGATACCAGGGGGAGGTCTTGTTCATCCTCCCCAGATGATAGCACATGCTAAAGCGTCCATCAGTCACTGCTGTAGGCCATTGTAAGGCAGAAATGTTAGGGAAATTTGTTCATGATTTTAGGCACGGTTTGAAGGCCAGGTCCATAACGCGGAACCGGCGGAACTCGCAGAATTTTTGTTCCGCGAAGTCGAGTTCCGAGTTTTGTTCTTGCAGTATGGGGCCGAGAACAAAAATGCGGAGCTGGCGGAATTTTTCTTCCGCGAAGCTAAGTTCCGCGCTTTGTCCTCGCGGTATAGGGCCAAAAACCAAAACGCAGAACTCGCAGAATTTCATCTATAAGGCCTGCACTTCCTCCCCTTGCCTACAAAGAAGTTTACTTGCATTTTATCACTTTTTATCAACTTTTAATCAACTGCTCTTCCCATGCCAAAAGATTTGTAGCATTTTCTTAAGCAGCTACTTTCGCGTACGTTGCTACGCGGCCCTACGCCGTCAGCCAAATCTGCTTCGAAAATGAGCCAAAAATGGTCCGTTTAATTTCCCTCTTTCTGCAAAATCCATTGCAATTAATCTCAAAAACATACAGTTGAATTCAGTAATTCAACTCTCTTCTGGAAAATTGAGACCGAAACAAACTGACTTTCTCACAGGATTGAAAGGCATATAAATTGAGATGAAATTTCCCACTTTGGCTCCAAGCGATATGAGATTTGTAGGTAGGCCATGTGTTGTGATTTGAAGTGCCGTATTGCTTTAGTATCGGACTCGATACAGGTGGACTCAAGTTCGCTATTCGTTTATCTACCATTTTTGATATCAGCTAATGATACCATAAAAAAGCATTCTGCTCTGTAGTAATTAATGTTTGCATTTCATGTTTAAGTTCATGATTCAATGAATCATTGGAAGAATGATGTCTCTTTTCGTACTTCAGTCTAACGCGTTAGCAAGCAGAAGTCATGACATATTATGCCCAAAGACTAAATTCCTTAAATGACAATTAATACAATAAAACAACTTTAGTAGCACCAGAAGGAGGAAATCAGAGGCTTTTAAAATAGAATTCCGCGAGTTCCGCGTTTTGGTTTTTGTCCCTATAGCGTGAGGACAAAACGCAGAACTTGATTTTGTGGAACTTGTCGGTCAACATAAGAAGCTCTTTTTACGTTGATTTTGGTTGATCAAACCAAAGTTTCTTTCCTTGGTATACAACTGGGATGGGATACAACTAAGTAGCGATGTTAGTTTTGCTGTTCAGCTGAGCGAAACAATATTTCGTAGGCCTTGCTTTTATTTGGCATAATCCAATACTCTCAACAATTCTAGTCAAGGGAAGTGGGGTCAGGAAGTGGGGGAATAGACAAGGATAGCATTTTTAACATTTCCCCCACAGCTAATTGTTGCAGCGTGCGTATGCTCAATGTACATTTCTTTGCCTCATGTGACACGCGATCATTATCCTCGAAGCTCTCCCATAGCTCAGGCTGATCCAAAGGCAAAAAAATGGATCTTAGAAATTCGTATTTTTATGCCTCAAATTTTTTATTAATATTTGGTACCCTATGGTATATAAAAGAATAGCGAATTCGAGTCCAACTGTATCGAAGCAGTACAGCATGTTAAAATCACAACACATGGCCTACCTACAAATCTCCTATTGCTTGGAGCCGAAGTGGAACATTTCATCTCAATATATATGCATTCAATCTTGTGAGAAAGTCAGTTTGTTTCGGTCTCAATTTGCTAGAAGAGAACAAAATTTTTGAATTCACCTGTATATTTTTGAGATTTGCAATGGATTTTGCAGAAAGAGGGAAATTAAACGGATGATTCTTGGCTCATTTTCTAAGCAGATTTGGCTGACAGAGTAGAGCCGCGTAGTAACGTACGCGAAAGTAGCTGCTTAAGAAAATGCTACAAATCTTTTGGCATGGGAAGAACAGTCGCTTAAAAGTTGATTAAAAGTGATAAAATGCAAGTAAACTTCTTTGTAGGCAGGGGGAGGAAGAGCAGGCCTTATAGATGAAATTCCGCGAGTTCTGCGTTTTGGTTTTTGGCCCTATACCGCCAGGACAAAGCGCGGAACTTAACTTCGCGGAACAAAAAATTCCGCCAGTTCCGCGTTTTGGTTTTCGGCCCCATACTGCGAGAACAAAGCACAGAATTCGACTTCGCGGAACAAACGTTCCGCCAGTTCCGCAGTTTCCGCGTTATGGACCTGGCCCGGTTTGACGGTTTTTGAAGGAGGCTTTCTCGAGAAAATCCGTCATAACTTCAGAATGGAGTGGCCAATTTCAGTTTGGTAAATCTTATAGTAGATTTGAACATTTCTACCATTAAACTATATATTTGCCGATATCATTGTCTTGCTATCCAGGGATTCATTGTCTTGATATATGGGGATTCTTTTTCTGACTCACACGGCACTATCATACTAGATATAACAGAATATAACAGTACCAGGACAAAAAGATTGCCTTTTATGGTACTTTCAAAACAAGAAAGTGAAAATCTAGTGTAACTGGACATTCAAAATTTCATATTGTATATACTTCTGCAATCTTCTCAATAATGGCCACCTGACCACATTTATCAAGCATGGAATAGGTCTTGAATGATTTGAAAAGTATATTTTTGCATTGAACTTTTCACTTACATGAGTTTGAAACAAAAAATAACAGTTGCACTGCCAGTTCATCTGATTTTGCAGTCAAAACAGTCAGGTGAACAGGGTTTGAGCTCATTTAGAGTTAGGACAAAGGGCTGTGGATGCCATTAGGTCTTCTCCACTTCTGTGCTCCCAGAAACACCTCAACTTTACCTACACAGTGGGTGATTCTAGGTCAAAAACAGTCTAACTTGTGGAATATGGGTCGTACCATAATGATCCAATTGTTTGTGCTCCAGAAGGTCAAGTTAAAAGTATAACAAAATACTTACCTCAGCACTAACAGAAAGACCAAAATCACGAATTCCCTTGGAGAACTCTTCAAGTGACACTTGTCTATTGCCGTCATCATCAAGAATCCTGAACTGCCTGAAATGGAAAATGAAAACTGGAATGACCTTTGGCAATACATGAGGAAACAGATGATATATCCGAAACAGTCCACTGTTTTATTTTACCTTTCATTCCATTCTGCAAAGTGGAATCTGATACAAATTTTGACATAAAACATTGCTTTTGTCCCAAGCATTGACTGAATGGAAGGAATACTGCATTAACATTTTTATCAGTTTCCATGTTATTATAAAGCAACACATTAAAATCAAAAACTTTCAGATGGAAAGTGTCGGAGACAGAAAAGTTTCAGAAAAACAACTTTGCACAGAAAGCTTTCAGGCAATTTTCGAAAATTTCGGACAAAAAACTTTTGGACAAACAGCTTTTACATGAACCCAAAAACATATGTTAAAACTAGATGTAATTTTCATGTTGTTCAATCATGTGCAAGTTGATAAATAACTATATATGCATCAGAGGCATTCAAAAAGCAGTTTTCAACATTACAGACAAAACAGAAATATAAAACTTTTGGACAATGAAACATTTGGACAAAAAAATTGGTTTATCCAGGTCAGATAGAAATGCAAACTATAATAATTGGAGACTTCAGGGATAAGGAAAATCTCAAATTTGTGGCTTTTACGGCAAGATTTACAATGTTGCGTCAACAGTATAGCTTACAATAAGGGTCTTCAACCTATCAATAGAAACAAACATTTATTGTCTTTTACATTTGGATCATTGATAAAACAGATCAAAACAAATTTTGTCCTAGAATTGCTAGAATGTGATAGTTTTGGTGATTCATATCTTGGGGGGATGGTCTGGGTAGGAACTGCCAAATGCTACTCAGATACCCGGGACCCGGGGAAAATATACGGTCAAATGCCCAGGGGCCTGAAATATATTTTGTGCAAATGCCAGGGGGTGTCTTGGCGGAATGGTCTGGGTAAGAAATGAACGAGACTTCGCAGCCACACAGTCAGGCAGACCTGGCTTGATCCCAGATAGAGCCCTACCATTACAGTATCACGACAAGACTCGATTAGGTCATCTCTACTTCTGCTTGGCACTAAAAACCACAAATTCACCTTTCCACCTGTGAGTGGATTCTTTTTAGAAGAGAAAAAGTGACCAGGAAAAGGTTCTTACAAGATTTAGACATAGCAATTTTGAGAGATTTTTTAGATAGTGATTGGCCAGGCATTCAACTTCATAGACAACAAATCATGCATCTACTAAGGGGGAATCCCCGGGGGGGTTACTTCACATATTTTGGGTACGGGGACGTGCCATCGGGAAGGTTATCCATTTTCGCGATTTTGGTATAAGGAACGGTATCAATTTTCACGATTTTGGTATAAGGAACGGTATCGATTTTCGGGATTTTGGTTTAAGGAACGATTTTGGTATAATTTTTCGGAAAATTGGTATAAGGTCGGGTACACTTTTTCGCAAATTGGTACAAGGTCGGGTATACTTTTTCGGAAAATTGGTATAAGGAACGGGTATGTTTTTGAAGCTTTGATGGCACGTCCCCAACCAAAACCTGGTCAAGTACCTCCCCCGGGGGGGAATCTTTTAAGTGCACGCTTTGGGTTTCTCTTCCTGACAGTTGACCTGTGAAGACAAATGGTAATGTCTGCAAATCAAAATGGTGCATGCTGACTTGCTGAGATATTAGTTTTACAATAATTCAGAAACCTATTTTTATAGCTTCCTCTCTAGTGATTAATTTCTTTCTCAGAACAAAACTTTATCTTTTGACATTTCAATTTCAAATGAGTTGCATCTAAAGTGAATTGAGATTACCTCACCCAAATTCCATCTAAACATTCACAAATACAATCAAATACACATGAATCATTAAATGCCTTTGAGAAAGGGTTTAGACCTGGATCTTGATCAATGTGGTGCCAAAATGATTTTCTAAAAACATCTGGCAAGGATCTTTGTATTTCTGGGCGGTGGTGTTGGCATTCTTGCGTGTTTGGTCACACTCACATAACATAAATAAATTCTGTGCGAGGCTATAAGCCTATTACAGTTCAATTTTTATACTTATAAGTTTTCATAATGTATAGTCTCATTATAACATAGATGTAGGGATCGGTTGAAAGGTTGAATTCCGAAAGAGCTAAATTCTGATATACCTACCACCTAACCTTGCAAGCATTTTGGTGTCTAGAATGCCGAGACGAGCAGACGAGAGCACATTCTATCTTTGTGACTCTCCGAGTTACTTGCAACATCATCTTTTTGTGACCGAGCGAGACTGCATGCAAGTCCATGCTATGCTATGACTAAAAGAAAGATGCTTTCCACAACGAACTGACAATACGCCCTTTCAACAAAACGGTGCATGCTGGGTAATCAGGATCACTGATCTGCGTGTTTGTATTGGAGTGAATGGACGTACCTTCGAATATCGCCGATTGAAGCATTTTTAGTGGAGTTTACACCGATTTTATCGCAGTTTTTGAGGTAAGAAATCTTGAATATGTTATCGCAAAGATTAAAGAACACATTTATAGGTTTTCCTGTCCCAAAATGCGTACAAACTGCTGTCGAACAAGGTAAAACTTTTGTTAGGCCTAATAATAGAAATAGATTGTATCAGCTGGCTCAGTGCTCGTCCCTCCTTTGTACGTGAAAGAAACCTAAACTTATGTAAAGCACACTAAAGCTTGTGAAGACTAAGATTTTGAAAGTATCAACCCTGCAGTCCTAGGTATACACATAAGCATAGTCGATATGATGGGAAACTTTTGAGCGCAAAGCCACCACTAGTCCTTGCACCTACCTACAAGAACTCGAGTTTTTGTAAGCTTTCTGCTGAGTGAGACAGCTGTGATACACTCTCATAATTTTATCTTTTGTTAATTTACATCAATGTCATGATGCATTATTTATTCCTAGCCAAGGAGCATGCCACATTACAGATGCTGTGTTGGGGGCTGTGACAATGACAATAAGAGACCTATGAACGTTGTCAAGAGAGGGCATGTTACAGGTGAAATGAAATGGCATTACATAACGAAGGACCCTGTCAAAAGAGCTGTATGGGAAGCAAATATAGGAAAAGGTCGACAAAACTTTAAGGCCACGAATCATCAAGTTGTGTGTTCAAACCACTTCCAGTATGGTAAACCAACATTCTCAGCTCCAAACCCAACACTATACCTGAGGAAGAGTGACGATATCAAGAAGTCTCCCATAAAGAGAAGAATCATTGTTAGGCATGCCAATGAAGTCAAGGAACAAGAAATGAAAAATGAAAATGAGGAGCCCAATCCAGACGTGCAAGGCAATGACCGCAATACAGGACCTTGCATAACATTTGATCAACTGACAAAGGATGCAGATGTCAAGCTATTTACAGGACTTGCAAATGCTGGAGTTTTTAAAGCTCTGTTTGAGTTCCTTTCACCTAAAGCAATCACCATGGTTTACTGGCGAGGACCAAAGCAGACCTCAAAGAATGCAAATGTCCGGTATAGCCTACATGGAAATAGGAAGTTGTCTCTTGAGGAGGAGCTTTTTCTTGTGCTGCAGAGATTGCGCCTTGGACTCTTAACTGAGTACTTGGCTCATGTATTCCATGTTAGCCCTGGTCAAGTTAGTTCAATTGTATTTACTTGGATGCGCCTGATGTCTCTTGAGCTGGATCCATTCCTCACATGGCCTGACAGATTACAGATCCAAAGGAACCTGCCTGATGTGTTCAGAAAATATTATAAGAAATGCAGAGTGATAATTGATTGCACGGAAATGTACATTGAAACCCCTTCAAGCCTGAGAGTGCAAGCCCTTTGCTGGAGTGAGTATAAACATCACTGTACAGTGAAGGTTTTGGTTGGAATAACACCAAATGGAGCCTTCAGTTATGTGTCAGATGCATATGGTGGTCGTGCTGGTGACAAGCACATTGTTGAAAAGTCTGGCTTCTTGAATTTTCTTCAACCTGGAGATGTTGTAATGGCTGATCGTGGCTTTAAGATTGAGGACACCCTTGCCTTTTATCAGTGCACTTTGGCAAGGCCCCCATCTGCCCATAGCAATTTGCAGCTCAATGAAAAGGATGCAGCAAAAACTTCAAAGATTGCAAATGCCAGAATTTATGTGGAACAAGCAATAAGGAAGCTTAAAGAGTTCCAAGTTTTGAAAAATGAGCTTCCAATTTCATTGCTACCAGTGGTTGATGACATTGTTAAAATCTGTGCATCCTTAGTAAACTTTCAAAGACCTTTAGCTAGTTAAAAGTCAGTGATCATCAAACTTATTGTTGCAATAGTATAGCCTACAAGTAGGCCCATTATTCTTAGGAGGAAAGGGTTTACGATAACAAAGAGCAAAAAGCTTGCTACGGCAGGTTCAAGATTTCTGGAACTTAATTTATGTTACTTTGTTGTGACGCATTTAACACATCACACTTTTTTTATTTTATAAGAAGTTGGTTTATAAGAAATTAGACAATGACCAAAAATTAAGAAACTCTAGTACTATGTTCAAGAAAAATTAAGAATATTATTAAGAATAAGATTCGGTAGATTACGGTTCATGCTGCATTGCGTTTTGTAAATATCATGTTTTGATGGCAAAAATTGATAACTGGTTTATTCTTGGTGACAATATCGATGCAAAATGAAAGCCTTTTGTCAATAAGAAGTCTCAACTTCAAACAATAACACAATTTTAGACCCCAAAAATTAGAAATAATTACTTAGGCAGTTGTAGCAAAGATATGCTTTTTGTTTCGCAGACCCTAACTTCTTTTGAATAATGGGTCCACATGTAGGCTAGCAATAGTATGCATTAAAACCTTAAAAATCCATATGAACAAAACCAAAGTATTTTGTGACTTTTTTTAAAATAGAGAATTGAAAAGTGTTCAGTACAACTGTTTATTGACAGTCCTTGCAAACCCAAGTTGTGGGGCAAACAAATTCTTCACAACATGATTCATGGAACCAAATCTTGCAACTGGTGCAACTCCTTGCTCCGTAACTTTGCCAATCCCTGGGATTCATCTCATATTGCTGAAGGATATATTTGTCACATCCAGCACAAAACAGTATTTCCCTCAGGCCAAGCAAAATTTTTGCGACGTAAAGTTTGAAAAACAGGATAAGATCATTGTAAAGTTTGTCCCAAAAGCACTTGTCAAAGGCAATCTCAAGAATCAATGGCATGCCAACTGTGGTCCATACTACAAAATATGACTTTCTGCAGTCGTTTGCCACCATTTGACCTTGAACTTGTGCATAATACTTGTGGCTTTTCTTCAAGGTGATTTCCTCATCCACTTCATGAAGAAATTTGAGGTCTTCCCATTTATCAGTGACTGGGTGATTTCTGATACTGTATGGACATTTGTACTCAACACAGGCTTTCTCACAGCAGAAACAGGAAAACAAATTATCTGCACTTGCAGCAAGAAAGGGTGCTGACTTGAAAACACGCAAGCCACACATGTGCAGCTTGGGGGCTATATGCTTGGCAGCAACAGTGCGAAAAAATGATTCACTGGCTCTTTCTTCATTCTTCCTTCCCCACTTAATGGCATCAACATGATCCAAGTTTGTGTCTTGAGTTAGCTTTAATAACAGTGGTGTTGTTGCTGGCTTGGTGGCACCTCTAGATGCCATAATTGCTTGGACTTTGGTACTGACATCATGAAAATTTGATGCAGTTATCCTCCCCCTCCTCTGTTCTTTCCAAATCTTGTTGTTTGCCTGTCCTTTTGTAGCCTTCTCTAGCTCATTTAATTGTGAGTCATTAAAGCTCAATCTTGCCATGAAAGTTTCCAGCATAGCTTGCTCTGACAAACTCCCCTCTTGCTTTACCATCTCAGCAATTTCTGTGATTGGTAAGGGGTAATCATTCCCCTCTCCAACTGCAAAATTTAACAGAACAGCTGCATCTGGGGCATATTTTCTGATCTGACCAAGGAACTTTGATACCCTGGCATCTTCATTTTCATATTTCAACTGAATTCTAGGGTCAAAGTTGGCCTTTTCCTCATTCATGATCTGGTACTTAGGTTCTCTATTGAAAATGTCATGTTTTGCTATTGGTAGATCTTTGACTTTCTGTGGCTCTATTTCATATTTGCTTCTGTCATTAAATTTGCAAGATATTTCTGTGCAACTTGGCTTGTTGAACCCCTTCTCGCTTGCAAAGTTCAGTTTGTAAAGCATTGCAATGACGTGGTTGCAAGATTTTGAGAAACCAGCAGTGCAAGAGCAATGTGCAGCTTGAATACCATTTTCTTGAGAGAATAACACCCATACTCCTTTTGGCTGCTCTCTGATTCGCATAGATGGAATGACCTTTGTTTTGAAAAGCATTAAGTCATCACTAACCACGTTTTGAAATATTTGCTGCACATGACCACTCTTGAAGTAAGAGTAAGCTTTACGAGATTTGTACTGCCCAATGTATTCTGTTTCAAATGCCTTCATATCTAAGATATACTGAAATATTTGTCCAATGTTGACACTTGGCCACTGGGAGACATCTGATGTCCACAGATTTTGTGGTATTTGCTCTGGATCTGGAATGTCACACTTTACCAACAAAGCTTGGTAGTCCATCTCTAAACCCTTGGCAATGTCTTCTGCACTCTGAACTGTGGGTTCGTTGTTTTCAAAAGCCACAAGTGCCCTTGCAGCCAAATCTCTTTTATTCCCTGTTGTCGACTTCCCTCTCACCATCAAGTAATGCTTCAGCTGACAATTTGTCCATTCCAGGAAATCACTAAATGACATTGAAATGTCTGCTTCTTTACTCTGCGACATGTTTCCTGAGGAATAAAAACAGTGAACACGTGAACGGACTGATTGATGCTAGACGGAAGTAAACAGACAAAATCCTCTGGTCGTGTTGGGCCGAACGAGATCACAAGATCCAATGTTCTGCTGTATAGGAACAACGGCTGGCAACTTTATACACATAAAATGTTTCTATGACTTTTAATTAATACTTGTTCGACATCTACAGTACTTACAAATCAAACTAGAATGATACTTGGTAACAGTCTGCATCATTACCTACCAGCCTTCCACAACCTGAGTAAGGCCTACACACAACAGCGCAATCATCTGGTCCTTATCTCCGCTTTTGTAAAGCAAAATTTACAAGAAAACCTATAAATGTGTTCTTTAATCCTTGTGATAACATAATTCAAGATTTCTTACCTCAAAAACTGCGATAAAATCGGTGTAAACTCCACTAAAAATGCTTCAATCAGCGATATTCGAAGCTGCGTCCATTCACTCCAATACAAAACACGCAGATCAGTGATCCTGATTACCCAGCATGCACCGTTTTGTTGAAAGGGCGTATTGCTCGTGGCCCATGGTCGAAACCACCAAAGCCTCATTTTCACGAACCAATCAGACGGCTAAAAGGCGAGGGAGACAGAAGAAACTCGTGAAGATTTTTCTAAATTATATATATATATATATACGCCTATGACCCGATACGAGTATAACACAAAAACATAAAGATGAGTTACAGTCCAGAGTCCAAAAATACACGATTGAAGTGTTCAAGAAGCCTGACATAGTTTGCTCTTATTTTCTCTGGTGTCGCTTCTCACGCATCCTTTTGTTGTTCTCTTTCCTCTTCTGATCCATTCGGCCACGTACTTCAAACGTCAACTTGCGCCATTTAAGACGATCATCTACACTTTCTGTCCATGTTTCAAGAACATCGCCTCTTTTCAGAATATCTTTGATGGTATCCTTGAATCTAAGCAGTGGTCGACCTACTTTCCTTCTCCCTTCTGCAAGCTCACCGTACAGAAGTGCCTTAACTGGTCTTGTCTTTGGCATACGGGCAACATGACCCATCCAACGCAATCTGTTTCTGTTAAGGACAATTTCAATATCGTCTGCCTTTGCGAAACCTAGGACTTCATCGTTAGTGATAAAGTCGTCCCATTTAATGTTCAAGATGAATCTGAGGTGACGTTGCTGAATGGTTCTAAGCTGCCTGATGTGTTTTCGGTAAAGTGTCCATGTTTCGCTCCCATACGTTAACAAAGGAATTACACACTGATTATACACTATCAGTTTTGTCTCTGTTGTTAGATCCCGACAATCAAATACTCTGTTCCTTAGCCTTCCCACTGCACATGATGCAGCTTGTATACGTGCTGTGATTTCTTCATCCATTTTACAGTCTCTGGTGATATAGCTGCCCAGGTATTTAAAACGACCCACTGTGGCTAGCTCTTTTCCATCGATGTTAAAGACCACACTAGTGCCAATGCTCATAGTTTCAGTCTTTTTTATGTTGATACATAAGCCCATTTTCAAGGATAATTCATTGTAAGCAGACAGAAGATGTTGAAGTTCTTCTGCGCTATTGCAAAAGATAGCAATGTCATCTGCATATTGGGCTTCTCTTATGAATAAAGTGAGTGTCTTAGTTGTTGATTTTAACCTACGAAGGTCAAAGATATCACCATCATACCTGAAGCGAACATTGATGCTATATGCGTTGTTGGTATTTTTGAATGCTAGCACAAGAAGAACAGCTGCATAGATCCCAAAGAGGGTTGGAGAAAGCTTACAACCTTGTTTTACGCCACTATTGTATTCAATCGGCTTCGATAGTTCTCCATCTATAATTAGTCTAGCATGCACATCTGAGTATAGACTTTTGATGATACTAATGAATTTTGGTGGGCAACCAAGCTTTTTGCCCCACACCGAAGTGGGGCTTTATAGCCCACCGCGCGCATACGAGGCTGCACTGGCTAGGGCTTCGAATCTCAAATCCTCGCATATTTGGAATTTTTCGTCGTAATACAGGATTGACAAGGTTTTACGCAAGCTCGTTTGAGAATGGTGGAATGTGATTGGTTTCTGTCAAAACAGGTTTAATCGGGTTCGCAAGGCATAGATTTACTGCACTCGTTGTAGTTCGTATTTTACTGAGCTGGATTATAAAGGAGAATAGAATAATGATGATATCACGCCATATGATTTTACGTAACGTAATATGTATTCTCTCAGCATACTATTGTATCTGAAACAAAACAAAGGGCTTTCAACAGAGGAGGAAATTCTCTTTCTTTCCATGCCAAAAAGGCTCCGGGGTGTCCATAGTAACTGTTTGAGATAACAACAACAAAACAAAACAAACAAATGGTTTTTGGCAAAGCTAGTAGTGGGCAATTTTTGACGGTAAAAAGAAGGAGACCAGCAGAGCATGCCAGAGCAGGGGAACAGCATTGGCCCCTAACTACCGCAACAGAGCCTTGATGCCAACAAGGCCTAGGCCAGTTAGTAAATTTTGCATGACCAATTTTTTAAAAACATCTCGTACATTTTATGAACTGCTATCATTTAGAGTAACCAGCGATACTTTTGTAACAATTCTAATTCACTAAATTAGCAGATTTAATTTGGTTTTTGATGCTTTTGAGGCATTTTCTTCTCTTGTTATAGACTTGCTCCAAGTCTATTCAGCGGACCATCAATAGTATATCAATAGTAAAATAATATAATTTCTTTTGCGGGGGCGTAAACTACTAAGGTGATGCTGCGAAGGAGAAGTGAGAACGAAACTGAATACAGTTTCGTTCTCATTTCTCCTTCGCAGCGACACCTTAGTAGTTTACGCCCCTGCAGTAGAAATTATATTATTTTATTGTTGATTTACTATTGATGGTCCGCTGAATAGACTTGGAGCAAGTCTACTCTTGTTATGGACTGATTCTTATGCTCTTCTTTCTTCGTTTGGCAACAATGCAATGAAAAGTCGGCTTTGAAGAATCTAATGCCAGAAGGCAAACTTCAATCTTTTCTCTTTATTTTTTCAAGATTATTTTTTGTTATCGCACAGTCAATCAGTTAACTTGATAACGGGCTATGCTCGAAACGTCGTGCTTATTTCAATTCGCATCAAAGTGCTTATATTTTACTTTATTTACTTGTTTAGTCAATCAGTTATATGCCAAACACTAACGTGGTTAATGAGTTATGTTGCAAAGATTCGAGCCCAATGCTTTCTGTGAATAGATGCTGTGGCAGATTTTATGCACAAGTGTCAAATATTTAGCCTGTACAGAATGGATATGGGAATCTCTAAGATTTTGAAGAGAAGCTCTCGATTCACACAATCTTGGTAAAAATGGCCTTGGTAAAATCAATAAAGGCAATATGCAAATCTCTTTGTTGTTCTCTGCATTTCTCCATAATTTGTCGTAATGTGAAGATACCATCAATCGTACTTCTACCTTCTCTATAACCTGATTGGGACTCTGGATAGTATATCTCTGCTACCTTGAGCCGTTGAAGTATGATGTCAGAAAAGATTTTACCGGCGACACTTAGCAAGGATATACCGCGGTAGTTTCCACACTGGCTGCGATCACCTTTCTTAAACAAAATGGAAATGTTAGCGTCAATCATATCAGATGGTAGGTTCTCCGTCACCCAGAATGTGTTAAAAGTGTCCAAAAGTACAGATTTAAGAAGATTGCCTCCATGGACGAAGACCTCTGGTAGTAACCTGTCTGGACCTGGGCTTTTCTTTAGTTTTGTGTTCTTGAGTGCCGTGTTCAGCTCTTCCATAGTGATTAAATTGTCAAAATGTTCCATGATTGGTAATTGCCCTATGTCATTAAGTATGTCAAAATCAACGTCTGTCGGCCGGTTAAGTAATTCATTAAAGTGTTCAACCCATCTGTCCTTGATTTCGTCAGGCGCTGAAAGAAGCTCGCCCCTTTTATCTCTAACCGGATGTACGTTTCTTGGTTTATGACCATACACAGCATTAAGCGTTGTATAGAGCTCTCTGTAGTTCTTTGCTTGTGAGTATCTCTCAGCTTCTTGTGCTTTTTGCTGGAACCATTCGTTTTTTAACTTTCTTATTGCTTCTCGAAGAGCTTTGTTATCACCAGACACTTTCTTGTCTTTCAGAAGTTTCTGAATCTCTTCATCCTGGTCGTCAAACCAATCGTTATCTTTCCTTTTCTTCTTCCCAAAGACATGTTTGTCTGTACATTGCAGAAAATTCTTCAAATCTTCCCATTTCTCTCCACAATCTGGCAGTTTCTCTTCCAAAAATAGTTCCATTATCTCTACTTTCTCTCTGTTCAAGGTTGTATCTGGTTTACTGGGTGGTTTAGTACCTCTATTTTTTCTCGTGAACTTTATACTGCACTTACAGATCAAAAGTTTGTGATCAGTAAAACAATCAGCGGTAGGGTTGATCTTGGTTATATTTATGAACTGCTTTGCCCTTTCGTCAGCTAATACATGATCAATTTGGTGCCAATGCTTGGAGCGTAGGTGTTGCCAAGTATTCTTAAGACGGTTCTTGAGTTGAAACATGGTGCCTACCTTCATAAAAATTATACCTACCTTCATAAAACGCAAGCAGGACAAAAAACTGCTTGAGATTTCCCGAATTTTTTAAAGCAATCTACTCTCCAGATGTTTGGGAGTGCAAGTTTGGATGCCGGTTAAAATATCTTCAGGATGGTACAGGAGTTATATACATGGTACAGGAGTTATATAACCAAAATAGAACTTATAGGTAAGAGTTTTTTGCTTTAATAGCTTGAAGAAACATTCATCTAAGTACTGATAACTTGTTTTGCAGTGTAGCACTTCAGGAAAACCACTTTTTGCGGCATTTTAGGGTCGGTGGTTGTGAGAAAAAAATAGCAGGTATTTAGGCCATGTCCGTTTCTTCAAGCGCAAGTCCATGAGTCGTAGTTATAGCGTCCATCAGTCTATCAATAGCGATAACCTACGAACATATAATCAGTCTAGTCTAAGTCTAGCCCCTAGCCCACAGCTCCTGAAATTCTCAAACTACCGAAAAGAGGCCATTAACCTCGTTTCAAAGGGAATAGAAAAATCTGTGCGCCCATTGTTTATTTTCGTCCCACTTTTTGATGTGAAAGTCCAAAAGTCCTAGACTGATGATATGGTCGTAGTCATGTCTCGTTCAATTCTTACCCTGACCATCCCCCCCCGGGACACCCCCGTGCATTTGCACAACAAATTTTCCCGGCCCCCCGGGCATTTGACCGTACATTTTTCCCCAGCCCCTGGGCATTTGAGTAGCATTTGGCAAGAACGAGAGCTTTTGCTTATACAGTGACTGGGAATATAGCATTTTTTCAGTGCCCTGCCCCCGGGCATTTGACCATCAATTTTTCCCTGGCCCCCGGGCATTTGAACAAGGAATTTTTGTTGACCCCCGGGCTGCCCGGGGGGGATGGTCAGGGTAGGAATTGAACGAGACATTATCGCTATTGAAATACTGCCGGACGCTCCTAACTACGACTCATAATCAAACGCCATTAATTTGAAATGACTATGACTGCCTCGTTTCGATAAGGGCCTAGGCAGGAGAGCACAAACATTTGTAGTTTTCAAATGAAACACATTGATTTGAAAACTTCACAATGAATCAGCATCAATCAATCGAATTTGCAGAAATTCTAATGGCGTTGCAGTTTGTTGTATACTTTGTACATGACTGTGTATAGCAGCCTCGTTCCAAAGGGCGTTCAAAAGTGAAAAAAGTCAGTCCAAAAATATTGCCGTAATAATATGAGTCCCAGTATGAGCGGTCTCGGTCTGGTGCAATAGTCTCGTTTTGAATAGCGATTACTGGGACTCATTGTAATCAGTCTACATAAGTCCCAGTTTGAGCAAAAACATATATTGTTGTTGTTGTTGTCATTGCTGTTGTTGTTGCGATAACTGGGACTATTTCGTGAGACTTATGATCTCCTTCCCGCCCATATCCTTAGTCCCCAGGCTCCTTTGCAACAAAGGACCGGATAGTTTCCAGGGCAACTTCATCTTTCCTTGTCAAAATGTGTCCAGGGGCAACCTGATTGCCCTGGTTTGAAAAAAGACAATCTCCAGAAACAAGCAAAGAATGTTTAGGTAAGATGGGTGAACTATTTTTGAGGTTTTCAAGGATTATCCCAAAGAGATTGTAGCCGAAAGCAAACTTTTTAACGTTGTTTTGACATTATGTCTTTCGGATTTGGGTCAATGGGTTTATCGAGCAAAAGTATTTTTCAAATCTTTCTCCATTGTCTCAAAAAAAAAGCATTCTTTGGTGACTGCGCTCCCGGGGGGGGTACTTCATTGTTAAGTTGTACTGGACGTGCCGCTCATATGGATGGGTTTTTTCATCCGAAATTCTCTACATATGGGTCTGTTTTTAACCACAATTCTGGTAGATGGGTACTTCTTTGAGAATTTTCTTATCAATCAGCCCCATAATGATAATCCAGGCCAAAAAACTGAAATTTTCCTTTGTTTCAAATCGAAAAATTCATGCACATGGGTCAAAAATTTCCTGATATTCATGCAAATGGGTAGACTAGCTACACTAGTCCCTCGATTTCGCTGTTGTTGTTGTTGCTGATGGCCAGCTCAATGAGGGACTAGTTGCCAGAGAGTGTCTCAAATCGGAATTTTCAGAACGAAAAACCTGATTGTAATCTGATTGGAGCATTTCGGCTAAAACAATAGAAATTTTTTTTGTAGCCAATCAACTTTTCCTCTCTTTACTTATTTTTACTGGAAAACCTCCCTTTGAAGTAGAGGCCTGTTTGGTCTGAGTTTTTCAAGAATGGCGACCGGCGCTGTCGTCGCAGCTTGATCGACCTGAAGAGCAGAAGCAAATGAAGCTGAAGGAATTTAGCTAGCCATTTGGCATGATGAAGTGGGCACTGGGAAGAGATATTTGTTTGTGCTCTAACAGGAAATGGCAAAATGTAATGCTGTTGTGATACTTGAGAGGCATTTTCAAGACAGCAGTGAGTGTCAGTCTGTCAGTACACTGGCAGTGTAGTGTAGGCCTACTCTAAGTTCAGGTTAGTGATTTTTTCGTTTACATTTGGCTCGTGTATTTCAATTTCAGGGCCTCCGATGACTTGGGGACCGGGGGGCCACGCCCCCCCCCACATGTTTGCAAATCATGCCGTTTTGAAAGGCAGCTCATCATCATGTTATTGTGTTGTGGTAATTTTTTGTATCAAGTTTGGCCTGCCCCCCCCCCACTTTTCTGATCTCGTCGGGGGCCTTGAATTTCTAATATTATCTAACTGCGAGCATGTTACTTGGCAATGTTGGGCTGTTCTACTTTATCACCTTAACAGTTGTTTTGGTTTGAATGCATTTGATCTGCCAAATAAAACAATCTTAGATATTTTAGAAGTTTAGAATCTTTATAAGTTCCATATGTGATCCAACCCCCCCCCCCCCCACCCCGTGTTTGGATCACATACGAAAAGGAAAGGGTGATATAATTTTTTGCTTGTGATTTAACAAGTACTTGTTACTTTATCACATTGATGTTGATGTTCTTAATTCATAGGGGTTAGTTTAAAGCAAGATATCTGCTTCATTGTTATCAGACCTCGCATCAGTATGCATTTAGGTGGCACTTTTCTTGGAGAGAGTTTGTCTATCTGATGCAGCAAATCACTTGGAGCAAATATAAAGAACAGTTCCCTTGAAAATTCCTTGTACTTCAGTCCTTCAGATACCACTTAACTGATTGCTAATGATAATGTATAATGATGATGAAATGTCTAATCTTGTCAAGTCTTTGGTTCTTTCCTTTATCTTTGGTCACTCTGAACTTTGGTCACTTTATCTTTGGTCACTTTGATAGGGGGGGCTCTCTCCTCGATTAGTTTACCTATTGAGAGAGCTCCTCCTTTAAATAATTCTCTCCGTGGTGAATTTATATATATATGAAACTGAAACTCCTCTGAAATTTCAAATTTATGTTCACTGTCCATGCTCAATTTTGTCAGAGTCATAAACTGTCTAAAATTCTTTCAAATTCACATGAATGAAACTTGGTATCAATGTGTTGTTTTCTTGAGTCATATTTTGATGATAACTGATCACAGCAGCAACAACAACCAAAATACTAATTCCGTGGTCCGCGTTTTACGCATGTAGCGCTTATGAAAACGAGGCTATCAAGTTGTTCCGATTTCAGACACTGTTTGGCAACAAGTCTCTGTATATAGCGACAAATCAGTTCTAAGGAGCATACAGAGATTGTGTAGCCAGTCTAGCAAATGGGCTCGAAATTTTTGAATACTCCATCATACGAATGGGTCCTTTTCTCAAAGTCCAGATTCAGGTCGAATCGTGTTGACAATGAAGTACCCCCCCCGGGACTGCGCTCTGCCTGTTCACTTTACCTTGAAAGGGTAAAGTGAACTATTTAGTTAGCCATTGTTCGATAAAACCAAAGGAATGCTGGTAGAACCCAAAACAGGACTTATTTTGCCCCTCTAAGGAGTTCTTCGCATGCCAAAACGAAACAAACCAATCAAATTGATGAGAGCGATATTTCAAGAAAAATTAAGGTCGTATTCTTTTGGGCATCTGAAGTCTGCGAGGTCTTCTGAAAACGGTAGACTTCGCAGAGAAAATTGTCAGTTACCAAAAGAATGCACGTAGCCCTGTTCCGATCACTGAAAAAGAAACCTTAAGTTACTTGGCCTAAGTAAATTTTATCCGAAAAGTTAATGCTAATGAATTATTCCTTATTTCATAGTTTAAAATATAGAAACCAGTTATTGTACATTTAGTGAGAAACAATTTTCCAAAAGAATTGAAAACTGGTGAGATCTCGTATCTTTTCAAAAGTCTTGATGCTTTTATCAAGAAGAATTATGGACCGATAACGGTTTTATGGGTTTATCATCTGTTTCCAAAATTTATGAGAGGGTTTTAGAAAGTCATATACAGTAGTGTCCCGCATATAAGAAACAACTTTTTCAATTTCAGGTCTGATGCGTTTCTTATAAAATGAGATAAACTTGCAAATCAGGGTAAAGTTTCTTATTACAAAAATCATATACTGTTGAACCAGACATGATCTCTATTGATGATTATTATTTTGAATTGTATTTGTAAATTTTCACTTCCAGAATATGCTACAGTTATTTCAGGAAGGTGCATTTTGCATACAAAATTATTTTTTCATTTGAATAGGTACAGTTCAATACAACTGGAAAGCTGAAAAATTCCGAGGTTTCAAACCATAGTTTTTAAATAAGAAACAAGTTTTTTTCAGACCTGAAGAAGTTTCTTATAAAATGGGGTATTATTTTGAAAATCAGGGTCTGTGTTTCTTAAATTTGTGTTTCTTATATGCGGGACACTACTGTAAAATCTCATGCCCTTAGCTTCCTTTCTCCTCTTTTGTGTGGATTTCAAGAGGGCTATGGAACCCAGCATGCACTTGTAAGACTAATGGAGACTTGTAAAATGACCTTAGATAAACGGGGTATAGCAGCAGCACTATTCATGAACCTCTCAAAGGCTTTTGATTACTTAAATCATGAGCTCTTGATTGCAAAATTAAGTGCTTATGGTTTCAGTGTGCGTGCATTGCGGTTGATCCACATAGCTATCTCAGCGAAAGGAAGCAGAGCGTGAAGATATATGGGTCTTTCAGTACGTGGAGAGAAGCAGTAATTGGAGTGCCACAAGGTTCGGTCTTGGGGCCTCTGCTGTTTAACATATACCTAAATGATCTCTTCATGTTTGTGAAAGACACTCAAATCTGCAACTATGCAGATGATACGACAATCTATGTAAGTGCTAACAACATTGAAAGTGTCACCAAAACATTAGACAGTGATGCCCTTAAAATTACAAAATGGTTTCCAAACAACTGCATGAAGCTGAATGAGAACGAATGCCACCTACCTAATGGTATTTGGAGACAAGAGTAACAATGTTTCCATAAATATCGGAAGTGTAACGATAAATGAGAGCACAGAAGAAAAGCTGCTGGGTGTGATTTTTGACAAAAAGCTCAGCTTCAAACAGCAAGTAAAATCTCTTTGCAAGAAGGCTGGTCAAAAGCTACATGCTCTTTCAAGAATTTCTCATTTCCTTGATACTGAGCAGCTGCTGAAACGAATAATGAAGGCATTTATCTTGTCCCAATTCAACTACTGTCCTCTTGTATGGATGATGTTCTGTGACAGAACATTGAACAATAAAATTAACCATATTCACGAACGGGCATTGCGAATAACTTACAAAGATATGAAATCAGATTTTGATACGATGTTACTAAGAGACAATTCGGTCCCACTCCACATAAGGAACTTACAATTGCTAATGACTGAAGTCTTTAAGACAAAATTGAGCCTTAATCCCAGCTTCATGAAGGACATTTTCGTTGAAAAACAGGTTTCTTATGGGTTAAGAGGCTGCATAACCTATCCTTACCACAAGCACGCACTACGTGCTATGGCTTAGAGACAATATCGTTTCTTGGGTGTAGATTATGGCAGGCACTTCCTAATGACCTAAAACAGTCAGATACTCTCTCCAGTTTCAAAAGGAAAATCAAAGCCAGGAGGGAGAGGAATGTAATTGTAGAATATGCAGACCTTTCGTGGCACAGGTTGGGTTCTTGAGCTGATATTAAATTTTCTGCTCTGTATTTACCGAGAAAAAAAAATGAAAACATTGTAAATATTAAAAGCATTGTAAAAATCTGTAAAATGTATCTGTATTTAATCATTCGGAATTTTATTTATTTTTTAATTTTTTCTTACAAATTATACTTTTTTAGATAGTAGGCTTGAATTAGCTCTTAGTTATAGCTACTGTATCTATATGTATATATGTCTTGTATGAATTTGATACTAAAATTTTCGACGAATGGAGAAAAATGGAAAAATTGAGGTGCTATATGTATATATGTCTTGTATGAATTTGATACTAAAATTTTCGACGAATGGAGAAAAATGGAAAAATTGAGGTGTCTTGTATGTATGTATATATATATATATATATGGAGGCCTACTTTAGATAAATTGATAATAATAATAATAATAATAGCGACCGTCTTCTGTAAAATCTTTGTCGGAAAACACAGCGATAAAATCGCGATATCTTCATTCCATCGCCAAGGGGAGGATTACAATCAAATGCTTGTATTGTATGCGTTATGGAAATCATTTGGTTGACTGTTGAGTCACCTGAACGAAAACCTCATTGATTAGGGTTGAGAATCTCACATGACACTAGACGTGAATATAAAGGATCGAATATGAGTTTTCAAGTATTTTCCCAAAAACTGGAAGAAGAGATATTGGACGATAGTTCCCTTTCACATTTCTCTCATTCTTCTTATGAACAGGCACAACGTTTGCATCGGCCATGTTATAAAATAAACTTTGCACTGTCCCTTAAGGTGATTTCCTTAATGATGGGTGTAATAAAAAAATTATCTGCCACACCCTGAACTGGGCCCTTTTGGTTTGCTAACCCCTAACCATCCTGCAATTTAGATGCCAGACCGCCCCTGCTTGAATAATACAATAATGTCTGAACATTGGAAATGATCCGAAAAAACTTGTTTTGAAATTTTCACGAGGGCATAGGAAGTGAACATGAAAGAAACTCGAAAGAAACTCGGAGAGTTCCTAATAGTGAAACCGCTGGCCAGTGGCACCGAGAAAATCAACAACAACAGCAACTGTTTTTATCAAAGCAATGGCTTAAGATGGAGGGCGAGAATGAAACGAAGCGGCCTTCGCTAGTAACAGCTTTAATATCTACCAAAGACACGACTGGCACGAAAAACGGACAAGCTCACGATGACACGCTGTTAGAGAAAGCAAAATTGAAGACTAAAGACAAGGTCGTCAGTGTTTGGAACAACGTAAAATATGGTAAATTAGATAAAGAACGCGCGCTCGTTTAGACCTATCCCAAGGCGTCGTTTTAGCTCTAAAGTTTCGGTCCATCATAAAGTTCAGTTAGATTCTGAAATAAAGGAAAAATAAGTGAGCCATAAAAAGACAAACCAAAATTCAGTTAGTAGGTAGAGTGGTTTCGAGTATTATGGGACGTCGGGTATTTTGGAACATTATTCAGTAAATGAAGCTTAGGGGCCTGGGGATGAGAAAGAAACTTCTTAATTTCACTTGATGTACCTCTGCTGTCATATTTATTTTGATCGATGTTATTAGGCTGCTGTAGCATATTGTGTATTCTCCGTATCGCTGATAATGTCAGAGTAAGACGGACTGAAAAGAAAGGCTTGGGGCAAGTCTAACGCCTTTTCGACGAAAACATGGTGCAATACTGGGTTTTACCTTGGCATATTGGGTATGTGGGGCGAGCGACTAAGACCCCGTTTACACGGTAGCGGATCAAAAGTTTTGCGGATAAAAGTGTGACGGATCACACTCCCGTCTACACGGTAGCGGATCAAAATTGTATCGGATCACGGTCCCGTTTACACGGTAGCGGATCAGCGGTCACCATAGAAATAGGGTGAGGTCACATTCAAGATACAAACTGCAATTATGATTAAACTTCGTTTGTATGGAAAATACCCTCGTAACGAATCCGAAGCGAAATTGATGCGGATCACTTGCGTTTACACGGCGCAGAGTAAGAGTGATCCGATACAAAAGTGATCCGACACATAACGAGTTCGCTTTCGTAGCAGGATCAACATTGATGCGGATAGCGGAGCAGAAGTGTATCGGATTACTTCGAGCTCGTGTAAACGGGAGGCCGATCCGCAACACTTTTTGTATCGAATCAAAAGTGATCCGCTACCGTGTAAACGGGGTCTTAGGCCCTGTTTACAAGGTACCGGTACAACTTAGAATCCGTTACAAAATAGCAATGGATCTGCCTACTGTTTACATAGTGCCTGATAATCCGCAACACTATTGTTACTTCTACCTTTATAATAATTTTGTCCAGGAGCAGTGTGAATGCTCTTGAACCGTTTCAACTTAGCAAAGGTTCCAAACTGCACCGACACGGTGTAAACGACAGAAACGACATCTTATACAAACCCCGCTAGTCGACCTTAGTTGAATGAGGTAAAAATTTGGATGGGCTGCTCCGAACTGCCGCCCATTCAAAATGTTCCATGTCTTACGTACTTGAAATTAGGTAATGAAGACGATGAGCCTCTGAGAAAACAGATCATCTTTTTGTTTTTGTTTTGCTGATAGTCGGTGTTTGTTTTCTCGTATATTGTTGCTTGCTGGCTGGAGTAGAGATGTGCTTGATCACACCTCTTGTGGTATAATCGTGTAAATCGTCTTGTGAATCGTCTTGTATTATGTTGTAATCGTATTGTTAATGCAGTTTGTGTTATATCAACCTAAAGTCTTTTGAAAATTTCAAAAATTGTATTAGCTTTACTTCGTTGTTAACTTATTTTGCAGTTTTGTAATTATTCACTGATATATAAAAAAGATCGTCTTTAACATGCTACTCTGCAGGGACACAATAAATCTTAGTTCTTTTTTCTGATAGATTTTCTGATGTGACTCTAATGAAAGGGATGGGTTAGAAAGATGCATCACGACATGAAAAAGAAACAACAAAAAAGAATATGCTCGCGTTTACCAGCAGTTTCTACTTTATCCAAAATTATGAATATACAACTGTTGTAAGAGCAAAATCTATTTTGGAAAGTACGACATAAAACCTAAAGAGAACCTAGACTTATGACGATGAGTCCCTTGTATCCCTGCGGTACCTTGCTCAACAGGGACTCATATTGAAACAGTTAAAAACCTGACCCTATCTTCTGCATTCGATCGATCGAATCTGGATCGAACGACTGCTTCGGCTCTGTTCAACGGTCACTCCTCAGAAAGGAAATGCGATAGAAACCACGGTAAGCAGACACAACACTTAATTAACATTGACTGACGCTCTGTTGACTGACGCGCCATCTTTCTTTCAAAGAGCACAGGGAAACAAGAGACTCATCGTCATAAGTCTAAAGAGAACCCGCACGGTTGTAAATAAAAGGCACATGCTGAAGAATGAATGTGAAGATCAAATCAAAAATAAAAGAAATTTAGTAACTAAAAAGCTAATGAACTATCAAGTGAGAAGATGTCACGTGGGCTGAGTCACGTAACCGTAAACAAAACCTGCTTTCTCTGTGATCTACATTGCTTCAGGCACGTTTCTGTTATCTTCTGTGCAAATTTTGGTGGATGGGTTGAACCCACAATGAAATTATATCTGATAGTCCACCAATAACTCTGCCATCTTACAACATATGAATGTTTTGTTTGTTTCTGTGCGAAATTCCAAAGTCCATCTTCAAAATAACGCTTTCACTTGAGAGAAATTGTGGAATATCTGTGTGATATAGCCCATCAAAAAACTGCACAAGAGTCGTTTCGAAAGAACTTTGTATACTTTACGTGACCCAGCTCCTTTTAGCCTGCGTGCAGACTCTGTCAGAAAAATCGAAAAGAAGGAAATGCAGGCTAGCCCCTTTACGCACTGGTAAATTATTACCGCGAAACCCTTCGCGTGTGTTTGTGGCCCGGAAATAATCCAAAAATCTACACTTGGTATAATAAGCTTGCATTAAAATTCGTTCGTAAGAGATCCTACACAAAATTTCTAAACAAAATACAAATAAATGGAAGACGTCGCAAATAAGAAAAATTCTGTTGAAAGCATCCCTGTTGCAAATTGTGTGCTGTAACAAATATTCTAACAGTCCAGAATCTTTAGTTATTCCTGTGATTGGGCAACACACTAATTAACGCACCCCGCCTGGAACTACCTCAAGCTTAGCACAACGAAATTTCCTAATCGTGCAATAAGTACATTTTCAGTGACGATGCATTTAAATATCTTCACTTTCAAGTTTCAAGCATTGCCCAATAAAAAAGTGAAAATTTGTAAAGGTCAATTTGCAAAGCAAACAATAATAAGTCCTGAAGATAACCCTCAAATTCTAAGTGTCAATAACTGAAATTGCAATGAAGTGTAAGAAATTACAGTCTGTTCACTGAACTTATGGGCAATTTTAGAAACTTGGTTCATTATTTTTTAGAAACTTTGTTCATTATTGGTTCAATTATTCGTACGGATAGCCTTCCCGTTCACACGATACCTGACCTGCCTATCCGCATGAAAATTAGTACGGCTATCCGTACTCATTTTCATCCACATACAAAAGCGTACTAATTTGAAACTAAGCCGGACGCAAATTTGTACAGCACCGTGCAAACGCTTGAATATTAGTACGGATTCACAATGAGGGTGCTTTTCATTCAATACGAGGCGTGATCATGATGACTGCTGGCTTTGTTCCTTTGTTGATACTCTGATTGTTGTGCTAATTGGCGCGCTCTTTTTGTTACCAGCCTTGGCAAATAACAGGTAAGAACATTTTTTCTTGACGACAAACCGGATGCCTATAAGGACTAATTTTAGTACGGTACCGTACCGTGTAAACGCACAGAAACGAATTAATTTTCGTCCGTACAAATTTTCATTCGCTATCGTGCAAATTGTTAAATGGAAAGGGCATATGGTAGCACCATTTTTGCACACCAAATGATGGTTAATCAGACCGTGAACTGAGAATTGTCCATTGACTGAGTGAACTGACTGTAAATCTGTCATGCGTGTTCCTTAAAGGCAGTCTGTCACATATCTGATTGGCCGCAACAACGTCATAGATCAACACAACAGCGACAAAGGAGGACTGATCGTTTTCACTTTCTACGGTTGTAGAAATTCAGTAGGATTAGCATCCATCCGAATTTCCTATTCCTTGTATGGTCATTATTACCCAATGAAATGCGTGACAGACTGCCTTCAAGCTACTTGCAAGCAAACTAAATCATTAAATAATGTATCCTAAATGATGCATAACAACACCGAGATTTCAAAAAATAAAAAGGGGTGAAATTACTCAAATTAAAAATGAGTCCAGTGTCTGTTGCTCCGCAATGTGCAGTGTTTATATTTTCCAGGCGTTTCTCATCATCAAGTCGAAGTATGCATCTTCATCAATACCGTTGCTGACGCCATTGTAGTAATCCCTGAATTCCTCAAGCGTGACCTGCAATTACAACGGAGGATTCCTTCAATTCCAGCAATAACATCAGCAGAGGTGCATGGGGTAACAAGAGCAAATTTTGTAAACAAAGGATTCAGGTCTGTTTAAGACAAATCGATTTCGAAACCTAAACAATAGATTTCACACCTTATGCGCAGCCAACCATAGTGTTTTGCACTCTCTGTTTATTTTGATTTGATTGAGTGCACTCAGAGGGGTAGCTTAGTGGTAGCGTACTGGACTACCTATTGAAGGTGAGTGATTCGATTTCCCAACCTAGTGAACATGCTACCTTCTAAAGCGATGTGAGTCACCAAATCTCTGTTGCTCCAGGCTAAAGGTACCAGCGAGAGGAAGGACAAGGATACTGCTTGGAAAATCCTTCTTCTCAGACCAAGTTCACAATGTACCAACAAAGTGTAAAGGGGCTCTTAGATTTCCCAAAACTACCTTCGAGAGCTAGGTAGACAAACAGAAAAATAAACAAAGCAAGCCTGCTACGGGTACATTATTGCTCCACCTTCTAAACACACAAATTAGAGCATTCACAATGCAATGGTACAATATCGGACAATTTTCCATGCCACTTTTTACAACGATTGAACAGAGCCTGCCTGAAAACGGAACGATCACTTAGGGCGTATTCTTTTGGTCATTCTGTTTTCGGTAGACTTCCGAGAGATTTTTGACGCATTCTTTTGGACTCTACTGAAAACGGTAGACTTCCGAGGCCTCGGAAACCTTCTGCTCCTGAAGCTGGTAGACATCCGAGAGATCGCAAAGAGCCCTGAAAGTTTACAAAACATTCGAAAAAACAATGGAGTATTATGAACTATTTTCTCTTGGGATTTGCAAAACAAGAGTACAGTACATTGCAATGGCTTCAATTCACTCAGCAACATTCGAGCTCTCAAACTTTGAGAATTCTCATTCTTTTGGGATTTTTCTCTGCGAAGTCTACCAACTCCACCGTTTTCAGAATGTGTATTCTTTCGGGATTTTTCTCTGCGAAGTCTGCCAATTCTACTGTTTTCAGAATGCGCATTCTTTTGTTAACTGGCATTTTTCTCTGTGAAGTCTACCGTTTTAAGAAGACTTCGCAGACTTCAGATGCCCAAAAGAATACGCCCTTAGAATCAAAGAGAATCTCTTGTTCCTACAAAGGAACAGTGCAAAAATCTGATTCCCTTCCCTGTTTGGTTTTTAAGACGTCCACCCAAGTTTATATGAATGATTAAATAAACCTTTAAAAGGAAGTATAATTTCGCATTGCCTAATAACTGTCGGAAATAATACCTGGGAGCTGTGCTTCTCACACTTTGTCAACCCCTAACTTTCATAATAGCATTCAAAAGAATATCAGAGCATTTTCTGCACATATTAGCATTCGTTGAAGACTCTGCGCTAACCGGCAGTCTTTGCAGGCGGCATTCTTTGCAAGATAGATAAACAACCTTGTACAAGATGACACGTGCAAGGTATGCATGTTGGAATAGCTCCTTTGAAATTGGAGAAAGGGAAATATCAAATTTTGGACTCTACAGCATTGTCTATGTAACAGCACCATTGAGTTGGAAACTTTATCAGAGATTTGTTTTGTTATTAGGAAGAACAGCATTTAATTGTGCATGCAACTGACAGGAAACTCGGCATAGAAAATATTCAATATGTGGAATTGGCATTCTTAAATTAGCTCACAAGCTGACAAGACTTTCTTTTGTTCTTTTGGGGACTAGGAATTTTCTTTTCTTTGATTTTGTGATGCCATGCCAGGCTTATGCCTTCCATCTTGAAAATAAGTGGACGTTCTAGAATTGCAATATGGGATTGAACAAACTGCATTGTGGTATAGCTTCACCGCGCAGAGGCTGCCGGTTAGCGCAGAGTCTTTAAGTTATAGCTGTTTAATATTTCCAAAGAAATTTCCTCAAATGTTCACCGAAAGTTCAGAAATTCTGACCAAAAACACTCCCAATGAAATTAACATGGCGGTGGTAATCGGACGGCAGTGGTAATCGGACACTTGCGAAAATATCTCGAAAACCAACAGAAAAGTACGTTACAAATGAAATCTATCAAAGAGGGCATTTCTTGGTACTGAAAGCTAACATTATAGATACTAAACAATTTTACGAAAAGCCTTCATGAATGTAAAACACGCTAAAGAAGTTGTTTTCGTTGTGCTTGGCAGTGTAGAAGTTGTCGTTGCGAATATCACACCTCAGATTCAAAACTCTGAATCCGTTCCAGAAAGAAGCAAAAATCTTAAACAATCACTTAAATTGGATGTCTAGCATTTAAGTAACTCAAAGCATTATGCAAAAAACATAAAACAGTTTCACTGAAGGGAGGACAGCGGATGCCATATCGAATTGTCTTAAAAGTTCATGGCGGTGGTTTTCGGACACCAAGGTCGGATTTGAAATGTGATTGAATTTTGACATTTCATTCATAAACATCTATACATACATCAATCGAAAATAGTAATGAGATCAAAAAACATTTTTCCAATGCATCTCTTAGTTTTTAGATTGTTTTGTGTCTACCGAGAGCTCTCCAGAATGTCATTACGAGAACCGACATTCGAACTATTGTTTTCGCATTCAAGAATAGAAAAAGAAAAGAAAAATGAAGCAAAAGAGTTGATAGACGGAATATTTGCCAAGTATAAACAGAAAAATAATTTCCTGGGCACATTCTTCATTGTGAACCCACTGTCCGAAAACCACCGCCACTGTCCGAAAACCACCGCCAAGATCAGTCTCAAAAACATCGTTGTCAAAGAAAAGCAGGCAAATAATAATAATAATAAATAATAATTTCGAATATTTAGACTGGATAGACACTTCAACTTACGAAAAGCTGTTTTCAACGTGTGTCCAGTATAAATTAAAGAGTGTAACCTAAACATAAACCTAACCGAAAGAAAAGCAATATAAAAAAGTACTTATCAATTTTTACAATAAAAGTGTCCGCGCATTTCAGCTAAAATGTTTCTTTAAAGAAGTAAGAAAATCAGTTGTTGGCATTTCACGAGCTTCCAATGGGAGCATATTGTACTCTTTTGCACCGGTGAATGAGAAACTTTTTCTGGCGTACTCTGTTTTAATCATTGGCAGACGTATTATTTTTGAACTGTTTCTTGTCCGTATTGCATGTTCTATCAGCTGGAAGTAATTCCTGAAAGGATCGATGACTTTATCATCTAGGCATGATCTGACAAGGGTACAAGCTCGTTTCTTGTTGGCATTGGTAACAGACTGCAGTGTGATTCTGTTGACCGAGTTTCTATTTACAATGGCTTCGGCTCTATTGTGGAAGGAATTCAACTTTTCTGACTGGGTTCTTGTGCTGCAGAGCAGGAGGATACCGCAATATGTGAACGTTGGTAAAATCATACTTTGGTATATAGCCTTAGCTGCTTTCATATCCAGGTCTCCTCTTAGTTTTGCAAGGAGACTGAGTCGAGAGGACGCCTTTTTGTAGCACTTGTCAAAAAACGTGTTCATATTCAGGGCACTGTCAATTGGGATTCCGAGGTACTTGTAGCTTGCGGTTTTTGTTATCTCCTTATCGTTTACGCTTGGTCTGAAATCAGATGAACCATTCGCTACTTTCTTAGCGGTTCCAAACAGAAGAGCTTCAGTTTTTCCTTTGTTGAGGTTCATAATAAGTTCATTTTCATGGAACCATTTATCCAGCCTACTGAGATCTCTGTTGAGTTCCTCAGTGATATCGGTAGCAGTTTTCCCAGAAACGTACAATACTGTATGGTCTGCATATTTTATTACTTTAGAGTTTTCAATGACATCAGTCAGATCGTTAAAGATGATTAGAAATAACAGCGGTCCAAGGATCGATCCTTGAGGAACCCCTGACGAAAGGCTAAAACTTTCTGAATATTCCTGCTCAAATTTGACGATCGCATTGCGGTTGAATAGATAATCAGAAAACCACTCCAGCTCTGTATCGTGTATGCCATATTTTGGTAGTTTGGTCAACAGTTTTGAATGACTGATGGTGTCGAAAGCTTTCGACAGGTCTATGAAGCATGCACCAGTAAATTTTCCTTTGTCGACGTTTGATCGTACTTCGTCTAAGAAGAGAGTTACTGCCTGCTCGGTAGACATACCTTTGCGAAATCCGAATTGATGACTGTAGAGTAGATTGTTCTCTTCTAGAAAATTCATCAGCTGTTTGTGAACAAGTCTTTCAGCGATCTTAGACACAATCGGCAGGATTGAAATCGGCCTGTAGTTGTTAAATTGAGACCTGGGGCCAGACTTATAAACTGGTGTGATACGAGCTGTTTTCCAACCTGTTGGTACGACTCCATTTCTGATTGAGAGGTTGATAATGTAGGCAAAGTAAAAAAACCAAAACACTTTGGGAATATATGTCCAAATACCTGTCCATTCACCTAGTACTTTTGGTTTTTGTTTTTGATTAAAGTTTCTTATGAATATTTAGTTTTCCTTAAGCGTCCGATTACCACCGCCGGCACCCTATATGTCATATTTCTCGAGAACTTATGGGAAATCCCCTCCCCCACGTTTTGCTCAAACTCCTAAATACAACTCAAACTTTAACATTAAGTCGAGCCAATTGAATAAAGGATGTGATTTTCAAATTGTTTTACGATTTCAAGATGCATTTAAAATTCAACCTGCTCGAGAAGTCTGAAATTTAAGACAAATGGTTTTCTCAGAAGGAGATGCGCTAAATCAGGCCTAAACGTACCGTGAAGTAAACTTCGGTGGAATGAGCAAATAAAGTAACTCAACTGTAACCATCCATTAAAATCAGCATCAGAGAGGTACAAGGTATGTTTAAAACTGAAAATTTAATTTGCCCACAAAGCTTTCCAGTGTGAATTCCCGCATCTGACACTATCTGACATCGCTCTCTTCGTGGAAAATGTGTTATTGCCGGGCGCGTGATCAATCGCTCCCAAACGAACGTTTGGGCGCATGCCTGCATGTTCACGTGCCCCCCACTGAAAGCCTTGCAACACATAGCATTCTTTGCAATTAATGTACAACATTCAGGAAAAATTGAGCATTTACAAAATTTGAAAGTTTATACAAACCACTCCATCTCGTTTGCTCTCATCTGGTTCGAATGTCTTCAAAAAATTCTCAAAGCATTGCTTTTCAGTCCATTCTCCATTCTGATATTTTGGATGTTGTCTTACATTGTAAACACTATAAAGGAATTGAACTATTTTGATGTTTTCTTGGGGCTAAACACCGATGATTTTATCCAAAATTTCTGGTAATGGTGTGCCACCAGCATTTTCAAAATGGTACCAAGATTTTGTGAAAATGATATCCTTGACTAGGCTAATTTGTAAACAGAACCTGCTAATTACAGGACCATCATTTAAAATGGCTAGCAGTGGTGAAGAAATTGAGCTAAAGTTAGAAGCCTTATAATTGTTGGATGTGTGACTGATCTAGTTCAATTTGGGGTGATTAGGAAGGAAAGATGAAGTGAAAAGATGTTTTACTATAACTCAACTACTGTACTGCTCCAGACAAAATTTATGGACTAAGGCAAAACAACGATCATCTTACATCAGTGGTGGACACTTTGCCAAATATTGGTGGGCAGACCTATTGTTTCAGTTAAAAAACATTGTCTATTTCTATTGTTTTCAAACAAAATATCTTTGTTCTAGCCAACATTGGGGGGGGGGGGCAATCGCACCCTCTCACCCCCCAAGTGCTCACCACTGCTAGCATTTACCAATAAAGTGCTTGTGCACAATGAGTTAACTTTGAATATACAGGGAGTCCCAAAAAATTGTGTTGTAAAAGACAATGCCTTTTACACAATAACCCTCTTACAAATTGCCAAACAAATCTGAATACAGCGCCAGAACCCATTCTTTCAAAATTTACTTGTTTCTGACAGTGCTATGCTGGAGAAGAAAGGAAGTGCTGCTTTTGAAGAAACTATCTATTTTGACTTTCCTGTGCCATAAATCAGCAACAACTTGTCAGACTGACTCTTAATTAATCAAGGTCTAAAATATAAGTTGAAGTCAATTCTTTGCAACTGTATGAAACGGGACAATTGAAGTTAGCATAGCTTCCAAATCTTTAACTCGGCGTAAAAAGGTGGGTGTAAAATTCTGTGATCTATTTCTTCTGACTGAGTTGCTTTAAACAAACTTCAGTTACTTATCTTTAATCCTACCGTTGGACTTTTCAGAAGTTTTCTACACATTGTATGAACAGCTTCGCAGGAAGCTTGGTTGTCTCAAATTTCTTAATCATAAACCAGAAAAGTGACAGACATTTCGCTTGATACCATATTGTAGACATCCATAAACTATGGTTTTCTTCAAAATTACGTCATGTTGTGTCAAACAGTTTAGAAATTACGATGGTTTTAAGTTTTTTTGAACATTTTTCTTGAATTCTTGAAAAATTAGAAAAACACTCTAATTCTGAAAATATTGAAGATTTCAGAAAAGTCCAACAGTAGAATTATAGAGAAATGGCTAAAGTTTCTTTAAAGTCATTCAGTTCAAAGAAATAAGTAACCAAATTTTACACCAGCCTTTTTAAAGATTTGGAACCTATGCTATTGAAGTTTCAGCTCCTCCACAGCAGCCATACAAATGGGGCACAAATTTTTACAACTGGCAATTCATTTTTCATGGAAAATAAGTATCACTACAACAAGCTTACCCTTTCAAATCTTGAAATGTTAAGATGCCATCGCCAGATTTGTCTGCTTTCTTGAATGCCTTGTTGATCATTTCGACTCTACTGGCTGACATTGGTGGCTGCAAAGTAAACAGTTCCCAAATTTAATTTTCAATGAAAATCGGCAGATTTTGAAATAATGGCATCAAGTCATTAAAAATTTGCATGAATGGTTCATGCATCTTACGTTTGATTCAATGGCTTGAACTTCTCATACTTTCCTATGATTGTTTGTTGATAATCTTTTTTGATCTCTAAATAGACCATTTCGCAATTTGGAGAAAGGGACTGAGGAGAGTGCGGCCCATTCGGACAGCCTTGGCAACAGGGAAATATAGGGAATCCCCTATTCTGCAGTGGTAAGTGCACAGCTTGCGACTTGCTTGCATCTCTCTCCAAAATCGAGTTATTCGATGCTTAGTTAGTATGGTAAGAGTTTTCTCTGAATCATTTAACTGTCTTGTCATCCCTCCGCTCATTTGTGAGTTTAATTTGAGCTATTTCATTTCAGGCATTTTCCCTGGACTTTGACGTGGCTTATTTTCAGGCCAAACTGACTTACGATGAAGTTTGGCTTGTTAACTGAACACATTTACGACTATGCAAGAAAATAAAAAGCATTGTTTAGAATCATCTGAAGATCCATAATGAAATTGTGTACTGTTTTGATAAATGAACCCTATTCTTCATGGGTAAATCAAGCACCACTTCTCATGGGGGGGGGGGCTAAAAAGGCCCCCTAGAATTTCTAAGCAACCGTAGTGCCTATAGCAATGCAACTTGGTACACATGATTACCAAGCAATTAAAATTCTAAAAATAGCATCATATGCTAATTAGTCACATGATATGTTGCTAGGCAACGCAAAAACAATGGAAATTTGCTGATTTTGGCTCTCCTCCGAAAAACTTAATATTTTCAACAACAAAAAAGTCAATAAATAACTTTAAAGTTATAGATATGAGACATATTGATTGTTCTTATATATAAATACCAAACCACCACAAAAGAGAAACACTTTTATTTTCAATGTAGTTCACTTTGCCCTGAAACCTCCGCCCAGAAATAAAACCAAAAATAGTAATAGATCTATGACAATTATCAATATTCTAAATTCACAGTGATTTATCCTTTTCCTGTCGATAGATATACAGTACTTGCTTCATTAAATACCAATAAAATTCTTGGATCAGTAACCACAGTTTTGAATGAAGGTCAAACCTAGGCTGTCAAATTTTTGGAGGTTTTTCAGGGAGCTGGTATCAGAATACTTTTCTGTGTCATCAGATTGAAAAATTGTCCTGCAAATTAAGATTTTCTGAAGGCAGAATTATGAAGGAAATGAGATTGAAAAGGTCTTTTTCATCTGACTTTGTGTTCACATGAGAAAATCAAAAATCATGGGTAGTTCACTTTACCCCGAACAAAGCAAAATATCGACTGAGAGGTAGATCTTTTAAAATCTTTCTTCTAAAATCTGACAAAAAAGTCTTTCTTGGCCCTTTCCTTTCGGAAAAAGTAAAACATGGCATGTTCTTCAAATCAATCAAACAATTATAGAAATGAATTTAATCTTGGGGTCAAAAATTAAGACCAAAGAGAGGAGCCCAAACCTAACAACCACAATTTCCTGAGGTTGTTTTTACTGCCTCAGGGAACTATTTTGCAAAAATGTTTCATTTTCTGTGAGCACATGTAACAAAGCATTGGGCATAAATCATGTTTTATCATTGCATGTTTACTTTTGGAGAGAAGTGCGAATGTTCCGAGTAGTTCACTTTACCCCGTAGTTCACTTTACCCCGTGGCTGTAGTTCACTTTACCCCCATCTTACCCTTATCAGTCTAGGTAGACTCTACTTTGAGTTCTCTTTGAGAAAGAGAGGCAAATGGACAATTCTCATCTTACCCTCAGTTTTGCAAGGAATTCTTCGACGCCTATTGATCCCTGTCCATCAGTATCAAAGGCATTAAACATTTCTTTTGCCTCCTGATAAAAGTAAATTTGAAGAAATAGTCATTACTGTATTCAAAGGGTCTGTTTCAACCATAGCATAACATTATAGCCTTCAAATATTTTCTTTTGACAGAAGTTCCCCTGGGACGCTGACTCATCCTCTGATCAGATTACGTTTTCTCCTAAAATTGACCAATCAGGTTCCATCATTTCATTACTTCCGTGTTTTGCAGCTAGATTTTGGACATTTTGGGTACCGGACATTTTGGGTACCCCTAATAAAAAACATTGCACGCTCAAATAAATTGAATTTTTTGAAAATTTCAACGGGAAAAGGATGTTTATACATAGGACCACAATTCTTCTGTAACCTCCTTGCCGTCACTTGCAATGAAAGATTGGTGGCAGTTTGAAAGTCAAGCATAAGTTTCTTTGGACATTTGCATACAATTTTCAGTGTTAAATCTATAAGAAGATTGTCGATTACCATTGAAGCTGAAGTAGTAAAGTATCGAAACAACTGCCAATATTTTTAATTCCCACGCTTGGGATGGAGTGTGAGTGAAACCAAACTTACGGCATTGCAAACAATTCTCAAAGAAGACGACGGCATTGCATCGGGAGCGATCAAGATCATGATGAAGTATGTTTTCCTTCTACTTTGTTAGCGACCTGTCTTGCAGTGAGCGCCTTTCAGATTTTTAAATTCTTATCAAAATCTGAAAGGCGCTCACTGCAAGATAGGTCAGGTCACTTTTGCTGTTGAAATTTTTAAAAAATTCGATTTATTCAAGCGTGCAATGTTTATTTATTGGGGGGTACCAAAAATGGCCCAAATCTAGCTGCCAAACGTAGAAGTAATAAAATGACGACACCTGATTGGTCAATTTTAGGAGAAAATGCAATCTGATCAGAGGATGAGTCAGCGTCCCAGGGGAACTTCAGACAAAAGAAAAGATTTCGAGGCTATGTTCAGGGACGTAGGAAGTATCTCAAACTTGGAGGGGCACGACACTTCGAGGGCACTTTTTCCATTAAGCTAAAGGGGCATTTCCTGAAAACAAAAAGGGCACTTCTTTGTTTATTTCAAAATCTTGGGGGGGGGGCACGTGCCCCCAATGCCCCCCGGTTCCTACGTCTCTGGCTATGTTCCATAGCATGCCTTGCACATGCCATCTCCTGGTTGGGTTTTCTTGTTGCCATTTTCATGGGCCAACAAATGGATGGAATGTGCATGGCATGCTGGTTGAAAAGACCCTTTAAATCAGGAGAACATGAGAACAAAAAGAATCCCCGGTTGAAAGGCCACTGTTCCATGAATATCAATTAAGCAATAATATTGAAAACTACCTTGTTCTTGTTTTATTGCCAATATGTTCAATTAGGTTCAGTAATATACCCGGACTTTATCGGCCATTCCTTCCCGTGGATATGGGTGATTATCTGCAGGAAGACCCTTCCGAAAACCAGCAAAAACGAATGAAAAAAGTGAGCAAGTGTTCCTTCCTAAATTGATGACACTCTTGGGAGAAAGGAATCCCCCTGAATAGGTCATTGATACCAGCGGGGGGGGGGGGGGGGGGGGGGTCTTGTTCATCCTCTTCAGATGATAGCACATGCTAAATCGTCCATCAGTCATTGCCGTAAGGCCATTTCTGAGATATTTGAGCTCCAACTTTTAACATTTTTCTTTGACTCTGTTAACAAAACTTCACCAAGTTGCTTTCATAACTTCTTCCTATTCAATTCATCTGTTCATGAATATTCAACGAGACAGGCCAGTCAAGGTGATCTATATGTCTCAAATGAACAGTCTTCAAAATGGTCTAAAGTCAATTTGATATCTTGGTGCTAAACTTTGGAATTCATTACCCGTTGAACTCCGTAATGCTCCATCGAAAATATCCTTCAAAAAGCAACTCAAAATTTACTTACTTAAAGATTAATTAATAATTCAAAGCTATGTTTGATTCTGGCACAATTTCTACTTTATCATATGAAAATCAAATGTGTCCATCAAAATTTCAAATTTTTGTAGGACAGAGGGGGGGGGGCTCTCTCCTTGATTAGTTTTAAAGTAATTCCCTCCACACAATTTATTCCTTTCTCTGTATTTGTATATTGTATTAATTTTCCGTACCAATGTAATAATTTTCTGTAATATTTTCTTTTTCCTTGTAGTTTAGTTAGCTGTTAGTATCGTAACTTATAAATTGTATGAAGTGAATTTAAAATATATGAAACTGAAACATTGTAAGGCAGAAATGTTAGGGAAATTTGTTCATGATTTTAGGCACGCTTTGAAGGTTGTTGAAGGAGGCTTTCTTGAGAAAATCCGTCATAACTTCAGAATGGAGTGGCCCATTTCAGTTTGGTAAATTCTATAGTAGATTTGAACATTTCTACCATTAAACTATATAGTTGCCGATACCTTTGTCTTGATATCCAGGGAGCCACGACCTTTCAAATGGGGATTCTTTTTCTGACTCACCCACCACTATCATACTAGATATAACAGAATATAACAGTACCAGGACAAAAGATTGCCTTTTATGGTACTTTCAAAACTAGAAAGTGACAAATCCAGTGTAACTGGACATTCGAAATTTCATATTGTATATACTTATGCAATCTTCTCAATAATGGCCACCACATTTATCAAGCATGGAATAGGTCTTGAATGATTCGAAAAGTATATTTTTGCATTGAACTTTTCACTTACATGAGTTCGAAACGAAAAATAACAGTTGCTATGCCAATTCATCATATTTTGCAGCCAGAGCAGTCAGGTGAACAGGGTTTGAGCTCATTTAGAGTTAGGACAAAGGGCTGTGGATGCCATTAGGTCTTCTCTACTTCTGTGCTCCCAGGAACACCTCAACTTTACCTACACAGTGGGTGATTCTAGGTCACAAACAGTGGAATATGGGTCGTACCATAATGATCCAATTGTTTGTGCTCCAGAAGGTCAAGTTAAAAGTATAACAAAATATTTACCTCAGCACTAACAGAAAGGCCAAAATCACGTATTCCCTTGGAGAACTCATCAAGTGACAGTTGTTTATTGCCGTCATCATCAAAAATCTTGAACTGCCTGAAATGGAAAATGAAAAATGGAATGACCTTTGGCAATACATGAGGAAACAGATGATATAACCGAAACAGTCCACTGTTTTTTTACCTTTCATTCCACTCAATTGGGCCACTCCTATACTTTCCAATAGTAATTAGTATCATGCTTGTACAAAGGCTTAACATATGCACCCTAAACGCTGACCTGTTTTAGTGAAATACATACCCCAATCGCGGAAAATTTTCTTGAGAACATACCCTTTCCCATGTGAAAATAGAAATTCTCTAGTTCAGGGACCCTAATCGTTCACAAACAGTTACTAATATTGCCGATGTGATTTGAAGAGGAGAAAACTGATCCCGACTTCCTACCTCAACTTGTGCTGGTCTCTTAAGTTCTTTGACTTGTTACAAATTCTATCTTATAAATTTTGATTAAAATATTATTGTAGAGGAGTTTAAATCTAGCAAATGCAGAAAAGTGCACCCTTTTTTAAATTATGGTCGAATTGGCACCCCTAAACACGGGCCCGTGCCTACTTTGTACGAGCATGATAACACATCAGGTAGCAAGTGGTCCCCCCGGGTAGCCACCTGTAAAGCATTTATCTAAACTGAGGGGCTACCATGCCTAACAGAGTTAAAGTGTAATCTTTCAAATCAATTTCACAAGTTTCACAGCATAATTTTCAAACAGCAGATAGTCTACATGTTTTGGACTCACCAAGTAGCTGAATGACCTGCTATGGAAACTAGGTGGAGGCCTGCATAATTTAAATAAATTAAATTTAAGTAACACTGTTGAATTGAAACTGTTTGAGTTTTCTTCTTTTTCTACACAATATTTAAAATTCCCATGGGATTTCTTTGAGTTAACACTAAATATAATAAACAATTTAAAGAGACAAAGAACTCCTTTAAGCTGAAAGAATAAATAAAAAAAAGGCACAATCAAAACCCCATGTAAATATTTTGAATTTATGATTCAAAGGAAACCCTAACAGAAAAGATTAACCAAACCCATCAATAAGAATGTTATAAAACCAGACTTGCAAAGTTATCGAAAGAAAAAGATACGTTTTCTAAGGGTAAAGTCTTGAAGGATTCAAAGAAAATCATTTACCTGTGATTAATTTATCATATATTTTCATGAATATCACAGTTTGGTTTTCAGCAAATGTAATGCAAAGTATGTGGTTTCAAAACTCCCTAGCCCACTGTTATCTCTTTTCCAAATCAATAATGTTCCACCCATAACCAAGGACATCACCAAGGGGCAGAATTCCTGAGGGTAACATTCATTCATATGCAGAAACAATTTAAAGCTGGATACACCTTTCAGGACTTAGTTCCTAAATACTGTAACTCCATCCTGCCTATACCCTGCAAGGATGTTGGTAGCCTGGACCAAACAAATCCAATTCTTAGGGACAAACAAGGGAATAACTAAATAATGACCCTAAAACAGGATTTAAATGCAAAGAGTCATTTATGTTCTTTTTGTCCAATCATGGAGGGGAATACTACTATCAAAAACTGTGATGTGGTGTCTGGCACTGCCGTGCTCATTCAAAAATGATACAATATGTACAGGATCAAAGAAAGCAGCTGCAAAGCAAAACTAAAAGAATCTTTACCACAAAAAAAACAAATCTTTTAATACATTTCTAGATCGCAAAAATGGCTTAGTGGCAGCCTGGGTTCTATCAGCCTTCAAGCTTTGCCCCCACCGTAGCAAACCTGCTCAAGTGTAACCTTCAAGAGGGAAGGTAATATAAACAAATAACAACATAACACACCTACATTTCATACAGTTATGATAAACGTTTGCCAGCTTCTTTTTAAATTTAAACTCCACACACTTAAATAATTTATGTCAAAATACCAATGCAACTTTACAATTAATAAATGGAAGCAAAACTACTATATGCTAAGTTAATGATACTTTAATGAATAATTCAGAGTTATATCACAAATAATCAGGTATCATTTCCAATTTGACAGCATCATGTGTCACCTGTCTTCTCAACTCATTCATCATTATTGAGGGTTCCAAAATTAGGACACAAGTAAAAGAATAACTATATTTAATGCAGTTTCAAGGTTTGACAGGTTTCTAATGAATAATTTCACACATTCTGAATTTGGTTGATGGTCTTGGAAAAGAAAATGCACATGCACATGCTGCAATTGATCAATAGTATTTAACTGGGTGTCCTAACTAATTTTGAAAAATCACCAACATTTGATCACATGGGCAAGTTTCAAATTTCTCATTTTGGCAAGTACTGCAGATCAAAGACCAAATGATCTTCCCAGGTATATAGCTGGCCTTGGGATTGGTTTTTAGATTTGCAACCCGGCTGCCTGTAGACTGATTATATGGCCGCAGTTATCGCTATTGAAAGGTTGCAGGACGCTACTAACTGCGACTCATAATCAAACAACATTATTTTGAAATGACTAGTACCGCCTCGTTTCGATAAGGGCCTAGGCAGAAAAACACAAACATTTGTGGTTCTCAAATGAAACACATTGATTTGAGAACTTCACAATAAATCAGTTAAAGGGTCTGTTTCATCCAGCATGCCTTACACGTGCCATCTCTTGGTTGGCCTTTGTTGCCGCCATTTTCATGGCCCATGAAAATGGTGACAACAAAGGAAAACCAAGAGGCTGCACGTGCAAGGAATGCTGGATGAAACAACAAAATAGTACCTACGTACAAACGTACGTCCAGTATGAGCGGACTCGGTTTGGTGTAGTAGTCTCGTTTTGAATAGCGATTACTGGGACTCAAGGGCTGCCTGGCTTTGAAGCTTGATGCAAAAGCATTGATGGCTACCAGATTAATTTCTTTTCAATATTGAGCTTCTAGTTGGTTAATCCGTGTCAGATAGAAATGCAAACTATAATAATTGGAGACTTCAGGGATAAAGGAAGATCTCAAATTTGTGGCTCTTACGGCAAGATTTACAATGTTGCGTCAACAGTATAGCTTACAATAAGGGTCTTCAACCTATCAATGGAAACAAACATTTATTGTCTTTTACATTTGGATCATTGATAAAACAGATCAAAACAAATTTTGTCCTAGAATTGCTAGAATGTGATAGTTTTGGTGATTCATATCTTGGGGGGATGGTCTGGGTAGGAATTGCCAAATGCTACTCAGATACCCGGGACCCGGGGAAATGTACAGTCAAATGCCCAGGGGCCTGAAATATATTTTGTGCAAATGGCAGGGGGTGTCTTGGGGAGATGGTCTGGGTAAGAATTGAACAGAGACTTGGTGCATGCTGACTAGCTATTTTTATAGCTTCCTCTCTAGTGATTGATTTCTTTCTCAGAACAAAACTTTATCTTTTGACATTTCAATTTCAATGAGTTGCATCTAAAGTGAATTGAGATTACCTCACCCAAATTCCATCTAAACATTCACAAATACAATCAAATACACATGAATCATTAAATGCCTTTGAGAAAGGGTTTAGACCTGGATCTTTGATCAATGTGGTGCCAAAATGATTTTCTAAAAACATCTGGCAAGGATCTTTGTATTTCTGGGCGGTGGTGTTGGCATTCTTGCGTGTTTGGTCACATAACATAACATAGTCTAAATAAATTCTGTGCGAGGCTATAAATAAGAAGCCTCTTACAGTTCAATTTTTATACTTATAAGTTTCTATAGTCTCATTATAACATAGATCTAGGGATCGGCTGAAAGGTTGAATTCTGAATTCTGATAGTAGGCCTACCTACCACCTAACCTTGCAAGCATTTTGGTGTTTAGAATGCCGAGACGAGCAGACGAGAGCACATTCTATCTTTGTGGCTCTCCGAGTTACTTGCAACATCATCTTTTTGTGGCCGATGAGACTGCACAGACTTTGTTGCAGAACGTTTATATTATGACTCCTCTAGCAAGCAAATCGCTTGCACCATGCTTCAATGAATTTTCACAAAACCCTGGATTCAAAACTGTCGGTAAGTCCATGCTATGACTAAAAGAAAGATGCTTTCCACGACTAACTGACCATATTGTTGGCCTACAATTACTTTCTTACCTTATGATGCCCTTTAAACCACTTGCACCTCGTTTCATGCACAAAGCCCTGAGCTTGACGATATTAGGATCGCTAGACATGTTGATTCTTTGCTTTCTCTTCAGGTAATTTGACTTCGATGAGAGCTTGCTGAGGATTTCCCACTCTGTTCCCTGTCTTCAACTTGAAAGAAGGATTCCAAACGTGAATGAGACAATGAGCTCCTACCCGCCCATATCCTTAGTGCCCAGGCTCCTTCGCAACAAAAGACCGGATAGTTTCCAGGGCAACTTCATCTTTCCTTGTCAAAATGTGTCAAGAGGGGCAACCTGATTTTGATTGCCCTGGTTTCAGTGCAGTGGTTTCAAAAAAGACAATCTCGAGAAACAATCAAAGAATGTTTAGGGCATAAGATGGGTGAACTATTTTTGAGGTTTTCAAGGATATCCCAAAGAGATTGCAGCCGAGAGCAAACTTTTTAACGTTGTTTTGACATATTATGTCTTTCGGCTTTTTTTGGGTTTGGGTTTATCGAGCAAAAGTATTTTTCAAAGCTTTCTCCTTGTCTCAAAAAAGCATTCTTTGGTGACTGTGCTCTGCCTGTTCAATTTACCTTGATAAAGGGTAAAGTGAACGATTTAGCCATTGTTCGATGAAACCAAAATAATGCTAGTAGAACCCAAAACAGGACTTATTTTGCAACTCTAAGGAGTTCTTCCTCTTCGCATGCCAAAACGAAACAAACCAATCAAATTCACGAGAGCGATATTTCAAGAAAAATTAAGGGCGTATTCTTTTGGGCATCAAGTCTGCGAAGTCTTCTGAACGGTAGACTTCGCAGAGAAAATTGTCAGTTACCAAAAGAATGTGCATTCTGAAAAAGGTAGAGTTGGCAGACTTCACAGAGAAATATCCCAAAAGAATACCACATTCTGAAAATGGTAGAATGTTATGTTGTGTTCGGCCGAGCGAATTGAAGCCATTGCAATGCATTGTACTTTTGTTTTGCAAATCCCAAGAGAAAAGAATTCAGAATACTCCATTGTTTTTTCGAATGTTTTGTAAACTTTTTCATTCACGAAACAAGGCCCTAATTGCAATATCTCGGAAGTCTACCAGCTTCAGGAGCAGAAGGTTTCCGAGGCCTCGGAAGTCTACCGTTTTCAGTAGAGCCCAAAGGAATACGTCAAAAATCTCTCGGAAGTCTACCGAAAACAGAATGACCAAAAGAATAGGCTTTCATAAAAAATGGTCTACCGTTTTCGGTGGCACCAAAAGAATGGGATTTTAGACTCTACCAACTCTACTGTTTTCGGAAGATGCCCAAAAGAATACGCCCTTAAAATGTCCCATTTCTGAAAGGATATTCTTATATTGAATTAATTGATTCCTTTTAGCAATGTTTCAATGCAGAATTGAATGCTGATTTCAAAAAAGTCATTCAGATTGTTCTGGAACCTGTAAGAAACTCGAAAGAAACTCGGAGTTCCTAACAACCTCGTTCCCAGGGTGTTCTGACGTCATAAGCTGATCGCGAAGCCGAATGAACAACGAACTAGCAACGAACTCACTCTGGGGACGAGATTGAGTTCCTAATAGAGAAACCGCTGGCCAGTGGCACCGAGAAAATCAACAACAACAGCAACTGTTTTTATCAAAGCAATGGCTCAAGATGGAGGGCGAGAATGAAACGAAGCGGCCTTCGCAAAACAACGACAAAAGCGCAGACGTCTTTGAGCTGAGGAAGCTAGGAACAGCTTTAACATCTACCAAAGATACGACTGGCACGAAAAACGGACAAGCTCACGATGACACGCTGTTAGAGAAAGCAAAATTGAAGACTAAAGACAAGGTCGTCAGTGTTTGGAACAACGTAAAATATGGTAAATTAGATAAAAGAATGCGCGCTCGTTTAGACCTATCCCAAGGCATCGTTTTATCTCTAAAGGTTCTGTCCATTATAAAGTTCAGTTAGATTCTGGGGTAGTTTGCACTTTAGCGGACACAGTTTTGATATTTCTCCGTGTGTGAATTGTGTACTGATTTTGGATGGAAAATGCGTCAGTTCTAAGATTAAAGTATACCTATTGAACTAGCGGGGGCAAAAATTTGCAGCGAAACGAATTCATTGATTGCCGGTTCCTGCTGCAGTTTTAGGCCATATTTAAGTCATGTTGACGTTCTCCAGTAATTGCGAATTAGTCGAATTGCGTTCGAATCTTGCATTATCCAATCAGATGATAGGATTTACATCACTATTGTTTAGAAAGCCAATCAGCAGTTAGTTCTTAACAATACAATTCAAGCTCTGTTTTCCTTGGAAACTGTGTCCGCCAAAGTGCATTTGTCCCAGATTCTGAAATAAAGGAAAATGAGTGAGCCATATTATTTTGATTTGTATAGATTTTTAAACCCAAAGAAAGGCAAACCAAAACTCACTAGTAGGCCTCAATGATAAAGATCAAGGTGGCCAATAGCCTGCGTGCAGACTTTACTTTCTACTGCGAAGGAGAGTCTATGAGGATCTTGTAAAGTCTGCGAATTAGCGTCCATTATCAAGTTCTGAGTGAAAAGTTTCTCCTTCGAAGAGGAGCGCAATCTTGCGCAATAAATTGACACTTCAAACAGGAAGGAAGAATAATCCCTATCATGCGAAGAGAATCCCATCCCATCCACAAACTTCAGAGCCTGCAAACTGCAGATGTAATAGGCATGAAAGACTCACCAGTGATTCAAGAACCCCACTTGCTGACACATGTCTAAGCTAAGGGTACTACCAACACACCAACCCATCTGATGATCAGCTCATCAAATGAAAGTTTAGGCCTAGCCTGAAGTAAACATTCTGTCCTCGGAGCGGAGAAACTTTCAAAGAATTGCCTCGTGATCGTTGTAGACTTCCTTCACCTTTAGAATATGCTTGACTGTTTATAATTCCTTCAAAACAAAGTTTCATCCCAAGTTATCAAGTCTCGAAGACAGGCAAACTGGGCGGCACACTTCATCATCGTCGAACTCGTTTACCACGCACAGCAACTTCCTCAATTTTGAATTTACGAAAACGGTTTTGTGTTGTGTCGCAAACAATGACCACGAAGAGTTGCGAAAAACGTGACGATCCTGTCGGCTTTTGATTGGGTCCTTAGAATCTCAAACTAAATACTGATTGGCTAACAGACAATAGCCGGACAAAGGCGAGTATCATTGCGCAAGATCTCAGAACTCAATAATGGGCGCTAATTCGCAGACTTTACAAGATCCGCCTTGGCTCTCCTTCGCAGTGGAAAGTAAAGTCTGCACGCAGGCTAGGTGGCCAAGGTCTGAATATAAAAGACATAAGCAAGTTAATTAAAGAAACTAACAAATAACAGGAACACTTGAAGTGGCATAAACAGGCTCGCAATGTCAGGAACTGACGAAAGCGTAAATGAAGATGATGATGATAGATTTCCAACCACTTGAAAAGAAATTAACTGTGATGAAGACTGTTGGCCCCATCCCGCAGTGATCCAGAATGCAAAAATAAATAAAGGAAGAAAATTTGAAATATCGCAAAAATTAAATTTAATCAAAGCCGTTGTAATGATATGGTCTTAAAGAGGATATATTAAGGATCAAAGCAAAGCAAAAAGTAGATTTTAGTGACTTTCTGAGTCTGGAGATATTAGCTTCCAAAATTGGATGAAATTAATTTTGTTTACTTTTTATGAAATTTTTGGTAGATTTCTACAGAATGCTCACTACAACAACAAATTCATTTACAAATATCTCTGCCCAGGTTTATCCACTTTTAGCTCTGTTTGGGCCCATTTGAAAACATTTATGCCCATTTGCGGATGATTTCTTTGGTAACCTCAAATGGGTTGCCGTATTTTGAAGGTGATGAGAGCTGCAAGTGGAGTTTCTTGCTGTCCGTGATGTCCGTGTTTTAGGTCTTTCTCTATGCCTAAACCTAAAATGGGGATATTTAAGTTTCACAGAAATATGAAGAAAATCGCCAACCACTATACTAGGTCTTGTGCATAAAGATCGTGGAAACGTGGCTATTAACACTTTATTTCGAAGAATTACAAAATGCCCGCCATGTCCCTATTTTAGGTTTTTCCCCATGCTAAAACCTAAAACGTGGACTTGCAAATGGCGCGGACAAGTCCGCGATGTCCGCGTTTTGGCCATGAAAGATACTGTAAATGTTCTTGGTGTGAATGATAATCATTCTTGGTTGTAGGATTCAACGTTCCGTACAAGCCATCCTTTAATGAGGCATCACCAATCTGGTTTCTTGGTAAATGCTATGACAAGAGAAAGCTTGGTAAGCATAGAAGAATTGTTACTAGCATTGATACTATTTGAAGGATCAGCTGTAAAAAGAACATACAGTACCAAAGGCAGCTGGTAATGAAAAATGACAAAAATTGTAGAACAAATACTGTAATTATGTGCTATCAACATAAAGAAAGAGGTTGAAGTATGAATCAAATTGAAATATTGATATGAGTGCTTACCACGTTTGCAACGTGAAACAGAAGATATCTCAACTCTCCATCAGTCATGGTAATATGAAATTTTGTGGCGTGCTGCCGTCTAAACCTTGTAAAGTTTAGGTGTGCAATGCCGATGGGGTGCAATCCGAAAATATATTTTTCAATGTTTAGGGTACTTTTTGTAAACTTTAATCTGCTACTGACTTATGTTGGATCTCTTTTTACCTTGAATTGATCTTCACACTTAATTAAACTTGACAACATGAAAAGTGGATGGCATAAGTTCTTGACCTCCACTCCTGTCTCCCATTCTATAATTTTGGCAGTTCAATAGACCAACAAAAAGAAGAACAATTAAAGAAACGCCAGGCAATTTTAGAAACTTTCTGGAAACACTACTGGAAGAAGGCCCATGAAGGAAAGCAAACCAAAGGAAAATCAATCCCTATTCATCAAGAATCACAAAGAAAACTATGAAAATCTGACCTGCAAAAACTATGTTTACTTTGCAATAAACAGCACACCTTGGATATTTTAGGTGTATGTATGTGGAGACGTGCGTGTGCGTTCGCAGCCCTAATATTACCAACATTGCTCCATGGAGGCTCACTTTTTACACGAAGATATGATGCACTTTTTCTTCTCTTTGTGATTTTTTCATTAAAAATGGTTTGAAGTAACATTTCATCTTTAGCTTTTATCCCATTACCAGGCAAACTTAGTGTCCCATTCCAGTGAATCTTTTTTTAAATTTCTTGCTACAACTCAATTACAGTAGGGGGGGGGGGATGGAAGTTTCAAGAAATGCATATTTTCCCTGACATATGACTTTACTGATATAAGATCTTTGAGTGGTATGAAAACCTTGTATTAGAGGTTTGGAGTGTATTTCTATGAATGAAATTGAATTGAATGAAAGACTGAGAATCGTCAAGCAAAAATCCTTGAGCAAAGTTCTATTTCTTAAAATTTGTTTTGTACTGATTTGAAAACCCTTGAAATGGTTTTTAGCCATTCTGCTTTACTGAAAGATTTATGATTACAAACCTTTCAATTTTGTAGATGAAACAGACTACATCATCGACAAAGAAAAATTCAAGGTGTCAGATGTTGATGCATTTTTCCAGGATTTCAGCTCATTGATATGGCTGACTTACAGAAAAGAATTTCCACAACTGGAAAACTCAACATTCACAACTGACTGTGGATGGGGATGTATGTTGAGAACAGGGCAAATGATGCTGGCTAATACTCTATTGGTCCATTTCCTTAGAGAAGGTAAGTTTTGAACTCATAAATCAATTATTTTAGTGCTTGGTATGATTCGTACTTTGGTTGAAATACAAGAATGCTGGGTCCTATGATGGTATCTGTATCCAAACGGGATCGCTTTCGAAAGTGATCCCACTTGGATCCGATCCCAAAAAGGTCTCCTGTAAACGGTTGGGATTGGATCCAAACGGGTACAGATCGAAAGAGAGGCCTAGCGAGCAATGCAACATTTTCGAATGCGCTTGCGCAGCATTCTGGATCCGCCTTGGATCTGATCTCGTGTAAACGTGAACAGTTCTGGATCCCATCCCGTGTAAACGCCCCTTTGAAAAGTGGATCGGACCCAAATGGAACCGATCCAATGTGGATCCAATCTTGTGTAAATGTAAACAGTTGTGGATCCGATCCCGGGTGTAAACGCCCCTTCAAAAAATTGATCGGATCGTCCAATCTGGATCCGATCTCGTGTAAACAGAGCCTTAGGAAATGTTTGCATTCTGTATGTTCTTCTTCTTGTCTGCAGACTGGAGGAAAGTAGGGAAGCCAGGTTATGAAATGATGAATCATCATTATAGAATGGTAAGTTTTAGGCAAAATTGTATTTGTATATCATAGATTTACTTTCCTTCGTCTACATTAAGATCCAATTGTTATGGACAAAATGCTTTTAACAGAATGTTTCAGGAATTTTGAATTTCAGTTGCTTGTAAAATAGTTACAGCAAAAGAGTGATAAATGTTTCCTTGAAATGAAGACCCCGGGTTCAAACCCCGGCAGCGGCAGATTTTAATTGGCAGCCCACTTGTGCTAAACATATTTCACCGTATCAGCTATGCCGAATGAATATAAATACGTATTGATGAAGGCTTAAACTTAAAGACAAATGACAGATATATGGCATCTATTTTAAAAACAGAAGAAAAGATTGTTAAGTGCCTTCATTTGTCCAACTGATTTGATAATCTCTCGAGATCATCAAATACAATGGAATACAATAGGCTATATTTAGATTACCCAGGCCCCTAACTTAAGTTGCCTTATCCGTCATTTGTCTTTAAAGGCACACTGTCGTGGCACTGATTGTATGGATAAGACAACAAAAAGAATGGAATTAGGCAAGCTTCAGTAATTTTGCTGTACACTGAAATTCATGAAGACGATAACGATCCGAGTCCCTTTGTTCTCGAAACAAAGTATGATCCAAGGACATAAAGGTTTGGTAATTATTTAGAGGCCAGGTCTTTGTTAGTGATTTCAACATCACGACTAGCCAATCACAGCCACGACAGTGTGCCTTTAATTTAATGCCAAACAAAAGTGGCTTCTGTCGTGGTATAGGACCAGAATCTGAATGACTTCAGTTTTCTCCAACATTGCATTGCCCTTGAGTGGATTATTAAGATCAAGCACAGTATTGCTTCGAAATGTTTAACAAAACAGGGCTTAGTCTTAAATAATCTTATCTACTGGCTTTGTTCACTGTTACTATTTTATGGAAATGTCGTTAGCCTGCATTTGTCTATTCTTTCTGAACTTTGTCAACATTAATTGGGAATGACTGAAAATAAAATTAAAAATTATAATCGTCGCAATCTGGGTTCTTCGATTGTTAGAGAAACCGTTGACATGAAGACCCAAGGCTCGATCCCAGGCACAGTTTATTTCTTCAATTGTGGTAGCCCACTCGCGATAAATATATTTCTCGCTGGAAAGGACTGTTTGCGTATTTTAGCCAAAGAATGACACTCAAGGCTTCAAATTGAAGTATCATGAACCAAAAATATAGCCAACATATTTCTGTCAATTTAAACCCAAAGTTCGGACTAAATGTTTGTCTGAAATTTTAGCCATCCAAACCTATATTTTATGTACAGGGTGTCCAAGATACCCTGTATTAGTTTTATCTAAATTAGTTCTCATATTAGCGCATATCAACTCCTTTATATACTGACATAGGGATTAAAATTTATGTTACATTTGAATATTACAAATTACATATTGCAAAATAGCAAATGGCAAGTGGCAAATAACAATGACATAATTCCGTCAAAAAAATTAAAACAACAAAAACAAATGTGAAAAAAAAACAGATTACAAGAGAGAGGAGGTTTTTAACAACAAACTTAGGAACTTACTGAAACCGTTCTGAGGCCTGAATATATTTTCACGTTGCCTCGAGAATTTTTTTATTTGAATCTAAAGATAACTTTTCGTGGCCATACAGGATGATTTGGAGTAAACTTTTATTTGAAAGGTTTGTTAATCCATGGGGTTGCAATATCGCACTCACACTGTTGAGAAGATTGCGTCTATCTTCATCATAAGCATGGCAGAGCAGCAAAAAATGCTCCGTATCCTCAATACCATCATTTACAGGGCACAAAGGATTTAAAGTATCGCTGAAGTTATGTTTGAATTCGTGAAAACTCAGCTTGCTAAGTCCTACTTCGAGGAGTTGAGGCTGCACGCAGGCTATTCTCATATATAATCATGTGAGTTTCTTCTTGTTTACTGTTTGTCATCCTCTTCAGTAAATTTGTATTTATGAATTGGCAATACATTGCATGGGATTTTATTTGCCTGATAATCTGTTTTTCATCAATTTCTTACAGATATTGCGATTTTTTAATGATGAAAAAAGCGACTATAGTCCATTCTCATTGCACCATCTGGTGAAAGTGGGTGAAGAATGTGGACACAAAGCTGGTGATTGGTATGGTCCTTCATCGGTGGCTCATATTTTAAGGTAGAACGATATTGGAAGCTATTGATTCAGATGTGTTTTATTCATCTCAGTTTGAGATATAAGGAGTGCATGCTATAAAATACACCGTGTATACAACCAGGTTTTCATAGAAATGTATTGAATTGGTTTTGATTGCGCAGATCAGGGCATTCAGTATACAGTACAAACGCAAAATATGTTAGTCGTTAACATTATGGACACTTCAAACGTCTGAAATTTCATTTTTCGGGATATTTTGATGTACAAAGTACCCTTAAGGCCCTGCTATATGATGGTCATATACGTGAAACTTGCTTGCAATGGCGTGGCGAGATAAGTCTCACTGGGGGTGTTACACACAAATTTCGGAGAAAACCCTAAACCATTTTTGGTGCAAGCCATTGCCTGAGTAGAAACAAGTTCTACTTTTCGTGAAACTGCCTCGCAGCGCTCGAGATATCTGGCAACTGGTCGTCACATTTTGTGGTGTTACAAGGTGCAATGTTTTGTCAAACTTATCTCGCAATGCCATCTCGCAATGCGATTGCAAGTAAGTTTCACGTAAAATCTCATCGTGTAACAGGGCCTTTAATTTCCGAAATTTTTTGCAGGTTGCAAAATCACAGTGAAACATTTTTGCTGTTTGAAAGTGCAATATCTTGTGCAGAGCAAGAATTTTATTTTATCTTAAGTGAATATAAAGAAAAAGAAGACTAAAGAACAATTGGGTAAATCTATCATATCTATGACAAAAGCAAAGTTATCTGGAAAGAGATAATTTTTCATAGTGTCCGAAAATACTCCCAAACTTTAAGAAATTCCTTGAAAAGACGTCCGAAAACTTTTGTGCCAAACGCTATTTTTCCGAAATTTATTCATTCGAGATTGCTTGAGCATAATATATTTCAGTATTGAGAAAAATTCATGTGTCACATTCTGGTATCTCTTACACTTTTACAGCTCAGCAACGAGAAACGCTCTTCATCCAATGCTGGAAGGAATTTGTGTATATGTTGCTCAGGATTGTACAGGTATTGTATAATGTATTCTTTCTCTTCTATCAGCTACCCGTTAAAGGAGATTACAAAACAGACTTGCTGCATGGTCCCAATTCTCGCAACAACAACACTTGCACTTTTTTACATTCTTGACTGAACTGAATTGTTTAGTAAAGTGGGACTTATTGACTTTCACATCAAAATTCTAGACGGCTGTGCTTAGATTTTGAGTGTGCACAAAAGCGAGACTTGGTCGTATAGTCTTAGCAATTGTTTACCGTTGAAAACTTTTGTTGCTGCGGTAAAGCTCATACAAGCAAATTGGCCTTTAAAAAGAGGAACTGCTGGTTTACAGCATGGGTAGTTAGACACTGCTGGTGTGCTTCTATGGAGGAGCGCTGGATGATATGTATCTGCGGAGGAAATATTGTTTAGTACTGCGGAGGAGATATCGAAAGAACAAAAATATTTCTGATCAATATTTCCTCCGCAGATACATATTATCCAGCGCTCCTCCATAGAAGCACACCAGCAGTGTCTAACTACCCATGTTTACAGTGAAAGGTTTGTTGATCCTTGAATCGAGAAAAAATTTATCTTGGTACTTGTGTCTTTCCTTCATGGTTTCTGTCACTTGAAATATGGGTTTTCAGACGTATTATCGTCGCATACAGTAAGTACCCGCAAATAAGAAACCCCCTTGTATAAGAAACAGGCCTCATTTTCTTCGAAAGGGGCTCCTTTAATAGGAAACAACTTTTGGTCTGAAATTTAAAAGTTTCTTATTTTCAGATTTGTCATAGTTTGTTTCTAAATTTCCCATACATGACTGTAATATAATGTAGCATTCTCAAAACAGAATGAACACTCAAAATTAAAAATTCACACAACAGAAAGGTAACAAGGAAAAAATGCAAACTGTACCAGTAATGTTCAATACACATGCATGTACGGCACTGTCATATACCTTGACTTGACTTGATTACCTATGTATCAGAAACTTTGATCCTGATCATGAAAAGGTCTCTTTAAATAAGAAACTTTCTAAGGCCTCAATTTAAAAAGAAGTGGTTTCTTATTTGCGGGTACCCGCTGTATTTGAGCTGACAACTTACGCCATCCACCATGGTCTCTGGCGCACGATTTGTCACCATGTTGTTATCGCTTTATGGATAGCATATCCAGATATGAAATCGAGTTAAAACAGTTTTGTCCTATTTTCAATGCGTTTGTTAATGGGTCGTAGTTTGGGCATCCATCAGTCTATCAATAGCAATAACTACGACTATGTAATCAGTCTAAGAACAGACTTCATGCAGAATTCTCTTAGCGCTTTGATTTTATAATATTTTTGCTTCTCCCCCATTAGTGTATAAAGAAGATGTAATTAGAAAGGCAACTGAATGTAGAAATTGCACGAACAAAGACTGTAAAGATAAGATGTGGAGAGCTGTGCTCATTTTAGTACCGGTCCGATTGGGAGGAGAAGGCCTAAATCAAATTTACATCCCTTGTATCAAGGTGAGTGCATGCTTTCAAAATGTTTCCTCTGAACTTGTTATGGCCAATTTTTTATGTCTAGAAATGTAAAACTGTAAATTTCTTCGAGATTTCAAACGCGTGCTCAGTAGCATACGAGGACTGGTTGTTCAAAAAGCTATGATTTAAGCATTTAACAGGGAACTCCTCAGCTGGCATGGAGGGGGCATGATTTGACTGTGTAATTTTTTTTTGTATATCAATTGAAACAGAAAACATGTAACAATACAACTACTGTGCCACTCATTGCAGGAAAGGACACATAAATAACTACTGTGCCACTCATTGCAGGACTTACAATTAACTAAGGAATTAAACGCAAAAGAAAAATTACCATTTAAGGGAAACAAAAAAACGAAGAACCTGATCGCTGAGCAGAACTGAGGCTGCTTGAGAAAACGGCTGACCGAAGGCCGGTCCGACATGGATCCCTTGAACTGAAGAGAAGGTCCTATATATTCCTACAGTTGCCAAATAGCAACGTCTGGTTGAATGGACGTGGACTGTATAAATGCTTCAAGAAAGGCCTTTATGGTCAATTCAGCTAATTTAGGCCTGCTATGCATGCTGCATCGAGACACGGGACCACTAATTTAACGTCCCTTCCGAAGGACTGCTAAGGGCTTTACTTGGTCAAGCAACTAAGCTTAAAGGGGCTGTACAACCCGTCCTCTCTGCGTGGCTCTGGGTGTCAAATCATCGAATGTGTTTAGGCTAAACACAACATAGCTAATGGCAATTTTGCACAGAGAATAGTAATCCAAAGTATCTGCGACAATCTTGGTGATCGAAGCTTTGGTGGAGGATCTGTTCCATCACATTTCATAAAAATGGACAAGGAATCATTGCACTGAAACTTTCGTAGAAGCTGCTATGAATCTGGCCGCTATTATATACTCAAGGTTTTAATCACGTGCGCGGGTTGTCCCTTTGAGTTTTTAATCACGTGCGCGGGTTGTCCCGTACTTTCCAATTGTTTACAAAAATCTTGTACAGCCCCTTTAACTTCAATTTCCTAACGGAAACTGCTTAAGCCTCATGGCCATTCACGTCTCTTTTGGTTAGCCATTAAGAAAGATTTAGATAACTGCATGTACAAGGTTTCTTCTCGTGCTTTTCTTGTCAGAAGATTTTCGATATTGCTGAAGTTTGGGATAGAATATGTTACGTACTACGAGTATATGTTTCACGAAATTTCTGTCGAATTTGGATCGTTCAATGTCATATCTTCTCCGTGATGTTTTATTTCAGCACGTAGTTAGTGAAAGTTAAAGCGTTCTGGTTGATGACAGAGAGTCCCACCCAAGGGACCCATTCTAACGTTGTGATGGTTAAAGCAACAAGGGCAGATTTTGTAATACAATAGCATGAGTTGCTTTTGTTGACACCTCAATTCAAAGCGATTAGCGATTGCAAACAAAGGAAATTCTCTCAACCAGCAATTCAAAACAAACAAAGCCGGAAAAGTTTCTTTGAAACCCAGGTAGCTAGCTCACTCGTTGTGCATTCCAGAAACTGTTTTTAAGGGCAAACATGAGCGTAGATCGAAAGAAGAAGGATATATCTACACATCTGCCGCGGGCATTTTATTTCTTTGGTCCAGAAGCTGGTTAAAGCTGCATCGATAAAATGACTTGATTTCACCTTTTCTCTTTCCATAGGCGTTACTGACTCTAGATCATTGTATAGGAATTATAGGCGGTAAACCAAAACACTCATTATACTTTGTAGGATTTCAAGGTGAGTTTAAATTATGACAGATTGTACTGTGTTACTGCTGAGGTATTGCATATTTGATCAATTTTAGTATAAAGCTTTAGAATAGCCTTTGAGCATCCATTTTTAACAGGACTATGCCTGTGTGATGTTTAGTAAAATCTGCAAATTCAAAACGCACCTTAAACTCAAGGATGAGAATGACACTTGTATGATTTTCAGTTCATATCTT